>JAGSMP010000059.1:2620000-3930000 GCA_029286625.1 Parnassius orleans
AGTGACGCCCGCATCTCCTCAAGTTTTAGTTAAACAGGGCGTCTCGAAATGTAAAGAATGCAACATTGTCTTCTGCAAATATGAGAACTATCGGATCCATAAGCGACATTACTGTTCTGCTGGCGGTTGTGACGAACGAGCGAGTCCTGCTCCTCCTGAACCTGGACCACCGCCACAATACCGCCAACTGATTTGCCTGGCTTGCGGAATACATTTCAGTTCACTCGACAACTTGACCACACATCAATCTTATTACTGCACGAAGAGAGAAACTAGATCGCCTCGAAGCTTGCCCGAAGTAACTCGGCCTGCTTCGGGGCCTGAAGGTGGATGGAAGTGTCCATGTTGCGAGGTGATATCGCCCACAGCGGTAGCAGCGCAACGGCATATGGAGGCTCACACGGGGGTCAAAGCATTCCGGTGCACCATTTGCCGGTATAGAGGCAACACTCTACGTGGAATGCGCACGCATATACGAATGCACTTTCGTGAGAAGCCCTCTGATCTACAGGTGAGACTGCTTTATTAAATATATCTTAGTCATATTTATTAGGCGGTAGGAAAATTGGATCTTTTCTGCCTAGGCTTCCGTCTGGATAAGTGTCCCTCTTACCTATTTACGCAGGCAAATACCAGTGTCTTCACTGCTGTGTTCCGGTCTTATGGCTATAGAGAGTTAATATAATTTACAGGCTGTAAGCCATTCCAGTTCTCAGTAGGACAACGCATCTGTAGCCTTCCTTGTTTAAAATCGGTTGAAAGTGTCCATGGGCTGTAGTAGCCACTTACCAATCAGGTGGACTGTAAGTTCCTTTGTTACTTCAGTCTTATAAAAAAAAATATTTAAAAGTAAAACATAAGTAAATCAGACCTTTTTTTAAAGTTATTACCTAGTTATTTAAAAAAAAATCTCTTTTCTTTTCTTCATTCAAACATCTTCCATATTAACTTATTACACTTTCTTGTTTCTAGGAGGAGAGCTTCATTTCTTGCGTACTCGAGGAGGACAATCGCGAGACGACCTCTCCGAGCCCGGCTGTTGCCGGTGATCGTGTCCACCGCTGCAGTAGTTGTGCCTACACGTCTACGTATCGAGGCAACGTAGTGAGGCACGCGCGTTTAGTGCACTCCACTGAAGAGCCTGAACCCGAAGAGCAGACGTCTCCCATCCCCGCTGCTGACATAAAAAAAGAACCGGAGGCTGAAATGGAAGAAACTCCTAATTATTGTAAATCTTGCGACATATCGTTTAAATATGTCAATACTTATAAAGCTCACAAACAGTTCTACTGTACCGCAGCCAATCAAGACGCTACAGCTAATAATAATGTACCCGCGCCCCGCCACCACGAGTCAATGACACACCTGTACTATAAACTGTTTTAAATGTTGCAAACTTTAGGATATTAAGTATAACGGATCTGAATTATTAATTCCTTTGACTGTGCACTTTTTCAATTTGACCGGGTTATAACATATTTTGCAAGAGCTACCTTAGTCATCTGAAATGAACTTTTAATTAAACATTATGAAAGTCATCCATTATTAAAATCAGGTGTTCTCAAAGGACGAATATTTTTAGTCTGTCATCGTTTCAAATATCCTAAATTTTGTTTCATTTCCTAAAAATACAAGCGTTCCATTTTGATTTTAAAATTGCCCAAAATATCGCTAAATTTGCTAAAAACAAACGTTATCTTGCTAATATAAATATAGGTCAGTAAGATTGTATCCTCTCATTTTTGGATTAATATATTAAATCATGTGCAATAATATTAACTGTTTGATTAAAATTAAAACTAAGGTAACTTCTAACTGCATATCAAAGCCAAATCGATGTTTTGACATTTAAAATCGATATAACTTTAAACAGAATTTTGAATGCAAATGATGAATGAATGTGTGATTGTATGTACGATAAAAATCTCGGCTATTGTAAATAGAACGCCACAATTAGATTTTGTTATAAAACTTGTTATGTAAATTACTAAACTAAACCTCTTTTTGTCTTTGTATTAGTATACGTTAAAATACCAAACTGTAAATACTTGTAAAGATATTATCGCGTCGTAATTAAATTTTATTACCATTCGTTCTAAGTGATTGTTCTTTCTTTGTTGTTAATTTTGTTTAATATTGATATAATTACTTCTAAGGTGTATTTTGTGGAATCTTTGCTAAGCAGTTGAATGCTCATGTCTGTTTTTCAATTACCTACCAGTGCTGTGGTTAAGCATAGGTAACGCAATGCAGTAGTTCTCATAAAAGCTTATCTTTGTTATTGACGGATTACCTCGAGTAACGATTTCAAAACAAGATGGCTTACCGACAAGCAGTTTTAATTTATCTAATGCATTATCATAATCTACAATTCTGCCGTCCAATATTTAAAACACTTGGTGCGTTAAGCCGTTACGTAACACTTGTTTGATTTTTATATATTGTGTTCTGTCTGACACGTGTAGTACTGATAGAACATATTCTACCGCCCTTAATACTCTATTAACCATTTCTTTTGTGACTGCCTTATTGGTCTAATAGTCGTAAGCCTGACTGCTGATCATGTGGGTTTGAATCCCGAGTCGGACCAAAATCAGTTATTGTGTTTTGTAGCCCGGAGTCAGGAAATTTGCGGTATTTCACCCCCGTTGCTCGAAAAACACGTAAAACGGTCCTACCGTCCAGTCGTGTCGGATTGGACTAATAAATAATGCACCTGTGCTTGCGCACACACTTGTGCAGTATGATCCTGTTCCGCAATAACCACATTCCCTGGACATAGCTAGTCTCCATTGATAATTAAATATTTCTTTTAGACTTTACATATTTATGGAGACTTTGTTTTCCACATTTTATTGACTACGGTGTTTAAATGAATTATGGTGTTAACATTATAGGACGGCAGAATAAAACACTGAATCAATTTATATATTAACTAATAATAATGAAATATATTGTCTGTGGAATTAGGTAATAAATTGTTCCACATGTTTAAAAATATAAGTAATTAAAAAACTATATTCAGATACTTTTTCCTATTACAATAAAATAATAACCAATTGAATTTATCGCATAGCAATGTAATGATTCTCTGCGTTTATTAGGAGACTATAAAGAAATACCATGTTTTGTCTATGCCAAAGCATCGCTAGAGTAATTGTAATTTGCATTTATAGGTATCTCACTAAATATAATTATAGAATTAAGTGAATACAAGACTTATTCCGTAGATATACATATAAATTTGTGTATTGTGTTTGTCTATCCATTAAACTTTGGAATAAGTCTCGAATTTTCATGTCGCAACATAAGAAGGGTACAAAAAGTTGTTGTTAATCTTCTAATTATAGTTACGTAAATGCTAACACCATGTAGTCGTTTATAAAAGTGTTATGAAGGTGGCTAGCTCATCAGAAATCTCATCTTATTATAACTTCCAAAAAATCTTGTTAATTAAATAATGTTATTTATTTGACTTTCTTAACACTTTTATCCACGACTGTACCATTCAACTAGACGTAAACTATCATGACATTAATGTTAATAAATTTCAACAATGACGCGAAGCATGCATCTGATGTGAAGTGCCATATCGCTGTGTTAAAAATAAATAAAATAGTTTTTGACGTCGAGACTCGAATAAAATTTTGGCAATACATTTCGATCTTTCTCATCAATGTTAATTTAAAAAGTTCGCATGTAAACTAAGGGTGAACATTGAATTCATACTGACCATTCAGTAGGTATCTATACAAATAAATAAAAATGAAGTGTCTGTTTGTAATGTCAAAATTACAGCTTTTTACTAAATGCATATGAAATTATATACGGTACTTATAAAAAACTACAATTTTTTATATTTTTGTCTGTCTGTCTGTCTATCTCTCTGTCTGTCTGTCTGTCTCTCTGTCTGTCTGTTTGTTCCGGCTAATCTCCGAAACGGCTGGACCGAATTTGATGGGACTTTCACTGGCAGATAGCTGCTGTCATAAGGAGTAACTTAGGCTACTTTTATTTTAGAAAAATAATTAGGGTTCCGCGCAAAAAAATAAAACCCTGAATAACATGCGGGCAAAATCGCGGGGAACAGCTAGCCTTTAAATAAAATCGTTGTGTGTTTCTTAACGTAACATATAACATAACCACTCACGACTATCACCCAGAGGGGTAGGCAGAGACTATGGACTTCCATTTGGTACGATCCTGACACACCTCTCTCGCCTCCTTTACATCCATACCTACGCATACATGCTCGCCGGTTAAGGGTACTCTTTATCTGGCCCAACTTCAATATATCGCCAATTTGGTCCATAAACTTTCGTCTAGGGCGTCCCTTCCCGACTCTGCCGTTCACTTCTGCAACATACCTAGATTTGCTTTGTCACTCTTGTGCGTTTCTTCTCGTACCTGTTTGTTTTTTTGAAGTGAAAACTTCTTTAGAATCGTTGCGATTTGAAACTCGATCTAACGAAACAGCGACACTAAAAAGAGACAAACATATACATATAGATGTATATGAATTTAGACTGCGAGAGAATGAGACAGAATACAGTATATAACTTTAAATTTAGACTATAAATTATGCGTTGTTACCTTTACTAGCTTTCAACAACCTTCAGACTGTAACACAGAACTAGAACATGGAAGAAATACGTAAAATTTTACAGCGTATTATGTAAGAACTATTCAGATGAACGCCTAGACAGAAAAAGCTTAGTAATTTGTGTTAATGGCTTCCTGCCTAGTAGACAGTTAAACAAAGCAAAAAAATGTTATTTATAAAGTTACGTATTTTATTTGGTTAAAAAAAATAGAATTTAACGCTGAAGAAAATACGTTTGTATCAAACCATAGATCACCACGCTATTAAAAAGAATTTGATAAATTTTGAAAATGTATAATAAATCGATTGAAGTTTTTCGACGAAAATTATTTCGAATAATTTCTAGACACAAAAATCACCCTTATTTTCCTGCGAACGTGACACATCTTTATTCGTGACGTAAGTACTTTCAACAGTTAAAAACTAATCATAGGATGATGGGTAAAGTGATAATACACGTAGACGTACATTGATATTGTAAAATACGCCAGACAATAAATTATTTATCACATATTAACAGTGTGAGTGTATTTATTTCAAGTGTTTCCATCCCTATCTTTCTTTAATAAAGGTCGTCAATATTAATCATCAGTTATTAAATAATGATTTCTTATATTTACGCGAACACTACACATTGAATAAAACTACTTTTACGGATTATATCGCGTTTAATTACTTATTTTTATTAATTCCCGACGTTTCGGGTGCTTTACAGCACCCATGGTCACGGGGGTTACAGTTCCCCGGTCACAGTCCCCGTGACCATGGGTGCTGTAAAGCACCCGAAACGTCGGGAATTAATAAAAATAAGTAATTAAACGCGATATAATCCGTAAAAGTAGTTTTATTCGATCAGTTATTAAACTTAAAATAAGGCATGGAAAGCTGAAACCATTGAGGCTAGCAAAAGTGTAAAAGGGGGAAAGATGCACCACGCTAAGGTAAAGTTGGCATTTGAAGAAATGGTTGACATTTTGTTATATACGTAAGCCATATGTAGTGGTGGCGTAACCGAATCAATCACCCTGTTTAATCCCATGGGTGTCGCAAGAGGCGTCTATGGAAAATTCCAGAAAAATCTTATGGCATATTAGGAAGTAGGTATTTAGTTTACACCAGACGTGTAAACTAAATACCTACAATACTACAAACTAAAAATCCGAATTTGGTTAAAACCAATCTTACCAGCCTCGAGGATGCATTTCGGAGAGTGTGCGCAGGAATTGTTTAATTTAATTCCTCCCTCTCCCTTCCACCATCGGACAACCAGACGTTCGGCCAGTCTCCATCCCTTCGTTGTTGACTTACCACGCATTCGAACCAAACGGTTTGCTACATTGTTTATCATGCGTACAGCAAAGGAGTGGAATAAGTTGCCAGCATCTGTGTTTCCATCCGATTACAATGTAGGTGTCTTCAAGACAAGAGTGAATAGGCTTTTTTTAAGTCAGTGCGCTTCACCATCTTAGGCTACCATTACCACTTACCATCAGATGGGATTGTAGTTAAGCGCTGGCTTAGAATAATAAAAAAAAGACGTAGAATACAAAGACCGACGATGCTTGCACCATGCGAGACGTTTGGTGACGACTACGGCTAATCCTCCTGCTAAGCGTGACGATTAATGTAAATCCTAAGGAGAATCCTTGTAAGGACAACGGGAGAGGCTTGTGTCCAGCAGTGGACTTTCCCGGGCTTTTGAAGATGAAGAAAAATATTAATGTAAAAAGCGAGCAAACATACCACTTGATGGTGAGAGGCTACTGCAACTTATAAACAACTTCAATCAACTCTACTAGGGAAGAGACACCACCGTCGATACGACACATCGTGTTTCGCCTCTAAACGAGACATCATCAGGAGATATAGGCTCTACGATGTCTGACCGCTCTTAGCGGGCGTAGCAGTGTTGGGAGTGTTGATATTGATATTAGTGGAAACGGTGATCGTGTACGTAATTGAGGCACACAAAGACTATATGCGTTCCCTCAGCATGGCCTGAACCTCGTTTCATTTCTGAAAGGGCATTTTAGAGCAAGTATAAAGCCATAATTCGTGTTGAGGGATGGACTTTACGTCATAAAATATTTTTTCAATTTTTTCAAACCTGTAGGTTTCTTAAAGATATTTTCCAACGCAGAGCATATAATAAATCAGCACTTAGTTCCAATTAACAATTTTATTGGTGCCGGTGGTTATTAAACCAGGTTGCTCGGTGCTTGCGTACAGTGAAATTTACAGCGAGTGCTTAGCCCCTACGCTACCCCTGAATCTACCTTTCTAAACCTACATCCTACACTCATGCGACAAGCTCAGAGATAGGTTTGGATTTAATGTCAGACACAGGGACAACACGATTAGACCTGAAAACAATTTGTGTTTTCAATATATATTAGTGGCTTCAGCGAATTCGAACCCAGGAACCACAATGGGCAATAGGGGCCTCAGATCGTCAAAGTACAAAGATGTTTACAACGAGTGACCGCATTTTATGACAGTAAGCATGACACGACACGACATTAAGTTGTGTTATGTCGTAAGAGGTGACTATAGGAAATGACAGAAATCATTGAAGCCAAAAATTCAAGACCATATCACTGAAGTCAAAAAATCTTATGGCTTCAGTGATATGGTAATTTACAAGACACGCAAAATACCCAGGACGGCGCGGCGGGCGGCGACGGGAAACAGCAACAAAGGTGCGAGTCGTCTGGCATTTCGACAATCTTCAAGTAAAAAAATATTCTCAAAAAAGCAAGTTCTCCCTACAACGGAGTAGGCCCATGTCCATCTGACTTTTCAGGCGGAGCATGCCAATTGCAAATGTGTACATAACCTATCTGATAGTTAAACATATTCAGTGGAGAAACAAGATTATTATTACCCATAAGATAGCATGCACTGTTACAAAGACTGGTGTAACTATGTACTATTTTATTCTGATACTTTGTGATAGCTTGATCTTTCCCCTATCGCGCCCTTCTATGAAATTTACTGTGATAGGTATATATACAGACAGTGATACAAAGACAAGTGAAAGAGAAGAAGAAGATACAAAGATGATAAGACCGCCTGTTGTACATATTATACTTAAGATTTAACTCTACTCGTTATTATGTATTTTGGTGTACAATAAAGAATAAATAAATAAATAAAAAGACCGAAAAAGTTAGTACCTAAATTGCATCACTGTGCCCGGCACCACCGGCACATACTGTTACCGTTAGAGCCTAATAAAGTCCACTAATGAACATAGGCCTCCCCCATATATGGCCTCATAGGGGGATATTTGCCATAGTTGCCACGCTTGGCGAGCGGGTTGGCAACTGCAGTTTTTTTATTTTTTATTGTTATTAGGAAGACGCTGCTCCCCATTTCCTGATTTGTTCCCCTCTGTCGCCTCTTACGACACCCACGGGATGATATGGGTACTACAGTACACTACACGGTGTGACATAAGGCAGGTAATAATGAGGGCTAATAATTTTTCACTCACTAGATGTCGCTAGTTGTGACTGAGATAAAGTTTTCTGTTATACAATTACTTTTAAATACCTAGTTTATCAGTTTCTAGAGTATTATATTAATACACAATACAATGCATCAGTGATTTGATCTTTAATTGTTTGTACTTTATGTACCTTTTTTTATTTTATTTTTACTTTTATTTATATTTATAGTTTGGTTTATTTATTTTTAATCTAATTAATATAAAATATAACTAATAATACCGAAAGAAACATTAACGTTTACATTTTTCTAAGCTATGAAACCTGTCAAATGATTTATCTCATTGTAAAGTGGCGTCGCCCTGGTGGCAGAAAAAGTCGTGGATCATTGTGCTAATAACGCATATTATATCGTTTCATTAAACACATTTAATGTTACCCGTAGCGCCATCTAGTTTCATCTAATTTACTCGTTTTCATATGTTTACGTTCACAACAATGAGGGCTAATAATAATCTTCCGCTCTTTAGATGTCGCTAGTTGACACTGATGTCATAGAATAAATAATAGTACCACGTATGTAAATAAGTGCTGATGTGAAGTTTTTTGTTAATATTTTAAATAAAAATTTATCAATTTCTAGTGTTATATTAATACACAAAACAATGCCTCAGTGGTTTGGTCTTTAATTTTTTGCACATTTTAACACTTTTTAAATTTTTCTACTTTTATGAATATCTGTGGTTTAGTTTATTTATTTGTAATCTAATTATATTATATTATATAATATATCTGTGCGTTTTACTAGGAGTTTTCTTCCTCGCATGACTTTTTGTGGAATCGATTACCACCGGCGATTTTTTCAGACCGATAAGACTTATGAACCAGAAGAAAAAGCCTACTCTTTTTTAAATCAGGTGAGCTGCATGCTCGATTACCCATGTTGCCCACATGAAGAGCTCAAGTAAGAGATTTTGCCGGTACATTAGATTGTGCTGAAGGCAAGGCGAGTAGTGGCTTCTGCAGACCATGGACGCTGGCATGGTAACCCGCAGTAGATCCGCGCCACATGAGTAACGAAATTGTACGATTTCTTTACTCATGTGTCCGCGCCTTACGCCGCCACTGCACGGCAAATTACACATGTAGGTAATATGTAATAAATCATTTATGTTTGTTGAAACAAAATCAGATGAATTGAAACCTTTTACAAGTAAAAAGCAATCTAATATTTTAACGGTACCCTTCATTAGTTCTATAAATATTAACTTTTATATTAATATAAATATATAACTATTAGTACAGTAAGAAACATTAACCTTTACATTTTTCAAACAAATTAAGGTCCTCACTATGAAATCTGTCAAATATTAAACCTCATTTTTAAGTAGCGCCATCGTGGTGGCAGAAAAAGTATTGTCTTATCTAACGCATAAGGTATAAATGGTGGTTAAATTATTACAACTGATATTCAAGCTTGCCATCAATCAGCGCCATCTGCTATTTAAATAAATTAATGAACAAACCTACACCTAATAATATAAATATTAAATAATACCTAATAAATAATATAAAATAATTATTGTCATTTTATATTCAAAAAGTTATATTACAACCATTGAGTTATTATGTACTACGTACGTAAGTACATATTACTTCAATGATTACAACAAACAAATTTGTTGATGTGATATACATTTCTAATTAAATATGTAACTTACGCCAATGTTTACCCGTGTAGTGGCGTGTAAGAATATCCACTACCCCATATCGTCCCGTGGGTGTCGTAAGACGCGACAGAGGGTAACTAAATCAGAAGATGGGCAGCAACATCTTCCTGATCACAATTCAAAATAATAAAACATTGTGGTTGCCAACCCGCCTGCCGAGTGTTGCAACTATAGCCAAAATCCTTCGTGCGAGGCAATCTATGGGTGATCAGCAGTGTTCTTTTAATATGCTGTAATGGATGGATGTAATGTTTAGCCCTTTTAAATCAATAACAGTGTGGTAGCGGCATAAGAGAACCTCAACATCATATCGACCCATGGAGACGACTATGGGAAATGCCAGAGATCTTAGACTTGAAATAAATGATGGTATAACTATTTCATTAATCTGGACCTAAAATATCCTGGCTATTTTATTATTCCGGCGACGGAAAAGTGCGACATATCTGGCATGTACTGCGTTCTTTAATCCGCCTACGAAGCATGTCGACTTAGAACCTACAACAGGACAAGTCAATGTACAGCAGTGGAATTTTAAGAATTCTTGATGGAGATGAAGACACAATCTCCCACATTTCATGGCACGAGATAATTTTATTGTAAAATCTTAGATGTTATCTCTGAAACATTTGCTTTGCTAAAAATGGCAGGCGCCAAAGTGGGATTGCAATGCAATTATGTTGTTAGAAATTGAAATATTCTATTCAATATAGATTATAAATAATACTTTTTGAAAGTCACTCTTAATTTACCACTGGAAGAACCAGCAAGAATCCTAGAGGAACAATTTTTTTGAAAAAAGAACAGTTTACAATCATATATGTTACACAATTAAATATTGATGACTTATTTGATTTAGATCCGAGAGTATAAATAAGCAAGCTAAATAAATACTGTAAGGAACTAATCTTTACGGATTCTATCGCGTTTAATTTAACTTTCTAATTCCCGACGTTTCGGGGTGTTTGACGGCCCGATGTAATAGTTAGCCCATCGGGACGTCAAACATCTGTCTCGATAGAATCCGTAAAGATTAGTTCATTAGGCTGGGAAGCATTCCATCTTAGTCCTCACTCCTTAGCAGTGATAACACATCTGTAGCCGTCTTTGTTTGATGTATGTTGCATGTGTCCATGGACTGCGGTAGCCACTTGCGATCAGTTGGACTGTAAGTTCGTTTATCACTTCAGTTTTATTAAAGAAAGTCGTTTATTGTGATCCGCACAAAAGATAACTTGATGGATAATTGTTTCCAGAGCAGTGTACGTGGAACAACGCCCACGTTAACTAGAAATTTCTCCTGTATCATAAACAGGTTTTCATTGCACAAGGAAAAACATCCAGACCCGACACATTTTTTTCTAAACAAACACTAGCCGCGCGATTCGAATCCGAGGCCTGCTACCAAGCCTCACCCTTGTGTTCCAAGAGGATATCCGGACGGCGTTTTGTCAATTCAAACCCGTTTTCTCCTTGAATGTGAATGACGCAATTTTTTTTAACATTAACATCTATATCTATCATTTGCGGTGTTCGTTTTATTTATTTTTGAAGGTCACAGGATAATAAAGGACAAAGATTTCGTCAATTTTTCGTAGTTATAATCACTCAGAGATGCAGTTGACTCCGTCAGTTATGTAGCTCGTTCGTTCGGGCCCAACGCGACAGGTATAGATCGTTTTAGCTATGGTTTTAGGCCATATAAATGTTTGTTCTGTGCGGGGTTTGATTCCCACGGCCCTCAGCGCCATAACTCATTACTAAGCCACGGCGCCAGGGAGTTGTCAAAGCGTGACTTGTAGGGTGACTCTACAACGAAAATATTCAAATAAAAGCATTCAAAATGATATTTTGATTTTATATTTGATGATATAATTAGTTGACATTCCTTTTATTATATGCAGTAATAGTGTAGAGGTTGAATTAGTTTCACATATGCCGTTCCTCTCATAAAAAAAAATGGAATTTTGACATTTAATATTAATGTACAAAAATATTGACAATATTTTAATCACTTAAAATATATATCAAGAAACAGTTTTATATTCAATCCGGGCTGTACTCATCAGATGAGTCACGACCATATTGTTCCCGAAATTGTTCAGAGTCCTCTTCTTGACCGTAGTAAAATCCATCATCGCTGTCTTCTTTGTATCCCTCTATAGATTCTTCGTCCAAATCTTTCACTCTGGTACAGTGGACAAGGTTTCTACTGTCTGATAGACTTGGGTCTTCAGACATTACTTTTGCCTTGTATTTTGCGTAAGCAGCACCATAACGTTTGACATCTTCATTGAAAATATCTGGTGGATCGTCATAGATCTTGTCTTCACCCGTGTCACTGGATAGATTATCTTCTGTAAATGATAAAGGTTTTTAAAGATGAAGAATTTTGGTCCCATTTTATATAATATCGAATTTTATATGTAGTAGAACTATGTTGCAGCAGTATTTGGATGGATGGTTCGACTCAACAGGAGAAGGCCGACGCTTTCACATAATACAAATGTAAAATAACATCCTAATGCTGCTATGTTTTGCATGGTTTGTGTCCAGATCTACAGCAATTTTACTGCTACAAAGGTATTCCATCTTGGTCCATAATGTTATTGCCCTATACACTGGTTTGCTTTCAATGTCTATATTTTGATGAATTTTACTTAATAATAGTAGCACCAGGGGAAAATCTACAAATCTACACTTCACACCAGATGCTTACAGGACTAATGTGTCCAGTACCACACCAAACATGTTAATCAATGACAAATATTTATTTATTATTTATTAATAATAAATATAAGTGACAAACTAACTTACAGTACCTGATGGTAAGTTGTTGAATTTTATTTTCTATTCCATTTATATGTGGTAGAGTCATGCTGCAGCTACATAGTTGTAGCACGAATGAGTCGGCTCCACTAAGGAATTACCACAATCTCACAGAATACCAGTATAAAATAGCAGCTTAATGCTGCTCCATTTCATATAGCAGTGTAGAGAACCGAAGACCCTTTTTACTGTAAACGAGGCATTCCATCTTAGTCCTCATGGGTGCAAATGCATCTGAATTTTTATTCTTAACTGGGGACGGATGTAGATAGATGTCTATGGGCAACAGCATCCACTTACTATCAGGGGGATTGTGTGCTTGTTTGTCACCCTTATACTATAAAAAAAGTAGGATTGTAACCAACAGAAACAAGTTTATTGTCACCACTTGAATATGGAGTACCTAACAGTGTATTTATACTGGTTACTGGCTCTCCATTTCTCTCCAACTCTAACACAGAAATGGATGCATTGCTACTTGGAGGCAAAAATAGGTATGAGGGTTGCACCTACCCAGTTGAACTCCTAGGTTAAAAAAGAACTTCCTAGACCTGAACACAGCACTAAATTTCTTTATTTTAACCCACCTATGTCACATTTTTCCATAGCTTGTATCATATCATCTTCGTCAATGCTACTTGGCTCCGAATCTGGATACTCATTCCTCCAGTTATTCTCATCATTAGAATCATCTTCATCATCAGCCTCTGCATCTGATGGTAACTGACCATTGTCTCTATAGGAGCCAAATATCAGATCTGTCTCATAATTTTCAATGCGTCTGTAAGTCTTCTCGCGTAATAGAAATGTAAGCAATAGATTGAGATATATAGTGTTAAATAAGATTCCATACATTCTAAGGATTCCTGTCCAGTCCTTATTGATTTTTGCTATTGAACTGAGCACCTTTTAAAAGTTTTTTTTTTCATCAAAATTAAATGAAACAAAAGGCGTGTATTTTGGATTTTCCAATTTTTTTTTGCGCCCAGAAGCAATTAGAAAGGGCTACCCCGTTACGCGAGGAGGTGGTGAATGCTTTATGCATACCACGACAGCCGGTCTGTCGTGGTTATGTGGGACTCACTGTGACTAAACCCTAACCTAACCACTACCCTAAGTGTACCCACTAAACACCACCTGTGGGACTGGCAATTGGCGGATTAAGCCTCTTTGCCGGATCGGAAGCGACCCTCTTTTGGGAGAAGAGGGCGCAGGCGACTACGAGCCGTTGAGGGAGAGCCTACTTAGGCAAAATTTAAGAAGAATCGACAATACTTATTATTAAATTTTCATAATTATCACCCACAAACCTCAAAATTGACATCCCTAACATTAAAAAAATGATGTCCACCATCTTGGATTTAAAAATAAATTCCATATTCGTTATCAGCACCCCAAGAAACCTCGAAATTGATACCCATATCATATTATTAAAAAAATGTCCACCATCTTGGATATAAAAATGGATGGCGTTTTCGTAATCATCACCCCAATAAACCTTGAAATTGACATCCATATCCTACATATATAAAAAAATGACCGCCATCTTGGATTTAAAAATAAATCCTATTTTCGTAATTAGCACACCGACAAACTTAAAAATTGACCCCTTATAAAAAAAACTTCGAAAGACCGAAGACGAGGCACTATAGTATGGTCTAAAACCTTAGCCTGTCCAACCACACGATTTAGATGAAGAAAAATCAGTAATGCCCAGCGACTAGTACCTATTTTTTACGTCCGCCATTTCTTTTACGTTGGCTATTTGGCATGACATGACAAAATATACATAATGTAAAAAATAATAACAATATTTATTTACCTTTCTTCCGTGTGCGGCATTTGGTGAAATCGCAGATCTTTATTTATGCGAGATGACGACTTGCAACGTCGTATGAACCATTTTAATTATAATTATCAACACTAAATTTAAAAATAATAAAAGCAAGCGCGTGTTAACCCTGGAAGTCGTGTCCCGAGCTACTAATACGATTGGCATAAGCAGATCGGGCTCGTCCTTCTCGCGTCTCACCCCTCACACCCCGCACGATTGCCCCGTCTAGACGTCTTCGTCGGACGACTGTATGGATTTATAGACTGTGATATTAGGCTGGGAAGCATTCCATCTTAGTCCTCACTCCTCAGCAGTGATAACACATCTGTAGCCGTCTTTGTTTGATGTTTGTTGCATGTGTCCATGGACTGCGGTAGCCACTTGCCATCAGTTGGACTGTAAGTTCGTTTATCACTTCAGTTTTATTTAAAAAAAGTCGTTTATTGTGATCCGCATAAAAGATAACTGTTTCCAGAGCAGTGTACGTGGAACAACGCCCACGTTAACTAAAAATTTCTCCTATATCATAAACAGGTTTTCATTGCACAAGGAAAAACATCCAGACCCGACACATTTTTTTCTAAACAAACACTAGCCGCGCGATTCGAATCCGAGGCCTGCTACCAAGCCTCACCCTTGTGTTCCAAGAGGATATCCGGACGGCGTTTTGTCAATTCAAACCCGTTTTCTCCTTGAATGTGAATGACGCAATTTTTTTTAACATTAACATCTATATCTATCATTTGCGGTGTTCGTTTTATTTATTTTTGAAGGTCACAGAGGAATAATGGACAAAGATTTCGTCAATTTTTCGTAGGTATAATCATAAGATTATACCTACGAAAATATATAATATATAAATGTGGATTTTATATGTGGTCTCTGAGTAGAGATGCAGTTGACTCTGTCAGTTATGTAGCTCGTTCGTTCGGGCCCAACGCGACATGAATAGATCGTTTTAGGCCATATAAATGCTTGTTCTGTGCGGGGTTTGATTCCCACGGCCCTCAGCGCCATAACTCATTACTAAGCCACGGCGCCAGGGAGTTGTCAAAGTGTGACTTGTAGCGTGACTCTACCATGAAAATATTGAAATAAAAACATTCAAAATGATATTTTGATTTTATATTTGATGATATAATTAGTTAGACATTCCTTTTATTATATTCAGTAATAGTGAAGGAGGTTGAATTAGTTTCACATATGCCGTTCCTCTCATAAAAAAAGTGGAATTTTGACATTTAATATTACTGTACAAAAATATTGACAATATTTAATTACTTAAAATATATATCAAGAAACAGTTTTATATTCAATCCGGGCTGTACTCATCAGATGAGTCACGACCATATTGTTCCCGAAATTGTTCAGAGTCCTCTTCTTGACCGTAGTAAAATCCATCATCGCTGTCTTCTTTGTATCCCTCTATAGATTCTTCGTCCAAATCTTTCACTCTGGTACAGTGGACAAGGTTTCTACTGTCTGATAGACTTGGGTCTTCAGACATTACTTTTGCCTTGTATTTTGCGTAAGCAGCACCATAACGTTTGACATCTTCATTGAAAATATCTGGTGGATCGTCATAGATCTTGTCTTCACCCGTGTCACTGGATAGATTATCTTCTGTAAGTGATAAAGGTTTTTAAAGATGAAGAATTTTGGTCCCATTTTATATAATATCGAATTTTATATGTGGTAGAACTATGTTGCAGCAGTATTTGGATGGATGGTTCGACTCGACAGGAAAAGGCCGACTCTTTCACATAATACAAATGTAAAATAACATCCTAATGCTGCTATGTTTTGTGTTGAGATCTACAGCAATTTTACTGCTACAAAGGTATTCCATCTTGGTCCATAATCTTGTTGCCCTATACACTGGTTTGCTTTCAATGTCTATATTTTGATGAATTTTACTTAATAATAGTAGCACCAGGGGAAAATCTACAAATCTACACTTCACACCAGATGCTTACAGGACTAATGTGTCCAGTACCACACCAAACATGTTAATCAATGACAAATATTATTATTTATTAATAATAAATATAAGTGTCAAACAAACTTACAGTACCTGATGGTAAGTTGTTGAATTTTATTTTCTATTCCATTTATATGTGGTAGAGTCATGCTGCAGCTACATAGTTGTAGCACGAATGAGTCGGCTCCACTAAGGAATTACCACAATCTCACAGAATACCAGTGTAAAATAGCAGCTTAATGCTGCTCCATTTCATATAGCAGTGTAGAGAACCGAACTTTTTACTGTAAACGAGGCATTCCATCTTAGTCCTCATGGGTGCAAATGCATCTGAATTTTTATTCTTAACTGGGGACGGATGTAGATAGATGTCTATGGGCAACAGCATCCACTTACTATCAGGGGGATTGTGTGCTTGTTTGTCACCCTTATACTATAAAAAAAATAGGATTGTAACCAACAGAAACAAGTTTATTGTCACCACTTGAATATGGAGTACCTAACAGTGTATTTATACTGGTTACTGGCTCTCCATTTCTCTCCAACTCTAACACAGAAATGGATGCATTGCTACTTGGAGGCAAAAATAGGTATGAGGGTTGCACCTACCCAGTTGAACTCCTAGGTTAAAAAAGAACTTCCTAGACCTGAACACAGCTATAAATTTCTTTATTTTAACCCACCTATGTCACATTTTTCCATAGCTTGTATCATATCATCTTCGTCAATGCTACTTGGCTCCGAATCTGGATACTCATTCCTCCAGTTATTCTCATCATTAGAATCATCTTCATCATCAGCCTCTGCATCTGATGGTAACTGACCATTGTCTCTATAGGAGCCAAATATCAGATCTGTCTCATAATTTTCAATGCTAAAAAACCAATAGATAACTTTTGACATATTTATGTTCATGAATTCAAAGAACTGTGTGGTTTCATTTCTTTTCAGAAACATCCTTTATTGGCAAATGAAAGACCACTGCTGAACATGAGCTTCTCCTAGGAAGGATTTATATTGAATGTTATGCTTAGCAGGCAGTTTGATAATTGCAGTGCCAGACAACTCGCACCATTGACTTGCTACATTTCGCCAGTATGGGTATTTTACTTTTGACACACAAGCATTATCATGTAGTGGTGGTGAAAGACACCATATCATCCCGTGGTTCACACATTTAAACTAGTCAACGAGTAATCCAAAAAAATTAAAATGTAAACATGATCTTTGAACAGTTATTAGCAAGACATTAGAATATAATAGAATAGAAATTTTTATTCAATATAGATTACAGGATTACTTATTGAAAGTCAGTAAGGTTTACCACTGGTTTGGAAAAATCCTCTGTTCCAGAAATAACCAGCGATTTAAAAAAAAATTGACTTACTATATAATATTTTATACAAATAATCTGTTAACCTGAATACCCAAACCTTTTCCGCTTATTGAACTAATCATGGCTACAAGAATAATACCAGTACTCATCTGGCCAGACAAATTGAAGAACACAGAGCCAATATTCTTACTATTTAATAAGGCTGCTTACCACCACCAGATTGTAAGATTTGAGATTAGCATTTTTGAATGGGTTTTCCATCAAGTTGGTTGTAGGCACCTTGTCTGATATAGTATAAAATGTTCACATTAGATGAACCTACCTTACCAAATTGTCCAACATAGAAACATCAAAATCTGGCTTGGCAGATGTATACACATCATATATATATCCAACATCTTTTTCCTTATCACTTGATTTTGCTAAATCTACTAAATCGAAAATGTCTTCATTGCCATCACTATTGTCATCTTTCAAACCTCTACAACATTTTATAACCTCGTAACGATTTTCAGTTGAGACATCTTTTCTTTCTTTTCTAATTTTTTGTATAATATCAGTTACATTGGGTATAGATTTATGTTTCAATTCTTCCTTAGGTACAACATTTTTCACAAGCAGGGGTTCCTAAAAGGATTCAATAAAAATAACACTTCAAGCAGACTATCAGTTCAATATAACATTAGCTGTGTTGTTTTAAATTCAAATTATTTTATTATCTCTAAAATGTTATTATTTTCCGGTTGTTTACCTCAGTATCTACAGTTCCTCTGAAAACGAATAAAGAGTGTGCTATTTCCTCTTTGTCAGTTTTTACTCGCTTACACAAAAGTACCAAAGCATCCTGAGGATTTTCCTCGAGTCTTCTTTTGACTCGCAAAACTGTAGAAGCAGACATCACGAGTTCGTTTTTTTTTACTTCATCTGAGAGTTCGCAAGCCTATTTCTAAAACACAGTCAAACACAATCGGTCGACTATGTACCTAGTTGAAGCCTAGTATACATACTAATACTATAGATAAATAAATATGTAGGAAGCTACAGATACGACAGTGACTATTAGTCAAGTTTCCCAACTACGCGTTTTGGCGCTGCAGTCGCCTATTTTGACAGATGAGTAATGACTATACCATAGACTTAGAATATACTAGCGTATAGACCACCTGACAGCCCGAAAACGCGTGACCAATTTTGATTTATCATTGTGTGCGTTAGCTAGTGATGTATATTTTACTTAAAAGGACTATCGAAAATGATTGTTAAGGAAACGGTAAAAAGATTATAAAAAATTGTTTAGTGCATGATGTTGAATAACTTCAAAAATTAACTGAATTTTACCATGATAGTTCTAAAATAATTAAAAAATATTCATATAACATGTTCCTGGGAATAAGCTGAACCTACCTGCCTTTTGTTGGATTTTAATTCAAATGTATAAAATCCCAGGTGACTTTACCGAAAAATCTAAAAAAACTACCCAATAATCAGATCAGAATGTTGTATTTTCGAGCTATGATCTTTGGAGAAAAATATTTACTGCCGTGGGCAGTTTCCCCGGAATTTATTTTTTAAAATATTGTTAATATAAATAGGTAGATACTTAACTAAGTATATACCTATTTATATTTTATATATTTTATAAAATGTTTTGATGGGGAAACAAAAACGGGGACACGGATTACAACATAATGGCTGCTTTATTTTTCATATAAGTATTACTTGTGATAATTACAAACATTTAATAATTAAATAGATTATAGAAGTTTATTTTAACATTCGACTTAAGTATGAATGTAAACTTAATTTACTTAATAAACTTAAAATAATTTAAGGAAGGAAACTTGTAGGAATCAGTTAAATAAGATTGCTCTGTTTAAAGGCCAATATGTTTATGAGGCTTCATCATGCTTCATGTTTATATTCTTTCATCTGTCCTTGAAAAGTATAAATTAATAATAAAATTATTATCATTTTAGCTGCATAAATTTTAAAAACATAATGATCTTAACACAGTAAAGTGCACTAAGTGTCTGAGGATACAGATGCACTCTCTATTCTCTCAATCTCGGTATGTTAAGAAAATGGTCACTCATTCATGGACTGACCGCGGCAAGTGCAACTTAATTTCGCAGATCTATTGATCTGCGCAGCTATTACTTAACCACGAGTTCCTCTTCTCTACAAATAACGTTGTAGGGGATAAATCACGCTATTTAAGCCCTCGCGACAATGTCGTCGGCCATCAAGCATGAATCGGGCATTGACCGTTGTGAGTATCAAATACTATGGAATTTATACTATCACGTCTCACGCGGTCGTCTAGTAGCGGTTGAGGAGCATTACTAAATATCTATACCTAACTACGCTAAAAGTTTTATCGTTATGATATGGGAATATAATCTGAAGTTCCGAAGCTCCGCTCAACCCCTTGGAGAAAATAGCATGATGCTATGAATATTGTACTAGTGTGACCGTGAGGCTGTGCGGTTGGTTAAGCAAGGTTATACATTTATTTTGGTTGATAAATAGATACTTAGTTGGGTTCATAATGGCTCAAAGAGGATAATCTCAAGATTTTTTTGTCTTTAATGTACTACAGTTTTATAATGTATGAAAATCAGTCTCTATATTTATCTAAAGTTTTGAAAGTTATATTTTGAAGTCTTATTATAACAATATTATACTTAATGGTACAAATAATGTAGAAATGACTACTTTTAATAAAATTGTTTTTATTCTACTTTTCTTTTATACTTCTCAAGAAAATGTTTGCTGCAAATTGTTGAGTTCTTTTTGCATTCCAACCAACCCGTCCAATGAACCTTAACCACTTTTTCTATTTATAGAATCCGGAGGGAATCTGTTTGAAAAACGGCAAAATAAAATTATATTTTAGAACGCAAACCGAGGATTTATTTTCTTGTTGTGTAGACAAGTCTATCGATTCATTATAAACATTCAAGATAAATATCGACATTAATTTTGATATAGTTGAGTCAATCCCTAGCGTACATGTAAAATATTTTGTATAAAATGTATTTACCAAATTCATGCAAATTATCAACTACGTGACTTTTTCTTTGCAAAATATCAAAATTAACAAAATAATTGAATATATTCTATATTTTAAACAGTATGTAACATAAATTTTAACCAAAAATAAACGCATCATAACATTGACGACGTCTTGAGAATTTACCTGTGATATGTGAAATTATCAGGATTATTTCTATTATTAACAGCACACTCACTCACGGAACAATTAACCATTTTGGAAAAAAGGTACTTACTAAAAATAACCACTATTATACTTTAAAAAATTACAAAATATCTCGGAGCTATTTCTTGCGTGCCGAATTGTGCTGACCTGTCATTCAAAATCGGTTACAGAGTCATGAGATTTGATATCCTTTTCTATCTTGTATTTTTGCCATAAGGAATTTTTTTCTCCCTTGCACACTATGTTGGTCTATACGCTAGTATATTCTAAGTCTATGGACTATACAAATTCAGTATAGCTATGTATAACTTAGTGATTGCAAGCACAAATCCTTCAAATCATCGATATCGATATTTAGTGATGTTCTCATTTTATCGATATCGACGTAAGGGTGCATTATATAGTTCCATTAAAATATTACTTATGAAACAATTATAGTACATAAACATTTATTTTTTATTCAAGCACACCAATATCATATACATACACACGTAATCTTAGGATTAAATTAAAGGTACATTAGGTTATATTAAAAATGTACATAACATTGTGTATAGGTACAATTTGAGGAAAACAGTGAAATATTTATTGTTAATTAAATAAAGCAAATAGCAAATTAAAAAATTAAACCACAGTACTCACATTTAATCATAGTGCTCAATATTTTACTTTACAAGTTACTTTTTATATTAATTTTAAAACAGCTATAATTCAAATAGTTATGAATTAAGTGAATACCTTCCCTGTATAAGGAACTTTTCGCTAGGGTATGCTAAATATTATTTGGTCTATAAAACTTTTGTTTGTTAGGCAAGAAAAACATTTTTTCTAAAAGTTTGTAGTGTTTGGAGCTTTGTTTCATTAGTAGAAATACTATTAATTTTTCATCTAGGGTAAACCTGGCCATTTTGGTTTTTTTTTGTTTTAATTACATTAATAATAAAGTAATTTGTTTAACATTCAACTTCTCTATATTTTGACAGAGATTGGACATTAAGCAAGCCTTTCTGAGGCTTAGTAACCTAAAAGGTCAGTTACAATCTTTGTCAAAATTTTAATATTTTTAATTTTTCCTGAATATCACCCTTCAATATTTTATTGTTTATGTTGCACCAATTGTGCCCATGTAACCTAATTAAAATATTGATGAAAAAGTATTTTTACAATTAAGGCATGCCTATTACATCTTAGCCAGGAAAAACTATAATACAGCTATAATTCAAATACTTATGAATAAAGTGAGTACCATCCATGTACAAGATAAGTAATTTTTCGTTAGGGTATGCCAAATTATTATTTTTCAACAATTTATACTCCCTAGATTTTATGTAAGAATGAATATTTGTCTCTGTACTGCTAATGTTTTGATGGAAACAAAAACGAGGACACAGGTACATAATGGCTGCTTTATTTTTCATATAAGTATTACTTGTGATAATTACAAACATTTAATAATTAAATAGATTATAGAAGTTTATTTTAACATTCGACTTAAGTATGAATGTAAACTTAATTTACTTAATAAACTTAAAATAATTTAAGGAAGGAAACTTGTAGGAATCAGTTAAATAAGATTGCTCTGTTTAAAGGCCAATATGTTTATGAGGCTTCATCATGCTTCATGTTTATATTCTTTCATCTGTCCCTGAAAAGTATAAAGTAATAATAAACTTATTATCATTTTAGCTGCATGAATTTTAAAAACATAATGATCTTAACACAGTAAAGTGCACTAAGTGTCTGAGGATACAGATGCACTCTCTATTCTCTCAATCTCGGTATGTTAAGAAAATGGTCACTCATTCATGGACTGACCGCGGCAAGTGCAACTTAATTTCGCAGATCTATTGATCTGCGCATCTATTACTTAACCACGAGTTCCTCTTCTCTACGACTAACGCTGTAGGGGATGAACCACGCTATTTAAGCCCTCGCGACAATGTCGTCGGCCATCAAGCATGAATCGGGCATTGACCGTTGTAAGTATCAAATACTATGGAATTTATACTATCACGTCTCATGCGCCTAGTAGCAATAAAATTACATTTTAGAAGGCAAACCGAGGATTTATTTTCTTGTTGTGTAGGCAAGTCTATCGATTCATTATAAACATTCAAGATAAATATCGACATTAATTTTGATATAGTTGAGTCAATCCCTAGCGTACATGTAAAATATTTTGTATAAAAATGTATTTACCAAATTCATGCAAATTATCAACAACGTGCCTTTTTTCTTTGCAAAATATCAAAATTAACAAAATAATTGAATATATTCTATATTTTAAACAGTATGTAACATACATTTTAACCAAAAATAAACGCGTCATAACATTGACGACGTCTTGAGAATTTACCTGTGATATGTGAAATTATCAGGATTATTTCTATTATTAACAGCACAGTCACTCACGGAACAATTAACAATTTTGGAAAAAAGTTACTTACTAAAAATAACCACTATTATACTTTAAAAAATTACAAAATATCTCGGAGCTATTTCTTGCGTGCCGAATTGTGCCGACCTGTCATTCAAAATCGGTTACAGAGTCATGAGATTTGGTATCCTTTTCTATCTTGCATTTTTGCCATAAGGAATTTTCTTCTCCCTTACACACTATGTTGGTCTATACGCTAGTATATCCTAAGTCTATGGAGCGGACCGTAAGTAAACCTTTTTACTATCCTGTCTCATCCTAGTTATTTACTGTGGTTGTTTCTTTATGGCTCTATGTCGTAACTTTTGAACTAAAATCGTTGAAAGTTATTTGACTTCTGCACAAAACTTGGCAGTTATTTATCAAGTAAATATTATTATAAAGAAAAATAAAGTGAATTAAATAAAAATAAAGTAATTATAATCTTAAGAAGTGATAAAATTATAGAAAGAGAATAATTAACAGTATATTTTTGTATACATGTATTGATTTTTTTTAATAAAATGGAACAAGGAAGAGTATGTCACTTTGTTCAAATTAGACCTAAGGATCTAAAAAGCTTGATCAACATGTTTGATGGCGATCAATGTATTTCAAGTTTATTTATTAAGAAATGTGAATATATTATAAGATTTTTTATGGCATGAACAAGATTATATATACAAACTAAATATAATATATTTTATTGTATAACTATTAGATTATAGGAAAAGATGCATCTCTTTTTAAGTGAAAGATTCTGGTGATTCTAGATCAAATTGCAATTGAATTAGAAAATATTCTTAGTTTTTCAATCCGACTTAAAAAAAATTAAAATAAATCTTATAGTTAACAAACTTCACAATCCATGTATAATAATTCAGAAGGTTTTAGATATCCATTCGTTTTGCAAATAATTTTCATTAGATTTAACCACAACATTAAATTTAGAATTACATGGAGCAGAAAACAATTCCTATGGCCTTATAATATTAATATTGGTGTGTTACTTAAAGATGGCCATGTTAGTGTAAGTGATGAAAAGTGGATTATAATTAAGGTTTTAGATTTAAATGTTACGCATGAGCAGTTAGAATTTATATTAATAGATACGTGAACTTAAATACTTAAATAAGCATGTTAGAATTATTTTGCCAAAAAAAAACTCTAAATATTAAATTACTTAATATAACATTTCAAACTGAATTCGAAACGAATTCCAGTATTGAACAATTTGAACAGTTATCACCTTCATTTAGAGTCAAACGAGGCATTCTAAACTCCCTAAGATATATTATTAAGATTATTACTGGTAACTTCGATTATAAAGATGCTATTGAGTATGAAAATATGATTGATAATTTAAAAACTCGTCGATATACATTTGCAAGAAATAATTTTATCAAGATTGATTCAAATTCAAATTTATTTTTATTTGTGAATACAGGTAATATAGAACAGGTAACATCTTTGAAAAATTACGTTCGCTGCATTCAACCCTTAGGTAATATTATGGGTACAATTAATATAATCTACTACAATTAAATTATATCATTATATTATAATTATATTAGAATGCTTCATATAAATCGTGTTGTCATTTAATATACAGTGATGTAACTAAATTATTTATTAATTAGTTATGATATTTACAATATATAGTCAAATCGAATATAAAAAAAAGATATGTCATCGTAATATGCCTACCGATGCGTCGCTTAAATATTCAAGAATTGAGTAATAACATGTCTTAGTTAGATATGTTTTAAATTATTTTTAAACTTATGAATATTCTCCGTTTCATGAAACTTAGATGGAACTTTATTGTTTATTTTAAACAGTGTGCCAAAAACGCTTTATCTAAGTAAAGCTGTCTGATGAAATTGTATAATTTTATTGTCAATTATTAAATAATCATTAAATATTTCAGAATTAGTTTTTATAAATGTTACAACTTGATAAATATACAGCGTTGAGAATGACAATAATTTAATTTTTTTAATTCTTGATATATTTGAGAGTTAACAATATGTAATTTTATTAATATTTACAATTTATTTTTACACAATTTCCAATCACTTTAAACTAGATGGAATGAAATTCTTTAGTAAATTAGGAATTTTTCTTGTTGATATTGAAATCAGTAGAGTTAACAAATAAATTTGTATACCCCGTAAGCTATAACAATTAAGTAAAAATAGAACAATGTATAAAATTAAGGGAAGTCAAATAACATTCGTTTTAGATATCAATTATACAAAAAATAAATACTATACAGCCATCCCGTTACCACTTCCTCTAAACTATAATTTTAATTCCTTAATACTCATACCTACTAGTAAAAAGTTCTGAAATGGTCTCACTCGCTTAGTCTTGCAACTACGAGGCCCTATGTTCCTGCACTATGACGACAAGTCACAACTTTAAGTTGAAGATGCTTGTATAAATGCTTTAATGAGATTCTCAGATAGTACGAGCTCCTGCCATCCAGTACCAGCCGAAAAGCAGATCATTTAAATGAACATTTAAATAACCTTTTAAAATAAGGAAAGTGAAATAAAATATAACTGTGAAAAATTTAAAATGTAAAAAGTGTTGTGATCAGAAGATGTCAATCACATCATTATTTGTTAAAAAAAACTAAAAATTTAACCACATGCAATCAGCATCTTTGAAAGTTTGTAATAAATTGTTGCTTTTTTTGCAAGCTTTGGTCTTGTGATATTTTTATAATGATTTAAGCAATCATCTATACAATTTTTTGTCTTTCAATAGTTACAGAGACAATTTTACTAAGTGACTGCCACTTTATACTATGTAGTGATAATTAAAAATGGCTGGTGGAGTAATCACAAAATGATGCAATGTTTTTTTATTAAAAATGTATGGTTCAATACTGCATTATTGGGGTCCAGTTGATACTTACTTAGAAATCACAACTTTCAGCAGCCGAAATTTAAGTACCATGAAATGTAATAAAATTACTCGCCAGTTGCAGTCAGAGCTATGAGAGCACACCATGAGCTATTTAATCGTTAGTAAGCAAGCACGGGTAAGAGTACCTATCGAAGTTTTCTGCCTTGTCAAGAAACTATTCTTTGGAAAGTTCAATGATCTGGGAATTTGTGGATACTATGAAATACATCCACAAGTTTCTTAAATTATCGTTCCTAGGGAATCTGAAAAGCCGGTGCGTTTCACATGTTTTATTGCAACCAGCAACACAGCACTTTTCGTATACCATTATGATGGTATATGCAATATGCACACGCGCAGCACAAAAACAGAATATTGTCACAAATAACGGAGGAAAATTTGCGTCCAAGATCTCAACGCAACATAATTGCGAGGAAATACACTTGCGCTAAACTCAGTTAATTTGCGAGTGCGACCATTGGATAAATAATGACGGCAATCAATATCGATAATTTAGATTTTTGACAATTTGATTTAACATTAACACAATATGGCGTCTCAAAATGGCGTGCGTAGACAGAGAACAAATTGCGACGGTAGCGCCAAGTTGCGTAGAATGGAACTAAGCTGTAACGGGCCTGATGTATCTAGTTGAAGCCTAGTATATATACAGTAATCTATAGTTGAAGCGTAATTTATTTTATTTTGAGTTTTTTTTATAACTGGCTTTACGGCTCTGGGTTCTAGCCCTTCTGAGCCTGAAGTTACAATGTATAATTATCCTTCATAGTACACTGCTTCACAATATGTTGATGCGTCACATTGTGCAGCCCTTGGGAGATTTTGACGGCAACTTGAGCCAGCAGACAGCTGACAGTTGGCGATGGTATCTCAAAGCGCCTAAGCAGACAAACACCTTATCTTAAGAATCACATCACCATCAGAGCACTAGTTTCACCGTGTCCACTAATAGTTCACATGAGCAGACACTTAATACATAAAATCGCACCACTTTAACATATCAAAATCCACTTCAAACCATTATTTAAATAATAATACAGGAGCAGCCGTAGACAGAGAATCCAATAGACAGCGTGATATGTTTTGTTTTATTCATAAAACAAAGGACGCATATATCACATTAGCACTTGTAAGAAAGAGATATAGCTACTATATTGTTGTCCTCATTCCTGTACCACCTAACAAGTTGTTTGGCATTAATTTAGTGGCAGACATTGCAACTGACACGGAGTGTTTCAATGTTTATTATTTTATTTAAATATTTATTTGCAAATAAAACTCAATAATTGTACGTTTTAAGTTAGAAAATTATTTGATTTTATACCATATCATAGTTTCGTGCAGTGTTATGGGCTATAAAAGCCGCAGTGAACGGAAAATTGAAGGCATTACATTTCACGCGTAAGTTAACTTATTTCATAAATATATATTTAAATAACTTTCTGAATCACGATTTACATGGAAGTATTAATTAAAGCGATGTTCACAGTCATTTGTTTCAATAAATTATAATGATATTATCATTATTAGCGTTATTATAACCTCAAATCTATGTTGCCAGCTAAACTCATCGCTTACAATTACGGCGAGAGTACCAAATGTATTATACTACATATTTACCATTGCTTTAGTATACCTATGCTTATTATGTCATTTAAATTTATTAATCTTGATGTTTTTTTATTTGTCAGTTTCCCAATTGATTCGGAAATAAAATAAATGGGTTTTAGCAACCCGTAAGAAGAATTGGGAGCCTACTAAATACTCTCGACATTGCTCTAGGCACTTTGAAAGGTATTTATCAGTCCGAAAAAGGACAAGAACTGAATTGTTTCGTAATGCTGTCCCAACACTTTATACAATAAAGGTTTGTATGCTTAAATATGGTCGTATTTTAAATCTTCTAACTGTGTTTTTTATTTAGTAGATGGGCTTGCTTTTGATCATCATTTAACCCTTTCGCTGTCCCGTGCACTACATGTAGGTCATTGGGTATTGTATTACTATTGTGTCTGAAAATCGGACAATGAATGTGTTAACTAAAGTGTGTAAGTTATAATATGATGGATTATGATAGAATAAAAGGGAATTTAAAAGACATCATTTCTTTTACACTGAATATATAGAAGAAAATTAAAAATGTAAAATTTTTCCAGGAGGATGTTGCAAACATAGAAGGACCTGAGCGTGATGATTTAGTGTGTTCCATCACTAAATCGTCACGCTCAGTTCACGGTACCAATACGGTGCGCCTTTAATTTTCATTGCCTTGCTAACTAAACTCTAGTAATAGTGATAAGAATTAATATAAAAGTTATAGCTTTCATGTAATAACATACTGTTATATTTTTATGGAATGCTAAATAATATTGAGAATATGTGATATTTTTCCAGGAAGAAGTTAAATATACTAAAAATGGGTATCAATTTGATGATGTAGTTATGAAACTCCCAAGCACATTTGCGGAAGATTTTAAGTTTTTAAAAGATTGTGTTGTGCCAATTACAAAAACTGGTAGTACCTAGCTGTCATACAAGTGGGCTAAGGGATTAAATACTAAAACCAGGGACTGAATAGTAGCGTATGTTATTTTTACCTATAAATTTGTATATGTAAAAGAAGCTGAACTACTCACACACATTATTTGTCGTTGTTTTTGAGAGTCATTTGTTTCCTTGTTTACATTTTGTATTTTACACCTATTTATATTTATATTTACACCTATACATCTATTTATATTTAATAAAATGTTTTGATGGGGAAATAAAAAACGGGGACACAGTACATAATGGCTGCTTTATTTTTCATATAAGCATTACTTTTCATAATAACAAACCTTTAATAATTAATACTTAAATACATTATAGAAGTTTATTTTTATGAATGTAAATCAATAATTTAAATAAGGAAACTTGTAGGAATCAGTTAAATAAGATTGCTCTGTTTAAAGGCCAATATGTTTATGAAGCTTCATCATGCTTCATGTTTATATTCTTTCATCTGACCCTGAAAAGTATAAAGTAATAATAAAGTTATTATCATTTTAGCTGCATGAATTTTAAGAACATAATGAACTTAACACAGTAAAGTGCACCAAGTGTCTGAGGATACAGATGCACTCTCTATTCCCTCAATCTCGGTATGTTAAGAAAATGGTCACTCATTCATGGACTGACCGCGGCAAGTGCAACGTAATCTCGCAGATCTATTGATCCGTGCAGCTATTACTTAACCAAGAGTTCCTCTTCTCTACGACTAACGCTGTAGGCGATGAATCCCGCTATTTAAGCCCTCGGCACAATATCGTCGGCCATCAAGCATGAATCGGGCATCGAGCGTTGTGAGTATCACATACTATGGAATTTATAATATCGCGTCTCATGCGCGGGCGTCTAGTGGCACTTCAGGAGCATTACTAAATATATACCTAACTACGCTAAAAGTTTTATCATTGTGACTTGGGAATTTAATCTGAAGCTCCGCTCAACCATTTGGGGAAAATAGCGTGATGCTATGAATATTGTATTAGTATGACCGTGAGGCTGTGCGGTTGATTAAGTAAGGTTATACATTTATTTTTGTTGATACGAGGGCGACACTGGAAGTTTTTAGAACTGGCCACTTGCAAACGATATAATAAAAAATAAAGTTCAAATTTTGAAAATGGAACTCTTTGCCAATATTATTGTGTATGTATTTTATTAATTTGTCATTTGTTTACGATTTGGCGGCAAATTGAAAATTGTCTGTGTCACGTCAGCATGAATTTAACTCGAGAATATTTTTTTATGACTTTCGATGTCATTTAAGTCAACAAGAAAGTTATGATAGACTTCCATTGGCCTTTCACGGTGAAGCCCCGTCTCGTGCCACTGTTTACAACTGTTTTAATGAGTTTAAACGTGGTCGCACTAATCTCACCGATGATCTGCGTGAGGGATGGCCTTCTACGGCGACGACTGAAAATAGCATCAGTGTTGTGCGGTGTATGATAGAGACTGACAAAAGAGTTACTTATCAGCAGATTCGGACAAGCTTAGGTATCGGTATGTGTCAAGTGCACAAAATCCTCCATGAACATTTAGCGGTCAGGAAGCTTTGTGCCCGGTGGATACCTCATAATTTGACAGAGTCCCAAAAACTCCGTCGTGTTGATTGGTGTCGTGAAATGGTTCAAAGATTTAACGAAGGTGACTCAAATCCTGTGTTCGACATACTTACGGGTGACAAAAGCTGGATTTATTGTTATGATCCTGAAACTAAGAGATAGTCTGCTGCCTGGGTGTTTCCTTCCGAGGAGTTGCCAACTAAAGTGAAGAGAGGTCGAAGCGTGGGAAAAAAGATGGTGGCCTCGTTCTTCGGAAGGACAGGTCATTACGCAACAATTGTTTTAGAGGATCGAAAAACAGTTACTGCAGAGTGGTACACTAACAATTGTTTGCCACTTGTCTTGGAAAAAGTTCGGGAGAAACGACCTCGCAGTAGGATCCTCCTTCACCACGACAACGCCTCGTCGCAAACCGCCAAGCAAACAATCGACTACTTGGCGACGTCAGTCGTGGAATTACTGGGTCACCCGCCCTTTAGCCCCGACCTCGCACCTTGCGATTTTTATTTATTTCCAAAAATAAAAGAATAACTTCGAGGAAAACATTTTATGGACGCCGAGGAAGCAGTGGCTGCGTTTCAAAATGCCGCCGAAGAGACCCCTAAGGACGAGTGGGCAAAGTGCTTTTCTCAGTGGTTCCATCGGATGCAGGGATGTATAGATGTAAATGGACACTATTTTGAAAAGATATAATAAAACTAATAACTTGCTAGTTTGTTCAGTTTTTGATTTTCTAAGAACTTTCAGTGTCACCCTCGTAAATAAATACTTAGTTGCGTTCATAATGGCTTAAAGAGTATAATCTCACGATTTTTTAATCTTTAATGTACTACAGTTTTATAATGTATAACAATCTGTCTCTATTTTTATCTAAAGTTTTGAAAGTTAAAGTTTTGAAGTTTTATTATAACAATATTATACTTAATGGTACAAATAATGTAGAAATGACTACTTTTAATAAAATTGTTTTTATTCTACTTTTTCTTTTATACTTCTCAAGAAAATGTTTGCTGCAAATTGTTGAGTTCTTCTTTGGATTCCAAACAACCCGTCCAATTAACCTTAACCATTTTTTCTAATTATAGAATCCGGAGGGAAGCTGTTTGACAAACGGCAAAATAAAATTACATTTTAGAACGCAAACCGAGGATTTATTTTCTTGTTTTGTGGGCAAGTATATCGATTCATTATAAACGTTCAAGATAAATATCGACATTAATTTTTATATAGTTGAGTCAATCCCTAGCGTACATGTAAAATATTTTGTATAAAAATGTATTTACCAAATTCATGCAAATTATCAACTACGTGACTTTTTTCTTTGCAATATATCAAAATTAACAAAATAATTGATAACATTCTAGATTTTAAACAGTATATAACATAAATTTTAACCAAAAATAAACGCGTCATAATATTGACGACGTCTTGAGAATTTAACGGTGAAATGTGCAATTATCAGGATTATTTCTATTATTCATACCACAGTCACTCACAGAACAAGTAACCATTTTGGAAAAAGTTTATTCACTACCATAATCGAAATCTTAATCTGGTATTTCCATGTGGAAAGATTCATTTGACCCACTGGAATCACTATCTCCAACATGAATAATAAAACTTTCTAAATTATCTTCTTTATATTTATTTTCAATATGAAATACATGATCAGTCATTTTCTTTCATTCCTTTAGAGTTATGCTTTCAAAAGACTCTTTAATAAGTTTCTCTAACTCCACAGCAGGCAGGGCGATATTTTTACTAGCCACTTTATGTTTAGCCAAACTCCATACCAGCTCAATGGCATTTAGATCGCAGTGGTAGGATAGAAGTCGCAATGCCTCATGCCCATTCTGCTTCAGAAGTTCATCAGCTTCATATACTGGTTCTGGTGTGTTTCGTTTTACAAGACATAGCAGCTCTGCTTTTATGTGATATTGTTCAAATGGAATATCATTAAAAGTATGCCATTCTCTTATCTAATTTTTGCGACTTTGTGATGTAGGAGCTTCTAGAAACACTTACGCGTCATGTAGGTATTTATACGTTTTTGAAATTATACTTCTTTTCGGGCGTTTGGGAAAAATTATGAGAGTGAATTTTTTAAGATGCACGCGCACACCGACAGCTAAAAACGACACCATGAAGTTGTTTTTATTACATATGTAGCCAGCTATTTGTAGGGGTGGGCGTTGCGACGACGAACCGTTTACAAAGACCGTTTTGTGTTCTGCGACGATGAAACCGTTTTACGTCCTGGGTTCAAACAGTCTTCGTTGCACAAACCAGTCTTCGAATTACTTGGTGCGATTTTTTATTTTACGCCTATGAAAATACAGTCGAAACGCAATGATTTAACTATCTATCTCACTCGTCGCGTCGTCGTCCTTAACGTTCCGCGTTATATTGTAGTCTTTGGTTCCACATTCGTTTACAAACGTTACAAAACAGTCCTTACAATAAAAAGTAAACATGTTGTCAATGAAATACAGTCGCTAATGTATTACCAGTTGTCAATGCTGTCGTTCGTGATGCGACGGTCAAATCCGTGTAAGCTTATGCTAGTTGACATAGAGTTCAAAGTCAACTTGGATGAACAATGAATTGGGATAATCGCTAAATTTCATGGAATTCGAGCAAACCGAGAGAAAATTATGTTTTTAAACGTAAATATACCCGAGAAACGGTTTGCTGAGTACATGTAAAAATGTTAATAGAAATAAAATAAAAATAAAAGAAGAAAAAACAATAAAAAATGAACCTCAAATTATGTATATAAAAATGATCTTTTACATACGCCTGGTAAAAAGATAAAAGTCTGACCCAGCCAGTCCTAAGCCTGGAAAAGTATTAAGGGAAATTTATTTCATAGTTTAGTAAAGTCGATCGATAAAACGAATTATTTAGTAAACCATTTCATACATTTCAAATCGTTGATAGTTGTAAGAAACTGCAACCATTTCACTCGACGAAAACGCAATTCTATTCCATGTTGGATAAGTTTCGTCCTTTAAGCTGTCTTCAAACCAGTTGCAACGACGATCGTTTTCTGCAACCATTTTCGTCGTCGGGAAAACGATTGCGTTTCGTCCGTCAAAAATTCGACAACGACCCACCTCTAGCTATTTGAGATTTGTCCGATTTGTGAAAATCAGTCACAGACACAGAACACAATTACTCTCTACCTTAATACCTAGTATATACTAAAAACATAATATATCTATTATGTTTTCAGTATATACTATATATATTATAAAGGTACTATGTGATCGATGTTGTAGTAGTAGCATATGTGTACTAAATACTAATAGTGGGTCAACTCGGCGACTAGATGGAGCAATGATGGGGCGCGGTATGAAGGAGAGTGGAGTCCCCCTCCTGCCAGCGACGGCTACGGTAGTACCGGTCGGCTTCGCTTGCGTACCGGTACGCCCGTTTAGGAGCGTCACGTACACGGAATCAGTTGTTCACCCAGCAACATGATATTACTCGGTATTATTTTGAAATATTGGAAAAGATTGTATGACGGTTTAAGTAAAATTAAATTATAATTACCATATGATTGCTTTCCATCACGATTTTAATTGAATTATATGTAAGGATGAGAACCCATTATGACATTAAATTCAAAAAGAATAGTAGTCAAGTAATATAGTAGTCAATACAGTAGTCAATAAAGTAAAGTAGCGATGGTTCAACTCGAGTTAAGGCTGGCTGTATCAAGCGTGTCAGCGAAAGAGTTAGAGCGCGATTAGTAACTGTGTGCGCGCTTTGTGTTTTATAGAGTATTAGCTAGGTACTACTAAAATTATTTGTTATTGAGAATTTTATAATAACTAAGCTATTTAAGAATATATTGACTGTGATAATTAAACTAATAATATCTGATATACCTACACCTTTAAACTAGACTGATATTGTTATGTGAAGCCTGCTATATAGCTAGTTTTGTTGTCAAATAAAGGTACTTACTAAAACTAAGATTAAAATAAAAAATACATAAGTACCTATGTGATACATACCAAAAATACCTTTTTATTTCAATTCTACCTACTAAGTTTAGTAATGACAGTTGTCCCAATCCATCAAAGAATTAGATAGAAAAACAAATTTATAAAAAAAGTAATTTGTAACAAAACAATTACTCTGTTTCGTCCTGCTAACTCGAGTTTAATTCGAGTTCCGTGAATTGCAACTCGAGTTAATTCGAGTCGTAATTTTTCCGAGTTGGAGTTGGCACATCTATTAAGTAAAGGTACCAAAGAGTATAGTAACTGTCCTATACAGGAAAAGAGCTCGTGCGAAATCTGTAAACCGTGGAGTACTAGCGCTGTCTGGTGCTGTTGCGGCACAATATATTGAGAATGTGTGCGTGCGTATAACACATACACCTCAAAATATACACCACTGTTCATGGTGATTCATTACGCTTTATGTACTAGGATTATGCGTAGTATACACGCTATGGAATCTTAGAACAAAAAATTAGACCTTATTTTCAGCCATAGACAAACGGTACTTTAGAATTTGACATTTTTTATTACCACAGACAAAGAGTATTTACCGTATTTTCAAACTTTCATTTTATTTCATTTAGTTTAATTACAGTCAGACCTTTATATAATATACTGAAAATGACAGTCACAGAGTTCTTTGAATAATCCGAAAATGAGGGCTAATAATCTTCCACTCAACAGATGTCACTAGTTGCGAGTGAGGTAAAATTTTCTTTTACACAATGTCAGTTAATTGAAAAATTAGTTTCAAATAAAAGTTTATCAGTTTCTTGAGTTTTATGTTAATACACAACACAACGCGTCAGTGATTTGATCTTAATTTTTTTTGTACTTTATACCTCTTTTCTGATATTTTTTACTTTTAATCATATTTATAGTTTGGTTTATTTATTTTTATCTAATCATTATAAAATATAACTAATAATACAAAAAGAAACATTAACCTTTACATTTTTCTAAGAAATTATCTTCCCCGCTATGAAATCTGTCAAATGATTTACCTCATTGTAAAGTGACGGCGCCCTGGTGGCAGAAAAAGTCGTGGATGCCATTTCAATCATTTCATAACATTTTGGATTTAATCGAGTGAAGTTACGTTGAAGTGATGCGTAGTATCCTCTTAGTAGTCTGTGGTTAGTATCTCTCTCGTAGACTGTTATCCGATATAAAGTAATCTGTGGTATCCATTTCTGACTTTCTGTCTGCGCCCATGATACCATCGCCGACTGTCAGCTGTCTGCTGATTCAAGTTGCCGTCAAAATCTCCAAAGGGCTGCACAATGTGACGCATCAACATATTCTGAAGCAGTGTACTAGGAAGGACGAATAAACATTTGGGGAAATTATAATAAACCGAATAAAAATACCTAAGACTTGGCCTAAAGGTCTAGATACCAGGCCATAAACTTCAAAAAAAATATATATATATTTATCTATGATTGTGTTCTATGCTGTCTGTGTGCGTTGTGTTACAAATTACAATTTATAATTTATTTTGTTCAAGTCAATTAATATTGCCTCAATAATTGTTGACGCCTTTTTAATTAAGAAGGATTCATTAAGAATGGATAACCTTAAGCAGTTTAACACCATGGGATCGGAGGATAATTGGAGAACATCAAACTTTCGGCAAAGCGTTGTCTCAAAGATGTAAGTTGATAATAACTATGCACTCCATGAATTCATACACAAAAGACGAAGTTAACAGTTTTAGAACTTTGGCAGTACCAACACTCATGAAATTTTTACCCTATATTTTAAGTTTATAATTGGTGGAAATATTGTTCAAATATCATGTCTTATTTTGTAATAAGACAAACCATCTTCGCCAATATTGGCTAAAGAGTGTAAATACTCTAATACCAGTGACCAACAAGGCTTTGTGTAGATAGATAGCAATAATTATCTCCAAGAGGATGGCCTGTGTTGACCTGGAGATGAGGGAAGGATAATGTTCCTAGGGTTGAACCGCATTCAAATATTTTTGACACTTCTGTTAAGAATTCATGGGACCTAACTAAATGTTAAGTATGTTACTTATGTTATGAAGTGATTCAATCATTTACCTTACGAATGAGTACCAATTGTTCAATATTTGGATATGTTCATTTCTCTACCACATATAACATAATTTTATATATGATAGAGCTATGCTGCAGCTATATTACGGTTGTAGTACAAATTAGCCGTGGAAGGACCAAGCCCTCACAGAATACCAGTGTAAAAAAGCAGCTTATTTCTGCTGTGTTTTGTATGGTGAGTGTAGAGAATTGGTGATCCATTTTACTGGAAATGAGGTATTTCATGTTTGTCCTCAGCATCTGTATTTTGATTTTCAATTGAGGAAAAATGTGGATGTCTATGGGCTACAGCATCCACTTACCATCAAGTGGATTGTGTGCTAGTTTGTCACCCTTATTCCCTAAATAAAAAATTGCACATAATACTAAAACTTGCTGTATATTTTTTTAGAGAGGAGGTAATCCAGCGCTCAGGCATGCAAGTGGCCCGTAACAGCAGCGAGATGGAAAACCATGTGTACATGAAAGCTAAGACAAGAGAAGAATATATGAATATGGTTGCCAAACTCATCCTTCATGTTAGGAGATGTGTAAGTCATATAATTATCATGATTGTGATGATTGTTATCTTGATTGACTATGCCACCAACTTCAAAATATAATCAGAAGTGACCAACTACACTGATTATATTATTATAGTGCCACAAGTACATGCACAAACATTTGAATTGAAGACCTACTATGTAGTATTTTATCACATCCATTGTTGCTATATTCAAAAATCTAGTCATATAATAAATATCACATATATATAATAGAATATAAATTATGTCTGCAAAGAAATAAAATTTCACAGTACATGAACAATCAGGGACCTAGGTTCGCTGGCAATAATATAATTGTAAATGACAATTTGAAGTTCTGATATACCATTTTTAACGGTGGTAGAGCCACGCAGCAGCTTTTGCTGTTGCACGTATGGGCCGGCTCGAGCCGGGTTAGTACCACGACCTCACAGAATACCGGCGTGAAGTGGAAGCTCTGCTTTTGCGTTTCGTCTGGTGAGTGCTGGTGACCGAGGCCCACCCCCATCAACATGGTAGCGGAATTAAATTATAGACTACCCCAGGAGGGTACCAGCACCCTGGAGAATCCCTCGCTGAGCATCCACGACCATGCTACTCCACTCCTGAGCGTGGGTGCTCAGGCTGCCCGCGTATTCTGGGGGCAAAATTCGCTCAGAACAATAACTGCTCGGGGCAAACTGAGCAACAAGACCAAGGCGACCCCTGCCACGCTATCCATGAATTTCTGCAACATCAGGGACTTCACTCGAACTTAACGCCGTCCACTACCATCTCGAGACGACGGCCGGCCTTGCTCTTTCTGACCGAGACGCAGCTGTCCTCTCCGCTGATACTGTATCTCTCCCTACCCAGGGTACAAATTGAACACCTTTGTGCCTCGGGCTGGAGTTTGCGATACGCCAGAGAGGACATCTGTTCTCGGCCCGCAGTCTTGAAGGTTCGGACCTGTCCATCCTTTGGCTGCGCGTAGATAGCGACGACCATCCGCGCGTCTACGGGTGCCTCTATAGGTCCCATAGCGGTAATGCCGAAACATCGACTCATCGACCACGTCCAAATGGCTACAGATTCCTTGCTACAACAGGTCCCATCCGCAGAGATCGTGATCCTGGCGATTTTAACGCCCACCACGCCGAATGGCTCGGTTCACGTTTAACCGATCATGCGGAAGATCTGTTTATGACTTTGCCTTGGCATATGGTCTGACACAACTGGTTACTTCGCCTACGCGGATTCCAGATGTGGAGGATCATACACCTTCCTGTTGGACCTTCTGCTGACCTCTCATCCGGATGGATATCAGGTTTCGTCGATGCCCTCTCGGCTCTTCGGACCATTGTCCGATCCGAGTGTGATGCCACCACGCCCCTCGCGGTTGCGTTCTGCAGGCTGCCGCCGTGTTTGGCATTACAGGTCGGCGGATTGGGACGGAATGCGGTCTTTCTTTGCATCCTACCCATGGGGGCGGGTTTGCTTCTCGCCGGATGATCCCAGAGCTGTTGCTGACTCTGTCACTGATGTGGTGCTACAGGGAATGGAACTATTTATTCCATCATCTGTGGTACCCATCGGAGGCAGATCTCAGCCTTGGTTTGGTCGCTCCTGTAAGACTGCATTACGCAGTAAGCAGGAGTGCTATCAGGCCTGGGCTGTGGCTTCGGCGGCTCGGGATGTAAACACCAGCATGCTTAAAAAGAAGTATAACTTCGCCTCCAGGTCCTTCAAAAGAGTTATTGCCAAGGCAAAGTCAGAGCACATAGGCAGAATTGGCGAGAAACTAGTTCGCCTTCCTTCGGGAACCCGTGCATTCTGGTCTCTGCCAAGGCTGTCCAAGGAATTTCTGTAAGCCATCACTACCATCTCTGCACAGGAGGACGACTCACTGGCCCACGCCGCAAAAGAGAAAGCCGACCTTTAAGCTCCCTTTGCGTCCAACTGACTTGATGACGGGGAACACACCGCCAACCATCCCGCAGTGTGAGTGCTCCATGCCGGATGTGCGGTTCTCACAGCGCTCAGTTCGCAAAGCACCTCTCCCTGGACATCCACAAGTCGAGTGGGCCTGACGGAATCCCCCCAATTGTGCTGAGGACGTGTGCTCCGGAGTTGGCACCGGTTCTAACGCGTCTTTTCCGGTACTCCTACCCCTAGGCGTAGTCCCGAAATCATGGAAGACAGCTTTTGTCCAACCGATCCTAAAAAGGCGACCGCTCAGACCCGTCCAACTACAGGCCTATCGCCATCACCCCTTGTTCTCCAAAATAATGGAGTCCGTTTTAAACTGCCAGCTCATGCGGTACCTTCAGGATCACCAGCTGATTAGTGACCGCCAATACGGTTTTCGTCGGGGTCGATCAGCTGGTGATCTTCTGGTCTACCTGACTCATAGATGGGCGAAGGCAGTAGAGTCCAAGGGGAGGCATTGGCCGTTAGTTTGACATTGCGAAGGCTTTCGATCGGGTTTGGCACAAAGCGCTTCTTTCGAAGCTCCTTCCTATGGGCTTCCTGAGAATTGTGCAATTGATCACCAGCTTTGCAGATCGGAGCATCAAGGTCGTTGTAGACGGTGCATGCTCCGACTACAAGCCTATTAACGCTGGTGTTCCAAAACACGTGCTATCACCAACGCTGTTTCTTCTGCATATCAATGATATGTTGCAAACCGGTAGCATTCATTGCTATGCGGATGACAGCACTGGTGATGCTCTATACACCGGCTGTGCCAATATTTCTCGGAAAACGTCGCCGAGTACCGGAACAAACTTGTGTCTGAAGTCGAGTCTTTGCTGAACAAAGTCTCGGATTGGGGCGACTAAATCTAGTCCAGTTTAATCCTCAGAAGACACAAGTTTGCGCGTTTACCGCTAAAAGAACCCTTTGTCGTGTCTCCTCAGTTTCAAGGCACTTTGTTGCCTCAGCCAGTATCGGAATCCTCGGCGTCGACATATCGAGTGACGTGCAGTTTCGTGGTCACTTAAGAGAAGGCCAAATTGGCTCTAAAAGCTTGAGTGCTCAGCAGAGCGGACAGTATTACATGCCGGCACAACGCCTGCAACTTTACAAGGCGCAGGTTCGGCCTCACATGGAATACTGTTCCCATCTCTGGGCTGGGGCTCCCCAGTGCCAGCTCCTTCCACTTGACCGCATCCAGCGCAGAGCGGCTCGAATCGTCGACGACCGAGTCCTTTCCGATCGGCTCGATTCATTGGCGCTGCGAAGAGATGTTGCATCTCTGCATTTTCTTTCGCATTTACCACGGGAGTGCTCTGAGGAATTGTTCGGATTAATCCCAGCCGCCATTTCACGAACGCACATCGCGGCAGAACTCCCGATACCATCCACACCATCTGGATGAGTGGCGGTCCACCACTGTGCGATTTAGAAGATGTTTTCTTCCTCGCACAACTTCCTTGTGGAATAGTTTACCACCAGCGATTTTTCCGGACCGATACGACTTAGGGACCTTCAAGAAAAGAGCCTACTACTTTTTAAAAGGCCGGCAACGCATCTGCAATTCCTCTGGTTCCCCTGGTGTTGCAGTTGTTCATGGGCGGCGGTAGTCACTTACCATCAGGTGAGCCGCATGCTCGTTTGCCCCCTCTCCTATAAAAAAAAAACATATACTCGGTAGTGAAAGCAGAAATCGTGAGGAAACCTGCATGTCCAAGGAATAAAATACAAAATATTTTATAAACATATGAAGTCCGCGAACATGTATGGTTTGATTAATTGGTTCATAACTCCATCAGAAAAAAGAGCTATAAATTTACTTTTACTTTTTACTTTACTAAAGTAATAATACAGCGTAGTACTTTTCGTCTTTTTTATGATCAATCCATTTACAAAATTATGTGGTAGAGCCATGTTACAACTATATTGTGTTTGTAACACAAATGGGTCGGCTCGACCGGGGAAGGACCACACTCTCACATAATACCGGCGTAAAATAGCAGCATAATGCTGCTGTGTTTCGTATGGTGAGCGTAGAGAACCGGAGACTCTTTACACTGGAAATGGGGCATTCCATCTTAGTCCTCAGGGTGACAACGCATCTGCATTTTGATTCTTAATAGAGCATAGATGTAGATGTATATGAGCCACAGCATCCAATTACCACCAAGTGAACTGCTCGTTTGTCACTCTTATTCTAAAAAAAAAAACTGATAAATTAATTGATAGTGTTTTTTTAACATTTGCTGGCTTTTATTTATTTTGCCTTAGATTTGCAATAATAATCTTCAATTTCCAGCACAACCAAAACAAAATCAAGCAGGAACAGCAATGCAAGGGCCTAACCAGAATCAAGCAGGCCCAAATCAACAAGTCCAATCACAACCTGGCCAAGTACCTCAAGGACCAAATAGTCAAACTGGTCTCGCACCTGATCCTATAAATGCATTGCAGAATCTAGCTTCACAAGGTACTAGGAACCAGATGATGAACATGGGCCAGGGACAAATGCAACAGCAAGGGGTGCTTGGTCCAAATCCAGGCATGGCCGGGCTGCAGGCTCAAATTGGACAACAAGGCCCAATTGTGTCACAAGGAGGCCCTCAGTCACAAACAGCAACTAATCTCCTCCAAACCTTAAACCAGAGGCCTCAGTTGAATATGCAACTGCAAAACAAGCTGAGTATGGGAATGGTACCAAATCAGAATCAAATGGGAAACAATATGGTGTCAATGGGAGGAATGGGGAACCCTATGGGGAGTCAGTTGCAGAATCAGTTGACAGGACCAGGAATGCAGGGGCAAATGATGCCAAACATGTCAATGTCTAACACAATGCAAGTACCGCTTTCTGGCTCTAGTTCTATGGGAGGCCAGATGCAATGTAATCAGGTTGTTGGAGGTATGGGGGGACAGATGGCGCCTAATTCCATGCAAGGACAGATGCCAGGGCAAATGGGTAAGTGATAACATTTATATTAAAATTAATTCCATACCTGGAAGGTCTTCACGACAAACTTCCCATTAGGAAGTGAATATAAAAAACCTGTAATATGATTTCAGAAGAATATCTATTCCTACAGTGCATAAATCCTTATAATCCTATTGCTATTATAGCATAAATCTAACCTGGATGTCCAAAAATTAAAATAAATGTTGATATAAAATAGGATCTCCACCTCCAGCAGGATCAAAAAATGAAGTATTCAGATTTCTATCGATGAGCAAATATCACAGATTTCTGGTTGTAAAATTTAGGTAATATTGTCCTGACATCATTGTTGCAAAGGCCAATAATAATCGCGATTTTTTCTCATCCCCCAGCCTGAACTAGTGAGTTGAGTATTTAGAAGGAATCTCCTCATCATCTCTCAATTGACTTTATTCACTTTGGCCAGCCACATAGTTCGAAAAACTGACAAACAATTGGGAAGAAAGGTTCTCAAGTAGCAGCTTGTACTGGTGGGCACACTAGATGGAGTAATGTCCCAGTAAGATATATCATGAAGTCGACAGATGCAGGTTGCTGAGGACTGTTTTTGTGGCATTACTATGTTAGGCAGTGGACTAGTGAAGGGCTGTAATGGTAATGCCAAATATTTAAAAAAAGTTATGACAGCCCAATGGAATTAGCCAAGATGACATTCTATGATCTATAGAAACCTATAAAAATGAATACAATCAATGCTAAGCCACATGACTTAATGTTCAAATATGTCATTACTATTTATTTATATAGCTTTCTATAGCATTAACGATCATAGAAAGTCATCTTGGCTTACCTGGGGGTAACATATTCCCCTGCTGAGCATGTTTGTTTAAAAAAAATTGTTTAGTGATGGATTTGATTTATATTTATCAATCATTCAATTTCAGTCGGTGGGATGACTAACAACCAGATGGTGAACATGAATATGCTACATATGCAAGGCCGTGTAGGCAACAAGCCAGAAGTTGTGGGTGGTATGTTAAGCGCTGGTTACCCTCCATCTAGAGCTCCACCACCCAATCAGTTTCTACGTCAGAGTCCTTCACCCTCTGCCTCATCTCCTAACATGGGCGGCCCGAGTCCGGTTTCTATGGGTGAGTAAGCATTTCAAACATATTAGTTGTAGTTTACGCCATATTCGTGACAATGTAACAGGTTGTAAAACATTCGACAATTATAAAATTGTTTTGTGTAAAAAAAAGTTTTTATCCCAAATTTTGGACCATGCAGGTTTGATTTTAATTGAAAGTAGCCACTCCATTCAAACAGTATACAAATTACTAGGTGGTGGGACAAATTTTCTGCCAGACAGACTCGTGTGCGTAGGTATCACCGTCTTACCTAAATCTGCCGAAACAGCAGTACTTGCAAGCTGTGTTCCGGTCTAAACGGTATAGAAAGCCAGTATAATTACTGGCTGTGAGGCATTCCATCTTTGTCCTCAGAGGTGACAACGCGTCACTTATATTGTAGTCTTCTTTGTTTGAAGTTGGCTGCAGGTGTCTTGGGCTGCTGTAGCCATAACCGTCAGGTGGACTGCAAGTTTGTCACTTCAGTTTATAAAGAAAAACGGCAACTTCATAATTTAAACATTATTACATATAAAGATCTGAATATATTTAATAATGTTTTAATATAGCCACTACATCCAATATAGTAGAGCATAAATCCCTCTGAATTACTTTATGATCCATAATACTAGGTGTACCTTTGACGCTACTGCCCATCGCCGATATGGATATTAAATTTTACGTCTAGTATAAATGCTGATTGAAATGAGGAAGAAAGAAAGAATTGAGCGTGTAGTGGCGGTGTAAGAATACCACATGTGGAAACTATGGCAAATATCCCTCTTATGAGGCAATCTGGATCGATGGGGAAGCCTATGTTAAGCAGTGGACTTTTATAGGCTGCATCAGTAATGGTTAACTAAGGAAGAGCGTAACCATTATAGTAAGGCCTCAAACTGGGGGAGGCTTTTTGCCATAGTGGAACAATTACTAATATGGGAATTGAATTTCAGTATTATCGGCACTATTTTATCTAAACCGTATTTTTTAATTCAGGCGGCAGTGTATTGGGCGGTGCGTTATCTTCCCCAATGTCTTCGCTAGGTGCGATGGGAGCTTGCGGAGGTGTTGGAAGTCCCTCGCCATCTACTTCAGCACATCTCGCACATCATGCCCCACAGCAGCAGCGGTAAGTTTCTAAACTAGTGAAGAAAATAAAGAAATAAAGGTGCCATGTGATATAAGTATGGATTAGTAGTCACTTTGGAGGCATTGTCTTCCCATTTGGAATGAGTCTGATATTTGAAGGAGCTTACATGAGTGCCTTAGTGGGTTTTCGTCTCCCATATCTTGAAAAGAAATGAAGATATTGTCTCCAAACGAAAAACCAATTGCATTCAACTCTTAAGGCGAGGATTTCCTCCCTTCTCCGTTGCATGCATATTTGTCCAGCATGAAGTAAGCATTCAACATTCAGTGGACAAAAAGTTACTTTATTTGAAACGTTTTGATTAATAATGGTGATTGCAGTACCAATACCCAATCCATATACCACCATTTATCTGTCATTAGTGCCTCATTTGTTAGCTAGCAAGATGCACCATTGCAGGCTTCCTGACTTTCTTCTTGCCTCTTAATATTAACTTTATTTATGGAAAACATTTAAGTGAAATGTGGTGGTTTGGCAGTGGTGTAAGCATGGGAATGGTGGCGTCGCCATCGTCGTCCCTGAACACCCCCGTGGGTGGGGGCGTCGCGTCTCCTGCCGGCGAGGACGCCGTGTACCGCGAGAAAGTGCGCCAGCTCTCTAAGTACATTGAGCCGCTGAGACGCATGGTGCAGCGTATGGTCAACGAGGGAGAGAGTGAGTGCACACATTTAATCTTATACTAGCTGTCCCCCGTGACTTCGCCCGCGTGGAATTTACTACGATTTCATGGGTTTTAATTTGTTTGCGCGGAACCCTAATTCTTTATCTAAAATAAAAGTATCCTAAGTTACTCCTTATAATATCAGCTATCTGCCAGTGTAAGTCCCGTCAAAATCGGTCCAGCCGTTTCGGAGATTAGCCGGAACAAACAGACAGACAGATAGACAAAAATTCTAAAATTGTTTTTTTTTTGTTATTAGTACCGTATATACTTTCTTATGCATTTAGTAAAAAGCTGTTATTTTAACATTACAAACAGACACTTCAAATTTATTTATTTGTTTAGATTTAAATACATAACTCGAATTACTTCGTTTGGAGCAACCGAAATAATCGATAAACAAGGATTCAGTCCAGTTTTTAGCGTACAAGGACAAATTTATCATAAAATTGGATAATTATTATCACTTCCAAATGAATCACCGAAGTTCTTACAAATTTACTTCATAGGAAATGAAGAAAACGCAGTCGACCAAAGGTTTACAAATTTTTCAGGATTGTGTCGAGATATAATTCTTGATATACAGCATTTTCTTCATGAAAATAAAAAGTTAATAAGAATGTTTAAGGCTGCAATGGAAAAAATGGTCTCAGATAATTACAAAGTGTTATATAAGTATTCAGTACATGACTATCTGTAAAGTATTTTTGTATAATGAATAAAAAAATATGTAGGTAAGAAAAAAAAAATCAACAAGAAAAATCACGTGTTCTTAATTAAAAAAATAACTAATTTAATAAAATATACATACATGAATAAATATTCGACAAAAAATAACCCAGCGAAGCGGATTTTCACAGCTAGTTAATTAATAAATATATAATCTATTATACGCTTAGACCAGCAAACATAACTGCTTCTATAGTATCCCTTCTAACCCTTTTGTCCATTTCTTTAGGACACTAGTCTTCAGAACGCGCGTTTAACAAAACTGCGTAATTTTCATACACTCCAGGGCGCGGAAGTTTCCCGTATTGAATCACGCGCGATTAGCCCTTACACGACGCTCTTTCCTCTAAAATACAAAACAGCGCGCGAAAGAGTCAACGCACATAAAAGTGGAAAAAAACAATCACTCACGATTGCGCGTGCAAGCTTTCCCGGGTTCAATCGCGTACACCCCGAACGCGAGCGAAAGCACGTGTCGTGTAAAGGCGGCTATTAGAGCAAATATTTTCTTACGATACAATCCATTTCTACAACTACCAATTCTTGTTTTCTTTTTTCCATCAATTGATTATTTAAAAGCTAACCTTCTAAAATAAAATCCATTTGAAATATTCTTCTTAAAAAAATTATCAAGTCCTGTTCAAATCAGTGCAGTTTTAGAGGAGGAAACAGGAATACATAATGATTTTTCATATGTATAATTAGACTGAGCTGCAGTTGTCTTTCTCGTAATGATTTCTTATATTTACGCGAACACTACACATTTAAATAAAACTAGTTTTATTTAAATTGTTCAATTTAACAACCAGAGGTTCAATAAAAATAGACTTCTATAGAGAAGAACCGTCAATACTTTTTTTGAAAGTTTTATTTATTACTTTTCCTTTAGCCATTACTAGAAATATAAAATTTTAAGTTTAAATGAACAGCGATCAGCTCATGTAGAAATAATTTCCATAGATCATCATTGTTATTCCACGTGGTGATAAATTTTATAATATACTTTCAGTAGCTTGCTCTTGATTTTTATATAAGTTAATGTAGAATTACGTTTGACAAGTTTACTAAAATTAATATTTATCAAATGACTATTTTCGTTTTAAGATGTGGAAAAACTAACAAAAATGAAGAACTTACTGGATATTCTGTCAAATCCTAATAAACGAATGCCCTTGGAGACACTGATTAAGTGTGAAGTGGTGCTCGAGAAGTTGGACTTCAAACGTAGCGAGAGTGTGGGCTTAGGCTTGCCTGCCACTACTGGGAAGGTAAGATAGGCTTCCATTTAAACCTTATGTAAAATGGAAGTAATATACAACATTTTTGAAACGTCAAGATCGAATGTTATCTATTTATTTTTAATCTAGCAGGAACAAATCTTCAATCCGCTACTGGAAGTCGTGAACAACTGCCTTCAATCGCCGCTAGCCAACCACACCCTCAAACGCACATTTGGATCTACTTTAGACGCACTTAATGGACCTGAGATTAAGTATGTACGGTTTTTTGTTAACAATAGATACATAATAATAGAAACATACATAAATATAAAAAAATAAATAAAAGAATACTAAAGTGTGTTCTACTACTACAAATTAAATAATTTAGCTCGAGGGACCAGAAAAATTTAAAGAGAATTATTTGTGTTATGTTTCAGAAATCTACCGCCACCACACAAAATGCTAAGATTAGATGAACCAACAATGGAAATCCCTGACGTTTTACAAGGCGAAATAGCTAGATTAGATTCTAGGTTTAAGGTATGTTGTATGTTTACTAAATAAAAATGTAACAAAATTTTAATAAGATTTTATTGAGTTTTAATTCAATAAAAGTATAACATTAATATTGTACCATTAATCTCGCTTGCTATGAATTTTCAATATGTCAAAGATTGGAAGTTGCTTGTGATTACATTATAAAGGAAAAACTTTTTATGCATAAATTATGTTCTAAAATAACGCTTAGATAAATTAAAAAAAATTAGCCATACGTTTTGTATGTTGCTTGCTTTGCTACAAGTAAAGGGCTAATGTACGATGCCGGTCGTAGTAGCTGACTCACCGCCGCGGAAGTCGGTCCAAGCGACAGATCGACATGCTGCAATGTTCCCCGCGTATCGGATGTTGTGTTGAGTTAGATAACTCAACAGCACTAGATGTGTATGTGTATCGTGATTGTCAATTCGTCTGCTAAGCGTGACAATTAAAGCAAGTTTACCATATAACGAAAGAAGTACATGGACTTTCATTTGTGGGTATCAGCAGGGACTTTATGGGTTGTTGAAGAAGAAGTAGAAGATGCAAAATTATAAAAAAACATAGTGAAAACGTATATGGTACAAACAACTATACATCGAAATATAGTAATATAATGTGTCAGAGTCAATTTGTTTATATTTGTGAACACTGATTTCAAGTAGATCACCAATTGCCAGATAAACTCGGCTGTACGACCTAATGCCGGAGAACTACTCTTGTATACATCGAGAGTTGGTGTTGTAATGTTGGGAGGTTCGGGGAATAAATAATACGTCTAGTGGTCCTGACTGTAGATTTAATACTAACTGAATGTCTCTTAATCTATCGTATATATACATAAGCGTACACTACACATACACTACAGTGTCACCGAGGAGCAAGGGAATTATTTATGAGAACATACAAGATAAATGTGTACGATATGGATATTGCTCTAAGCATTCCACATATCCAAACCTCCTATTGCATTGAGTATGTGCAGATTAATGGTCAATGTATAGATTTTGAGTTAGTTATAATGGGATGTTCACAAACAAAAAATCCCTAAATAAATTAAGAAAAAAAAAGAGAGTTGGTGTCAGTGGCATTGGGTCGTCCGTGACATGAATTGTTTCGTCGTAGGTGTCGCTGGAGACGATGCAGCTGTCGGGCGGCAGCGGCGCCATCTCGTTGGTGGCGCAGCTGGACGACGTGCGGCTGCCGTGCGTGCCCGCCGTGCACGTGGCCGTGCCGCGCGACTACCCGGCGCACGCGCCCGCCCGCCTGCGCACGCGCACGCCGCGCGCCGACGCGCACCGCGCCTTCCTCGCGCGCGTCGACCAGGCCATGGACGCGCGCTGCGCCAGGTCAGTGACCCGCCGTGCACTGCACGCCGCGCGACTACCGGCGCACGCGCCCGCCCGCCTGCGCACGCGCACGCCGCGCGCCGACGCGCACCGCGCCTCGCGCGCGTCGACCAGGCCATGGACGCGCGCTGCGCCAGGTCAGTGACCCCGCCGTGCACTGCACGTGCCGCGCGACTACCCGGCGCACGCGCCCGCCCGCCTGCGCACGCGCACGCCGCGCGCCGACGCGCACCGCGCCTTCCTCGCGCGCGTCGACCAGGCCATGGACGCGCGCTGCGCCAGGTCAGTGACCCCGCCGTGCACTGCACGTGCCGCGCGACTACCCGGCGCACGCGCCCGCCCGCCTGCGCACGCGCACGCCGCGCGCCGACGCGCACCGCGCCTTCCTCGCGCGCGTCGACCAGGCCATGGACGCGCGCTGCGCCAGGTCAGTGACCCCGCCGTGCACTGCACGTGCCGCGCGACTACCCGGCGCACGCGCCCGCCCGCCTGCGCACGCGCGCACGCCGCGCGCCGACGCGCACCGCGCCTTCCTCGCGCGCGTCGACCAGGCCATGGACGCGCGCTGCGCCAGGTCAGTGACCCGCCGTGCACTGCACGTGCCGCGCGATCACCGGCGCACGCGCCCGCCCGCCTGCGCACGCGCACGCCGCGCGCCGACGCGCACGCGCCTTCCTCGCGCGCGTCGACCAGGCCATGGACGCGCGCTGCGCCAGGTCAGTGACCCCGTGCACTGCACGTGCCGCGCGACTACCGGCGCACGCGCCCGCCCGCCTGCGCACGCGCACGCCGCGCGCGCCGACGCGCACCGCGCCTTCCTCGCGCGCGCGTCGACCAGGCCATGGACGCGCGCTGCGCCAGGTCAGTGACCCGCCGTGCACTGCACGTGCCGCGCGATACCCGGCGCACGCGCCCGCCCGCCTGCGCACGCGCACGCCGCGCGCCGACGCGCACCGCGCCTTCTCGCGCGCGTCGACCAGGCCATGGACGCGCGCTGCGCAGGTCAGTGACCCGCCGTGCACTGCACGTGCCGCGCGACTACCCGGCGCACGCGCCCGCCCGCCTGCGCACGCGCACGCCGCGCGCCGACGCGCACCGCGCCTTCCTCGCGCGCGTCGACCAGGCCATGGACGCGCGCTGCGCCAGGTCAGTGACCCCGCCGCACCGCACGTAACTGCACTGCACATCATAATGGATTGCAATAAGGGTTATTTTATTTTGGTGCCTGTTTTGATTTGTTGTACAAAAATTTCGATAAAACCACAGTCCGCGCTTGGCCGCCGTCGTGAGTGAATACTGTGTCGCCTGCCTGATTGCAGCAGGTGAAAAAATCGCTGTACATACACAAAATATTCGAATTTGATACATAGGTACTTTGACAAGGCAAAATAATATTATTATTTTTATAATCACACATTTTTGTTATAATATTTTGTTTCGCTGAAAGTAAGTGGGATTTATATATAAATATATATATATATATATATATATATATATATATATATATATATATATATGTAAATGCCTATTCATCTTGAACGTGACGAAGTAAATCGGTGACTGCTACTGGAACTCCTAGACAAGTAGAACTTATGCCGAGTTTGTTTTGTTAGTTATGATGTGACTTTACCTCCGGGCTTGATGGACAGACCTGATGGTGTGCTTTGGTGACCACTTCTGGAACCCTGGACGAGCCCAAACTCGGCACACCTAGTACTACTCGTCGAGGAGTTCCAGTAGCTGTCACCGAAGTACACCATCAGGTCTCCATCAAGCCCGGAGGTTAGGTCTAATCATAACTAACAAAACGAGCCCAAACTCGGCACACCTAGTTCTACTCGTCCAGGAATTCCAGCAGTAGTCACCAAAGTACAGCATCAGGTCTCCATCAAGCCCGGAGGTTAGGTCTAATCATAACTAACAAAACGAGCCCAAACTCGGCACACCTATTTCTACTCGTTCAGGTATTCCAGCAGTAGTCACCGAAGTACACCATCAGGTCTCTCCATCAAGCCCGGAGGTAAGGTCTAATCATAACTAACAAAACGAGCCCAAACTCGGCACACCTAGTTCTACTCGTCCAGGAATTCCAGCAGTAGTCACCAAAGTACAGCATCAGGTCTCTCCATCAAGCCCGGAGGTAAAGTCTCATCATAACTAACAAAACCAGCCCAAAGTCCACAGCCACCATCTCACTGCTAGTAGTGGGCTTCTAGTGCCTAGCAGTCTCTGGAGCAGTTATTCGTATTTCGTATGTAATATATTTTGTAAGTATAAGAAATGAGAAAAAAATCAATCTTTCAAATTATCAAAATGTTTTACTTGATTACGATTCCCCACACCCGCAGCTAACCGTGCGTACACTTGTGTGTGACCCGTGTCAATGTAAATAGTTCGATTCTATACCTATCAATTTGCAAACGCGTCCTTAATTTAGAGAAGCGTAATTTAGTAACGAAACTAATTCTAATCAAATTTTAATCTAATTAAATAATTCTTATAAATAACATTCTTATAATAAAATAATTGTTCTGAGCACTCTTATCTATGGTTCTGAGTAAACGTAGTGATTATAAACTCTTTGGTTCTGAAGGGTCCCTTCGAAATATCACCATACTATTTGGAGGGTTCTACAAATTTGTTAATTGGCGTCCTCATGTATTTACCCAGTACTCCACAGATTAACGGGCTTAACTCGTCTATACGTTACCATAAACATGCATTGTTCGATGTTAGTCCTTTCTGACCCCCACCTCAACTAGAGGCGTGTCAATGTTATGGTGCGTCGCGGTCACTCTGCGATCGGCGACGGAACCGGATGAGCTTTCAAGTGCCCTAGCCCCATGGCATAGTGTTTGCGGAGCGAACACGTGGTGTCTATTGCGTAGACGTAGATGAAGGCCCTTTAAAAAGACGCGTCTTGGAATAGGGGATTTTCCTCACGCAGTGGGCAACTGGAAATATTGGCAGTCGCGAATGAGTGCCTGAGCGTTCCCATGAAAAATCGTGGGGTTTTCAGTAGTCGGAGAAAGCTAGATATAGACTTTTACCACCACTATCCGGAGATGTTGTTCAATAACTTCGTTTTAAGTGTATGCAGATCTCATTACAAAATATCTACCTAAGTTAGGAGAATCTTCCGTTATTGTTTGCTTATTTTATATATCAAATATTAATCTTAAAATACGTCATTGCAGATTACCAAAAAGTTGTTCTGTTGGACAACTGTTAGACGCGTGGGAGATGAGCGTGCGACAAGCCTGTGCCCCCAGCCCGGTCTCCTATACGCCCGTGCCCGCACTCGGCCTGTGAACTCCAAGCGAAAGTAGGTGTTGTCCTAACTTGTTAAGGTCGTAATTTGCGTTAGCGGACTCAACGTTCGCTATGTCGTTTTCGAGAAAATTAATCTGGTAAGCTATTTTGGACTTTAATGTTGTGGAGTTTACGGTAGAAATCTGAACATAAAGATTCCGTTTATTGTCATCGCTAACGTGTTTGTCCTTGAAACTGGTGAAAAATCCTGTCAAGAATACGACATTCTGCTTAATGTTTTTGTCTAGTAAAATAACGGACTGTTTATTTTTTTGTCGTTTGGCAAATATGGATTTAAGGTTATGCAACATATTTGAGATGTAAAGTCTGTTCGGCGAGAGTAGATAAATATTATAAAATGTCACTGGCTGTCGCTAAAGTATCGCAATTTGTATGATGGACGTCGCTTATCACCGCAAGCACTGAGTTTCGTGGTACGAGGCTCGCAGAGGTTTTCAAGCACGAGGCTGGAGCGGGCCGACGCGGCGGCTAAATAATTAGCGGGCTGAAATTACTAATGAGTTAAGAAACCCTGCTTTTTAGGGTTCCGTACCCAAAGGGTAACCAACGGGACCCTATTACTAAGCCGCCGCTGTCCGTCCGTCTGTCTGTCAGCGGGCTGTATCTCATAATCCGTAATAGGTAGAAATTGTTGAAGTTAAAATTTTCACAGAATGTGTATTTCTGTTGGCGCTATAACAACAAATAATAAAAATAAATTAAAAATAAAAGGGGGCTCCCCTACTAGAAACGTGTTTTACGATTGTACGGAACCCTTCATGCGCGAGTTCGACTCGCACTTGGCCGGTTATTTATCAACTTTCGCCGGACAGATACAACCTCATAATTTACGAATGTGCGGCGCATATCATGAACTTTTGCGCTTGATTTTGTGTACAGTTACTAAAAATGGTTCATGAGATTCACTTTGCTATTGTACCTAATTCCTCAATTTTTCAAGTCTTCCATTATTTTATACACACTAGTGCTTACAATCTCATTTACAGTTCTTCTAAATGTGTTTGATGATGAATTGAATTGCAATATTAAATAGCTAATAAGTCTTGTTATTAAGGTACAATAAAATTAGAAATATATTTTAGAAGTATTTTTGACATATACCATGCCATGAAGCATATCTCGGACTTTAGTGAAATGAAGCAGTGTTGCCAGAGATTACGAATATTTTTTTAACTATAAAACTGGTATACTTAATAAACTTGTAACAAAGGTGTGTTTAATCCATAAAGTTAGTACCTACCCTACCTTTGAAGTTGTCGATTTATATAGAAAAATTCACATTTTATTTTACTAAAATGAAATTTTTATCAAAATATCAACCATAATTGCCATTTCATTGCTCCTTTAAAAGTTACCTTTTGAATTACTTAAAGGCGTTTTCATCGCTTAATCGGTTTTGAAATTTAATCTAAATTAGTCTGGCAAGTACACAGCGGATGTCAGACATTTTGCAATTAAACCTCCTGTGATTTTGAGACAGTCTATTATGAAGTTTAGACAAGTGTTGTGGAGAATTATTGAGGTAGAGGCATGAGGTATTGACAAGTCTCGGTTGTTTAATAGCAAGCTTGTACATCATTATGTGTAATAGTATACCTCTGCAGCTTCTTTACTTTGATTTGCTCTCTCGTAAATTGTTGGGCTGCTTCCTCTGGGTCCAACGTTGTTCGGTGGTATGAACGTGTCAATTATGTTAGAGGATCCACTAACATAATTGACACGTTTCTTATTTTTCCTAATGTGATGCAAACAAATCAACATCCTTTTGTCACTTATGCTAAAGCCCGCAGCTAACTCCTGTCGTGGGTTGAGATGAATCCACTCCTACAATAGATTTCAATTCATTATTCTGTTATATTTCGATATTATCGACTTGAGCCTCCAGTTGACCACGGGTCCCGTTGTTGAGATCGACATTTTCGTATCGATCAAAAAAAAAATGCAACCATGAGCTCATTAGATCCTAGTTCATATACCTCGTTTATATTGGTTGACGTATGTGCAGCATTGGTGCCACGTCGGAACTAGTATTTTTAAATGAGGTTTGAAAACAAGCTTTAAAACAAACACAACAAACTAAATGAAAATATTCATGGTCGCAGATACAGCAATACTTAAATAAACCACTGAATTTAAAAAGCAATATCATAGCTTTAACATGACTTCAATTTAAATTTGTAATTCCAAGTCTAATGCACGATATCGAACTGTAACTAGTCAGTTTTTTAAACGTTTTTTTTTTAAAATAAGGTATAAGGACCTTAAGAAAAGGACGTAAATAATCTCTTAGACCTAAATAATGTTATATAGAGATAATTTTGTTTTAATTATTTAGGGTATTGAGAAAAATTGGTGAATAACTAATGATCGTAATTAAATTATTTTGTAAAAGAACAACCAGTAGGTAATTAAAAAAAGAAACATAGTATTATGACTTTGTATTAAGTAGATGGTACTAAAATTTACTAGCGCAAGTCGTGAACTGTACACAATTAATTTTAGTGCCGCATGTGAACGTGCAGATACAATGAAAGACTTTCACAGCTTCACATATCTAATAAGCAATAAGACCAATTATGAATATCGGTGTCAGAGACCCAGGGGCAATAACAATATGGAAACGTGTAGAATCCAAGCGGCTAAGTACTGTCCACCTCTTTTCACACAAAAAATCATTTTGATATATATGGCCTATGGGTGGCAAGAATAAATTTAATATGCCAGAAGCTTTGATTCTAAGTTTTCAAGTATGTCTTATTTGCAGGTAATGCAAAAAAAGTAGAGGTAATGCAAAGGCAGTGAGGCTTTTCATTTTAAAATATTAAAAATGAACACCGTAAATATTAATATAATGTTGCAGTGGCGAAGCTAGGGTTCCAAACAAGGGCAAGCCCAAGATATGGTTTTGTTGTTTTTAGCAGTTTTATAAAAATTTACCTTTTCTCTTTTTCGATTTTACCTTTTCCTCGCCGATTAGCACTTTAACACTCTTCAATTTATCACAATTAACACTATTATCCTCCATTTTCACTAAAAATCTATAAAAAACCATAAATTTTCAACTCGCAATATTTATTCGCTCAAGTAAACACACAGAGTAAACATTGAAATGTGAAGTGAACTTGCAAAGGTATCGCCTGCGCTTGACTAATGACTAACTTCACACTAAAAGCCGGGCTTTTCGCTACGTACAAATTGCTATATAAACAATCGTAGTTATATTTCATTATAGAATATTTTACCACAGATTAGAAAGGGAGCGATCGTCTTCTCGAAAGCCCGGTAAATCGTCTCTCTCGGCGTGCGAGAGAGACGACTAATTTTAATGACAACCTAATCGCGCAGTTTTGCCGCGTGTTGACGTTATAAGGCCTGTGTATATACAGTAATCTATGGCCTGTGTAGAACAGGTCAGCGACAGCGACAGAGAAGCGCGCGGGAAATTTGAAATAGTTTGAAACAGTTTACGAGTTATTTTATTAGTTGATATTATTGATTGAGCAGTTTCTTCTATGGAGGCTTCGCTACCGTAATGTTGTAACCAATTAAAACTCATCTAACTGTCAACGGCAGCAAAAAGTTTGGAGATAATGGTTGTATGTTAGCAAGATTGCCGTCTTTTATAGTAACACTTCTAAGTTGCGATATTTATACTATTTTTAGTCTTAGATATAGAATTATATAGAATTGACATGAGCGTACACGCGTAAAGGACGGATATAGGACATAGAGTACTTTATATAGATTATCACCCGAAATATATAGAGTACAACGCGTATGTGGAGTTACCAGATGTCTTAGCTTTTGCCCCGTATTATTTAAATAGATAAAACTTAACAGATTTATTTCTATGTACCTATAAACATTTTATGGGAGCTTAATAAGCTACATTTACAGCTTTGACATGATATAAATAACTTTAAACCTATATGCAGTATAAAAAAATCCCAGATCTTTGGCAATCCACTCGTGCTTGTTCTTCAATCGAAGCAAATGATGAAATAAATATTATTTTAAATTATGGGAGTGATAATTAGAAAATAAAACTATTTTTTTTTTCGAAGTAGAGCATTTTTATTGGCCTTTGAATAATATTACTTTTGTATGAAGATTTCTTACACGGTCACCTTTATCAATTATTGATTTCTTCGCATAATTTCGATGTACATTTAAATATTTTTTACATATAGTTTTAATCAGTAACAGGTAATGATTGGTTAAGTTTGAAATATCGTGTGATACATCTACAAATAAATTGCGGCCTATAAATTTTTTCATGCATTCCTGCAAGAGTTGTTGCATTCCGTGTTTTGTATGCATAATAGTTTTTCTGTGGACTTCTTCTGCTACAACACATAAGTTTATTAAATCCCGTGAAGGATAACGAAGGGCGCCTTTATCTTTTTTGAATTGAAGACTACTCTCTATTTTATCCGGACTATATAGAGCCTAGACATTGTTCACATTTGATTTGATTTTTCATCGCTTTTATGATAAATTCAGCAATATAAACAATAAACTGCCTAGAAAATCAGTCAACCTCGTCAGATCAGCTGAATAGTCGTGGTCTTTAGGCACGACGACTTTAGACTCTAACATTATCTTGAAGGTGTTGATTAGTTAATCTTTTGCGGTCAATTGCCTTATTGATAGCTAATTCAGGTTGACTGTAAGTTAATATATTTATATCAGGGGGTATACAATTACCAGTAGTTAAATGCTTTAACTCGCCATGCACTAGCATTTTCTTATTCGCGGGCTTAAATTGAGTTGCTGTGGGGTTATTACTGAAACCACCGTTAGCTCGGATTGCACTAAAAAAGATTTCCAGGTGGTCCTGGCTGAGTTTGTAAGATGGCAAAAAATCTACAGTTTGTCACAACTAGTTTTTCATATAAAAGTAATACAGGGTATTTTTGAAACGCTCCCGAAAACGAGGACAGACGACAGTACTAACTATATCTTTGATGATGGGTGAAATATAAATCGATCCTGATGAAAAAAAAATCATCTTTTCACAACGTTTTATTAACTTTATTCACGCTCCATCGTGTTAGTATAGTTAAATAAAACGTTAATTTCATTTTAAAAAATCATGAAAATACTTAAACATAAAACCAGCAGTGGAATTACTGAATTACAATCAGCTGACTAGGGGTCAGGGACAATAATTTAATAAACAAAACAATTGAACTGTCGGTCGTGATAGTCAACACGGAACTGTCTCAAAAACTAAAATTATTAATCAATCCCGCCAAAACAAATGCGCACGGAGGTAACGTCCTTGAAGCATGTGTAAATTCCACAGCGCGAAGCGACACGAGGCAGCGTGTGTGTGAAAGGGAAGGGTAGAGTGAGTAGTATACCTAATGCATTGTTTCGTACCGATCTAGATAAGAGTTGCCCGCGAGGATATTGACCCTATTGTCAGCTGATTTTCTTTTTTAAGTTTCACTGCTGGTTTTATGTTTAACCCTTTCAAACCTGAATTATTATTTTTTAACCGATGGATTTGGTAAATTCCATGCATCTTAAGTATAGTAAGGAGACTGTAAAAAAATTTAAAAAAAAAATCTTAGTCTTTAACTTTTCGTGATAAAATAGTTTTTCTTAATGTGCACAAATGCGGACACCCGTTCTACATAGTTATAAAAATAAGGTATGTAAAGTTGTTCTGAAATGAAATAAAGTTTATTTAGGATCATTTTTATTACAAAATTATGAATGAAATAACATAGTTAAATTCTTTTTATGAAATAAAAGAAACATTTGGCAGTTTTTTGGCATATTCAGTCATTGGCACAAATACAATAACACAATGGAAACTATGATTAGGAGCACAAAATATCTTTATCTACGTGTGGAAAGCTAAGAAGCAATTCTTGTCTTTGGTTGAACATAAATGAACTTTGCACTTTATGCATTTGACACGCGATTTTCCTTGCATGCCACCATTTTACACCTAGTCCCAGTTCCATCATCATGTGCAAATGCCCAACACCGTCACGAGCTATTTCAGCTGCAGGGCGAATCTCTCCTGCCTTCTTGGTATAATTTGCATCATTGGGCTACTACTGTTACTTCGACCCTCTTTTGGCGATAGAAAATTTATCTTGTAGCACCAAACTGTCAGCCAACCGTCGACGAAAGTGAAGCAAAGTAAGTCGTTGCTTTTTGGAGTGCCTAATAAGTCGTTATCTATTTGGTATTCTCGATATGCCTGAACAACTGCCAGATCTGATGCATGAAATATCATACGCAGGGTCCATTTTTTGATTTTATAAATGTTCTGTAATAGCTCATAAGTTGATCTAATAAATCAACGCCACCCATTGCGTGATTATAGCGCTGACCTCAGGTCGCTCAACCTCAATATATTGCTTCTCTTTACACCATCTTTTTACCATATCTTTTCACCAATACCAACAAAATGGAGGCCAGATGGGTAATCTTATTGTCGACCCACTTTACAACAGTTATATCTCCGTCTCTGCTACATAATTCTTGAGAAACCCCTAGGTTTTTATTTGTTTCCTTATCACTAAAAACGGTGGCTTCAAATCTGTTAACACGAGCTGTGCATGCGGCCATTATGCCTTTTGTTTTAGGTTGTAGTAATGGTATGATGAAAAATAATTGTCAAAGTAAAGTTCATGACCCTGGCTTTCTCCGATTCTCTTTGCGAGATGTACAACAATCGAGGCCTGTAGCCAATCTGCGATATTACTATCAAGTTCTGGGGAGGAGGTCTGGTAAAGAATAAAATCATAGGCCTGGCCATGTTTACCACATAAAAAGATTTTGAGACCCCATGGGCAAGGCTTACCTTTACATATTGTTTGGCGACATGTTTTCCAGTGAAAGAACCATCTGTTCATCAACGCAAAGTTGTTGTTCAAGTGGTAACTCTAAGCATTTTGGCGCGAAAATAAACACAAACCGACCGAAGCAGTGGCGCGCGTGCGACTGAAGCGTTCCGACACACACGCTCATGCATACTTGCACAAACCAGTTTGCGCAGGTATACAGATCGTAGTTTTGAACTGCCTACCAGACTTGTGCAAGTCAGGAAACTTGTACAAGTTTTATCACACACACGCTCCGGTATACATGTAAGTTTTCAGTTCCGGTATACCGTTCAGGTATACTACATATGGCCGCATTAGATATAGAATTATATAGATTTGACATGAGCTACACCCGTAAAGACAGATATAGGACATAGAGTACTTTATACAGATTATCACCCGAAAGATATAGAGTACAACGCGTATGTGGAGTTACAGATGTCTTAGCTTTTGCCCCGTATTATTTAAATAGATAAAACTTAACAGATTTATTTCTATGTACCTATAAAAATTTTATGGGAGCTTAATAAGCTACATTTTACAGCTTTGACATTGATATAAATAACTTTAAACCTATATGCAGCATAAAAAATCGGATCTTCTATGACAATCAACACGTGCTTGTTCTTCAGTCGAAGCAAAATGATGAAGTAAGTACATATTATTTTAAAATGGCAGTGATAATTTGAAAATCATTTTTTTTGCGAAGTAGAGTAATTTTGTGTAAATGTTTCTTACACTGTCATCTTTACAATTATTGATTTCACATAATGTCGACGTACATTTAAATATTTTTTACATATAGTTTTAATCAGTAACGGATAATAATTGGTTAAAATGGAAATATCGTGTGATACTTCTGCAAATAAATTGCGGCCTTTACATGTTTTCATGCATTCCGTGTTTTTATACATAATAGTTTTTCTGTGGACTTCTTCTGCTACAATACATAAGTTTAGTAAATTCCGGGAAGGATAACGAAGGCCGCCTTTGTCTTTTTTGAATTGAAGACTACTCTATAGATTTTGTCTGGTCTATATAGAGAGGCTAGACTTTGTTCACATTCGATTTGACTTTCTATCGCTTTTATGATAAAGCTAGCAATATAAACAATAAAATGCCTCAAATAAATGTCAACCTCGTCGGATCAGCTAAATAGTCGTGGTCTTTAGGCACGACGACTTTAGACTCTAACATTATCTTAAAGGTGTTGATTAGTTAATCTGTTGCGGTCAATTGTCTTATTGATAGCTAATTCAGGTTGACTGTAAGTTAATATATTTATATCAGGGTATACAATTACCAGTAGTTAAATGCTTTAACTCGCCATGCACTAGCATTTTCTTATTCGCGGCTTAAATTGAGTTGCTGTGGGGTTATTACTGAAACCACCTTTAGCTCGGTTTGCACTAAAAAGATTTCCAGGTGGTCCTGGCTGAGTTTGTAAGATGGCAAAAATCTACAGTTTGTCACAACTAGTTTTCATATAAAAGTAATATAGCTGCAATGTATAAAACAAAATAGAAATCCTAAAAAACCGCTTTTCCTATTTGAGTCTACAATATTAATTCTGTCAATTTTTAAAGATTTTATGTACTTTAACTATTTAAAAAAAATATTTTCAAAATTAGAAATCATTAAAGGTTTTTTGTATGCATATGTATTTAAGTTGCGCGTATTCAAAATGTCAAACAATATGTTAAATTTTCTAATAAAATCTACTGTTGCTGTGGAATTATTAAATTCTTTTAAATGTAACTTTAAAACAAAACTCTATTGAATCAGCAACGGATTCACTAAATAGCTTTGCTGCCAGTTTAACCTTCATTGAGTTTTGTAATTACATAAATTAGCACTTTTTACTTTATTCACCAAATGAAAACCTTCGTTTTCTTGTAGTTCTACTAGTAATTTAATAAAATTTCAAGAAATTGTTTCACACTCACCATTTGTTAAAACAATTTATGGCCTACTGTGTTTCTGACTAATTTGAGCATGTGTGAGGGATCAGGGAAAACAACTATTTTTTTGTCTTTATTCTCAAAAACTGGACTCACATCACCTTTTAACTTACAGCCCAGCAACCAACTTTGCCATTGCAAAGTTTGCGCACATCCATCAAATGTTACTGACACTAAGTCAAGTCCGCATTCACTGATCAAATATATGCATGTTTTGACTAGAGAAGCCTTTTATTCGGCAGTGACTCCATCTATAAGAATGTAGCCTACAGGAAGTTTCCAACTTCCATTTAGGCATGTAAGCATAAACACTAGAACTTCTTTGGCGACAGGCAAATTCATCACCCTCGATCTGATGCCCGTAGTTCACAAAACCCACATAATTTTTGCCGTTCCACTCTATCGCTTTACGAATAGCCATTTCATCAAAACTAAGTCATAAATCCATTTCTGTGGCGACTTGCTCTTGGCTAAAAGCTTTAATGCTTCTAGAGATTCAGTTGTAAAAGCCAGGTTCTCCATCAATAGTTTGATACCATCAGGCTAATGTGCGAGTATGCGGAAGACATGTGTGAAATGTATTTCTTACAAAATCATAAGCACGAGGGCTGATAAAATGCAGATTTAAAGCAAATTTACGCACATCAGGAGAAAATCTGCCCTTGAGTGATTTCAAGAAACCCTTATTCTGTGTGCTTATAGACGAGAGTAATTAAAAATTTTGAGTGCAATTTTTCAATGCATTTTTTACAGGCTTCGATTTCGGGATCTTAACACAGCTAATTTCTTTTTTTGTGGAGAATATATTTGGATTGTGGATCTTGTATCTGAAATAAAATCATTATTATTATTATTATATTTCTTCACTGCTCGAAGATTTAATAGTTGAATAAATATTTATGCTGTGAATAATACAAGCATAGTTAAGCCATTGGTTCGAAAACAAACAATGACATGAGTTTGTAACTCATGAATGAAATAAAATTCGTTCAAACTTACTGAACTTATGTCACAGTCCATTGTAGACTTCTTCTGTATTTGTAGACTTAGAAGATTCTCCCACTTGAACTTGTAGTGGCGGTGACAGGAATCCCCATTTGCAGACCTACGTCGTCTATCAAACGTGCCTGAAATTAAATGTTAAATAAATGATGTTGGAATGCTTTCTATTGTAGGTACATGTAAATATATGGACATGCCTACTATAATTTGTATTTAGTATCGGATACATTTTGCGGCTGGTCTTTCGCAAAAAGTTATGTTCAAGATGCCTTAAAACATATTGCCTTTATATTTTATTGAATCCCAATATTTATCAGTAATCAGGTATAAAATCAGGAAACTACAGCATTACAGTGTCAAAAATATTGCGCTTAGACTTATTATTTAATATTTAAATAACAGAACTCAAAAAGTCGTTATCAATGGTAAAAGTTTCTCCGGATCGGTAGCATCAATGGGCGTTCCTCAGGGCTCGATTCTTGGCCCATTCCTGTTCTTAATCTATATTAATGACTTACCTTATCTTGTAGGGGACAATGACGATATAGTATTATTTGCTGATGATACCTCTTTAATTTTCATACTCAAACGACAGTCAATTAATTTTGACAATGTAAACAATACTGGTTTAACACCAACAGTTTGCTCTTAAATGGCAATAAGACAAAATGTATTAAATTTACAATACCTAGTGTTAAACATGCAAATACCAATGTGCTTAAATGGGGAAGAGTTGAGTCTTGTGGATACCACTGTTTTTCTTGTGCTGGGGCCACAGTAACGGGAAACGTCAATGCCCATAAACGCAACAATTATTGCTTTAATTTTAACGGGATAAAGTGAGTGGCTACACTTGAAACGTCATTTCAATTTCAATGCCACGGCGTTAAAGTTGGCGTTAATGTTCCTTGAATTTCAAACAAGATGGACGTTGACGCTGCTACTCTATGATGAGTGTAAATTTTTATTATATGACTCAATGACCGACTCTAAGTACTGACTAGATTGATATAATGACTGACTATTTAATAATACTTACCACTGTTTTTAATGTGTGATTACTTTTATATACCCCTCGTAGGAAACTTGTCGTAGGAAACGTGTGAAAAAAATCCTTTTGAATGCGAACCAATTAGTTGTATACACGTCATTTTTACCAGCTCCGGACTTCAAAGACTTTTTATATTTGTTTAAATGGGTTCTATAATAACCCATTAGGCTTTCCTTATTTTTAATTTCTTTGATAGTTGTTTTAAAAGGTAATAATTGCATAATTCGTCACCAAGCATCATTTTGCGATGTACGATTCTTAAAACTTTTGAGTCTCGGATCCCACAAACATTGCTCTGTTTGCAGAATCTCAAGAAACGTAATAACTTTTTAATTATTCCACTCCATCATAGCCGTGTGCCCCATTGCGCTCCAACGTGCACGACTAAAGTATTGTGGCCGCTTCAACGCGTTATTTCGTGCGTTAATCTCTTTGATGTACCACCACTCGAGTTATCGCCAAACGGCAAACGGCATTGTTAATGCCGTTGTCAAATTAACGCGTAAAGTCGTGGCCACACCTACATTCAACGTCCATCAACGCGATAATTAACGGCATTTCTCGTTAGTGTGGCCCCGGCATTGGTATTACTATTGACGCGAAGCTTCAATGGGGCCCCCATATGTCTAAATTAGCAGGCAGACTTAGTTCTGCAGCATATGCCGTAAGAAAGATTAGAAGTCTCACCAGTGTTGAGACAGCTAGATTAGTTTATTTTAGTTACTTTCATAGATATAAATATTTCGAAGACATGTGAAGTTCGCCAACACGCATTGGGGCAGCGCGGCGGACATTTCCTTGCCCTAAAACCCTCTCAGAAATGAGAGGAGGCCTGTGCCCAGCCTATGGGACGTATATAGGCTGTAACTTAACTTAACTTTCATAGCATGATGTCTTATGGAATTTAGCTATGGGGTAATGCGACTGACATTGAAGCCATATTTATTATGCAAAAGAGAGCCGTACTGGCGATTTATAACTTAAATTGTAAAAAGTCCCTTAGAGAAAAATTTAAAGAAATAAACATATTAACTTTGGCATCGCAAAATATTTATGAAAATGTAATGTATGTACATAAAAACATAAATAGCTTTAAAGATAATAAAGATGTTCATACTTTAAACACTAGGAACAAACATAAGCTTGTAATACCAGTTAGACTCCACAGAATTAGTAATTCATTTATGGGGCAAATTTGTCAATAAACAACTAAATGTTTTATTAAAGAAAAATTGTACAAAAGGGGTTATTATAAGTTCTTCCCAGGACAGAGGTATTTTCCGAACCAGTGGTAAATAAAAAAATGACTTTCAGTAAGTATTATGTAATAATCTATATTGAATAAAAAATATTCTATTCTATTCTATTCTATAAAGTCAAATAGAATATGGTTAAAGAAACTTACAGTATATTTATAGTTTATACCACAGTCCATGTCTTTAATTTGCGTAAAATTTGTGCTCTCTCCTAATATAACACTGGTAGTGGCAAAGTGAATTTTCGCCTGATGGTCTACTGTAATTTTGTTATCACATAGAGTGCGATTCTGAAATCAATAACATATTTTGTTGTACTTTCTAACATTTCTTAACATTTTACATTAATTAATAATTTACTCACATGTACATTTAGGGTTGGAACTGAGAATGCATTTAGATAAACCTTAAGCAGCGTCTTCCGAAAACAGTTTTCAATTTAATGTCTCGAGCAAATGCGATCATATTTTTTGGATTCCCAATTTGAACGCCCGGTTGACATTATCCATGAATTACAAACGTCTGGATGCTTTGGAAGTAATAAAAATAAAAAGGTATAAGTTTTATTCCTCTCCTTTTATAATGAATATTAAAAAACGGTACTTTATTTTCGATGTTCAAGTAACATCGATCTCATTTTTATTTATTACCTACTTTGACGTTTTTGATTCTATACGATTGCGGTGCCAGACCTCAAATGTAATATTTTGTGAGTTTCACAAAGAGCTTTGACTTGGTTTCAAACCCATGAGCAACAACTGCTCTACAGTCAAATGCGCTGTAAAATTGTTAATAGAACTTAGTATATTATAGAAATAAACAAAAGATTTTGTGTCATTATAGAGTACATAGAAACTTGTATGAAGGTGTGGGTTTAAGTGTCAAATTTTATTATATTTTAAATTTAAGTAAATATTTTTAATGTGAAATTATTTTATAGTTATAATGTAATTCTATAAGGGATCCTCTGAATGAGTGTCCAATTTGTATTACAAATAAAATAAACGATAAACTTTCTTTGCAGATGTGATATTTTGTCTGTGATAAGTTGATACATTTTTTAAACATTTCTTGAACTAATCTTGATTAACACTATTTTTTAATTTATCAAAATGTTTTAATTTATATTATTAGTGTCCGACTTTGCCACAATAATTAAACCTCTTTTATATAGGTGCAAATAGATTAATAGTAGGCAGTATGCGTTTATAATATGTTTATAATACAACTTTATGTATAATCTTTATGTATGATAGTTAATAAGGGTGAATAACGAGCACACAATGGATGCTGTAGCCCATAGACATCTACATCTATCCTTGATTAAAAATCAAAATGCAGATGCGTTTTTACCCCTGAGGACTAAGATGGAATGCCTCGTTTCTAGTAAAAACGGATCTCCGGTTCTCTACACTCACCATACGAAAACCAGCGGCATTAAGCTGCAATTTTACGTTAGTGTCGTTCTTTCCCAATCGAGCCGACCCGTTCGTGCTACAATCATAATATAGCTGCAGCATTGCTCTACCACACATAAGAATTAAGGAATTACTTCGATGACTCTGTCTGTTTCTCACAGACATTTTCCTTAGTGACTATTTCACGTAGATGATTCAATATTTTTGTAATGTGCAGTTGTTCACAATTATCTGGTACGAGTGCTGCCACTCTAAAATCTTTCTTCCCTATCGGTTGTTGGTTCTTGGAGCTATATGGCCGGTCCATTGCCCCTTCAGCATACTTATCGGTAGTTCTATTGCGGATATTCTAGTACCTACTTAGTGCTTTCGTTTTTCCAAAATTACCAATTCAGAAAAATAAGAAAGAAATATTGTGAAATACGTAGAATGAAGCAAAATAATCAGATTTAAATTATTATTATACGATAAATTGTTATAATAAGTAAATTAGTTATATAAGTAGGCGGGCTTCTGCGATGTGAGCATGCACTTGATTTTTCTGATAAACTGAAAATTTGTACTACAGCTCATGCGCTAAAAATGCATTTATTAATATTTGATATTTTATTGTAAATAAATGTTGTTGATTTTTATTCAACCAATGAATGACGTGATCTTTATAAGATGTTTTATTTTTTACTTCAAAAAGTAATGGAAAAGCCTCCGTGAGCTTTTTATTTTTATGCAATAGACATAATCGTAAACAATATTTAATTATAAATAATCTTTAAAACTGCATGGATAGTTGTTTTTGCTCCTTATTTCTTATATGTTGCTCTAAGTTTTAAGCATTAAAAAACAATACAAATTAGAATATATTCGTATTGCATGTTGCATTGTATTAAGCAACTTCGATGATTAGAAGCTTGTTACGGTTTACGTTTCATAATGTCACCTGATTTTGGAAACAGATTTTTTAAAAAGCTAACGTTGTTAACATTCCTATTAGGCAATGTCCCGCAACTACAGCACTACTTATTTTGATTTTTTTTGACTCTGCTTATTTAAGTCTTCTTTTTTTTAAATAATATACAGCACATGCAATATAAAGTACCTTTACCACAATCCAAACATTGCAAACCAATGGAAATGTCTGTTTTTAAAGTTAAAGTGTTCTGAAAAATTAATTATAAATTTAATGAAATTATTTGCAAGTTGAATACATGAGAAATTGAAGAAAACAAAATAATTTCATGTACCGTGTGATTCTTTCTTTTACATTTTTTGTTTAATTTCTTCTTCATCTCTAGTGAATTTGTAGAATATCATGCATTGCGTAATATGAAAATTAATTTATAATTAAATATTTACGTCACAGTTTGTTACTATATAAATATAAATAACTTTTTTAAGTAGTGATAGAGATTTGTTAAGGTGCCGCCTACTTTTTATATGAATCTCGTTAGTACAAATTAATGCTGTAATTTCTTTGTATTAAAAAAATGTGTATTTTAAAGACAGTTATTAAAAATATAATTTAATTACCTCTATATACCTACATCCAATCAGTTATTGTTGACTTCTTCACAGCTTTGCGTTTTCACGTACATTAACAATAAAAACAACAATAATAAGTAAATTTCCGTGACTATTTATAGATCAAAAAAAGTAAATGTAATTAAAAAATTAAGGGACAATTATATTTTTGTAATTACATATAATTTATATACATATATAGTGATATATAATACATACTTTTAGATGCCATAGTATTTATTTTTAGAATTATTTGATTTAACACACTAAATTACCGAGTTCAGTCCCCTGAGCATTAATTTTCTATCGTATCGAATTCGTATCGCCAGCGAGTAACTTTGTTTGACAAAATATAGTTACATTTACGACCGCCAGGACCGCTGGTCATTTTTCTATACAATTTTAGTCGATGACTATACGAAAACGTTATTGTTCAAAACTTGTGATTGGGGCACTGATTGCCAACATGTATGGTGATTTTGTTCTATCAACTCGGGATCAATTTTCACACAATAGATTCACGAAGTATTTATGGGGTCCCTTTCTATGGATTTTATAGACGTCAATGTTGTATTAGTAGAACGAGATTTAAGCAATAATTGTTTGTAATTGAAATAAACGTTCAAATAAAACGTGTCTTTCATTTTGTATTTAATATTCTGATTTTCACATTCCTCATTTAGGGTTAAAAATATTGGCCATAGTTGTCACGTTTGGCAAGTGGGTTGGCAACCGCAGGTTTTTTTTAGCCGCTAGTGCTGCTGCCCATCACCTGGTTCAGTTTACCTCTGTCGCCTCTTACAACACCAACAGGAGGAAATGGAGTAGTGGAGTCTTTTACACCGCCACACGTGTGCAGTTCACACGCGCTAGAAGTGAAACCTTATTTATTTTTATTAACTGGTAAAGATCATTAACATTTCTTACCAGTTTTGAGAGAAAATACCAAAATCAGAAACACAAAAAAAAAAAAAAACAATTACGCAATTAAAATCACCAACTACCCGAAAGTGACCGTCTATTATTTTTAATTTGTCTATGTGCCGAGTGAGTATAAAACTTGTGAATACTCTTTAGTTCGTTCAGAATCGAATGAAATAGTTTTCATTGAAAATATACTGTATTTTATATTAATTAAGACGAAAATAGCAGACGTAATGTGGACATGAATTCATGTCCGCGGTACTCAACGGTCACGTAAATCTGGATGAATTCATGTCCACGGTATTTTAGGTTGATTGAGACCGAGATAACAGGAAACACTGTATACTGTATTCTATCTCATTCTCTCGTAGACTAAATCCTATATGTGTATGTTTGTCTCTTTTCTACCGACTTCAAAAAGGAGATGGTACTCAATTCGACTGTATGTTCTTTTTTTTATGTGTGTTTACCTCATAACTTTTTTCTGGGTGAACCGATTTCGATCATTCTTTTTTTATTTGAAAGCTGGTGCTTTCAAATAAAACATGTGGTCCCATAGAAATTTGATCAAGGTTTGACCAATAGTTTTTAATATTTTAATATGTTAATAATTTATAATGAAGTCGGTTGTACAAAAATTTTTTTTTAAATTATTAGTGTCGATTTTTCGTTTCATCGAGTTTCAAATCACAACGATTTTAAAGAAGTTTTCCCTTCAAAAACAAGACACTACGTCACCAAACATTGTCACAAAATTTCTTGGTTTGAACATGTATACCGGTGTTTGTGAAACGCTCCCGAAAACGAAGACAGATGATAGTACTAAGGATACCTATGATGATGGGTCACAAAGAAATTCGATCCCGAATAATCATGAAAATACTTAAACATAAAACCAGCAGTGAAACATAAAAAGAAAATCAGCTGACAATAGGGACAATATCCTCGCGGCAACAATGCATTAGGTATACTACTCACTCTACCCTTCCCTTTCACACACACGCTGCCTCGTGTCGCCTCGCGCTGTGGAATTTACACATGCTTCAAGGACGTTACCTCCGTGCGCATTTGTTTTGGCGGGATTGATTAATAATTTTAGTTTTTGAGACAGTTCCGTGTTGACTATCACGAGCGACAGTTCAATTGTTTTGTTTATTAAATTATTGTCGTTATTACTTGTTATTTATTACTTAATGATATTGTTCTTGTTGTTACGTTTTGTGTTTTTTGTTTTGTTTTAATAATGCCTAACGCGTAGGTACGTTTATAGTGCTCGTGAATACGGCAACATGTTAATGTGCTTTGGAGAATCTCATAAGGCCACGGAGGATCGGTAAGCTGTTTCATACCTAATTTTTTTAAATAACTTAGTACTGAACTGATCTGAAAAGGTACATAACTGAATACATCAGAATAATAAACATACCTACACAATGGATAAAAAAGCATGACTCTAACCTTGTTAACATTTTATTTAAGTATTTTTTTTCATGAATGGGAATCGAACCAGTTATTTGGTTTATTTAACCTGTGAATTCGAATTAAAGTGGCTACGTGGAGACAAGCACAGTGGCAAAAGGTTAAGTAGATAAGTTAGGTATTTAGACAAGTGTTGTAAATTATTAGGTATTGTGGTACCATCGTTGTTGCGGGCCGCGCGAATTCGGCGTTCGCGCGTACATTGACATCTAGTCAGCTGATTGTAATTCAGTAATTCCACTGCTGGTTTCATGTTTTGTATTTTCATGATTTTTAAAATGAAATTAACGTTTTATTTAACTATACTAACACGATGGAGCGTGAATAAAGCTAATAAAACGTTGTGAAAAGATGATTTTTTTTCATCAGGATCGATTTTATATTTCACCCATCATCAAAGATATAGTTAGTACTGTCGTCTGTCCTCGTTTTCGGGAGCGTTTCAAAATACCCTGTATGTATGTAATTACTCTAAGAGTCTGAAATATATATAAAATAATATATGTTTTTAGGTTAGGAGATCAACAAATAAAACAACAGTGCGTTAATAACATCGTATATTTATTTAACAATAATCGGTGGGCGATGTTGATTTCAATTTATAAAAATAATCGGTACATTTATTTTTAGCATTATATAGTTACACAGGCGGATCTTCGGTCCTAGTATGATTTTTGTAGGTCCTCTAAATCACGAAAAAACTTGAGGTGATAAAATTAGACCAAGACGTAGCCATAAGTTCCTTGTTACAAATCGATGAGAAAAGGTACCGTGGGGCATAAGAAGAAATTTTGTATGTGTATCAGAGACGAGAGTAGCTTTAATTATGTTATGGCGTGCAAGTCTTAATAGTATTGTTCCAACATGTTGGCACGTGTGCCGTGCTTATAGTGAGAAGTGGTAGAGTTGGTTGTGTTGGTGCGCGGGCGTGTGCGCGGGGGAGGGTGCGGGGGTGCGTGCGTGCGGGGCGTGCGGGGGGTGCGGCGCGTGCGGGGGCGGGGCGCGCGGGCGCAGTGTCCGTGCGGGCGCGTGTTGCCGCAGCACGACCAGTGGCGACCGCCCGGCCAGCCCGCGTGCCCGTGCCCGCACCCTGCACGTACATAGCGTCCGTTAGAAAAAAAAAATACGCATCCGTAAAAATAATAATATTATTATATGCGCACGCAGACAAGAGAGTCGACAGTGGTGGCGTAGAGGGGGCATGACGTCATAATGGCGTCATGCCGTTTGCCGTCACAGCATACGTGTCGGTTTTACTGCCAAGGCGCGCCAATAGATGTTTCACATCATTAACATAATGTCCTCCAGACCAATTTCGGTCACGGTGGTCGATCTCAACAGAGACTAGCCATCTGCGCAGGACAGAATTATAGTGCCCAAGTGTATGCGCAAGCACAGGTGCACTCTCTATTCCCTCACTCTCTTAGTCCGATAGGAAGGTAATCCGACACGACCTGAGAGAATTAGGTACAGGACTAACGGCTTTACGTGCTTTCCAAGGCAAGTGAATTTATTACACAAAAACCCAATAACTGATTTTAGCCCGACCCGGGATCAGCAATCACGTTTACGACCACTAGACCAACGAGGCAGTCAAAAAAATAAGTTCACAAGTCCACTGCTGAACATAGACCTCTCCCAAGGAACGCCAAAAAGCATGGCCCTGAGCCACCTGTATCCATCGACTTCCTGCATATCTTACCAGGTCGTCACTCCATCTAATGGGAGGGACCACCCTACACTTCGCCTAGCGGTACGAGAAACTTTCTTCCCCGTCGGTTGTCGGTTCTTCGAGCTATATGGCCGGCCCATTGTCTGATATACACCACTAAATATCTTAACCACTATGTTGATCGTAATATAGTATAATAAAAGGGACTCGAACCTTTATACCCGGGCATAGTAGCCCCGCAGCCGCAAGTCACGTCACGGCGACCACCCGTCGAGCAGAACGTGCAGCAGTGGAACTGTCCCGAGTGCGACTTGAACACGCGCGCCGCACACGCGAACGGACTGCCCTGTACATACCATTACCGTTACCATTAGTCCACTGCTGAACATAGGCCTCCCCATATATATTTTTTATATGAGAGGGGGCAAAAGATCATGCGGCTCACCTGATAGTAAGTGACTACCGCCGCCCATAAACAACTTCAACATCAGGGATGTGTTGCCGGCCTTTTAAAAAGAGTAGGTTCTTTTCTTGAAGGTCTCTAAGGCCCGTATTAATAAACGTTACTCAACGACGAACTCAAGTGCGTAATCATTTGATACGCCCTCTTTACGAAATCAGCATCTCAAGATCGTTGCTAATTAATAAACATATAAAAACAGTATCTCAAAACGCTGTACTTAGGAATACTGTTCTGTGACTTGCACTCAAGTATACACACTTGAGAGTCGAGTTTCGTTTATTAATCAGTGTGGCACTCAACTGATATGGTAAACCTAAACCGCATCTTGAGATATGTTTATTAATAAGATCATAACCTCAAGATTGTACTCAAGTGTGTGTACTTGAGCTGAATAACGTTTATTAATACGGGCCTAAGTCGTGTCAATCCGGAAAAATCGCTGGTGGTAGTCGATTCCACAAGGAAGTTGTACGAGGGAGAAAATTTCCTGTAAATTGCACAGTGGTGGACCGCCAATCATCCTCATAGGGGGGATATTTGCCATAGTTGTCGACAACCGCAGTTTTTCTTATTTTTAGTTGTTATTAGAAAGACGCCGCTGCCCACCTGATTTGTTTCCCTCTGTCGCCTCTAACGACACCCACGAGATGATATGGGGTAGTGGATATTCTTATACCGCCACTACACGGTAAGCCCTATACCTGTACATAGAATAATATATTAATGATCTTCATCATTACCATCAATAGCCTTTTGAAGTATACTTCTGGGCACGCCTTTATAATGCGCAAACACCATGCTCTTCGTGGTAGAACTCCTTTCCTACCCAGGAGTCTATCGGGGTAGGTGTTTATTATGTAGCAACATTCGTATTTCTGTAACCTACTTCCTTCCTTTTCCTCAAAACCTCAAAACTTTTTTCTAGGTGAACCGTCATGTGGTCCCATGATAAAGATCTGACCTATTGAGTTATCCTTAATAATGTGTATTTACTTGACATCGACTACATTGATGATGTCCTCTTTTTATTTATATTGAAGTCGGTTGTACAAAATTTTCAATTTTACCAGTTGTTAAATGAATCACTTCGATGGAGATAATTAATTGGACGTGCTAACCATAACCGCAGCTATTGTGCAGCATTATTAATTATACAATGCGCAATAAGTAGTGTAAAATTATTAAATCCATTCAATTTACTTGTTTGTGTATCATTCAGACCAGGCACCTATCAGTAGGTACCAACCCTCTTATCTATTTCAGACGCCAAGCAGCAGTGCGTGCATGCTGTGTTCCGGTCGGAAAGGTACAGAGAGTCAGTATAATTACAGGCTATAAGGCATGCCATTTTAGTGCCATTTTAGTAGTAGTAGTACTACCTCAGAGCGGGGTTTGCATGACCGAAAAATTATGGGTTATAACGGTTAAGGGTATGACGTCATACCTTTTATTCCGATAGATTAAAATTACGATACAGAAATTTTTCGGTACCGAAAAATAAGGGTACCGTTATATTTTTCGCTACTTTAACCATCAATAAAAAGGTTTCTTTCGGTTACCGCCAGTCGACCGTGACACCTCAGACCCGCAAATAATAAAATTACCTTAGCTTCTTATAATAAGGTGACCCAGTGTGGCGAAAAGTATATCATGGCTAAAACAAAATTGCTCGGGGCAAGCGGAGCAATAAGACCAAGGCAACCCTATCACATTATCCGTGAGTTTTTGCAACATCAGAGAACTACATTCAAACCTTAACGCTGTCCTACCATCTGGAGACGGCGAAGCCACCTTGCTCTTTTGAGACTCAGGTGTCCTCTCCGGTTGATACTTCATATCTCTCTCCTACAGGCTACAAATTAGAACACCCTTTGTGCCCCGGCTGAGTTTGCGATACGTCAGAGAGGACATCTGTTTTCGATGCTCGGCAGTTTTGAAGGTACGGATCATCCATCTTATGGCTGCACGTGACAGCGACGACCATCCCCGCGTCTGCAGGTTTTCCTAGGTCCCACGGCGCCAATCCCAGGCGGATCCCGCTCACAGTCCGACGACCACGTCCAAATGGCTACAGATTCCTTGCTACAGCAGATCCCATCCGCAGAGATCGTGATCGACGATTTTAACGCCCACCACGCCGAATGGCTCGGTTCACGTTTAACCGATCATGCGGGGAGATCTGTTTATGACTTTGCCTTGGCATATGGTCTTACACAGCTGGTTACTTCGCCTACGCGAATTCCAGATGTGGAAGATCATGCACCTTCCCCGTTGGACCTTCTGCTGACCTCTCATCCGGACGGATATCAGGTTTCCGTCGACGCCCCTCTTCGCTCATCAGACCGTTGTCTTATCCGGAGTGTGGTGTCACTCACACTAACGTCGCGGTTGCATTCTGCAGGCTGCCGCCGTGTTTGGCACTATAAGTCGGCCGATTGGGATTGGATGCGGTCTTTTTTTGTATCCTACCCTTGGAGGCGGTTTGCTTCTCGCCGGACGATTCCAGCGTTGTTGATGATTCTGTCGCTGATGTGGTACTTCAGAGTATGGAACTTTTTATTCCATCCTCGGTGGTGCCCATCGGAGGCAGATCTCAGACATGGTTTGGTCGCTCCTGTAAAATAGCATCACTCTTGCATATAAGTAAGAGTGCCACCGGGCCTGGGCTGACCCATCAACGTCTCGGGATGTAAACACCAGCGCTCTTATAATATGTATGATTCCGCCTTCAGGTCCTTCAAAAGAGTCATTGCCAAGGCAAGGTCAGAGCACATCGGCAGAATTGGAGAAGCTAGTTCGCCTTCCTTCGGGAACCCGTGCATTCTGGTCTCTTGCCAAGGCTGTCCAAGGAACTTCTGTCAGCCATCTCCCATCTCTGCACAGAGGACGACTTACTGGCCCATGCCGACAAGGAGAAAGCCGATCTGTTAGGCTCTCTTTTTGCGTCCAACTCCACTCTCGATGACAGGGGGAACACACCGCCGATCATCCCGCGGTGGGAGTGCTCCATGCCGGATGTGCGGTTTACACAGCACTCGGTTCGCAAAGCACTCCTCTCCCTGGACGTCAACAAGTCGAGTGAGCCTGATGGAGTCCTTCCCACTGTGCTGAACACGTTTGCTCCGGAGTTGGCACCGGTTTTAACGCGTCTTTTCCGGTACTGCTACTCCCAAGACGTAGTCCCGAATTCATGGAAGACAGCTTTGGTCCACGATCCTAAAAGGCGACCGCTCAGACCCGTCCAACTACAGGGCTATCGCCATCACCTCCTTGTTCTCCAAAATAATGGAGTCTATTATAAACTACCTTACGTACCTTGAGGATCACCAGCTGATTAGTGACCGCCAATACGGTTTTCGTCGGGGTCGATCAGCTGGTGATCTTCTGGTCTACCTGACTCATAGATGGGCGGAGGAAGTGAGAGTCAGGGGGGCATTGGCCGTTAGTTGGTTGTAGCGAAGGCCTTCGATCGGGTCTGACACAAACGCTTCTCAGCGAAACTCCCTATGGGCTTCCCGAGAAATTGTCCAATTGGATCACCAGTTTCCTTGCTGATCGGAACATCAAGGTCGTAGTAGACGGTGCATGCTTCGATTACAAGCCTATTAACGCTGGTGTTCCACAAGGCTGCGTGCCATCACCAACGCTGTTTCTTCTGCATAGGCTCATAATTATTATTAATAAATAATAATTAAATTCAATATAAAGACATTTAAAAATATCATAGAAATTATATATTAAACAATTAAAATGCATTAATAAGCATAAAGTTCAAATATATTCATTTCGAATATTGAATATTATAGTATAGTAAACGCATAATATTGTCTTTAAAAATCTTTAAATTTTTTAAAACTCTGCTTAAAATATTTAAAATGTATTAAATAATGCAAGTACAAGTGAATTATATTGCAATAATAAAGATAAATAACATTCGTAATGTAATTGAAAAAATGGGTCAAAAATTTAATAAAAAATTGGTTGCCTGTAAAGTCGGTATACGGGCGAAAGTTTTACGTGACAACGACTTTGAGTGGTAAAATAATTTTATTATGTCTGTCTCTCTCTTAGGCGGGCTAACCATGCCCGAGTGGAAGGGACGCGTGCCTCTCACTCGCTCTCATTGTGAGCGCATAACGTGAGCGGAGCGTAACAGTTTCTTGAAGTGTCACCCGGCAAACCAATTTATAAGACGTTGTCGTCAAAAGTTAATGAGGCTGTTCTTGTATAATTTTTTTTTTATAGAAATAGGGTGACAAACGAGCACACAGTCCACCTGATGGTAAGTGGTTGCTGAGGCCCATAGACATCTACATCTCTCCTCGCTTGCGAATCAAAATGCAGATGCGTTGTCAGCCTTGAGGACTAAGATGGATGCCTCTTTTCCAGTAAAAAGGGTCTCCGGTTCTCTACACTCACCATACGAAACACAGCAGCATTAAGCTGCTATTTTACGCTGGTATTCTGTATTACTGGAGTGTGTTCATGTAATGATTGCTTATATGAAGGGCGTTGCCGGAGACACATACCCATGGGTGTACATATATATATGGGGTGGTCAGCTGACCGACTGCTACTAGTATTGTTGCACAATGTATATTCCTATATTAGGGACTTATGATAGTAAGGTCTATGATACAAAAGCATTAATATAGAAGGTATCTATGATTCATAAGCATTATGATAGCAGAGTTGTGACTTGAAGTCCCATATGTATAAGACATATGGTCTATGAAATAAAACAAATATGTGGAAGGTCTCAAATATGTAAAAGCATTATATTGGAGCAATGGGACTTCAAAGGATTTATTTATAGATTATAGTGGCGTGTAGATTGCTTCACAGCGTCCGAGACCGAGGTAAACTTGACCTCGCTAACCGATGTGTCCTAGACATATCATCTTAGTGCCGGTGGTAAGCGGGTTTGTTGTAACAATACGACTTGCCCGTGGACATCGCACATCCCTACCGTTTGTGAGCGGCGTCTTGGCGCATAGCGTTATGATACGTCGGCTATCTTTTGGATTAGGGAGAGTGCGTTTTACTTTTAAATGCAGCAAGCATACTCAACTCCATGTCTTAGTGCAATAGCGCTATGATACGTGGAGTTTTGGCTACTAACGTCTTAGTAGCGTGTTACTATGATATGTTGGTTGTATTTTTAGTTAACAACAGTACCAATTTTGTTACCAAAGTCGATAGGGATCATGTGGGTGTGTTGTGAGGGGCGCCATCCGTATGATAATTGCATCGATGCTTACTGCTTCTTGCGGTGTGCGTTCTGATTCGACGCATCTTGTGGTTCTGGTCGATGGAGGTATAAGGGTGGTGATGTCTGCTGGGATTGTATGGGGACCTTGGGATGGTGTAAGCCCGACTATAGTCATATTGATGCTTGTTGCGTTCTGCAGCATTGCGTCTCTGCGATGGTTGTTTGGCGGGTCGCTATTCTCAATGGCGCTCTCTGCGTCTTGGTTTGACTCACAACCTAAGTAGCTTTGCCCAAGTTGGGTCCCTTCATTACGGGGCTGCAGACTGTCTGACCTCCATGATATTTTATATAACAACATAATAATATATCTCTATAAATTTCCCACCTTTGAATGATTGAAGGCAACTTGTTGGTGGGTGAGACAAACATGATCGAAAAATGCATATACTCAACGTCAGTGACACAAACCCTTTCTGATGGCGAATGTACAATTATCTTATAACTGCCTATTGGCTATATCTGCCATTGTATTGGTTGGTGGGGCATATGTGTCGACCTGATGCGGGTGGTAGCTGGAGGAGAATCTGAGGAGGCTCTCAAGGCTGCGGCCGAAAGCCGCGCAACGTGGGACCCCATTCCTTGAGGTGAGCGGTAGACTCATGGCACGCTCTGCGGCCAATTGGCCGTGCTGATCATGCAATTGGTGGTGATGCCTTACACTTACATCACGTCTGCAGGAACGGCGGTCTGGCAGGTGGTGGCGCTCACGGAGGCTTTTTTTGTTTGATTGGATTGTTGCCTAATCCGTGTGACTCTGTATTCTGTATGGCGTTTACACGCATTGATATGTGCGACTTCGTCGATATTTGTGTTTACGCACTACCAAGGGGCCAAGTCCTCTTTTACTGGTACACCAGTTATTTTGCTCTAGACTACGGTCCAGTTCCCAACTTAACGTCCTTCGGGGACGCGTTGGTTGGTTGGCGCTCACCGCACACGGCGTGTGTGGAACCAGTGCCTCCCACATTTTTAAATGTGGGAGGCAGCCCTTATATCTGGTATTTATATAAATATTGTAAGCCTTTTCAAGCGGGAAGGGATTAATTTATAAGGAATTGACTGATGTGAACCTGATACAAGTGGAATTGGGACGATTTAATGTTCTTAAGCTTTTGAGCCCTGTCTACGGGAACAGGGTTCTTTAACTTATAAGGCACTACCAACAATTTTTGATTGCTGTAGTGAATATTCATTCTTCCAAGAGAAACCTAAAAGAACTAAGTTATTATACAAACACAACGTAAATTAGGGTCCTAATTAAGACGATCCTGCCATAAATTTATTAAACGGCCTAAATTTAAACCTTTTGAAAGATCAATATCTGGTTAATATACTGGTTACATTAATTAGATATGTTTTATATATCTTATAGGTATAGATTTTAAAGAAAAGAACAACTAAGAGGGAGTGTTACAATATCAACATATGTTGCAAACTGGTAACATTAATTGCTATGCAGGCGACAGCACTGGTGATACCTTATACACCGACCGTGCCAATATTTCTCAGGAAAACGTCGTCAGTACCGGGACAAACTGATCAGAACAAACTCTGGGATTGGGGCGACTAAATCTAGTCCAGGTCAATCCCCAGAAGAGACAAGTTGCTCGTTTACCGCTAAAATAACCTTTTGTCGTATCTCCTCAGTTTTAAAGGCACTCCTTGCTGCCCCAGTTAGCATCGGAATCCTAGGCGTCGACATATCGAATAATGTACAGTTTCGTGGTCACTTGGAAGGCCAAATTGGCCTCTAAAAGCTTGGCATGATCAGCAGAGGCGGGACAGTATTTCATGCCGATACATCGCTTGCAACTTTACAAGAGCAAGTTCGGCCTCACATGGAATACTGTTCTAATCTCTGGGCCGGGGCACCTCAGTGCCAGCTCCTTCAACTTGACCGTATTCAGCGCAGAGCGGTTAGAATCGTTGACGACCGAGTTCTGTCTGATCGGCTCGATTCACTGGCGCTGCGTAGGGATGTTGCATCCTTTGCATTTTCTATCGCAAACACCACGGAGAGTGCTCTGAGAATTGTTCGATTAATTCCAGCTGCCAAATTTCACGAACGCACATCGCTTCAAAATTCATAATACCATCCTCACCATCTGGATGCTTGGTGGTCCACCACTGTGCGTTTTACTAGGAGTTTTCTTTCTCACACAACTTCTCTGTGGAATTGTTTACCACCGGCGATTTTTCCGGACCGATATGACTTAGATCTTCAAGAAAGAGCTTACTCTTTTCTTGAAGGTAGGCCGGTAATGCACCTGCAATTCCCTGGTGTTGCGTTTGTTCATGGGCGGCGGTAGTCACTTACCATCAGGTGAGCCGTATACTCGTTTGCCCCTCTTCTATAAAAAGGGACTAACTAAGTTCTTGTCTCGTTGTCAAAGAAAAGCATACAGCGTTCTTTCGTTTTCTTCCCATTATAATTTTATTAATATTATTAGGTATGAAATCGTTTAGCTTCAGCGAGGCGAATCGAGGTGATAGCGAGTGTAAGCGATGTCGATTTCGATATCCGTGTGGTCGTGTGGGTGACTGGTACCTGACTGATGGATGCTCGCGGCCGACCTCAGCGGGGATTCCTGCCCGAGTCGCTGAGAATCTCAGCGTCTTAGCGACGCTGCAAGTTCTCTCACTGAGAGAACTTGCAACGTCGCGTCGTACTCATCCTCGCCGCGAGATATTTTCGTTACCGAAATAATTTCGGCTATGTAAAGGTTATACAAAGTTGTAACAAAACCCTTAAAATTAGCGCTACCGTTATTTTATACCGGTTGCGTATCTGTAATTTAACCGCTGGTCTACCTTTAAAAATTGCGATATCTATATTTTGTACCGGTAGCGTAACCTCGTACCTTAACCGCAATCAATCTCTGCCTCAGAGTAATAACGCATCTGTAGCCTTCGTTGTTGCAGTAGACACGACATTAGGTGGACTGTTAGTTGGTTTTCACTTCAATTTTATATTAAAGAAATAATAAAGGTTCGTAATGTGCTCAGTCAATAATCTCGTCTGGTATTGATGATTTCATTCACCAATCTGTAAAGATTAGATTTAGCGTTTGTAGATGATGTTTTACCATCAATCGGAGGCCGCCTTGTTTTGATAGTCTGCGGTATACTATGTTCAGGAGAGATCAGCATTTGGAGGAGAGGTTAGTATATTTCCCCGTAGCTACCTATGGGTTATATCATTAACGAACTTTGTAGAACCATAGTCTGTCAGTGGCAATGGAGTTACAGTGAGGAGCTTTCAGTGAGGGTACTCTAATAGGCTCGTTGTTAAGATTGACAGTTAGCAGTAAGGCGGAGCGTACATTGTGTACCTTGGCGTGTTGTTAACGGTGACAGGTAGCAGTAAGGCGCAACATGCTGGGTACCTTGACGTGTTGTTAACAGTGACAGTTAGCGGTAAGACGCCGCCGTGGTGTCGTGGAGATACTTAGTTTGGCTGGCCTAAGGCGAAGGGCCACCGTTGGAATCAGAAAGTCTGGTGCTTCTAAGTGCTGATTTTCCTGGTCCCATTGCCACTGCGTACCGGAGTAGGGGGGGTTGTTACGCAGATGGAGTCGAAGGACGCGGAGGAAGGTATGCCTAGTGTTCTGGAGCGCCTTATTTGAGAAGGACAAGAGGGAGGAGTTTTTCACTCCCGAGGAGCCTCTGCCGATATACGGCGAAAGTGGATCACCATGGGGTTTCAGTCGGTGCGAAGCCGACATAACCCGTCCTTGCCATCGCGAGGCTATGCGTAGGCATTTCTTTACGTAAAATAAAAAAATAAGGGTACCTTGATAGGCGTGCTGTTGACGGTGACGGCGAGCCAATAGGCGCCGGGCGTGGCGGGCGTGACGCGCACGCCGTACGTGCCGTCGCCGCGGTCCAGCACGCGCGCGCTCTGCGGACGCGCACTCGAGTCGCTTCGCCTGAAATACCCCTCTACCTACAACACACAACGCGTCGTCATTATTGATTATTATTATTCATCCCTTGTTGAACCTTACATAATCAAAACCAAAGGATTGTTTTGTTATCAAAGTCAAATATTTGTCCTTTACAAAGCACTTGCAGCTTAATGCTGTTGCGTTTCGTATGGTAAGTGTAGAGAACCGGAGACCCTTTTTACGAGGCATTCCATCTTAGTCTTCAGAGGTGATAACGCATCTGAATTCTGATTCTTAATCGAGAATAAATGTAGATGTCTATGAGCCACAGCATCCACTTACCATCAGGTGGACTGTCTGCTTGTTTGTTACCCTTATTCTATATTTTAAAAATTTTTGAAAGTCTAATGCTACGTCATTGCTTCAACACGTTCCTACTGCGGGTAGACCTTGGGTGTAGAAGCAGCAAGAAACTTACAAGCAGAATATTTTCTCCTTATAATATTATAACATAAATAAGTAAAAAAAGTCTAAGGAAGCTCACTATGTCCACGAATTCTTAAATTAATGAAAATGAATAAATGAAAAATGAATTCTTATAAAACTATACTTCAATTCTTCAAACGAACTTCAGTCCACCTACTTTACAACGTGACTACTGCAGTCCATGAACACCTGCAGCCTTATTCAAATATAGAAGACTACAGACGCGTCGTAACTTCTGAGGAGTAAAACGGAATGACTCACAACCTGTTATTAAACTGGCCCTCTAAACACTTCAAACCGGAATACAGCAGTGCAAGCACGCTAGCACAGCTGTTTGGCTGCAGAAATAAGTATGAGAGCTGTACCAAACCAGATGGGCTCCTAGGCAAAAGGATTCCTACCACCTAGAAAAGTTTAATAATCCTAAATAATCCTATATGTTTGCAATATATCCAATAGCACTAAGTTTCCGTTGGCGTTGCGCCGCCGCCGACGTTCGGCCTTTAAAAAGAAAAAACAAAGTCGACCGTAGTCTCTTATAGCCCTGTTAACTTCTCTTCTTTTCTATAATGAAAATTTGTTCTTGTACTTTATTTCGTTTTAGTTCCTATGTGACCTGTATTAGTTTATATTAATAATGAACAATGATGAGTGTTACCAACCTGTTCCCCTCCACACCAAATCCGCTCGCCGCTGCTGTCGCGTAGTTCCAAGATGGCTTCGTGTTCACAGTCAACGTGCAGATCTTGAAGACCTAAAACAGTGTAACGATCGGTTTACGCAAACCATTTGTTTATTTTGATACATCGGTAGTGTATATAAAAAGTAAAAGTAAAGTTACAGCCTATATACGCTGCCGGGCACAGGCCTCCTCTCCTTTCTGAGAGGATTTTAGGGCAAGGAAATGTCCATCGCGATTTCTAGATAATAAATATATCTTAAGGGTGGAAAGTATATGAATTAGAAAAAATCCACCACTAAGAGTGGATAAGTCGTGGATGCCCTCATTGTTAACCTCCTCCTAGTGCGGCGCCTGTGTAAGCAGGCCGTAGAGCATGGAGCAAGGGATGATATGGGGTACTGGATATTCTTACACCGTTACGATTAATCGTAGAAGTTCGCTAAAAAATCGAAGTTGTTCCTGTTGACGTATACCGACGGCGTGAGATAGGGAGGCGTTGGAGTGCGGCGCCTTTGTTTGCAGGTAGAGGAGAGGAGAGGAGAGGTAAAGAACAAGGGACGATATGGGCATATTCTTACACCGCTACTAAACGGTAAGTCGTCCGTGTTGGTGCATACCGTCAGCGTGCAGTAAACAGGCGTCGGGGTGCGGCGCCTGTGTGAGCAGGCGTCCGTAGAGCAGGGAGTCGGGCGCGGCGCGCGCGGCCGCAGCGAAGCGCAGCGGCAGGCGCGCGGGCGGCGCGCGCAGCTCGGTGAGGCGCGCCAGCCGCCGCAGCGCCGCGCCGCTCAGCGCCAGCACCTCCTCCTGCCGCCCCTCACTCACCAGCTGCACACCGCACCATATAATAATCATCCCCGTATTTTCAGCCTCTCGGATCATCTGAGGCAACTGGGACTCCGTGACGGACCATAAGTAACCTAACAAAATGTTAAGATAAGTATTTATTTTTCTTGAAAAAAGGTTCTGACTTGGCCCTGGCTATCGATTTTCAAAATCCCCGTATTTTCCCCGCATAATACCAATTCCCATAAAATTCCCAACCAACTTTAAATTCCCCGCAATTTTGGAAATTCCCCACATGTCTAAATTCCACAGCGCGAGGCGACACGAGCCGGCCGGGCGGCGGTAGCGCGTGTGTGAAAGGGAAGGGTAGAGTGAGTAGGCATTGTTTCACACCCAGCTAGATAAGAGTTCGGCGTCCCCGAGAATATTGACCCTATTGTCAGCTGATTTTATTTTAAGTTTCACTGCTGGTTTTATGTTTAAGTATTTTCATGATTTTTTATGAAATTATCGTTTCATTTAGCTGTACTAACATGATGGAGCGTGAATAAAGTTAATAAAACGTTGTGAAAAGATGATTTTTTTTCTCAGGATCGAATTTCTTTGTGACCCATCAAAAAATTATCCTTAGTACTATCGTCTGTCTTCGTTTTTAGGAGCGTTTCACAAACACTCGGTATAAAATGACATAGCATATAAGTTCTCATGTATATCTTTGGCATACTCAGGTGGATGCTGACAAAACTTAACGTCTTGTTTAGAAAATTTCGCACTTTTATGATTATGACGCCCTACAAAATTCTTCGCCCGAGATCGTCGATTATGAGGCTGTACTTGATGATGATGTAACAAAGAATTCTATCCTTATTTCATTAACATTCAATCAGTTATTTTGTTCACATTGCGAATTAATCTTGACGACAACTTTAGAAGGCTATCAGAAATTATCTACTATATAACCAAAACGTTATGCCCATCACACCGAATTTCGGCCACGGCGGTCAGTCTTAGAGGAGACTAGCCATCTGTGCAGGACAGGATTATAGTGCCCGAGTGTATGCGCAAGCACAAGTGCACTCTCTGTTCCTCACTCTCACAGTCCGATGGGACGGCAATCTAACACGACCGGAGAGAGAGATAAGCCGCAGGACCAATGGCTTTACGTGCTTTCCGAGGCACGGCGGTGAAACACTGCCAACTTCTGATCTCTCTGCGGTTGAACCACACGGTGTTCCCTATCATGTCTAAACTCCTAAGTGAAGCGCACGGCGTGCCCCGATGTGTCCTATCCACATAGTGTTCCCAATCGTGGCTCACCTCCTCAGTGAAGCGCACGGCGTGTTGCGCGAGGTCGGCGCGCTGCTGCAGCAGGCGGTGCGTGCGCTCCGTGCGCTGCGCCTGCCGCGCGCGCGCCCGCGCCGCCGCGGCGCACAGCGCGCGCGCGTGCGCCTCCACCGCGCGCTTGTACTGCTCCGCCCACGCGCGCACCTCCGCCTCCACTTGTGCCGCGTGCTCCTTCGTTGTTGACAAATGTAATTATTTTGTAGGCAACATTTTAAAACTCTTTGGCGACAATCTTTACTTTTGACACAGTGTGATAATTTGTACAAGATCTCTACTCTACGAATGTTTGACCATAGATTATATGTTCCACAATTGACTATATTTAACATTTTTTTAAATGTATTTGCATATATTCAAATATATGAAAATTAATGTTAGTTTGTTCGTACTTTATGCGCTACCATGCCGTTCATCAGATTGCGGTGAAACTTTAGCAACTTAATGCTTGCACTTGCGCGATGGTTATAGGCATAGTACAATTAACATACAGTAGGTAACGCGCGTATCGTACCAAAAAATTTATTTGAAAGTTATATAGCATCATCATTATCATTCCTGATTAAACAATATAACTTAAAACGGTTAAGGTTTAGAATCAAGTCGCCTTAATAGGGGGATGGGGGGCGGGGGGAAAGAGATGGGGGAGGGGTAGATTCGCCCCCCACCTTTTTTTCCCGCCGGACGTGCCTATTTTTTTTAAATTAAATGTTGAAGATTATAATTTTTATTGAATGATTTCTGAGAAAAATTGCTTTAATAGGGAGGGTAGACGTCCCCTCCGCCGAAGTAATATCAAAGTGTAGTCAACGGAGCCACGCTAAGCGGGGTTCCTATTTCTGGATGGTTTAAAAAATAACCACGAAGGGGATGGAGGGGTCTGTTCGCTCGCTTCGCTCGCTCTCTCGACCCCGCCATCCCCTTCTAACCTAACCTGTCCAAGTTGGGGTGCCGCAAGTCCCGAGCTCGCTTCGCTCGCTCTTGCACCAAATAAAACACAAAATGTTAACTTTTATGATTACTTTAATAAGTAAACATATTTTATTACTTCCACCATTTCCAAAAATGGATGTTTATTATATTTCATAATGTTCCGCCTCCACAAGTACTCCACTATCGCATCAACAAAATTCTCTGGATTATTGTAATTATCTTTTTTAAAAACGGAATGACGCTCATGACGCGATTCGCGAACTTCGAGCATAGATTTTCTATGCTCGAAGGTCGCGAAGTCGTATAACTGTCATTGTCAATGTCAATTTAAGTTCCGTTTCAGGTATTAATTAGTGATTTATGAATATTTTTAGAAAATGATTTGAAATATTTCGACGCAGCTCCGGCAGCTAAAATTGCATGGGGGCGCTTGAGATAAACGTCCTTGACCTCCCCACAGTAACAGACTCCTCAAATTCAGGCGACTTGATTCTAAAGCCAACTCCTTAAAACGATATTTCCACAATTATTTCTTCTCCGGGTGTAGTACCAGCTAGTTATACAGGGTTATTTTGCAATAACCGGCAAAATTTGCAGAGAAGTTTCAGAATAAGTAATATAAGCAAATGGTGAAGAAAAATTAATAAAAAAAAACTCAAACATTCTGTGCTTTTTATCTCTTAAATTCAATTATTTTAACTGATTTGACTGCCCACGCACACATTCGTAAGGGTCGATCGGTAGGCAAAAACGCCTATAAATCACATTGAATTTGGGATAGTCGCATTTAAAGTAGAAGCCTAATTTACTCGTATTTTCAAAAACTGCAATAACGGAATATTATTATTTATATATTTGAACTTAAGTTTAAAATCTGGCTACTCTTTGAAAAATAACTCTATATATAAATTTTAGTTTTCTGCACTCCTTCTCCATATAATAAACTTCAACGATGCCAAATCTCACACTCCGTACGCGCAATATGCTTAAATAGGGGTACAAAGTTTTCTCTTCACGTATTAATGCAAAGATTGCGTTACTCAGATAGACAAAAAAGTTAGAACATTACGTACATTTTAAGTTACTCTGAAATCATGCTCAACTTATTGGAAAAGTAAGAAGACGCACACATGAACTTAAACCGTTTGCTGTAAATAGTTTTAGTAGCATATGTGTGCGTGAAGTGCGAGTTCTTACAATATGCTGAGGATGATTCCGCGTCACATAAATATACTTTCATAGTACGTAATGTTTTTTCTATCTTTCTTTGTTGGTCTGAGGTGAGTTATTATTAAGTTTAGATTATTGATATAATCGAGAACCAAATCTCAAACAACCGCTAAGCCTAGGGGAAGAAGTAAACAATGTTTTACCTCTCTAAAAAATAATTCTATTATTCGAAACCAATTACGGATTCCACACGGATAAGTGAAACTCTGGAGAGGCTCATGTAGGGCAGTGTAGTTTTACATGGGAGATGAATAAAATTTAGACAACTCAATTTTGTTTCGACAAAAACGAAATTCGTAGAGTCAGAAAACTCACGTCAGCCTCCAACGCCTCCACATTCAAAGACCTCGCAGCTCGGTCCACGTTCTCGGGCACCAGCTTGGCGCGCTCGCAGGCGTTCCGCAGCAAGCGGACCCGCTCCGCTGCGGCCCGCGCAGCGCTGGCCAGAGCGTGCCCCGCATGTGATATCACGCTGCAGTCTCGGCATATCACCTGACCGAAAACCTCCGGTAAATATATGCACGTCTATGCCCATATCGTCCCGTGGGTGTCATAAGAGGGCAGTGGCGGATTATCCTTAAGGCAAACTAGGCACGTGCCTAGGGGCGCGAGGTCACAAAGGGGCGCGCACGGAAGTTTTAAACGAAAAATGATTAAGTAAGTACCAACTTACTTACTTAAAATAAAAAATCATACTTTCTATAGAGATGTAGAGCTTCTCGTCGCTATCGACATTTAATCCGCCTTCGTAAGAGGCGTAGAGGAAAACAAGCTAGGAGATGGGCAGCAGCGTCTCCTCTAAGATCAACTAAAAATAAAAAACTGCGCTTACCAAACCCGCCTGCCAAGCGTGGCAAACATGGCAAATAGCCCCCCTATGAGTATATATGTTTCACTGTGGACTTTTGATAGGCTGTAACGGTAACGGTAACGGCTATGCCAACCTTGCTATCCAACAGCTCATTGGGACCAGTAGGTGTCGTAAAAGGCAACTATGGGATATGCCATAACTCTTATAATTTCCTTCTCATCTTTAATATTTCTGAATATACAAAACGGCCAATAGTGCCAGCAAGGCGGGTCTAGATGTCCTCGGTTTAAAGATCTACTTAAGGACTATTAAACAAGCAGATATTGTGTCCAGAGTCGGTGACAATTTTTATATTGTATTTTATACATATTAAGATGCAGCCCTTCTAAAGCCTAAAAAGTAATCATTTAAAATTAAAAATTTTTTACAACCGACTTCAATATAAAATATTAAGAATAACTCAAAAACTATTGGTCAGACCTTGATCAAATTTGAAACAAAACATGAGAAGCATCAGCTTTCAAATAAAAAGAATCATCAACACATAAAAAAAGAAAAAAAACATAGGTACAGTCTAATTGAGTACCGTCTCCTTTTTGAAGTCGGTAGAAAAACTAAAAATTAAGTTAAAGGGTATATTATGGTAGTGGCACGAATGGGTCGGCTCGACCAGGATAGGACCACGCTCTCACAGATTACCAGCGTAAAATAGCAGCTTAATGCTGCTGTGTTTCGTATGGTGAGTGTAGAGAACCGGAGACCCTTTTTACTGGAAACGAGGCATTCCATCTTAGTCCTGAGGGTGACAATGCATCTGCATTTTGATTCTTAATTGAAGATAAATGTAGATGTCTATGGGTTACAGCATCCACTTATCATCAGGTGGACTGTGTGCTCGTTTGTCACCCTTATTCTATAAAAAAATATCATAATTAAGTATTACAATCCTTAATTATATAATGAGATGAGTTTTAATTTCATTATAATTATGTAGCTGAATTCCTCGGATCATTTTCATTTATAAAACTTTCTTTCTTTTCTATTTTTGAGTTGCACATTTATTTATCATGTTTTTTAAAACAAGTGGTTGCAAGTGTCCATGGGCAGCAGTAGCTACTTACCATCAGGCGGACTACAAGTTCGTTTCTCACTTCAATTTTGTAAAATAAATAAAAATGTAAGTAAACTTCATTCACAAAACATTTTTTACGCTGAGCGGATAAGTAATCATGAGCACATTCTCCGAAGTATCACCTGCAGAGAATACTGACCTGTTGACATGTAGCGCAGTAAACACTGAGCTCGGACCTAGGATGCTGACTGCAGTACTTCATCGGAGGCTCGATGGGCTCAAGAGAGTGTTTGGCCGTTGACTTTTGTTTTCCATGGTCTTTGCCACAAGACGAGCATACACTGACGAGGCATTGTTTGCAGCGACTCTCGGCCTGCAAAGCAAGTTAATTGTTACAAAGGAAACTAAAAAATTAATCATTGACCGTCGTTTTAATATTTTTAATTTCCAGTCATTTTTTAAGTTTTCGAATCAAAATATAGTTTTGTCAACTGATTTGGTTTTTATCGTCATTTACACAGCGCTGGAGGTCCTTCATGTTTGAAGGAATGAGGGCTAATAATCTTCCACTCACCAGATGTCGCTAGTTGTGACTGAGGTAAAGTTTTTGTTACACAATGTCAGTTAATTGAGAAATTAGTTTTAAATAATAGTATATCATTATCTATTATATATTGCGTCAGGGTTTGATTTTTAAGTTTTGCACTTTATAATTCTTTTTGTTTAATTTTTCTACTTTTAGTTATATTTAGAGTTTGGATTATTCATTTCTAATCTAATTAATATAAAATATAACTAATAATACGGAAAGAAACATTAAAGTTTACATTTTTCTAAGAAATTATCATCCTCGCTATGAAATCTGTCAAATATTTCACCTCATTGTAAAGTGACGCCGCCCTGGTGGCAGAAAAAGTCATGGATGCCCTCATTAACAAATCCTTTTTGCACGTGTCTCGAACAAAAGAGAATAGAAAAGACAGAACATTACGTACTCGTACGTATCAAGTGACGCCGAAACAATTCTTAACTTACATATTATGTTGTAAGAACACGTACTGACTCACTCATATACGTAATACGTAAGCCCATGTTGTGATTACAAATGGATGAACAGCGGTTTTAGTCAAATTTCATTAGAATCCGTCCGGCCGTTCAAGCATATGAGTAAAGAAATCAACGTTCGATGTTGAAAGACAAACATCCAAACAAACATATACTTTTACATTAAGTATAATATATGTATATTAGTAAAACTGTAACACTCAACCGACAAAAAACCTCGCTATACCTAATTTATGTATATATTTTAGGCATTTCATTGCCGACATTGATTTCTGCTCTGAAATATCAACAAAGGACGAACTTAAACGGTAAATGTGGCGTCGCATAGCTAATGGAATTTTTCGGAAATCTATCGTGGTATGGATGCGCACGAGTTGCAAGCCACGTGTGGCGGGAACTAACTTATCCATAACTGTCACTTTTGTCATAAATAAAAACAGACGTAAGCTCACACTTAATTTAATTTTGTGTTCGAAAGTAACAATAGCGGACTAGGGCCCTACGTTCCGCTAGACTAAGGAAATCATCATCTTAGTCCTCAAAGGTGACGCATCTTTTGATTCTTAATCGAGGATAATTGTAGATGTCTATAGGCCACGGCATCCACAGGTGGACTGTGTGCTCGTTTGTCACCCTTATTCTATAAAAAAATCATCGTCAGCCCCTATAAAGACCTATAACGGTGTCCATGAACGTGAAGATTGTTGCGACTATCTATGGTCGCTACCAACATATAGACTGATACCTTTAAGATTTTTGAGGCGTCGGGAACAAATTCCATCTCTGACGTATTCGCAAATCATCCGAAGTAGACAACTGCATCTTGAGGAAAGAGCAAGGCCAGATTCGCCGTCTCTAGATGGAAATATTCGGCATTATGATTGGATTTATGATGACTGATGATGAATAAATTTCAGGCGAGCGTGGGAGCTGTTGCCTATTATTGTTGCTGCTTTATCCCCGACCATATGAATATAGATCGATAAGTCAGATGAGGTTTGTATTCCTAAACTCTATGAACATTATTTGGAAAAAAAGAACAAATTTTTACCTTATTATCACTATTACATAAGTCACACAATACTCCGACGTCCTCGTCGTTGTCCGCAATTGAAATTTTTCTCAGCAGTACGTAGTTGAGTGGTAACTCCAATATTCCTCCAGCAGGCAGCTGGGTTTCGTGTCCACATGTCGGGCACAATAGGAACTGAACAGTCTTTCCTGACACCTATTGAGAAAGTATTCGCTGGATTTAGGTCTCAATCAAGTTTTGTGCATATTAAACATTATTATAAAAATAAAAATAACCTTTTTAGTAAAGATGCCATATTTTTGAGGCTTGAGATCAAGGCTACCGTCAGAGCCGGAGTTGTGGGTGTCGCTCTCATAACCCGATCCTGCCGACCCAGCACCGGATGCCGATCTGGACTCTCCAGGATCTGATAATATTGTTCCTGAAATAATATAATATATATCATTATGTATATTGGTGTTAATTTAATACCATGTAATGGCGGTAGTTGTTGGGAGCACTAAGCTCGAAGTTGTTGACGAGTATGTTTACCTAGGACAAATAGTCCGACTAGGTAAGTCCAACTTCGACCGAGAGGTCAATCGACGGATTCAACTCGGCTGGGCAGCGTTCGGGAAACTACGACATCTTCTCGTCAGGTATACCTCAAAACCTGAAAACGAGATTGTACAACCAGTGCGTGTTGCCTACCTATGGATCTGAGACGTGGTCCTTCACTGCTGGCCGTATGAGGACGCTCAAAGTCGCTCAGCGAGCTATGGAGAGGCTATGCTCGGGGTTTCTCTGCGTGATAAACTTAGAAATGAGGATATCCGCAGTAGAACCAGAGTAACCGACATAGCCCAACGGATTAGTAAGCTGAAGTGGCAATGGGCCGGCCATATAGCTCGAAGACAACCGATGGGGAAAAAGGTCCTCGTACCGGTAGGCGAAGTGTAGGGCGAACCCCCACTAGATGGAGTGACGACCTGGTAAGACATGCAGGAAGTCGATGGATGCAGGTGGCTCAGGACCGTGCTTTGTGGCATTCCTTTGGGGAGGACAATGTTCAGCAGTGGACTTGTGAAGGGCTGTAATGATGATGATGATGAGTGGCTGTGTAAGTATATCTACTACCCCATATCGTCCCGTGGGTGTGGTAAGATGCGACAGAGAGAAATAAACCAGGAGATGGGCAGCAGCTTCTTCCTAATAACATCTAAAAATAAAAAACTGCAGGTGCCAGCCCGCCAAGCGTGGCAACTGTGACAAATATCCTCCCTATGAGGCAATCTACGAGTATGGTGGAAGCCTATATTTAGCAGTGGACTTAGATAGGATGTAGATAGTCATGTCGCGTAGATCTAGTATGCACGCCATATTGTTATAAGCTGATGAAGAATCAAAGTTAATGTTTATAGTGTACTTTATATTGAAAGACATAGGTACCTATGCTTTTCCCCACTGATTCCAAAAATCTCTGTCCCGGAAAGAACCGGCAAGAAACCAAGTGAGACTTTTTAATATCAATTTACAATGAAATAAGACTTCCAACACATTTAGAAACATCATGGTAACGATAGGGTTATTGTTAAGCGGGTATTCTTTAATAGCAGTATAAACCCGTATAAAACAACTTTTGTGTAAGCTATTCTATTTGTGCATGCTGTTCTAGTATTGCTGCAAGAAGTCGTAATATATAAAATATATATTCACACAGGGATCTCTAACCAAAGCCCTAGAGACACAGTTAATGGATTACCGAGATTACTTGCATGAGTCATTAACTCGAGGTCGATTTATTTCAAGCGCACGTTTCGCATCGGATATAATGAGTAAGCGACACTTGAAGCTTCCGTTGCTGTAAATAACTGAAGCTGTCAATTGCCCAGGACGGTTACAAATCTATAGAAACCTGTCTTTTTATGCGAGAATAATTAATGACAAAATGTATAGAGTGTCTTGTCTTGTGTGCTGTATAAAATAATTCTTTTTTTTTATAAAACTGAAGTGACAAACGAAGTTACATGGATACATGCAGCCAACTTTAAGTAAAGAAGGCTACGGTTGCGTTGTCACCTCTGAAGACTAAGACCCGCCACATACATACGGAATGCCTAACAGACTTTTCTCTCTATAGTTTAGATATGCCTCACAGACTATTCTCTCTATAGACCGGAACACAGCAGTGCAAGCACTGCTATTTGCCGGCAGAAATACCAGACGGACACCTAGGCAGGAAAAAAAGTCCCACCACCAACCACTAATTAAAGTAGTAATTGTGATATTTCATAATTATCATTAGTGTTGTACCTACTTATTGGGTAACAACGGAAAATGTCAGGTTTTCAATCGACGGCGCTATATCTTGTTTACCAGACGTAAAATAGTTAGATCATTCATCAGAGAAACCTTTCATACAAGAGGATTGGCCAATGTTCAGCTATATAGCAGATAATAAAGAAGTAGAAGAGTAGCTATGCCATCATACATACGCCATTTTTATGTTTTACGAGTGTACCAAATAAAAGGAATACAAAAGAGACTGTATTTCATATATAACACAATTTATTTTTATTACATTATTTTTATCTGTGGCCAGTAAAAAGTGAGTGTTTATATAAACGATGATACTCATGTTCTGTGAATCATTAAAATCAAGTTGGTATGTATTAATAAATTCGTTCTGTTTTATTATCCGTTCGGTTTCTGGTTTATATCTCACATCATGTTTATTGTTCAGTGGTAGATCAAGGAGAATACCGAAACAGATAATAATAACATGTTATGCAAGGTACAAAATGGTTTTCGAATTTTTTGTTACATTTGATAACTATAGAAATAACTTGATCTTGAAGCGACAGTAGTTCAAAATGTCGTCTCTTTTTATAGCATAAGGGTGAAAAACGAGCACAGTGGATGTCGTGGCCCATAGACTTCTCTGTAGCGTTATATAGATTTAAGTTAGTCATCAAAGACAATTTATTTAAACAATTTATCGATGTCGCAAAAAAAAACAAGTTTTTCAGATAAAATATACCCAAAATCACCTCTTGCGTTGTACTCTGTATATTCGTGGATGTGTTTGTAAAGTTTAATTAAAATGGGTTCAGCTATTCTGAATTTTCGCCCGGACAGACATACAGACATTATTCATGTCTTAATTGCAGGCACATAACCCCCATCGCTCAATATGTCATTTATTTTGTAGCATTATATTACAGACAGATTTCAATTTCATTTATACATTTTTTTTATAGAATGAAGGTGACAAACGTGCGCACAGTCCACCCGATGGCAAATGGATGCTGTGGTCCATAGACATTTACATTTATCCTCGATAAAAAATCAAGATACAGACGCGTTTCCACCCCTGCGGACTAAGATGGAATGCCTCGTTTCCAGTAAAAAAAGTGTCACTCACCATACGAAACACACAGCAGCATTAAGCTGCTTTTTACGCTAGTATTCTGTGAGAACGTGGTCCTACCCCGGTCGAGCCGACCCATTCGTGCTACAACCATAATATAGCAGCGTGGCTCTACCACGTATAAAATATATGTAAAGATGTATAGATATGGAAGATTACAAATGTTTAGAAATGAATATAGGTATCTATGGTTGCAAGCTTCCGTGTTTGCAAGCCGACAGTTACACATCCGTATAACGTTAAAGGAATCGAAACATAAACGCAGAAGTTTGAGTAAACGTTTGAATTCGTAAATGGATTCTTTCCTGTTTTTCTAATCGCCATCATTGGGTTTGGTGTTTATTTATTCAAAGTACACTGACTGCGCTAAAAGAGGGCTTTATTAACTGCTGGGAACGGTTAAAATTTATGTTTTTATTTTTATAGAATAAGGGTGACAAACGAGTACACAGTCCACCTGATCGTAATTGGTTATTGTAGCCCATAGATATCTATAACTATCCTCGATTAAGTATCAAAATGCAGATGCGTTGTCACCTTTAAGGAATAGAGTTAGAATGAACAACCAGTACGCAGTCCACTTGGTGGTAATTAGACTCTGGCTCATTTACACCTAAATATAGCATTAATTTATTTATTCATCCATTCATTAATTACAACATATCAAAAGCCTACTGCAGAACATAGGCCTCAGCCATCGATTGTTTTCTATTTGCCATAGTTACCAGACTTGATAGGCGGGTTGGTAACCGCAGTTTTTAATACAATACAATAAAATACAATACTCTTTACTGTACACCAAGAAAAGATAAAAAAAACAAAAAAAACAAATATTGAGGAAAAAACAAAAGGCGGTCTTATTGCTACAGAGCAATCTCTTCCAGACAACCGAGAATAAGCATAAGAAAAAGAATAACGGGTAGGTGCACTAAAAAAATAAAATATACCAACTTATACACTAGAAGACAATATTCTTTAAGTAGATCAATGACCATAAATAAGAGGAGGAAGAGAGAGGGGTTAGAGAGACAAATAGTGTTCCTAAACCTGTTTCTGGAACACGTTTAAGGATTGAGCCCCTATGGTAAATTGACTGGGGTAAGGAGTTCCAAAGTCTTACTCCAAAAACAGAAAATGATTTATTATAAAAAGTGGAGGAGTGCACAGGACATTGGAGGGAAAGATTTTCTTTGGACCGTAAGGAAATTTATGATAGGAGCTGAGCTATTTAAAACGTTCTTTTAGATAGGAAGGACTTGATATATTAAATAAGACGCAGTAGAGGGCAGGAAGTTGCGCTTAGTGCGGTATTTTGAGACATGGTCACATTTACCAAGCCCAAATATGAACCGTTTTTAGAGTCGCTCAAGTTTGTTAAGTTGCTTCTCGGCGATATCAAGGGAACAAATGTCAGCATAGTCGAGGATAAGGAGTAGTAAAGATTATGCAAGCATAATTTTGGTGGAAATGGGTAAAAAGTAGTTAAGCCTCCATAGTGATGCATATACCGCAAACATTTAACTGCTCACTGCATTAATTTGGGGAGTCCAAGAAAGACTGGACTCCAAAAGGATACCAAAATTTTAACCACATCATTATAAGGGATAGGGACACCATTAAATACAACGGGTTGTAGTTGTCATTTTTTTATTTTGGTAATCTATAATTATGCAATTTTAATTATGAAGTTTGCAAAAGATTACGGGCGATTTGTAACTTAAATTATAATGAGTCCCTTAGAGAAAAAATTAAAGAATTAAACATAATATTAACTTTGGCATCGCAATATATTTATGAAAATGTAATGTATGTACATAAAAACATAAATAGCTTTGGTAAGAATAAAGATGTTCATACTTTAAACACTAGGAACAAACATAAGCTTGTAATACCAGGTACTAGACTCCACAGAATTAGTAATTCATTTATGGGGCAATGTATACGCTTTTACAACAAAATCCCAGAAAATGTACAAAATTTGTCAATAAACAAGTTTAAATGTTTTATTAAAGAAAAATTGTACAAAAAGGGTTATTATAATATCAAAGAATACATAAATGAAAATAACCCCTGGGAATGAGGTGATCGCCACCATGCTGGTTCTATTAAAATTCATTTAAAAATTGTACAAACAAAATTATTGTAAAGTGAAATATGTTTAAAAAAAGTCCCGCTGGGTTTCTTGCTGGTTCTTCCCAGGACAGAGGTATTTTCCGAACCAGTGGTAAATAAAAAAAATACTTTCAATAAGTATTATGTAATAATCTATATTGAATAAAAATTATTTTATTCTATTCTATGGCTTGGGATTTTGAAGGGTTTACCGTTAACCCATAAGAGCGACTTTAGTCGAGTATACAAGCCAGATTCTTATTGATACATTCAACCGCTTTGGGAAGATCTCCAATGTTTTTTGTAAGTATATTTGGAGATCATCTGCATACGAGTGGTAGAGAAAAGATTTTATATTATTTTAAGTTGTTATTAAGAAGATGCTGCTGCCCATCTCCTGTTTCAGCTTCTTAGGACACCCATGGGATGATATGGGGTACCGGATTCTCTTAAGTCACCACTTCACGGAAAAGCATAAGTCGGTAAAGCTCATTTAATTAACCATTAAAATCATATTAAATTCTGGATCTAACACGCACGACGAACGTGTTAAGTAAAAATTTAGTAGCTAATTCTACGAGTATAATAATCAAAGCTTTCGCCTCATTTTCAAACGACTTCAAAAAAGGAGGAGGTTCTCAATTCGTCGGATTTTTTTTCATGTATGTTCACCGATTACTCAAAGACGTCTGAACCAATTTGGAAAATTCTTTTTTTGTTTCAAAAGGTATACATTCCAGGTTTTAAAAAATTACCACTTGTAAAAAGGTATCTATCGCAACTAATAATTAACGAAAATGTGTTTAATGGTTTGTCTTTCTTTGACACAGCGATAGGGCACAGACAGGATTTTTGCAGGGAGATAGTTTTTGGGCCGAAAAGTAATATAGATTTTTTATTCCAGGTCACGGTTCCTGTGGGATAGATCTGGACTGTAACTGTCTTATTGTCTATTTACGCTGTCTTAGATCTTGGAATAACACAATTACTGTCATTTCTCGAAATAATATCTTTTTTTGACCTCCACGCGGACGAAGATGCTGGCAAAAGCTAGTAATATTATAAAATACGTTAATCAATGACTTTTATTAAAAATAACATTAGAACTAATTAGTTAGCAACGTCCTAACATACAGTTAAATCCTATTAAGTCTCTGCAAACGAAGCACGATAATGTCATGCTGATATCGGCATTAGAGCAAGGGAGCGCCGGGGCTGACAATGCGGCAAATAGAAGCCATACAAACCTAATGACCTAGCCCCCTATACTCGTGCTATACTTTACACATTGTTAACCTCAAGTACGATTGCTTGAAGAAACCGAATTTTATTATTTTTGAAGAATTGAATAAAAATAGCAGAACTGACAAGTATTGAGCTTTATAACTTATTGGACTTACACAAAAAGGATTCAATAAACAAAAATTATTTTTGAAAATATTGACGTTTAAAATTTGTATCGGACATAGGTGAAATTAACATATTTATATCACAATAATTAATAATTAAGAGAATCAATCACCTCCCTCCGTTCCGTTGAGGACATTCGCGGTAGAACCAGCATACCATTAACAGACATAGCCCAACGGATCAGTAAGTACTAAGTACCCATAAGCTGAAGTGGAAATTGGCCGGCCATATAGCTCCAACACCATATAGCTTTTGTACGTGGTAGAGACACGCTGCAGCTATATTATCGTTATACCACGAATACGATTACGATACGATACGAATGGGTAGACTCGAACGGGGAAGAACCATGCTCTCACAGAATACCAGCATGCAACTGCATGGCGCTACAACGTATAAAACCGATAAATTAAAGAAAGTAAATCATAATAAGTTACGTAAAACATAAATAACAGTTTATAAAACCGATTCCATTAGTGTAATGAGCAAAAAATCAATAATTGGTGCCCACATTTATAAAGTTTTAATCCAATTCATAATTAAAATCTGGTACAAAAAATGGAACACGTAAACTGTTTTAATAAAACTGTACGCGAGTTGTAAGCGAGCACACATCTAGTTAATTTAGCAACGTATCGACGCAGACCGGAACATAGCTAATGTGTTTCTATATATAGATGTGCCACCGGGGATGCCACGACGCCGAAACAAACAGTAATGCGTATTATTGTGAATTATCACCAACGCTAACGACATCTCTTGTCTATTGGAATCACTCGGCCCCTTCATCATGTTAGAGTTAGGAAAAATATAGAGTAGATAAAAAACTATCATAAATTATTTTAATGGACTTGCACCATTTACAATGTCTTGATGGTTAGAAAAGGAGAAAAAAGAATGGGAATGCATTATTACAATCTATTTCCAATCACCAATGTGATCATTATAGTGAAAACAAACATTGAGTGTATCGAGTGACGGCTATTTTCTTAAATGGAGCCTACACTAGAATTTTCTCCTGCATATTCGAGGCGTTTTACATACATAAATTGCACATGAACAAATATTCAAAACCGAAACAATTGCTCTTAAACGTGTTTCAGGCGGTTATTAATAGCTTGTTAATTTTGATATATTCACAATATTTTGTTGAATAATCGTAAGTTGTAACAAAATAGTGCCCCCTCGGTATAGAAACCATGCGGCGAGGGCGATTTCTGCCTGTCTAACCACACCAATTCCCTTTATGTTATTTCTCATATTATACAAATAATACTCTCGACAGTAACCGAGTTATTTTTTTAAACGTTTTACGATATAGCATCAGGCCATTAATGGGCTCTAATATCCATTTTATATCTTAAACAGATGCTCCACGGATAGAGGCAACATTTATTTTTTATTGACACCGATCCCTACCAAATTTACGTGATCTCTTGATAAACAATTCTTATAGTGTTTTATAATAAGGAGCCGTTTACAGCAGGCTTACATTGATTGGTCCAGTGTTGCATTTTTTATTTTTATTTAATGGTTTAATTGTGTAAGAGGTCTATCTTTTCACTAGTGGTTTAAGTGGTCAGCATGTTTATGTCTTAACATTTCATAATTGTGTATCAAAATGAAATGGATTTTTCGTAGGTTTAAGAGCTATTTGTAAGTTCAACATCATTTTTACAGCCTTTCATAAGCCCACTCATAAACAAAACACCATTTTGAGCCATCTACATACAACGACTTCCTACTTATCTCTTCATCTTTTTTTATAGGATAAGGGTGACAAATGAGCACACAGTCCACCTGATGGTAAGTGGTTGCTGTGGCTCATAGACGTCTACATATATCCTCGATTACGAATCAAAATGCAGATGTGCTATTACCCGTGAGGACTATGATGGAATGCCTCGTTTCCAGTAAAATGTGTCTCCGGTTCTCTACACTCACCATATGAAACACAGCAGCGTTGAGCTGCTATTTTAGGCTGGTATTCTGTGAGAGCGTGGTTCTCCCCGGTCGAGCCGACCCATTCGTGCTACAACTATACCACTAATATAGCTGCAGCATGGCTCTACCACACTGTAAATCGTATAAACGCATATAGTGGGGGCGCCCTACACTTCATACGGTACACAGGGTACCTTTATATATTATACTGAAAATACGGTACGAGTCTGCCACTCGAGAACCTTTCTTAAATAATCACTTTTTTAATAAATCCATATTTTGGTAACATTAAAAGTAAATAAGATTTTAAATAACATTTAAACTACGCGATGATAACTCGTATGCATGGCTCGTATACGTTCAGAAATAGTCAAGCCTGACACATGCTGGCCGGCCGATTGTTGATTTTTATTTATCTTTTTTTTTATGGATTAGTAAGCTGAAGTTGCAATGGGCCGGCCATATAGCTCGAGTGACAACCTCGTCTGGCAAGCGAAGTCCGAAGTGTAGGACGGCCTCCCACTAGATGGAGTGACGACCTGGTAAGATATGCAGGGCGTCGATGGATGCAGGTGGCGCAGGACCGTGTTTTGTGGTGTTCCTTAGGGGAGGTCTATGTTCAGCAGTTTACTTGTGAAGGGCTGTAATGATGATGATGATGATGATTTCTCTTTTTTAAATGTTTTAAAAATCATCCCACTTACTAGAAATTTCTCCTGAATCATTCAGGCGTTTAAAATTCAAAAATTGAACATGAATATATTTATTCCCCCAATTTTCCCGAAACAATTACTTCTAGCTAATACTTATTCCGTATGGCAACAGACCCCGCGCAGCGCAGAAGCCTAATGACTAGCCACTGAACCGAGTCGTCGATTTGTGCAGATTTATGTATTTTTGAGGACGATTTTGAAAGCCAAAGTATCTTTATCAAGGATATTATAGAGGTTTTGTGGCGGCGTAAGGCTCTATCCCATATCATCCTGAGGGTGTCGTAGGAGGCAATATAGCGAAACTGAAACTGGAGATGGGTAGCAGCATCTTCTTAATAATAAAACACCTGTAGCTAACCCACCTGCTAAGCGTGACAACTGTGGCAAATATCCACCCTACGAAGTAATCTATGATGGAGACCTATGTTCTGCAATGGAAATTAAAACATTGTTTACATGCCGAAAATAGAAATAAAATAACTTCGAAGGCCAGTTACGCGGCAAATAAACTGCCGTGCTAAAAGCCGTGGTAGTTCAGATGCTAAGAGCTCGCGGTAAATTTCACAATCTACGGAAGTAACCCGAGTTCAAACCCGCCGGCACCAACGAAAATGTTTTTTTTTAAATTATAGGATAAGGGTGACAAACGAGCACAAAGACCACCTGATGATACGTGGATGCTGTGAAATACAGATGCGTTGTCATCCTTGAGGACTAAGATGGAATGCCTCGATTCCAGTAAAAGGGGTCTCCGGTTTTCTACACTCACCACACGAAACGCAACAGCATTAAACTGCTATTTCACGCTGTTATTCTGTTCGCTGATAAATGTAGACGTCTATGGACCACAGCATCCACTTACCATCAGGTAGCTCGTTTATCACCATTATTCTATTAAAAAAGAAATTAATTGATATGATTTCTTTATTATTACCTAAAATGGTTGAAAATTCAACAATCGCCGAAAATATTTTATATTTTGTCTATCAATAAGGCTGTAAGAAGATCGCGAGCTTGCGCTATTTTGCTCCAGTGGGAACCATTGACTTATGCAATAACCATTCCGAAAATTTAACAAATTTAACAAACACATCTGTAGACTTCTTTGTTTGAAGTTGACTGCAGGTGTCCATGGACTGCAGTTGCCACTTACAACCAGGTGAACGTGATACGTTCGTTTGTCACTTCAGTTTAAAAAAAAAAAGAAGAACCATCATTTTCAGTTTTGATCGAATGTTGGCTTTACCTGGGATTTGAATCCAGTAATCACGACGTAATTGCGACACAGATCACTAACTAATAGTTGGCCATAATGCAAAAATAACTTACCATCATCAATTTCATTCCACAAGTCTATTTCCTCTTCTCGACGTAGATCTTGTAGACATCTGGTACAGAAGCTATGAAGACATCCCAGAAGCCGCGGTTCCACTAGCTCTTTTTTGCAGAGCGAACATTCCCAATCCTTCACCCTGCTCTTCCTGCCTTCATTATATGCAGATGCCCGTAATCCAACACAAAGACTCTGGCTGGCTGGTCTCGTGGACTTTTGCAGATGCAAAGGACTGTTTCCGGCGCTTATTGAAGACGGCTCCAATGATTTACGTCGGTCTTGTTTTTTACGCGTGAAGCTTCCGAAAATGTACAGAATTTTATCTACTTCCATTTTTTTTTACGGTTCTTACAAAAAATATCAGCTGTGTGCCTTTGTCTTATTACGTTGGTTAAAAATTACGTCATACACGGCCTAACTTTTAAAATATAATCTTATTCAAAAAAGCCAATATAAAATAAATTAGTGATTGAATAACTTTAAAAAAATAATTATCTGTTTAAGTTATCAAAGTACTTATTTTTTACAATTTTTTCTCGATTATAATATACGCTAGGCATCACGATCATTCACTTTTGCGTCGCGTGTTGGTTTAAAAATAAACGTCCTACCGAGATGAAGTGTTGAGGTCGACTAAAACTGAATTCTGAAACTCTCATATCCATCACGTATTGCACGTGTAGGATGCGTTAATCCTAGAATTAGAAAATATATTTCTTTTTACAAAGTTATAGTGACAACCGAATTCTCAGTCCATCCGATGGTAAGTGGATGCTGTGGTCCATAGGTTATCTACATTTATTCTCGATTAAGAATCAAAATGTAGATGCGTTGTTACCCCTCAGGACTAAAATGGAATTCCAGTAAAAAGGTTCTCCGGTTCTCTACACTCACCATACGAAACACAGCAATAAGCTGTTATTTTACTGGTATTCTGTAAGAGTGTGGTCCTACCACGGTCGAGCCGACGCGTTCGTGCTACAACCATTATATAGCTGTAGCGTGGCTCTACCACGTATAAGACCATTAAGAGTACCACACCTGCAATCAACTTCATACGAAGAAGGCTACAGATGCGCTGTCACTTCTGAGGAATAAGATGGAATTTTATTCTTCACCCTCACAGTGAATGATTAATATTTTTGCCAAACCTTTGCCAATAAGTAGGTATACCTAGTACTTACTAGTAATTAGGACTTGCATACTGAAGAAATTATTTAGCTTAAATAAAGCTCTTAATTTTTTATATAGTTGACCCTCTCGAAAAAACTAAAAGTTAGCTTAAACACAGGGTTCATTCATTTTGGTTATCTTATTCTAATGGTTTTTACTATCATAATTCCATGAATACTGAATATACTAATGTAAAGATTTATAACAAAAAAATATGTACTCTTAAGTTGAAAGTGCCAGGATAGCCAGCGAAATTCAAATTTTCGTACGTTTTTTGCAATTTGCAGGTCAGTGTCAGGTTGTATGTTTAACAAAATATGATTCGCGACCGTAGCGAGTATGTGTTTACAAATTATTAAGAGATTTTTTATAGAAGTAAGGGTGACATCACCCTCATTTCACCTGATTGTAAGCAAATATGTGGCCCATAGACACCTACATTTTATCCTCGATTGAAAATCAAACTGCGAATACTTTGAAACCTTCACCTGATTGTAAGCAAATATGTGGCCCATAGACACCTACATTTTATCCTCGATTGAGAATCAAACTGCAGATGCTTTAACACCCCTGAGGACTATGGAATGCCTAGTAATCAGTTAATAGTCTACCGTTCTCGTCATTTACGATACGCAATACAGTAGCTATGTTGCTATTTAACGCTGGTATTTTGGAAGTTGGGAAAGAAGGGAGTCTGTGTTGGTACCACACTTTTACCAACATTTCACGGAGCAGCACTGCATTCACTGGCGTGTTTCGGTTTGAAGAGATTACAGATTTGAGGCATTTCATTTTGTTCCTCAGAGGTGATAACGCATCTTTAGCTTTCTTTCCTTTAAGTAAGCTGAGGGTGTCCATGGGTCTTCTTTGTTCTGAAATGTTGGTGCTGTAAGCCTTTTGGTTTTACAGCTTCATCTAATAATTAATAGAGTCACGTGTTACTTTGCGGAAATCCGTTACATTAAAGATTTTAAAATTATTTAGCTAAGATTCTAAGCTCAGCTTAGCGGTCAACTATCGCCGAGTCTATTTTTCCTGATGATGCCTCGTTAAGAGGCGAGACACGTGTCAAATACTCGACGGTGGTGTCTTTCCTAGTGTAGCGGTGTTGGGATTAGTGGTGACGGGGATAGTACACGCAATTGAGGGAGGGCGGGAGGTAAGATTAAGAACTAGGTAAGACATCATTTTTAATTTTTAGGGTTCCGTCAAAGGGTAACCAACGGGACCCTATTACTCCGTCCGTCTGTCTATCAGCGGGCTCTATCTCATGATTCGTAATAGGTAGACAGTTGAAATTTTCACAGAATGTGTATGTCTGTTGCCGCTATAACAACAAATAATAAAAATAAAACTAAATTAAAAATTAAACTACCTACTAGAACCGTGTTTTACGATGGTACGGAACCCTTCATCTGATTTATGGCTTGCAGGGCGCAAGCTTCATGCAATAGTTACCAATAGGGGAACTGTTAATAGGTTTGTCTGTTTTTAAATTATAAAAAAAATTATCACCGTAGTCAAAATCGTCAGATAGAACATTAAAAAATGGAATACTAGCACTGCTATTAACTATACTAATACTGCCGTTATTCATTCCAGTTAAGTTTAAAATGATTGTATTAGTGGTTCACTATAGTATTTGAATGGCGGATTCGAACCCACGACCTATGAATTATCATAGTTAAAGTTTTGTGGTCCGTACCCTTACCATAAGGGTACGGACCTTAACCATTAGGCTACAGTGGCTTCTTACATGTTGCATTATCATCTGCCAATAAACCTTAAAGTATGCCTATTATTGTGTCACATAAGATATTCTTGTTTTTCTCTCAATCGGATCCATATGGCAATATGTCTTAGTCATACTGCTTAAAAAAGTAATGATTCATATGTTTTAAAATTATCGTTGATCTATATTTACTACAAACCTTGTCATTTCTTATTTCCTTGACTTGTAGGGTTGCCCGGAAAAATTTCATAAGACAACTTGTGTCAATCGTGTTGAATTGATTTACGACAAGTTTGACGTTTGACAACGCGGTAGCGCAGTGGCTAATGGTCCCACCACACGATCAGTTAAACTCAGTTAAGGTCAGTTTTTTTTTTCTATTTTACAAAACGTTACCCCCACACTAGGATTTTCTCCTGTATCGTGGAGGCATTTTACAAACATAAATTGCACGAGGACAAACATCCAGACCCGGAACAATTATTTGTAGGCCATACAAATACTTGTTCCGTGCGGGATTCGAACCCGCGGCCCCCAGCGCAACAACTCATTGCTAAGCCACTGCGCCACGGAGCCGTCAAAGTTTAACTGACGTACATCCAAAAACTGACCGTGAGTGTGAAATCTTAAGTTGAAATTTTTAACTGACGGCAACCCACGGATTTTTTCGGGCGTACTGTCAGTTAAACTCATAGACTTAGAATGTACTCGCTAGTATATCCTAAGTCTATGGTTAAACTGCTCAGTTGAACTGACGTACATCCAAAAACTGATCGTGAGTGTGAAATCTTAAGTTGAAATTTTTAACTGACGGCAACCCACGGATTTTTTCGGGCGTACTGTCAGTTAAACTGCTCAGTTGAACTGACGTACATCCAAAAACTGATCGTGAGTGTGAAATCTTAAGTTGAAATTTTTAACTGACGGCATCCCACGGATTTTTTCGGGCGTACTGTCAGTTAAACTGCTCAGTTGAACTGACGTACATCCAAAAACTGATCGTGAGTGTGAAATCTTAAGTTGAAATTTTTAACTGACGGCAACCCACGGATTTTTTCGGGTGTACTGTCAGTTAAACTGCTCAGTTGCACTGACGTACATCCAAAAACTGATAGTGAGTGTGAAATCTTAAGTTGAAATTTTTAACTGACGGCAACCCACCGATTTTTCCGGGCGCACCGTAATCCGTTGGCTTCAGTTCGATTCAATTATTGGTATTTGGTAAGTACTTTTACTTTCTTAGTAGCTACTTACATTATTTCTATGCTGTTTAGATTTTATATTGTTTTATATATTTAGAGAAGTTCGTTTGATGGAGGATGGCGACCAAGGTGACTGTGATGATGTCACCTTCCTTATGGTGGATTCAGAAGGTGGGTAAAGGATCTCAGTGATGCTACTACGTAGAACCATCGTGTTTGGACTAATTTTACAAAAGGTTAATGGAGACCAAGATGATTGTGATGACATCACCTTTCTGATGGTGCAATCAAAGGTTGGTATAGGATATCAGTGACGGCACTAGATAGAACGATCGTGTTTGAATTCATTTGAAAGGGCTCATAAAGACCTAAATGACTGTTATGACCTCACCTTTCTGATGGTGCATTCCGAAGGTGGGTTTAGGATCTCAGTGGCGGCACTAGATAGAACGATCGTGTTTGAACTCATTTGAAAAGGCTCATAAAGACCTAGGTCACTGTGATGATCTCACCTTTCTGATGGTGTAATCCGAAGTTGGATATAGGATCTCAGTGGCGGCACTAGATAGAACGATCGTGTTTGAACTCATTTGAAAGGGCTCATATAGACCTAGGTGACTGTTATGACCTAACCTTTTTGATGGTAAAATCTGAAGGTGGGTATAGAATCTTAGTGACGGCACTAGATGAAAGGATCGTGTTTGAACTCATTTGAAAAGACTCATAAAGACCTAGGTCACTGTGATAATCTTACCTTTCTGATGATGCAATCCGAAGAAGGATATAGGATCTCAGTAACGGCATTAGCTAGAACGATCGTGTTTGAACTCATTTGAAAGGGCTCATAAAGACCTAGGTGACTGTTACGACCTCATCTTTCTGATGGTGCAATCCGAAGGTGGGTTTAGGATCTCAGTGGCGGCACTAGATAGAACGATTGTGTTTGAACTTATTTGAAAAGGCTCAAAAAGACCTAGGTCACTGTGATGATCTCACCTTTCTGATGATGTAATCCGAAGGTGGATATAGGATCTCAGTGGCGGCACTAGATAGAACGATCGTGTTTGAACTCATTTGAAAGGGCTCATATAGACTTAGGTGACTGTTATGACCTAACCTTTTTGATGGTGCAATCCGAAGGTGGGTATAGTATCTCAGTGACGGCACTAGATGGAATGATCGTGTTTGAACTCATTTGAAAGGGCTCTTAAAGACCTAGGTCAATGTGATGATATTACCATCATGATGGTAGACTTAGAAGGTGGGGTAAAAGATCTCAGTTATGCCACTACGAAACACCATCGTGTTTGGGTATTTAGAATTCAATGATTTTTGACTAGAAGTAAGATTTTTAGATTTAGTAAATGAAACAATGTTGTACTCAATGATTTATTACACGAATACTACACATTTAATAAAACAATTTTTTCGGATTTTATTTTGTTTAATTTAACTTATTTTTACTTATTTTAATTCGTGACGTTTGGGTGCTTCAACTTTATTTTAGAATGTAACATGTAGCGTGCTCAATTAGATAAACATAGAAAGCTAGGCCATCCTAACTATTTCCGTTACTGAAAACTGATAAGCATTATCTGGTCATCATTAGACCTTCAGAATGTGCCCATGCCCACGGACAGATAGGTAATTTAATTTTTAATCACTAAAATAAACAGTTAAAAATAAATAACACATTTATTAAATAAATATAATTTACCATAATGAATAAAATTATCATAATATCTGATCCATTTCTTATTTTTAATATCTTTTGAAGTGTTAATATATAGGCAACGATATTTAAGTATATATAATATAATACGGAACGGATTTCATTTCTCGATCGACGGAGGCGCAACCGTGCGTTTAAGTTAAACAATAATTACAAATAACTATAACCTAACATTTTCATACATTTATAATTTAATTTGTTTAATAAATATACTAAATTATAAACAGTGTAAATCATTTTTGAGCTGACATACGATTGTTTTCTTTTAAATAAAGATATATCGATATATCGCTATGTTTTGTATATATAAAACTCCGATATTGATATATTTATAATTATCGATATATTGAAAATCAGATATTTTAGAAAACTATCAACAGTCCTAGTTTGAACTGATCAGTTGAACTGACCTTGTCTATCGAATTTTATTTGGATTAAATCCGTTTGAACTGATCAGTTGAACTGATGTCAGTTTAACTGACCGTGTGTGGCCACCATAAGCGTTTGGTTGCGGCGCTGTGGGGTCGCGGGTTCGAATCTCGAACGGTACAATTATTGTTTGTATGGCCTACCGATAGTTGTTTCGCGTCTGGATGTTTGTCGATGTGCGAATTTATGTATGTAAACCACCTCCACGATAGAAGACAAAATTTTAGTGGCAAAAAAGAGTATAATAATGTTATTTCATCGATGTGTAGTGGCCGTATAAGAATATACACTACCCCATATAATCTCGCAGGTGTCGTAAGAGGCGACAGAGGAAAATAAAATGGTATAATGGGCTCTTCTAGATAACAACTCAAAATAATAAAACAACTGCGGTTGGAAACCCGCCTGCCAAGAGTGGCAACTATCCTCCCTATGAGGAAATCTACAGGAGAGGCCTATGTTCAGCAGTGGATGTTTAACAGGCTGTGATGAATGAAGGAAATAACATGATAGCTTAGTAGTACATGAGTAAACCGAGTTTGATTCTTGCCGGCACCAACGTAATGTAACTTGCAATTTTTAACGCTGATTTGCGATATTATAAATAATATTTTCAAGACGTGAAATCCATCGACACGCATTGTAGGCTGAACGGCAAACTCATCCCTGGTTCTACAACCCTCAAAGAATGGATAAAATCTACATAGATAGCCGTAGGACGTTTGTAGGTTATTATTTTACTTTACTTGTAAAATAACAAAATGTATATCTATGTATGTATATATGTATTTGTATTTTGTGTATATATATATATATATATATATATATATATATAGGTTATATTCATATAGTTTATGTATTAGTAAAATGTATAATATATTACGTAGTTAATTATCATTTTTATTTTGTTTTTTTTTATTCTATATTGCTACACCTACGTCAAATTCTCACCACTCCATGGGTTGACTGGTAGAAACCATTTGACCAGACAATAAGAGTATGGGACCTACGCATACGCACTCCTAGGCAGCTATGTTTTGGCTTGACCGGGGAAGGACCACGCTCTCACTGAATACCAGCGTAAAATAGCAGCTTAACGCTGCCGTGTTTCATATGGTGAGTGTAGACCCTTTTTACATGATGCGAGGCATTACATCTTAGTTCTCAGGGGTGACAACGCATCTGCATTTTGATTCTTAATCGAGGATAGATGTAGATGTCTATGGGCCACAGCATAAACTTACCATCAGGTGGGCTGTGTTACCCTTATTCTATAAAAAGAAGAGTTGTAGAACCTAGTAAATAAGTAAATTACTACAAACTTAATAAAATGGTTAATAAAAACATTTTACGAACGTATAATAAATACATTTAACAGTGTGAGTGATTGTGGTTTAAGATTTCATCGTCCTATATATCATGGATGTTACAAAAGTCAATAAAGGCGTTATTACTACAAAATCAATGTCTTAATGTGCCAGCCCTAAAATGAACCCTAGAAGGGAAATAGCGTGAAAAGTGCCTGTTGTATGTTACGATCAATATTCACCACACTTGAGAGGAATTATAGGTTATAGCCTCGCTAACTTAGGAGAGACCACAATGTCAATCACAACACTGTTACAAACTTAATATAATGATGAGTATGGCAATTTTAATGAGCAGTTACTGAATTCAGATAAAGCGCCTTTACAGTCGACATTTTTCCGCATAGATAACTCCGCTGTACAAATGGAATTCCATTAAAAAAACTAAAGATTAAAAATATTATTCGATCAATAAAACACAGTCTAAAAAAACCTTTAACACGAAGTCGCGCTACTTGTGATTTCCTCCCCATGTTATGAAAGCACGTGCAATCCAAATTAAGATCGAGCTAGTTACCGGAAAGGCAGCTGTAAACAGTTACGTGTTATACATAGGTGTTTTTGCATTTCAAACTTAACGGAAACTTCGTCTCTCCTTTGCAACGATAAAAACACATACGGAAACCAATCTGTATTAATTGGTAGGTTTCAACTGAATGCGAAACAAAGGACCGCAGTTCAAAGGCTGGTCATTTAAACTACGCTGCAGACGTATAAAAAAATCACACACTAGAAATTTGCAATAGTAAATTAATATCATGGACGTATAAATTAATATCAAGTTAAAAATAATATATGCATATTATGTATTTTAACTGTGTTTAGTAAAATAAAAATGAGAGTAAATTAATTCTGTACACATTTAATATTTACCAAATTAAAGACATCACTGTTTTTTTTAATACCGATTAGTTATTGTTTCGCCACGAAAGAAATAGGGCGCGGATTGACCCACATGATAAAGGAAAACTATCTGTCAGTGCTATTTTTTGCGCGCGCCCGGGTGCGTAGCCACTGAAGCCATGTTGAAAACTGAGCAATCGCGTAGTATTTAGTATTTACCTTGAAATTGGAATTACACTGAGTAATGCATTTATTTATTACAATACAATTTAATACGTTTACTTTGTAATGCTAGAAACAACGGTGTTGTTTTGTATGTATTCACTAAAAATAAACCAAATCGGATTTGGTTGTAATTTCTCTTTTGATACAAAAATTGTTAGTAACGCGGGAGGTATAACTTAATTCTTAATGCCTAGCGGGGACTAAGACGGGTTACGTAGAACTCTCACTGCTTAAGCCCCCATGAAGGTGGATCACCCTTTGTCGTATATTGACAGAGCCACGGGAACATTTTGGCACCATTTGCGCTGGATGCCCCTTCGCGGCCCTACCAAGAACACAAGGTACGCCTTCCTTTGCGGCCTCCAACTTTCACCTGCACAACGGACCCCCCGACTCCGAAATACGAGCACTCGGAAGCACTAGCCTTTCTGACCCCAACGGCGCATATGGTCTGTAGCGCTGCCAACCAAATTTCGGCCGCAGAGAGTAGGGAGAGCGGCGTCTCGCAAACGACACTCCTCTCCCCTCAGGGTCCTATCACCACTTGAACCACGAACACACCGCATCAACGGTGCGGCCCCGCCAAATTCGCGGAGGATAGAGCGAGTGGTGTATCGTCTACCAATACTTCTCTTCCCCAGCGACCTTCGGCTGCGGCGATAGGGGAAGAGGACACCCCTCTTGCTGCAGTCTACTAAACAGCATACAAAATGGGTTCGACAAGCCAGAGTCGGAGTGGCCACCTTGGTCTGGCCTTTCACCTCGGGCCAGCCATGTGGGTTCTTCTTGGTTCACCAAGTCACGGCTACTAAGCCCCCCGCCACGACAAGGCGATAACCCTAGGCCTACATACTGACTGTATTTTACATACTTATTAAGAACCTTTTGAATACTTTTTCCAAATTTCATGAAGAAACCCATTTTAATTCTTGAGCTATTGGTCTGAACAGTTGAAGGTCATGTGCTTATTTAGCGTGAAGATGATGAAACCCAATGCGCGTAATCACGAGGCCGCCCTACACTTGGCTTACCGTTTCGAGGCTTACGCTCTAGCCAAGCTACGCTCGCAGTCAAGCCTTTAGCAACTACGCTACCAGACCGTATATAAGTATGCCGCTGACTCAAGCTTTTGAATAGATAAGCCATCGATTTAAAATGAACAGTACCACTCGATAAGTACACAAAACTGCTCTGTGTTTAGATAATATTATTAGAGTTCAGTATTGTCATCGGATTTTAGGACGTCTGCGAAATTTCTGATTATTCAGACGTCTAAAAGTAGATGAAAACTGAATTATAAAATTCCATAATAATCATCACTGATTTTGGTCCGACCGGGATTCGAACCCAGTACCGGAAGAGCATTAGCACTTACGACCACTAGATAAAAGGAAGAGAAATATTCACGGATAATTAAACGTTAAAAACAAAAGTTTTTAGTGATAGATCCGTGACTATCTATAGTGACCATAAATTTATTGAAGTGAGTGAGTATTCCGACGAAGAAGGATTGACAGCCGCTTAAGTTTAGTGCGGTATTCTGAGACTTGGACATATTTACGAAGTTTAAAACACAAATTTTGGAGTTGATTAAGTGTTGCTTCTCGGCGATATCAAGTTCAAAGTTACAGCCTATATACGTCCCACAGCTGGGACGTATATAGGCTGTATACCTATATACCTCCTCTGATTTCTGAGAGGTTTAGGGCTAGGAAATGTCCGCCGCGCTGCCCCAATGCGTGTAGGCGAACTTCACATGTCTTGGTGGAAATGGGTAAAAAGTAGTCAAGCCTCATCTGGAGTGAACCGTCTGCTGCAAACATTTTACGGTTCACTGCATTAATTTAATTACTACTGCTCGTTGCATTATTTTATTGCATTATATTATTGAATTACTACTTTATCCTATATTTATATAATATTATTAAATCTTTAACAATAACTAATGTCTTTTCTTATAACGATGATGATATTTTCATGTTTGGTACGAGTACGAGTACAGTTTTAGTTCGTTAAGTACGATAATATATTATTAACACTCGTCTCGGAACTATACTCGTAAATTTTGTGATTGAGGGTTCATATTATTTGATAGGAGTTTTGTCGTTGTGCGGGACCTGGCAACTTGACCGCGACCGCCGGCATATTACTGTTCGTTAACACTATTATTATCGTTTAAATAACGATGTGAAGTGTATTTGGATACGTGAAACTGGTTCAATATTTTCGAGTTTTGGCACCTTGAATGCCATCATAATCGATTTTTCTGCATGTTTGAGCTTTCTTAAAAACTTTTGAAAACTAAAACCCGCAATGTAACACATCGTCAACATAATATTATGAATTGTAAGAATTGTGTGAATAAAATAGACGTCAGTCTAGGCTGTATGGGCATACATCCTATTGGTATTAAAAAAATAACATTTGACATTTTCTTGACATTCATTGTTTATCAGGGAGGACTAATAAAAAATATGTCGATAAATATCGATATATATTCTAAATAATATCGATTTCTATCGAGAAAAAATGTCGATACTTCGATGTTTCTGTCCAAAACTCGTAATTCTCTAAAATCTGCTCCATCCCACTGCTATTTATACATTATAGGCCATATGTGCAAAACAAATACTCACACACTAGAATTTTGACGGCAACCTGATCACCGGCAGATAGCAGTACCTGTTTTATCGTTAAAGTTATAGTTTGATGTGGATTTTGATACGCAAAAATGGTGCGGCTTTGTGTATTTAATGTCCACGCATGTAAACTATAACAGTGGCTTAATCAACTGTCAAATCCCCCTAAATAATCGTAGTGTGCATGTATCAACATATTATGAAGAAATTTGTATATTTATCATTATAATATTAAGTTGTGTAATTATAGTACTGTGTACTGTGACAAAGTACAGCATTTGATTTATTTATGGCTGAAGGATTTAAAAATAAAATAAAATACATACACACACCCAAATACAATGAAGACAACTTCACTTTGAACGGCGCGGAGCACAAAATCGAATATATGTTTTCAGACGTTGTAGAGTCCTGCTACAGCTATGTTATAGTTGCAGAACGAAGGACAACGCTCTCACAGAATACCAGAGCGAAATAGTAGCTTAATGCTGCTGTGTTTCGTATGGTGAGTATAGAGAACCGGAAATCCTTTTAACTGGAGATGAGGCATTTCATCTTACTACTCAAGGGTGACAAAGCATCTGCATTTTGATTCTTAATCGAGACTAGATTTAGATGTCTATAGGGCACAGCATCCACCTATCTTCAGGTGGACTGTGTACTCGTTTGTTACCCTTAACGTAAAGTTACAGCCTATATACGTCCCACTGCTGGGCATAGGCCTCCTCTCATTTCTGAGAGGGTTTTAAGGCAAGGAAGTGTCCACCGCGCTGCCCCAATGCGTGTTGGCAAACTTCACATGTCTTCGAAATATTTTTTCTTATTCCTCAGACATGCAGGTTTCCTCACAATGTTTTCCTTCACCACCGAGTACGTGGTAAATCAGCACTTAAAATTGCAACTAACAATTTAATTGGTGCCGGCGGGGATCGTACCCTATAATTAATCTATAAATTTGCTACCCTTAATCTATAAAATAATGAACATCCATCCAACACAAATAATCAACGCATGAAAATGGATACTAAGCTTTTTGAAACACAAAATATCGAATTCGATTTATACTTTCATTGACACTCGGAAATATATCGACTTTTGATATGTCGAGATGAAATATATCGATTAACAATACCGATAATTTTATGAAAAATATCCTCGTTTTGATATATCGATATTCAATATATTTTTACAAACCTATTTATTTTATTGCTGTTGATAGGCATGTCGATTCACTTAAAATAAAGTCGATCTCCGATTCAATTCAAATCGAACATACTAGAATCAATTCTTGATTAAATCGGTCATTAAGAGATCGATTTTCAATTAATCGCGACATTTTCAAACGTGCCTAATAATACATATAAGAACAACAATACTTTAACAAACGTGCAAACCGCAACGTACATTTCTTGATAAATCAAATTTAAATGAATGCTACACGAACATAATAATATTTACTCACAGTATATTTTTGATAAATAAAGTTAATTCATAGCACAGATTAGGTTAGACACCGGAATCCACGGATAAGATTAGAAATGACAATGACAAGTCACAACTTTTTTTTATTAGTAAGTAACATATATTATCGTGGTAGATCAACGCTGCAGCTATATTAGCTGTAGCTGTAGCGTGTATTGGTCGGCTCACCCGATGCAGGACCACGCTCTTACAGAATACCAGCGTCAAATAGCAGCTTAAGGCTGCTGTGTGTTGTATGGTGAGTGTTGAGAACCGGAGAACCTTTTTACTGGAAACGAGGCATTCAATCTTAGTCCTCAGGGGTGACAACGCATCTGCATGTTGATTATTAATCGAGGATAAATGAAGATGTCTATGAGGCACAACACCCAGTTACCATCAGGTGGACTGTGTGCTCGTTTGTCGTCACACTTATTCTATAAAAAAACGTAAGTAACGACATCTTTGGATATGTTCATAAATATTTATTTGTTGCGTTCAAATTATCAACCAAGTACGACCGGTTGTTATTGCATCCGACAACAGAAAAAAAAATTAAAAAGGGAAGATACCGCAGCCAGTTTAAATTCCTAAATCATTAATTCTTGAATCGGTCCGATTCAAGAGGTTTTTGGATCGATTTATCGGATCGATATAGTGTCCCAAATCGATCTGAAAAATCGATTATTTTACTCTACATAATCGATTTCAGATCGACATGCCTAGCTGTTGTCAAATGTCGATTTCTAAAAATTTTGATTATTTATAAAGTTGATAATGTTTTCTTTTAAAATTTTTGTAAAGTATGGTTCTCTTTTCTACTGTGGGTGTGTTGCAAAGATATGAACATTTGGATTACATGTTTATACATAAAATGAAATTATAATTATGAAAACATTCATTTTGGCGTAGAAAATACAATATGTTGAACCTACATAAACTTTGGTTACTATCATGTCTCGGTGTTATTGTTGTCATAATTTTATACTTTCAAGCAGAAATAGCTCATCTAGAGGAAAGTTATCGCAAATTAGGTTCGTATTATAGTATTATGATTTTTGATACTTACGTACTTAATTTAATTAAGGAAATGTTACTTTTGTTTCAGAGTACAAATTAGCACAAAATCAATTTAATTCGCGTCAGTTTAATCCGAATACATTGCAAAAAGACGATAATGATGACTTGATAGTAATATATAATCGTGTCCCAAAGACTGGGTCCACTAGCTTTGTGGGTGTAGCATACGATTTATGTAAGAAAAACCATTTTAAAGTGTTACATATAAATATAACGGCAAACATGCATGTGATGTCTCTTAGTAACCAGTACAAATTTGCCCAGAATGTGACAAAGTGGCAGGAAATGAAACCTGCACTCTATCATGGACATATGGCATTCTTGAATTTTGAAAGGTATATTAGCTTTGTTAAATATTGATTTGTTATCCACACAAAAATTAGGCTATGGTAATATTAAAGTTATAAATGAATAGGACATTTACACAACCACCTTAAAAAGAGGAAAAGAAAATAATTGCGACATTGAGTTGAACTTTTTAACTACAGAATGTTGGTTATGTGCTGGAATAGTTATGTCATTAATGATAATGTGTATATTTATTTCAAACAAGTATTGCAAAGACAGATTCTGTGATTAAATACCATTTAAGTCTGAGATCCAAAGGGAGTATATAAATGTTCTTCAAATATTAAGCCTTACCTACATGTGGTGCAAGACTGAATGTTTGTGGAAAGTCCATTTTAAAATATTAAACCCAAATTCAAAACACACAAAACATTATGACAAGAGGCAGCATTATCTTTGGTGGCATAATGATGGTGTCTGGCTACCTCGTTGGGTCTAGTAGTTGTAAGTGTGATTGCTGATAATGTGGTCCCGGGAATGAATCCTAGATCAGGCCAAAATTAGTTCTCAGTAGACATCCGGTACTTGCGTACGGAGGGGGAGGAAGGAGGGTTTGGATGCAAGGGAAGCCCCCTAGCGGAAAAGTATAGTTTATGAGTAATGATTTTATTTGTAAAATCATAACCTCACTTTTTTTATACAGGACTATTGATCCAAAGTTACTTCTGCAACGACTCGCATAGGTGCCTGTGATTTGCTACGGCAGGTGGGGTCTGCTCTCCTCCGCGCCCATGGCTTTAAAAAACACTAGGGGTAGGGCACACAAGACTATGTGGAGTCGGGGCGTGTTGATTCGGTTTTAGTACAGATTCAAACTATCTAATCTATAAGTCAGTTTGCCCTAAACTTTGCTAAGATAGTGGTAAATGAAACAATGTAATTTTTTGTTTAAAATTATTTAATTTATTGTATAGACATGCTTAATTGCTCGCATAATTTCTTTAAGTGGATAGTTTTTATATTTTTCAACATTTCGCCTCCACAAATACTCCACTATTGCATCTGCAAAATTTTGTGAATGGTTTAGTTTAGTTAGTTTAGTTTACGACGGGCTGCTTTCCACAACTCCACGTCGAAGCGCGTATTTTGCGTGTGAACAGGAATAATGTAATTATTCGAGCCATGAAATCTCCCCGAAGAAGTTCAACAGTCCTTTGATGTTGCAAGCAACTTCGGGGAGTGATCCCGGCATGCCGAGATGTTTAGCCCTGTATGCAGCGATCTCCGGACATGTCAGCAACAAGTGGGCCGCCGTTTCTTCCTCCCCAATACATGCTCTGCACAGGGGATTATGTAAAAGAGGATGCATTGTCACCCGTGAGTACTAAGATGGAATGCCTCTTTTCCAGTAAAAAGGGTCTCCGGTTCTCTACACTCACCATACGAAACACAGCAGTGTTAAGCTGCTATTTTACGCTGGTATTCTGTGAGTGCGTGCTCCAACCAACCTCAACTCTTGTGTTTCGTTATACGCAACTTTTAGGTGGAATTTATTTTTGTCGTAATTAATTCAAATCGTATTTCCGACATCCAAAACCAGTGCAAAAGGTTCAAGCTTAACCCTGACAAGCCTCCTAATGAAACCATAATTAAAATCAAGTACCGGACGTCTAAAGCAAACCTGAAAGTTGTCTGTTTTACCCCCATGCCTCGGAAAGCATGTAAAGCCATTGATACTGTGCTTGATCTCTCTCCGGTCGTGTCAGTTTTCCATCCCATGGGACTGCACCTATGTTTGCACACACACTGTGCAGTGTTCTTGTCCTGTGTCTTATTGCCGTTAAAACTGGCCACTGTGATGGAAATTATTTCTGGCGAACATCATTATTATTCTTGACTTTCAGTAAGTGCTTTGTTAAGGCCAGTTTTGAATAAAAATATTTTGATATGATAGGTTATCAGCACTGTGCTCATTAACCCATAAGTTCATTGTGGTGACTATTGGCAATTTATTTAAAATTGCCTGTTGGAATTATATTTTATAAAACCCTAAGTCCATCCCCGGATTTAATTTAATTTAAAAAAATTAATAAAGAGAAACCCTTCTTTATTTGTTAAATTTGATTAAAAGTTAGACCACTTAAAGCACTACATTAATTTTAACTTAACAATTAAATTTAAACAATTTTAGTAATAAATTGATATGGTAAATAATTTAATATTTAATAATTAAACATACATAATATACACCAGGGTTATAACTACTTGTTTAGTTCTTGATGATTATATTGTCTTCTACATCATCTGGATGAGAGATCAGGCTGAGGATCAACTACTTTATGTGCTTTTCGAGGCATGGGGGTGAAACACCGCCAACTTCCCAACTCCGGGCTCCTACTGAAAATTAGGCTTTGAACCTAGGACTACATGATCAGTAGTTGCACTTACGGCTACTAGACTAATAGGACAGCTAATTTATTGATCACAGGACCAGTTGTCTCTCACTTGTAAAACAGGTTTAATTATGATCTAATCATTATAACAATAACATTGTCTTGTACTCGTCCACTGTTCCATAACATTCCTGGGTGTGCTAAGTACGAGGCGACAGAGGGAAACTGAAACATGGCAGCAATTGGCAGCAAGTAGATTGGCAGCAAGTATTTCCTGATAGTGAGTCAAAACAATAAAAAAACTAGTTGCACCAAGCGTATGAGGTAATTTATAGAGGTCTATGTTCAGCAGTGGACTTTTGATAAGCTGTAATGACGGTGATGGTGATGATGATAATATCATAGAGTATTCCGAAATTTGATTAATTAAGATTCACATGTCAGTTAATAATATTTTCAGGTTAGGCACATCATCTAAACCCGTGTTTATCAATTTAATAAGGAAGCCATTAGATAGGCTCGTTTCATATTATTATTTCTTACGGAATGGAGATAATTTTAGACCACATTTGGTACGAAAGAAACATGGTGATAAAATGGTAAGTGGTACATTGGTCTTCCTTTTTAATACATACTGATACGTATTTAGGTTATTGAGTATTGTTATATCTAATTATATAATATTTTCATGTATTTTCTGGTCCTTAGACTTTTGACGAATGTGTGGAGAAGAGTCAGCCAGACTGTGATCCTAACTCTATGTGGCTACAAGTACCATTTTTCTGTGGCCATGCAGCACAATGTTGGTAAGTATACTAGTAGTCATTACCTGACCTTTTTTAAAATTACTTTATAAAAACTAAAGTAAAAGAAATGAGAAGAGAAAGAGACAGGCCTCATTAATCAATATTGCTCCATTGTATGTTGGCGGACATTAACAGACAGGTCCTCGAAGTATTTTACTGAAATCACTTGTATAATATATTTTTTAATATTTGCATTGTGTAGTAGTAACCCAATAGTAGTATAGAGAATGAGAAAAGTGACAACAGTTTTTTCAAAAAATCCTGAGAATGAGGTGATCGCCACCATGCTGGTTCTATTAAAACTCATTTAAAATTTGTACAAACAAAAAAACAAAATTATTGTAAAGTGAAATATGTTTTTAAAAAAAAGTCCCGCTGGGTTTCTTGCTGGTTCTTCCCAGGACATAGGTATTTTCCGAACCAGTGGTAAATAAAAAAAATACTTTCAATAAGTATTATGTAATAATCTATATTGAATAAAAATTAGATTAGGTTCTTTTTTAAAACGTTACCTGTCACTAGGATTTTCTCCTGTATCGCGGGGGCAGTTTACAAACATAGATTTCACAAGGACAAACATCCAGACCCAGAACAATTATTTGTAGGCCATACAAATACTTGTTCCGTGCGGGATTCGCACCCGCGGCCCTTAGCGCCCCGCGGCCCTTAGCGCTGCAACTCATTGCTAAGCCACTGCGCCATGGAGCCTATTCTATTTTATTCATATTAAATATGAGAGCCCTTTACTTATTACCCACCTTATATGTAAACGAAGCAATTTTTTCTGTATCTTCAGGAAACCAGGTAATCAGTGGGCATTGCAACAAGCGAAACATAATCTAGTCAACCACTACTTTGTAGTGGGTGTTACGGAGGAGATGTTAGATTTTATATCACTTCTAGAATCTGCTTTGCCTCGTATGTTCAAAGGCGCTACCGAGCATTACTTAAATAGTAATAAATCGCATCTAAGACAAACAAGCTCGAAAATCGATCCGGCTCCGAGGACCATAGAAAGAATTCAACAATCGACTATTTGGAAAATGGAGAACGAGTTATATGAATTCGCATTAGAACATTTTAAATTTGTTAAAAGGAAAGTGTTAATGAAAGAAGCTTTGAGTGTGCCACAAACTTTCTTTTATGAGAAGATCCGACCGAAATGAAAGATAGGTCATTACGAGAAATTTTGGTCACACGGCTTTAGAAAAATATTTTGATAGCTAATAACTGTTAATTCCACATTATGTAAATGTTATTGTAATATGTTTGTTATTTATAAACAGATAAATGCTAGGTTACATATATCAATTAAATATTAGTCAAATATTCTTTAAAAGACATCACATTCTGTCCCTGTTTATTTGCACTGTACTTTATGTACAATGTTTTGTATTTATTTATACTATGATTATTGTAGTTTGCTAATTATTATAACAAAACAATATTTGACAACTCGGTAGTACAAGTCTACACATTTGGCTGTTTATGTAATTTATAATTATGTAAAATGGAGATATGATACAACAAAAAGTGTCATTACAAAAATTCATAACACTATTTATTATGTAATTATGTTCAGTTATAATAAAAAAGTATATATTTTATTTTGTGCATAAAATAAATAGAATACATTCATAATATGAACTTAAAATATACTCCCAGAAATTATATCTTGGAACATATTATTGTTAAGGCCTATGTTTTTATTTAACTTAAATGCGCATGTGTTGTGCACGATCAGCCGGCCTGCATCACTAAAGCGGGCACTTTGACCCATAACTGTGACATCTATCCTCAATAAACAAAGTAGGTGCATTGTTAACCATGAGGACCAAGTTAAATAACGTCTTCCAGACCAGATTTCAATCCAACGGCCAGTCTCAACGGAGACTAGCCATCTGCGCAGGACAGGATTACAGTGCACGTGTGTGTACGCATGCACAGGTGCACTCTCTATTCCTTCACCCTCATAGTCCAATGGAATGGCAATCTAACACGATCGGAGAGAGATCTTGTATGTGTCACATGTGTAAAATGCTTTCCGAGGCACAGGGATGCAACACCGCCTACTTCCTGACTCCGGGCTGCTACTGTACTATACTGATAATTTCTTGACAGAAAAACTCAATGACTGATTTAGTAAAACTCAACATAGAATTAATATTTTAATAAATTTGTTATATTTGTGCACATTGTTCAAGCACAAAACAATTTTTTTTTCAAGTGTATTCATGCATGACTCGAATGCTTTTGTTACAATCGTGAGGTTTCTTTTAATATTTTTATTAATGCAACGAAATATTGTTTGCTACAGTTAATTTTGTTATTAATAATATTTTGACATTATTTTAGAAATATGTTAAGTTAATGTTGATCTTGTGTTTTGTGTGTATATTTGTTTCAAAAAAGAACTTTATTTCGAGGGTATCACAGTCGAATTTTTTATTTAGTTGGCACGAGTATTGAGTCTGGACTATGATGGCTCTGATGCTTGCACCAAACTTTTAACTTATTCATGTGAATTTTTAATCACGATTCTTAGTGTAATTGATATTAGTTTTTAAGTTTAATTGCAAGTAATGTATACTTATAGAAAAGCAATGCAAATATCATTTAATTTTAATGAAATAATTAATTTCATATTCTGACAGGTTAATCTAAATTTTAAAGATGTTCATTAATATATTAACCTAGACTAGTGTAAAATGTAATTTTTTCTATCGTTAGAACATGGCGTATGCGAAATATGATATTTCACCCAGATCGTTTATTTTTCTAAGAGGGCTATTGATTCTCTCAGAAACGAGAGGCCTGTGCCCATTTGAAAAGATAGACTTAAAATTCCTTTTTTCTTTCTCAGTTTTCAACCACTTTAAAAAAGAGGAGGTTCTCAATTCGACTGTATTTTTATTATGTTTGTTACCTCAGAACTTTTTTCTAGGTGAACCGATTTTGATGATTCTCTTTTTATTCGAAAGTTGGTGTTTCTCATGTGGTCCCATATAAATTTGATCAAGATCTGATTAGTAGTTTTTGAGTTATCCTTAATAATGCGTATTTAATTGATTTCGACTACATTGATGATGTTCTCATTTTATTTATATTGAAGTCGGTTGTATAAAATTTTTAATTTTACCACTTGTAATGTTTCGACGTCATTTGAGATCCACGAATTACCCATATTATAAGTGATACAGAGTAATGCAAACATGTACAGAGATACAAAATCATAATAAATTAAAAATACTTTTTGATAGATTTATTAATAGAAGGGTGATAAAGATTTTAACGGTGACATAGAGCACACCTTATGGTAAGTGGATGCTGTGATCCATTAACACTTACATCTTCGATCTACCATCAAGTGCATTCTCTTCTCTTAGGGTTATGATGGAATGCATCATTATTAGTAAAAATCTTGTAGGTTTGGTCACTCATCATTCAAATAATAGCGGCATTAAGATGTTATTGTACGCTATTACTTTGCGAAAGGGTCCTGCCGCAGTTAAACCGACCTAATTATTTGTGATCCAAACAAAACTGCAGCGTAACTACAGTGCGTAAGGATACTATGCTAGATCTACATAGATTATTATTCAAGTAATATTGTTTTTATCACATTAGATTATAAGTGAAAAATGTTCTTCCAATCGTCGTAAAAATTAGCGACATAATTATTACATTTAAAAAATTAATTTATGTATGTATATAGTCGGATTTTAACTATATTATGGTAAATTATATAATAATAGTATTACTTGTACATACTATTTAGGTGCTTTATACAAAATTATCTGGGTATAATTTTGTTTTAACTTTTTTAATTTAACACTCGATATAAGCTGTACATATTTATTATGAAATGGTTTAAATTATCTATAAATTAATTCATAATTTGTTAGGACACTCGAATAAGTTTTTTTATACTTTGTTGTGAAGTAATAAGATCTAATTTTGTATTTTATAGAAAGCAGTGCAAAATCAAACCATATATGGCTTAATAAAGAAAAGAAACTCTGTGTACTGGCGGCGTAAGAAAATTCACTACACTATATCATTCCGTGGGTGTGGTAAGAGGCGATAGATGGAAATTGAAACAGTATATGGGCAGCACCTTTCTGATAACAATTCAAAATATTAAGAAACTACGGTTGCCTGCCCTCCTGCCAAGCGTGGCAAGGCAAATAACCCTTCTGTGGGGCATTCTGTGATGATGAATGATGAAGGGTAAGCAATCAACACCACCATGGAAGGAATAGGAGAAAAGAGTCCTTTTGTTTTTCGAGAATAGAATAGAATTTGGTGCTGATTTTTGTTAATTTATATTGTAGCGTATGGAAATGCAATACGTATCAATATTATGTTTTTTTTTAATATAGAATAAGGATGACAAAAGAGCACACAGTCCACCTGGTGGTAAGTGAATGCTGTGGCTCATAGACATCTATATTTATCCTCAATTAAGAATCAAAATGCAGATGTGTTGTCACCTCTAAGGACTAAGATGGAATGCCTCGTTTCCAGTAATAAGGATCTCCGGTTATCTACACTCACCATACGAAACACAGCAGCATTAAGCTGCTATTTTAGGTTGGTATTCTGTGAGAGCGTTCTACGGCGTTCGAGCTGACCCATTCGGGATATAATGATAATACAGCGTTATTTTTCAAAGAGTAGCCAAAAATTGTATATTTAACTTCAAATATATAAATAATCACATACCGTTATTGCAGTTTTTTGTAAAAAAGAGTAAATAAGGCTTCTACTTTTATTTGAAATTATTTTGAATTGAATGTTGTTTATGGGCAACAACTACGCGTACGCGCGCTTCTCTGTGTGCGATTAAATTCACAATGTTTTTTGCCGACCGAGCGACCCTTACGAATGTGTGCGTGCGTAGTAAAATAGTAGATTTCTCACCATTCGTATATATTATTTATGAGCCTTCTCTGCAAATTTGGTCGTATATTGCAATATAAGTATAGCTGCAGCGTGGCTCTACTGTGTGTATATCACTCTAGTTCTACAGCCACAGTAGAAATAAAGGATTCTGAATAATAGTACGATTATTTTTCATCTATAAAAAATATGAGACTAATATTGCAGAGATTGGTTTAATGAGACATTTTAGAAATTATATTTCCTTAATTAAAATAATATTAAATTATATAACTTCGGTTTGTTCTCTGTTATTAACTTAACGTTAAAATAGAGAAAATTTATTGATAAAATGTTAGATTTTCAAAAGTAGAAGAGGCTGTTTATATATTTGTAATGTAATATACTAGAATATTAGATAAATATTTATTTCGTTAAGTATTGTGTTATTTTTGTGTACTTGATGTAGAAAAAACTTAAATCGTAATTGTTAAAGCTGTAAATAATGAATCCAATATGTAGTGATCCCTTAATTGAATCAACAAGCCACTTGTACTTATCGCATCATAATAGTGAACAGAATCTCAGCACGCACTAGCTGTTAACGCAAGAAATTTTTAAGTTAATAAATTGACATTTTATTATAAAAGTGGTCTATATTATTAAACATTTCCTATTTGAAAGTTTTTACGTGCGCACGTGTGTGTGTTTGTGTACGTGCTCGTGTGTGTTGTGTGTGTTGAAGAGGATATCCAGGCTGCAAGAAATTTTAAGAATTGGATTTTAGCGACCTATTGCTGTCTCGCTTTGCCCGAACTACCTAGCTGCAACCGATAGAGACTACTACAGCGCCGAATTTTACCTATGAAACGTTGACAAAATCATCATTTCGTATTCCCCTGTTCAAAAAAGGGGCCACCCTTTTTGTTCAAACACAACATAAAAACGATTATGGCTATGCTATGTCTGTACGTTTTCTTTAATTTTTTATGTTCGTTAAATTTGTTTGCTGTATGTCAAATTACGGTGGACTAAATGGGCAGTTTTGGTAGTATCACAACGTTTCTAGTTTTAAAAATAAATAATAATTTATGAAACAAAAACAAAACACGATGATCAAGAAATGGTAGATATAGGTAGATGGTATTGTTAAAAAAAATTGCTATAGTGTCATTATCTATGGAGAAAAATGGAACATGTTTAGACTAAACGCCTACCAGATGTTCTCTTAAGAGTGTGTGCGCGTGTGTATTTACGTAGGTTGCGAACATTTCATTATTTTAAATTATTCAGGTATATCTCGAGAAGAAACGATGATATCTCCTAACCAATTTAATTGGTTAGGATACCCTTCAATCTTTGGAATGAATCCCTTTTTTGACCGACTTCAAAAAAAGGAGAAGGTACCCAATTCGACTGTATTTTTTTATGTGTGTTAGTTACCTCAGAACTTTTTTCTAGGTAAACCGATTTGATGATTCTTTTTTTTTTCATTTGAAAGCTAATACTTCTCATGTGGTCCCATATAAATTTGATCAAGATCTGACCAGTAGTTTTTGAGTTATCCTTAACAATGCGTATTTAATTGACTTCGACTACATTGATGATGTTTTCATTTTATTTATATGGAAGTCGGTTGTACAAAATTGCGTTGAATTCGTTTGTCACTGCAGTTTTAAAAACTTGTTTATAAAACTGTAGTGACAAACGAATTTTCACTTGGAGCCAACTTCAAACAAAGAAGGCTACAGGTGCGTCGTCACCACTGAAGACTAAGATGGAATGCCTCACAGCCTGTAATTATTCTGGCTTTTTATACCCTCCTGACCGGAACACAGCAGTGCAAGCATTGCTATTTGGCGGCAAAAAAAATGAGGGTGCCACCTACTTAGACGGACTCCTAGGCAGAAGCAAGAAGAAACTTAATCAGGTTACTAGGTGGTATATAAAAGAGGATGTCCTGAGTGATTGACCCTGATACGGCTAAAAGCCGAAGTGCGGATACACCTAAATTTAGCCGGCTACTACTAGGTGCAGCCTAGTTGGTTAAACTTAGGTGTATCATATATAATTTATAAATTAGTTAAATGTCTGCGGTTTTAGGGTGGCCCAAGGGCCACCCCAACCGCACCTTAACCTACTGTCGCTGATATTACTTGATACGTGTTTCCGTATTTTTACAAATTTAACAGTACACCTAAATTTAACCAACTACTGCTGGCCGCACCTAGTTCTAGCCGGCTAGAAATAGGTGTAACCGCAATTCGGTTTTTAGCCGTAACAGACCTATCTATTAACGCACAGTCCAAACCGGTTGACGTAGAAATCTGAAATGTGATCAGTAGTTGTCTCATATGACGTAGGCATCCACTAAGAAAGGATTTTGAAAATTCAACCCCGCAGAGGGTGGAATAGGGTGTTACAGTTTGTATGAAAGTTTTTATTTTACTGGGCGATTGACTCGAAACTTCAGTAAGTTGTGAAATGTTTTTGTTTTATATTTCATTTCACTTGAAGGTGTCATTTCTAACGCGTGTGAACTGCGCACATGTTTTTTTTATATGTATGTTACGCGATATCTTCGTTAATTATGAACCGATTTTGATGAGTCTTTTTGTTAAATAGGTTTTACTACATATACATTTGGAGAAAGAATTTGGATATTCTGTGGTATAATAGGGCATGTACTTTATAATGTAACTATTTAGACATCGAGATTGTGGTATTCCTTAGTTCACTCAAAAGGGAAAAAAACAAACACTACATACATAAACAGTCACGCCCGTCACCCAGAAGGGTAGGCAGAGACATCCATTTGGCATGATCCTGATACATCTTTTTAAAGTGGTAGAGCCACACTGCAGCTATAATGGTTGTAGCACGAATGGACGCTCTCAAAGAATACCAGCGAAAAATAGCAGCTTAATGCTGCTATGCTTCGTATGGTAAGTTATACCTAAGTGTAGAGAACCAGAGACCCTTATACTGGAAACGTGTCCATCCATATTAGTCCAACACAGGATAATAACGTATCTGCATTTTGATTCTTAATCGAGGATAAATGTAGGTGTCTATGGAATCAGGATCAAATTACCATCAGGTGGACTATGAGTTCGTTTATCACGGTTATCCTATAAAAAAGAAACACCTCTCGCTTCCTCCACATCCATATACCTAAGCTCGTCGATTAAGGCAACTCTAAATTTGGCCCATCTTCTATATATCGCCAATTTGGTCGATAAAATTCCATCTAGGGCGTCCCTTGCTGACTCTGCCGTTCACTTCTATAACATTATTTGCTTTGTCACTCTTTTCTTATTCATTCTTTCTATATGACTAAACCGTAGCATTCCTTTCTCAATCTTGTTCACAACATCATCTCATAAACCACACTTTTCTCTACACACAATTTCGCACCCTGTCATTTAGATTCAGCCCTAACGAAAAGAATAGAATAGAATAGAATATTTTTTATTCAATATAGATTACATGTGTAATTCTTATTGAAAGTCATTTTTTACTTTACCACTGGTTCGAAAAGAAACCCAGCGGGACTTTTTTTTAAAAGTAAATTTTACATTAATGGTTATACAAACTATTTAAGTACAAAATTTATTTTAGAAACTGCTTGGAAGCGACCACCTCATTCCCAGGGTTATTATCAAACATGTATTCATTTATATTATAATAACCCTTTTATACAGTTTCAGCTTAACAAAACATTTAAACTTGGTAATAGAGAGAGCCTGTACACTTTCCGCGACCTTGTTGTAATAACTACTTTTGTTTTGTGAACATACATTAAATTTTCGTAAATATACTGAGAGGCCAAAGTTAATATATTTATTTCTTTAAATTTATCTCTAAGAGTTTTATCTCTCGGTTTTAAATAGCTCTAATGGCCTCTTCTGTAAAACAAAAATAGTTTCTGAATCAGCCGCATTTCCCCATAGCAAAATCCCATAAGACATGCTATGGAAATAACTGAAATAAACTAATCTAGCTGTCTCGACACTAGTCAGACCTCTAATCTTTTTTACAGCATAGGCTGCAGAACTTAGTCTGCTTGCTAGTTTGGATATATGGGGGCTCCACTGAAGCTTTGCGTCGAGAGTGATGCCAAGAAAAACAGTGGATTCAACAGGGCTCAGTTCTTCCCCATTTAAAAACACATTGGTACCCAGATTTTTAACATTCGTTGTTGTAAATTTAATACATTTAGTTTTATTTCCGTTTAAATGTAGATTATTAACGTTAAACCAATGCACTAATTTTGATATAGCATTAGGTATTCACTTCGTCACATTTAAATGATTGACGTATTTCTTAATGGTCCCAATTCTACAGCATTTATTCTAATCTCGTGTTTCTTCTACCAAATCCAACTCTCACTACCATACATTGAGGTAGAGACTAACACAGCAATGTGAATTGCTATATGTGCATCTCTTGACACATTCTGACATAATAGAGTTAAGAGTCTCATTTACTTATTGCCCTGCTTTTACTCGTCGCTCTACATCTGTCATATCTACCATCCCTGCTAAACACATCCTAAATAAATCCATCCGCTTGCTCAACCAACTCCTCTTCTATGCTTATTTCACATATTGTTTTACTTTCTTCTCTTTCAAAAACAAAACCTTCGACTTGCGTTCACTCTCATTCACCTTTCTTTTAATGAAATGTTCATTAATGTAACCATCATTTGCAACTCGGCCGCCGACGATGCAAATATGACTTGATCATGGTCGTTCAAAAGGCGTTTGACGGTAAACTCACCCATTCTTAACCCACATGCTTCAACTTTCAAAATTTCCATACAACTGTCCATAAATAGGTTGAACAGCCACGGGGAAGCTACACAACTTTGTCTGACACCTTTTTGCATGCCAAATTAGTCTGAGTAAGCCTCTTTGATACTGGCACGGGCACTAAAGTCCCTGTAAAGAAATTTTAATGCCTTTATCAACCCAGCGCTTAACACAAACGCATCCAGTGCTCGACATAAAACATCCCGTCCCCTCTGTCATATGGCCCTTTCCAAGTCCATGAGGGAAAACTTTCTGGTTTTAGGCCAAAAACTTCTCTGTGATCATGCACATAGAAAAGACCTGATCCGTACACCCCATTCCCTTTCTAAATCCAGTTTGAAAATTCTAAACTTTTCCGTCAGTTTCTTTCCTAACACTTTTAATCACACCTCACCTCACATAACACCTCAGCATACAGTTTTCCCACAATGCTAAGCAGGTTAATGCCGCGGCAGTTTTACGGTCCTTCTGTGACCCTTTTCCCTTACACTTCAGGTCTACTACTACTCCCTCTCCAGCCCTTAGCATTTCTAGTGATACTCTATCATATCCGACTGCATTACCTGCTTTCATGCTTTTTATTGCTTTAATTATTTCATCTATGCTTATCTCACTCTTTTCTTCTTTCGGAATTTCTAGTTAACTAATTTTGACATCTCCTCACTCGTTAACAGGATTTCAAAGTACCTATTTCCTCCATCTCTTTAAACTCGAAACTTCGTCATTCAAAATACAGCCATTCTGGTCTCGTATAGCATTCATTCTAGGTCGTTCTGAGTTTCCCTGCCAGTTCTTACGAGTTTTAATAATTGACGAAGTTTTCAGTTATTCTTCTATCATTCTTATCCGTTCTATCTTGCTTTTTCCTTTCAACTACTTTTTTACTCTGTTATTTAGACGTCTAAAGACTGCATTTCTTCTTTCAATCTCGTCATCCATACCGCCCGAATAACCAGAAAAAAAACCTTTAATAGAAAGTAAAAGCCGACTTCAAAGAAAAAATAACATAATTTCACATTCTGAAGTCGGTGCTAGCTAAGTCTTAATAGATAGCATATAATAATTAAGACCCGACTTCAGAAGCAAAATTTTTTTAAATTCTTTTTCCTTTCTTGGAGTCAGCTTTTACTTTTTAATAAAAGTAATTTTTTTATAAGTCGATAGTCGCCATATCTCCATTTTTTATTTAGATGTAGGAACTTCAACTATTTTTAGAAATGCTTAGCGTTAATAACATTATCATATGGATACGACTGACCGTGGCCCGCTAAATCGTCCAAAGTTCAAAGCTGATTGACTTGTCTTAGCTTTTTCACGAAATAGCTAACATCAGGCGTGTCATAGAATGTTTGACCACGCTATACTAGCCCATAATAATCTGCTTGACTATACGACCCCAACGATATAATACGTCTTTACATCAAAGCCCCAGAAAACATACTAGGTCTGGCTATCACCAATTTGAAAGTTTTTACTTAGTATACTAAAATGGATTAATATAATATTAATGAATATAAGCTCTGGGAATGAGGTGATCGCTGCCAAGCTGTTTTTAAAATGTTTTTCATAATTAATTGTACAAAATTATATACTAAGTTACTAAGTTTTAATGTTTCTTCCTGGGACAGAGGTTCTTTTCGAACCAAAGGTAAAAGTAAAAATGACTTAAAAATCATTATGTATAATCTACGTTGAAGTAAAATTTTTGTAATCTAGGTATTGTAGATTGATTGGCCATTACCATTTTACGATCTGACGCGAAAAACTGTTTGATTCATTGTTTCTGATACGCACAATGAATTATTTTAATTTATTACCAGTTTCAGTTTACCAAGGATTATTAAATAACTAAGAGCTCAAGAAACAAGATTTTGAGTCTTCAGCAGAAGAAAAACAGTCTTTAAGTAGTATTTCCGACCTAGGGCTATTTCTTTTCTTCATCCACAAGGTTTTCTTCAAATATTACCTAGTCTATTTATTAAAAGAAAAATGAATGTCCCTTATAAAACTATTTAATAGTTAATATCGGCAGCACAACAAGGATAAAGTACGTGGCTTAATACGGATCTGTAAAACAAAGCTAAAAGACAAAAGAAAGTTTTTACGTGGTAGAGCCATGCTGCAGTAATGTTATGGTTGCAGGACAAATGGGTCGGATCGAACGAGGAAGGACCACGATCTTACATTGCTGGCCTAAAATAGCAGCTTGAAAGAAAGCTGCTGTGAAAGTGTGAAACGGGAATGAGGTCCTCAGGGGTGACAACACATCTATATTTTGATTCTTAATCGAGGATAAATGTAGATGTCTATGGGCACAGCATTCAGTTACCATCACGTGGACAGTGTGGTCGATTGTCACCCTTATTCTATAAAAAAATTGATCATTCCCGTACCAACAAGCGCAGTTTAGGGCGACCCCTTTCTGGTGGAGTCACGACCTAATGAAACAATGAGGCTGTATTTTGGTTTGGGGCAACCCTATGATCAGCAGTGAACTTGTGAGTCTGTCGTGTTGGTGAATAATCTTAAAAAAACATGTGTGCAGTTAAAACAGCAGTGAAAAAATGTCACACGCGGTAGAAGGGAAAACTTCAGAAAACTAAACATTGAGAGAATGAGACGAATGCAGAATATAAGGAGTAGAATAATAATAATAGTAGGGTTTTTTTATTATAAAATGGCGGATTCGAACCAACAACCTTTATAGTTCGTGGTCCGCACCCTGCCATTAGGCTACTGTCGCTTACTATAGTGTATTCTATCTCAATCTCTCGCAGGCTAAATCCTATACATGTATTTGTTTGTCTCTTTTTATTGTTGCTTTTTCGTTTCATCGAGTTTCAAATCACAACGATACTAAATAAGTTTCACTTCAAAAACAAACAAATATTTTTCATAATAATGATTTCGAAACCCTAACGATCATAAAAATGCAGTTACTCATATTCGATACATAATAGTTAGGAATCTACTTTAAAATTCTGATAGATTTGTCGCCATCACGCGAACAGTGAGTCATTACTTGATACTGGGAATTTGAAACTCCTTCAAACCTATCAATTACTATAACGATAACTGCTGAATAATATATGCGCCTTCGTCCTCAGACCACAGAAAAATTGAGTATTGAAAACCTAACAGCTTAACGAGTTAACTGTGGCGTACCAAGTAAACATTATTAGTCAAAAGTGGCTTGCAAGAGTCTTGCATTTCATACAGTAATTTTCTACGCAGTAGATTCATTCAGGGGGATACCGCTATAAATATTCAATCAATTGCTTGTCTCGCACACGAGTCGATTAACGCTTATGTTAGAATGAAATAGACTTTATTTTATAAGTTGTACCTTCAATTTAAAAGGAAGGTTACTCGCTCTCAGTCGTATGGTAGAGTCAAAAGAGAGCGGTCGCCCCGCAATGCTAACTCAATCCCAACCGTTAGCAGAAATGCTGTCGCTACGTCATAACTTTCGGATAACTAAAGTAGTTATGACTAATAAGAGATCGGCAACGATGAGTTAATTAATTTTGAATTTATAGAGTTTTCTGTTTAGTTTAAATCGAAGCCCGGACGAAGGTCGCGTCCTTTAATCGATGAACAATTAAACGTGACAGCGTGTGACTACCCGCGTGTACACATACGCTTTTTGATATAAATATTTATCCTAAATAAGTGCCAATGCAAAACCAAGCTTAGTATACAGGGACTATTTTATTCACTATCAAGAGGAATTGTTAATAAATTGTATCTTCATGGAATATGGGCATCTGTTTAGACACTGGTAAGTAACCAATTCAGCATGTTAATGTAGAACTCATTGGGCGCCAATATAATATCTTTTAAATATAACGTCTTGATTACTTTTTATCACAAATTAATTTACATTTATCTAATGAGATATCTTAATTAATATTGATGATGCTTCTTGGTGGCCTGTGACTAAGTTGCAGATTCGAATCTTAACGTTCAAACGAACGGCAGTATCATTATTAGCGACAATTGATGAGTGTTTTTGCATTTCGCGAGTCTTCTTTAGCAGTTTGAAAAACTAAATACTTGAAAAGTAAATGTAGGTTTAATAACGTTTGGTTAAGGGCTTAATACTGAAACAGGAGATGGGTGTGTAGTGGCGGCGTAAGAAATTCACTACCCCATATCATCCCGTGGGTGTCGTAGGAGGCGACAGAAGGAAATGAAATAGACGGGCAGCATCATTTTCATAAGAGCTTAAAATAATAAAAAAAATGCTACTGCCATATCGCCTTTATACAGCAAGATTGGTTTATTTCAGCTATTTCCATGGTGTTATGTCCTATCGATTATTATTGTGGGAATCAATAACTGATATCGAAAATACATTTATACTTACTACAGAAAACACTTTACGTGATACTCGTATTTACTATATTACACCAAGAGACTCATTTAGAGACCTTTTTTTTAAAGAAATAAAGATCTTAACTGTTGTATCACAATTAATTTTGGACAATGTTTTACTTGGTAGAGCCATGCTGCAGCTATATTAATTGTATAGTTGTAGCACGAATGGGTCGGCTCGACCGGGGAAGGACCATGCTCTCACAGAATACAATCATAAAATAGCATCTATTGCTGTTGTGTTTCGTATGGTGAGTGTAGAGAACCGGAGACCCTTTTTACTGGAACAGAGGCATTCCATCTTAGTCCTTACGGCTGGCAACGCATCTGCAGATTGATTCGCAAACGAGGATAGATGTAGATGTCTATGGGTAACAGCAACCACTTACCATCAGATGGACTGTGTGCTCGCTTGTCACCCTTGTCCTATAAAAAAAATGTTATTAATGTGACAAAATGAGTGAATGATGCCCATATTTTCTTGTTGTTTCAAAGTAGAGACTACATAAAACTATCGGCTCATTTTTAAAATATAAATTAATAGATATTTTAAATTGGATGACTATTTAAAATTTAATGTTGGCATAAAAAGCTTCCTTAGATTTTTTTACTTATGTATATATTATATAAGGATCAATTGTAACAGTTGGGAGAAAAAAGTTTACTTGTGCGTATCCTGAAGCTTCTCACAAGATCTCCCCGCAGTAGGGACTAGTTGAAGCGATGGCTTAGCATGTGACTTTCTAAAAATGCATTGTAGAAGTTAATATTGAATTAAAATATTTGTCTTTGTCATTGCCTACCAAGCGTGGTCACTATGGCAAATATCCTCCCTGTGAGAATATATAGGGGATGCATGTTCCACAGTAGACTTTGATAGGCTGTAATAAATAAAAATACGGTTGACCCTGCAGGCTATCCCTAGAACTTCCCGCTTATCTATTTAATCTATTTCGAAAAACTATAAAATTTTTTTTTGCTTTTTATTTTTTGAAAATCTTTGAAACGGCTCTACCGATTGACTTGAAAATCTAATCAGCTCGAAGTCTCAATGAACACTTTCGAACGCCGTGTCGCCCATTTCGATCGGTTGGTTCGTTCTAAAGATATCGTACGACAAAATTTTATTTACACACACACACACACACACTCACGGCCGGACGTCCAACCGGCAATAGTCGGAACGGCTTCCTAAGACCTCAAAACGTGGAGATCTGATGAAACTCCCATTCTCAAAATCGGACTGAAATCTATAACTTAAAATCGGACCGAAATATAAGTTATCATTAACTTTTGAAAATTATTAATTTTCAAAGCGGGAAGTTAATAAATGTCTTAAAACTGTTAACGTTTTCGTGATTTTTGATTTAACTGTGCTAAGAAGACATTCAGAAAAAGGGCTGCAAGCACGCACGCATACAAGCACGCACACACACTCACAACACACAAGTGCGAGCTCGCGCGCTTAGATCTACATCGTATGCGCTAAAATATATTATAATTGTCGGTTCGGTTAAAAATTAAAATGAAATGTTTACTCTACTTACGAAAAAAAGATGTAAATCCTTATTGACTGTATGATATAGATATGTATGTAAGATAGTTAAAAGAACTTTAAAGAGCTGTAGATTTTGCTAAATAAATAAAATAAAATAAGTTTCATCGAAATCGTACAATTAGTTTCAGAGGAGATAGCAATAAACTCTAATCTACGCTCCGTCGTAATAAACAATGTACACGTTTTGATAGTCGATCCGCGATTGAAGACTGATCGAATGATCAAAATGATCGAATCATTTTGACCTGATCACCTTACAAGTGGGCCACGATCGACCCGGCCTAGGACAAACGTAAAGGAATTGACTCCATATACTCTTACCTGTTAAAGTGAAGAAAATAGGGATCAAAATCTTTCTTGCGCTTCTAGATTGCTTCACTTTGGCAGGCGTTTGTTTACTTTGAAACATCGAAACCGTCTAATGGCGCTTTTTTTCCAGATCGTATTGATAAATTCAATACTCACCACCTGTAATAATGTCGTAAAATCACCGAGACGAGCTTCAAATTTGGCTTGGTTCTGAGTAACGGTGAGGTTGTGCAGCGCTTCACCTCTTCATATATAATTCGCTTATTCTCTTCAATTAAGTTATCCACTGGTCCTACGTTAGTTTTCTTAACCGTCATCAAAGGGCGACCACTTCTTTCCTCATAGCTTAAAGTGAGTCGATCGTGCTGAAATTTCTTGTACCAGATTTACATGGTTGCCTTAGAAGGGCCTCTATTCCTTAATGCCATTTGAAGTCTATGAAATTTATCCAGTTTAGACAACGTTAGAAATCGTAAAAAATATCAGTAGATCCATTTTTAATGAAACACAATATTTCAATTTCGGTTGTTAAAAATAATTTATAGAGAAATGAAGGGAAATTTGAACTTGGAACTTTCGTATTTTTTCCAGTTAAATTAAATTTTGACTGGCTAGTGTCTCATTAAAAAAAATTATTTTCGAAAAACTTTCTTGCTGTGGAAGACATGCGTTATTTTAGTTAAAACATTTCAACGGGAAAGTTGGATATGTATGTATGTACATATAATTTAGTAAATCTAATGTACATAAACTGTGAATTTAGTTCATGGTCAAACGCTGGACTTTTAGAATAAAAAAATAGTAACATTGAATATTGGTTGGTAATAACATGTTAAGGTAAAAGCTGTTTTGCGTCGTGTGTGGCCGTGTAATGGCGGCGTAATTATCTTCTTCTTCATCATCAGCCCATGATTGCCTCGTTGGTCTAGTGGTTGTAAACGCGACTGTTGGTCATGAGTTCCCGGTACGAATCCCGGTCGAGCAAAAAACAATTATTCAGTTTTTCCTCAAGAAATTTTCAGTAGCTGCCCAGAGTCAGGAAGATGGCGGTGTCAACCCCATGCCTCGGAAAGCACGTAAGTTGGTCCTGCGCCTGATCTCTCTCCGGTCGTGTCGGTTTACTGTCCCATCGGACTATGAGAGTGATGAAATAGAGAGTGCAAGCACAGGCTTTCGCATACACTTGGGCACTGTAATCCTGTCCTGCGCCGATGGCTAGTCTCCGTTGAGGCCGCCGTGACCGAAATTTGCTCTGGAGGACATTATTACATTATCAGCCCTTAAAGGTCCATTGCTGGAAATTGACCTTTTTCGTTGTAAGAAGGATTTCTCTAAACCATTATGCTTGTCAGATGGATTGGCGATCGTAGTACCAGACGTCTCGCACTTCTGAAGTTGCTCTCCGCCGCTGGTTTGAGCATTACCCGCCTAGCTTAAACGAGATAGTTATACCGTCGTCTATTTAAAGTCAAAAGATTTTTCTGGAATATTCCTATGTCGTCTCTTATTACGACATCCATACTGGACGAAATGAGGCTTCTTACGGCGTCATATTTATCACTCCATCTCATCTTGTTGATGTCGTAAAAGTTAAAGGAAATGCCCGAAAGATCTTATAACCTCGCCTCATATGAGACGGGCCCCTTTCCAGTATAGGCTGGTAAACAAAAAAATAAAAAAAACTTAGCTTCTATTTAATAGTCAATTTCATTACAAATTTTGTAGTGAATATTGTGGAACAAGTGTTAAAACCGCCACGTCATTGTGGTGATATCAAAATTGATCGTTAGTATACTAGAGAAACATGATAGTGTTAAAAATTTTAATTAAATAAATGGGTTGCTACTTTATTACCTGAAGCTATAAGCCAAGATACCTAAAATACAAAAAAAAATAGACTAATACACGGGCAGAGGATGCCATATAGGGCGTTGTGTCCGCATTAAAGAAAAATAATTAAATAAATTAATGTAGCATTACGTCAATGGACGCTTCATAAATTTAAAAATAAACGTTGAATGAAACTGATAAAATCTGATGTAATGACGAGATTTGATAGACTACAAATCCTCGCAATCGAACACCAATTCCTACCAAAACCGATACGTGAGGCTATTGAAATTAATAAATATCCTAATTTCAGTAGAAGATGGATGGAAGAGTAGATAATTAGGAGAAGGTAATTAATATAATTAAATCCAAACGAACATACCACTGCAAGACTTCAAGATTCTGTAAGCTTGTTCTGCGTAGATCGGACCAAAAATAAGATTCAAAAACTGAAGGTAGCCGGGCTAACTATGACATCGGGACGTCAAACACCTCAGTCCTCCCGTGACCATAGGTGCTATAAAACACCGAAACTTCGGGAATTAAAAGTTAATTTAAATGGGATAAAATCCGTTAAATTAGTGTCATTCAATGTGTAGTATTCGGATAAATATTGTAAGAAATTATTATAAAAAATAAACGATTAAAAATATACTACAAATATAAATTTATAACACAATATGTAGTAGCTGTGGTAGTCTTTAATTTTATTCTTCAATTTTTCAACAACACTAGGATTTTCAATTGTATCATGGAGGCATTTTACAGACATAAATTACACAAGAACAGACAACCAGATCCGAAACAATAATTTTTTGTCATACAAATACTTGTTCTGTGCGGGATTCGATCCCGCGACATGAAAAAAGGAAGTTCTCGAATTCGATCTTATGCTTTTTAGGGTTCCGTAACCAAAGGGTAACCAACGGGACCCTATTACTAAGCCTCCGCTGTCCGTCCGTCTGTCTGTCAGCGGGCTGTATCTCATGATCCGTAATAGGTAGACAGTTGAAATTTTCACATAATGTGTATTTCTGTTGCCGCTATAACAACAATAAATAAATAATAAAAATAAAAATTAAAGTGGGCTCCCCTACTAGAAACGTGTTTTACGATGGTACGGAACGGAACCCTTCATGCGTGAGTCCGACTCGCACTTAGGCGGTTATTTGTATGCATGTTAAGCAATATCTTAGTCAAATTGTGAAACGATTTTAATTATTTTTTTATTAATTATAGGTTATACTAAAGCGGTGGTCCCGCCGTTTTGAGAAAAATTTCCACAAACTTCTTCCCCTATTTTTCAAGTAACGAAGTTTTTAATGTAACTATTTGGACGACATTCTCGTTGTGACCCTGAGCTGGTGATATTCCATAGGCCACTCAAAGGGTCAAGAAATTATACTATTAACAAAAGTAGGAAAAGAACTGGCTACAAAGACTAATAAAATAATCCCGTTCCGTGGCGCAGTGGCTTAGCAATGAGCTGCGGCGCTGAGGCTGCGGGTTCGATCCGCACGGAACAAGTATTTGTATAGCATACAAATAATTGTTCCGGGTCTGGATGTTTGTCCTTGTGTAGTTTATGTATGTAAACTGCCTCCACGATACGAAATCCTAGTGTGGCGATAATTTTTTATAGTTTCACATTATAGCTCCTCAAGTAGGGGCATTCATTCTTCTATACACTCAATATACGCTATGTCTTAGCACCGACTTCAGAAACTGTTTTATTGAAGTTAAACTTCTATATGGACGTAGTGGAGAATTTAGTACCGTATTAAAATCAAAATTGTCACGGTTTCTGTAACGTTTTAGTGACGGGGCTGCATGAGTATACTGTTATTTAACTTACTTATGTAAAATCTCTACATAGTTTAAAGTCTGTTCCTTAGATCTTTTAAACTACGCAACGGATTTTAGTGCGGTTCATCATCAATACACAGAATGATTTAAGAGGATGGTTTATATGTGTAATACATGCATATTATAGTAGAAAAAGGCGAGAATCTATATATAAAATCAATTTCTGTCCGTTCGCCTCGCTAAAACTCAAAACAGCTCGACCGATTTAGATGAAATTTTTGTGAATTTGAATGGTTTGAAGATGGTATAGATTCACATTTGGACTCGGTAGGTGGCGCAGTTATCGAGATACAGATATTACTCGTGCGTAGCCAGGGCGGATCGCTAGTCTATACAAATAAATAAAATTGAAGTGTCTGTTTGTAATGTTAAAATAACAGCTTTTACTAAATGCATATGAAAGTATAGGTATACGGTACTAATAACAAAAAGAATTTTTAAAATTTCTGTCTGTCTGTTTGTTTCGGCTAATCTCCGAATCAGCTGGACCGATTTTGACGGACTCACTGGCAGATAGCTGATATTATAAGGAGTAACTTAGGATACTTTCATTTTAGAAAAATAATTAGGTTTCCGCGCAAAAAATTAAAACACATGAAATCGTAGTAAATTCTACGCGGCGAAGTTGCGGTGAATAGCTAGTAAAATATACGTGGTAGAGCCATGCTGCAGCTATATTAGTAGTATAGTTCTAGAACGAATAGATCGGCTCGCCGGAAGGACCACGCTCTCACAGAAATACCAGCGTAAAATAGCAGCTTAACACTGCTGTGTTTCGTATGGTGAGTGTAAAGAACCGGATACCCTTTTTACTGGAAAAGAGGCATTCCATCTTAGTCCTCACGGGTGACAACACATCTGCATTTTGATTCTTTATTGAGGATAGATGTAGATGTCTATAGGCCACAGCAACCACTTACCATCAGGTGGACTGTGTGCTCGTTTGTCACCCTATCCTATTAAGAAAAAAGAAGAATGATGTGTCGTAAACAAGTTTCACTTCGTCAGTGTGTACACAATTACACGCACAATTTTTGTTACACTAGCAAGGGGGACGATATCCAATAGTTGGCGGAATAACTATTTTGTTAACGACAGACGTAAAAACAGACTGGATGCAGCATAAAGGTGGGAGAAGTCTGGTGCTTCGACCATCAATCGTCCACCAAGCGTAACGATGAAGGCAAATTCACCATATAACGGGGAAGTCTCAATCCAGCAGTTGATTTTTGTGGGCTAATAATTTTTTGTGGGTTTTTAGAAGAGAAAAAAAAATGGTATGAGAGGGGGTGAAAAACAATTACATATTGCACTTGATGGTAATGTGGATATATGTGATAGTCCATTGATATTGCTAGCTACATCTGTTCTCGATTACGATTTAAAAATTGTAATTGTGTGATTTAAAAAGTATTTATATTGTACCGTATATCCTTATCGGTCAGATAATATTTATAATCCTATCGGTCAGATAATATAAATTTGAATCCGATCCGATGATATTTAAAGTATTTTTTTTAACTAATCCAATTGTTGTAACAACAACCCATCGGCCCATTAGCTCAGTTGGTTAGAGCGTCGTGCTAATAACGCGAAGGTCGCGGGTTCGATCCCCTCATGGGCCACACCTACTTTTTTTAAATTAATTGGTCTAAATATATGTATAACCATGGTTAAGAAACTATTTTGCATAATATACCTACCTAATAATAGAATTTATACAAAAATTCATTGGTTTATTTTTATAGAATAAGGGTGCACAAATGAGTACACAGTTCACCTGCTGATAAGTGGATGCTGTGGCCCATAGACATCTATATTTCCTTGATTAAAAACCAAAGTGCAAAAGCATTGTCACCCATTGTAAAATGGTTCTTCGGCTCTTAACACTCATCATAGAGTTGCTATTTTGCGCTGGTACTCTGTGAAAGCGTGGTCGTTCCCCGGTAAAGCCGACTCATTCGTGCTACAGTCATAATATAGCTGTAGCATGGCTCTAACACGTGAAAGATAGGTAGTTGTGTACAGGGATGAAATAAATGGGTTTATGTATTCTCTCCACTGCCTCCACGATAGAAAATTTATTTTAAACATATTTAACTACTAGCTTATTACCCGCGGCTTCGCTTGCGTGGTCTTCAATTTAGAAACATCATTAAATGCTATTCCGCCCCAAATTTAGCAAAATTCGATCACTTTTAGAGTCACTTCGGTATCTGTGTATCTATGTCAGTTTGTCAAAATTTTTTGAATTCCCAAAGACTATTGGACCTAGATGATTGATAATTGGCATATATATATATATATATATATATATATATATATATATATATATATATATATATATATGCTACAGAAACACGTGAAAAATAAGTTTTCAGAATTCCATTAATATCATATGTCTAGAAACATCTACAATTTTTATATTGGACGTGTGTTCCGATGTATCCATAAGAAAGATAAATTGTCTTAGAATCAAAATTTACTATTATTATTTACTCTCTACATTCATTCGTAATTAAAGTTAATTTAGTTTAAACAAAATAATGATGAATTTATGGTCTTTGCGGTATTTGATTCATATCATTGTACCCATTTAACATTGATTGGGAGCATAAAATAGATTCTGATATTTTTCTACGTTTATCACGCAGTGAGACCCGAGCATAGCCTCTCCATAGCTCGCTGAGCGACCTTGAGCTCATCCGCCAGCAGTGAAGGACCACGTTTCAGTTCCGTAGGTCATCACTGGCAACACGCACTGTTGTACAGCCTCGTTTTCAAGTTTTGAGGTATACCTGACGAGAAGATGCCGTAATTTCTCAAACGCTGCCCAGCCGAGTTGAATCCTCGATTACCTCTCGGTCGAAGTTGGACTTACCTAGTGGACTATTTGTCCCAGGTAAACATATTCGTCAACAACTTCGAGCTTAGTGCTCCCAACAACTACCGGCATAGGTGTGACATGGACATTAAACATGATCTTTGTTTTGTCCATGTTCATCTTAAGACTTTTTGGTTTTTATTTTTTGAAAATCTTTGAAACGGCTCTACCGATTGACTTGAAAATCAAATCAGCTTGAAGTGTCAATGAACACTTTCGAACGCCGTGTCGCCCATTTCGATCGGTTGGTTCGTTCTAAAGATATCGTAAGACAAAATTTTATTTACACACACACACACACACTCACGGCCGGACGTCCAACCGGGAATAGTCGGAACGGCTTCCTAGCACCTCAAAACGTGGAGATCTGATGAAAACTCGCATTCTCAAAATCGGACCGAAATCTATAACTTAAAATCGGACCGAAATCTATAACTTATCATTAACTTTTGAAAAGTATTAATTTTCAAAGCGGGAAGTTAATAAATGTCTTAAAACTGTTAACACATTCAGAAAAAAATTGTTAATCACTTAAATTATAGGTATCGTCGAATTCCCCAAAACTATGTTCTTGTAAGCATTTTCACCTCTTAACGCTTGAAAAGCGCGAATATTATGTAGGTATATGACATGACGTTCATGCATAGCCCTTGTAATGGGCATGGACTTAGTGTCCAAAATGTTGTGTTTAAACTGTCCTAGAACCAGAACACGACAAACAAAGCTTTTTGCAATAGCACGTATAAAAACAAGTTATGCCCAAAATTTATTAGTCTCTCAGATAGGTATTACATATAGAATATAACAAAACATTTCAGTCTATAGACATATTCTATGGAAGTAAATTAAACTTTGTGCGAGAAGTTTTTAAAAATACTTAATGATCATATCAAACACACACACACACACAGAGAGAGAGAGACGGACATATGCACGCACGCACGCATGCACGCACGCACGCACACTCATAACACATAAGTGCGAGCTTGCGCACTTACATCTAATTCGTATGCGCTAAAATATATTATAATATAATTGTGGGTTCGGTTAAAAATTAAAATGAAATGTTTTCTACTTAAAAAAAAATGTAAATCCTTATTGGCTGTATGGTATAGATATGTATGTAAGATAGTTAAAAGAACTTTAAAGAGCTGTAGATTTTGCTAAATAAATAAAATAAAATAAGTTTCATCGAAACCGTACAATTAGTTTCAGAGGAGATAACAATAAACTCTAATCTACGCTCCGCCGTAATAAACAATGTACACGTTTTGATAGTCGATCCGCGATTGAAGACTGATCGAATGATCAAAATGATTCAATCATTTTGACCTGATCACCTTACCAGTGGGCCACGATCGACCCGGGCTAGGACAAACGTAATGGAATTGACTCCATATACTCTTACCTGTTAAAGTGAAAAAAATAGCGATTAAAATCTTTCTTGCGCTTCTCGATTGCTTCACTTTGGCAGGCGTTTGTTCACTTTGAAACATCGAAACCGTCTAATGGCGCTTTTTTTCCAGATCGTATTGATAAATTCAATACTCATCACCTGTAATAATGTCGTAAATTCACCGAGACGAGCTTCAAATTTGGCTTGGTTCTGAGTAACGGTGAGGTTGTGCAGCACTTCATCTCTTCATATATAATTCGTTTATTCTCTTCTGTAAGTTATCCACTGGTCCTACGTTACTTTTCTTAACCGTCATCAAAGGGCGACCACTTCTTTCCTCATAGCTTAAAGTGAGTCGATCGTGCTGAAATTTCTTGTACCAGATTTACATGGTTGCCTTAGAAGGGCCTCTCTTCCTTAATGCCATTTGAAGTCTATCAAATTTGTCCAGTATAGACAACGTTAGAAATCGTAAAAAAATATCAGCAGATCCATTTTTAATGAAACACAATATTTCAATTTCGGTTGTTAAAAATAATGTATAGAGAAATGAAGGGAAATTTGAACTTGGAACTTTCGTATTTTTTCCAGTTAAATTAAATTTTGACTGGCTAGTGTCTCATTAAAAAAAAATTATTTTCGAAAAACTTTCTTTCTGTAGAAGACATGCGTTATTTTAGTTAAAACATTTCAACGGGAAAGTTGGATATGTACGTATGTACATGTAATTTAGTAAATCTAATGTACATAAACTGTGAATTTAGTTCATGGTCAAACGCTGGACTTTTAGAATAAAAAAAATAGTAACATTGAATATCGGTAGGTAATAACATGTTAAGGTAAAAGCTGTTTTGCGTCGTGTGTGGCCGTGTAATGGCGGCGTGATTATCTTCTTCTTCATCATCATCAGCCCATGATTGCCTCGTTGGTCTAGTGGTTGTAAACGCGACTGTTGGTCATGAGTTCCCGGGTACGAATCCCGGGTCGAGCAAAAAAAACAATTATTCAGTTTTTTCCTCAAGAAATTTTCAGTAGCTGCCCAGAGTCAGGAAGATGGCGGTGTCTAACCCCCATGCCTCGGAAAGCACGTAAAGCCGCGCCTGCGCCTGATCTCTCTCCGGTCGTGTCGGTTTACCGTCCCATCGGACTATGAGAGTGATGAAATAGAGAGTGCAAGCACAGGCTTTCGCATACACTTGGGCACTGTAATCCTGTCCTGCGCCGATGGCTAGTCTCCGTTGAGGCCGCCGTGACCGAAATTTGCTCTGGAGGACATTATTACATTATCAGCCCTTAAAAGTCCATTGCTGGAAATTGACATTTTTCGTTGTAGGGAAGGATTTCTCTAAACCATTATGCTTGTCAGATGGATTGGCGATCGCAGTACCAGACGTCTCGTACTTCTGAAGTTGCTCTCCGTCGCTGGTTTGAGCATTATCCGCCTGGCTTAAGCGAGATAGTTATACCGTCGTCTATTTAAAGTCAAAAGATTTTTCTGGAATATTCCTTTGTCGTCTCTTACGACACCCACACTGGACGAAATGGGGCTTCTTACGGCGTCATATTTATCACTCCATCTCATCTTGTTGATGTCGTAAAAGTTAAAGGAAATGCCCGAAAGATCTTATAACCTCGCCTCATATGAGACAGGCCCCTTTCCAGTATAGGCTGATAAACAAAAAATAAAAAAACTTAGCTTTTATTTAATAGTCAATTTCATTACAAATTTTGTAGTGAATATTGTGAAACAAGTGTTAAAACCGCCACGTCATTGTGGTAATATCAAAATTGATCGTTAGTATACTAGAGAAACATGATAGTGTTATAAATTTTAATTAAATAAATGGGTTGCTACTTTATTACATGAAGCTATAAGCCAAGATACCTAAAATACAAAAAAAAATAGACTAATACACGGGCAGAGAATGCCATATTGGGCGTTGTGTCCGCATTAAAGTAAAAATAATTAAATAAATTAATGCAGCATTACGTGAATGGACGCTTCATAAATTTAAAAAATAAACGTTGAATGAAACTGATAAAATCTGATGTAATGACGAGATTTGATAGACCTCAAATCCTCGCAATCGAACACCGATTCCTACCAAAAACGATACGTGAGGCTATTGAAATTAATAAATATATTAATTTCAATATAGAAGAAGGATGGAAGAGTAGATAATTAGGAGAAGGTAATTAATAAAATTAAATCCAAACCCGAACATACTACTGCAAGACTTCAAGATTCTGTAAGCTTGTTCTGCGTAGATCGGACCAAAAAATAAGATTCAAAAACTGAAGGTAGCCGGGCTAACTATGACATCGGGACGTCAAACACCTCAGTCCTCCCGTGACCATATGTGCTATAAAACACCCGAAACTTCGGGAATTAAAAAGTTGAATTTAAATGGGATAAAATCCGTTAAATTAGTGTCATTCAATGTGTAATATTCGGATAAATATTGTAAGAAATTATTATAAAAAATAAACGATTAAAAATATACTACAAATATAAATTTATAACACAATATGTAGTAGCTGTGGTAGTCTTTAATTTTATTGTTCAATTTTTCAACAACACTAGGATTTTCAATTGTATCATGGAGGCATTTTACAGACATTAATTACACAAGAACAGACAACCAGATCCGAAACAATAATTTTTTGTCATGCAAATACTTGTTCTGTGCGGGTTCCATCCCGCGACATGAAAAAAGGAAGTTCTCTAATTCGATCTTATGCTTTTTAGGGTTCCGTAACCAAAGGGTGACCAACGTGACCCTATTACTAAGCCTCCGCTGTCTGTCCGTCTGTCTGTCAGCGGGCTGTATCTCATGATCCGTAATAGGTAGACAGTTGAAATTTTCACATGATGTGTATTTCTGTTGCCGCTATAACAACAATAAATAAATAATAAAAATAAAAATTAAAGTGGGCTCCCCTACTAGAAACGTGTTTTACGATGGTACGGAACGGAACCCTTCATGCGTGAGTCCGACTCGCACTTAGGCGGTTATTTGTATGCATGTTAAGCAATATCTTAGTCAAATTGTGAAACGATTTTAATTATTTTTTTATTAATTATAGGTTATACTAAAGCGGTGGTCCCGCCGTTTTGAGAAAAAATTCCACAAACTTCTTTCCCTTTCAAGTAACGAAGTTTTTAATGTAACTATTTGGACGACATTCTCGTTGTAACCCTGAGCTGGTGATATTCCATAGGCCACTCAAAAGGGTCAAGAAATTATACTATTAATAAAAAGTAGGAAAGGAACTGGCTACAAAGGACTAATAAAATCATCCCGTTCCGTGGCGCAGTGGTTTAGCAATGAGCTGCGGCGCTGAGGGCTGCGGGTTCGAATCCCGCACGGAACAAGTATTTGTATGGCATACAAATAATTGTTCCGGGTCTGGATGTTTGTCCTTGTGTAGTTTATGTATGTAAACTGCCTCCACGATACGAAATCCTAGTGTGGCGATAATTTTTTTTATAGTTTCCACATTATAGCTCCTCAAGTAGGGGCATTCATTCTTCTATACACTCAATATACGCTATGTCTTAGCACCGACTTCAGAAACTGTTTTATTGAAGTTAAACTTCTATATGGACGTAGTGGAGAAATTTAGTACCGTATTAAAATCAAAATTGTCACGGTTTCTGTAACGTTTTAGTGACGGGCTGCATGAGTATACTGTTATTTAACTTACTTATGTAAAATCTCTACATAGTTTAAAGTCGCTTCTCGCCGTCTGTTCGCTTAGATCTTTTAAACTACGCAACGGATTTTAGTGCGGTTCATCATCAATACACAGAATGATTTAAGAGGATGATTTATATGTGTAATACATACATATTATAGTAGAAAAAAGGCGAGAATCTATATATAAAAATCAATTTCTGTCCGTTCGTCTGTCTAAAACTCAAAAACGGCTCGACCGATTATGATGAAATTTTTGTGAATTTGAATTGTTTGAAGATGGTATAGATTTGCATTTGGACTCGGTAGGTGGCGCAGTTATCGAGATACAGATATTACTCGTGCGTAGCCGGGGCGGATCGCTAGTCTATACAAATAAATAAAATTGAAGTGTCTGTTTGTAATGTTAAAATAACTGCTTTTTACTAAATGCATATGAAAGTATAGGTATACGGTACTAATAACAAAAAAAGAATTTTTAAAATTTTTGTCAGTCTGCCTGTTTGTTCCGGCTAATCTCCGAAACGGCTGGACCGATTTTGACGGAACTTTCTCTGGCAGATAGCTGATGTTATAAGGAGTAACTTAGGATACTTTCATTTTAGAAAAAGAATTAGGTTTCCGCGCAAAAAAATTAAAACACATGAAATCGTAGTAAATTCTAAAGTTGCGGGGAAGAGCTAGTATAATATATGTACGTGGTAGAGCCATGCTGCAGCTATATTAATAGTATAGTTGTAGCACGAATGGGTCGGCTCGCCGGAAGGACCACGCTCTCACAGAAATACCAGCGTAAAATAGCAGCTTAACACTGCTGTGTTTCGTATGGTGAGTGTAAAGAACCGGATACCCTTTTACTGGAGAAGAGGCATTCCATCTTAGTCCTCACGGGTGACAACACATCTGCATTTTGATTCTTTATTGAGGATAGATGTAGGTCACAGCAACCACTTACCATTAGGTGGACTGTGTGCTCGTTTGTCACCCTATCCTATTAAAAAAAAGAAGAATGATGTGTCGTAAACAAGTTTCACTTCGTACGTGTGTACACAATTACACGCACAATTTTTGTTACACTAGCAAGGGGACGATATCCAATAGTTGGCGGAATAACTATTTTGTTAACGACAGACGTAAAAACAGACTGGATGCAGCATAAGGTGGGAGAAGTCTGGTGCTTCGACCATCAATCGTCCACCAAGCGTAACGATGAAGGCAAATTCACCATACAACGGGAAGTCTCAATCCAGCAGTTGATTTTGTGGGCTAATAAATTTTGTGGGTTTTAGAAAATGGTATGAGAGGGGGTGAAAAACAATTACATATTGCACTTGATGTAATGTGGATAGATGTGATAGTCCATTGATATTGCTAGCTACATCTGTTCTCGATTACGAAATAAAAATTGTAATTGTGTGATTCAAAAGTATTTATATTGTACCGTATATCGTTATCGGTCAGATAATATTTATAATCCTATCGGTCAGATAATATAAATTTGAATCCGATCCGATGATATTTAAAGTATTTTTTAACTAATCCAATTGTTGTAACAACAACCCATCGGCCCATTAGCTCAGTTGGTTAGAGCGTCGTGCTAATAACGCGAAGGTCGCGGGTTCGATCCCCTCATGGGCCACACTTACTTTTTTAAATTAATTGGTCTAAATACATAGTTAAGAAACTATTTTGCATAATATACCTACCTAATAATAGAATTTATACAAAAATTCATTGTTTTATTTTTATAGAATAAGAGTGTACAAACGAGTACACAGTTCACCTGCTGATAAGTGGATTCTGTGGCCCATAGACACCTACATTTCCTTGATTAAAAACCAAAGTGCAAAAGCATTGTCACCCCTGAGGGTTAAGATGGAATGCCTCGATTGTAAAATGGTTCTTCGGCTCTTAACACTCATCATAGAGTTGCTATTTTGCGCTGGTACTCTGTGAAAGCGTGGTCGTTCCCCGGTAAAGCCGACCCATTCGTGCTACAGTCATAATATAGCTGTAGCATGGCTCTAGCACGTGAAAAAGACAGGTAGTTGTGTACTACACGGGGTGAAATAAATGGGTTTATGTATTCTCCTCCACTGCCTCCACACGATAGAATATTTTATTTTTAAACATATTTAACTACTAGCTTATTACCCGCGGCTTCGCTTGCGTGGTCTTCAATTTAGAAACATCATTAAATGCTATTCCGCCCCAAATTTAGCAAAATTCGATCACTTTTAGAGTCACTTTGGTATCTGTGTATCTGTCAGTTTGTCAAAGAATTTTTTTGAATTCCCAAAGACTATTGGGCCTAGATTATTGATAATTGGCATATATATATATATATATATATATATATATATATATATATATATATATATATACTATGCTACAGAAACACGTGAAAAATAAGTTTTTCAGAATTCCATTAATATCATATGTCTAGAAACATCTACAATTTTTTATATTGGACGTGTGTTCCGATGTATCCATAAGAAAGATAAATTGTCTTAGAATCAAAATTTACTATTATTATTTACTCTCTACATTCATTCATAATTAAAGTTAATTTAGTTTAAACAAAATAATGATGAATTTATGGTCTTTGCGGTATTTGATTCATATCATTGTTCCCATTTAACATTGATTGGGAGCATAAAATAGATTCTGATATTTTTTCTACGTTCGAGTAGACTTCAAAATTTCATATAATATGCAGTTCTGACAATGATGAATGCTACACATGTAATAAAACAAATTTTAATAAATCACGTTATATTTTAACGTTTATTTAAGCGGGTTGTACAAAACACATCTTTGGAAGAAAGTTCCATAAAAAATTGCGTAAAAGAACATATTGCTGATGTGAAGCACCGACGCTACGAGAAGTCTGAAGTATAACAACATGTTCAGTATCCAACCATTATATCAGATCTGATAGACAACAAATCCTCGCAATAGAACACCGATTCCTACCAAGGATGATTCCCGAGGCTATTAAAATTAAAAACATCCTAACTTCAAACCCAAGCATACTACTGCAAGACTTCAAGATACTGTAAGCTCGTCCTGCGTAGTTCGGACCAAACATTATTAGGTAAAAGTTGATTGTAGTCTTCGTACAATCAACTTTTACCTATTACCCCCCCGTCTCCCTGGGTTCTTTATAGTGCCCGAAACGTCACTATAAAGAACCCAGAATGAAAAAAGTAAAAATTAAACACGATATAAAACCCTTAAGATTACTTTTATTGCAAATGAATTTCTATTCGCTTCGCAGTGAACAAATTCTTTCGAATCTTTGCTACCGTTAATATTTACGGTAGTATGAAAACAAAAAAGTAACATCTCCGAAAATATTAATGAAATAAAAACAGCATAATTGCCCCATTAAAACTGAAAAAAGTAGATACTTGTCACTACTGGGCACAGGCCATAGAGCTTTTGGGCAAAAAAAGTGCCAACGCACGATCACCTCAACTGGGAACTCACTGGACTCAAATTTCTCAGATATGCAGGTTTTCTTTCACCACCGAGAACGTGGTAAATCGATACTTAAAATTGCAATTAACATAATATGTAAAAATATATAATAATGCTTAAATGCTAATATAAAATAAACCTTTGTTTAAGTAAAATCTTAGCCTGTTCATTTACATATCTCATGTGAGCTATGAACCAGGACTGTCACAAAAATCTTCATTTGTCTGATAATACGAAAACTCAAAAATACAAAAATCTTAAATGACGAACTGATTTATAAGTCTCATTAAAGGTATAAAAACTAAAGTAGCAGCTTACATACGTCTCAATACTGTGCACAGGGCTCCTCATTACCTATAGTATTTGTGGGCAGAAAAGAGTATGCCGCAATCCTTCAACTACTATTCAGACATTTAGGTTTGCCCACGAAGTTATTCTTCACCACTTCACCGGATACGCGGTAAGTCAGCACGTACAATTTTCCATAGCAGATTCATTTGTCCTCAAAGGACTCGTACACGTTTTGCTCCCTTGCCGTGATGAAATCTCACGGCGAGCTACACGGCTCTCGTGTTTGTTTAAATAAAATTCATAAAAACTGAAACAAAGCTTTTGTACGATTGTTGACCATATCTACCTAGTAATTAGAAACCCAACGATGCCACGAACTAATTCATCAAATAGAGATAAAAGCACACAGTGCACTTAATTTCCAATTATTTACATCAGCTACCGTGATAACATATGAAGTTGGTAAAATGAAACCTATGCCTACAGACACCCCATATATTCAAATAACGAGCTTCTCTCCTAATCTCAGTTTTGTGTACACAGTACTGGATACTGTGCGCACAAAACACACGTGTTGTGTTGTTAGCCATTTTGTCAAACGTGGTAATTGTGGTAAATAATCGCGATAATTGCCACCGGTCTAGATATTTTTAAGTGTGACAATTTTTGATGCTCCACGAATAAGTATTCAGTAAAAATGAAATGAAAATCAAAACTATACTATCTAATAATATCAGCTATAGAAGGTTGGGGTGCGACTGGTTCAAGAGCCACCCTAAAGCTGGGAACATTTATTTATTATATAAAAAAGGCATAAAGTGATGTTGATTCTGTTAAAAATCTGTTTCTGTTAAAAACACGCTATCAGCGCCGCTAGCGGTGAAAAACTATTTGACGATATGACCATATTATCATGAAATAGCAATGGTGTGTTTACTTATTAATATACATAGTTAAACGATCTCTATTCATTGATTTGGCTAAGCTGTATCATGACATGGCCAACAAACAGTGATAAATATCATGAAATGACACCATTACACGAAATAATGATTTAATGAGAATTTTGCAATAATTGCAGGCAGACCAGTTTTAATCAGTTTACATACGGATGTAGTATCAAACGTATTAAAATTGATATGTTTTTTAGTTCAAAAAATATCAATTTTCATACTTTTGATAGATGTTACTATTATCTAAGCATATAAATGTAAGTTATTTATATTATTTAATTTATTAGTTACTAAAGGCAAAATATAGGCTTTTTTCATTTGATAATAGATGGCGATGTTTTGATAATTAAAACGTATATTGTCAGCCGGAGTTTCAAATTGTTATGCAAAGGTTAAAACTAATTTTAAACTTTATTTACAAATATGATATTTATTTGAAAAAACACCCGTCATCCCGCCTATTAACTAACATAATCATATATAATATAATAGAAAATTAACATCTAAAGGAAGAAAAATACTTAACCCATAAAAAGTAGCCTACAAGTTGCCCCGGGTTACTAACATATAAAATTTAATGGAAATAGGTCTAGTAGTTTTTGCGTGAATCGCTAATACACAGACAGACAGACAGACAGACAAAAATTCTAAAGACCACTAATTTGGCTTCAGTACCCTTTATTTAGTCCCCTGGACTTGTTTTTTCAAGAGTATATTAGAATTACAGACACGACTTTTCAGATTTATTATATGTATAGATTAGGTATATAACTATTAGGATTGTTAATAAAAAGATTGTGTCCTTAGAACAAAACAAAGATGAGCTGGAATCTACGAGCGGGGGGCGTAGCCAACGCGAGAGCGCGTGGCCGGATCGCGCCACACCGCCTGCCGCCTCATTTCCCATGCAGAACTCTAGTCACGTCAAATTCGAGCCACCCAACGTGCCCGTCATTTTTGTGCTGGGTAACTTACTTATCTTACTTTAAGTTAAAATTAAACGCGATGAAATCCTAAAATTCAAAGTGATTACAAATGCCTTTTCGTCCAGGAGGCCCGGGCAGCGGGAAGGTGACCCACTGCGACAACTTGATGCAGGAGCGGCGCGGAATGGTGCACATCAACATGACCGACCTGTTGCAGCAGTACGCCATTGGTAACGGTACGTGATCTAATATACATTGTTATTGCAGTAGCGAGCACAGGGTTTAGACTACAGATATTATATAGTAATCTAGAGTACACTACAGAGTTCATACCACAAGCATTTACTACCTACTCAGCTTGAGTTTTCTATCATATCACAATTGATTGATTTTGTTTGAGACAAAACATAGTTCCGTTTACGTCCACCAGTGGCGCTGTTCATGTTTACATACAATTGGGTATTTAAAACTATCAGTAATAAATTACTATGTGATATAATTTAAATTAGCTACTTTTTTAAGTGTATTAGATTTTGGGTAATTATTCATTTTAACTTAGATTACATTTTTAGTATTTCAAAATATATACAAATAAGATAATTTTACTAAAAAAGACTGGCGTCCTTGCACTATGTTCTTTCCCAGAACAATAACTTTCTTCGTTTTTGTATGTTAGTTTGACAACTCTTAAAAAGTATTTAATTGGTCAATAGTGTCAAATATCCAAAATGTCTCTCGTGAGGGAGTAGTAGAGAGTACCTAAATAAGTAAGTGGTAGTCATCATATATCAAGCCAATGTCTGTTTTATATATTTTAGTATTTTTATACATTGTTATCATTGCGAAAACATAACACTGTTGCTGCGCGATTCCCACCGGCAAAATTGCCACCAGACATTGTTAAACGGTAGAGCCACGCTGTAGCCTATTATGGATGTAGCACAAATGGATCGGGTCGACCGAGAAAGGATTGCGCTTGAACAGAGGGTCTGGATGTTTATCCTTGTGAAATTTATGTATGTAAACTGCCCGCACTATACAGGAGAAAATCCTAGTGTGGAGATAACGTCAATAAAAAAAAGAAAAAGAAGGAAAATAATTTAAAATTTAAAAATTTTGTACAACCGACTTCAATATAAATTATTACGAATAACTTAAAAACTATTGGTCAGACTTTGATCAAATTTATATGGGACCACATGAGAAGCACCAGCTTTCAAATAAAAAATAAAAAATAATCATCGAAAACGGTTCACCCAGAAAAAAGTTATGAGGTAACACACATAAAAAAACGAACATATAGTCGAATTGAGTATCGTCTCCTTTTTGAAGTCGGTAGAAAAAGAAGAATACCAGCGTAAAATAGCAGCATAATGTTGCTATATTTCGTATGGTAAGTGACGAGAACCGGAGACCATTTCACTGATAGCGAGGCATTCCATTTTAGTTCTTGAGGGTGACTAGGCATTTACATTTTGATTCCTAATCGAAGATAGATGTAGGTGATGAACCAAAGCATCCACTTACGATTAGGTGGATCGTGTGTTCGTTTGCCAACCCTACTACTATTAAAAAAAGTTACAAATTTGGACGGCTTTGGAAGATTAAATTTAATTAAAAAAGATTAAATTGTTGATTTTTGAGTCTAGATTTGCTGTAAATTGTCTTTAAAACGCTTATGATTTTTTTCTTGAAACCTCGACTGCATGTAGTGGTGCCTTGTTTATTGACGACCGACTCTGGCGACCTATAGATAGCGTTATATTCATTTCCACACACCGATTTCATACGGGCTTTTGAGGTTCATCCTCCATAATCATTGCTAAGGTATTGGCTCTCCGCTTACTAACTCACTTGCTCAGCTTTGTAATCTTTCAAAACTTTGCTTCTATCTCAGCTGTCAGGGGTGACAACGCATCTGTAAGCTGCTTTGTTTAAAGTTGTTTACACGCGTCCATTCAAATTCAAATTTATTTATTTGTCCATGGAGTACAGTAGCCACTTTTTTATAAAAATGAAGGACAAACGAACCAACAGTCCATCTGATTGATTGGCTACTGCAGTCCATGCACACCTGAATCCAACTTCAAACAAAGGAGATGGAATGCCTCACAACCCGTAATTATATTGACTCTATATATATTATGTACTTTAGATCGGAACACAGCATATTTGGCGGCTAAGCTAGGTAAGAGGCAGTAATGGACGCAGTATTAGGGTTAGTTAGGTCCTAACCTTCAAACCATATACTATCAGATTAGAGCGATTGTGACTGTCCATGTGTAATATATTATTATATATCATCGTTCCTCCACTGCTGAATATAAAATAATAGACAACTCAAAGAATGCCACAAAACGCCATCATCGATCGACATGAACCAGGTCGTCCCCATCTGAGGGGCCACCCTAGGTGACATTTACAAAATAATGTTTTACTAATTTGTATGTCGTCTCACCATACGAAACACAGTAGCATCAAGCTGTTTTTTCTTTGAGAAGATTCTTTGAGAGCGTGGTCCTTGCCCGGTCGAGCCGACTTAATTTCAGTTATTGGTTAGTAGTGTTGCCCAAATGCAAGAACAAGACGAGACTTAGCCAGTCTTGGTCTTGGTCTTGTGCCAATTCACCTGGTCTTGGTCATGGTCTTGGTATTGCGCTCCCAGTCTTGGTCTTGGTCTTGCAGCAAGAGTCTCGCAAGTCTCGCAATTACCTATTAGCCTATTGCTATTTATTAAATGTTACTTTAGATCTTAGAACAACTTAACAGAGTAGGTACATTTTGAACTTGAATTAAAATAGCCATAGTAAAGACCAACCAAATTAATAAATGTCTAAACATTTAATGAGAAATTCGAAAAATCAACTGACACCGGGTGGGGTTTGAGCCCACGACCTAAGCGATCCGTGCCGATGCTCTAACCAACTGAGCTATCTACCGTGTCCCACGGCCACGGGAGTCAGTCTGTTTCTTAATAAACGTTTACATTTAATAAGCTTACATGTGCTAAAACGTGGTTAAAACATATACAAAACAAATTAATGAAATTAACTTGACTGTATTTTAAAGAACATTATCTGTCTAGAAAGAGATTGATAGACCCTCACCTTATATGAAATGGAATAAAAAAATTATACAATTTATACAATTTACCATTTATTTAAATAAAAAATAAAATACAATACAAATTAAATTACATAACAGTACACAATAGCTTTGACATTACTGTTACTTTATATTAATTCGTTTGACCAAGAATTAATACTAAGTAACCATCTGGCGATGAGTCAGCCAGATAGTTAACCTATTTCTATGTTTTCTAACTACTAATGATGCTTTAGAAAATAATCTCTCAGCAGGTACTGAACTTGCAGGTATTGAAAGAAAATCACGGGCCATCTTCGATAAAGTCGGGTATTCTGTCTTATGCGTTCTCCACCACTCTAAAATGTCTTCCGAGCTGGTGGCTCTGGGTTTACTTAGGTACTCCTCCAACTCGTCAATAACTAAGCCTTGAAGTCAAGATCCAGATCCAGATGACGTCGAGGGACACGCATACAGTTTCTCAACGTCTATTACGTCTTCATCTTCATCATATTCACATACTTTCTTTTAATTTCTTGGTGATTCTAGAGATTTATTCACTGATTGTAGACTTTTATATTCTTTATAAAATCAATCAAATGTTGTGCGTGCGGCGCGGCGGCGACGATTGTATACGATATCAATAGAAGCCGCCGGCGCGTGTATCTTGACCTTGTACTTCCGAATTGCTGCAAAATTTCTTTGACAGGTCAGTATCCGACCTTTGATGATGCCGACAACAAGACGCCGCGCACTATCAAAGTGCCGATGGTCAAAACTAGGGATGCACTCTTTTTTCTTTTAATGGATATTTTCATTCGTTATGTATGTTTAAGGTATTGTTCGTAATGCGCATAAGTCCAATTTTCCAAATTTTTTTAATACATTTTTTTGAGTCCCTAAGCGTATACCCGAACTCCTATACTCCCTGAAACGTCACTCAGTCCTAACTGCAAGACGCAAGAGTCTCGCAGGCTTAGTCTTGTTCTTGCTCAAATCTTGCACGATCAGTCTTGGTCTTGGTCTTGCTAAAATTAGGCGGTCTTGGTCTTGGTCTTGGTCTTGCAAAAATGCAAGAACAAGACCAAGACTGCGAGACCAAGACCGATTTTGGGCAACACTATATGGGAGATATTTGCTATAAGGTCGATGGAGGCTATTGCAACTAAAAAAAATATGTTGAAACTTGAACCTTCACCAAAAACGACCACTTGACTTTATGGGATAATCTATTATATCTATATGATTAAGCATATATCTGAGATTACTTTCGACCTAATATAATGTCAAAAAGCCGTAGGATTTGGTTAAAATCTTATTGAAAGATCCATGCGGACAGGAAAAGTTACATTAGCCCCATGTTGGGGTAAATGCGACTATCTAAACTAACTCATTGGTTTTTGTAGCATATATGATCACAATCGAAGCACATGACACCCAGTGTGAAATTTACGCAGGCATATTCTCTGAGTTGAACCAGTAGAGTCCCGATCAAACTAAAAGTATATTTCGTAATGTTTGGGGCTAATGTGACTATTTTCTATAAAAATAGTGTTGTGTTGACGTAAAAAATATCGATAAATTGTAAAATGTGTAGGCAATCGATACTGGTAGGTACCTAAGTAATATGAGACCATGCTTCGTTTTTTATTTTTTATTCGCTAATCATCACATTTAAAAATAAAAGTTTCAGATACTTCTCAAAACATAATACAAAAATTTCTAAGAACTTTAAATTATCTAAAATTATTCAAAATCTATAAGGAAACATTTTTTTCTAAATTGCAATATTAAGTTTGTTTTTACTTTGAACAATACTTGAGAAATCCTAAAATAAGTAGAGTAATTAATTCTAAAGACAAATACAAAAATGAAAGGAACCTATACTTTGGTTTAACTTCATTTGGTATTTTATCTTAATTGTAATGCTTCAATTCTAAAATAATATTATTAAAATTAACTTCACTTTACTAAAACTAAATCAATGGCACATAGTTATCACATTTTCTTATGAGATTCTAACAAAATGACTTTTTGCTTAATTCTCAATACAGATAGATACACAACAAAAATTGCACTTCATACACATCAATATTATTAAGAAACTTAAATAATTCTCCATCTAAGCGCTCTGACGAAACCAATCATCTCTAGGAATATTATTCTTAAATGGAGTTATCCATCCGTTTCTTACGACGTATTCCGATACTAGTATTTTGACTTCTTTTTTAGTTACAGGAAAGCCATACTTTTCTAAAGTATGCAAATACGAAGCCATTTTTTGCTCTATATCAATTGAAAATACAGTCTTCATTCCAGGGTTTACCTGTTTTGACCGCGTGTGCCATATAAATGTGCAATTATAGTAGATCTCGGAATATTAAACGTTTTTGCTGCCTCATAACTATTTAACGTTTTGCTTTTAACCAACTCCAGTGCCTCTAGAAGCTTTTCTTTTGAATAGCTCTTTTCTTTTTTCTTAATATAATTTCGGACCATCTAAAACAAGTCAAATATCAAATTAGATCAAAGTTTCTAAGATATGTAGTATGGGTAGGTATAGCACGCGTGAAGTCGTGAACTTAATGCATTCGTTCGGTCCCTATTTAACCATAGTATTTACATCTTGAAAGGAAAATAGATTTAAATCTTGGTTGAAATTGTAATAAAACAAATTGTAACATTTATTTACGCAATTTATCCCAGGCCCGAAATTGATTCAGTTCGAGAATTTTTAAACTATGCTGTAAGTATATCGATTTACAATTATCGATATTCGACATCACTGGTTTTTATTTTTTGATACAAACACGAAGGGGCTATTGTAACCAAAAAAACTAGTCGCAATAACCCCGCAACGACATAATTTGATGCTAATGTAACTATTACATTATCTTACGAAATATAAGATATAACGATAAAAACATTACTTTTTCTTCGTTTCTGCATAAAACCCTGCGTAAAATGCACGAAAAGTATTTTTTTTTGTTTAAACTTGATAACACGCTCGTCACCAAACACCTGGCAAAAATGGCGACTAACAAAAAAGCTCTATAAGTCAAACAGAATTCATCCCTCTGACACCATCTGTTTATAATAGGTTAAACTATGACTTTTCTCCAGGCCCATAGATGGCAATTTATTTAAAAAATATGAGAATGGAAGATATCGCTGTTGGTTGCTTTAGCCCCATAGTTGCAATAGCCTCCATTGACCTTACCATATTTCTATGTGGGAGCTCTGTGTACAGCAACTGAATTTTCATCGACTGTAACAATAACAGTATGTAATTACTCAGTTTTCAGGATTATTTTGCAATAACCGGCCAAATTTGCAGATTAGGTTCAGAATAAGTAATATAGGCAAATGGTAAAGAAAATTAATAAAAAAATTCAAACATTCTGTCCTTTTTATGCTTTAAATTCAAAATGCGTGGTAATGCATTATTTTAACTGATTTTACTACGCACGCACACATCCATAAGAGTCGATCGGTAGACAAAAACGTTGTTGCCCATAAATCACATTCAATTTGGGATATTTTCAAATAAAAGTAGAAGTCTTATTTACTGGTATTTTTAAACTGCAATAACGGTATATCATTATTTATATATTTGAAGTTAAGTTTAAAATTTGGCTACTCATTGAAAAATAACCCTGTGTACTTACATAAATAGAATACCGCACGAAACAATTTTGATGTAACACTAATGACGAGTTAATACAATGTTTGTATATATATTTGTTATAGTGCTTGGTCATTGCCAAGGGCCAATGTCTCACGACAGCCCGATCGATGGTGCATTATCGAGGCTCGGTAAATACTTCAAACTATACGTGAAATTTCCAACAATTGTTGAGCAATCACTTTTAAACGATTTCAAAAAAAGGTTCTGTATACGACGCGTATGTTTTTTAACGGCTGAATCGTTTCAATTATCCTTTTTCTTAAATATGCTATAACTCAAATGTGGTTATTAATTTGAAGAAAAAGGAGTATTAAAATAGGGGATAAAGTTTTTATTGTATTTGATTTCCTAAAATCTGAAATGGAATTCATAGTTACCTATAAAAAGAGTCTCTGCTTCTTCACATATAACGTACGAAGCACAGCAGTATTACTTATGCTGCTATTTAACGCTAGTATATTGGAGTGTGATCCTTCCCCGATCTAGCCGGCCCATTCGTGCTACAGCCATAATACACCTGCAGTGTGATGTGACTCTTCTACGCACTTTTCTTTATTACTTTTGTCTTAAAAAACACGTGTAACAATGGATATTTTAATAACTGGCAACGGCTACTAACTTTCTAATGTTTCTTCTTTAGAGATGAATCTAATCTTAGAGTATACATCAAGCGTTTATTATATAACTAGTACAGTCTTATTAAAGAATTCAGTTTATTAATTTAAACTATGGTTTAAGAAAAGGTCGCGACGCCACAGTCTTCGAGAAATTTCACATTTGCTGTTGTTTGCCCAAGATTCTTGATGCGGCAGGAGTTCTTGGTTGATGAATATACTGATTTAAATGAACCAATAATGAAAATCTTGCTTTTAATCGTTTTATATTTGCATATAATTTAAGAACTTAATGATGAAACAAAACTTCTAAGTTGAAAGATAAATGCAGAGAACTAATATGTAACGTTAAATTATGATATTGTATGATGAAGTCTTAATATATGACCGATTGTTCGTTCGTTCAAAATTCAAATTTTTGATAGGCCCGGGCTATATGTCACTGTTGCGTTTCGATTTACGGTAGAACGCAACAGCTGTCTAACTCAATTCTTTACATTTTAATTCGCATACTTCCGCGAAATTCCTTTTGTGAAACTGTTAATTGTACTACATTTTATAATAAAGGAAAATCCCCATAAAACTATCTCCAATGACAAAGATAACGTATTTTAATTAATACTTTATCCGATAAAAGGCGTTCACATCGAATGGGGATGGGGAGTAAATAACAGGCACTTAGCGTATTGGTAGAATTTAAGTCCATAATTATCATCGAAGTACTCTCGTGGGAAGACGCAGGTGCGGCTGTTAATTCGTTCCAAGGACAGTTTTCATTTACTGATTAAATACATATGTGGGGTTTTTTGTATACACAAACAGTTTGTATGGCCCACCATTGTGAAGGACCATACCATTGTATAAAGTGTGCAACATTTTTTATTTTATATAAGGTACGTCAGGGTAATATGGTCACCTTAAGCTTTGCCGCCCTATAAAACCAGAACTAGGAGGAGGACAGAGACAAAAACACAAAGTCGTATACTATAACTAATATATTAAATAAAAATAGCAAACAAGCTTTGGCAATAATTAGGAACACTTCCGAAAATCAACTTAAAACAAACTAACTACACTACACAATACTAAAATCGACTAAAATATTGACTACTAGCGATCTGCCCCGGCTTCACACGGGTGATTTTTGGATCTCGACAACAGCGCTACCTACCGGGTCCAAATGTCCATCTAAGGACCCATTCAAACACAATAAAAATTTCATTAAAATCGAGACGAGACTAACTGCCAGCAATTGATTTTTATACATATATAGAGATAATGTCAACTGTCAAAATGGCGTCGATAAAGCAGCGCACTTTTGACCCTTTATTATTTATTATTAGATTGACTGATGTAGAGCTATCGTATCACAGAGCCATCCATGCAAACAATGCTGTAGTTTTTGAGTTATAAGAAAGTGACCATATTAACCGGATAACTCACGTACTTTATTTATCAATATGAAAAAAAAAGTCATAAATTCATAGGTAGCTTATTAATGTCTCATTGCTGGAAACAGGTCAGGCTCTACGTGCGGATGATGTATGATTGCGTGTTGACGGACCTATTCACGAAATCACCTCATTTTGAAACGGAAGTAGGTTTAAAAATGAAATGTCAGACAAATATTTATACTTTTCATTTTCTTGCTTCGAAAAATACATTTTCATTTAATTTTTGTTACATTTTATTTGATTCTAATTTATTGACACTGACTTAGAATATACTTACGCCAGTATATTCTAAGTCTATGTTTATTGACCTCTAATTATAGAGTGAACGATCATACAAGATATTTTGTTCATAGTTGAGTAAGCGATAAATCAGTACAGGAAATTGCCATTAACAGTTTTAACTTTTAATGGATCTAGTACCAATCATAGAAGTCATCTTGGTCAATTACTATGAATTTTATGTATAACCCGCGCGCAGAAGTTTTCCGATAGCGTCATGACGTCACGCGTACACGGAAGAGTTGCTAGTTGACAGGTACGGGACGCGGTCGGGGGAAGAGGGATGAGTGATCAACAGCAAACCCTTTGCGCAAGGCTTGTAGTTACGGCTCTGATTTACAATAATAATATATACTACCCATGCGGTTAAAGAATGGGATTGAAAATGGCGTCGCTCCTATTCACCTTTTGCTCGCACACTGTCTCTGTCTATACACACACCCGCCGGTAAAGACTGCCAAAAATACGTTGCGATATGCGTTTTTCGGTACGTTCTATAACTTTAGTCCAACTTGTCATTGGAATCAATGATAACAAATTCCCATCAACTACAAAAAAAAATTCAGTCCAGTTTTGCTAATTTGTGAGCTACGATGTGTTCTGAAAGCTTTCTTCATAATTATTGTTGATTTTGTTATTCAATCAAATGAAATCAATCCTGTTAATATTTTTGTATAAAATATTAACAAGATTGATTTATACTAAATTTTATCCGAAATACCTTGAGATTTTATTAAAATAGAAATATTGATAACATACATTAAATGGTCTTTAATGATTATCTTAAGTCTAAATAATGCCACATTAATAGATCCCACCCAGGAGAAGCCACAGCGGGTCGCTAGTTATAAATGTTACTCGTAATTTAAAATTGATATACCTTCTTGTGTATACAATTATTTTCAAATATTTTCCCGTTAATAGAAAATTTCCATTTAATCGAATAATATAACGTTATAACGATATACCGTTATTAGCGGGTTTTCGCTATTGGTACTATGCATGTAAACGGTACCGGCTCGATGAGCCGCAATTTTTAATCCCATTCTTTATTATTATTATTATTTCATTTTCGCTCATTCCTTAAGATATGTTATGATAAGTAAGTTATTATTAAAAAATAATGAACCCGAGAGTAGTAGTTATATTATAAAATCAATGAAATGAAGCGCTCGTCAGCAACAGCACTAGAGTTTGTAAAGCGCTTTAAGCATATTGTTTTAGCGTTTAGCGTTGTATCAGTTTTTACTTTGTATATGGTCAAGCCACACTGCAGTTGTATATTATGGTTAAAACACGAATGGGTAGGTTTGACCGGGGAAAGACCACACTCATACCAGCCTAAAATAGCAGCATAATACTGCTGTGTTTCATATGGTGAATGTAGAGAAACGGAGACTTTTACACTAACGATGCATTCCATATTAGTCATCAGGGATGAGAAGATGATACATGTGCCTATGGTCACAGCATCCATTAACATCAGGTGGATTGTGTACTGGTTTGTCACTCTTACCTTTATTAAAGATTATTATTTACAGTAAAATGTACATAATATATGACACTCCGGAGCTGAATTTTCTAAGGACACCTCACATTTTAATATCTATCAAGTCGTTTAGGCAACAAAGAAGCTTAAGTTTTTACGTGGTAGAGCCAAGCTGCAGCTATATTATGGTTGTAGCACGAATGGGTCGGCTCGACCGGGGTGGGACCACGCTCTCACAGAATACACATTCTTAATCGAGGATAAATGTAGATGTCTATGGGTCACAGCATCCACTTACCATTAGGTGGACTGTGTGCTCGTTTTCACTCTTATGCTATTTAAAAAAGTAAAGAATAAACAAGCTTGTCTGCAGAATCTTACATACATACTTATATACACATAAAAAAAGTTTTTCTGGAGCAGTCGAAGTCTGGGTGGTAGCACTTATTTTCTGCTTAGGAGTCTACCTGGGTAGGCACTGCTACTTGGCGGCAAAAATAGGAGAAATAGGCTGTTTTTCTGTCTGAAGTGTATAGAGAGCCGTTATAATTACAAGCTTGGGGCATTCCATTCCTCTGGGGTGACAACGCATCTTTTTTTATATTCTAAGCCAGCGCTTAACTACAATCCCACCTGATGGTAAGTGGAGATGTAGTCATCTGTAGTCTTCTTTATTTGAAGTTGATAAAGTCCATGCGCTGCAGTAGCCAATTACCATCATTACAATTACCATGTACGGTAAGATCGTTTGTCACTCCAATTTTATAAAAGAGTCGAGTAAAACTGACAATATTTTTGGCAGATATGCAAGACTTCGGCACTTTATCCAGCAAGACCGTGGCGGAGGTTTTGATGCTAGAAATGAAAATGGCGCCTACCGCAAAGACGTACCTGGTCTCTGGCTACCCACGTTCCATGCGAGATGTGGCTGAGTATACTGAAAAGGTGAGATTTTTTTCTTCTGAACAACCTTTAGAACTACTGAGACAAACAGAGTACCAATTTTGTTTTGGAATTTGTTTTAGCTCGTGTCAAGATCGAAATAATTGGGAATAAAAATTAAAGTTACAGCCTTTATATACGTCCCACTGCTGGGCACAGGCCTCCTCTCATCTCTGAAAGGGTTTTAGGGCAAGGAAATGTCCGCCGCGCTGCCCCAATTCGTGTTGGCGAATTTCACATGTCTTCGAAATATTTTTTTTCTTATTTCTCAGACATTCAGGTTTCTTCACGATGTTTTCCGTCACCGAGCACGTGGTAAATCAGTACTTAAAATTTGAAAAATTTCTTTGGTGCCGGCGGAGATCGAACCCGGGTTGCTCGCGTACTGTGATATTTACAGCGAGCGCATAGCCCCTGAGCCACCACGGCTTACTTATTGGGATAGAAATAATGCAATAATTCATCAATCGTTATCAAGCAACCTGTAAAGTCCACTATAAATGAATGTCGTAGGCCTTCTCTTTAAAAAGGTTCTCTATTTTTTGGTGTTTGCTATAATTACACTGGCCTGTTCACCGTTTCCCTAAGAGTGGAAAATATTCGACGAAGTTATTTAGCTATTTACATGATTATCTGAACTTTTTTCTCTTTATTTATTTAGGGGCTTTTACGCTTTTATCTCGAACGGATATGTCAAATGTTCGAAGTTGTGATATTCCTTAGCGCACTCAAAAGGATCAAAGAATATTTTTTTTATAAAAAGTAAAAGCTGACATAATAGCTTCTGAAGTCGGATCTTTAATTCTTCTACACTTCTACACTATGTTTTAGCACCGAATTCTGAAGCTATTATATTATGTGGTAATTAGGTACATATTTTATTCTTTTTAATCTTTCGATGTCGGCTCTTTGTTTTATAAGGATCTGTTCATGTGCTTGTTCGTAGACTGGTGAACTTTTTTCGTATCGCATATCATCACTTCTAGAAACTTCTTTACGAAATATCATTCTTCTTTTATTTTATATTTTACATAAATGGCTTAAATAATAGTATACCATACTCATGCAGCCCCGACGGTGAAACGTTCCAAAGAAAACGTTACAAGAAAACGTGACGTTTTTACTTTTTAATACCGTACTGAATTTCTCCACTATGTCGATAAAGAAGTTTCACTTCTAACGAATCCGAATCGACTCCAAACTAATCCAATTCGACGCTTAATTACTTAACCTACATTCAAGTAACAAAAAGTACTTTAAAGCAAATAATAGTTGTACTAGGAATAGAAACGCGCCAATTTTTAATGATTTGCATTATTTTTTATTATTTGCGTCCGTCTTATTTATTCACCACTAGCTGCGCCCCGCGGTTTCACCCGCGTAAGTCCGGGATCGTAAAAAAAGCCTATGTCCTTCTTCAAGGTCCCATCTATCTCTATACCAAAGTTCATCAAAATCGGTTTAGGCGTGAAAGCGTAACAAACAAACAAATAAACAAACTCACTTTCGAATTTATAATATAAGTTAGAATTACTGGATTAGTATATTTAAACAATTTACAAATGATAAAGTATGTTTTTTACATTCACTGGTACACAAGTTAGCCGGCGAACTAATCGATCATAATATTATGATTTATAAAGTCCTTTATATTTACAAGGACAAAAGAAACGCCCCATATAAGTGCGCTGACAGGCGCATTAATTCCACCGAAATCTTTGAATAGTTGATCGATGTTTTCACAGTGCTCGTTAATCGATTCTTGGAAGACCTGACAAAAATCGACAGGGAGCGTATCAAGGACGTAGTTGATTAGGGCGATACGCATAAAGGCATATATAAATATAAATAAATAACTAATTTGGACTTCAAAAATCTTTTCCAAAATGGTAAAGATTGATCTAAGTGCTTGAAACAGCATTGAAAATTGTATCAATTTGGACTTTCTCATTTTCTTTATTATTATTAGAATTGAAAAAATAAGATGTTATAGGGTATGGGCCACACCATCAGCATCCACTTACCTGGTGGACTGCTCATTTGTCGACCTTATGTGTCATTCCCGCGTCAATGCGAAATCATGTCACATCATACGTTTACAGCCTGACGTAAAAAATAACATAGGTACTACTTACCTACTTACTTAATATGTCATTATTTCACTAACAAGAATTCGATTCATAAAACAAAATTCTAAAGTAGAAATATACCTATTACAATAAAATATGATATAAGATTGATTTTCACAATGAAAAATTTAGTTTGTAAAATTTTTACGTGGTAGAGCAGCTATATTAGTAGTATAGTTGTAGCACGAATGGGTCGGCTCGACCGGGGAAGGACCACGCTCTCACAGAATACTACTAATACTATTGACACTGCTGTGTTTCGTATGGTGAGTGTAGAGAACCGGAGACCCATTTTACTGGAAAAGAGGCATTCCATCTTAGTCCTCACGGGTGACGACGCATCTGCTTTTTGATTATTTATTGAGGATAAATGTAGATGTCTATGGGTCACAGCAACCACTTACCATCAGGTGGACTGTGTGCTCGTTTGTCACCCTATCCTATAAAAAAAAAAATTTACTGGAGAAGAGTTTTTCCTATTAAAGTCATAAACAACAATATAGGCCTCCCCCATAAATTGCTGTATATTTGCCATAGTTGCCACGCTTGGCAAGTGGATTGGCAACCGCAGTTTTTTTTATTATTTTGAGGTTTTTTTATAGAATAAGGGTGACAAACGAGCACACAGTCCACCTGATGGTAAGTGGATGCTGTGGCCCATAGACATCTACATTTATCCTCGATTGAGAATCAAAATGCAGATGCGTTGTCATCCCTGAGGACTAAGATGAAATTCCTCGTATCTAGTAAAAAGGGTCTCCGGTTCTCTACACTCACTATACGAAACACAGCAGCATTAAGCTGTTATTTTACGCTATTATTCTGTGAGAGCGTGGTCCATCCCCGGTCGAGCCGACCCATTGGTGCTACAACCATAATATGCAGCATGGTTCTACCACGAGTTGTTTTGAGTAGTTTCCCTCTGTCTCCTTTAACGATATTCACGGGACGATTTGGGCTAGTGGATATTCTTACACCGCCACTACACGCTTACTATGGCTATAAAAGTCAGTCCTAAAAATTATTATTGTACCTCCGGTTCTATAAGCGAACTTCCACAGAAATAAAAGGCAAATAATCTGGAGTCTATTGTTTTATCTTTTTTTTTTTTACTAGAAAAAATTATAATTCCCTTTTAAATTATTTTTTTTTTCTATTATATTCCACTTAATAATATATAATTAATATTTAAATGTTGTCCAGGATGACTGGAGTTACTACTTGCCATTAGAAAAATTCTTATTTCGCTTGCATGTGCCGTAAATATATCCGGGCGACGTTTATTTAAATTATTTACAAATTCAATATAATAATTCTAATACAATATATAAAATCGCAAAATCTGGATCCAATATGTGGCGTTGTGGTCGATTATTATTGTTAGGAGGGAATTCGAAGTGAAACTCATCGCGCTACCTACTAAATATATTTTTTTTATTTAGAATAAGGGTGACAAACGTGCACACAGTCCACCTGATTGCAAGTGGATGCTGTGGCCCATAGGCATCTACGTCTATCCTCGATTAAGAATCAAAATGCAGATGCATTGGCATCCCTGAGAACTAAGATGGAGTGCCTCGTTTCTAGTAAAAAGGGTCTCTTATCTTATATAGACTGCCTCGTAGGTCTACTGGTCATGATACCTCGTGACTGCTGATCATGATTTTCATCTGTAATGTAGAGGCGTTTTACATATACAGGTATATATTATATAGATGTAGAACAATTACTTGTAGGCCATACAAATACTTGTACCGTGCGGGATTTGAACCCTGCACTACCAAGCCTTCACCTGACTTGTTGGCTTTACCAAGACAAATTAACCTAAGTTCGATTAAATTTATAGCACTGCGTATTATAAATTGTGTCGTACTATAAGACCATAAATACGTAAAATAAATATATAAATAATAATTAAAATTAAACTATTTTAGTAGTGTTCTAAAAATAAGAAATACACAAATTACTATAAACTATATTTAATATATAAAAAAATATATTTATAAAGGTTCGAAACTCGAATCGACCTACAAGTTTAGTTATAGGTTTTTTCTGTCAAGAAATTCTTGCATTCCAGTTTTTAGTCTTTTCTATAAAAATTATTGTTATTACTATAAATATCAATGTTAAGTAAAGTCTCTATGGATGACTCATATTAATTAATATAACGGGTTCTAATAATGATCGAAATTATATACTTATAATATCATCAATAAATCACTGATAAGTAACAAAGTAAACGACGTACCGCCCGTAGCCGTCCAGTGGCGGCGTAGAGGATCCCCTACTATGATCCCGTGGGTGTCATGTGAGGCGACAGAGGGAAACTAAAACAAGAGATGGGTAGCAGCATCTTCGTGTTAACAACTGAATTATAATTTAAAAAAAATTGCGGGAGCCAAGCCAGGTAACTATGGCAAATATTCCTTATGTTCAGCATTGGATTTTTGATGGGCTGTTATGAAAAAATGGATGCATGGACTATGTGGTAGAGCCACGCTTCAACTTATAAAGGCTGCTGCACGAAGCACGAACGGTTCGCTTCGACCGGGGAAGAACCACAATACCACATAGAGTACCCACTAGCTGAATTAACAATTTATTAATGGTGTGTTTCGTATATGCCGATGACCGCAGAGCCCTTTTTATGATATCAAAAAATATATATTTTTTCACGACGAAATTAAGGAATGTTTACTGGTAACGGGTAACTGGTAAAAAATCATGGAACCTATTAGCAGTAAAGACAATATAGGCTTATTTTGCAATAACCGGCCAAATTTGCAGAAAAGTTTCAGAATAAGTAATATAGGCAAATGGTGAAGAAAAATTAATGTAAAAAATCTCAATAATTCTATCTTTTTTATCTTTTAAATTCAAAATGCGGGGTAATGCATTAATATTTAACTGATTTTACTAGGCACGCATACATTCGTAAGGGTCGATCGGCAGGCAAAGACGTTGTTGCCCATAAATCACATTTAATTTGCGATTATTAACTATTATGGTGAACTGTTTGCTCGTATGTCATCCTATCTTGGATAAAAAAAAATATTTTTGATATTAGAAATTTTTGTTTAACATCAAGATATTGTTAAGCCAAAATTCAACATAAAATTAAAAAATTTACCACTTGTTATGTTGTACAACCGACTTCAGTATAAATAAAATGAGAACATCATCAATGTAGTCGACGTCAATTAAATACGCATTATTAAGGATAATTCAAAAACTACTGGTCAAATCTTGATCAAATTTATATGGGACCACATGAGAAGCACCAGCTTTCAAATAGAAAAGAATCATCTAAATCGAAGGTTCACCTAGAAAAAAGTTCTGAGGAGTTCTAAAAAAAAGTACAGTCGAATTGAAAACCTCCTCCTTGTTTTGAAGTTGGTTGAAACATAAATTTCTTCGTAACGCCAACATTTTGCTATTGTTAAAACACAATGAACGTGTTGCTTAAATATTTGTTACAGAAGTATTTTGTCACAAATCGATTCCAATCAGCATAAATCTATTGTCAACAACCTACGCTGGTCTTCTGTTGGAACCGTCCGGTGATATCACCATCAGGATGTCAGAGTGACCTTAATTTACGTACTACAAAATAAAGTATTTTTTATACGTGGTAGAGCCATACTGCAGTTATATTATGGTTGCAGCATGAATGGGTCAGCTCAACCGGAGAAGGACCTCGTTATTACAGAATACCGGCGTGAAATAGTAGCTTAATGCTGATATGTTTCGTATATTTGTCCCTACACGGTTCTATAACCGAAGACCCAATCTATTGGAAATGAGGCATTCAATGTTAGTCCTCAGTGGAAACAATACATTTGCATTTTGATTCTTAATTGAGGATAAATGTAGGTATCTATGGGCCACAGCATCCACTTATCATCAGGTGGACTGTGTGCTCGGTTGTCACCTTTATTCTATAAAAAGAAAGGAAAATAATTAAAACATAGAAATAAGCATAAAACTATCACAGTTGTCCAGAGTCCTGGTAGTTTTTAACTTGTAGTTTGGTAACTTAGTACTTTACTATTAACCTGAGTCCGGTCTTTGGCGATGTTAATTGCTATTTTAAGTACTGAGTTAAGTAAAAAATGACATTGTGGTACATCATAAATCGAAAGATCAAGAGGAATATTTAAAACTATTTAAGAAGGAATAGGAATAGGTATTAAAGAATTGAAAATAATGTAAAGCCTGTCAAACGATACTGAAGCAGCTTGGCTGACTGTCCTCTAATCCCTACCCTCTCAGAAAAGAGGGTAGTCATATTTATTGTATTTTAATAATCGTAAGCAAACAACTAAAATGTATCTTTTATTTATCAGGTATATTTATCAGGTTTGATATATTTTATATATCAAATTTTAATTTTTCACTAAAGATATTTTAACAAGCTGCATAGTGATTGTGTAAAGCCTTTTGCGGACTAAGCGTTCCAATGTACGCGTAATCTAGGTATGTTGAATACGCGTACAGGTGGATAGTGGATACGTGTGCAGCACGGCTAGCATGGGCTGGGGACAAAAAATTTATCCCAGGATTATATCCACTGACAAGAGATAAAATTATTTTGTTATGTCAAACGGGGAGAAGTATATCCCCATTTGACATAACGAGTAAACATATATCCCCCGTCCGTAGCATGGAGCCAAATGAAAGATAAAAATTATGCTTTTTGACATTTGAAAGGGACAATTTTATCCTAGTTCATTGGCCGTGGGTTGAAGTTTATATTCATACCAAAAATCTATCTAAGTCTAAGTCTATCTCCCATTTTATCTACTGTGGATATTATATCCACCGGTGTGCCCATGCTCAAAGGGTGGAAAACTAAACGAGGGGATAAACATTTTCTCCTTTCCCCGGGGATAAAATTATCTCCTGCCCATGCTAGCCCTACAGGGCACCTTTATGCATTGCGGGGTTAAGTCCAAATTGAGCGTTCACATCCGCTTTGACGCGCAACCAAAAGCTGATTGGCGACGACTCGCCCTTAGTGGACACGCTACGGACTAGCGTTCCTGTGTACGCGTAACCGACTACGCGTACATTTGAATACTTAGTCGGTACAAGACTTAAGAGTATCAACTAACCCATAGGTATCACCCCGCGGGTGTCGTACAAAAATAAAAGTAGACGGAAATAAAACAGGAGATGGACAGCAACGACTTCTTGATACTACTGACTCAATAATAAAACACTGTGTTTGCCAACCCGCCTGCCAAGCGTGGCAACTATGGCAAATATCCCCATGTCCTCATAGGTGGGATATTTGCCATTTGGAGGAATCTATGGGGAGGCCTTTGTTCAACTGTGGACTTTAACAAGCTGTAATGAATGAAAAAAAAATGCATAGGATTTTTTAATGTTTTTAGAAGAATATTTAGCTCGTAGTGTTTGAGAATCAATTTCACCTCGTAGATATTTAGGAGGCGATGTATATGGTGCCATACTATCTCGTATAATATGCCAGAACTAAAATATTCAGATAGGTGAAAGGAACAGGGTTCATCGTGCGAGACATTTGATACTGCGATAGCCAATCCCTTTAAGATGAAGAGACCCCATTTACTGGAAACCAGGCATTCTACATCAGACATCTTAGTCTTCAGGGGTGACAACTTATCTGCATTGTGATTCTAAATCGACGATAGTGAACTGTGTGCTCGTTATTCTATATTCACCATATTCTATAGTAAAAATCACCTGCCTAGCGTGGCTGTCACGGTCAATCCTTTTTACAGTGAAAGTGGCCCATGTGCGGTGTTTGTTACAGAGTACAACCCTGAGAAGAAGGAGGACGAAGAAAAACTATATCGGTATCAATGTTATGAAAAGATATTTAGTACTTCTTAGTAAAAAAGAGAAAATGAGAATTTTTAAATGCCCTTCACATGTTGTAATATACATATAGATTTGTAAAGTATGAAATTCTATACATTCTTTACACGTACGCTAAGTAGCACTTTACAAGGTGGTAGGTATCCTTTTGCCTAAGGGTCTGACTGTCGGCTACCACCATCTTACGTATTTCGCCAAATAGCAGTGCAGTATATTTACAGGCTGTGAGGCGTTTCATCTTAGACCTCAGAAGTGATAAGTGTAGCCTTCTTTGCTTGAAGTTGGCTACAGGTGTCGATGTACTGCAGTAGCCATTTACCATCAGGTGGACTGTAAGTTCGTTTGTCACATTAGTTTAAAAAAAACAGATCAAAACACAGTCAATTCCATCCTACGATGACTACGACTTAAAGAGATTAGAATATCCTATTGTTCCTTTTGTTTTTTATCGACTCGTCAAAGTCTATTTCTAAACATGGGCCTTCCCCTTTTAGGGAGGATATTCTATAATCGTCACACTTAAAAGGAGGATTGATGACCGCGGTACCGCGACAGTGTGTCAGCAAATACTGAAAAAGTGTGTGTGTAACGCTGCTCGACACGAACCATTTGGAGCCACGTTCAAACTCCCATAACTCAAATTTGATATTGTTAGATATTAGAACTACACACTTTTTTATTGAATAAGGTGGACAAACGAGCACACAGTCCACCTGATGGTAAGTGGATGCTGTAGCCCATAGACATCTACATTTATCCTTAATTAAGGATTAAAATGCAGATGCGTGGTCACCCCTTAGGACTAAGATGGAATGCCTCGTTTCCAGTAAAAAGGGTCTACGGTTCTCTACACTCACCATACGAAACACAGAAGCAATAAGCTGCTATTTTACGCTGGTATTCTGTGAGAGCGTGGTCCTTCCCGGTTGAGCCGACCCATTTATGCTATAACCATAATATAGCTGCAGCGTGGTTCTACCACGTGTAAAAATTGTAATGCATATGTCGTAGTAAGATAGTTAAGGCCGTGGATACTTAGATATATGAAACGTGGCATTTAGGTAAATTATTAGGCGTACACAAAGTAAACTACAAATTATCGATATTCGGTGTCGACAGTCACCACTCACCAATAACTGGAGGGGCCCTTAAATCACATCGAGCCCCCCCCCCCTCCCCAGCCAGCAGAATCGTTGCACTCAATAGCTCGTAGGTCCTCGCTTACGAGCCTATTTCGATGAAGCTGTAGGGGGGATATTTGCCATAGTTGCCACGCTTGACAAGCGGGTCGACAGCCGCAGTTTTTATTTTTATCGTTATTAGGAAGACGTTGCTGCCTATCTCCTGATTTGTTTCCCTCTGACGCCTCTTACGAAACCCACGGGATGATATGGGGCAGTGAATATTCTTTCACCGCCACTACGCGGTAGAGTTCGTATTAACGTAGCTCTACCACATAAACTAAAACGTATTGTAATCAATCACTTCACTTGTGTAAATCACTACATTTATTTTATTGTAACTTATTTCGATATTTATCGGTTTTTCTTTCACGACGCCATCGGCCCATTAGCTCAGTTGGTTAGAGCGTCGTGCTAATAACGCGAAGGTCGCGGGTTCGATCCCCTCATGGGCCAAATATTTTATGTTTTTATTTTAATTAAATAAATCAAGTGTACTATTAAATATTCCCATTTTTTCACCTAGCCTTCAAGGCAATAGTGAATGGTCTTTTGCTAAGCTAAGCCAAATTTGCTTGAGCATCTCCGACTAAATCATCACGTACTATTAGGTACGATAGCAATCAAGTATTGGCTTATAAACAAAAACATGGGGAAGGGGGAACTATGACAAGGAAAGAAATATTTTCATTTTTTGAAACGCAAGATTCAGAGCTGTGGTGTTCAGGGTCAAAGCTCTCGCCTTAAACAAGCAACCCAAGTTCAGACCCCACCGAAACTACTGAAATTGTTAATTGCAGTTTTAAATGGCGTGGGTGTCGGAGTCCACTAAGATTAGTGATTAGATGGCAAATTAACCGTTTCATAACTCCTGTCGGGAAAAATGTTCCAGCTCGGGGATCAGCTAAAATGCTCAATGTGGTAGGACGACGCTTGTTCTATACATTCAGAGTCGTACGGAAACTTTTATAGCGTGATGTAGACATGGGTTGTCATTAATTTCGTATACACTTTTAGAGTATACGTAGGTAATACGTAGATTCGGAATAATGCACTGCTTGACAGCATAAGTAGGTAACAAGGTGGTACCTTACTAGAGGGATCGTTAGGCAAAAAAGGAACCCTATCCTATAATCAAGTAAATTATGATATTATGTAAGTTTATTACTAAACAATTATTCAGACCCGTAGTAGTTCAGGGGCTAAACGCTCGTCCTAAATTCGCTCGCGCTTGCGAACCTGGGTTTGATTCTATCTCTGCCAGCACTTAAAGAAATATTCCACCACCTCCTCATCGGGATGTGCCGAGGTTGGTGCGTAAACCTGTATGATCTTCAACGAATACCATTTGGTGATTCTGAGTATAAGGTACGCAACCCTCGTCGACACACTCACAATCCTTACAACGTTGTTAACGAGAGACTTCTGGACGATAAATCCGACACCTCCTTGGGACAGATGGTCGCCCTCCCGGTGATAGAATAAGTTGCCGGATTCGAGGATTACCGTCTCCTCCCCCTCTCTTCGGACCTCAAATAATCCTATAATATCCCAGGATCTTCTCGTCAGTCCTCAGGGTGCGTGCGTTGTATGTAGCCAGGTCAAGTCGTCTTAGGTGGCAACCGAACCTCCACCGGAGGTGCTAAGAATAGCACCCCCTGCCCCGCCGTTACCATGGTCGCCTGCGTAGCCAGGAATAGCGGGGCCGCCGGGGACTGGGGGCCGTCTCTTCGTAACTTTTGTCATGGGGGGATTTTTGCCATAGTTGCCACGCTTGGCGTGCGGGTTGGCAACCGCAGTTTATTTGAAATAAAATCAATAACCAACCTCTCTAGTATATAGAGGAGTACATATATCTGGGACAAATAATTTCTGAAATGGATCTAACTACCAAAGAAATCAAAAGGAGAATAGCCAATGGATGGAAAAGATATTTGTAACTGAAGGAGATTATGAAATCTGTAGATTTTAGTAAAAAAATTGAGAGCAGGGTCCTTAACACCTGTATTCTCCCATGCCTTACATATGGCTGCGAAACTTAGGAACTTTCTAAGCAGCACAGAGATATGCTCGAACACTGTCAAAGATCCATGGAAAGGAGCATGCTGAGAATCAGAAAAAAGATAAGCAAAGAAACACAAATATAAGAGCAAGAACAGGTGTGACAGATATTCTCACTAAGATAGACCAAATGAAGTGGAGATGGACGGGTCATATGCTACGGAGCCCCCTGGATAAATGGAGCAAAATATTGACAGAATGGTACCCCAGAAACGGGAAATGAAATAGAGGTCGACAACGCAAAAGATGGGAGGACGAATTAAAATTAACTGTGGGTTATAACTGGAGAAGAGTCGCAAAAGATAGAGAACAATGGAAATCGTTGTAGGAGGCCTTTGCAAAGAGGATTACTGAACTCCGAGACATATTATAATAAAACTGAATAAGAAAGGAATAAGATAGGAGTTTCGGGATATAAAGGCTATATTATTATTATTTGGGATATTTATAAAGTATTCTCATTTGGTTGGGCTGAATAAATATATAAAAGAAATATAGTAAATAAATATAAATAAATATATATGTATATATATTAAATATATTAACACAAATAATACATAAATAAATAAAAACCCAACCAAATGGAAGTCCCCGGCAGGGGAGACCAAACGGCCGAGGGTTAGGGGGAAAGGGAAAGAAACCGGCGGACGATGCGGGCGGTGTCGAGGAGCACCGCATTCTGCATTTGAGCACGGAGCGGTCCTTCACGGAGTCCCAGTCGCCTCAAATGACCCGAGAGGCTGACCGGGATTAGCCCGTTCGCAGAAACGACCACAGGAATAATTTCGGTCGGCAGATCACCCCACATGTCGGTCACCTCGTGAGCCATATTTTGTCAGCTTATCTGTTTCGGCTTTCACGAGGTTCTCGTCATAAGGAATGGTAATATCGACCAAAAATATCCTTGACTGTGCCCGGTCCATCAGCATAATATCAGGCTTATTCGCAAGAATAGTCCTGTCTGTGATGATGGCCCGGTCCCAGTAGAGCCTGGCGCGAACCGAACAACCGGAGATGACATGCCTAAGTGACTCACCGGGATGGCGACAAGCTCGACAGATGTCGACGGCGCCATCCTTTAGGATGTATTTCCAATAATTGTTGGTCTTAATAACCTGATCTTGTATCGCACAGACAAAACCCTCGGTTTCCCTAAAGAGGTCACCGAAACGTAGCCATTGGAGGGAGGCGCCTGTGTCTACGAAAAGCTCATGTAGAGCCTTGTAGAACCTCCCGCGGAGCTCCTTCTCCTACCATACGGTCTCCCGGTCGGAAATGCACTGTACTGCTGGGTCTTGCCATTGCTCGTTGGCTAAGGATAGAGGAGTAAGCCCTTTATCACACGTAATACGTCCCTGTAGAATGGATCATCCGATCTCGCCTGAAAGTAATTACGGAGGCTGCACACTTCGCGATTATACATGGTGAGAGCTCTCAAAAAGCCGCGCCCACCATGTTTCCGCGGCAAGTACAGCCTCATTACTGACGATCTCGGGTGATGCATCCTGTGTGACGTCATAACAGTGCGGACTTTTCTATCCAGAGCGTTCAGTTCGATCTGAGTCCACCTGAGCATGCCGAAGGTATATATGAGGACTGGCATGACTCAACCGTTATATGCGTGTGTCTTATTCACACCCGACAAAAGACTGTTGAGCACTTTTGTCAAGCGTGCATAAAACACGTCGCAAACTGACTGTTTCATATCCGCCTCATCGATACCTATGTTCTGTGACATACCCAGGCATCGGTATGTTTCAGCCTCGGAAAGGGTCCTTATGTTGATGGGCATAGATAAGTCTATGCCCTCAGAGTTAGCAACCCTATCCCTTTCGACATGGAGGACCGCACACTTATCCGTCCCCAGCTCCATTCTAATAGAATTGCTAAAATCCCAAGGCATATTTAGCAATTCCACAAGATGTGAGCGACTGGAGGCGAATAACTTGAGATCATCCATATAGAAAAGGTGGGTCACTTTTGTACCTCCTTTCCGAAGCTGAAATCTCCTCCCAGAACCCTCCAGTAAGGTACTGAGAGGGTTTAGAGAGAGGCAGAACCAGATTGGACTCAGACAATCGCCCTGGAAAATACCCCTTCTTATTCTTATGTGGTTCTCCGCAGCCGTCATCTGTTCGCCTAGATGACAAAGGATCATACTCCACTGCCCCATACACTGCCCGAGGAAGTTTCTAACTGTACAGTCAACCTTGTACAGCTCGAGGACCCTCTTCAGCCATGTATGAGGCACCGAGTCGAATGCCTTTTTGTAGTCTATTCAGGCGGCGGAGAGGTTCCGACGGTTGCGTTTAACCACCGCGAACCACAAGGAACCACTCCTCAATGACCGCGTCAATGAGGAGTGGTTCCTTGGTTCCACGACCACCGCCCCGACATCCATTTTGAGCGCGCGACATCACCTGATTTGAGTTCAGGTGACAAGTGGGTTATTATTATTATTATTATGATTTATCGTTTAGCTTTTTGCCTTCAGCCCTTAAATAAATATTTAGTAGTAATACTAGTAAGAATTATTGTTATCATTCTAATCACCATACTTAAGCAATAGTAAAAAATTAAAATCAAAAAAATATCAATAATGTATTTAATAAAAATATAAGATTTTTTTCCATTTCAACTATAATGCCTCCATTTGATACGTTATTTACTTAAAAACATTAGGATTGTATATAATAATAGTAATACCATATGATTCAAGGTCTCCAACGCAAGCTGTTATACTTTCGATAAAGCTTTCTCGTTAAGGCTGCCAGTAATAAACTTTATATGAAACAATAAAATATTTTTTAATTTGATATAGATTAAAAATAATCCTTCTATATGCAGTCATTTTAAATTCAACGCAAAATGTCTTTGGATTTGCTGTGACCTGCACTAATTCATTCATATAGTACAGCCCACAAAAATCGTCATAGTCGTCTCTATGGGAGAGATATAGAGGCCTATGTTGTGACTTTGGATTGGAGAAGAATGCCTCATATTTGTCATAGTTGGCACACTTCTTAGGCGGGTTGGCATCAGAATTTTTTTATTATTTTGATCAGTTATCATGAAAATGCTTCTCTTATTATCCAACTTAATTTCCCACTGTCGCCTCTTAAGACACTCATGGCATAATACGGTATGGAGTAGTAGATTCTTTTCGCCGCCACTGGCATTTGTAGAATTTAAAGCATTACTATTCGGCGTCTTAGGTAAGTTTTTTGTGTACTTAATAGATCTAACGTTTGAATCATATTTCTTCACGTGCACCATATCATATCGTCGTCATTATAGCCCTTACAAGTTCATTGCTGAACCTATGTTCGGAGGCTTATGCCTATTTTAGAAAATGCCACTGAACACGTTCCTGGGCCAACTGCCCGGCTAGCATGGGCGGGGGACAAAAATTTTATCCCCCGATTATATCCACTGACAAGAAATAAACTTATCTTATGTCAAACGGGGAGAAGAATATCCCCGTTTGACATAACGCGTAGACATATATCCCCCGTCCGTAGCATGGAGCTAAATGAAAGATAAAAAGTATGCTTTTTTGACATTTGAAAGGGATGATTTTATCCTAGTTCATTGGACGTGGGTTGAAGTTTATATTCATACAAAAAAATCTATCTAAGTCTAAGTCTATCTCCCATTTTATCTACTGTGGATATTATCCACAGTTGATAAAATGGGACCCTTACCCATACGTACCCTTAGAGAATCTAAGGTGGTAGTAAGGTCTCTAAGGGTGGATAAAATTAAGCGAGGGGATAAATATTTTCTCCTTTCCCCGGGGATAAAATTGTCTCCTGCCCATGCTAGCCCTGCTGTATATATCGACTTCTTGCACGTTTTAACAGGTTGTCAATCTATTAAGCTTCCACTCCGCATACCGATACGAGTTTGCCACTCTAGAAAATTTCTTCCCCATCGGTTGCTTTTTTCCTTATACTATGACAAGCACGTATGCGCACCTCACGCCAGTAAGTAAGTAATTCTCAACCATCCAAAAGAATGCACAACCTCATATTATCCCGTTGGTGTCGTAAGAAGCGACGAGTGAAATGAAACTGGAGATCCACAGCAGGATCTTCCTGACAACAACTTAAAATATTTAAAAACTACGATTGCCAACCCGCCTGCCAAGCGCGACAACTATGGCTAATATGGGGGAGGTCTATGTTCAATAGTGGGCCTGGTAGTCTGTAATGAATTAGTTAATTAATTAATCATAAGGACAAATCTAGCTTAGGGTTTATGCTTTATATAAATACACAGGTTTTACGTACTTAAAAAGGTTACCTAAATATAGACCTAAGAACATAACCTTGTTATTTTTGAGAGCGTCGTGTGACCTAACAGCTGTTTCAGAAACTAATGTTGAAAAATTAATGTCGAAAAGTATGTGTGCTGTATTTAATAATCGTAAATCAATAAAATACCCTCCTCATGTCATATCACCGTTTTTGGCGTTCCTCACTAGATGTAACAAAAAGGAAACTTATTATGTCAATTCAGTGTCCATTCTTCTGCCACAAGCGATTTTATGTAATCTATACATATAAATAAAATTGAAATGTCCGTCTGTACTATTGAAATAACTGCCTCATTTGAGCTGGGGGTGTTATTTGCATACCATTAAGAAATGAGTAAACATTTCTACAATTTTTGTGTGTTTCTCTGTCTGTCTGTCTGATCTAATCTTCGGAATGGCTAGTAAAGCCAGGAGTGGCCTAGACTATTTTAGCCGAAAAATTAGACTTTTTTCGATAAGTTGAAAAATTTATAAGATAAATCGTCTTTGATCTTATATCTAAATAACGCCACAATAATAGATTCCAACCGAAGTCAGGGTCGCTAGTAGATAGTATCTACATTATATACATCTTTATTCTAAAATTTAAGCGTGAAGTCCTAGTAAGTTATAAAAGTTGAATTTCGTTTTTTATGGTTGATGTGGAGAACTAGGATATGAAAAAACCAAGGGCATCGTTATTGACACGTAAATATGAAAAACTTAATCCAAAAAAAAAACCTATACCTGTATTGTATCTATATGATTTTAATTTATTTTTAAGGAATATGTATAAATATTGCGGGCCTTTACCCATTTGCCAAAAGGAACTATCAGAAAAACTTGAAAAAAATATTATAAACATTGAAAAATGGACGTAAGTTGAGCCAAAATCATCAAGACAAAAATTAATGCGCGATCAATTGTTAAAATTTAATAATATAAGTACCTAGCACAGAATGCAATTGTCCCAATAAAGCTTACATTATTCCGATTTTTGTCATATAGACGAGGAGTCGCCTTGGGCGTGGCTGATCGTGCATCAAAGGTTACTATGAATGCATCAATTTTACATGTACTGCTGTTAAGCAAATACTGTTATTACTGATAACTCCATTTGGCTGTCACTTTGTTTACGTTCGTAACTACTTGTTTTTAGGTCGTTTACTGTAAGTTTCAATTAAGGGTCGATTTTTCAATCGGCAGGTTGAAATTCCTAGAACAAAATACAACATAAACAAATTAAAAATATAAAATAATAACAGTTCTATGAATAAAATAGTTCTGACTGACTGACTGACTGACACTTTTATATTCAGTTAGATTATAATTCATTTGATGAATAACTTTTGACTGACGATGGTAAAATTGACCTTTAGTCAAGTAGTCATTACAGCTTACAGTCGGATAAAAGTCAAGTATGTATATTGACAGTGTAAAGCAAAGTAAAGTAAGATATCGGTTCCGCGGAGCGTATTAGAGTATCTGATACCTTTCGGTAAACAATGCTTCTTTTTTTCATTAGTAAATGCCGCTTTTTATCACGCTTAGAAACTTCAAGCCTTTATAACTAGCTTACCGTCTGCGACATAATAAGGATATTTGCAGTGGAACCCAAGTATACGACATATCAATACGGATCAGTAAACTGAAGTATCATTTGGCTAGCCATTTAACTCGAAGGATCAACAAACGATAAGGAATAAAGATTCTCTAGTTGTAGCTTGTACCGGCAAGCAAAATCCAGGGCGGTCTCACATTAGATGGAGTGGCGCCTTGGTAAGAGGTGTATGTAGTCGGTGAGTGAGAGGTGTATGTAGTGCCTCAGGACCGTGCTTTGTGGTATATTTTGGGGGAGGTCTATGTTCAGCAGTGGACTTGTGACTGGTTTTAATGATGATGATCATGAAATGCCGCTTTTTACCAGCTTGCGTAAAAAGAGGTTCTTGTGGACTTGCTTGATTTACACTCTATGGTGGCGCATTTCGGCAGGCCGACGGGAATGATTATACCTTCATGGTCTCACCAACGACAGCTGTCCTATGATATTCTTTCGAGATCACGTCAAAATATCGTCTTTAGAAACACATTATTCGAGCAGTCAGCCCATTCCAAAGATTTTATGATGGAAGTTCGGTGTATTAAGCAGGATTGCTTCGAAAATAATATGATACTGTGTATAACGTTCCTCACTGAACTGAGAGTTTAGGAATTCGAATTATTAATAGAACAAGGCGTTTCTTTGCGGAAAGCCATCATATAAAAGTTGTTAAAAATTGATTAGCAAAAATCCGCGTAATAAAAAAACTTCAAACTAGATCAGATAATCTTAGCTAATAATTTTTTAACATCTTTAATGAATTCGATTTATTTAGGGAAATCTTGATGTCGTTTTTTCCGCAAAGTTACATGTAGCGTACATAGAAAATGATTTATAACCAATATAGAGTAAGCTACAATCTAGCTCACACCTTGTTATAAATGTATTGGGTAACATTATTTCCTACGGTAACTTAAAGTACATGTTACTAATAAAAGTTGGAAAAACGAATCAGGTCCAAATGTTTGATTACAGTGGTAGACTGAACTCATATAAATTTCAAAAGTGTGTCACGAAATTACAAACTACAGAAACGAAACTGGCCGAATTACTGAGAAGCCAGCTGCCACGTTTCGTTGATGAATTAATAAAGTAAATGAAGGTGCCTCGAACAGTCATCAGTTGGAAAGAAACGTATGAATTTTTGAGTTTTCACCTCGATGGCTAGATGGCGTGCGGCTGACCCGAATATTGGTTGTTCCTTATACAACATCATTTAGCGTTAATTAAGACTTTTATTATTTAAGACGATTCCAATGCTTGAACAAACAACGTGTTTTCTTGAAGGGTTGTACCGAGCATGTAAGATTAAAATATTAATGGCATTGAAGTCAAAAACTAGTTTCTAATTCTGTAATCTCACCTTCAATTCGTCATTGCGGTATATTGGAAAGTTTTTTTTTTTATAAAACTTAATTGACAAATGATCTAATAACCATACTGCAGTCTGTACCTGCAACCATTTTCATACAAGAAATCCACAGTCTCTTGGCTCTCTCAGCCGATATGCAGTCCATGAAATTGTTCTGGTGTAGGAGGCTAAATCAACCTCATTCCTCGTGAGTAACAACGCAGCTGTAGCCTTTAGCTGTGGTTCATGGATTGCAGTAGTGGCCATGGCAATAAAGTTGATTACAATTGACATTTACTCGTATTATTCTTTTTTTAAGTGCATAGCAATATAGCAAACTAGTTTTTGAAAAAAACCGATAAAGTCGACTACGGATAGATAAATACACTGATATAATACTACAGTGATATAATATTCTGTTTACCCTCTTTCTGATGAAAGTAGCTTATAATACAAAGACAAGTGGTAAAATTAAAAAAATTGTACAACCGACTTCAATATACATTACCTCCTACTGTTTTTGAAGTCGGTTGAATAATCAAAGAAATTGTTGCATCGTATCTACCTAGTATTATCATAAGTTCTATTACACAATATGATGCATAGATGCATATTATTATCATTTTAAAAGAAACAGTTAATAATAATGAATAAAATAAAATAAAATTAATTTACATAAATCATAGTGCAGCACGGGCCACCGTTCGGTCTGCCGCGCCGCGCCGGTGCGGTGGCCCGTGTTGCTCTACTCGTATATTAAATATTCATCAAAGTCTAAACGATTAATTAAAAACAATTTTTTTCAAAATGGCCGCTTCTGGCCATGATTTATGGATTTTATCTAATTTTTTTAAGGCTTAACTTTTTAGATTTTGCAGTACACTCACCACGATTCAATTTTGCTGAAGCATGCTCAATTTTTGACAAGCAGACATATGCTTTTAAAATCATGTTGTTAGATACAAATTATTTTAGATTAGTGTACGTGGGTGCGTGTTCTTACATTAAGTTGAGTATGGTGTTGGCTTGGTTTTTACGTCACTTAAAATGTACGCAGCGACGGAGCGCTCCCTTTCTTTGTTGGTTTAAGTTAGTAACATAATTAATTATATAATTATTATTTTTAGTAACTCTAAAATAAATACTTATACAGTAATAAAATATAGATTACTCACATACACACATACATACATATTGCGTAACATTTAGAATTGTGGTGAGAGTACTACTGAGCTTCGTTTACGAGTACCGAGTTCAAATTTCTGTAGCCAATCTTCCTCATCAGCCAGTAAATAAGCCTCTGCAGGATGTGGACCTCTCCCACAATATAAATTTTTAGCCGAAAAGCCACGTTTGGCATGCGGATTGGCGATTGCTCTACTAAATGTCTCACTCGTGCGAGGCTGCTCCCCGTCGCCGAGAGGGGATATGGTATAACTGCCTCGGATTTTCTAGGTGGTAGAGCTACGCTGCAGCTATATCATGGTTGTAGCACGAATGGCTCGACCGGGGAAGGACCACGCTCTCACAGAATACCAGCGTAAAATAGCAGCTTAATGCTGCTGTGTTTCGTATGGTGAGTGTAGAGAACCGCAGATCATTTTTACTTGAAACGAGGCATTCCATCTCAGTCCTCAGGGCTGACAACGCATCTGCAATTTGGTTCTTAACTGAGGATAAATGTAGATGTCTATGGGCCACAGCAACCACTTACCATCAGGTGGACTGTGTGCTTGTTTGTCGTCACCCTTATTCTATAAAAAAACGTAAGTAACGACATCTTTGGATACGTTCATAAATATTTATTTTTATGAACGTATCCAAAGATATTATTCCTTATTCTATAAAAAAAAAAACTTGAGATGGTTATAACGCTATCTATCCGAGTCCACAAGGTCTTATGAGCCTTTCCTTTTACGACACCCGTGGTATGATTTGGAATATAGTTTCTTTTATGTCGCCATGATTCTTTTCGGTCAAGATAACATACAGCTCATTACAAGTACACTGCTGAACATAAGCCTCCCATATAGAATGTCACATAGTACGGTTCTGAGACACGTGCAGCCATCGAATCCTTGCATGTTTCATCAGGTCGGCACTTCGTTGAGTGGTGTATCGCCCAACACTGCGCTTGCCAGCACGAGGCTGCCACTCGAGAACCTTTCTTCTCCATCCGTAGTCGGTTCTGCGAGTTATATGGCCGGCCCATTACCACTTCAGCCTACTGATCCGCTGGACTATGTCAGTTACTCTTCTTGTTATTAATTATTATTATTATCTATATATCTATATACATATATAGATATATATAGTATAGATAAAATTGAAGCGTCTTCTGTAATAGAAATAACGTTTTATTGAGCTCAGGGGGTTATTTGCATACTATTAAGACATAACCATTTGTAAAACATTTTGTCTGTCAGTCCGAACTAATCTTCGGAATGGCTGAAACGATTGTGATGAAACTTCACGAACAGATAAAGAGTAATGCTAGAAGTGATTTAGGCTACATTTTATCCGAAATATTATTTGGATATTTTTTTTCTAAAATCAAAAAAAATATGATTAATTAAAAAATCTAAATTTCGCCACATTAATAGATTCTACCCAGGCGAAGACGGGGCGAGTCATAGTTATAAATAAATTGCTACATATTTCTTTTATTTTCTTTAGGTAAATGGAGAACGGAATCCAGACGAAGTGTACAAGGATTTTCGAACGGCTATCCTACAGATCCTGGGATCAGTTGAGGAACCAAATCTTAACGGTATTAGTGGAGTAGGCGCTGATGGTATACCGGGCGAAATAGTTGGCATCGAACCGGCGCCGGAGAGAAATCGAGAGAGGGATGTGAAGAGTCGAGGGGAGGTCAGGAGCCCGGGGCTGGATGTGAGGAGTCGAGAGCGTGACGCGAGGGAGGCGGAAGTGGTGGATGATCCGCTACCGGCTGCGGTTCCTGTTGCGATGCCCAATGGGAATGTGGCGAGGATCGTGAGTCCAAAGGTTTGTCGACTTTTATTTTATTCATAGTATTAATGCCCGATCGCGAGCGCCGAGAATTAACCAAAAATGTGCTGACGGCTGACGCTGACCCTAATTTTGCTTTTTACGTTTAACACATTTTTGTGCTAACGACTGACGCGGACCCTTTTTTAAACTGATTGTATTGAGTGTCCTCGTTTCGATATTACTACAAACCTACTTTTACCTTATCCTATTACCCTATCTTTCATTTATATTATCGCATAACTTCTGGTTTTAGGTATTGGAACATAGAAGCTGGTAGACGAAATCTTTAAAGAAACTTTGATATACGGTGCAGGTTACGTGGTAGAGCCATGCTGCAGCTATATTAATAGTATAGTTATAGCACGACCAGGGAAGGACCACGCTCTTACAGAATACCAGCGTAAATTTAGCAGCTTAATGCTGCTGTGTTTCGTATGGTGAGTGTAGAGAACCGGAGACCCTTTTTACTGGAAAAGAGGCATTCTCTCTTAGTCCTCACGGCTGACAACGCATCTGCATTTAAATTCGCAAACGAAGATATGCGGATATGTAGATGCACAGCAACCACTTACCATCAGGTGGACTGTGTGCTCGTTTGTCACCCTTATTCTATAAAAAAAAGGTCTTCTCGGAATGGAATGACACAAAATCCTAAGATAAACTTCCCTAATCCATTAAAATTTGCCGCGTTGAGGCGGCGCGGCGTATGATAATCTACTAATCCATATCATCCCATGGGTGCCGTAAGAGGCAACAGAGGGAAACTGTAACATGGGATGGGCAGCAGTAATTTTCTGACTGCAACTCAAAATAATAAACAACTGCGGTTGCCAACCCGCTTGCCAAGCGTGCTATGAATGACACCTATTCGGCAGTGGACTTTTGATAGATAGTATTGAATAATAGTGAATCCAACAAAAACTGTTTTTCGTTTTTGCCGTGGAATGTACGCTGAAATGTATTATTTTTAATATAAAAAATAGTTGGCCCATGAGGGGATCGAACCCGCGACCTTCGCGTTATTAGCACGACGCTCTAACCAACTGAGCTAATGGGCCTGATGCTATTCTCAAGATAACGTTGGTACATAAGCTTTTTTTTTAGAAGTATAGGTGACAAATGGAAGCTCAATCTACCTGATGGTAATTGAAAAATGTAGTCCATAGACACCTACATTAACCATCGATTAAGAATGGATGCGTTGTCACGCCTGAGGACTAACATGAAATGCCTCGTTACCACTAGAGTTAAACTTTTATAAAAAGGAAAAGCCGACTTCAAATAACTTAAAAGGGTAGAATAATTTCCACATAATAGCTTCCGAAGTCGGTGCTAAGACATATTGTATAAATTATAAAAGAATTGAAGCCCCAACTTCAGTAGGTACCTATTATGTGGATTTATTTTTATTTTTTATTTTCCTAGAAGTTGGCTATTGCTTTTTTATATAAAAAAGTGGACTAACATATATCACAAGCTCAAGGTAACAACTAGAATATCATCTAAATTATTTCATTTAATACTTATTTCTTTTTTTTTTTACCTTACCTACAGGAATGAAATTTTACCCCTGCCCGGCTAGCATGGGCGGGGGATAAAATTTTATCCCCCGATTATATCCACTGACAAGAGATAAAATTATTTTGTTATGTCAAACGGGTATATCCCCATTTGACATAACGAGTAAACATATATCCCCCGTCCGTAGCATGGAGCCAAATGAAAGATAAAAATTTATGCTTTTTTGACATTTGAAAGGGACAATTTTATCCTAGTTCATTGGCCGTGGGTTGAAGTTTATATTCATACAAAAAAAATCTATCTAAGTCTAAGTCTATCTCCCATTTTATCTACTGTGGATATTATATCCACCGGTGTGCCCATGCTCTAAGGGTGGATAAAACTAAGTGAGGGGATAAACATTTTCGCCTTTCCCCGGGGATAAAATTGTCTCCTGCCTATGCTAGCCCTGCTGAAGTATAATCTATCTCTACACAGTATAAAACAAAGTCGCTTCCCGCCGTCTGTACTATCTTTTAAATTACGCAATGGATTTTGATGCGGTTTCATCAATAGACAGAATGATTTAAGATAAAGGTTTGTATGTATAAAACATGCATATTATATACTATATAATTCTTCTGTCCGTGTGTACCTATGTGACTGAACTCCTACTAACTACGGCCGATATGGATGAAATTTTGTGTGTGTTTAAGTTGATTAGAAAATGGTTTAGATTCACAATTAGACGCGGCAGGTGGCATTGTTGTAGAGATCCAGAAATCAACCGTGCGAAGCCGGGGCGGATCGCTAGTTTAATATAAAATTAATCATTAAAATCAAATCATATTTTACGAAGATATCGCGTAATTTACATATAAAAAAGGGTCACGCAGCAAAATCTCAGCAGCATGCTGCGTTTTAACACTGCTTTTCTGTGTGGCCGGTTCTTCCCCGAACAAACCGATCACGTGCTGCAACAGTATGGCTCTACCAGATACAAACTATGCCATGGCACACTAGCCTATCTCTGATATTATCGTAAAAACGCCATCGAATAATATTAGACTTGGACAAGTGCATTACGCTTTACAAAATACGGAAAATATCATATAATAATAATTATATCATTCATACGTGGTAGAGCCATGCTACAGCTATATCACATGTACAGTTGTAGCACGAATGGGTCGGCTCGACCGGGGAAGGACCACGCTCTCACAGAATATCAGCGTAAAATAGCAGCTTAATGCTGCTGTGTTTCGTTTGGTGAGTGTTGAGAATCGGAAACCTTTTTATTGGAAAAGAGATATTCCATCTTAGTCCTCATAGCTGACGACGCATCTGTATTTTATTCGCAAACGAGGATAGATGTAGATGTCTATGGGCCACAGCAACCACTTACTATCAGGTGGTCTGTGTGCTCGCTTGTCACCCTTATCCTATATAAAAAAAAATCTCTCTCACAAGCCCACTATATCAAGGAGTGTAAATATTTATGAGTGTGCGTAGGACTAACAATTCTTTAGGAAAATATAGTATTGTGGTTTTTTTTGTACTTCGTATTATAGAATTTGTTCCTTCCCCACGTTAGTCAGGCGATTTTCGAGATGGTTACTTTTTTAGTTGCTACAATATGGCGCGCTTAGTTGACTTTTTCGAAACCCAAGAATTAAAATGGGGAGTCGATAACGACGTTGACGAAATGACGTTGTAGTTACAGCCTAAGTATATGATATTCACAGTTGAGCACAGGCCTCCTATATCTGAGAAGTTTATGGAGTGATTAGTCGCTGCGCGTTCAATACCCAGTTTTATACTTGAATTTCTTTAGATGTTTTTATGTTTTGTCACTGCCCAGTTAGCACCTTGCAACCAAAAATTTCACTGTGAGCGCTTAGCTCCTGAGCTAATGGCGCGGCTACACGCTCCGTCTTGCCTGCGCAGTCTGCAATCATGATTATACAAAAAGACAGAACACTGTGTAGTGGCCACACGTGCAGGTAAGCTCGTGCAAACTGAACTGTGCAATCTTTCAGTATATATAAAGGTACTCTGTGGTGCAATCCTAGTTGTGTTTTGAGAGCTCGTCATTTTTTTTGTGCTTTTAATTTTCCATAAAGCCGGTAACTATTTGTATAGTTCTATGAACAGAGTTAAAAATTCCTTTCAATAAATCCTTAGATCACTCATTTTTTGATTTACGACGCGTGCTATGTCGATAATAATTTCCTCGGCTGATGCGCGGCTTGAGTGACCTGTAGCTGGCCACACGTTCAAGTGAACTCGTCCAAGCCAAGTTTGCGCAGTCCAAATCTTCAGCCAAGCAACGATTGCACAAGCCGCGCTTCCGGGACTGCGCGAGCTACCGTCTTGCCATCCACAGGCACGCGCTTACCTGCGCAAACTAGTTTGTGCAGACATGCTCGCAGGCAAGACGGAGCGTGTAGCCGGGCCATAACACAGCTTTTATATGAAATATTCCCTGTAGGAGAATATTTTCCATTTTTTTTCATTCAATTAAGGCTTGTTTAAAGTTCTTATCAACCTCAAAATCTACACCGGTTCACAAAAACAAGATCTTCTCCGAGAAGAACTAGTAAGTAATCAATCTATTTCTTTTACAATTTTATTTACTCATAGACCGATGGGACGGTTATCCAATACGGGCGTGTACCACCGTCAACTTCCTGATTTCGGCTGCTACTGAAAATTTCTTGAGAGACAAACCCAATATATACTATGATTACAGCCTATAATATGATTTTGGCTCGACCCGGAATTCGAACCCGGGTATTCATGATCAGCGGCCGCGTTTACGACCACTAGACCAACAAGTCAGTCAAAATAAAAAAAAAACAATGTCAATTTAAAAAAGTGTATCAGTGATATATACATATGTATTATAGCTTACATAATATCAAATGTCGGTTTAAAAACATGTGCGCAGTTCACACGCGGTAGAAGTGAAACCCTCAAATGAAATGAAATATAAAATTAAAATATTTCACGGCAAATGATTTATTTAATATGATCATTTTCAACCACAACTGCAGTATAAAATATAAGATTAAAGTTTAATTTTCCGCACAAAGAGGAGACCGAAATAATAGGAAACACTGTAAAAAAACACTAGCAATGCATATAGTATGCTATATATTAACATTACTAAAATTCCCTTTAACCACTATTGGTAAGATTAAAAATAAAAAATCCGCACCTTGCCATTAGACCACTGTCGCTTGCTACACTGTATTCTATCTCATTCTCTCTACATGTATACGTTTGTCTCTTTTTAGTGTCGCTTTTTCGTTTCATCCAGTAAAGAAGTTTTCACTCCAAAAATATCCGTAGGCAGGGGCTTAGAAGTGCAAAATAATTATAAGTTATTTCCATACATCATTGTCCTCAATATATTGACTTATTCTTGTATGTGTGATTCTATTATTTCATAATATACGGATAATATTGGCAAAGAGTCGATTTATAAAATAATAACTAATATCGATTGCCGAAACACGATAGCAAGCCTCGAATATTTATTAAACGATGACTAGCCTGCTTGTCCCCTATGGGGTGGAGACATGTGTTGTTAGTCTGGTGTCTATAGAGGTCGAGTCGATCGCCTTGACCTGACTTTGTTAACTATTCACAGTAAAGACCAAAATATTTATGACCTGTGAATGACTCATATTATAACACGTTGCCGCGACTTCCCTTGCGTGCAAGTTGCCTAGTTAAGGAAGATATGGAAAATGGAAGGGCTTTTTGCCCAATACGGAGACAAAAACGGTGTCTTATATCAAATTCTATGATATTAACATTTAAATAAAAATGAATGAAATTGGTTAGTAGATTTTTTCTATAATATCAAAGTAAATAACAGTATTGACGGCTCAGAAGCGCAGTGGCTATCATTTGGTCGCGGGTTCGAATCCCGCATAGGACAAGTGTTATGGAAGCCACCTCCACGATACAGGAAAAACTCTCTAATGTGGGGATAACGTTTATCGTTATAAATTCACCTGATGGTCGTCTAAACGATGTCAATTTAAGAATTGCTTGGACTTTCTCTCTCTCTCTCTCTCTCTCTCTCTCTCTCTCTCTTTCTCTTTCTTTTTTCACTCAAGAATAGAATAGAATAGAATAATTTTTATTCAATATAGGTAATAAAAAAAACATATTAAAAGTCATTTTTACTTTGTAAACTGGTTCAGAAAAAATCCTCTGTCTTGGGCATTGGAGTAATATTTACTTACGTAAGTACATTATACTTCAATGGTCATGGGAAGAACCAGCAAGAAACCCAGCGGGATTTTTTTTCCACCACTAAACAACAATAGAAAGAGACACGGGGGCCGTTCATGAAATACGTTCGAAAAAAAGGGGGAGGGAGGGTCATTGCTTAGCGTGACGAGAGATATAAGGACAAGGAGGAGGTTTAAAGAAATGTTACGTTCACAGTTCATCAATTTTATTTTAATTTTTTTCTTAACTTGGCAGTTCTTTAATTTTTTCATTACGAATGAAAGTCATTCTCAAGTGCTTGAAAGCCTGTTATTAAACATATTTAATCACAAGAAATCGTTTATAGTGGTGGGCTAGCTTTTATGACGTAATATCTTTTAAGGGAGGTTGCTAAAAGCGTGACTTAGCGTGACGTAGGGGAGGAGGGATGGCCCCCAGGTATAGAAATAATTACCTAATACATAATTTAAGTAGGCGTTAATTAACGATAATAAATAACAATAACAGCTATACCGTTAGGCAATAAATTATGTTTAAACTTAAAAGTTGGAAATTAAGTGGATCTTTCGCCTCCTAAAAGTCAAGAAAAGTTTTGAAATTTTATTCTTTTAGAAATATATGGTTTTTATTTTTAGGTTTATAATCGTTGGAATACCGTTACCGTTACAGCCTATTAAAGTCCACTGCTGAACATAGGCTCCCCCATAGATTGCCTCATACGGGTATATTTGCCATACTTGCCACGCTTGGCAATCGGGTTGGCAACCGCAGGTTTCTATTTTAGTCGTTATTAGGAAAACGCTGCTGCCTATGCCTATCTCCTGATGTGTTTCCCTCTGTCGCCTCTTACGACACCCATGGGATGATATGGGATAGTGGATATTCTTAGATAGTGGCGGTCACTACACGGTATTTAATGTAATTGTTGTGTATGTATACTGTATGCTATATATATTCTGCTGTGCTAAGCGTATACATATATACAATATGTATGTATGTATACGCTTAGCATAGCAGAAATATGTAACTATTTTTTAATGTTTTTTATCAGCGCGCATAAGCCCACGGCAGGACATCAGGACATAGGCCTCTCCTTTGTAGAGAGGTATTGCCTACCTCACGCTTTGTAAGCGGATTGACGACCGCAGACCGCAGTAACAGGCATCTTGCACCTTTTTATCACGTATTTATTAAGTCACTTCCTTGTCTGTCTGTCGTTCCGGGTGGAATCTTGCAACTTTTAGCTAGACTTGAAATTTTGAATATAGCTCAGAATCGGATGACAATGTAAGAAAAAACGTGGTATATTTTTTTTAGTACGAAATTAAAAAAAATCACTTGTTATAGTACGAGGTGACAAACGAGCACACAGTTCACCACATGGTAAGTGGATGCTGTGGCCCATAGACAAATTTCTCTGTTCCCGATTAAAAATCAAATTGTAGATACGTTGTCAGTCCTGAGGACTAAGACACCAGTAAATAAGGGTCTCCGGTTCTCTTCGCCATAAGAAACACGGCAGCACTGAGCTGCTATTTCACACTGGTATTAGGTGATAGCGTAGTTCGTTTTCGTTCGAGCAGACCCATTCGTTGTGCAACCATAAGTGTACTCCGTAACCGTAGTGTGACTCCATAACTTTAAAAACCATTTCTAAAATTACTTATTGACATATTGAGTGCTTAAAGAAGACTATAAATGACTACTGTTACAAAATACAAATGTTTTAATAAAGAAATAAGACTACGTGATTTTTATCTATTATTATGATTATAAAATAAATTCTGTACTGATATAAGGTATCATCATACATTTATTTGGTATTTATCACCATGTTTATTATAAAGAATCGTAAATGTGTTCTGTATTGGTGTTATATAGCCGTAGTCTATCTGGCCCATTAGCTCAGTTGGTTAGAGCGTCGTGCTAATAACGCGAAGGTCGCGGGTTCGATCCCCTCATGGGCCAAATACTGTTTTTTTGATGAGCTCCTGGGCGTTGATCGCCTCGAGTTTGATACGCATTGCCGATATCTAAATAATGTCTACGCCATGTTTTTGTATAATAAATTTTATTTATACCTATGTAAGTAATAAGTAGGTAATAGACAGTGTTAGTAAAGATGTGTCAAATACCAAAATATTAAGGTGCGAAAATTAATAGTATTTAAGACAATACTATTACTTTTTGGAAAATCACAAAAATTGTACCAAAACACGTATCTAAACGAAATTACAAAATATGGAACGATTTTAATAAAAACCGTACTACGTTCTTAGTAGGTTAAGATGCGGCTGTCAAATCCACAAATGCGTACATCTTTATAATATGAAGTGTCCGCAATTTCTGCTTTAATTTAAGAGAAATGTCTTAAACCTCTTCACAGAGGGATATCTCTCCCCTCTTTTTCTCCCTTCTCCGCAGGGTTATCTTCACTAAAATGGTTCCGTTGTAAGTGTTGGCATGAACTCGAGCCGAGCGATACGAGTACCTTTTTCTCATGGGAAAATGTTTACGTATACCCGCCTCGCGGAACGAGGACGGGTTATGTCAGCCTTGCGCCAACTAAAATTTTACGGTGTTTTACCTTCGAACGCAGGGATACCCGGTGTAACATTTTAGAATTAAGATTAATAGATGGTAGCGTTTAGATTTGATAAGAATAGTGTGGGTCTGACTGGCTGCAGTATGAATGGCCGATCCATACATGCTCAACACAAGATACAAATTTCTGGCATTTCCCATAATTGCCTCTTACAACACCCACGAGACCAAATGGGGTTGGTGGAACCTCTTACGCCGATACCACACTACGTAATAGAATCAAGCTCATTAAAGTCAATCACATAGAAATAGTTGTAAAAAACCTTATGCTCATATAAATACTCTCTATTTTTGCAGCCGGAAGTGATTAAAGTGCGCGGTACAACGACGAGACTGCCCACGCTGTGGGTCGTGGGCGGTCCGGGCAGCAACAAGGCCACGTTGTGTCAGCGAGCGGTTTTGCAGCGGCAGGGTTGGATCCACTTCAGGTTAGTGAAGGTGCCTCATTAGTAAACGAATGGTGTAGTCCGCTGTGCGTCAGTTGCCACTGCAGCCCATGGACCAAAGAAGGCTACAAATGTGTTATCATTTCTGAGGATTAAGATGGAATACTTCACAGCCTGTAACTATACTGGGTCTCCGTGCCTTTAGACCGGATACCCTTCAGACCGGAACTCAGCAGTGTTACACTCCTCCTTGGCGGCAGAAATAAGTTATAGCATGGTACGTATCCAGACGGACTCCTAGGGATAAAAGGAGTCCTGCTATCTATTATTTACCGTGTAGTGGCGATGTAAGAATATCCACTACCCCATATCATCCTGTGGGCGTCGTAAGAGGCGACAGAGGGAAACAAATTAGGAGATGGGCAGCAGCGTCTTCCTAATAACGACAAATAAAAAACTGCGGTTGCCAACCCGTTTGCCAAGCGTGCCAACTGTGGCAAGTGTCCTCCTATACGACGGTCTATGGGGAGGCCAGTGTTCAGCAGTGGACTATAATGGGTTGTAAGGGTAACGCGACGAAATTCGTAAAAACATGTTTTATTTAAAAGAGTTTGGTCTGGTTTATTTGCAGTTTGGGGCAACGTCTCCGCGCTTTGGCTGAGGCTGGCGGCGGGCCGGGGTCCGAGGGTGTGATGGCGCGCGTGGCGGTGAGCGGCGGCGAGCCGGCGGCTGGCGAGCTGGTGGCGCGGCTCGTGCGCGCCGCCGCCGGCGAGGCCGCGCGCCTCCACTGCGGCCTGCTGCTGACGGCTTCCCGCGCGACCTCGAACAGATGTACATGTTCCAGGACGAGGTACGCAGCATTGGATACATAGTCAACTAACATTCTACAAGCCCTTCTACTGCGGCCTGCTGACCGTTGGATTCCCGCTCGACGTCGACGAGATGCACATGTTCCAGGACAAGGTGCACATACAATTGGATACATAGTTAGCTAAACGTCTATAAACCACGTTGCTTCACTGCGGCCATGGCTTTCCGCGTGACCGCGACAAGCACCTGGTACAGGACGAAGTACGCTGAATTTGATACATAGTCTATTAACCTTCTACAAACCACGTTCCTTGCGGCCACGGCTTTCCGTGAGACCTCGAAATGCACCTGGTCAAGGACGAGGTACACACAGAATCACATACACACATAGTTAACTAACCTTCCACAAACCACGCACCTCTACTGCGCCCTGCTGCTGGACGGCTTCCTACGCGACCTCGACCAGATGCACATGTGGTCGAGATCTTACGCAAGTTGGAACGAAGGTGAACTTACTTGTTACATCATTGAGAAGTTGGTTTCTAGTGTAAGTATGTAAATATACAAAACAATACCTCAGTGCTGTATTCTTTAATGTTTTTGAACGAAGTTCTTTATCAGACGGTACGAATTTGGCGGATGGGGGCTAGGCGACAAAAAGTGTAAGATTTTTCCGTCACGACCCCTTCTGACGTAGTGTAGACGGCCTTGGCGGCTATAAAGAAACGAGATGGAATAATATCCATCTCCCTCGCACTTTTTATTATCTTGCCATGAAATAAATATTATTTTATTTTAAATGACGCTTCATTTTAATAGACGCTAGTAATTCATTTATTTGTATTTGTTAATCAATAATATAATACGTTTATCAATAATAATATACTACGAAAGAAACGAGTTGTTCCAATCGAGTGTTCCACGACACTCAAGCATGTTTTTTTACACATTTTTAATTTTTTTAAATTGTTCTACTTTTAGGAATATCCTTAGTTTTGTTTATCCATTTCTAACCTAATTAATATGAAATATAACTAATATTTCGCAAAAGAACATTAATTTCTACACTTTTCTTACAAATTAACTTTTCCCGCTATGAAATCTGTCAAATATTTCACCCGATTCATAAGTGACACCGCCCTGGTGGCAGAAAAAGTCGTGGAAGCCCTCATTGAACACATACATTGAATTTATACGTGGTAGAGCCTTGCTGCAGCTATATTATGGTTGTAGCACGAATGGGTCCGCTCGGGAAAGAAGTGTGACTCCCACAGATTACCAATGTAAAATAGCAGATAGCAGCTTAATGCTGCTGTGTTTCGTATGGTGAGTGTAGAGATCCGGACACCCATTTACTGGAAACGAGGCATTCCATCTTAATCCTCAGGGGTGACGACGCGTCTGATTTGATTCTTATTTGAGGTTAGATGTTGTTGCTCATTTGTCACCCTTATTCCATAAAAACAACATAGTTAACTAACGTTCAACACACCACGCTCCTCGACTACGCCCTGTTGCTCAACGTCTTCCCGCGAGACTTCGACCATATACACCAGTACCAAAACGAGGTTTGTACAGAATTGGATGCAACATATAATTACCATAACCTACTACATTTAGAAGACCTCCGCCGGCAAGTCCTCGCACTTGATTGCACCCTGCTGGCCAGCTAACCTCGACCACTTGCAACTGTTTCAGAACGAAGTTCGAACAGAATAGTCTCCGGTCTGTATTTTCATAGTGTTCATGACCGCGCAGTGTTGCCAACCGAAACTTAAAAGCCTCTAAAAATTACACTTCTAATTTAATCCACAAATGCAGACAAGAATGTCCTTATTTTATGATTTTGTCTTAAAGTTTTTTCAGATAAACGTTTAATACTTCTTTTTAATATTTTCTAATTAATCGTAAGTTGTACAAAATATCCCATGTTATGAATATTCACGTCGTTTAAATTTTCAGGCCGTGGATCAAAATCTATAGTGTCAATGACAAACCCCAACTTGATTAGCAATTTCAATTCAGCATGTCAAATACTTGACAAAAAAATTATATAAAAGTTATTGACGCTGCTGCCTACTTACTTTCCCGCGTATAATGCTCAAATCCTATTGACTTTTTGCTGGATTGCAGCAATACCAGTATGGACGCATTGGCTCTAGACCCAACGTGGTGATTTTGGTAAAGTCCATGTCCACCTAAGGACTAAAAAAGTCCGAATATTGGAAGTTTTTAAACAAATTTCATACGTGGTAGAGCCATGCTGCGGCTATATTATGGTTGTAGCGCGAATGGGCCGGCTCGACCGGGGAAGGACCACGCTCTCACAAAACACCAGCGTAAAATAGCAGCTCAATGCTGCCGTGTTTCGTATGGTGAGTGTAGAGAACCGGAGACTCTTTTACTGGAAATGAGGCATTCCATCTTAGTCCTCAGGGATGGCAACGCATCTGCATTTTGATTCTTAATCGAGGATAGATGTAGATGTTCATGGGCCACAGCATCCACATACCATCAGGTGGACTGTGTGATCGTTTGTCACACTTATTCTATAAAAAAAAGAAAGTGAGAGGTCCATGTAATAAAAGTTAATTATAAACATGATAGAATCATATAAAGCGTTATACATTAAAAAAATTAACGCATATCACTAAAATTTTGACATAAATATTTTATAAATATAAAAGTAAATTTGGCCCATGAGGGGATCGAACCCGCGACCTTCGCGTTATTAGCACGACGCTCTAACCAACTGAGCTAATGGGCCAGATGCTGAGATTCATATAATATCAGTACGTAAGCACAGATTAAATAATATTACTAACGTAAACTTTTTATCATAAAAATTTGCTTAATACACATTGCCTAGTGCAATAATTTGTCAATCAGGCATTTATCACGAGTTCTGTAATATCCGCTGGGGGAGGCTAGTGATCTAACACAGGTACGGTAACACAGGTTTTTTTTTTATTAAACTATTCCAATCACCTGTTTCTTACAACGTTACGTCTTTACTGCATAGTGACTGTAAACTAGTCATTAAGATCTGAGAAGAGTAAGAGTAGTAGAATAGTAGCAGTGAGAGAGAGAAATAATTTTTAAAGTGGTAATTTAAGTATGTCTATGTGTATGGGGGTTAATATAACTATTTAAACGACATTCTATGATAGTTGTTACCAATGGAATACACAATCCGAAATTGTGTCTTGAATTGTTCATTAGTCCACTCCAAAGGGCCAAAAAAACTTTTTATAAAAAGTAAAAGCCGACTTCAAGGAATTAAAAAGAATAAAATAATTTCCACATATCAGCTTCTGAAGCCGAGGTTTTAATTCATATAACACTGTGTCTTAGCATCGATTTCTGAAGCTATCACGGTGAAATTATTTTGTCCTCTTTAGTTATTTGAAGTTTCTAGGCGTTTAATTTTTATCAAAAGCTTAATTTTAGCTATTCCATTTCTGCAGCTATTCAAACTGCTGCAAAAAGAACTGCCAAAAGATAAAATATAATTTATAGTTTGCTTATACATTTTTAGTCTTCTAATTACAGTTTCACGTTACGCCTCGGATGGTTTTGCTGGATTGTTCGAAACTGCAACTGGGACGGGGCAGGCGGGACGACTCCGTGGCAGCTTTCCGACGCCGCCTAGAGGTGTTCCGAGAGCACAGCTTGCCTATGCTCAAGACACTTGACCAACAACACCGACTGGTCATTGTAAGTGTAAAGAATAAAATAAACGCACAGTTACGCATGATAGCGCCTTAGTTAAGTTCTGCTAAAACTGGCACTGCATTATGTTCACGATCTGCTTTACAGATGATATAGTGTAAATTGTTGGCCCGTAAGGTGCCCACTGTTGGGCATAGGCTTCTCCCGTTGTAGGGACGATTCGCCTTAATCGCCACGCTTGGTACGCGGATTGGCGATCGTATTACTATCGAATAATAAAATTTACAAACATTACGATAGTAAATGTTTTCCATATACACAAAGTAACAAAGAATTTTTTCCCTTCCCATACATACACGGAATATAATAATTTTTAGTTTCTAGTGATTTATGTGACGAATAATTCACTTTATAAAAATATATTTTAAAAACATATTTTTTGTAAATGGTAAAAAGTAAAAACTAATAAATGCACCGATGCGTTATCACCTCTATCACCCATCTGCACGTTGTAGCCCCTGTAGAGAAAGAAAAGAATATTAAACTCAACATTTGTCACAATAAAAATAATAACTTATCACTATCTGAAATTAAAAGAATGTTACATGATATACCCATAGCGGGTCAAATAGGTATATCTCGCCTGTACAAAGAATAGAAGAAAAGTATGAAAAATGATATAGAAGCTTACGTCAAACGATGTTAGTCCTAGCAAAAGAACAAGTTGATACAGATTACTAGTACATTAGTACTACTACTACTAGTACAACAGGTACCTACCTAGACGAACTCCTAGACGAAAAAGTAGTTCTACCACCTAGTAAAAATGTTCTTAATTTTCAGGTTGATGGTGACACCGACTCGCCGGAAGTGCAAGCGGAATTCACACGTGTGTTATTGGAAGAAATGGAAAAGGCCGAAGCTATTGCAGAGATGCCAGAGGAGGAAACACAAACTACCAACATAAACGCACAACCGCACGCACATATTACGCACAATATAGGTTTGTAGATGTCGTAAAATTCAGTGACGAAATTTCATTCTTTATTGCCGCAAATACAATACATGAAACTAATTTTTACGTTTAATTTAGGTTATTTTAAATTCCTGACGTTATGAGTGTTAGACAGCACTAATGATTATTAGACATTTACATTTTATCCTCAATTAAGAATCATAACGCAGAATTTTCTTTGATGCAGATGCATTATCACCTGAGGACTAAGATTAGTTTCCAGTAAAAAGGGTCTCCGGTTCTCTACACTCACCATACGAAACACAGCAGCGTTAAGATGCTATTTTACGCTGGTATTCTGTGAGAGCGTGGTCCTTCACCGGTCTAGCCGGCCCATTCGTGCTACAAATATACTACTAATATAGCTGCAGAATGGCTCTACCACGTTTAAAAATCTATCGAAAGCCTTGAGATTTTTCTGGCATTTTCCAAAGTCGCCTCTTACGATATACACAAGACGAATTGAGGTGGTAGATTCTCCTACGATGCCGACACACCATTTGGTATAAATGCAGAAAAAATAAGAAAGAAGGAAAAAATAAGATACGGTCTTGTTTATTTTTCTAGAAGAATCAACATTGCAGCGCACTGCAGTTCTGCCGCGGCAGCTGAATGGTTCGCTTCCCAACGGTGTCGTGCACAATGGATTCATCCCCAATAACAAGGTGCGTTTATAAATGCCGTTACTTCTTTTTTTAGCACACTTCAAAAAAGGAGGAGGTTTAAAATTCGACTCTATGTTTTTGTATGTATGTTACACAATGTCTTCGTCAATTGTTATACTTCAGGGATGGCCTCATATAAGTTCCATCCCTAAGGATGGAAAATAGGTGATGAATTTTTTAATGTAACTGTTGAGACGCCACCGACATTGCGATATTCCTTATTCCACTGATAAGAGCAAAATAATTGATTTTTAATAAAATGTAAGTCTCGAGCGTACCGTGGTAGTAATAATTTGTACAAAATTCTAGAACTGTATGTTTATAACTCAAATTCAAAATTAAAAAAAAAACCAGCTGACGACCTTGAAACGATTGAACCGATTTTGTTAAAACATGTCTAAGGACCACCACTAGAAAACCTGCTTTTAAATTAAAAAAACCGCACCCAAATCGGTTCATCAGTTTAAGGGCTACGTGCCACAGATAGACATACAGACACACATAGCGGTCAAACTTATAACACCCCTCTTTTTGCGTCGGGGGTTAAAAACAGTTTAAATTTTAAGGTGAGGTGCGGGGATGATCAAATGATACGACAGCTTTGCGAGACGGCCTGTTTATTACTGCTTACAATACTATATCTTACAATGAATATTTATTTATGTTAACCTTCTTACTCCACTACAAGTTTTGCTTCTAAAAAAATGCTAAAATCGAATATGTTTGTCTGGATATGTACCAATAGCAACATAGCATGGATACCTGTTAGATTTATTTAATATACGGTGCCAGCAGCCGCACTGACTGTTGTGTTCCGGTTTCAAAGGTATTTCATCTTAGTCCTCAGCGTAAAAAAGGCTTTAAGTTCTGTGTTTGATGTTGGTTTTTGTACATATTGCAGCCACTTTGGATCAGATAGACGATTAGTTACCTCATTTTGCACGAAAATATTTATTATAAATATAATTGCGTTCACATGCTCGTAATTTATTATAAATGCCTTCTATGCTTAGCTATCTACAGGTGTTAATGTCTTTCAATAGCCACTTATTAAGGTTTTGGGTAGAGCTCCGTTCTAGGGACACCCCAGATTGGGATGTAACATCGGGTATTTGTTAGTCTTGGTGCAACATAAAAAATCCTTAAAGGATTTTTGGCGTAAATACACCATAACGTTTTTATGGGGTTAAATGTTCGCTTGTTGTCGATGAGTTGCTTAACTGTGAAAACTTTATTGTTAAATGTAAGATTAATATGTGTTATGTATTAGACTAAAATTATGTATGTTTCCTTGAAAAATAAAAAATAAAAAACAAGTTTTCAGGATTTTTTTGACCGTTTTTTTTGGTACGCGTCATAAGCGTTATTTCGTGCAAGAGCTAGCGAAGCGAGCTCAGGACTTGGGGCACCCCGACTCGGACAGGTTAGGTTAGAAGGGGATGGAGGGGTCTGTTCGCCCGCTTCGCTCGCTCACTCGACCCCGCCATCCCTTCTCCGTCGATCGTCGGGGCTCCGTCGACTAGACTTTTTATTACTTCGGGAAAGGGCAAAAAATCCATGAGAACTGATCTACCTTAAAATTTTTGTCATTTTAGTCGATTTATCATGAAAACTGCCTTAAAATCTAAAACTTCACACCCTCGTAAAAATTACAGGGACATTTGCGCCAAAATCCCTTTGGTGTTTTCATCATTTATGTTGGTAAACATGTAAAAAAAATTGGTCCAAATCGGAGGTGTCCCTAGAACGGAACTATATCCAAGGTTTTTTTTATAGATTTAGGGTGACAAACGAGCACACAGTTCAACTGATGGTAAATGGATGCTGTGGCCCATAGACATCTACATTTATCCTCAGTTAAGAAATAAAATGCTGATGCGTTGTCACCCCTGAGGACTGAGATGGAATACCTCATTTCCAGTAAAAGGGTCTCCGATTCTCTACACTCACCATACGAAACACAGCAGCATTAAGCTGCTATTTTACGCTGATGTTCTATGAGAGCGTGATCCTACCCCGGCCGAGCCGACCCATTCGTGCTACAACCACAGAATAAATAATAGTACAAGAACTGGAATCATAATATAGCTGCACCACGTAAAAAAGGTGGACAACTTAGTGCTAAATTGAGCTTAATACTTAATCTATTAAGACCATTGAGTTATATGTACTACGTACTAGAGAAGCTATTCCAAACAAAAAATGTGCGCTACTCTATGTATTCGCGCATGCACGGTAGATAGTAAAATATTACGATATTATTACCTATTTATTCACTTGAACACCAAAAAAATTTACTTACTTGACCACTGAATTGTTATTTACGTAAGGTTTAAACTTTAATTTGAAATCTCGTATTATTATCGCCGCTCCACACTGCATGAATATTGAAGCCACAGCAAATGACAAAGTAAGGTGTACAGATTGCAGTACAGTTCAGTTGAACATAGTGAATGTTCGGAATGCGAAATCTAGTGCGTAGTACATATATATCAATGATTAAGACCAACCAAGATTTATTGTTACAGGTTAAGCCAATTGCCAACGTTACGAGGATATCAACTATCTCGCAAATGACCCACGATGACGTGAAGCGGCTGTACCAACAGAGCACCGGCGAAGTTTCACTTAATACACATCATATTTAAAAACACTATTTTATACTTAGGAAGAATACGTTATATTATAACAATTAGGCCTTGTTATTTATTAATTAATTAATTTCCTTAAAAATAATTATTGAAATGGTGGACTTTATAATTATCATGTAACGACCCCTGCTGGTCAGGGCTGAAATAAATTTTATGCAAAAATTATACATTCAAAAAGTATATCAAACTGTTCTTTTTTACTTAAAAAAACATCTAACAAAACTGTGTATTATATACCAGGTATATATTCTTTTATTTTGACATCAGTGTTTTATAAAATATAACACTTGTCTCAGTAGGGTATTTTACACCATGTAAAAAAATAAAAAAATAATATTTATGATAGATTTTGTAAAAAGTAAACGAGAAATATTGATTTCTATTTATAAAAATGCATTATTAATTTTATATTTTAATTTTAAGAATATTTTTTATATGTGTCAAAACGCTGTCCGCCATATTAGATACCGTCGTGACGTCACTGGTCAAGAGAACTAGCTAATGTGCTGTGTTATTTCGACATTTTTCAAGTTATCATTACGATTGTTGAGTTTTATTCCGAATTTTATTGAAAAGGCTTCATGGAAGACGGATCCGTAAAAGCAGAAAGTACTAATCTTTATTCTATTAATTCGAATTCGTTTAACAGAAGCCATAATCTTATATTGTGTGTAATTTTCCATGTCATTTTCCAGCTAAAATATGCAATAATCTTTATGACATTTGAAATCAAAGCGAGTTTATTACTCCGCTTTTAGCACTAATGTTATAGATATTATAATATAAGCTTAGGTGAGAAAAACTTTCTGTTATATTTTTTTGTACAAACCATGTCATTATTCCCATATAATAGAAGAAAACACGAATTAAGTAAAACACTGCACTGCACTTGCAAGGGCTGTTAAAATGGCCCACAAAGGGCGGGATAGACGAGCGATTACAAAATTTGACTTGCAATAGGTCATGCTCCTATCATGTCATGATGTTTTGTTTTGTATAAACGATAGTTAAATATAGGTCATACTTACATCAAAGTGATCTTCACAGAAGTATAGTTTAGATTTTGTAGACAATACCTTCGGGTCTCTTCTTGCCAGTTTTAAAAATTCAAAATTCGAAAAATTCAAAATTTTATTTAATTTGTTAACCAAGTATTTCTCATATTTTAATCAGTTGGCACTTGAATCCATAACTTCCCCGGCGTTCATATGCTCGTATTTTTGCATTCAGGCACAACACAACAATGATATAGATGATAACTCATTATTAAACATTCAAAAGTGTCTTATTCCTTTGCAAAATAGGCAAAATTCTAGGACAATGACGTCACGAGTTGAACAGCATGGCGGCTATCGTTTTCACGCGAAAATTTAAAACGATAGATTAAAAGTAATTTTTATGGCACTATTCGGTTTTAAAAATTTATATAAAAATTATAGTGGTTCATTATCACTCTAGGATTAATTTAAAACACTTTTTGAAAATGGGTGTAATACCCTATTACTAATTGTATAACTGCGTCCAATTTAAAGTGACGATATTTTGCTTGTATGACAACAACACTGGACATTGAAATAAAACTGGATTTTACGGATTTTATCGCGTATATTAACTTATTTTATATTCCTAACGTTTCGAGCACTTTACAGCACCCATGGTCACGCGAGGACAGAGGTGTTCGACGTCCCAATATATTAACCATGGCTACCTCCAGATTAAAATTATTAATTTTTGTTCCGATCTACGCATCATAAACTTATAGTATCTTGAAGTCTTGCAGTTGTATGCTTGGGTTAAGATTTAATTTTATCCCAAGATCCCAAGCAGATGGTAGCACCGACATATAGTTAATATACGCGATAAAATTCGTAAAAACTAGTTTTATTTAAATGTGTAGTGCTTGAGTAAATATAAAAATCATTAAGCAACACTGGAGTTTTGGCGGGAACTTGAGCGCCGGCGGATTGCTGTTCCTATATTATTATAGTTTAAATGATGATTTGAAATGGATTTTGATACGTAAAAGTAATACGACTTTATGTACTAAATATCTGTGAACCATTAGTGGAAATGATGAAACGAGTGCTCCGATGGTAATGTGAACCTCAAGTTATTGTGTTGCTTAGGCGCCTTGAGATACTATCGTTGTACCGTCTGGTGGCACAAGATGTCGTCAAAATCTCATAACATAATATTATATTGTGAATAAGTTTTTAAACAAATTATTATAAAGGATAATTTCATAATAATTGACACTGGCAAAAGTACAACCCTACGAGTGCATTACCAAAGAAAGAAGACGACAACGCTCTTAACTTTTACAATTTTTTATTGATTGAATTGAATATTATAAACAAAGGAAAATACGAACTTTGTTTATAGATAATATTAACAATATTTGATATTTTGCAATAAACACGAATAAAAACAGTTAATGTAGCGTACAATATTTGTATTTTATTCGGGCAAAAGCAAAATAGAGTTATTAGGGTTACAATTGTAGCATATTTATCCATTTTTTAAACAAATACGACAAACACACGCTGATACATAAACACAATTCGAAGTCAAAAATCTATAAAATCTTGCCTCAATGATAATTTTTATGTACCACACCATTTTATTTTGGTATGGAGTCGGCCTTCATTGGATTAACTACAGTACATACGACTATATACAACTGACAAATTTTATTTAAAAAGAAAAAAAATTAGTTGTTAATGTAAAGCTTTTATGCGTAACAAAATCATCGTCGAAAAACCCGTGCGAAAAACGTCAAAAGGTCGTGACAGCAACATGCAGATACATAGTGAATGTAGGAAAAAAAAAATAGAGACTACGATTATCGTTACACTAGCAAATAAACCAGTTAACCAAAATTAAATCGATAAATCTCGATAATTCTATGGTTTCTTCACGAGATTTTCTTCCTTACGGCAACAATGTAATATGATTTCTTTTTTTTAAATTACGCTGTAGTTTTTTTATCTTTTTCTCAATTTGGATTTATGCCAATTTATTAATATCACCTATTGTATTCATCACTCGAACTTAACGGGGAATTTCTGCTGCGAGTAGATTTTGTTACATTTTGTATTATATAATTTAACGTTGTTTTTTGTACATATTGTGTTTGCTTTCTGTACCATTGATCAGATTTTTCTACCAAACCATATTCACTTTGTTCAGGTACTTTGACTGTATCATACATTTTAAACTACCATACTTAAATAAAGTCGCAAAGCAAATATATAATAAAAATTTTAGTCACAACAAAGCTGATACATTTTAATAAAACAAAACTAATAACACAGACACCGAGTTAAACTGTGCTAATACATGGCAAATATATTCTGACAACATAATGTTTAAAGATTTTCGCACTTGTTTTTCAACTTAAACCTAATTGATTTTCTACTTTAACCGTAAATTTTGATTTAAGTGAAAATAGGTTATTTCGTTTATTTTGATAATATGCAGAGGCTAAAAAAATGCACATGGTAGTAATGGTCATGTACTCGTATTTCAAATTGTGTACCTGAAAGTCAAATTGTAGAACAATGAATAATAAAATGAGAAATGTGCCTAAATCAATAGCTATAATTAAGATATGTATACGATTTAGATTTTATTAATAATGTTGATCGATAGTATATAAGGTAGAACGTTAGATAAAGATAAAATAAATATAGAAGATATTATAGATAAGATAAAAGATATAGTAAAACAATATACATACGCGTAAAACATTTTGTTAACAATGCAGTTTTACAGGCATTATTTATTTACTTCCCATTTAAATTTGTAATAGCTTCCATTCTCTCAGTGAATTATCACAACTTCATTTATACCTCGCTGGACACTGGCCTCAATTTTAATAGGAGTGAGGAACCCGAATTCGATCCATGCCGACATCACTGAAATTGTTAATCCCAATGTTAAGTACAAATTTATCGCGTTTACCGTGTCCTCTGCGGAGAAAGAAAATATCGTAGGCATATTAATGTCAGAGAATTTAAAATATTTTGAAGAAATCCGCGACAGACATTGGGGCAACGCAACATGGAGGAAACTGTCCTACTACAAAACGCTCATAAGGAGTGAGGAGAGGCAAGTGGGTAGTAGTGGAACATTTATAGGATGCTAATTTTTACTTTAAATAGTCGAAACCAATAGCACTTGTGTTTATTATAATATTACATATAGTTCAATATTTTAATATTAGTTATTATTAAATTTTAATATTAATTATCATTATTTACCATTAACATACTAATAGTTTTGATAAATAACTACTTGTATTTTTCTTAAAAAAAGAATAGAATTTAACAGTTTATATAAAGACGCACATAAAAAAGTTAAGTGCCTTAGCACAATAAATATTTCGATAAGATTAGAAAAAACATTTTTTTATATAAAGTTTATGCCGGGTTTTCACCGTAGTTGACAATATAATACCAAAAGATAATGGACCCCTGGTAAAACCAGGCAACCGATCCACCGTATAGGTAATTATTGCAATTAGTAGTAAAAAGTAAAAAACAATCTAAATGTAGTTTAATGTGAACGTCTATATAAATTTAAAATTTGCAAACACAACACTTCTGAATTTTCTCAAAATCGATTTACGGTGCCCATATACTTGCTGTAAATTGAACATGAAATATTATAATGACGTATTCATGCAGTGTATTTATACAGTAACCGTGTAGAGGCGGCGTAAGAATATACTACCCCATATTCTACCGTTGGTGTTGTAAGAGGCGACAGAGGTAAACGAACCAGGAGATGGGCAGCAGCATCTTTCTGATAACAACTCAAGAAATAAAAAGTGAGTTTGCCAACCCGCCTGCTAACCGTTGTGACTATGGCAAATATCCCCTCTATGAGGAACTATGGGGGAGATCTATGTTCAGCAGTGAACTTTTGATAAACTGTAAAAAATTTTAGAAAAAAAATTATACATTGATAAGTACTCGTACTCACTCGTCCCTACTCCTTGCAATTAGATTAAAAAATATAACGATGTAATTAGTGAAATATATCGTAATTATATCATAAACATTCACGCTTGTAACACAGAGGGTAGATACAGACTACGGACTTCCAATTGGCACGATCCTGACAAACCTCTTTCGCCTCCTTTACATCCAAATACCTACGCATACATGCTCGTCGGTTAAGGGTACTCTTTCTGGCCCATCTTAAATATATCGCCAATTTGGTCGATAAACTTTCGTCTAGACCCCTTCACGACTCTGTCGTTCACTTCTGCAAAATAAATTTGTGAATATAATATAATATCATAATTAGAGAAATGTCATAAACGTTGCATTTATTACGTGGTTGGAATTCTTTAGGTACCACCCTCCTACCTATTACTATTTCTGCGGGTAGGTATAGGTATTAAAACAGTCTTTTTTTCGAATACCGGCGGCAATATTCGCTTATTTCGTTATTTATAAAATTTAATATCAAACGAACTAAAAGCACACTTGATGGTAAGTGGTTACTGCAGCCCATAGACACTTGCGACCAGTTTCAAATAAAAAGGCTACAGATGCGTCTTCACCTCTGAGGAATAAAATGGAATGTCTCGTTTCCAGTAAAAAGGGTCTCCTGTTCTCTACACTCACCATACAAAACATAGCACCATTAAGCTGCTATTTTACGCTGGTATTCTGTGAGAGCGTGGTCCTTCCCCGGTGAGCCGACCCATTCGTGCTACAACTATACAATAAATATAGCTGCAGCATGGCTCTACCATGTATAAACCACGCCTACATGCATATGCGTTGTGTACGTGAACAGTACCATTGTATGGGTAAGTAAAACACGCACGTACGAGTATGCCCCTCCGCTTAGAGCAAATGAAATGTCTATTGCAATTTGGGCGGGGCTATTCTGAACGTTGTACTATTCCATATTCCGTGGCATAAGGTTTTATCTTGCAGGTGTAGGTGACGAGTGATTTATACGAGTAGATATAGGTGTTTGTGATTGCGCGTACAATTATGCACTATAATTACTCACTGGCACTGTGGCAGTCGTGGCCGATCCGTTAGGAGCACATTATTTTGTACAAAAATCATTTTTTTATTTAAAAACAATCTTTACTAACGACAAACATTTAAATGTGTAAGAACTTGAAAAAAAATCATTCAGATTAAATATAATAAACACATTAATAGTATACGTATCACAATGTGGGGCCAATCTAGATTTAGTACAGTAGTCAGTAACAATAATTAGTATCATTATGTAGTAACATTTTCACACAGGCATTAAAACATTATTTCATCTATAATTTAATATAATGCTACCATTGAAAATCGTACAGAGAAGAGGTAAGCAGGACCATCTCGTTATCTATAGACTGAGAACTGAATTTATTTAACCAAATAATATTCGGAATGGCACTAATAATAAAAACATGTGTGCAAACATGTATATTTCAAATGAAATGAAATATAAAATAAAAATATTTCACGGCAAATGATTTATTTAATTTAATATGATCATTTTCAACCACAAGTGCGGCATAAAATATAAGATGAAAGTTTAATTATATAACAAACAAATGTTACAATCCTTATTTTGAGACAAAATTTTAGTGTAATATGTCTAAAGAATATTTTCTTACGAGTGAAATTGCAATATAATAGCGCCATCTACTTCATTCTATAGGTAGTCATTTTATCAAACAACAATTAATTGATTGACTCTAAAGGTAATACGTTAAATAGACGCTAGATGGCCTGAAGTTAAGAAATCGTAGATTGTTATAAATGGATTGGTATATTAAGATAAAGTTCTTCAATATGGTTAATTTTAATTTATTTAATAATTTTTTAAATTTTTTATATTGTTTATTTTAACTGTTAAAAATTATATTAACCACCTTTAGAGCACCGCACAAAGTGGAGATCGAGATAATAGGAAACACTGTATTTAAAAAAATAGTAGCAATAGTATTTTTTTAAAGACATTAGTCAAATGGCGGATTCGAACCCACAACCTTTTGAGTTCGTGGTCTACACTGTTTTCTATCACATTCTCTCGCAGGCTAAGGCCGATTTAATTTACAATACAATCATTCGAAGGGCACATTTGCATAGTGAGAGTGTAATTCTTACCTCTTCTCTCTATATTATATTGTATATTTATATTTTCACAAGTTTTTTATTAAGTATATTCCTTGAAAACATATTTTGATGTGTTAATTTAGCTTAAACATAGAAGTATATATATTGTACTTTTAATGTAAAAACTAATAATAGAAAAGCATTTTTACGTAAAGAGAATTTGTTTTTAAGAGAATTATTAAATAGGTATATATAATATAAAACTAATAAGGGATATAATAAAAACAACATAATATATTGTAGAATACAAAAATGTGATTCGAATCTTCGAATTATAAAACATTCGTTTTCTGTTTTTATATGTACTTTAGTGTTGTATTGTTTATAATTTTAAATACAAATTGTACATACATTAAAAATAAAACATAAAGAAAGTTAAGCAAGTTCTATTACAATAATACATAAACGTCAATATACCCTTATTTATTAAAACACCCACCTATTTGAATGTAGAAATTTTTTGTTACTATGTTTAAAATAAATAAACACATTTTCGTAAAACTTTGTTTTATTAATGGCTCCTCTTTTTATTGCGCTCAACCTGGCTCCCACTTCCAGGATTTATCTTTGGAGTACACTGACCGCCTTCAGCTATTAGGGATTGAGATTTCTTCGAAACCTCAACTTTGGGCGGGTCATTGAGTTCAGGGCCAAAGCAGCCGCAAGGAAACTAGGTGGCGGTACTTCTCGCTGGGACTGCTTCTAACCCTATATAAAGCGCAAGTCCGTTCGTGCCTGGAGTACTGCTGTCACATGTGGACCGGTGCTGCGAAATGCCATCTATCAGCGTTGAACTCAATGGAGAGGCGCGATAGGAGACTTATTGGTGACCTTGATTTGGTTGAAACCAATCTTGTCAACCTCGAGCACAGGCGCAGTGTAGCCCGCCTGATGGTTTTCTATAGTATGCTTTTCAGAGAGTGTGCGCAGGAGTTAGATGTCTTAATTCCTTCCTCCCCTTTCTACCATCGAAGGTCAGCGGTCATCGGACCTTCACCCCTTTGTTATCAATATTCTACGCCTTCGAACCAAACGGCTTGCTTTGTCTTTCGTAATGCGTTTGGCAAAGGAGTGGAATAATTTGCCGGCTTCTATTCTGATTACAAGCTGTGTGTTTTCATAATCACGCAAAATTTTAAGTCTGTCTCTAAAACCCTCTCAAAATTGAAAGTTCCTCTTGCAATTTTGAGAGGGTTGAGTCCTGAGCCTAATCATAGGTCGTATATACACACATATAGACTATATCTTTCTTATTTATCTCCCGGTTAAAATCCATCCTTGGACATGGTTCTCTTCCGCTACAGGGAAGATTTGTAAAAAAAATATCTCACACCTTGACACTGCTTCCCGAGACGGTTACGATGCCATTCATGGGAAACCATAAATTCCATCTGGCACCTTTCATAGTCACCTAGTCGTTTACCTACGGGACGAAATGTCTAGAATATTATACTATCCATTCCATTACAGTATATAAAAGTCCACTGCTGAACACTGGTTGGCAACCACAGTTTTTTATTATTTTGAGTTGTTTTCATCATAAAGATGGTGATGGTGATGGTCTTCTGTTTTAATTTCCATCTGTCGCCTCTTACGACACCCACGGGACAAAATAGGGTAGTGGATATTCCTACACCGCCACTACGCAGTTATATTCCAATATTATACATCAAGAGCTATTTTTCAAATTATTTTCCACATTATTAAAAACATTTTTTGAAAAGTTGGCCTCATCGGGGGCATCACACTTAACAGACGTTAGAAGATGGTAATGCTAAAAGTGTTTTATGGAACTTTACAATTTTAGAAGAACGTTTTATTGATGGCCCACTCAATATATTCAATATAGTCAATAAAACTGCTATGTTTTCTGTTGTACCTACACATATGGCAGAAGTATATGCGCGCACACATTGTGGAGTTTACTGTTTGCCAGCGGTTTTTCTCGACAGTCGGATCATGATAGTCCGCGGCTCTCGGTAGAGAGTAATTGTGTTCTGTGGTCCGCGGTGATCAGGTGAGCCGTATACTCGTTCCCTTACTTTCATAAAAGAGAATATGAAAAATACGTACAATACTTACTTTTAATATTAATTTTGATTCCTACATCGGAAGCATTTATAAGTTCCTGGACATTTATTTGATAATTTTTATATCATTGCGAATGGTATCACTTTTTAAACGACTATAATAAAGGAGGTTCTATATATTTCGACGGGTATATTTTTTTCTTATCTGTATGTCCACTGGTTTCTCAGAAACAGCTGAACCGATTTAAAAGATTTTTTTTTTAAATATGTTAGCCTCCAGGGATGGTCTCATAAAAGTAAAAACCTTACAGTATTTATACAGGGTTATTTTTCAAAGAGTAGCCAAATTTTTAACATAAGTTCAAATCTTATATAAATAATGATATACCGTTATTGCAGTTTTTAAAAATACGAGTAAATAAGGTTTCTACTTTTATTTGAAATTATCCCAAATTGAATGTGATTTATGGGCAACAACGTTTTTGCCTACCGACCGACCCTTACGAATGTGTGCGTGCGCAGTAAAATCAGTTAAAATAATACATTTTGAATTTAAAAGATAAAAAGGACAGAAACATCGAGATTTTTTTAAATTAATTTTTCGTCGTAATTTGCCTACATTGCATGCCTTAAGCGCGAAGCGCGTAGGATTTTCTACCAGGGCCTAAAAATCAAGATTCCAACGTTTTGTCGCATGAAATCGTATCTAACAATCATATTGTACATATAAATAATATAAAAAGCACATTGTCACAAAGTTATATGATTGTTGAACTTATTTTTTTAAATCGATTAATTGCTATTTTTACATTAAAAAAGTGGTTTTAGTGCCTAATGGCGTGGATTTAGCAAGTCCGCAGACTTGATAAATCCAAGTAAGTGGAGGGGTAAACACGATAACTTTTGAAAATATAAATTTTTCAACTCAATCTATTTTTAATCTCTCCACCTATCACGTGGGAAACCATGGAATGTAAATGGCAGTTTAATTTTGTTTTGTTTATTTATATAATTAATTTTTTTCAGCTGAGAAATTCCGAAATTTTCGGTGTTTTGAGCAGCCTTGTAATAATTTATTTTACTAAAGGGGCTCAGCCGCCGTCGTGAGTGGATATTGTATCGGTTGTTTGCAGCGGCTTGTGCTCAAAAAGATCGCTGTACAAATACAAAATATTCGAAAAACCAAATTTGTTACATACTTGATTATTATAGAATAAATAATAGTACTACGTACTCAAAGTAAGTAGGATTTAAGTATAAATATACTTAAATACGTCTTGGACTTTATGGAGTGACCTGAATGATGATATAATGATCATATGAGCATTATGAGTCGTGCACTTTTGGATTTTCCAAACTTTTTTTTAATTGAAGTTTGACATAAAATTATCAGAAAATTGGAAGTATAATATAAGGTTATTAGTGAAAACTTGTGTGTACTTAAACTCCTTAAAAAATTTACGTATAATCACGTTATACATTTATACATAATTTTTTTAATGCATTTAAGGCTTACACATTTGGATTTACCAATAGTTTTACTTATTTATACTCTAAGGTAAAAACCGACTTCAAAAACCAAAAAGCCGAAGCCGAGGTCAACGTGGACTATGAGTTCGTTTGCCACTTCAGTTTTATTTTAAAAAAAAACAGGCTTATCTAAAACACCTATGTTTTTACTAATTGTTCTCATGGTTAAATATTATTATGAAAAAAGCGTGAAAGCCTAAGTATTTATTTACCCTTAACTTGACAAAACGCAAAATGCAAAGCACTAGTTGCTCAGTATTCTAGTAAAGTAAAAAAAAATCGGAAATAAATAATATTATTTAAAGAAAATTGCTTTAAGTGGCCTTTTACACACCTTTTTAATATTATTATAACCATAATTTACGAAATATTAATAGTGCCCCAAAAGGTGCATCGTCAATATCAGGTTAATACAGTGTGTTAATTTTACACTTGATCAAACGAAATGTGCGGATACTAGATAAAAAATTATCGGTAACAAATCGAAAAAAAATTTTTTTTATGTAAACTATTTAAAAAATAAAAGCATTTTAATTATTTTTTTTGGTAAAATTCCCATCCTTCGGTTTTAAATTATTTTCTCTTTAAGTAAACGGGGTATTTTTTTTCAAAGTAGTTTTATTTGAAAGTTAGAAAGATTAACTAGCAATAAAAATTAAAAAAACCTACGATATCAAGCAGGAAATTTGTCAAAAAAATAATAAGATAATTTTTTTGTTAAAAAAATACTTTTCTTTTTAATTTTTGGTCTGTAACTTCAAAACTAGTACGTTGAGATAATATACTATAAAATATATATAAAAAAATAACTTTTTAGCATGTTTTATTAAACTACGTAGCTTATTGTACAAGTTCTCCAAAATAACATGCGTTCTATCTCTTTTCGTTTTTAAAATAATAATCATCAAAGAATGCCATCGGTATGTTGATTTGCGCTTATGCGCCGCACCTACCTCTAATTTGAACACCCCTGGTCGAACAATAGCAGGTAAAGATAAAAAGAGATAGATCAATGAAAGGCGAAACAAGTGAGTGAGAGAGTGAATTGTCGTTTGAATGAGATTTGGGTCTCATTCTCGTAAGGCATGCAGGCAGCTTTAGCTATTTTAAACAGTTCATCTTGTAACGTTACCTAATTTGCACGTTGAATACGCTCACCATTTTTCGTCGTTATGCCTTCTACGATAGACTCATTGTCTGCTCTTGAGTAGCTGACATTCATTACATTTACGGGTTTTGTGATGGCAACGCTCGCGCCGCCTCTCGAGAGTATCATCAGCGATTCCCGACAAGACCTGCCGTTGACTACAGGTTTTCTTAGCAGTACATCGAAATTAAGTGAAAATGGACTGCATCGCCCACATCGTGAACGTGCTCCTACTGTACCGGTGGATGTGGATGAACAAGTGTTGCGTTTGGTGTACCAAGACCCCACAATTAGTACTCGACGAATAGCACTCAATTGGGGATTAATTACGTCAAGTGTGGAAAATTTTGAAAAGAATGTTTGTACCCTTTCATTTTCGAAGAGTGCAGAATTTGCACGAGCCAGATTACGTCGGAAGAAGTGTTTTCTGTTCGTGGCTATTGCGGCAAAGACGATTAGTCCCGAACTTCTGTGATCGTATTTTGTGGACCGATGAGGCAAATTTTAACAGAACTGGAATCACAAATTTTCGAAACCTTCACTTGTGGATGCCGGAGGAAAAAAATCCCTTAGCAGTTCGGCCAGCGTCCTTTCAAATCGAATTTTCTATTAATGTTTGGGCTGGAATGATAAGTTACGATTACTTAATCGGACCATTTATTCTTCCGTCAAGGTTGACAGGCCCAGCTTACCTAACATTTCTACAAGAAGAGTTACCTGACCTGATGTGTGATGTGGATCTACAAACAAAGAGGAGGATGTGGTTTCAGCATGACGGCGCTCCAGCTCACTTCAGCACCATCGTGCGTGATTATTTAAACGAACGATACGGAGACAGATGGATTGGACGAGGCGGACCAGTAGCGTGGCCGGCACGAAGCCCTGATATGACCCCTAGATTTTTTGTGGGGCCACATGAAACAGATTGTGTACAGTACTCAATTAGTACAAGAGAAGAATTGTTACAAAAATAATGGCTGTGGCTAGTCAAATAAAGAAAATCGTACTGTATTAAAAACAGTACGTAGTGTGGCATTACGTGCAACTGTATGTATGGATGAAAATGGTGGTCATTTTGAAAATTTAATAAATTAAATCATTTTCTACGGTTTTTGTTTTATTCCATAATTTTGTCAATTAAATCATTATTAAATCACTTTTGAATTTTGTGCTCAGATTACCTACCTTATTTCTAGTGATTATCTTAACAACGAAAAGAGATAGAACGCATGTTATTTTGGAGAACTTGTACAGTAAGCTACGTAGTTTAATAAAACATGCTAAAAGGTTATCTCAACGTACTAGTTTTGAAGTTACAGACCAAAATTAAAAGAAAAGTATTTTTTAACACAAAAATATCTTATTATTTTTGACAAATTTCCTGCTTGATATCGTAGGTTTTTAATTTTTATTGCTAGTTAATCTTTCTAACTTTCAAATAAAACTACTTTGAAAAAAATACACCGTTTACTTAAAGAGAAAATAATTTAAAACGGAAGGATGGGAATTTTACCAAAAAAAAAATTAAAATGCTTTTATTTTTTAAATAGTTTACATAAAAAATTTTTTTTCGATTTTTTACCGATAATTTTTTATCTAGTATCCGCACATTTCGTTTGATCAAGTGTAAAATTAACACATTGTATATTATTATCACGTTTAGTTGTGTGTGCTGCCCTACAATACACACTGCGGCTTTTGTCTAAAATAATTTTGGTGTGATTATGTTATATAAATATAAATTTATAAGATAAATTTAAAATGAATAAAGAAAAACTTTAATAAGAAAAATAAAAAACAAATGAAATTTTACGAAAATCAAATGTTGTGTATCTTTATTTGTCAGTACACTATTATTGTATCTTTCTGAAATACTTATATTGTGCCCTAATTTTTTGACTCTTCAATTCAAGTCTTTGTTGTGCATTGTATTGCATTTTTACGTGGCAGTGGCAGAGCCACGCCACAGCTGTGTTATGGTTGCAACACAAACGGGTCGGTTCGACCGGGGAGGGAACCGCATTCTCACAGAACACTGACGTAAAATAGCAGCATAATGTTGATATGTTTAGTAAAGTGAGCGCAGATAACTGGAGAACTTTCTTACTGGTAACGAGACATTCCATCTTAGTCTGGTGTTACGACCCTTTTTACTGGAAAAGAGCATCTGCATTTTGATTCTTTATTGAGTATAGATGTAGATGTCTATGGGCCTATGGGTCACAACATTCATTTACCATCAAGTGAACTGTATGCTCATTTGTCACCCTTACTTTTATAAAAAATAATTTTTGGATGACTCTGGTATACTATACTCTCCTGTACCGTATTTTTATGATGTATCGTATATGTGATGTTTATGATGTGATACAAATTTCTAATAATAAATTTGTTAAAACACATTTAATCGGAATCTTTAGAATATGTGCTAGAACATTTTTGCAATATTTAGCCTCCATGGGAAGAGAAATATAGCTTAAATATATATTAAGCAAACTGTCCAAAGCACAAGAAATACTCGACGCGAAATAACATAAACTTAGTATAATTCAATTTAGCAAGGAACCTTCTAGTATAACCACTTTTTAATAAAATTCCTATTTCAAACAGCCTATTTCAAACCTTAAAAAATTATAGTAAAAAATCATAAGATAAAAACAAATACAATCATTAACTGTTTAATTATAAAATAAAAGTACTGTATCTGCCATCAAATAAAATCGTAGTTTACAAAATTAATGGCATAATTAATAACTAGCAATAAAGAATAATATAATATATTTTTACTACGTACTAGCAGTATGTACTATGTACTACCTATATGGTAACAACACAGTCTAACCTGTTCTTCTTAGGCTGTGGTAATAGTATGCATGTGTTTACAGGCAAGGAATTTACGAGTATATAATACTAGCGGTCTGCACCGGCTTCGCACGGGTGATTTCTGGATCTCGACAACAGCTCTACCTACCGGGTCCAATTGTGAATCTGAATCACCCAGACTCAAACACACACAAAAAATTTCATCAGAATCGGTCGAGCCAGTTTCGAGTTTTAGCAAGACGTACTATTATTTATTCTGTGGCGAGACTAACGGACAGCAATTGATTTTTATATAATACTAGCGGCCCGCTCCTGTTTTCCCCGGGTTGAACAGTTATTTATCGTCCCTCCCGCGCCCGCCACCGCTGCGCTGTGGAAGCTCTCAAGAGGTACGACTTTTTCAGACTTAGTTGACAAATACCATGATAACTCTTAGCCATTATAATATGTATATACATAGCCCATATCCATTTAGAATAATTTGCCTTTCAAATGATGAAAATTTTTTTCGCATAGGTGCAGTGGTTCCGGAGATTACATTAATACAAACTCACAAAATTCGCACTCTCTTTTTATAATATATTAGTATAGATAGAGATTAACGAAGTAGTAGTATTCCTATAAATGCCTTGGTTTACAGGTTATGCTGCCGCCAAATTATTCGTATCGTACAAATAGAATCCATATTTTTGTTCGACAGGGAACTCCTTCAGTGATTGTTGAAAAATAAAAATAATCAACATCCAACCTCATATGGATTTCCGAGGATTGTTCACGCTTCGAGTATGAACTCCAGTGTTCATCTGCCCTGAATTCAAGTAATGAAAATTAAAACTGTCATTTCCCGCCGAACCCTGTGAGTTTGTGACTTTCCCGCGCTTTTGGAGGTCGCCCCCTCAACGCTATTGGCGGACTGGTACAATTTTCATGGCCTTGACCGAGCGGCAATCAAAATCAAAATCCGCCCGCAGCGCAGTCGGTCCGTAGAACCCGCGGCGATTGCTTGTCGCCCTCCCTTTTTTTATCATATCCGCTGTAATCGCGCTAGATTTTAAAAATGGTGAGTCAGTAGTTAATTCTGTTTATAAATCTAAACAGTTTACTTGATAAGCAATACATTACGCGGAGTTTTCATTTAAACAATAATTTGTTATACGGTAGTGGCCGTTTAAAAACACTTTGATGAGATTTTCAGTTCCACTGGTGTTACGTCACTATGTGATAATAATATGAATTAAATTTAGCTCGATTTAACAAGCTAAGAACATTTTTTGTTAGAAACCTTGCTAGAACGAAGTGTAAATTGTGTTGCGTGCAAAAAATGATATAGTTAATTCATAAATTAAATGAATATTTACGTCTTAATATAAAGATCAGCCTCATTACCTGTTTTAAAAATCTTGGATTTTTTAAAATATTTTATATATCTTCTTTCAAAGTCGATACAATCTTACAGTACAAATGAAATAACTGTAAAGCAAAGAATTTCATTTTATTTTTAAAAATAGTGTTGAATGTTATAAAACTGAAGTTATATAGGTCAATATAAATACTTACTTTAGAGATTATTCATATTTTTTCTGTTTTTATATTTTCCTATTTGTGGTTAGTAGTTTTAAGCCATTTAATAAAACACATTTCTCCCTTTTCCCACAGAAGAAAAATGTAGTAATTTTCAGTTCAGCAACAGTATAACTGGTATTTTTTTACAATACTGTCAGGCGTGCTGCAATATATTAGTATCCATTTTTAACTCTCCTTTATTTTCGTACTTGTGATAAGCGAATAATCGCCGTTGAGTGCTATTGATAAGAGCCTTTAATATCGCATTACCGTGTGTTCATCATGAGCAACATTTCACTTTATGTAAAAATGTACTCTCAACACACTAACTTACACACTTAATACTTTCAATGTAAATTTAATAGTATTCTTTAAAACAATTTTCTACGTGGTAGAGCCATGCTGCAGCTATATTAGTAGTATAGTTGTCGTACGAATGAGTCGGCTCGACCGCGGAAGGACCACGCTCTCACAGAATACCAGCGTAAAATAGCAGCTTAACACTGCTGTGTTTCGTATGGTGAGTGTAGAGAACCGGAGACCCTTTTTACTGGAAAAGAGGCATTCCATCTTAGTCCTCACGGGTGACAACGCATCTGCATTTTGATTCTTTATTGAAGATAGATTTAGATGTCAATGGGTCACAGCAACCACTTACCATCAGGTGGACTGTGTGCTCGTTTGTCACCCTAACCTATAAATTTTTTTTTTAATAAAATCAAATTTAAGATTTTATCGCGTTTAATCTTCCTATGGTAATGAGTGTTACAAAGCACTTGTTATCTCGTGAATTAAAAAAATAAAATTAGACGCAAAAAAAAACGTAAAGTTTTTGGTCTAGTTAAGGTTCAAACGAACTTACAGTCCACCTAATGGTAAGTGGTTACTCTAGTCCATAGCGTACTGCATCCACATCTGCAACCAACTTCAAACAAAGGAGACTACTGATGCGCAACCACCTCAGAGAACTAAGATGGAATGCCTTGCAGTCTTTTAATATACTGGCTCTCTCTACACTACATGAGTTCTTTACTCATGTGTCTACACTTCAGACCGTAACATAACAGTACAAGCAGTGCTATTAGGCGGCAGAAAGAGGTAAAAGGGCAGAAAAGTATTTATCAAACTAGTTTTAATTCAGGTTTAAATTAAATGAACTTAAGATGGCTAATGATGAAGGCTGATAGTTGGTGAAGGCTGATGACGTAACAGAGACCGTGTACTCATCATTAGTTCCATCCTTTATTCATCAACATTGAATATCCGATTTCAATCTCGTCAACAACTTTAGGGGTCTATTAAAAATCACCTAACTTTACTTCCACACTTAGGTCATATAATTTCCAATGGTCTAAGCTTACTCACTATATTGTTCTCCTGTATCGTTTGGACATTTCACATACAAAATTCGCACATACACAAAGATCTAAATTCGGAGCAATAACTCGTAGGCTTTACAAACGAAGAGGCCTTAGATTTCGCGACGCCGCAGACATACACGCGCAGCCACTGCTTCTCCGAGCCGTCAACTCACCATACAATTACATGGATCCTGCTAATTTACTATATATTTTAATAATTGACAACGCATCTGCATTTTGATTATTAATCGAGGATAGATGTAGATGTCTATGGGCCACAGGATTCACCTACAATCAGGTGGACTGTGTACTCATTTGTCACACTTTTTCTATAAAAAATGAGATCTAAAGCAGCGTCAGTGACACGGGCACATGAGTAATACGGTTTCTTTACTCATGTGACACGGGGCGAAGGACAATAATTTCACATCCGAAGCCCAATAGCTTGTTGGTATTGCATCTAAATAGAACCGCTAAACCACTGTATGTATTTATGCTTTATTTAGATATAGTTATGCTAGTATCGCCTGTGGTCGAAAATCGACTAGTTGCGTGGTAACAACGCTAAGGAGAGTATTTTTCACAATACAAATTCCTTAGTGACTATTTGACATTTGTCGTCAAATTCCATAAGTACTTTACATTTTAGCTCGCACATTTCCCTCGATACTCCTTTTGTGACTTTTTTATATATAATTTGCAACAGCTTTTTTAACTTTTTGCCTACCTATATCAAAGTTTTGGAAACTGGTTCGCGTATAAAAGGGTACGACGGTTCAGGCTCTATTCGCTACATACACACATGATTTTGCCATGGCATCTTACTTGCTACGCCACTGCTTTGGGCCACAACACCCATACACCTATAAAAGCATACACATACAAATACACACACACACACACACACACACACACACACACACATATATTTTAAAACCATCTTATATGAAATTCTAATATTAAGGGACTAAATAATTTAATATTTTAAAATATTTGTGTAAAGATATAATCGAGAAAATTTAGTACACTATCAAACCCGACAGAACTTTCACATCTACTCACAAGAAAAGAACATACTTAGGTACGTACATCTCTACCTTCGTTCTTTATTGGTCCGTTTAAGTCCACTGCTAGCTATGGGCTTCTCTTGTACAACGAGACCGAGAGAGTAGGATTTGCTTTCGTCACGATTAGCAGACAGATTGACGTCGTCGTATAATTTACGGCTGACGTAAACGAGATGATTGTACCTCCATCTATCGGGAGTCTACGTGGTAGAGCCACGCTGCAGCTATATTACCATTGTAGCACGAAGGGTCGGCTCGATCGGGACCACACCACACTCTCACAGAATACCATCGTAAAGTAGCAGTTTAATACTGCTGTGCTTCGTATGGTAAGTGTAGAGAACCGGAGACCCTTTTTACTGGAAACGAGATATTCCATCTTACTAAGATACTGAGGGGTGAAAACGCATCTGCATTTTGGTTTTTAATTGAGGATAGATTTGGTTGTATATGGGCTACAGCAACCACTTACCATCAGGTAGACTGTGTGCTCGTTTATCACATAAAAAATAGACGCCTCTTACGATATCCACGGGAAGAGTTGGGGTGATTTTCTTATAGCCACCACACTGCAAACACATACATAACAACCAAAAATACTTTTGGGCTACACTGTAACAAAAATGTAATGTTACGTGCTCAAAAATGCTCGTACGTTGCAAGAAAGAATTTGACAGAGTTTTTTACGTCAGAAACCTAACTATATAAAATTCAATATTTCTCCAAAACTCTCCAGTAAGACGCTGCTCTCGATCCGAACTCACGTGTATATAACCTTGCATCTTGGCACGAAACTACATGTACACCCATTTTGTTATTCGTCCAACAACGATCCCAACCTTCAGTACCCACCTAGTACGATTAAATGAGAAAGTGCAGTTTCGACTCAAACTTCGTGAAATGTAAATTGTTGTATATTTTCGTGTTAGTATTCGCTGTGTTTGAGTTCAGAAGCTATCGTCGGCAGGCGACTGTGAAGGTGATTTCTTTGAATACTTTGTACACTCACAGATTAATCTAACCTTCTCGCGGCGTATTTCGCTTTTTGTGTTTATCAAAGTATAAAAATATACAGGTTGTTTGCAAAGCTAAAGGTTGGTATTTTTTATTATCAAGGAAGCATGCCTGTTTTTTTTTTTGGTAGAAATTTAAGTTTCTACACTTGTGTTTCGAAAGAATTGACTAATCCAAGAAGTGTTTTTGGTATTTCTTCTTCTTCACCAACCCGTAAAAGCTTACTGCTGGACATAGGCCTCTCGTGTTGTATGGAGGACATACCTTAGTCTTCACGCTTGGCAGAATTGACGATCGTACTACTAGACATCTCGTGTTGACGCTGCTGCTCGACGCAAGTTTATTGTACACTTTTTTTAGTCGATGCACATTAATAAATGGTGCATTTATGATATTTCGTTTACTGATTTAAAGTAAACCTATAATTCAGATCAGTCACTTCCTCACTGTACATTATCTGCTCACTATAAGCATTTACTCTCCTCTGAAGAGATTTACGACCTACTGTTGTAGAGGAGAATAAAATGAAAAGGCATCTGGAATATTATCCGAATAGTATTGTGTTGTGTATTTTACGTCTCACGTAAACAAAATAAGTAAACACCATTTATTTAAAGCCCGGATTTAGAAAAGAAGATCTTATTTCAAATGTCTGTGATCGAAAGCCATAGAATTTTCTGACATTTCCTATGATCACCACTTTTTTAATATAGAATAACGGTGGAATACGAGCACACAGTGCACCTGTAAGTAAGTAGATGCTGTGGCCCATAGACATCTACAGAATCAAAATGCAGATGCGTTGTCACACTAGAAGCGGGGCACTCCAACTTACTACTTAAGTTGGTGTTCCCCGTTTCCAGTAAAAAGGGTATCCGGTTCTCTACACTCGCCATACCAATCAGAGCAGTATTAAGCTACTATCTCATGATGGTATTCTGTAAGAGCGTGGCCCTAGCCACGAACCATAACATGGCTGCAACGTGGCTCTATAAACCCTTACGACACCCAATAGAATAAATATTGTGATGGATTCTTTTCCGCTGCCACCATATGGCAAATAAGATAATCCTGAATAGTTTATTACGTTTTAAGAGATAATAGACGTTTAAATAATATAACAATCGTATAAACAGAATTTATTGTGTGATGGCGTAAGCGAATTCATCTCCCAATTTCGTTTTGTGGATGGCATAAGCGGCCATAGGTAAGGTCAAATAGAGCTTATAGTCTCGGACGACAGATCTCGAGATCTCCAAATCTCCAATAGATGGTGTTATATTATCTCGTATATGATAAATGTAAATACCCAAACCGACGAGGAGTAGCTCCAAAGGTGCGATAAGCTGATACTGTGATCACCAATCCCCCCACCCCACCAAGCCTGGTGAATATAGCAGATCCTTCCTACCATGTGTAATAAGTGGTAGAGCCATACTGCAGGTTGTAAAGGAATTGGTTGGCTCGACCGAGGAAGAACCAAGCTCTCAGTGGTCAGTGTCAGGTCAGTGCAGAGAACTGGAGACCCTTTTCACTGGAAACGAGGCATTCCATCTTAATTCTCAAGCGTGACCAACGCATCTGCATTTTGATTCTTAACTGAGGATAGATGTAGATGTCTGTAGGCAGAGCATCCCCTTACCATCAAGTAGACTGTATGCTTGTTTGTTTGTACCCACTATTTATTCTATTTATTTAATCTATTAAAATGTTCAGAAGTGTACTATTAGGGATTCTTAAATAAGAATTAAAACATTAAAAGAATTCCAAAACAAATGCAATATTCTACCGTCTACACGAACACGATGCTATATAATATAAAAAGAACGCGTGTTTATTTCATTAATTGAACTATGTACATTATTGAATAACAACTATATATTGTTTCCATATTCATGCTTTCAGCAAAATTATTGTTTGCTAGTTTTGTGTTCAGATCGAATTTTTGTGAAAATGTGCAAATCAACAAAATTTTACTACATTTATATGAAGTACTAAGTGCTTATTAAGTCAGATAATTTAATGGCAGTTCTTAACAATTAATTTATCAGTATTGAGTTAATAAGGTACAGTCTTACTACTCGTACTAGTACAATGGTACCCGGTTGTCGTCACTTGCCATACGAATATTAGCAGCAATATGGTCCTTTACTTTGATTTAGGGACTGCCATCGTTGTTCTTTTGCGAGGATTAGTGGGTCGGGTTAAATGGGTCGGGCTCGACCGGAAAAGGACTAAGCTCTCACAGAAAATATCAGCTTGGTGCTGGTGTGTTTAGTATGGTGAGTGTGGAGAGCCGGAGCGAGGCATTCCATCTTGGTCCTTCGGGGGTGACAGCGCATCTGCATTTTGATTATTGATTGAGGATAGATGTAGTCGTCACCCTTATTCTATATAAAAAAAAAGATTTCATGGATCCGCCAGCTACGGATTTAGTTGGCAACATTTTCTCTATTTTTTTCGTAAGCTTACAAACCATTCAATATCTTTGTACCACATCCTTCCCAAATCAATCCCTCTACCAGTTAATGTTACTACCCTTTTAACTATCCCTTATTCCATGTCTGTCAATATCTTCTACCTAATTTTTATTTTCAAGTATTCGATTTTTTTTTTGTATGTGTAGCGATAATTCTTTTTGACGTTGCCCGATTTCAATGTTTCTTTTTTTTTGTTACAAAGTGGATGCCTTAGGGGTGACCCCATATAAATTTAGTCAAGATCTAACAATGGGATCCATGACAAAATCAACATTTAATTTCAACAATAACAGTATAAGTTTTAAATATTTAATTCTTACTTTTTAATTTTATAAACGGTTACTTATAAAAAATAGCTTTTATTAACTATTCTCTCTTATCTATTTCTATAAATTTTATTTCTCTTTCTCTTTTTTTCGTTTTCTCTTTTTACCTTTCCTTATTTATTAACTTTCAAAGCTCACAATTTCTCAGATTATATTATAGTAGATGTTATGAGTTTGTGTCACATTAAAACGGTGTGTATTCGGAGTTCGGAGTTGGCATTGAACATTCTCTATTCAATACGTAGGACTGAAATAGACCTCGCGTTGGTTTTATTACAGTGGGAATGAACTTCAGCTGTTCGACACTATATTTTTGTATAGTTTCATTTCAAGATGTTTATAAAATTAGAATACCCTTTTTACTGGAAACGAGGCATTTCATCATCGTCCTCAAGGGTGACAACGCATCTCTGTATTTTCATTCGTAATCGAGAATAGATGTAGATGTCTATGGGTCCAGCATTCCCTTACCATCAGGTGGACTAAGTGCTCGTTTGCCACCCTTATTCTATAAAAAAATATAATTAATAAACCGAAAACAACGGCAGATATTCATTTCTATTTTATTTACTCTCTATTTCAAGTTTATCTTCGATATTCAAAAAACCCTATTTGATTAAAAACTTAATGTGCATATAAACTGCCAGCAATGCTATTGTGTAAGTCTGGGAATCGTGGGATCGTCTGGGAAACTTCGTTTTGAAATTTGACGTTTGATATTATTGTGTTGTGTAAGCGTATCAGTATTGATTATAAGCTGTTGTTTTATATATCTTATTTTAACATAAAACTGCAATGAATATAGGAAACAGAATAAATGGGGGTCTTCACTCTATTGTGGGAGGTCTGACCTCCCATGTGTCCTAAAAAATTGCCGGCCAAGTACGAGTCGGACTCGCGCATTAAGGGTTCCGTACCATCGTAAAACACTTTTCTAGTAGGGGAGCCTCCTTTAATTTTTAATTTATTTTTATTATTTTTTGTTATAGCGGCAACAGAAATACACATTCTGTGAAAATTGAAACTGTCTACCTATTACGGATCATGAGATAAAGGCCGCTGACAGACAGACGGACCGACAGCGGAGGCTTAGTAATAGGGTCCCGTTGGTTACCCTTTGGGTACGGAACCCTAAAAGCACATATGGCAATTGACAATGTTGTGTTAGTCCCTTAACGTATAGTAGTATGGATATATTGAAGATGATCCAAATTAGAAGTACCTTTAAGCGACGAGCACGTATGCGTAGGTAGAATGTGAAGGAGGCGAGGGAGGTGTGTCAGGATCGTGCGTGACCTTTATACGTGATTGGGCTACACTATAGCTATATTATGGTTTGATCGTGGAAAGACTACGCTCTCACAGAATACCAGCGTAAAATAACAGCTTAATGCTGATGTGTTTCGTATGGTGAGAGTGTAGAGAACCGGATACCCTGTTACTGAAAACGATCCATTCCATCTTAGTCCTCAGGAGTGACAACGCATCTGCATTTTGATTCTTAATTGGCCACATTGTCTATGGGCCACAGAATCTACTTACCATCAGGTGGACTGTGTGCTCATTTGTCACCCTTATTCTGTAAAAAACATATTAGAACCATGGAGGTATTATGTACTACGTACCAGTACTAGAACGGACACCGCGAACAAAGTCTGTGCGACAGTGCGGGGCGCGTGGTCGTAGGCACAGAGTACCTTTTTATGGCACAGACTAAATAAATGTGAGCCAGTGGTCTCTAATTGCACACAGTCCCAACTGATGGTAAGTGGATACTGTGGTCTATAGACATCTACATCTATCCTTGATTAAGAATCTAAATGTAGATGTGTTGTCACCTCTGAGCTAAGATAGAATGCCACGTATCCAGTAAAAGGTCTCCGGTTCTCTACACTCATGATAAGAAACACAGCAGCATTAAGCCGCTATTTTACGCCGGTTTTTCTGTGAGAGCGAGGTCTTACCCTGGTCGAGCCGTCACATTCGTTCTTGAAACTGTTTTTAGATTTTACCTAATATTTTTCGTTGTCATGTAATTTTCAAGCTTCGCTACACACGGCTGTCTCGCCACATTCACTGAGGTCGTGGCCTTACACATTCACACTTGGCAATGAAACGAAACTGTCGCCGTATTGTTGGCATGCAAGACAAGCAAAATGAACTACACGCCTCTTGTAAAAAAATTTATATCATAATATAACAATATTCTTCGGTATCGTTAAAGCATATTGCATTACCAAGCTCGGTATAAAATTTTTTCATTATAAAATTCCACTGGTGAACATACCCCCCCCCCCCTCCACCTCCCCTGCTTCATAGTTGGGAAATTGCCACGCTTTGAAGGCGGTTGGCAACCGCAGTTTTTTTAAAATTTTTAGTTGTTATCAAGAAGATGCTGCTGCCCATCTCCTGCTTCAGTTTCTTTTATATCCGTTATTTTACTTTACATCCGGGATTACGAAAAAGATAAAATCGCGTCACTGGTAATTCTCCTCAAGATTAAAAAAAATATTTTGTGATAATACTTATAGCAAACAATTGCAATAGCCCGAGCCGAACAATCCGCAGAAGCCTTTAGATCGATGTATGTGGTATTCGTAGGCCTAGTTAAATTATTACAAAATATTATTGCGCATAAGTACATACATTTTTAATCGGACAACTGTTTACTTTGTATGTGAAAGCTCTTTGGGAAAGTATGATCAAATATGATCAACTCGATAGTTAATTAGAAAATCAAAATACCATATCGATTTCTTTTTTAAATCAGTGGAATCGAACAGAACAAAACAGAAACTTTTTTATTCAATATAGATTATAAATAATACTTATTGAAAGTTACTCTTTTGTTTAATTACCACTGGTTCGAAAAAAAAACCTCTGTCCAGGGAAGAACCAGCAAGAAACACATCGGGACTTTCTTTAAAAATAACAGCTTACAATCATGTATGTTACACAATTAACAACACAAAACAAATTAGAAATAGCTTGGTAGCGATCACCTCATTCCCAGGGGTTATTATCATCCATAAATTATTCCCTTTTTATACAAACTTAGTTTAATAAATTTTTGAACTTTGAGCAGGTCAAATTTAGTATATTCTATTATTTATTTTGTATATTGAACAACTATCGACCTCATATTACATGACTATAGTATGTATACGTAAGAATCTTATATTTATATTATAATTAATATCCACTACCCCGTGTCATCCCGTGGGTGTCGTAAGAGGCGACAAAGGGAAACAAATCAGGAGATGGGGAGCAGCGTCTTACTAATAACGACTAAAAATAAAAAAACGCGGTTGCCAACCCGCATCCCCCCTAAGAGGCAATCTATGGGGGTGGCCTATGTTCAGCAGTGGAGTTTAATAGGCTGTAACGGTAACGGTAAGTATACTTACGCTCGAAATTGTATGCTCTTTGACACTCGATGAAACAGTCGATCGGTGACTGCACTAACACCGTTGAAACGACAATGTTCTTTTGTTATTAATTTTGTATCATATAAAGAAAAGCACAAGAGAGTTCTTTCTATTTATTATGGAAGTTGTAAATCAATAACGATTGAAAAAAATGTAGACTGGAAATAATACTGTATGCGCACCACCACCATCGACCAAGCAGTTTAATCATCATGAAATCGTCACAAGCACACAACTCACATTGATCAATTTAGAAATTGTATATCAACGTTCATGTTGTATATTATATACGCAGTAAGCCTTAATGCATTAGGCACTAGATTCTAGGATTCTAGTTTCTAATTCTAAGAACAGATAATATAACATAATATGCCTTATTGTACCTAATGACAGTATTTTTAACCTAATGATATTACTTTTAGTATATGACAGATGTTATCTATGGAAATTACCCATATTTTGACACGTCCAAATTGACAGTGAAAATTTTATAAAAACTTACATTATAATCAAATAAATAAATACATGTTACAATTATGGAAAGAAAATGCCACCCTTGTAATGAACCGATAGTAGATAAAAAGCCGCCGTGTCCCTTGCAATGTATGTCACCAAAATGTCAGGCCTATCAAAAAAAGGTAATCAATTAGTTTACATAGTTAAGTGTCGGGAGCGGTGCTGAAGCTTTTTAAAAACAACAAATATGTGTCAATGACATTTATTACTATTTCATTACAATAATGAATTAAAACTAATTCAGTACAATATTGACTTTCTTAACTAGGTGATTAGTGATTACATTACTACGATGAGTACTATAATAAATATAATACCAAATGCAGCGGCTTTTATAAGATGTTCAAAATAAGTATGTTGACTGAAAGTATGACGCCTTGGTTTGACCAGCAATAACAATTATACAGTGAAGTCAGCGTCTTCTGTAACTTTACACTTCATAACATGTTAATTAATTTACATGTTAGTTAATTTAATATCAAAAGCTTAGTCGGCACAATTCAGATTAACATGTTGTAAAATTATGGCTACTTGCAAATATCATGTTTACAAGTAATCAAAAGCTTATTCAGGACAATTTGGGATTGTTGTTTTGATGTTACGGCTACTTCCAGACTGTATAACTACGTATATATAGCAAAACGCTCATAAGAGCGAGACACGCGTTGTGGTCTCCTTAAATTATCCTCAACGTGACTTTTGTGTTGGGTTACTTTTAAAAACGACTTTGTGTTATGACTTTTTACAAAAACAAGACCTTAGATTATAGCACATAGTACCTTATTTAAAGGTTTCATAACTTTACCGTTGTAGTGGTTTTTTTTTCACTTAGAGGACTACAAGAGCTAAGTGATCTCGAATGACGCACGCACACATTTACACAATCTCTGTATAGCATCAGGGCTCGGCCGTCATTGTCGGTACACAGGCGTTCACGCAAACATGCGTACGTATTATGTTCAGAAATAAGAATATGCGATTTAAAAAATCTATTGATTGGAATAAAAAATTAAAACACTATTACGTTAATATGATTGCATGTATATTAGTATGGGTTTTAATCATCAAAAGAAATTGTTAGAGGTATCTTTGTGATTTTTTTCTATCGTAAAAAATTAGTAGTATCATGTTTCCAACACACTATTTAACTAGCATATAATTATCTTGAAAAATGTCATATATTTTTCTAATTTTGTTTACTGCAGTGGATCATATTTTAAGGCATTATAAAAATTGCGTTTAGCTCCTGTAGTCCCTCAATGTCGGAACATTGAGTGACAAGAAGTTTTGTCTAAGTATCAAGAAGTCTATATCTTCAGTCGCCAAGCGATTTGATGACTCTGTTCATCACATAGGTATATATTGACGAATCTGTTTGTTGTCTAACAAAACTACAGGAACTCGGCCTATAGTAATTAAATAATTGACTATTGGATAATAATTGGTTGTTATCAATTGATTATTGATTTATTAAACAATTAATTAAAATGTTTTCAATATTGATTAAAATATCTAACACTTTACATCTCTCAGGCCCCAATCGACACAAGCAAGAAGCCAATCGTTTGGATACTGGGTGGTCCAGGCTCTGGTAAAGGCACGCAATGCGAGAAGATTATCGCCAAGTACGGCTTCACCCATCTGTCTACCGGTGACCTGCTCCGTGCTGAGGTCAAAAGCGGCTCCGACCGCGCAAAGTGCCTTACTTCTATCATGGAACGAGGTGAGTAGGTACCAAAAATGCTGTGATTGTTCTTCCCTTTAGACCAGAGGTCAGGTCGCCTCTGTTGTTGTGGTTCTAAGATAACGGCAAGTAATTTATTAATATATTCTTCTTCTTCCTTATTGGTCCGTTTAAGTCAATTGCTGAACATAGGCCTATCCTATTATAGGAGTATTTGCTGTAGTCATCACGCTTGGCAGGCGGATTGTTGATCGCAGTGCCAGACGTTCAACACTGCTGCTCGTCACCGGTCTGCGTATTTAACGTCTTATATCTTTCGGAAGCCACAAGATATTTTGGCATTTTTCATAGTCACCTCTTCCGACACTTTTGGCTATGGCTGTGGAAGGAAAAGGGAGATCTCCCGCCGGGCAAGGTGTTCAGTCCGGGGAGTTGCCAACGCTCTATATGGTAGGACAGAACTATTCTATATATACCGCAGTATTTCGGAACTTTTAATAGCGTGATTTAGGCCTCGGTGCGTTTCGCTTGTGGCGCGACGACAGCGCAGACACAAGAAATATATAAGAGTCCATTTTCTGGACAGCTATGGACGCAACATCTGGAGGACGCTAACCTTCCTGGCTAGAAGGACTCCTTTTCTGCTTGAGAGTCCGTTTAGGCTTGGATTTCTTCATATATATATTACTGGCGCCAAGCGATGGTGCTCCCAATGCTGTGTTGAGGTATGAACAATGTAGGATAGACTGCGAAGCATTTCATCTTAATTTTCAAGTGTGGCAACATCTTCTATGTTTGAAATTGCAGGTGTCGATGGGCTGCAGACACTTGCAGGTGAATTATTGGCTCGTTAGTCACTTTTTTAGTCACTGGTCAGTAGTACCTATTATAAAAATCTGCCGTTTAATAAACATGTTTTTATAGCATAAGGGTGACAAACGAACAAACAGTCCACCCACCACAAAGTGGATACCGTGGCCCATAGACATCTTCATCTATCCTCGGTTAGGAATCCGAATGCAGATGTAATGTCACTCCTTAGGGCTAAGATGGAATGTCTCATTTCCAGTAAAAAGGGTCTCCGGTTCACCTCATTCACCATACGAAACGCAGCAGCATTAAGCTGCTACTTTACGCTGGTATTCAAATGTAATCTAAGGGCATTTGCAAATACGTTGTACAGGTGAGCTGGTACCTAACGAGACCGTGCTGGAACTTCTGAAGGAGGCGATCGAAGCGCGCGCAGCTGATTCCAAGGGCTTCCTCATCGACGGCTACCCGCGTGAAAAGTCACAGGGTATTGCCTTCGAAAAAGCAATCGCTCCTGTTACTGTAAGTGTTATACGATATACGACGATAAGTGTTATTATATTATTAAGGAACATACTATGGATGATGATAATAACCCCTGAAAATGTGGTGCCCTACCAAACTATTTCTAATGATTTTTATAGTTAATAGTGTAACATAAGATAATACATGATTGTAAACTGAAAAAACACGATTGACATACATTATGTACAAGCTGTTCCCCGCGACTTCGTCCACGTGGAATTTATTACGATCGGATTTTGTGGGTTTTAATTTTTTGCGCGGAACCCTAATCCTTTTTCTAAAATAAAAGTAGCCTAAGTTACTCCTTATAATATCAGATATATGTTAGTGAAAGTCCCGTCAAAATCGGTTTAGCCGTTTCAGAGATTAGCAGGAACAAACAGACAAACAGACAAAAATTTTTAAAGTTGTTTTTATTTTATAAGTACCGTATATACTTTCATATGCATTTAGTAAAAATCTGTTATTTCGACATTACAAACAGACACTTCAATTTTATTTATTTGTATAGATTAAGTATTTACAATCTATATTGAATTAAAAAAAAAAACTATTTCTATTTTTATTTCTATGGCGGTATTTAACCTCGTTTACGTCGGACGTAAAATAGCTAAACGGGCGACGGGCAGCAGCGTCAAGGTGCAAGACGCCTGGTAATGTAATTGTTTTGCTAAGCGTGACAATTGCGGCAAATCATCAAAATGGGAGAGGCTCATCCCATGACCAGCCATAGCCTTTACAGACTGATAAATAATACTGTGTTGCATAAAGTAGATTCCTTTGTTACTCAAATAAACAAAGATATAATGTAAAAATTAAAAAAAAAACAACTCTAACTCACAACTTTAGACTCTTACTCTCTTATTACTATGGCTGATTTATATTGTGTGCACAACGCTGTACCGTGTGGTGGCAGCTTAAGATAATCCATCATCACATGTCGACTTAGCGGTCAGCCACCGCAGTCTACTTCGCCTGAGAATGCCTCGTGTAGAGGCGAAACACGTGTCATATTATCGACGGTGGTAGGTCTTTCCTAGTGTAGTGGTGCTGGAATTAGTGGTGATCGAGATAAGTGTACATAATTGAAAGAGGGCGGGAGGTGTTCCTCAAACTAGATAAGACACATCATTTTATTTAATTACGCAGATCTTAGCTAATTAATTTTTAACATCATTTATATAATGGATTTCTGCAAAGTAATGCCTGATTCTATTGATAAACGAGGCATTTCATCTTAATCCTCAGGAGTGACACGTATCTGTATTTTGATTCTTAATCGAGGATAGATGTAGATGTCTATGGGCCACAGCATGCACTTACTATCAGGTGGACTGTATGCCCGTTTGTCACCCTTATTCTATAAAAAAAAATTATGGTTCGCAGGTGATAATCTACTTCGAGGCGTCGTGCGAGACGCTGACGCAGCGGCTGCTGGGGCGCGCGGCAAGTTCGGGCCGCGCCGACGACAACGAGGAGACCATCAAACTCCGCCTTAAGACCTTCCTCGACAACAATGACCTCGTGCTCGCACAGTATCCTGACAAACTTAAGAGGGTATGTGCTTTTACTAGTTTCACTGTTCCTTTTTGCCCACGTCTTTAAATTTGCTACCATAGTAGTGGGTGGCAATTCAGAAAACTGATGATAACAAAACCGGGGGATACAGTTTGGTGTTGCAGCTACATATCTATCATCAACGTCCAAAATTTAATTACACCACTCGATAGCTAAAGGACGAAAGAATTGGTTACATTGAGTGAGAACTGTGACGTATCGCGCGGCGGAGGGGGGAGCGCCGCCATTTTGAGGTCGTTTCGTAACGTATACGTATTCACGTAAAACAGTACTCGACCACAATCGCTCCTGGTGGTAAGTGGTGAAGAAGCCCTAGATGGTAGATCGCAATGTTAGCGTAAAAGCCTATTCACTCTTGCCTCGAAGACGCCCCGATTGTAATCGGACAGAAAGACAAAAGCCGGCAGATTATTCTACTCCTTAGCTGTACTCAGTACGAAAGACGAAACAAACCGTATGGTTCGAATGCGTGGAATATCGACAACAATGAGGTTAAGACCCGCCAACCGCCTGATTGTCCGATGATAGAAAGAGGTGTATTTTACAATTGAAAATAACAGCCTGTACACATCCCATCGCTGGGCACAAACCTCATCTCATTTCTGAGGAGGTTACGGATCAGTCAGTCTACCAGGCTACTCCGGTGCGTGTTCGTGGACTTCACATGTTTGTCAGACATGCAAAGCGTTGTTGTGAAATTCACGACGAGCGCTTAGCCTCACTACTATGAGTCTTAGTCGATGATAATTTATAAGCAAATATTTTAGGGACTTATCTGCGATTTCGTAATACACAAATTAGATATCCAAATAGAGCGTCACTTGTTTACCGCGTTATCTGTGATTGAAAACATGGCGAAACTATACATAATTATGTTTTTAAAACATTTTATGTAATCAACCTTCTCAGCAACGAGAAGTGATTGTGCTCAACAGTAGGATGTAATACCTAAGGTCAACCGGGGCTATGTCGCCTACGGGGCTAAGGCATTTAATCCAAGTATAGTACGAATCTCGTACTTTAGAACTCATGCCATCTTTTTTCTATCTTTGGCATTAAAACTACAAAAAGTCATCAATAGACGTCGTGACAGAGCCCATTTTATTAAAATTATCCGCCATCTTTAATCCGTCATTTCGTTCGGACACTTCCTGTGTGCCAACACGTGATTGTGAATCGTTTTAAATCTCAGTTCGTTTATTCTTAAAGGTTTCTTAACTGTAAGTACTTTTATTTTTGTATTGCTTTACACATTGTTTTAATTATTTCGTGTAAAGGATTTAATTACTTGAATGACACAAACACTATCCAGATATTTGAAGATCGGCTTTTATCTGCCTCAGAAAAAGTTTCTTTCGAAACTTTACTATTGCAAAAAATTAAACGAAGTGATTCTACAGCGAAACTGAAAAACAAAAGTTTTAAGAGGCTGTGAAGTAATCACAAGGGAAGACTTTTTAGAAAAAAAAGGAAAGAAGAGGAAGATAAAGAAAAACCAATTAAAAAAGGATAACATAAAAAACTACAAAAATGAAAAAGTAAACAAAGATCCCCATTGCAGCAAGGAAGTCAAATTATCAGACGAAAGCGAAAAAGCAGAAGAAGAAACTCATGTTAGCTTACCAAAGAAGAAAAAGACTAATAAAAAATCTAAAAAAGGGTCAAAACATAAAAAAAGTGTATTGATTACGATGAAGAATCTGAAGGTGAAGCAGATATTAGTTTTGACGAATCTGATATAAGCTGTGAAAATTTTGATAGTTATCGTGAACAGTATTTAGTAGAAATGAAATATTTTGATAATTTGTCGCTGTGTACGGGAAACAAAAATAAAACTATTGGTTATTTGAAAAATAAATACATGATGCAAATATTATAAGAAATGATTTACAACAAAAAAATCAGTGAAGTATTTCGTAGGGAACATCATTTCTGTTAATGAAAATAATATACCCAACGTGAAATTTTTGAGAAAAATAAAGAACAGTAGGTTTATGTCTTTTCATTATCCAAACGTGGAAGATATCGGAAATTAATCATTACGATGATATTGTAATGTTCCTTAAGAAGCCTGATATATCTTGCAGAGGTTATGTTATTTTTAAAGAAAATTTAAAAATTACAATATTCAGTGAGTCCTTTTAGAATTATTTACTTACTTTAATAAATGATACATAATTTTAAATTGTGGTTTGATTCCAAATTTAAATACTGAAATACTCGAACCTATTAGAAAAAAAATATGTTTGGTACCCCTAGAATCTTGGATGGGGCGAATGCGTCCACAAGAAACAAAAAAAAATTAGACGCAATAGCCCCGAATATTTTTGTTCAACTAATTATCCTAAACTGAGCACAGAATTCGTTTTACAAGATAATAGTGAGCTATGTTATTAGTACTTTTATAAATTAGCTTTATTTAAATTGTTATTAGCTCTTCCAAGCACATAATACTAGTTTCAGACGCATGAAAGACGCATTTCCACTTAGGGTGATTGCGTCTAAAAATCCCAGCTTTCGTAGAAACATCGTTGACTCATAGAAGTCATTCGAAATGCCATGAAATTGTATTAAAATATAAAATTTCATAAAATTTTCTAACTTGTATCAAAAGTTATAGCTTTTAATGCATATAATATGTTTGTTATAATCAGATAAATATGCCATTCAAAGTATTGTGACGCATTAGACCCGGTTGAGCTTATATTAGTTTTGACCATTACAAACTATCAAAATTCCACTGCTGAACAAAGGTTTCACCCGTAAATTCCCTCAAAGGGGGGATTCTCCATAATTGTCACTCATGGCAAGCGGATTGGCAACCGCAGTTTTTCATTTTTTAGTTGTTTTTAGGGCGATGCTACTGCCCATCTCCTGGTTTGTTTCTCTCTGTCGCCTCTTAAGACATCCACGGAACGATATGGGGTAGTGCATATTCTTGTACGGCCATTAACGGCATATTTTATAAGCTTCATTCAAGCTAAAGGTGTAATCATAAAAAATTATAATCCCGTATCAACAGTATAAAGTTCAGCGTTTTATTACTGAAAATCGATTGTTTAAATTACCATAATTAAACCGCATTGCACCCGCAAGTACAGGTAGCTATCGATTCTTGAACGGGCCTTCGAACTTCTAACTGGTAATAATTATTGTTGTAGTCACGTAATATTTATTTAAATGACAAGAACTTTATCGATTATATTCCAAAATTTACAGTTCGACTCTAAAGTGGATAACATAATATTATAAATAGAAAGTTGATATTCATCATCATAATCATCACAGCCCTTCACAAGTCCACTACTGAACATAGGTCTCCCCCAAAGAATTCCACAAAGCACGGTCCTGAGCCACCTGCATCCATCGACTTCCTGCATGTCTTACCAGGTCGTCACTGTATCTAGTGGGGAGTCGCCCTACACTTCGCCTACCGGTACGAGGCTGCCACTCGAGAACCTTTTTTCCCCATCGGTTGCCGGTTCTTCGAGCTATGTCGGTTCTTCGAAAGTTGATATTATTTATTGATATTACCTATATTGTTAAGGGCAGACCAAGGTATGATCGAATAATACTCACACACGTTTTATACTCGTAGACAATTACGGGTGCGCGTAGCTCAGTAAGCTAGTCAGAGTAACAGGCTATTTATTTTATTTTTATTTTTATGTTATGGAAAACCAACAGCTTACAAATCTTAAGTAAATAACATGTTAAATTTACAAGAAGCCAATAACTGGTTCTCACTAATAGAAAGGACTACTATAGACTTATAGACTATAAGCGCAGATCTAGAGTTGCCAGTGTAAAGTTTGGAGGGATTACTGACTTAAGTTTCTCGCCACGCCATACATATCTGTCAATGTATCATACATTGAGTAAGGTTAAATCAACTTTAATAAAATAGATCTTCCTCTCTCCCTACGTCCTTCCATCATATGACACTCCTCTAAGATGGACTGTTACACCTCATTGGTAGTATTTGTGTAAATTATTCAGTTTAAAGAACTTTATTTCTCATTAATATTCTCAATTACATTAGAAGAACAATAATATCTATAATTATTATTATTCTAGTGCGTACGGGTAGTAAAATATACATAAATCGATCGTTAACCAAGAAGCGAGTTCACTGCGTTCCTATCTATACGCAATGGTCCAAGTTAATTTTAAAGCATAGTTTCATCTTCATTTTATTCAAATAATCTTTTTTTTAAATATGGATCGAAGTTGCTTAAATTATTAAATATATAAATGGTTTCTGGATCTCGACAACAACGCTACCTACCTGCCTGCTCCAATTGTGATTCTAAACCATCCAGCGACCCACTCAAACACACACAAATTTCATCAAAATGAGTGGAGCCATTTTCTAGTTTTAGCGAGACTAACGGGCGACAATTGATTTTTATGTATAGAGATTAATTATTTTTAGTCTCTCAATAATTTTTGTCAAAAAATTATACAATGTACAGACATCAGCAATAAACCTTTTTATTAAATGTACTTATAGATAAGAAATCATTAAATTGTAATTAATTTACATCCATATTACGTAGCATTTTCTAACTTAGATTTCATTAGAAATTTTCCATTATAGGTAAATGCGGAGGCATCCGTAGACGAGATCTTCGGGGAAGTGCAGAAAATCCTGGACCCCATTGTCGCCGCAGCGGCCAACTGAGCGCACAAACGCATCGAATCTTCGAGCACATTTGTACATACTAATTTTAATTCTTGTTGATTAAATTATTTATTCTGTTACTTATCTCACTCATTTCCTCTCTACAGCCCACCAGAAGTCCACTGCTGAACATAGGCCTCCCCATAGATTAACAAAAAGTACGATCCTGGAAACAGAAAAGGGTTGCCTGGAAGAAATCGCTTCCAGAGTGATAAGACCTACTGTTGTACTTTCTATATACATGTATATTTCATTTTGTCTCGTTTTAGTGTATAAGAAAGAATATATTGATTGATTGATTGATCCTGAGCTGCCTGCATCCATCGGCTACCATCGTGTTTCATCAGGTCGTCACTCTATCTAGTCATTTAACACTGCGCTTGCCAGTGTAAAGCTTCTTTTAACTATAGCTATTACTCATCTACTTTTTATAGTATTAGAGTAACAAACGATCCAACTGTTCATTGATGGTAAGTGGCTTCTGCAACCCATATAACCAACTACAAACAAAAATGCGTTGTCGCCACTGATTATTTTCACACTCATATTTTAATCATCGGGATACGAGATTTCCATAATTGGAAGACTCCAGTTATTCAATTGACATAATTATTAAATCAGAAACATTTAATCTCTATCTCTACATCATCATCATCATCATTATAGCCCTTCACAAGTCCACGGCTGAATATAGGCCTCCCCCAAGGAATGCCACAAAGCACGGTCCTGAGCCACCTGCATCCATCGACTTCCTGCATGTCTTACTAGGTCGTCACTCCATCTAGTGGGGGGTCGCCTTACACTTCACCTACCGGTACGAGGTTGCCACTCGGGAACCTTTTTTCCCCATCGGTAGTTGGTCCTTCGAGCTATATGGCCGGCCCATTGCCACTTCAGCTTACTAATCCGTTGGGCTATGTCGGTTACTCTGGTTCTACTGCGGATATCCTCATTTCTAAATTTATCACGCAGAGAAACTCCGAGCATAGCCCTCTCCATAGCTCGCTGAGCGACCTTGAGCGTCCTCATACGGCCAGCAGTGAAGGACCACGTCTCAGATCCATAAGTCATCACTGGCAACACGCACTGGTTGTACAGTCTCGTTTTTAAGTATTGAGGTATACCTGACGAGAAGATGTGTCGTAATTTCCCAAACGCTGTCCAGCCGAGTTGAATCTGTCGATTGACCTCTCGGTCGAAGTTGGACTTACCTAGTCGGACTATTTGTCCCAGGTAAACATACTCGTCAACAACTTCGAGCTTAGTGCTCCCAACAACTACTGGCATAGGTGTGACATGGACATTAAACATGATCTTTGTTTTGTCCATGTTCATCTTAAGACCTATCCGTTGGGAGACACTATTGAGGTCATTGAGCATAGCGCTTAGGTCCTCCAGCGATTCTGCCATAAGGACTATATCGTCGGCAAATCGAAGGTGAGTGATGTACTCGCCATTGATGTTAATACCGTATCCTTTCCAGTCCAGTAGCTTGAAAACGTCTTCCAATGCAGCGGTTAAGAGTTTCGGGATATAACGTCACCCTGTCTTACACCTTTCTGCAGTTGGATAGTTTTCGTAATCTGGTTCTGTACTCGGATAGCCATCGTAGCCCTACTGTACAAACACTTCAGCACATCGATATACCGACAGTCAACTTGGCACCGCAGAAGGGACTGTAGCACCGCCCAAATATCAACGGAATCAAAAGCTTTCTCATAGTCCACATACGCCAGACATAGTGGCAAATTGTACTCCTCGGACTTCTGTACAATTTGCCGAAGGGTGTGTATGTGGTCTATGGTACTAAAGCCTCTTCGGAAACCGGCTTGTTCGGGAGGCTGGAAGTCGTCGAGTCTGCGTGCGAGACGATTCGTAATGACTCTCGAAAACAGCACGTAGACGCGGCTCAGAAGGAAAATCGGTCTGTAGTTCTTCAAGAGAGCGTTGTCGCCTTTCTTGAAGAACAAGACCACCGCACTTCTGCTCCACGCCTCCGGAGTAGTGCCACCATGGAGGACGGAATTAAAGAGCTTCTGAAGGACTTCAAGTACCGGTTTTCCACCCGCTTTCAGAAGCTCCGCTGTAATTTCATCCTCACCTGGGGCCTTGCCGTTTTTAAGGTGCTGGAGAGCCATTCTAATCTCGCTCAGACTGACGTCCGGGATATCATCGGAATAGTGTCGGATAAGAGTTGCTCTTTGATCGTTACTCACACTTGCGTGTGGCTCCAACGATGACGTGTACAGCTGCCCATAGAACCTCTCAATCTCACTCAAAATCTCAGGTGTCCCGGAAACGATGCTGCCACACTCGGTCTTCAGCTTTGACAGTTGGCTCTGTTCAGTTGCCTGTATGCTGTCAAATCTGTTGAAGACTGCAGCTTCATTTCCCGTTTAACAGCCATGAGATTAAGAGTGTGATCGGAGAGTTTTTGTGTTCTTCTGCGGCGGCTCTTGCAGAACTTAGCTCCGACCGCATGGACAGTTTCCACGAGCTTATCATTTATATCGTCCACTTCATTGCAGTTTTCTAGGCACTGAAAACGGCTTTGTAACTCAAGCTGAAAGGTTTCGGGACTTTGGATTAGAGCACGAGGGGGACGAAGCGTTGACTTCATTAGACGCGACCTCTCCATCTTAACGGTTAGGTTCAGTGTGCCTCTAACCATTCGGTGATCGCTACCAGTTTTCACCCTCGCGATCACTGAGACATCACTGAACAGTTGTCGTCTGGTCGTCATAATGAAGTCAATCTCATTTTTTGTCGGGGCTCGACCAGGTCCACTTCCTGTGGGACCGCTTCAGGAAGAAAGAGTTCATCATAAAGAGTCCCTCTTTCTCCATGAAGTCAGCCAGCTGCTGGCCGACAACGGAACCCAAGGGGGGTTCCGTTGCCCTATTCCAAATTTCCCTACCTTCAGCTCACCGTTCTCTCTTGTGCCTAGTTTTGCATTGAAGTCTGCCATTAACACCGTATAGTGGGTTTTGGAGGAATGCATGGCTTTAGAGATATCCTCATGCATTTCCTCCACCTCCTCATCGGGATGTGCCGAGGTTGGTGCGTAAACCTGTATGACCTTCAACGAATACCGTTTGGTGATTCTGAGTATAAGGTACGCAACCCTCGTCGACACACTCACAATCTTTACAACGTTGTTAACGAGAGACTTGTGGACGATAAATCCGACACCTCCTTGGGACAGATGGTCGCCCTCCCGGTGATAGAACAAGTTGCCGGATTCGAGGATTACCGTGTCCTCCCGCTCTCTTCGGATCTCGGATAATCCTATAATATGCCAGCGTAACTTGTCTATCTCTTCTTCCAGCTCCAGGATCTTCTCGTCAGTCTTCAGGGTGCGTGCGTTGCATGTTGCCAGGTCGAGTCGTCTTAGGTGGCAACCGAACCACCCCCGGAGATTCTTAGCACCCCCTGCCCCATTGGTCGCCGTTACCATGGTCGCCATCGTAGCCAGGAATAGCGGGGCCACCGGGGACTGGGGGCCGTCTCTTCGTAACTCTCATCATGGGGGATATTTACCATAGTTGCCACGCTTGGCGAGCGGGTTGGCAACCGCAGTTTTTTTTTTAATATTGCTGTTATCAGAAAGATGCTGCTACCCATCTTCTGCCTGTTTCCCATTGTCGCCTCTTACGACACCCACGGGAAGACATGGGGTAGTGGATATTCTTAACCGCCACTACAAGGCACATAGTATAAAACATATCTCTACATAGTATAAAACAAAGTCGCTTCCTGCCGTCTGTACGCTTAGATATTTTAAACAACGCAACTAATTTTGACGCGGTATTCATCAATAGACAGAAGGTTTATATGTATAATACATGCATATTATATATTATATAATTCTTCTGTCCGTATGTATGTGATTGAAGTCCTCCTAAACGGCTGGACCGATTTTGATGAAATTTTGTGTTTGATTAAATTGATTAGAGAATGGCTTAGATTCACAATTGAACCCGGTAGGCGGCATTGTTGTCGAAATCCAGAAATCAAACGTGCGAAGCCGGGGCGGATCGCAGTGTAAAAATAAAAATAAATCCAAGTGTCGTGAAATCGTGAAATAAATTTAAATTAAAAAAATTAAAACCAGTCGACGTAGGTACTAAATGTAGTGAGTAGATTCTCTTTGGTAGTGACGTACTTCTTTTTGAACATGGAACTTTTTTGACAGTTCTTCATATGACAACTTGACTGCTTCGTTGCTCTAGTGATCATGAGGTTCCGGGTTCGTTCCGGTCGAGCCGATATTTCTGCCAAGAAATTTTCAGTAGTAGCCCGCAGACAGGAAGTTGTCGGTGTTTCACTCCCGTGCCTCGGAAAGCACGTAGAGCCGTAGGTCCTGCGCCTGATCTCTCTCCAGTCGTGTCGGATTACCGTCTCACCGGACTAAGAGAGCGAGGGAATAGAGAGTGCACTTGTGCTTGCGCACACACACCCAAGCACCATAATCGTGTCCTGAGCAGATGGACAGTCTCTGTTGAGACTGGCCGCTGTGAAATTCGGTCTGGAGACATTATTATTATGGCAATAAATAGCACAGCCAAACAGCTTTTTTACTTTTTAGGGTTCCGTAGTTACACAACAAGGAACCCATGTCCATCATTATAGTTTCGCCATGTCCGTCCGTCCTTCCGTTCGTTCGTCCACGGTTTTGCTACAAATTTGTAATTTGGCGTAGTTATAGATATTAAATACGCCTAGAAAACTGTGAAATAAAATCTTAATAAACATTTTTATTTTAGGTACTTCCCATACAAGTAAATGGAGGATGATTTTTCTTTTACATCATCTTCATCTTTAGCCCGTAATAGCCTACTGCTGTAAAGAACATATTTTCAACGTGGTAGAGCCACACTGCAGCTATATTATTTTTACGTGGTAGAGCCACACTGCAGCTATATTATTTTTACGTGGTAGAGCCATGCTGCAGCTTTATTATAATTGTAGCACGAATGGGTCGGCCCGACGCCCGACCATAGAAGGATCACGCTATCTCAGACCACGACCACAGAGCGTAAAATAGCAGCTAAATACTGCTGTGTTTCGTATGGTGAGTGTAGAGAACTGCAGACCCTTTTTACTGGAAACGAGGCGTCTAAGTCGTTAAGGGAGTGATACCGTATTTAAGTTTTGATTCGTAATCGATGATCGATGTAGGTATAAAATAGTAATATAAAAAAAAATACCTTAATATCAAACATACTTTTCTACAAAAAGCAATTAAGCAGTGAAACAAAGTTGTTTCAAGATAGTTCGTCACTTTAGTTTTATAAAAATAAAAAAGTGGTAAACAAATAATATATATAATTATCTACTTTATTAAAAATTTAGATCTTACATCGGTCGGTGATCTTTTACGCACTTTGAAGAGGTTCGCTTAAATGCTAATATTTTCTTGCTTCTTCAAAACATTTTAGATTAAACTTAACAATTCTTCTTACAAATATATTTTAAGATCTATTTACTATTTAGCAAAATATCAAAATTATTGGATCTGCTCTTGTTCCTTCTCCCTCTGACGCACCGCTACGGCCGTCTCCACTAAGAGGTACAAGCATTTAAACTTGTCTCTCTCAAGCTCCGTATTGCCCGGCACCACCTGTTAATGGTTCCTTTTTAATGTATCCCAAGTTAAATGAAAATCAAGCACCAAAGTAACTTATTAAAATTAAATTTGTGACAAAAAAAATGTAATAATGATTTCATGTTAAAAACATCAATTTCATAGGTAAAATATAATGGAACCATTTCTTTAAACTGTCAGGTGATGCCGGCATTAAAACAATATATATACGTGAGAAAAGAAAACAAAATACTTGAAATAAGATTTATTAATTAAAGATTAACTCAACAGCATCCTCAATACAGAAACAAAATTGCACTATCACGAAATTTTCTTAATAGAAACAAATGTAATAGCTTGATGAAAAAACTTTACATGAAACTGTTAGGTTTTAACACCGACGTCGCCTACAGATTGCAATTATTAAACAAAATCTAAACAGCATAATTTTAGGTATTTAAAAACATAATACACGGATTATAACTAGTAATTTTTTGCCAAATAATGCCTATCACAGTTATATGTTTGGGTTTTTTTTATTCTTATGAACATCGTCAGGGTGAAAATGGTGACAACGTACCAACCGCCACATTTCTGCCATACTAGTATAACTTTTCTAATAATAAAATAATGCTCACTATGAATTAAAACTGGTTACGTAAATTAAGCGCTTAGTATACCTTTTAGTAAAGCTTAGTACACTAACGGTTACACTTGATGGAATCTATCAACATGTGCTGAATTCAAGATAGTCTTTATTGAGCTCTGTAGTTACTAAGTTACTTAAAATAATTTTGTCTTACACTAATTATTCCTCTAGGATATATACATTTGGAAGAGCTATTTTATAAATAATATGTAAGAATTCTATTCAATAAAATTAAAAATAATAATCCCATAGCCTGTGTCAATAATTATTAGCTCTGTCCGCGGCGTTATCTCGCAATAGTTTTTCATGGTCTATATGTGTGGCTTTCATCTATATACTTCCATATTTTTACGTCGAAGAGCCATGCTGCAGCTATATTATTGTTGTAGCATGAATGGCTCGGCTCGATCGCGAAAAGGCCACGATCTCACAGAATACCAGCGTAAAATAGCAGCTCAATGCTGCTGTGTTTCGTATGGTGAGTGTGAGAACCGGAGGTCCTTTTAACTGGATACGAGGCATACCATCATAGTTCTTAGGGGTGACAACGCATTTGCATTTTGATCCTTAATCGAGGATGGATGTAGATGTCAATGGGCTATAGCATCCACTTACCATCAGGTGGGCTATGTGCTCGCTTATCACCCTTATTCTATAAAAAAAATATCCGTCTTACCGTTTACGTGTGATTGATTACAGATCCAAACATCTTCACAAACTTTCATAAAACCTAATATTTGCATTTTTTTTTCAAATTTACAATAATAAACCGTTTAAGCACCAGCTTCATGAAGACTCTTGATAATGTGGTAGGTAAGTAATATTTTATTATTAGATTACTTATTAGTGGCAGCATAGTTTGTGTGGTGTAAGGTATACTGTTCTAGTAACACACGTGACAGAATAGTGTGATTGTGAGAGACACCAAAAAGTCATCAAATAACGTGAGCTATTTGCAACTCTTCAAAAAAAAATGTAGGCACATATTACATAAGTATTACTTCCTTGCAATATCATTGCAGAAATATAATGCGAATTTTATTGTCTATTTTGACCACTGAAGACTAGTTGTAGGTAAGGTGACGGGCTTATAGCGCGTTCACGTGTTAAAAGTGTCGATTCTGTTGTTGTGGCACCACATATCCGTGGTGGCTACTTCCAACTCCATGGCCACAGGCGGTGGAGGTGTACTCACCTGAATGATGATAGAGAAATTAGTGAACATTAATGAAAATGTTGTATAAATGCATATACATTTTCTACCATTTTAATGTGGGATAAATTAAAATATAATGGTTATATTCTAAAGAAAGAAGAAATGAGTTGGGGGGTGACTAGAACTTTAGGCCTAGTCAGTTTGAATAGCCTATCATGTAGAGGATGTCATGGGGGTCATAGTTGAATAGGAGCAAAAAGTTCTCATTACACTCCTAGGGGGTCAAAATGGCCAAAAACCAAAAAATTAAAAATTCTTATTTCGGCTATATCTACGCCTCCTTCGGAGGTTCTTACACAGTCTTTACTTCCCGCATCCCACTAGTTCACACTACAGATTTAAAATTATAAGAGTTGTCAGAACCAATATTTTCTATAATATAGAATTAAAAAAAATATTGTTGAATAAAACTTCTTCTACGGATTTTATCGCGTTTAATTCTACTTCCATATGATTAATTATTATTAAAAATCTGAAGGTACTCCGGGTTAACTTTGACATCGGGACGTCAATTACATCAGACCCCGTGACTATGTGTGCTGCAAAGCATCCGAAACGTCGGAAATTTTAAATGAAGCATGTTTCAGACGGATGTAATCCAGCGTCCCTACAGAGGTGACCTTGGTGGGAGCTTGGTTTCCATTCGCAGATTGTGTTTCGGGTACACAGATCACAACCAAGCGCCAACACGGTCGAACTTCACTGTGAATCGCGCTCGCGTAGAATTAACTTTTAGAAATGGCTCTTAATTTGTCCAAATTTCAAAAGGGGGCCTTGCTTTAGCACTTTTGTGCGCAATTGAAGACGGAAAAGTAAGAAATGAATTTCGGACGTAATATCCCATAAGCATGGCAAATCTCTATACAGATCGATTAATTCACTTATAATTTCGCGTTCGCTTTCGCTCGTCCTCCAAGGACGTTGAAGGTCAAAGTGTCAAGTACGAGGGGACATTTAAAGTTCGCGGAATGGGGTAAGGAGTGAAAATAAAATCAAATTTATTTTCCTTCTCAATATACTGCGTGTTACAAAACTACCCGTAAAGCCAAAAGAAGGTTAAATAAGGCCTTATAACGAGTCTATTCACAATATTTAAGAACAGTAGTAACGCTGTATAACATACCCCAAAAAATAAAAAAATATTATTTTCACTGATATGCAAACCCTATTTCAGTAAAATTAAAGAGTAAACTACGCAGAATGTACCTACATTTGTACCTAATTCGCGGAACGACAAAATTTTAAAAGACCTAACCTAACGAATCAACCTAAACGAACACTTACTTTTCATAATAAACGTCAAATTTATAGAAACTGCTCAAAGTGTGCAAGTGTGTCCGCCTTGTTCAATACACAACCTCGCTCGTCGGGATATGGCTTGTGTGGCATTTTGCACCATTGTCGGTGTTATTGATGCGAAAACCGATCTAACACGCTGTTCCGTCTCGGCAACCGTTGGGCAATCGGAGAAATACACTCTGTCCTTCACATAACCCCACATAAAGAAGTCCAAGGTGTGAGGTCCGGAGAACGAGCAGGTCATAGCACCGGTCCCCGCGGCCGATCCATCCTCGCGGAAAGCGAACGTTAAGATGTTCTCGTACGTTGCGAGCAAAATGTGCCGGAGCTCCATCATGGTTCTCAAAGTAATCCCAGTCAGCCACAGGAAAGTCGTCAATCGCCTCTTCGAATTCCGTTTGTAAAAACTTTAGATAGTTGCTACCGTTCAGACGTGATGGCATAATGACGGGACCGATGACATGCCGTCATAAAGGCCAGCCCACATTCAGCCGCCACTGGTGTTGGAATGTGCCCTGCCGTGAAGCATGTGGATTCACGCGAGCCCAAACGTGATCGTTATGCATATTTGAAAGTCCTGACCTCGTGAATGTTGCCTCGTTCGTCCAAAGAACATAGTTTACTTAATTAGGTTTTCCTCTAACTGCCTGAGGTTCCACTCCCAGAAGTTCCTTCTGGGTGCAAAATCGGAGGTATCAGTTCCTGTGTACGGCGATAGTGATAAGGGTGACGATTGTCGTCACGAAGAATTCGCCAAACTGCAACATGGTTTATACCGAATCTTGTTCCGGCTCGCCTCGTACTTGTGGTCGGCTCTTCTTCAAAATGTTCTAACACTAATTCAGCCTGCCTGGCGTCGACTGTGCTTGGACGTTCACTTCCAGTGGACCGATGAAAAGAGCCGGTGGAATGTAGTCGTCTTGACATGTTCAGAAAACACTGGTACGAAGGCAGCCGTCGCTGTTCATTGGGGGTCTACCATCGATAAATCGTTGCCGATACAGTTCGCGAGTACGATTTAAATTGCTATCTTCATGTCCTGCGCATAACATCATATCGTAATATTCCGAATTAGAAAGCATCGTTATTTTGCAAAAAATGTTGGAAAAAAAAACTCGAAACAGTTGTAGGATATCGATTAGAAGATTTGAAATGGACAACATATTTTTTTTTCATCTTGACATTTTTTGAAGCATTTACTTGAGTATAATGACATCCTTGTGTTGAGGTAGCAAATATTTATGAATTAAAGTAGACAATTATTAGGTACAATAGGTACGTAGGCCTTTCTGTTAAATAATCTGGTTCCCTGACATGACAGCTTACTAGAGTTGACAAAATTTTTGGCTTTGATAATTAGTTATATTTTTACGGGGTATTTTATAACACGTTGTATTCACCTGCTACCCTAATACATTTTTCGGATCTTTCAATTAACTTATGTATATTATCCTCAATAAAAAAATATTTTATTTTGTCTAAAAATACGCCGAAACTGCTTCCTTCACTTCTTCATCACTTAAAAACTTTTTCCCACGAAGTTCTTTTTTTAAGTTTGGAAATAGATAATAATCACTGGGGGTCAGTTTAGGGCTATAGGGTGGATGTGGCAAAATTTCGAAGCCCATCTTCTGCAGGGCAGCCATCGCAACATGGCACTTGTGAACAGGCGCGTTGTCGTGCAGAAGAAGGATTCCTTTGGTCAATTTTCCCCTTCTTTTCTCCTTTATGGCTTCCTTCAATTGTTTTAGAATTAAAGCGTAGTAATTTCCGGTTATGAAGACACCTTTATCTTTATAATTAATCAATAGGATTCCTTCTGAGTCCCAAAAGACTGTCGCCATGATTTTCCCAGCCGATTGTGCCACCTTAAATTTCTTGGGTGGTGGTGTGCCTTTTTTGTGCCACTGCATAGAGTCCTGTTTGGACTCAGGTTCATAATAGTGAACCCAAGTTTTGTCACCAGTAACAATTCGAGCCAACACTCCATCTTTGTCTTCCATACAGAGGTCCAAAAATGCACGAGAACACTCCACGCGCTGTTGCTTTTGAGGCGGCGTGAGCATTCTAGGCACCCATCTTGCGCTGACTTTAGTCATGCCAAGATGGTCATGAAGAATTTTGAAAATGGTTGTATCTGATACTCCAACCATTTCTGCGAGCTGTTTTTTCTTTAGGCGGGCATCTTCTAATATTAATTTTTCGACTTTTTGAATAATTTCCGAAGTGGTCACCTCGATCGGCCTTCCTGGCCGTGGGTCGTCTTCAAGTGACTCTCTGCCTTGTTTAAAAAGGGTATGCCACTTGTAAACCATAGTTTTACTTGGACAAGAGTCTCCGTAAACGGATGACATCTCTTCCAGTATAGTCTGAACTGATTTTCCGCGCTTGGTAAGGAACTTTATAACGGCACGGAACTCGATTTTCTCCATATTTCACAATTTCTTCCCGATTGACTTGTTTGGTTGACGATAACTCAAAGACTAATTATCTAATTACAATAAAACCCGGTATTTATACTAATAATGAGTTGCTCAATTAGCACATAATTCAGCGACGTCCCCACTTTACCTACTTACCCATTCCGCGAACTTAAAAACGCACCCTCGTATGTCTGTGAATGTCAAAATCACGCTGGACGGTCATGTTGATGAGAGCAGCATCGACACTAATGTTGCCTTTCTTCAGTGTTTTATTTGGCTTTGTCGTGAATGGATATATTGTCTGCTATCGTTTGTAAATTAGTAGGTTGCATAGGTATATCTTATGCCCCAGTTAATTTATAACTGATCGGAAATTTCCAACTATAAATATACAGTTTTTTGATAAAATACTAACGTTGTCACTACCGGAAGGAAGTTAGCGAATAATATTATTTTTTAAATTGATCTGTATGACAATTCATTGCTCCTTAATTGCTTTCTTAGAATCGATAATTGTTCTACGTCTATTGCTAATATGTAATTTAAAATTAATTTTAAAATAATTCAATTTCCGAAAATTTAATTTTGCTATTAAACATAAAATGTCTACTTAATTAAATTAAACTGTATGCCAAATAATTGCTCCCTAAATGTTCCCTTAGAATCCGTAATTGCTCCACGTCTATTTCTATTAGTTAATTTATTACTAATTTAAAAAAAAAACAATTTTCGAAAATTTAATTTTGCAAAAAACATAAAATATCTACTTTTTTAAATTGAACTGTATGCCAATTAATTGCTCCTTAAATGCTCCCTCAGAATCCGTAAGTTGTTATCTTTTTCATTAGCCAGTAAAAGTTCACGATAAGGACAAGTTCTGGACAAGGGCCACTACCTATATCCACGAGATGAAAGGGGTGATGGGATGGATTCACTTAAGCCGCCACCAGCACATGGCAGGCAAGTCTTATCAGTGATTATTACATAAAAACGATAAATATACAATTATTATTAGTTTTAATTATTCATAAATAGAAACTTTATATTATCCCTTTTTAATTATTAAATATAAATTAGCATATTAGTCATTGTATCGTCATAATAATTATCACAGATAAATTTATTAGTTTTTTTTAAATATTTACAAGGGATATTTAAGTTATTTCATTTTCTAAAATTTATAACAGTGTTTTATTTATTTTTTTAATATAAAAGTATTAAGATTGTATGATTTTTACACATTCAAACTTGCTAGGTTCAGTTTTGATAGGTAGTAGAGATAGGCTACCATTTTGCGATATTATTTAAACCATTGCAATATTATATTCCATTTGTTCGTTAACGGAATAAACGCCTCTGCACATCCTAACTGATTGTGGACCCTTAATGCGCAAACGTAACACTCATCTGGGAAACTATGTACTTCGCCCAGAAGAAGTGAAATTGCTCACAGTTAATCAGCTCCTTGTGTTCATTGAAGACTAGGACTTAGCTGTGAACTATAGCCATAGCAGCGATCACAATAGATCTTTTAGGTCGCAGTGATACTGGTCTTTCTAGATCTGCATAGCTGCTCGCACAAAAAATATCATATTCACTCTCTATTCGTGTTATATCATACCATTGTTTAAGAGTATGATGTACTCTTCCTGCAACTCCTGTAATACAAGTCATTTCATAAAGTTATCTTAATAGCAAAAGCTATACAGATTATCTACCTGCGTGTTTAACGGTTGATGCAGACGTGGCAGCTGTGGCGACCAGATGCCCGCGTCGCCTAGCTGCGCCGAGCTCATCGTCACTATCCCTCCCGTTCTATGCAAAATGACAACCATTTCAACAATCATAAACCATCAACCACGGACGTACTGTTACACTGAAAATGTGTGCACCCTAAGCCCTGATCGTGTAGTGGCGGGCTAAAAATATCCTCTATTTAATTTCATCCCGTAGGTACCAAATGAGGTGATAGAAGGAAACAAACCAGGAAGTGGGCAGCAACGACTTCCTAATAACAATTATGAAATAAAAAACTACGGTTACCAACCTACCAAGCATAACAAATGTGGCATCTTTGGCAACTTTTGGCCCCTATGCAATCTATGAAGGAGTCCCATGTTCAACAGTGGGCTTTTGAAAAGTAATAACGGTAATACTAGATCCTATAATTTTACACACACAAATACATCAAAGTCCGACAATCAGCGCCAGTAGGCAGCGCGCGTCTTACCATATAATATGTTGTGTGCTTATGAATATCGCGTATGACAAACAAAATTGTGGAACCTGGGATGCTTCAACGTTTTCAGTGTAACATTGCGTTCGAATTTTTTTAACGTCATGCCGTCAACATAAATAATGTTTACATTAATGGACAGACATTTGCAAATGTTTACAAACTTTCGAGTTTGACAAAATGTGTTTTTTTTCTGTATGAAGCTTTTCATTTTGTTATTTTGTACGTGGTAGAGCCAAGCTTCAAGTATATTATGGATGTAGCATGAATGGGTCGGATCTACCGGGGAAGGACCACGCTCTCACAGAATACCAGCGTAAAATAGCTGCTGTGTTTCGTATGGTGAGTGTAGAGAACCGCAGAACGTTTAACTGGAAATGAGGCTTTTTGTTCTCAGACGTGGTAAAGCTCTATAGCCTTATTTGACTAAATATTTATTTAAAATTAGCTGCAGGTGTCCATGGAATGCAGTAGCCACTTACCATCAGGTGTACTCTAAGTTCCTTTGTCACTTCAGTTTTATAAGACAAAGAATAGGTACAAATAAACTTACCCTCGGGTTGCCGGATGCAGTTCCCGATCCTCTGGTCCGTAACGTATAACAGACTGCCAGACAGAAGGGTCGTATTTGACCTCATCCTCACTTATAGCGCTCGAGTAGCCTTCCTCGGCGTCGCCGAGCTCGTCGTTTCGGTAGACAAGTAGACCGTCACCATAATCATGGCCACGGCTATTGTCTACAACGTTCTAAAATATTTTTAAGCATAATATAGCAAAAATTCATAATGAGCGATTTAAAAATATTAATGAGAAGATTAAGCGATCCATAGTAGCTTGGAGGCTAAGTGCTCGCTGTAAATTAGTAGTAGTACGCGAGTACCCTGGGTTCGTACCTGTAGGCACCAATGAAATTGTTGGTTGGAATTTGAAACAATGAATCACCAGGTGCTCGTCGTTGAAGGAAAACATCATGTTAAGTCGGCCATCACGCATGGAAGCAGCGTGGCAGACCAATTGTGAGCAAAATATCAAATCCTCCCCACGATGCGAGGCCCACTATTTACATCAGGTTTAATTAGGTGATGATACCTTCATTTATCAGAGGTCATGAAATCTTACTAGCTAATCCTTAAGTCGCTTCTTACGACACCCAAAGAATGAAATAGAATAGTAGGCGAAAATACTTATTTTAGACTTTTAACCGACTTTAAAAAAAGGAGAAGGAACTCAATTCGACTATTTTTTTATGTGTGTTACGTCAGAACTTTTTTCCAGGTGAACCGATTTTGATGATTCTTTTTTATTTGAAAGCTGGTGCTTCTCATGTAGTCCTATATAAATTTGATCCAGATCTGACCAGTAGCTTTTGAGTTATCCTTAATGGTGCGTATTTAATTGACTTCGACCACATTGATGATGTTTATCATTTTATTCATATTGAAGTCGGTTGTACAAATTTTTTTTTAATTTACCACTTGTTGTAGATTTAGTACACTTATATCTCAATGTATGACAGAAACGTAATTAGGTAGTACATAAAGTAAACTCTGACAAACCTGAACCTCAACTCCGCCCCATGAAGCGACGGTAACGTTCCCGGGCATGCCGATGCCCGCACCTGACGATCCAGGGTGCCCCATGCCCATCATGCCAATGGCGGCCGGCTGCTTGCGTCCACGGCGCGAAATTGTATAGCGCATCGGATCGTGACCCTCGCGTCGGATCATCTCAGGCAGAATGCGTCGACGTGCGTTGATAAACCAGTTGCATACCTGAAGAAAGACGCGTAATGTGTCTTACCTAGTTTACAGATCACCTTTTATACGTGGTAGAGCCATGCTGCAGCTATATTAATTGTATAGTTGTAGCACGAATGGGTCGGCTCGACCAGGGAAGGATACCAGAATACCAGCGTAAAATAGCAGCTTAGTGCTGGTGTGTTTCGTATAGTGAGCGTAGAGAACCGGAGACCCTTTTTACTGGAAAAGAGGCATTCCATCTTAGTCCTCACGGCTGACAACGCATCTGCAATGATTGATTAATGATGATTCGCCAACGAGGATAGATGTAGATGTCTATGGGCCACGCAACCACTTACCATCAGGTGGACTGTGTGCTCGCTTGTCATCCTTAACCTATAAAAAAACCTACCATGCTCCCTCAATTGTGTGCTCTATCCCCGTCACCACTAATCCCAATAGGAAAGACACACCAGCGTCGATAATACGACACGTGTTTCGCCTCTAAACAAGCATCCTCAGGTGAAGTAGACTGCGGTGGCCGACCTCTGTCGGTCAGCCACCGTTAACATCTTTAATATAATGGATTTCCGCAAAGTAACGCCTGATTCTATAATTGTGTCAAGGGTTTTCTACTTTCTACACAATCCTCCCTTCCGTAGACTAGCGTAGTATCAGTCGATGTCTGGTGGTAACCAAAATGCATCTGTCGGAATCCAAAAGGTCTTTCATGTATTTTTAATAGTCGCCTTTTACGATACCCATGGGACAAAAGGTGGTGATGGATTATCTTTACTCAACACCGCATGCTATTTTACGGTAACCATTACGGTCTATCAAAATTCTACTGCTGAACATAGACGAGAGGTCTATAGTTAATAGTTAATCTTATAGGCGGGGAATAATTGCCATAGTTGCCACGCTTGGCAGGCGGGTTGGCAACCGGAGTTAATTTATTTTCTTAATAGTTATTAGGAAGACATTGCTGAATATCCCCTAATTTATTTCATGCTGTAGCCACTTACGACCCTCACGGAACGATATGCGCTAGTGAATATTCTTACACTGCCACTATACGGCAAAATACTAGAATAGAAGGTTCAGTGGTAAAATGCTCGCCTGCCATGCCATTTTATCACTGTACTTTTATTTTATTTCATGAAGTCTACTGCTTGTGATGCAGTGGTACATTGACATTACGTATATGCACATTAACTAGCCAGAAATTTAAACATCGCCACTGAATATATCCAGCGGTGCATAAAGCTGCTTTTACATCGGCGAGAGAGACGGCGAGTGAAATCTCGTCGGTCTGTTTCCACCAAAATTTGCCAATCGTGAGTCTGCGCTTAAAGCTCAGTTCAGACTACGCTATGCTATTCTGTTATATGCAATCCAATACTATATAGTATAAATGTGTCCATAAAAATAAATGCTAGCGAAATTTTTTATTGTATATACATTTGCTATATTCTATAAATAATATAGCGCAGTCTGAACTGAGTTTTACATTAATAACAATCCGAGCAAGCGCGACATCGCACTTAGATTTTGCGGTGCGTATAGTTAGGTTACATATTGTTGTCTAGTTTGTCTTGCGATAAATACAGAGCTAACACATTCTATGTTTCAGTGTCCTCCACGTCTGTGTCTTTATTTTTTGTTGTCATTATCAATAATTGATAACTGTAGCTGTTAAAACTTTGAATACGAAATAAAATTATGTAAAGTGCAACGCAACTGACGTTCAACTGTATGTCACGCACGCTATGATATTCGAGTATAACAAGGACTTAAATTACTTGCATTATCTGTATCAATTATCTTTAGTAATCAAAGTCCACTACAGATGGGAACTACAACCCCCTCTATGAGCGAATCTATGAGGGAGGCATATGTTCAGACGTGGACTGTTGTCGGCTGTTGTGTGGTATGGATGGATGGAAGGATGGAATCGCAAAAATGAGACATATTTTTGCGGTTATTTCACTTATTTAGATAACCTTATAACGTCAAATTTTATCGATTTATAAACAGACGAAGACGAGGAAGCACAGCGCAGCGCTGTCCCGCGATCTCTCGCGCGATTTTGCGGTGGCTATCGCGAGATAGCAATAGCCCGCACGTATTGCAACATAGAGTATTTATTAACTTTATAACGAAATTTAGTTTTCCTTAAAGTTAATAACTACTCTATGTAGCAATACCGTTCAATATTATAACCCAAATAAGTATTTTAATTCTCGCGTCGCATACATTCGTCAATCCAGACAATTCTAACCAAAGATGCGCTAGGAGCGAATTTTTGATTTTATGAAACTAAAATGACAAACGATCTTAAAGCTTAACTTATGATAAGCTACTGCAGTCCATGGACACCTGCAGCTAACTTCAAACAAAGAAGGCTACAGAGGCGTTATCACCTTTAAGGACTAAGATGGAATGCAATTCAATCAATTCTTTCCTCGCCTCGTCTCGCCTCGCCTCGCCTCGCCTCGCCGGAGAAAAAGGAGCTTTAGAGAAGGCTGATAAAGAAATCAACTTAGACATTAATCTTGCTATAAACAAATACGATAGTTATCTGAGAAGCAGATTCAGCAGTGTGCAGTGTAATAAAAATAAGCCGGTAGCGTTCACTTACCTGCAAAACTGTAAGATTAGCCTCCTGACTAAGCGCCATTTTCTCAGCGTCGCTCGGGTATGCGTTGTACCGATGGTCGTACAACCACCTCTTTAGTATCTTGACAGAGTGCTTTGGCAGGTTGCCGCGCCTCTTGCGCACGGAGCCAAGGACGACACCCTGTGGCGGGGGCAGTCGCGTCGGCATCATCGGGGGGCGCAAGCCCCCAGTCGTGTCCCAATCCGTGATGCTTTCGTTCTCGTCCGTTGATGATGTTGATGGAAATCGATCACGGGCTAAATGAAAAGAAGCAACTGAATTACACGCGTTTCATCCTTTATAGCACGAGCCTTCTTTTTTTTAAAGTATAGAGTATAGAGCCTTCGCTTAAGCATAATAAACCAAAGTAACCTGACATAGACCAATGGATTAGTAAGTTGAAGTAGCAATGGGCCGGTCTATAATATTTATTATCTATGGAGCCGCCTCTATCGATGAATTAATAGACTACCGATGACGAATACAAGTTCTCGGGCTAAGTAGATGGCCTAAAGAATTGTTGTGGCAGGCAAAAAATAATAATAATAATAGCTGGTCATGAGTCTCTCCCGTTGGAGATTCACCTTAATCATCACCACATAACAGGCGGATTGACGATCTCAGATCCAGACCTCTCGCACCTTTGATGCTGCTGACCGTCGCCAATCTGTTTATATTACGCCTGGCGTAAACAAGAAGGTTATACCTGCTTCTGCGGAAAGTCATAAGGTCTGTTTGGCATTTCATATGTTGCCACACCCAAATAGTACTATGATACAATATAAGGGTAAAAAAGAGTGGTTTATCTACTGAAAGAAGTGATAGGTGGCTGAACCAATGCCAACACAATCACAAACCCAATTAGTCGCCATATACGACATGCTAGGCAAGTACCTAACACAGTCGGCACATTTTTTTTTAATAAACATGGGACCTATAAGTCTCAAAACAACATGGGGACCTTACCTTTTATTCTAATAAAACCATTACCTTAATATATGGCAATTCGGTTAAAAGTTTAAAAAGTTAAGGTTATACCTGCAAAGCAGGAAAATTATGGCTAAATTAATACACTAAGGCTAGACTAAATACTGCAATTTTATGATTTCCTAATATTATAATGGATTACTTACACGCATTTGTAATTAAAATTCAATTTTTATTACCACCTAGGTACCTAGTAATAAAATTTTCTTGCACTTATAATAAGGAGAATGAATAAAAAGTTGTAATTATTTAAAGGACCAAAAATATCTTACCGAAATGCGCTATAAAAAAGATAACTGAGGTTTGTTTATAATAAAGTTCAATTATCATTTATAATAAAGCAGTACCTATAACTACAACAAAATATACCTACTACATCTACAATATTTAACTACTACGCTTAGTCTGTATAAACTCGACCAAATCATGGTATCAGATATGTTAGACTTATGATTCTAAGCTTGCATCTTAAATTTCTTATTCCTGTATAAATGATTAAAGTCTAAGTGCTATAACGAAAAAAAAGTACTAACGCAATTTGATCTTCATCACTTTTATAACAGACTTGCGCAGCGTGATGTTGTCCAGAGTTGCTAAATTGAATTCCCGCGCAGTATCTTGACAAAGCGTTTGTAGACAGGAAGAATTAAGTCAACAATATTGTCATACTGTGAAATGTGTGAAATATGACGAAGAAATGTCTGAAGCCGTCAATGTCGTCTCTTACGACACCCACGGGACGATATGGGGTAGTGGATATTCTTGCACCGCCACTACACGGCATAATCGGCAAATCTAGAATACCTACAATATATTTTTTGTTTTAAATAAAATAATATTAAAAGCTGCAGGTGACTTCACGCTGAAAGATAGTTTAAAAAGATAGAAGATAAAGAATGAATGAAAGAACATGCGAAGAAAATAAGCGAATTATCTAATTTAAAAATATGTTTATTTTAATCTTATACCATTCATCCGATTACGATGAAACTTTGGAGAGTTGTCGTGTGCGCAAAACGGCCGCATACTTTTCGAAAAAAAAATCGTTTGTTTGTATTCTATGGGTGTCTATAACATAAATTGTGCTAAAATATTTTGCTGTATCTTATTGTTTTGTGGTGTAAAATAAAAGTATATTCATTGTACGTAGATAAATATCAGAATTAATTATTTTATAGATTTTTTTGCATATTCTAATAGGTACTGAACCAACGGTAAATTATCTCGCGAATTTCCAGCATGATCCCTCAGAGCTCACGCACATGAAACCTGGGGCGCATTTAAAAATGAAAGAGAAAACATTTTTTTTATAATTTAGTTTAAGAAAGTGGTCAACAAAAGTACAAGCATTATAAACAATAGCATATAATACGACAAAATTCAAAATCACACTCATTTAAGTAAATTACTCTATATTCTTCATTGTTCTACTTCAATGTCACTGTCGACTGTTACAGGGACTGTGGGGGCTTGGTAACTCATCGCGGGTGCTGACGCGGCGGTGGGAGGCCTGCTCTCTGCTGATTCTGGCCTCTTGCTGTTCTGCTCTATTGTGTCTGACAAGATCTCTTTCAGTGTTGAAGCGAGCGCTTTTGGATTACCGCTACTGTCCAACTAGAAACAATAGAATAATTTTTGTAACCAAGTTCCCTGATCACTACTCTTTGTGTTCTTTATCAGCCCTTGAAAATTCTTAGCTGGACATTGACCTCTCCCGTTTTTTTTTTATAGAATATGGGTGACAAACGAGCACACAGTCCACCTGATTAAGAATCAAATTTATCCTCGATTAAGAATCAAAATGCAGATCCATGTCACACCTGAGGACTAAGATAGAATGCCCCGTTTAGAGTAAAAAGGGTCTCCGGTTCTCTACACTCACCAAACGAAACACAGCAGCATTAAGCTGCTATTTTACGCTGGTATTTTGAGATTGTTATAGGAAGGATTTGCCTTAATCGTCACGTCACGTCGGAAACACAGAGTACGTTTTTATGGCACAGACTAAGTAAGTTTGAGCTCATGGGCTATATTGCGAGTTGCAAACAACCTAGTCTCGGCGTCTCTTCTAGTACGTAGTAGATATTACTTCAATGAATGTAGACTATTATATTTTTAGATGGTTATACTAGCTATCGAAATCTTTCTGGCATATCCCACAGTCTCCTCTTACTTACGAAACTGGATGATGGATTGGATTCACGGCACGATTCATGGCAAAACTAAAATTTACACGACGGTAAAATAAACTATGCCTGTTACGAAGTGTAAAGTAACTTTTCGACCCTATAGTCAGTCCGGGTTAACAAGACCCTCTTAGCTATATCTGCTGTTAAGCAGTACTGCAGTCACAACACTGCCTGCCACTTGACTGACCTGTTGGGCAGTGTCACAGAACACCATTACTCTCTACCGAGAGAAGAACGCCATCTCCAAACTAAAAAACTGAAACACGCGTCTATACGTTTATACTTCAAGCGCTACAGTGGGCGCCCATATGAAACTTTTTTCGCGGGAATTTCAAACCTGTGTATTCTGTAACTTTAAACTTTTTATTTAAGGCATATTCGAGTAATTTTGGCTCAAGCCTCACAAACCTGTGGGGTAAATTCCCATACAATTGAGAGGTTGCACCAAAATTACTCGAATATACTTTAGATTAGTATGTGGGATAAAATAAAACTATTAATAAATATAGTTATGTAATTTTATTTTCTGGAAGACAGATTGTTTTATAAACTATACATTATTATTGATGTTTTTTATTTCTTTTGCACATAACATTTCCACGTTTGTTACTGATATATAACACATGTTATTGTCAGAGAGTAATTCTTCACAGAACATTAACGTAAATTTAAATCACCAAAATTCTCATGGTGAAATCTTATCTCAGCCCAAATACGTGATCTGAAACAGATACAAATCGAGTCAATATAGTAATAATCCCTACAAATAACGGTCAATAAATTCAAAATGTTTATAGACTTACCACAATATTGTCATAAGTTTTTCTTTTCCTATTATAGGAAACCTGCAGAAAGTGATCAGATGATTTTGTGCTTTTTATTTGCACAACACTTAACTTACTTTCGATGATGATCACACATCGTGCATAAAGTTTTGAAATAATTAATTCATTTATAGTCAATATCTTATACAGAGTTAACATCTCACAAAAAATCTTTACTGTATATTCACGACGATATTATGACTGTGTATTCGCCCTCAAACGAAAATGAAGTATTCTGAGCCCATAATAACTGAATTTAAGCAAAAATCAATGATAAATATTAAAATCTAAACCTATAAAATAAATTTGAATAAATTTCAGAAAATATTTTCAGTATGAAAGACGTTGACAAACAAATGTCATTCTTTTTCTTCTATTAATTCATGGCTTCTTTTGATAGAATTCTGCTAATATTTAATAATTTAATTTTGATCAATTAATAGGTAAATTAATTGTGCAAATCTCAGAGTAATATGTATTTAATTATACTTTAAAGAGCAAACCAAAAAAACTTTTAACACAGAATTAACATTTTTAGTTTATTCCGATATAATATGAATTTTTGTATCTAATTTTTAAAATGGCAATCTAAAACAACATGAAGGAAAGAAACGGCGATATTTTTTTCTCGCTTTGTTTTTACAAGCCCAACACAAACGTTTACAAAATTATGATTGTGTGCAGATTTCTCAGCTTTCATACAAAGTTGCATCACCCTGGGCTGTGTGGCTGTCTCTAGTGATTGTCCCTGGTTCGAAACCGTGTCGAGTCAAAAATCAGTTATCGGGTTTTAATGTTAAGAAATTCTCAATGGCTGCCCAAAGTCATGAAGTTGGCGATGTTCCATCCCCGTGCATCGGAAAACAAGTAAAGCTTTTGTCTATCTGTCAGTCCAGACTAATCTTTGGAATGGCTGCACCGACTATGATGAAATTTTATGAACAGAATTAAATCAATGCCAGGAGGGGTCTAGCTTGTATTTTATCTGAAAAACTTAATTTAAAAAAACGAAACATTGTTAAAATAAACGGTCTATGACTGTCTTAAATCTGAATAACGCCACACTAATAAATCCTATCCAGGCGAATTATAAATAAACAACAATTTTTAAATCCACAGCTTGACATAGGCTATTCCAAGAATGCATCGGCTGGCAATCAGTGTCTGAAAGATTTGCCGACACTCACCGCTATAAGTGAATTGATGAAGTGTGTAATTATAAATTAATTACAAGCTGTGAGGCACTTTATCACAGACAACGGATGAGATAATGCATCTGTGGTCTTCTTTGATAGAAGTTGTCTACAAGTGACCAAGTTGTGGGGTGGGGTGGCGTAGAGGATCATTGCCTCATTTCATCGCAAGAAGCTTCTCATCATCCGCTTCCGATAGATGGTATATCACATATGGATAAATCACCTCCTTTATATTTGACGTAGCACAGCATAGGTCATCTCACACGTCTGGTACTGCGAACGTCAATTTGCCTGCCATAACGTGATGGTTAAAGAAATCCCTCCTACAAAGCGAGACGAAAGGTCCATGTCCAGCTCTAGACTTACCATTACGTGGACTGTGGGATCATTTGTCACTCTATTACCATAAAAAACACGGACTGTGACCAACTTACCGTGATCACATGTCCACCAAAACGCTTGTGAACATTCTTGACTTTGTGCGCCGCTTCTCTGACGATTTCTCGAGCCGCGTTGATCTCCGACTCAGGTCTCCCCAACTCAGACAGTTTGTTCTGTAGCCTCGTTGCTGCTACCTATAGCATTATTGTGTTAAGGAGGTTAGAAATTTATTGAATACTATTATAAGATGCACCCGTTTGAGTGGGTGGCGTAAGAACAATTTATCAACTAAGATCGTTTATTAGCATGGTAAGGCAAATGCTAAAAACGATTAGAGAGAATATTTTTTTTGGCATAGTGAGTCTAATTAAGAGAGAGTAACAGATTTTTTATCATTTTTAGCTTAGTAAGGCAGCTATGAGAGAAACAGATTTTTTTAAATCATTTTTAGAATAGTGAGGCTACTAAGAGAGAGAAAGAGATTTTTTATGTTTATAAGCATAGAAAGCGAACTTAGAGAAGTAAACAGATTTTTGTGTGGGTTTTAACCAATGACATAGAGACCACATCTTTACTATACAGCTTCGTTTTCTTCAGTCCGTTGTTGTACAGTGGCAGCTGTAAAAAGGACTCGCCTGGCAAGCGGATTGACGATAGCAGTACCAGAAGTCTTTTGCAAGAAGTCCGAAGCACCTTTGACGATGCTAACTGCTGCCTATCTGGTTCATTTTACGTCTATTTATTTATTTATTTATTTTAGGCAGGCTTACAGACTAATATCTTCGTAAAGTTACAAAATGGTAATAAGAAGTGCTATATTATATACTTTCATCCATCATCATCATCATTACAGCCCTTCACAAGTCCACTGCTGAACATAGGCCTCCCCCAAGGAATGCCACAAAGCACGGTCCTGAGCCACCCGCATCCATCGACTTCCTGCATGTCTTACCAGGTCGTCACTCCATCTAGTGGGGGGACGCCCTACACTTCGTCCGCCGGTACGAGGCCGCCACTCGAGAACCTTTTTTCCCCATCGGTTGTCGGTTCTTCGAGCTATATGGCCGGCCCATTGCCACTTCAGCTTACTAATCTGTTGGGCTATGTCGGTCACTCTGGTTCTACTGCGGATATCCTCATTTCTAAGTTTATCACGCAGTGAGACTCTGAGCATAGCCCTCTCCATAGCTCGCTGAGCGACCTTGAGCTTCCTCATCCGGCCAGCAGTGAAGGACCACGTCTCAGTTCCGTAGGTCATCACTAGCAACACGCACTGGTTGTACAGCCTCGTTTTCAAGTTTTGAGGTATACCAGACGAGAAGATGTGCCGTAATTTCCCGAACGCTGCCCAGACGAGTTGAATCCGTCGATTGACCTCTCGGTCGAAGTTGGACTTACCTAGTCGGACTATTTGTCCCAGGTAAACATATTCGTCAACAACTTCGAGCTTAGTGCTCCCAATAACTACCGGCATAGGTGTGACATGGACATTAAACATGATCTTTGTTTTGTCCATGTTCATCTTAAGACCTATCCGTTGGGAGGCACTATTGAGGTCATTGAGCATAGTGCTTAGGTCCTCCAGCGATTCTGCCATAAGGACTATATCATCGGCAAATCGAAGGTGAGTGATGTACTGCCATTGATGTTAATGCCGTATCCTTTCCAGTCCAGAAGCTTGAAAACGTCTTCCAATGCAGCGGTGAAGAGTTTCGGGGATATAACGTCACCCTGTCTTACACCTCTCTGCAGTTGGATAGGTTTTGTACCCTGGTTCTGTACTCGGATAGCCATCGTAGCCCTACTGTACAAGCACTTCAGCACTTCGATATACCGACAGTCAACTTGGCACCGCTGAAGGGACTGCAGCACCGCCCATTTCGACGGAATCAAAGGCTTTCATAGTCCACATACGCCAGACATAGTGGCAAATTGTACTCCTCGGACTTCTGTACAATTTGCCGAAGGGTATGTATGTGGTCTATGGTGCTAAAGCCTTTTCGGAAACCAGCTTGTTCGGGAGGCTGGAATTAGTCGAATCTGCGAGACGATTCGTAATGACTCTCGAAAACAGCACGTAGACGCGGCTCAAAAGGGAAATCGGTCTGTAGTTCTTCAAGAGAGCGTTGTCGCCTTTCTTGAAGAACAAGTCCACCGCACTTCTGCTCCACGCCTCCGGTGTAGTGCCACCATGTAGGACGGAATTAAAGAGCTTCTGAAGGACTTCAAGTACCGGTTTTCCACCCGCTTTCAGAAGCTCCGCTGTAATTCCATCCTCGCCTGGGGCCTTGCCGTTTTTAAGGTGCTGGAGAGCCATTCTAATCTCGCTCAGACTGACGTCCGGGATATCATCGGAATAGTGTCGGATAAGACACGCTCTTGGATCGTTACTCACACTTGCGTGTGGCTCCAACGATGATGTGTACAGCTGCCCATAGAACCTCTCAATCTCACTCAAAATCTCAGGTGTCCCGGAAACGACGCTGCCACACTCGGTCTTCAGCTTCGACAGTTGGCTCTTTCTGGCAGACAGATCTCTGGCAAAGACTTTGGAGCCCTGGTTCCGCTCGATCGCTTCTTCAATATGAGCTGTATTGAAGTTGCGCAAGTCCCGCCGCATGCATTTTGAGATCTGTCTGTTCAGTTGCCTGTATGCTATCAAATCTACTGAAGATTGCAGCTTCATTTCCCGTCTAACAGCCATGAGATTAAGAGTGTGATCGTAGAGTTTTTGTGTTCTTCTGCGGCGGGTCTTACAAAACTTAGCTCCGACCGCATGGACAGTTTCCACGAGCTTGTCATTCATATCGTCCACTGCATTGCAATCTTCTAGGCACTGAAAACGGTTTTGTAACTCGAGCTGAAAGGTTTCGGGACTTTGGATTAGAGCACGAGGGGGACGGAGCGTTGACTTCATTAGACGACACCTCTCCAACTTAACGTTTAGGTTCAGTGTGCCTCTAACCATTTGGTGATCGCTACCAGTTTTCACCCTCGCGATCACTGAGACATCACTGAACAGTTGGCGTCTAGTCGTCATAATGAAGTCAATCTCATTTTTGTCGAACCGTCGGGGCTCGACCAGGTCCACTTCCTGTGGGGCCGCTTCTGGAAGAAAGAGTTCATCATAAAGAGTCCCTCTTTCTCCATGAAGTCGGCCAGCTGCTGGCCCCTTGGGTTCCGTTGCCCTAATCCGAATTTCCCTACTTTCAGCTCACCGTTCTCTCTTGTGCCTAGTTTTGCGTTGAAGTCTCCATTAACACCGTATAGTGGGTTTTAGAGGAATGCATGGCTCTAGAGATATCCTCATACATTTCCTCCACTTCCTCATCGGGTGTGCCAGTTGGTGCGTAAACCTGTATGACCTTCAGCGAATACCGTTTGGTGATTCTGAGTATAAGGTACGCAACCTCGTCGACACACTCCCAATTTTACAACGTTGTTAACGAGAGACTTGTGGACGATAAATCCGACACCTCCTTGGGACAGATGGTCGCCCTCCCGGTGATAGAACAAGTTGCCGGATTCGAGGATTACCGTGTCCTCCCCCTCTCTTCGGACCTCGGATAATCCTATAATATTCCAGCGCAACTTGTCTATCTCTTCTTCCAGCTCCAGGATCTTCTCGTCAGTCCTCAGAGTGCGTGCGTTATAAGTTGCCAGGTCGAGTCGTCGTAGGTGGCAACCGAACCTCCACCGGAGATTCTTAGCACCCCCTGCCCCGCCGTTACCATGGTCGCCACCGTAGCCGTTACAATAGCGGGGCCGCCGGGGACTGGGGGCCGTCTCTTCGTAACTTTCTTCATTGGGGGGATATTGCCGTAGTTGCCACGCTTGGCGAGCGGGTTGGCAACCGCAGTTTTTTTATTGTTATTTGCTGTTATCAGAAAGATGCTGCTGCCCATCTTCTGCCTCAGTTTCCCTCTGTCGCCTCTTACGACACCCACGGGAAGATATGGGGTAGTGGGTATTCTAACCCGCCACTACACGGGGACTTTATCCGATACTTTCATCCGATTTTATGCAAATTTCAAGATCTCCAGGGATTGCTCAAACTACCCACAAAAACTAATACTAAAATGCGCAAAGTTTAACCTGCCATGAAAAAAAGCTCACAGTTTGAGCCATGCTAGTTGCAGCTATGAATGAAGCTCTAGTTTCTGTGATATTAATGCTGTTAGCCTATGCGGCTCTTACAGCATCAAATACGAACAAAGGATACAAATTTCGAACTAGTGGAGAATAGATATCTAATTCAGATGAAAGCTTTGCGCTACGCAAAAAGAAATAATTTCTTCTGTAATTTGTTGAAGCAAGAGTCTGTCTAAATCTTATTAAATTGGTCCGAATCATTACGAGAGTAAAGAGCTCAGAACAATCAATATATTCATTTCCTATATTAAGAAACAAATATCATTTACTTTACGGCTATAATTCAATGGCAAAAAACGGATATCTCTTACGTCTTTCAAATAATTGGCTGAAATTTATTGTGCTTTAAAGTTGAGGTATCTAAGAAATTTTATAATTAATAAATTTAGATGTTAGATATATATATATCTATTTTTATATCTAATAAATTTTGCAAGTCTAACTGGAAAGTGGATAATTTAACTAAAACCTGAGTTAAGTCTTAGCCTGAAAAAGAACAAACAATAGCAGTGCTTGCAGTGTTCTGAGGCTATAGAGAGCCATAATTACATAATTATAGGCTGTGAGGCAATCCATGGACTGCAGTAGCCACTTATCATCAGATGAACTGTAAATTCGTTGGTCACTTTACCTAGTAATTTTTTTTATTCATTTTAATAATTAAATTTTAAAATTTTTGGAAGCATGAAGAATAGGTAAACATCGAAGAACTAGGAATGTCTGTAACCATCTCTGTTTGAAATTATTTGCAGGTAAGTCCTTATGGACTACACTAGCTACATACCATCATTCATTACATTACTATCATCTACAAAAGTAGACTTTTGATTCCTTTGTTACTACTTTATTATTAAAAAAAAAACTATCTAATTTAATTATAAATTCACCTCATTATCAACCTCCAAGGCGACAATCTTTTCGGGCCATTTAACTTGACTGTTGAATATATTCGACATGCGAGGGTTCTTCGGGAACCCTACCAGTATGTAGCCTTTAGCGTCTTGCTGTGACAGCATCGCTTCTTTTATAAGATCCACTATTAATTGCTGCAATCAATATAGACGTACATGTTAAACATCTGACTGTTAATCTAATTCAAAAATACAATAATCACAGTCTAGATTGACGTTAATGACGTTATTGTTATAAGGGAGGTGGGTATGAACTATAGATGAGGACAGACGAGACGAGGCGAACACAAAAAAAAACTAAAATATCCAAGTAAAGTATAGTTACAGCCTTGATATGTCTCACTGCTGAGCACAGGCCTACTCTAATTTCTGAAAGGGTTATGGCAATCAAGCTAACGTACTGCTCCAGTGCGTGTGAACAGTCTTCACATGTCATTTAAATATGTGTACCTATATTTCTTAGTCATGCATGTTAGGAAATCAGCACTTAAAATTACAATTACAATTATATTGCTTTCGGGAATCAAACCTGAGTTGCTCGCGTACTGTGAAATGCACTAACATTTTGAGACATGGAACGCAAAAGGAGAATAAATTGAATTTGCGCTGAGGGGCTTATTATTAGGGGGCATTACTACCCTTTACAAGACCACTGATGAACATAGACCTCCCCGAAGGAATACCACAAAGCACGGTCCTGGGCCACCTGAGAGGCTTAAGTAACCTTGATTTAGTTGAAACCAATCTTGTTGGTCTCGAGCACAGTCGCAGTTAGCCAGCCTATCGGTATTCTATAGAATGCATTTCGGAGGGTGTGCGCAGAAGTTACATGCCTTAATTCCTTCCCTCCACTTTCTACCATCGGACAACCACGCGGTCGGCCTGTCTTCACCACTTTGTTGTCGATATTTCATGTATGAGAAACGAACACACAGGCTACCTGATGGTAAGTGGATTCTGTGGACCATAGACATCTACATCTATCCTCTGTTAAGAATTAAAATGCAGATGCATTGTCACCCCTGACGACTAGAATGGAATGCCCCTTTTCAGTAAATAGGTCTCCGGTTCTCAACACTCACTATACGAAACATAGCAGCATTAAACTACTTTACGGTCTATTTTACGGTTTGCTTTGTCTTTTGTAATGCGTACAGCAAAGGAGTGGAATAATTTGCCGGCGTCTGTCTTTCCGTCAGAATACAATCTGGGCGTCTTCAAGGCAAGAGGAAAAAAATATTGGTAAATCCAATTGGGCATGCCCTAAGCGCTTTAAAACAATTACGTATAACATGATTATACGGAATTTTTTAAAGTAGTTTAAATACACACAAGTTTTCACTAATAACCTTATTATACTTTTTCCGATAATTTTATGTCAAACTTTAATTTTAAAAAAAGTTTGGAAAATCCAAAAGTGCACGACTCATAATGCTCATATGATCATCATATCATCATTCAGGTCACTCCATAAAGTCCAAGACGTATTTAAGTATAAATATTACATCCTACTTACTTTTAGTACGTACTACTATTATTTATTCTGTGCTTTTAAAATATTGTAATAAAAATCTCTGATTATTATTATAATCAAGTATGTAAGAAATTTGGGTTTTCGAATATTGTGTATTTGTACAGCGATCTTTTTGAGCCGCTGCAAACAACCGATACAGTGTCCACTCACGACGGCGATTGACGCCGAACTAACTGAGTGAGTGAGGCAGTCTCTGTTTAGTAAAAAATAAATTCATACAAGGCTGCTAAAACACCGAATATTTCGACATTTCGCAGCCGAAAAAAATTAATTATAACTAAATTAAACAAAATTAAACTGCCATTTACATTCAATGGCTTCCCACATGATAGATGAAGAGTTTTAAAAATAGATTGAGTTGAACAATTGATATTTTCAAAAGTTATCGTGTTTACGAAGCCATGCGGACTTGATAAATCCACACCTTAAGCCACTAAAACTCCTTTTTTATGTAAAAAATAGCAATTAATTGATTTTAAAAAAATATTAATAAGTTCAACAATCATTTATCTTTCTGACAATGTGCTTTTTATATCACTTATACGAGTATGTACAATATGATTGCTAGATACGATTTCATGCGACACGTTGGAATCTTAATTTTTAGGCCCTAGTAGAACATTCCTGCGCACTTAGCGCTTACGGCATGCAATAGGCTTTTGTTACGCTACGACAGTGTGATTATCTATGCCTTCATCATCACTTCAACAACACTAGGTGGGATCGAAGTCAAGAACTAAGTAAAAAATATCTGGTGACAAGACTCTTTTCTGCATTTTAAAATAAAGCAAATTAAAGTTACACGTGCTGCAGTAGATAGCCACTTACAATAAGGTGAAACATCAAGGCGTTTGTTGCATATCTTTCTCTAAATTCACAACAGTATAAGCAAATCAAAACGTTGTTATACTGTACCACGACGTTTTAATTTGTTTTATAGGGTCCATTTTTAATTGGATTCGAAATCGTCCATTAATAATGATTAACGTAGGTACCTCTTGGATATCTTCCTGAGCTTGCAGCTTATCCGCAATAAGTCGCCCCCTCGCTGTGTCCTTTTCTGCCTCCGCCCTCACCAGCTCCCCAGGCCTGATCATCACGTAGCCCGTGATACTCGATATAGTCTGTGCTACCGTTTGATTGCCAGCGCCTGGCACGCCATTGACAAAAATCACCGGTAGGTGGCGGATCGGCGCCATATCGTAAACTGCATCTTCCTGAAACAATAAACGAGTACAAATCAAATAAACACTTGAAATTACCTTACATTTCAAAAAAAATGTTAAAACCGATGTTAAAATAGATTTTATATCTGGTAGAGACATGCTGCAGCTATATTATAGTTGTAGCACGAATAGGTCGACTCGACCGGGGAATAACAGAACACAGAATACCAGCGTAAAATAGTTGATTATTCTGCTTCGTTGCGTATAGTGAGAGTAGACAACCAGAGACCCTTTTTACTGAAAAGAGGCCCATCCATCTTAGTCCTCACGGGTGACAACGCATCTGCATTTTGAGTCTTTATTGAGGATAGATGTAGATGTCTATGGGTCACAGCAACCACTTACCATCAGGTGGACTGTGTGCTCGTTTGTCACCCTATCCTATAAAAAAAGTGTCTATCCTTGATTAATCTAATTGTAGATACGTTGTCACACCTGAGAACTGAGATGGAATGCCTCGTCACCAGCAAAAAAGTCTCGGTCTCCAATAAGGTGAGTCGGTTTGAAGGAAATCTTTGCAGCGGTAAAAATGTTCACCCATACATTGGTCCATATCACGGCCGAAGCTTTAACGGCAAATGTAAGTTTGTAACAGCAATAAAAATATATAAATAAAAAAAATATATATATAAATGATTGCGATATAACTCGAAAACAAATTAACGTTTTTGAGATGGTGTGCCTTGTATTGACTAAATGTCTCCGTTGTACATCACTCATACAAAATAATAGCATGCTGCTATTTCGCGCTGGTAATGTGAGCGAGCATAGAGCTTCCCCATCTTAACCAACCATTTCATGCTGCAGCGTGACTCTACCACATCTCAGAGTCGATAGTTAGAGGTTGCGTATCTAAATGCGTTTAATCATTGAGTTCTATGTACTACGTACTAGAGAAGCCATTCCAAACAAAAAATGTGCACTACTCTGTTTTCGCGCATGCGCGGGAGATAGTAGATTTTAGTCTATGATTGTAGCGCTATCTACCAGCATATAAATGAAGAAATTTATTTTTTCTATTGTAATATTATTACCTATTTATTCACTTGAACAACAAATAATTTTACTTATTTGACTACTGAATTATTAATTACGTTCAGGTTTAAACTTTAATTTGAAATCTCGTATTATTAGCGTAGCTCCACACTCTATGAATATTGAAGCCACACTAAGTGACACTAAATTTGTACGGATTGCAGTACAGTTCATTTGAACATAGTGAATGTTCGGAATGCCAAATCTAGTACGTAGTACATATATATCGATGCGTTTAATAGTTTGTTTTCATAGGTAATATTTTATGAATACAGTAGAATAATTTTTATTGAATATAGATTGCAAGAATACTTATTGGAAGTCATTTAAACTTTACCACTGGTTCGTAGTAAACCTCTGTACTGGGAAGAACCAGCTAGAAACCCAAAGGGACCTTTTAAAACAAATTTACAATATAATATTTAATAGATATAATATTTTATATGTGTAAAGATAATAATTCTCGCAGAGATACTGGTTTTGTTAGTCCTGTATATCTGTCCGCTGTCCGCACAATGTTCTTGATAAAAAATTCAAACATATTTTTAATTAACTGACAAGAGTTTGTTTGTCAAAAACTTCTCTTGGAAAGAATATTTATAAAACTGCTACTGTCAGTCCGGTGTTATTTGAAATACGCTCTACTGTCTTCAGTCATACATTAATTATCTACATTCTAAAATTTTAAATTCCACTAACGGTTTGCCACCCACCTCAATCATTTTTCTAGAATAGATACAACCCATGTCGGCTGTAAATTAAAAACTCTTCACGATTTGTATGTATGTAAATATTTATTACAAATTGTCTACGAATTAAAATGACATTTCTAAACACACTTGAAAATTGTTTGAAATAAGTATAAATCTAGATTATTGACAATGAAATATTGACGTTTTCTCATCGGGCGTTGTAACGGACAGTATTTGTGGACTTATGAAAATGTATAGATAACACTTCGTTAAAATGAGATTCGTCAGTAGTCAGGACACACTAAAGTTTATCTATACAAATAAATAAAATTGAAGTGTCTGTTTGTAATGTCAAATTAACAGCTTTCGCGGCCATTCATTAATTACGTAAGGGTCCCGAGGGGTTAAAAAAATATCTGCATGCACTTATCTTGTGGGTGGAGGGGGGTAAAACCCATTCTTACGTAATATTCTGTTTTGTTCCATTTTGGATGCCGAATGGTTTTCTACATTCTATAATGCTTAGATTTATATCCAATTTTATAAATATTTATTGTTTATTAAATGATCTGTTAAAAAAAATCTTTCATTTACGTCAAACTGTGAGTTTTAGTGTAAATGATCCTTTTCTAAAATTTTATTATTCTGAAAAACGAGATAGAATCTTACGTAAGAAGAGGGAGGGGGGGAGGGGTCGAGAAATCTTATGTACCCTTACATAGGGTACGGGGGTCATAAATCGCCAAAATCATCCTTACGTGATTAATGAATTGCCCCTTATAACAAAAAACAATTGTTAAAATTTTTGTCCGTCTGTCTGTCTGCCTGTTCCGGCTAATCTCCGAAACGGTTGAACCGATTTCAACGGGACTGGTGTTATAGGGAGTAACTTAGGCTATTATAGAAAAGGAATTGGGGTTCCGAGCAGAAAATTAAAACCCATGATTTCCAATCGCTATTAATTCCACGCGGGCGAAATCGCGGTGAACAGCTAGTTTCAAACAGGAGGAGGTACTCAATTCGAGTGTGTTTTTTTTATGTGTGTTACCTCATAACTTTTTTCTGGGTGAACCTATTTCGATGATTCTTCTTTTATTTGAAAGCTGGTGCTTCTCGTGTGGTCCCATATAAATTTAATCAAGATCTGACCAATAGTTTTTGAGTTATTCTTAATAATTTATATTGAAGTTGGTTGTACAACATTTTTAATTTTAATTATATAAAATATTATCATAGAGGTAGCAAAGCTATTCACCAGTATTGTGTTATAGGTAAGTTATATTTATATATATAATTGTTCTGTCTGTGTGTATATGACTGAACTCCTCCTAAACGACTGGACCGAATGAAATTTTATGTGTGGGATTACGTTGATTCGAGAATGGCTTATATTCATAATTGGACCCGGTGGGTGGTGCAGTTGTCGAGATCCAGAAATCCCCCGTGCGAAGCCGGGGCGATACGCTAGTTTTTTATAATATTAGACTCACGCACGACCCAAAAGTCGTCCCACAGGTCATAAAAAATATCTGAGAGTCCACCTGATAATAATTAGATATGCAATCCATGCACATATACATGCTAAGCAAAGCTTCAAGCAAAGAGACAAAAGGCTAGAGGTGCGTTGTCAACTAAGGCCTAAAATGCAATCTGAGACTCATAGCTTATATAATGATGAAGATGATGTAGATTTAAAAACTTTTATTATCGTATTAGAACAAGACAAGTTTTTTTAATCAGAAGAAAAGCAAAATAATTGTTGCGTTGCCTTTATCTTGTAGCTTTTTTATGGAAGAGAGGACAAAGCGTACGGCTTACCTGGTGATAAGTGATCACCGCCACCTATGAACATTTTTTTTAAAGAATAAGGGCGACAAACGAGCACACATTCCACCTGATGGTAAGTGGATATCTACATTTATCCTCAATTAAGAATCAAAATGCAGATGCGTTGTCACCCCTGAGGGCTGAGATGGAATGCCTCGTTTCCAGTAAAAAGGGTCTCCGGTTCCCTTCCCGGGTCTCCACTCACCATACGAAACACAGCAGGATTAAGCTGCTATTTTACGCTGGTATTCTGTGAGAGCGTGGTCCTACCTCGGTCGAGCCGACCCATTCGTGCTGCAACCACAATATAGTTGCAGCATGGCTCTACCACGTAAAAAACATCTGCAACGCCAGATAAATTGCAGGTACGTTGCCGACCTTTAGAAGAAAGAACAAAGCAAAGCTTTCGCATAGAAGAAAGTATTTGCCGTTATCGCGACATTTTGCAGGCCGATCACAGTACCAGACGTATGCAGATTAGACACTGCACCCCGTCGCTATACCTAGTTTGGGTATTTAACACTGCTCATAACTGATATTTTTTTTATATAATAGGATGACAAACGAGCACACAGTCCACCTGATGGTAAGTGGTTGCTGTGACCCATAGACATCTACATCTATTACGAATAAAATGCAGATGCGTTTTCACCCGTGAGGACTAAGATGGAATGCCTCTTTTCCAGTAAAAAGGGTCTCCGGTTCTCTACACTCACCATACGAAACACAGCAGTGTTAAGCTGCTATTTTACGCTGGTATTCTGTGAGAGCGTGGTCCCTCCCCGGTCGAGCCGACCCATTCGTGCTACAACTATACTACTAATATAGCTTTTATATAGCTTTATCATCCACTTTGAGATCTGCTTATCCTCTCCTTTCAACGGTACTATCACTAGTACTACACTCTTAGGTCGATACAGGGTGAATGGTTCACTTGTCACCATAGAAAATCTAAATATTATAAATTATAATGAAGAATATGAAAAGTACAAAAGTAACAAATTGATTACTTAAATGGTCTCTAAACTTCGAGACTTAAATAGTCTTCCTCCTTTGTCGGCAGACAGGGATGACTAATAAGCTAATTTGCACACAGGAATCTATTTTTTGTTAAAAATAAAGTAGGTATTTAATATCTGGGCCACCAAGGTTTGCTAGGCGATAGAAAAAAAATTTGGAGACGAATTCATTCTAGATAAACTTGGAAAGTAATAAGTAAAACATTATCTGAACAAAATTTTAAGTAAATCGTTAGAGCCGTTTCCGAGCACAAAAGTAATGACTTAAATTTTTTTTTAAATAGGAGAGGGGGCAACGAGCATAGGCTCACCTGATGGTAAGTGACTACCGCGACTACCGCCGCCCATGAACAACTGCAACACCAGGGGAATTGCAGGTGCGTTGACGGCCTTTAATGCTTAGTACTTATATATATTTTTTTTTGACGTGACAACGTCTTATAAATTGGTTTGCCGGGTGACACTTCAGAAACTGCGTTACGCTCCGCTCACGTTATGCGCTCACAATGAGAGCGAGTGAGAGGCACGCGTCCCTTCCACTGGCATGGTTAGCCCGCCTAAGAGCGAGAGAGACAGACATAATAAAATTATTTTACCACTCAAAGTCGTTGTCACGTAAAACTTTCGCCCGTATACCGACTTTACAGGCAACCAATTTTTTTATAGGAGAGGGGGCAAATGAGCATGCGGTTCACCTGATGTTAAGTGACTACCGCCGCCCATGAACAACTGCAACACCAGGGAATTGCAGATGCGTTGCCGGCCTTTTAAAAGGTAGGCTCTTTTCTTGAAGGTCCCTAAGTCGTATCGGTCCGGAAAAATCGCTGGTGGTAATCGGTTCCACAAGGAAGTTGTGCGAGAAGAAAACATCTTCTAAATCGCACAGTGGTGGACCGCCAATCATCCAGATGGTATGGATGGTATCGCGAGTTTTGTCGCGATGTGCGATGGTCAAATTGAGCGGCTGGAATTAGTCGAACAATTCCTCAGAGCACTCCCGTGGTACATGCGATAAAATACGCAAAGAGATGCAACATCTCTACGCAGTGCTAGTGAGTCAAGCCGATCGGAAAGAACTCGGTCGTCGACTCGAAGTGGAAGGAGCTGGCACTGGGGCCCCCTGCAGAGATGGGAACAGTATTCCATGTGAGGCCGAACCTGCGACTTGTAAAGTTGCAGGCGGTGTCTCGGCATGAAATACTGCCCCGCTCTACTGAGCACGCCAAGCTTTTTAGAGGCTAATTTTGCCTTCTCTTCCAAGTGACCACGAAACTGCACGTCACTCGATATGTCAACGCCGAGGATTCCGATACTGGCTGAGGCAACAAGGGGAGTGCCTTGAAACTGAGGTGATACGACAAAGGGGTTCCTTTTAGCGGTAAACGCGCAAACTTGTGTCTTCTGGGGATTGAACTGGACTAGATTTAGTCGCCCCCAATCCGAGACTTTGTCCAACAAAGTCTCGACTTCAGACACAAGTTTGTTCCGGTACTCGGCGACGTTTTCCCGAGAAATATTGGCATGGCCGGTGTATAGAGCATCACCAGTGCTGTCATCCGCATAGCAATGAATGTTACCGGTTTGCAACATATCATTGATATGCAGAAGAAACAGCGTTGGTGATAGCACGCAGCCTTGTGGAACACCAGCGTTAATAGTCTTGTAATCGGAGCACGCACCGTCTACCGACCTTGATGCTCCGATCAGCCAGAAAACTGGTGATCAATTGCAATTTCTCGGGAAGCCCATAGGAAGGAAGCTTCGAAAAGCGCTTTGTGCCAGACCCGATCGAAGCCTTCGCTATGTCCAAACTAACGGCCAATGCCTCCCCTTGAACTCGATCGCCTGCGCCCATCTATGTGTTAGGTAAACAAGAAGATCACCAGCTGAGCGACCCCGACGGAAACCGTACTGGCAGTCACTAATCAGCTGGTGCTCCTCAAGTACCGCATGAGCTGGCAGTTAATAATTGACTCCATTATTTTCGAGAACAAGGAGGTGATGGCGATAGGCCTGTAATTGGACGGATCAGAGCGGTTACCTTTTTAGGGATCAGGTGCTGAAAGCTGTCTTCCATGAATTCGGGACAACGCCTAGGGGTAGGAGTACCGAAAAGACGCGTTAGAACCGGTGCCAACTCTGGAGCGCACGTCCTCAGCACAATTGGCGGGATTCCATCAGGCCCTCGACTTGTGGATGTCCAGGGAGGTGCTTTGCGTACTGAGCACTGTGTGAATCGCACATCAGGCATAGAGCACTCACACTGCGGGATGGTCGGCGGTGTGTTCCCCTGTCATCAAGAGTCGAGTTGGACGCAAAAGGGGCCTAAAGGTCGGCTTTCTCTTTTGCGTCGTGGGCCAGTGAGTCATCCTCCTGTGCAGAGATGGTAGTGATGGCTTACAGAAATTTCCTTGGACAGCCTTGGCGAGACCAGAATGCACGGGTTCCCGAAGGAAGGCGAACTAGTTTCTCGCCAATTCTGCCTATAATGCTCTGACTTTGTTGCAATAACTCTTTGAAGGACCTGGAGGCGAAGTTATACTTCTTTTTAAGCATGCTGGTGTTTACATCCCGAGCCGCCGAAGCCTCAGCCCAGGCCTGATAACATAATCATAAAATTATATCAAAATTGCTCACTTAAAGTACAAATGCTTTGAATAGAGAATAGTTCAAATTACTATGTCAAAATACAAAAAAAATCCCGTGACCTTTGTGTACTATGCGGATGAAAACCCCATAGAAATTATAACGACCAACGCGACAGGTTGTTTCCGTGTACAATAATTCTCGCAAAAATGTATACATTCATAGTTGCACGTATTTCACAGTATTCACTGTAGAATTAATATAGCTCTGTATCGGTTGTGAGATTTGTGATATTATAGCAAGTAACTTGCCTCAAAACACTAGCAATTGGCTGCAGGAAGAATAAAAATGTTTACGTTTATTTTCAATATTTAATATTAAGCAAGTTATTTTTAACGTTAACTTCTTGCTAATTCGTACCAAATGTTTGTTTTTACTTTGGTGATAACCTCCTTGATCATGGTCCAAGCAAAAAAATGTTTGAATGATTCACCGCAAATCGCGCCCGAATACCACCTTATTGGAAAATGCCAGCGATCTAAGCTAAGTGTAGCCGCAAAAGCCAATTACACAACGCTGTCCAGCTGCAAACAATTTGGTCTTGATAAGAGGGCTCTGTCTCTAAACTTTAGCCCTCGGGACACGAATGGTAGAAGATGGAAAACCTTGGAGTATACTTGTGAAGTTTTGCAGTGCGCTGAAACTGACAGTGGTTTATCTCTAACAAAGGATTTGAGATACGACTACTACAGCATATTTGGAAATCCTTTGCGTAAGCAAATTCTTTAATTTTAACATTCCATAACAGTGCAATTTTTTTGTAGAATAAGGGTGAAAAACTAGCACACAGTCCACCTAATGGTAAGTGGATGTTGTGGCTCATAGACATCTACATTTATCCTTAATTTAGAATCAAAATGCAGATGCGTTGTCATCCTTGAAAACTGAGCTGAAATACCTCGTATCCAGTAAAATGGGGTCTCCAGTTCGAAACACAGCAGTATTAAACTGCTATTTTACGCGGGTATTCTGTGAGAGCGTGGTCCTTCCCCGGTCGAGTCGACACATTCGTGCTACAACCATAATATAGCTGCAGCGTGGCCCTACCACGTATGGGTACACTTTAGTATACTTACGTACTTTATTATACTTCCTTATTTGCCGTAATCACCAGTAATCACTCGGAACACAGCAGTGAGATTGCGTAACTCTGTTAGAAATTGGCTTCGTTTTGACATTTGACGTTTGTTAAATGTATCAGTATCGATCATAAACCGATGTCTATTTTCAACCGACTTCAAAAAAGAGGAGGTTTACAATTCGTCGGAATCTTTTTTTCTATGTATGTTTACCAATTACTCGAAGATGCCTGAACCGATTTGGAAAATTCTTTTTTTGTTTCAAAGGGTATACTTTCCAGGTGGTCCCATTTAAATTTTATCGAAATCAGTCGAGCGGTTTTAAAAAATCAACATCAAATTATATTTATATTGAAATCGCTTGTACAAAATTTTAATTTTACCACTTGTAAACTACGCAACTACGCAACGGGTTTTGATACGTTTTTCACTGTTATATATTAATAATTATCTTAGTTACAAAATGTTAGCCGAACGTCCACCGCGAACTAAACTACATGAAAACTAGGCTCAGTGAACTAAGCTAAGCTAACCTGGAAAATCGTTGCACGTCCACCGAAAAATAAGCTAAAACAAACAACACTAAGCGAAAGGCGCCAGAGGGGTGAGGTAAGGGGGTGAAGGCGCTTAGCTTAGTTCGCGTAGTTTCGGATCGGTCTACACAACTAAGTTAGTTTGACTTAGTTTGGCTATTTACCTAGCTTAGCTGGCATAGTTTGCGGTAGACGCACATTTATGAAAAACTGGCTCAGCTATGCGAGCTAAGATAAACTAAGTTCCTTTAGTTTGTGGTGGACGTTCGGCTTTATCATAATAAAAGTATGCATTACATTGACGGCGTAAGAGAACCCGCTACCTTATATCATCCCGTGGGTGTCGTAATAAACAACAAAGGGAAATGAAACAGGAGATGGACAGCAGCATCTTTCTGGTAACAACTGAAAACAATAAAAATACTCCGGCTGTTAACCCAACTAAAAAGCGTGACAACCACGGCAAATAACAGGCAAAATATAAGGCAATCCATGGGGAAGGCCTATGTTCAGCAATGGAGTTTTATAAGACTGTAATGGTGATCATAATAAGCGAACAAAACGCAGTTTCAGATTGATTCCCTTCGTCAACAATTGCCACCAGAATTTCACAATCACACAGCGAATTGGAATTATCGATCACAAATTCCAAATACCAATCTCCTCGTGGCTGGTCTGGGTATGGGGAGGCCATGAACTCCAGACTTTTTATGTAAAACTGAAGTGACAAACAAGCTCACAGTCCATCTGATGGTAAGTGGCTAAGGCAGTCCATGGCCAACTGCATCCAACTTCAAGAAGGCTACAGATGCGTTGTCACCTTCGAAGACTGAGATAGAAATTATATATAATATAATTATACTGGCTCTCTATACCCCGCATACCGGAACACAGCAATGCACGCACCGCTATTTATCGGCAGTTATATGTAAGAAGGTAGTACCTACTTGGACGAACTCCCAGGCAGAAGAGGAGTCCTACCACCTTTAATAGATCTAGATCTTCAGATTGATAAAAATACAAAATATATTTGCAGTGTAGTGACGGTGTTTATCCACCGTATTGAGTAAAGTCCTACACAAAGTATTATTGTTAACTACCCTCAATATTTTTCCATGTATTAACACAGCTACCGTAAACTCGACTTGCGTCCCCACCACGGGCATGTTCTATCTCATTGCGCAGAGAATGAATTACACAGAGGCAGAAAAGCTGTGTCAGAATAAAAGCAGTGTACTAGCCGAAGTTACTACTGAGCAGAGAACAGACACGCTGGCACAATTGCTGGCTGATGAAGGTGAAGATTCCGCGTACGTCAGCCTTAAACGAAGTAACAGCAGCGATTTCATTACTTCAAACGGTAAGTAGCATTATTAGTCACAATGACAAACCAGAACTGGTACAACTCACCATCCTCAGCCCTCATCGGCTGACATTGAGTCGACGGATCCTTGAAAAAGAAAAGGTTTTGGCATGCTCTGATCACGAATCTGCGGTCCGTTTTAGCGTAGGATGCGCGGTTCCGGAGATGTGCAGATCAATTAACTAATATCTAATTGATATCCGGTGAGCCTGCACCCTTATCGACGTTCCATTATTCAGCCTTTCCTCTTATCTATTGTTCCTTGAACACCGTAATTGCCGCTCTTATTTAACTTCTTTGTTCATAACTACCATGCTATTCTGAATCATCAATAAAACACATCCCTTAATTTTGTTACAATTTTTATTTTCAAAATGTAATTGCTTATTATCTATAAAATAGAAGTGAAACATCTCATCCACTAAAATATCTTTGTACAGTGTGTTCCCTGTAAATATGCTCGTAAAACTATGCATTGAACATCCTGAAACTTATATAGCAAATACATTAAGCAATATTCACCACAAACTGAACTCCACTCATTCTGAATCCTATCAACATTCCAGTCCCATCTTTTACAATTCCTTTTTAAAAACTCTAGATGATATCGTGCAGGTGATCGTCCATATGAATCAAAATATTGACCGATGCCATTCGTATCGATATATAAAGCTATCCAATGTGAGCCTGGTTTATCATCTGTATCCAAATTGCATATTATATACGTTAGTACGTAGGTATACATGGGCAGTCTATTAGCAGCATAAACATTATTTTCTAGACTGGGATGAATCTTTTTCAGATATTGTTGTACATCTAGTGTATCCATGTCATTACTGCTATTAGTAGATAATTACGGTACCAATCAATTCAATGGTTAACCTAGGAATGATCAATTATAGTGATTTGTAAATATTAAATTGCATTATTTTGTGATGATTTGTAGGAGTCATCGGTGTGAAGCAAGTCGCAACACGAAAGAATGCGAGATAAGCTTGTTGGCTCATAAAGTTACTATCAGTTTCACTGCAGAATGTTTTAGATTAGATATAACTTACTGGTGCTATATAAGACCGAGCAGCTGCAGTCATGGAGTCAGTGTATGGTCGTTTGACCGCGGTGGATCTACCAATACTACGTTTGTGTTACTTCAACGCATCAATGGTCGTGGATGTAAGTGTTTATTCTATTGACAAACTTACTTTTCTTTCTGTTGTTTTCTTACGTGTGTGTGTGAGTGTGTGTGTGCGTGTGTGAATGTGTGTGTGAGTGTGTGTGCGTGTGTGAATGTGTGCGTGTGTGTGTGTGTGTGTGTGTGTTTAAGTGTAAACAAATTGATATTAAAATGATAACTGTGTTATTGCAGAAATCCTATAAACAGTATTACTACTCGTAAATCGCAATCGATTGATCATTTGTTTGAAGCTGAATCAAAAATAAAAAAGAGGAAGCTGTTATCGTCAACCGTAGCACGAGCCGCTAGAGATGGTGTATCATACATTTCTACTAATTCTGACGACTGAGACCAAGCAACGCATCTCATAAAAATTTAAATGTACGATATGAACAAGCTATCCAAGATTCCAACTACTGATCATTGGAAACATGCTTCCACGAGAATTAAATATTATGTAAAGACTAATAAGGATAGCATCTACGACAACACAAACGCCCTCGTATACGATATTACAAAGACTATTAGCAGAAAGTGAAAAATATAAAAAATACTTTTTTAACAGTGACAGTCATTAGCTGATCATTAGTGAATGTGATTATGTTTACTTAAATTACTTCTGTGTACTCATTAGATTCAACAAGCTGTCGTCTTGTGCTGCTGAGAGGAAGACAAGAGCAGAAGGAAGAGATGAGTGTGGCATACGTGTACAGAACACGTCATTGAATATCAAAACTACAACACTGAGTGCAGAAGAAAAAGAGAAGAATATGAAGTACTCAAGAGCTGAATATCCATTCTTCAGTTCAAAATCTAGCCGGTTGCTCAGTTTCGAAGAATGGCCTCTCGTTATGCGACAAAAGCCTGAAGATCTTGCAGAAGCCGGTTCCTTTTATACTGGCCATGCAGACAGGACCAAGTGTTTCCATTGTGGTGGTGGTTTAAAAGGTTGGGAAGATGATGATGATCCTTGGCAGCAGCATGTTCAGTGGTTTAGTCAGTGTGCTTATGTAAAGTTTAAACCTGAACAGTGTTTTGTATAAGATTAAATAGGGTGTTTATAAAGAAATAAAAAATGATATATTGTATACAATTTGTTTTATTTAATTTTATAATGTTTCACATAGTTACATACACACAAAATGCCTTACGCATAACACATAAATCTAACACACAACACACATTATAACCTTAACTACTATAGTCTACAGTAACATTTCTGTTTTTATCTATTTCAATAATATTGTCAAACTCAGCATAAACTATACATGTATAGTTAATTGTTTGTATTAGTGAGGATTCAAATCGTACTTCTAATCTTATACTACCATGCTTTATGAGATTCCAATGAGCTGATGAGTTAGGTGATAAATCAGGAGTTAAATCAAATGCTTATAGACAGTAACCTTTGGCATACTGTTCACAAGAGATTCCATTTCCTTCATTAAGAAAGTGAATATCATTTCCCGAGAATAGAGTATGATATGCTGATGTAAATATACTATTATTAAAAGATGGTTGCAAAGCTTTTGAAGGTATTTGTTGACCATCAATATATAAGCTGAAAGAAATAATACGAGGGCGACACTGAAAGTTTTTAGAACTGGCCACTTGTAAACGATATAATAAAGAAATAAGTTCAAATTTTGAAAAAAAACTCTTTGCCAATATTATTGTGTATGTATTTTATTAATTTGTCATTTGTTTACGATTTCGCGGCAAATTGAAAATTGTCTGGGTCACGTCAGCATGAATTTAACGTGAGAAAATTTTCGTACAATGATTTTTTATGACTTTCGATGTCATTTAAGTCAACAAGAAAGTTATGATAGACTTCGATTGGCCTTTCACGATGAAGCCCCATCTCGTGCCACTGTTTACAACTGGTTTAATGAGTTCAAGCGTGGTTGCACTAATCTCACCGATGATCTGCGTGAGGGACGGCCTTTGTACGGCGACGACTGAAGATAACATCGGTGTTGTGCGGCGTATGATAGAGACTGACAAAAGAGTGACTTATCAGCAGATTTGGACAAGCTTAGGCATCGGTATGAGTCAAGTGCACAAAATCCTCCATGAACATTTAGCGGTCAGGAAGCTTTGTGCCCGGTGGATACCTCATAATTTGACAGAGGCCCAAAAACTCCGTCGTGTTGATAGGTGTTGTGAAATGGTTTAAAGATTTAACGGAGGTGACTCAAATGCTGTGTTCGACATACTTACGGGTGACGAAAGTTGGATTTATTGTTATGATCCTGAAACTAAGAGACAGTCTGCTGTCCGTGTTTCCTTCCGAGGAGTTGCTAACTTAAGTGAAGAGAGGTCGAAGCGTGGGAAAAAAGATGGTGGCCTCGTTCTTCGAAAGGACAGGTCATTACGCAACAATTGTTTTAGAGTCGAAAAACAGTTACTGCAGAGTGGTACACTAACAATTGTTTGCCACTTGTCTTGGAAAAGTTCGGGAGAAACGACCTCGCAGTAGGATCCTCCTTCACCACGACAACGCCTCGTCGCACACCGCCAAGCAAACAATCGACTACTTGGCGACGTCAGACGTGGAATTACTGGGTCACCCGCCCTATAGCCCCGACCTTGCGATTTTTATTTATTTCCGAAAATAAAAGAAAAACTTCTAGGAAAACTTTTTATGGACGCCTGGGCAAAGTAAGTAAGGAGTAGAATCCGATGGAACCATTGAGTAGTTTTCTCAATGGTTCCATCGGATGAAGCGATGTATTGATGTAAATGGACACTATTTTGAAAAGATATAATAAAACTAATAACTTGCTAGTTTGTTCAGTTTTTGATTTTCTAAGAACTTTCAATGTCATCCTCGTACCATAGTTTTCAAAGATAAATGGATTTATAGCATGTGATCTGATTAAAATCACAATTACATATTTCTGTAACAGATTTTATGAAATTTGTTACAAAATTTGACTTCCCACATCCACTTGGTCCTACCACAATAGCAGTAAACAGATGGATAAAGTGAAATATTACACACGTCCAAAGTTCTAAGGGATGAAATAAACAATGAGAGTGTTGGTGTAAACAATTAATATATATTGCTTAAATTATATAAAACAGAATGATCTGTATACTATTTCTCACACAATTAGTACATCAGAATTTTACAATTCTGCCCTTTCTGGTTGGTGGCGCGATGAGTTTTATTTTCACATACACAAACTTTTCTATAGATTTATTATAGGTATAGCTAAATCCTCTTTAGGACTAATAGAACCATCAGCAAACATAATGACAATAAACTTTAAAAAAAAGGAAAAACATAACCCCTTTTTTTACTCTTCCGTAAGCGGATAAAAAGTTGCCTATATGTTATACACGGTCATTTACTGCCTATATACGTAATTTCATTGAAATTCGTTCGGTAGTTTTTGCGTGAATCGTGAACACACAATTTTTCTACAGATTTATTACATGTATATATAGATTAACATCTTTGTTTTAATTGATATGAATACAAGCGGGATAAATACCAAAACGAAATTTTCAAGTTAGATGATCTCTACCACCTAGTCGTGGACTGTCATTTATTAGTTCTGTTGCGTTTTACAGGTGACTCATTACGGTGCACATCATATCGCGCCTGGGCACCTGGCCATCCCAAGCGAGGAGAAAAATTCGATTGTGTGGTTATAACAAAATATCGCACATGGCGGACAGTTCCTTGTGATGAATCACTTGCCGCACTATGCGAGCTGAAGCCGAGTAAACCTAATAGGAAAAAAAACCTATTCCCCAATGTAAACAATTAAATACTAACGATTATAAAATGATGTAAGTTATTAAGTTTATAATTCGATACTTTATTAATCCTTCCTGACCATTTTTCATTTTTATATATTATATTCAAAGACATCTATCATAGAAGTCTTTGAATATAATATATAAAAAATGAAATACTAATATAGTCATAGAAGTTCTATGACTATATTAGTATTTAGTTTTTTCAATCATTTTTAATCTCAATATTATAATATGCCGATTTACCACTATACTCAGCGGAAAATAGAACCTTATAAGTCAACGGACAATTTGGCAGAAATCTCAGTTGAAGAATAAACGAAGAAACAAAACTTTCAGCAATTCTTTAAATTCATAACATTCTACCGTGAGGTGAAATGAAATAAATAAAAATAAAAATCAACGTTTTGTTAATTTATCAAATAAAAATATTTTTTTGGTGTGTAAGGAACATGTAAAAAATAATGACATAGTTAAATATACTAAGAAATTAAAAAAAATAGCTTTTTCCGTTTTTAACAATAGACTGGAGTGACCAAGAAATCTACAGGAATGAACATTTTTGACCTTCAAGTCTTAAACTTAATAAAATAACAGCAACTCAAACTTCTAACAACAAATTATTAATATCATCAGTTTTGTAATTACAATATCAATTCTAGAGTTAATTTAAAACATATTAGTAGTAGAGGGAATCGTACAGACAGAATGGTTAAATTAAATACCTTCTGTATTTAATTTAAAAATGGTGTCCACCGAAATCAAATAAATATAAAATAATTTATACTTCAAAGACATTTTTTTTAAGGTATATTTACTGCCTAAGTACTACTATTAACTTATGATTTGTAACAAATTGCAGGTTAATTTGACAATAAAACATTTTATTTTATCAAGACTTAAGTATGTGTACCATTTTTATTAAGTTTTGTGAAAACTTACAAAAATCAACTTTGGTAGGTAGCGTTAAATTATTATATTAAATGTCATTAATAATATTAGTCTTAAGCTAACATTATAGGAACTTAAAAAAAATCAAAATTCTTGGTCGAGATCTAGCTTAATCACAGACAATTTACTTATTGATAAAAAATTACTACAAAAATCACTTAAAAATCAATCTTTTCAACAACATCAACAATTGTAGAAAGCTTTTACATAACTAATAGTATTTGTATTTTTAATAAAAATATTACTTTATCTTTTGATTTTAACACAATTAAATAAGCTTTAGGTATATTAAGCACCCAGCATTAAATTAACAAAGTAATAAACTTCTTATAAAAACTTTGTATTACAGTTTTCAATCCTTAATTAAAAATGTTATATTCCTCGTCACTACTTTCTTTACAATTTACAATTTTGGAGACTACTTCATTCATTAATGTCGGAGCAATATTTTCACAATCTGTCGACACACGCGTCCAGAAGCTGTCACTTTCATGTGAATTACATGTCTGAAGTTAAGGTATGGGACAGGTGCTGCTTGGTTTCATAGAAATCATCAGCAAGATCAACAGAATAGCTACTACCAGGTTGAATTAGAATATTCAAAAAAAATTGAGGCTTATTAGATTCAGTTGCACTGACTCCACTCCCTTTTTTGGCTTGACTTGACTTTTTAATCAGATTGATCTTGTCACTCTTGTTCTTGTTCGTTCTATCAGTTAACAGTCTATCAGTTTGCTCGCCTATGATGTATTCTACATGATACCCATGTTCACATGACACTGAATTATTTTTACAGTCACCTTCGGCGCAACTCATTTTTCTCATCGATAGTTGGTTGGGCTCATTGGCGTTCCATACTGCCTGATGTACTTTCATAGTCCCTGCAAATTGCTTGAGATTGGATGGAATTAGCAACTCTTTTTCATAAATACCGGAATCGTGAATAGTTTTCGTTATAATACCTTGAACAGATTTCAGATGAGTCATCAATGAAGATAAGCTTGTGATATCATTGCCTTGAGCAACTATTCGATCAGCTGTTCTTTTGAGTGTTGCATCGACACCATCTGGGGCTCCTTTTCCATGGCCGCTTTCTGTATAATTCCATGTAATACTGATGATATAAAACATTTTACGGTTTCGGTATTGAGCCGACGGACTATCAGAAATAAAATGTAGTATACGAATATTGAGATTTTCATCTTCTATGAATTTTAAAATCGGAAGTAAATGCTCCCAAATGGCTGGTGCGTCATGGCGTAAAGACTCTGATAATGTACACATCGACTGAACTTTCAGAAGTCCGTTTTTACGATAATATATGACCACGGTGTGCAGGTTTATTTGTTGTCGGTTACCCCCGAAATGAACGGCTTGAATTTCACTAGCGTATTTTGTGCTGTAATTTTCACTAAAGTCGCAGTGAATTATACACTCTTCATCAGTGAGATCGCTTTTCATTTTTTTAATGAACTTGTTTTGTGCGATCATAACTCCACAGTGAGTCATGTACGGAGGTAACATTTTTTCAAATTTTAAAATGGTGTCTCTGGGGAAAGCAGTCACTTTATCTTTCGTTGTGTGAATGGTTATTTTTGTAACTCCATTCTTGGAATAAGTTCTTTTACTTTTTTGCCAAATCCAGTAAAACAATACTTCAGCGTAATTGAATTCTTTATTCTTAGCTTTTATCTTTGCAGTCATCGCATTTTCTTGTTAAACATGAGATATTCGAAGAGTCACAGCACAGTGATGACAAAATATCTTTGCTAGATTTTTCTTGAATTAAGTTGTTTTTTTTTAACGCAGTCACCATTAAATCCATATTTTCATGTTCGATACAAAGACAGGTTTCTCGTTTATTTACGAGAATTCAGATTACAAGGTTTCAGTATCCAAAACGGTAGTTTTTTGCAAAAACTGGAGAGTAACTAATTTTATTTTGGGGATTTGTTTGCTTAAACTTAGTATATAAGTCTTTTAAAGAATCATTTAAGTAGCATCTTTGTTTTTTATTATTCTTCTGGGTAATGAACTCCTTCTTTCCAGAACACATACGACTGTTTTCATCTTCTTAAAGAAAAGTTTTGATGTCCTCTTCTACATTATTTTTAATTGTTTTTATAGCGTCTGGTTCACTTTGTTTAATATCTTCAGTATTGTTTTTACTTATATGTTCATATTCTCTAAATTTAGCACTTTGGTATTTTAATCTATATATCTGTTTTCGCTGTCGTTCGTTGACAACCTTCAATTCATCAATATTCTCTTTCTGTAACTGATACATTTTGTTCATGCGGTATTTAAGTCTACGTATGATAACTTTGGTATTCAGTTTCTTGTTAGCTTTTGGAGTTGGAGGAAACTCCTTTTCAATCACACGAATTGATGACTTAGTACATGACTTTGAAATTGTACTTACGTCACTAGACGGACTCATTGGTGCTGACGAGTCTCGATAAGCCTTAACACGCTGAGGTAAAGGAAATGAAACGACCGATGAACTTGATGGTAGCAAATCAACATAGGAAATTGCTTCAGTTTGAAGCGGTCCTGGTCGTAGTGTTTGTGATCATGAAGTCACCAAAGGATCGTCAGATTTGTCGGTTACTTTTGGTACGATTATTAAATCCTCTTCAAGACACCTCATCTCTTTACGCCTTTTTTCAAATTGTGTTTGTTGGAAGACATTCTACTTCTATCTCAAAAAATTCGTTGTTGGCGAGGATCTAATTCACTTACAGGCTTTATCTTTCCTTCATTCTTCCTTTTATAATACCGTTGTCTATCTTTCTCTTTGTGCACTGCGTAAAGCTCTGGATCACTCTTGATGCGAGCTTTCCGACGTCGTTCAGACAATCTCTTTTTAGCCAACCGATCTTCTTTTGAATCTGACATAATCTCAATACTGAAACAAGATAAGAGGTGGTAAGAAAGTTAAATTTACGATTATAAAATGTAAATAAATAACGATTGATTGATTTCGGTGATTTCAAAATTGATTTCGGTGCACCTATTTCCACCGAAAACACCGAAATCAATGCCACTGAAATCAAAATAATTAGCAAAATCCTAGATGATTTCAAAAACAAACAGATTTTTTGATATTAACCTCTTTTATTGAAATCTAATACATAAAAGCCATAATTTTATTATAATTTAAAAATATTAATTCAAATAGTTGTGGATAAAATGGATTCACCGAAATCAATTTTAGGGGTATACCAAGCCACCGAAAACGATTACGTACCTTAATAAAGGAGTGACGAGGTAACGCCCAGATGTATTGTTCTTACCACCAATGCGGCGCGACTGACAGTTTGTATTGCTCGAACTAAACGTAGTGATTATATTCTCTTTGGCTCGAACAACTATTCTCGAAGTCACTAGGGTATGGGATATATGAACGGATTGGTGTGCGCCACTGATATCAATCCTAAAGGTCGGACGTGAAGACAACCAGTTGTAACTTGTCTACTAAGGCCTATTGTGCCTTAGTAATATTATAAATTGAATTAATAACTATCTAGTTATTTGTGAACACATGCCAAATAGTGCCGAATATTGGAGAAAAAAAGATAAAAAATAATTTCCGCCGCAATATGGGGCCGGACGCGGCACCGAGGTCAATATTTTCGAGGTTTTTATTTTTTTTAACTAACTTATATTTAATTTATTTAAAAAAGAGCATAGGCCCCTCCTAATATTTTGATCGTACCTATTATAGAAAAAAATATCAAGTTGTTAGTAATCCATTTTGTACTGGATTTCGACCCGGACACGCCTATTTCAGCCGTTTGAGAATGACCGACATATACAACGTGTTACAAAATACCCCGTAAAAAATATAATTAATTATCAAAGCCAAAAATGTTGTGAACCCTAGTAAGCTGTCATGTCAGGGAACCAGATTATTTAACAGAAAGGCCTACGTACCTATTTTACCTAATAATTGTCTACTTTAATAGTTTTTCTATTTTTCATTCATAAATGTTTGCTACTTCAATACTTGGATGTCATTATACTCAAGTACTGGCTTCAAAAAATGTAAAGTTGGAAAAAAAAATATGTTGTCAATTTCAAATCTTCTATTCGATATCCTACAACTGTTTCGAGTTTTTTTTCCAACATATTTTGCAAAATAACGATGCTTTCTAACTCGGAATATTACGATATGATGTTATGCGTAGGCCATGAAGATAGCAATTTAAATCGTGCTCGCGAACTGTATCGGCAACGATTTATCGACGGTAGACCCCCCACTGAACGGCGACGGCTGCCTTCGTACCAGTGATTTCTGAACATGTCAAGACGACTACATTCCACCGGCTCTTTTCATCGGTCTACTGGAAGTGTACGTCCAAGCACAGTCGACGCCAGGCAGGCTGAATTAGTGTTAGGGCATTTTGAAGAAGAGCCGACCACAAGTACGAGGCGAGCCGGAACAAGATTCGGTATAAACCATGTTGCAGTTTGACGAATTCTTCGTGACGACAATCGTCACCCTTATCACTATCGCCGTACACAGGAGCTGATACCCTCCGATTTTGCACCCAGGAGGAACTTCTGCGAGTGGTACCTTAGGCAGTTAGAGGAAAACCCTAATTACGTAAACTATGTTCTTTGGGCGGACGAGGCAACATTCACGAGGTCAGGACTTTCAAATATGCATAACGATCACGTTTGGGCTCGCGTGAATCCACATGCTTCACGGCAAGGGCAGATTCCAACACCAGTGGCGGCTGAATGTGTGGGCTGGCCTTTATGACGGGCATGTCATCGGTCTCGTCATTATGCCATCACGTCTGAACGGTAGCAACTATCTAACGTTTTTACAAACGGAATTCGAAGAGGCGATTGACGACTTTCCTGTGGCTAACTGGGATTACTTTGAGAACCAAAGAAACATGGTGTTTCAGCATGATGGAGCTCCGGCACATTTTGCTCGCAACTTACGAGAACATCTTAACGTTCGCTTTCCGCGAGGATGGATCGGCCACGGGGGACCGGTGCTATGGCCTGCTCGTTCTCCGGACCTCACACCCTTGGACTTCATTTTGTGGGATTATGTGAAGGACAGAGTGTATTTCTCCGATTGCCTAACGGTTGCCGAGATGGAACAGCGTGTTAGATCGGTTTTCGCATCAATAACACCGACGATGGTGCGAAATGCCACACAAGCCATATCCCGACGAGCGAGATTGTGTATTGAGCAAGGCGGAGCCCAATTTGAGCCGTTTCTGTAAATTTGACGTTTATTATGAAAAAGTAAGTGTTCGTTTAGGTTGTTTCGTTAGGTTAGGTCTTTTAAAATTTTTGTCGTTCCGCGAATTAGGTAGAAATGTAGGTACATTCTGCGTAGTTTACTCTTTAATTTTACTGAAATAGGGTTTGCACATCTGTGAAAATTATATTTTTTTATTTTTTTGGAGTATGTTATATAGCGTTACTACGGTTCTTAAATAGTGTGAATGGACTCGTTATAAGGCCCCATTTAACCTCCTTTCGGATTTACGGGTAGTTTTGTAACACCCAGTATTAACTAATCAAAGTAGTACAATAAAAAATTAACAAAAATAGACAACATAAGTGACATCATTTCTGTCGACCATACAAAAGATTTTTTCGTCACTTGAGGACGATAATATACGAAGTTGACTACGTTTTGGTCTTGGATGGCTATTGTACATGGAATCATCAGTTGCAGAAAAACTTCAACCAAAACGATTCTCTTCATCGTTTTCTTCTCTTCTAGATTCAGGGTTGTCGCGGATCAATATTGTCATCACCTTCTTTGTCACTCCCGTAGCACATCTCGTAGAAATTTAATATATTATAAGTAGTATGGATATATCAGCCTAAGCTGACGATATCGAACGCAAACAAAGATGATCCTTATTTATTGAAACTAGTGAGTCCTGGAGGGTTTGATTAGGAAAAGGAGATTCTAACAGTGACTCTGGTGAACCATTGACAACGTCTGTTTTATTTGTTAAAAATATGAAAACCATTTCGTGATGGAAACATATTTCGTCAGGGCCATAAACAGGTCCAAGTTAGATGGCGTATAAACAGAGTATCCTTGAACCTAAATGTGGTACTTTTATTCGAAATGACAGACATATGATCGTAATGTGCCTCAACAATGGGATATTTGGATTCCTTTGCAGGTTTCTTGCAAACACGTAATTAATGATTCGCAATCAGAAACGTATCGCCCAACTACTACTTGAGCATCTGCTGTTCTCTTGATGCATCTTCCCATGCCGTCTGGGGCGCCTTGTCGCGATTTTTTGTAGCATTCTCATCTTATAGCGAGCTAAACAATTTTCAAGTAGCAAAATCCTCTCTCTTAAATATTTATTTTCAGCTCTTATTTTCCATCGATTTTTCTCTGCAATCTGCTAGCCCATGAAATTCCTTAAAGATAGGAAAATTTGCGGTACTGGTTAAAAAGGCGGTGTTTCATTTGTAAGTCTATTTTCAGTTTCTCTGAGTTCATTTTCTTTTCACGGTGTTTTCGAGTACATTCTTGCCGTTGTTTTCGTACTCGTTTTTGTATTCTTGGAGTCAGATTATTGATACCTTTAAGTATATCTTTTACTAATCCCTACTCTTTGTTATTTTTATAGTTTTCCATATCTTTTTTACTTCTTTCTTCTAAAATAGCTTCAGTCATTTTCGATCTTTTTTTCGTTCTTAACCCATTCCCTGAATTGCTGCCTACGCCGATCCTTCTTCTCTTTGTCTGTCAACATCCTTCTAACCACCTATAGTGTAGTGGTAGTAGTAACTATAGTTTTGAAGATTTCGTGATTACTCAGTCAAAATGAGATTTAGTAATATTTTAAAGTTTGATAGAATTTATGTTAAATCCTTGAACTATAACGAAATTTCGTCGTAAACTTTATTAATAAATACTATCAACGCTTAAATTTTGTGGAATGTTTAAGTAAAAGAAGAACATACAAATTAGATAGTTATTTTTACGTGTCTTATAAATTCATGACAGGTACTACAACACAAAATATTTTAAACACACCTTTTTTTCTCAAATTACGCGCCTTTCCTGGTGGAGACAACCATAGAGATAACGAACAAAATCGGCTTTGAATTTCTTATTATTTAATGTAATACTGGATTTACCCTGACAAGCGTTGTTTAATTGATTAATGCATAATAAACATAGGCAGTAGTCACTTCTTGGTCACTTCGGTCGAGAGTTGTGACTTCTGTTGACAAAGCAGTCGACAGAATTGACTTCGACAGAAGTGACAAATTTTAATCTATTTAAGTTAACAGCTACACTTTAAAGGTAATAATATCCATCGTTGTTTCGGAACTACGTGAAATCTTTTTCTACTAGGCCGTGTGTGGCAATTTATTTTATCATGTTAGTAACCTTTTATTTTTTCCTCTAAGAAGTGACTCTTCAACTTTGACACACTTGTAGAACCTCTTTTCAATTTAAAATTTCCAGCAGCTCGCTTTTGTTCCATCAAAAAATGTGACTGGTCACTGACAGGTATGCACTAATGTTGCCATAAAAAGCAAAACAACGTTGAAATAATAAGCTTTCTAATTCTAGTATTCAAAACTTTACAAGACAGACAGTTGTGACAAAAAATTTATAACGCTTGTAGAAACATCAATATTGTTCATAATTGGGTCACATAATTTTTAAAAGTCTATTAATATTAATATTAAGGATAGGTATCTAAGAATAAGTTCTTTTTTAAGTAGCCGTTAAACCTTCACAGGGCGTCGGCGAACAGTCGACAGACCGTGACACGTCTTGTATTGTCAACACGTTTTTCTTCATTAAATCGTCACTTATCTACAAAATAATGAATGTCAAATATAGATGGTAATGTCCCATTTTATATCACAGCAAATAACGAATCAGGAAGTCTTATTCATGAACTTACATTACGCGAACACAAATTTCTCAGGTTCGTAGAATGACCCAACTTCGCCCATTTAAAGCAAGATTCGGAATCTTTACAATTCCTAAGTTTAATTGTTTTGTAAATGGTAGAGCCATGCTGCAGCTATATTAGTAGTATAGTTGTAGCACGAATGGGTCGGCTCGACCAGGGAAGGACCACGTTCTCACAGAATACCAGCGTAAAATAGCAGCTTAACACTGCTGTATTTCGTATGGTGAGTGTAGAGAACCGGATACTCTTTTTACTGGAAAAGAGGCATTCTATCTTAGTCCTCACGGGTGACAACTGACAACGCATCTGCATTTTGATTCTTTATTGAGGATAGATGTAGATGTCTATGGGTCACAGCAACCACTTACCATCAAGTGGACTTTGTGCTCGTTTGTCACCCTATCCTATAAAAAAAATTACTAATTATATTTTAATTCGCGTTACTAATTTGAATGTGTCTATCATTGTTGGCGACGCGCCTATAAAAATTGTTTACTCAAATTCATGTAATAAGCAACAATAAAATTTTAAACTCGAAAGACTGCTAGTTAATTATGACAGGCACTTAATTCATGTTAGAAGCAAATTTATATTCAATAAAACGTCGAACGAAAAGTCCGGAGTTCAATTCCCCGGTTGTGCGAATTTGTTTTCTGTTTTTATTTTGTATTAATTTAGAGTTATGTATTACATGGCAATCAGCTGTGCAATACGAATAGAAGTATTATGATAAATTAAATGTTTATTTTTAAAGGGAAATATATTTAGTACTTGAGATTAATTTTGTTTTGTGATAACAGATAAGAAACATAGTAACTGATAAGGACATCGTATGTAAACCGTAGTGTTTCATGATGAACAGAGATAGATGTTGTTTAGACAAGGAAAGCCTCCTATAACCTCCTATCGATGTAATTAGAGTCGTGTAGAAATTGGTTGCTCACATAGTAGAAGATGTGAGCCGAGTGCAAAAAGTTGCAAAAATATAGATTATTTGTAAAATTTCAATAATTTGTGTAAAAAATAGGTCAAAATGTTTCAGGATCGTTGTGCGTATAAAATAAGATAGTTCTGTGTTAAAATTGTTTACATTTGTGCTAAATATAGTGAAATAATGATAGCTTTGTATAAGAAATTTGAAAGTGTTTTAAAGATAAAAATGTGTGTAAAAATGTGAATTAAACTATTGTATTAGTTAAGTTATCTATATTTTCAAATAAAGAATGTTGTTTCAACCTTATATGTTAAATATTTAAGAATTCTAACTTAGTAACTATGTTGTAAAATAGGCATATTTTGTTAAATAAATAAAAGATTTCTTATACGATTATAATGTAATGTATGTTGTAAGATTAGGACTTTTTTGTGCTATCATTATAAATAAATTGTATGACTGTATGTTTTGTACAAATAAAAATATTGGGAAATCTATAAGAGTGCAATAGAACTAATTGATATTATTGTAATGTAAAACCGCGCGAAGGGCGCGGCTCTCTTTCGAGTATAGCTTCGAGGTAGCTCAGTAAATTGGTTTTTATGCAATTTGTTCGGGAACTGTTCGGGACCAGCTACCAGTATACTTTTAAATCAAGAATCAAGAAACATAGGGAAGTGATAGGAATAGGGAAAGTAATCAGTTGTACTCTTATGGAGAAATTGTGAAGATAATTGCTGTTTTATTCCTAAAAGATCTTCCACCACCTAAAATACAGTCCACAAATCAAGGGACGACTGGACCGGGACCACTTCAAGAGGACCCGTAATCTTTGTCGTCTGACCTTTTCTTTTCAGAAAGCCCCCTGCTTCAGACGCTCTCTTGTGATACTCCTTCACGGGGTTCACACACACCTCGTTGACCGCCCGAACCCAACGTGGTGTGATAAAGAGTTTCTGGGTAGAACGTCTATGGCGAACTAATCCCAGTTTGATTGGATCCTTTCAGATGACGGATCTATGTCGAGAGCCTGAATGCCCTAGCCCGTTTCAATCATAGTATCAATCACAAAATTGAGCTAATTCAGAAAATAAACCATTTACATAAAACGTATGAGTGCCTTTTGTTTATCACTATATGCTTTGATGTCATTCTCCATTCTGTTTTTGTTGTAACAGCATACTTTAGCAAAATGTCCCGATTTATCGCAACAAAAACACACAGACGATCTTCTAAAATTTATTGCCTTTTTCTTTAGATGAAGCAGCTATAGATAAACCACTTAAGTTAATTGGCGGATCGACCGCGGGGTAAGAAGTTTGCGGGAGACAGTGACGTACGGTCGTTACAGGGCAGTCAGGCGGAGGTGGGCGACAGGGAACATTTTTCATGTTTGGCACTTGGCAGTTTACTCGCGGATCTCGCAGTGAACAGTTAATTATATCTGTCACGGAAACTTCGAACAAAACGCACACAAGCTTAAAGTGCCACGATTTTTGGTAAGAAAATTAGCAGGCAAGCGAAACAAACGGTGTACAACGTTTATTCTTTCTTTAAAGCTAGAAAACAAGATCAAAGTTCTACGGTTGTAAGTTCTATCAACAAGACGTAAACGTATACAAAATTGTTGCACAAGCAACAGGACAACCTTAAATGTGCAAAAAATTAAAGAGAAAACCACTGAGTACTGTTATAATTCTCTAGAAACTGATAAACTTTTATTTAAAACCAACTTCTCACTTAAATTGTTTTGCTTTAACCACAGAATAGATAGGTAATATGCTTTAACTCTCTATATTGATACAAGAATTTCTTTCTTAAGGAAAAAAAGTGAACCCATAAAAATGTATTCGTTACACATGTACAAAATTTTAAATACCGATGATAGTTTTGGTAAAACTATAGACATCCGGTACTCGCGCACGGGGGTGGGAGGGGGATGGGAGGGGGATGGGGAGTGGGGGAGGGTTCAGGGGAATCCCTGGGTACCCTTCCCCCATTGCGGAAATGTATAGTTTATGAGTAATATTTTTTTTGTAAAACCATAACCTTACTTTTTTACACAGGAATATTGACTCAAAGTTACTTCTGCAACGGCTTCGGCACTGCGGGAAGAGCAGCCCCTTCGCTCTTGCGTAGCAAATCACAGGCATCCATGCTCACCTCCGCAGCTTCGGCTTATTGGTCGCCTTTGGCGACCAGCCTCAGCCGCTACGGCTCACACAGGTGCCTGCGATTTACTACAGCGGGCGGGGGCTGCTCTCCCTCCGCGCCTACGGCTTTACAAAAACACTCTAGGGGCAGGGCAGACATGACTACGTGGAGTCGGGGCGTTCTGATTCGGTTTTAGTACAGATTCGACCTATCTTATCTATAAAGTCAGGTTGCCCTAAACTCTGCTATGATAGTGGTAAATGAAATAATGTAATGTGAATTGTTATAATTTTGTTTTCTGAAAAACCTATTTTACTGCTCTCCACTGCGACTCAATTCGTTGTGTATGAGTCCCATCTTCAGCCACAAATGGATTGTCTTGGTCCGAGTAATTAACTTTTTTATGGGTGACCCGTTTCGTTATAATTATGCAATTTTTAGTTAGTGAAATTTATTTTTATCGTAATTAATTCAAAACACATTTCAATAATTCAAAAACAGTATAAAAGGTTTTAGCTTAACCCTAACAATCCTCCTAAACTGAAAACATAATTAAAATTAAGTACTCGACGTTACTTCATAATACTATAATAGACCAAATTGACATATTTGCGTTTCGTTAACGCAATATTTATGGAAATTTATTTTTATCGTAATTAATTCAAAACGCATTTCCGACATCCAAATACAGTGTAAAAGAATCAGACTTAACCCTGACAAGCCTCCTAAACTGAAAACATAATTAAAATCAAGTAGCGGACGTCTATAGCCAACCCATAGTTTTATACAGGGTATTTTTGAAACGCTCCCGAAAACGAAGACAGACGACAGTACTAACTATATCTTTGATGATGGGTGAAATATAAAATCGATCCTGATGAAAAAAAAAATCATCTTTTCACAACGTTTTATTAGCTTTATTCACGCTCCATCGTGTTAGTATAGTTAAATAAAATGTTAATTTCATTTAAAAAATCATGAAATACTTAAAAATAAAACCAGCAGTGGAAGTAGAATTACAATCAGCTGACTAGGGTTCAATGTACGCGCGAACGCCTAATTCGCGCGGCCCGCAACAACGATGGTACTCAATACCTAATAATTTACAAACTTGTCTAAATACCTAACTTATCTACTTAACCTTTTGCCACTGTGCTTGTCTCTACGTAGCCACTTTAATTCGATTCACAGGTTAAATAAACCAAATAACTGGTTCGATTCCCCGCTAATGAAAAAATACTTAAATAAAATGTTAACAAGGTTAGAATCATGCTTTTTATCCATTGTGTAGGTATGTTTATTATTCTGATGTATTCAGTTATGTATCTTTCAGATCAGTTCAGTACTAAGTTATTTAAAAATTAGGTATGAAACAGCTTACCGATCCTCCGTGGCCTTATGAGATTCTCCAAGGCACATTAGCATGTTGCCGTATTCACGAGCACTATAAACGTACCTACGCGTTAGGCATTATTAAAACAAAACAAAAAACACAAAATGTAACAACAAGAACAATATCATTAAGTAATAAATAACAAGTAATAACGACAATAATTTAATAAACAAAACAACTGAACTTGAACTGTCGCTCGTGATAGTCAACATGGAACTGTCTCAAAACCTAAAATTATAGCCAAAACAAATGCGCACGGAGGTAACGTCCTTGAAGAATGTGTAAATTCCACAGCGCGAGGCGACACGAGGCAGCGTGTGTGTGAAAGGGAAGGGTAGAGTGAGTAGTATACCTAATGCATTGTTTCGTACCGATCTAGATAACGAGTTCCGCGCCCGCGAGGATATTGACCCTATTGTCAGCTGATTTTCTTTTTTAAGTTTCACTGCTGGTTTTATATTTAAGTATTTTCATGATTATTCGGGATCGAATTTCTTTGTGACCCATCATCATAGGTATCCTTAGTACTATCATCTGTCTTCGTTTTCGGGAGCGTTTGACAAACACCCGGTATAGCTTTTTAAAATTATATAAACATTAAGTTTATTTGTCAAATGATAGGTTATTATAATAATAAATAAAGTCCTATATTTATTATAATATCCACCTTTTCATCGATATTTTTTTGTTACAGCACGGCTTATGGAGGGTAAAGTTTTATATTATTCTTGTGGTAAAGGTAAGGAGGACCATCTCTGTGTATGAAAAAGTGTCCGTCGAGAAGTGTCCAAAGGGTGGCGCTTCGGTAGCAAGGGGGCAAATTTTAAAGATAGCGCCAAAAATCATTAGGTAGTTTATTTACAAACTTTTCCCATTATTGTTCAATTATTTTTTTAAGCTTTACAACAGTAAAGACAATAAAATGAAGAAATAATATTATCAAAATCTTACAAAAATGAAATCACTCTCCCCCATAGAATTATTACGTATAGAAACGCAGTCTAGAACAAAACACGAGCGTTAAAGTGACGCAAGGTCATTATGTTAGTGGGCGCGAGTCGAATGTGCCTACGCTCGTCACACGCACACATACACGCCATTCAGTGATACCAGTTTCTGGCGTTTGCAATCAAATTGTGCAAATCACTATTTTATTGATTAATTTTAAATAATCGATATAATATAGGTTACGTATTGCGTACGAAGACGTATTTTATGAGAATATAAAATGGAATAAAATAAACACGATAATGATGGTACTAATATAACTCTATTATACATATTTTAATGGTACAAAAATGCAGACGTAATAAAATTTAAGAATATTATTAAACACAATTAATTTGCTCGAATACAATAAGCACATCGTGTAATGTTTAATTTTAACTGACTTCAAAAAAGGAGGAGGTTCTCAATTCGGTGTATTTTTAAATGTTTTACCTCAAATTCTGTTGTTTCTAAACCGATTTAGATTTTTTTTATTTGAAAGGATATACACAGATTGTCCCATATACATGCTGAAATTTTAATGGTTGTTTTCCCGAAGTCAAATGATTTTGTCTTGGTAGTACAATAGATTTATTAAAATAAAATTATTAGGATGTAAAAATGGCAGATTTACAATAGAGAAAAACAAAACTCGAATGCGATCTCAAACCAATAGCAATATCTCGCGAGTAGGTCGGGCGTGCAGGCTAGCTTATGCCGTATTATTACGCATTAGAATTTATTTAGCTCTGAATATTTACTAAAAATCCTCGAAATCGACATGAACCAGACCAACTTGTCCTAGATGTCATTCCTAGGCTCGTTAAATATAACAAAAATTGTCTTAATATGTGTGTAAAAATATTTAATAAAATACCTAACAATTTAAATTATTAAGCGAAAGATTATATAACAAATATTTGTATAATTGGTTAAAAATTGAATGATTTTATGACTTAAAAGATTTTTTAATAATTATTAAGATTATTTTTTTAAATTTAAATAATTATCAATATTGTCATTATATACATAAACATTTTAAAATTATAATTTGCATTGCGTCAGGAATGCGGGAAAACAACCACTAATATTATAGCATGTATATACGAATTGATCTAGAATCGTCTTAGAAATCAGCGTACATACATAATTGATAACCTCTCCTTTTTAGGAGTCGGTTAAAAATAGACTATGTTTAGGTGTAAAGTGACATCTGCTTCGTAAAGGCGTTCTTATTAATAATCTCTTGATGTAGTAAATAAAAAAAGTGTTTTATTCTATACTCTAAAAGGTCGACTTGGTCAATGAACAAAGCAATAAAAATAAATTAGTTGCGTTAAAATGGCGTCGTCGGATTGCGATCAGCTGATCACTTCGTATTAGTTTTAAATAGGTACCCATTGTTAATATTATGTTAATACTTATAGAAGTAGGTATCTACATATAAACATTTGAGTTTTACACAGAGCGTTGCGATTAAACGTTTTAAACACAAATAGAAAATAAATATTTTTAAAAAAAATTGTGATTTTTTCCCCACAACATGTTGCTACATTTGTATTATGATAGCTTAGGTAAGTATTTTTTTAGTTTTACGTACTAATAATGAATTAAATATATGAACTTACCTGTGAAATCACTTTTTTTTATGTTTATCATCACTGTTGTGTCAATATTTTACAACACAAACGGTCATTTTTACAATTTTTCGCGAGCTCTTCTCCGTACGACGTGACGTTGCGCACTGACGCGTCGCTGAGTGAACTTACGCGGTTTCGCGTTAGTTTTACTTGCTTCACTTTCGGTGCGCGTACTAGTATTCTATACGTAATAATTCTATGCCCTCCCCGTTATCTTAGCACTCACACAAGTTATATTTACTAAATTACTTTGAACTACGTAAATAGTTGACGTTTTATAAACTGCAATATTGTCAACTTGACCTTGACCTTACTCAAACGGCCAGCAGTGAAGGACCACGTCTCAGATCCATATGTAATCACTGGCAACACGCACTGGTTGTACAATCTCTTTTTCAGGTTTTGAGGTATGCCAGACGAGAAGATGGGTCGTAATCTCCCGAACGCTGCCCAGCCGAGTTGAATCCGTCGATTGACCTCTCGGTCGAAGTTGGACTTAACTAGTCGGATTATATAAGTATCTGAGAGATGAGTACATATTTGTGCCATTTGCTGTAGAGACTATCGGTCCGTGGAGTTCATGTGCGGTGAAATTCCTTAAAAAACAATACGTGACTGATCGTCACTGCTGGTGATAAGAGGGCTGCTTATTTTCTCGCTCAAAGGCTAAGTATAGCCATTGAGAGAGGAAACGCAGCCAGCGTTCTTGTCACTATACCGCGGGGAGTAGGACTGTATGATAATTTAAGTTTTTAGTTTTTTTTAATTATATTTTTGTACTATGCATATGACTTTGGCGCAAATGCAAGCAATAAGTTGACAAAGTTTTACCGCAATCTAATGAACAGTATGGCAGTGAATAAAATACGAACAAACAACCATTAATTTTTATACAGTGTGTCCCTCGATAAAGTGCAATCCCGAAAGGGGTTGAAACTAGACCATAATTTATCGACAAAAAATAGAAAATAAAATACATTTTACTTTTTATTGACGAATTAAGATTTTTATATCTTATGTTTTTTTTTTTATAGGAGAGGGGGCAAACGAGCATGCAGCTCACCTGATGGTAAGTGACTACCGCCGCCCATGAACAACTGCAACACCAGGGGAATTGCAGATGCGTTGCCGGCCTTTTAAAAAGGAGTAGGCTCTTTTCTTGAAGGTCCCTAAGTCGTATCGGTCCGGAAAAATCGCTGGTGGTAATCGGTTCCACAAGGAAGTTGTGCGAGGAAGAAAACATCTTCTAAATCGCACAGTGGTGGACCGCCAATCATCCAGATGGTATGGATGGTATCGCGAGTTTTGTCGCGATGTGCGATGGTGAAATTGAGCGGCTGGAATTAGTCCTCAGAGCACTCCCCGTGGTACATGCGATAAAATACGCAAAGAGATGCAACATCTCTACGCAGTGCTAGTGAGTCAAGCCGATCGGAAAGAACTCGGTCGTCGACGATTCGATCCGCTCTGCGCTGAATGCGGTCAAGTGGAAGGAGCTGGCACTGGGGAGCCCCAGCCCAGAGATGGGAACAGTATTCCATGTGAGACCGAACCTGCGCCTTGTAAAGTTGCAGGCGTTGTGCCGGCATGAAATACTGTCCCGCTCTGCTGAGCACGCCAAGCTTTTTAGAGGCCAATTTGGCCTTATCTTCCAAGTGACCACGAAACTACACGTCACTCAATATGTCGACGCCGAGGATTCCGATACTGGCTGAGGCAACAAGGGGAGTGCTTTGAGGAGATACGACAAAGGGGTTCTTTTTAGCGGTAAACGCGCAAACTTGTGTCTTCTGGGGATTGAACTGGACTAGATTTAGTCGCCCCCAATCCGAAACTTTGTTCAACAAAGTCTCGACTTCAGACACAAGTTTGTTCTGGTATTCGGCGACGTTTTCCCGAGAAATATTGGCACGGCCGGTGTATAGAGCATCACCAGTGCTGTCATCCGCATAGCAATGAATGTTACCGGTTTGCAACATATCATTGATATGCAGATGAAACAGCGTTGGTGATAGCACGCAGCCTTGTGGAACACCAGCGCTAATAGGCTTGTAATCGGAGCACGCACCGTCTACTACGATTTTGATGCTCCGATCAGCCAGAAAACTGGTGATCCAATTGCACAATTTCTCGGGAAGCCCATAGGAAGGAAGCTTCGAAAGAAGCGCTTTGTGCCAGACCCGATCGAAGGCCTTCGCTATGTCCAAAGTAACGGCCAATGCCTCCCCCTTGGACTCGATCGCCTGCACCCATTTATGTGATAGGTAAACAAGAAGATCACCAGCTGAGCAACCCCGACGGAAACCGTACTGGCAGTCACAGCTGGTGCTCCTCAAGGTACCACATGAACTGGCAGTTAATAATGGATTCCATTATTTTCGAGAACAAGGAGGTGATGGCGATAGGCCTGTAATTGGACGGATCAGAGCGGTTACCTTTTTTAGGGATCGGGTGCACGAAAGCTGTCTTCCATGAATTCGGGACAACGCCTAGGGGTAGGAGTACCGAAAAGACGCGTTAGAACCGGTGCCAACACTGGAGCGCGTCCTCAGCATAATTGGCGGGATTCCATCAGGCCCACTCGACTTGTGGATGTCCAGGAGAGGAGTGCTTTGCGTACTGAGCACTGTGTGAATCGCACATCAGGCATAGAGCACTCACACTGCGGGATGGTCGGCGGTGTGTTCCCCTCGTCATCAACAGTCGAGTTGGACGCAAAAAGGGAGCCTAAAAGGTCGGCTTTCTCTTTTGCGGCGTGGGCCAGTGAGTCGTCCTCCCTGTGCAGAGATGGTAGTGATGGCTTACAGAAATTTCCTTGGACAGCCTTGGCGAGAGACCAGAATGCACAGGTTCCAGAAGGAAGGCGAACTAGTTTCTCGCCAATTCTGCCTATGTGCTCTGACTTTGCGTTGGCAATAACTCTTTTGAAGGACCTGGAGGCGAAGTTATACTTCTTTTTAAGCATGCTGGTGTTTACATCCCGAGCCGCCAAAGCCTCAGCACAAGCCTGATAACACTCCTGCTTACTGCGTAATGCAGTCTTACAGGAGCGACCAAACCAAGGCTGCGATCTGCCACCGATGGGTACCACAGATGATGGAATAAATAGTTCCATTCCCTGTAGCACCACATCGGTGACAGAGTCAGCAACAGCGCTGGGATCATCCGGCGAGAAGCAAACCCGCCCCCATGGGTAGGATGCAAAGAAAGACCGCATTCCATCCCAATCCGCCGACCTGTAATGCCAAACACGGCGGCAACCTGCGGCACGCAACCGCGAGGAGAGAGTGAGTGGCACCACACTCCGGATCAGACAATGGTCCGAAGAGCCAAGAGGGGCATCGACGGAAACCTGATATCCATCCGGATGAGAGGTCAGCAGAAGATCCAACAGGGAAGGTATGATCCTCCACATCTGGAATCCGCGTAGGCGAAGTAACCATTTGTGTCAGACCATATGCCAAGGCAAAGTCATAAACAGATCTCCCCGCATTATCGGTTAAACGTGAACCGAGCCATTCAGCGTTGTGGGCGTTAAAATCGCCAAGTACCACGATCTCTACGGATGGGATCTGTTGTAGCAAGAAATCTATAGCCATTTGGCCGTGGTCGATGAGTCGGTCTGTGTCGGCATTACCGCTATGGGACCTATACAGGCACCCGTAGACGCGGGGATGGTCGTCGCTGTCTACGCGCAGCCATAGGATGGACAGGTCCGTACCTTCAAGACTGCCGAGGCGTCGAGAACAGATATCCTCTCTGACGTATACGCAAACTCCAGCCCGGGGCACAAAGAAGTGTTCTAATTTGTACCCCGGGTAGGAGAGATACGAAGTATCAGCCGGAGAGGACACCTGCGTCTCGGTCAAAAAGCCCCGGTTCGAGCCGGCCCATTCATGCTACAGCAGAAGCTGCAGCGCGGCTCTTCCACTGTTAAATGGTAGAGCCGCGCTGTAGCTTCTGCTGTAGCGCGGCTTTTGGCTTATGTAGACTCTATGTACAAAAAATAACGATTTCTTCCAATGTAGTGAGTCGATTACTTTAAAATAAAAATAAAATATTATGCCACGTACTTGGAAGTAAGGATGAAATAACAATTAGCTCGCAAAAAAAGTGGCATCATGACTTTAACTTTGCTTTTCGTGAAAAAAAAATTTTTTATGACTGTTTTTTTTCAATGATCTATAATTTTCTCAGAATACCCCAATACCAGGAAATTTTATGATTTATTATTATTCTCTACTATATTGCCTTTCAAATAAAAAAAATCTACGTTGTATTTTGGGTTACAACGTAGATTTTTTTTTTTATTTGACACTGGCTAAGAGTTGTTAACATTTCACCATTAAAGTCAGATTTTGATTACAAGTTTTCATCAAGTCTCAAGTAGGTATATAATTTTTTTACAGTTATTATAACTAATACATTAAATGCTCAACATAGCCCCCTGATTGCTGGAGGCACATTGCCACACGAAGAGCAATTTGGTTTGTAGCTCTGCGCACTATCCCTGGGTTATTTTTATCTCATTCGTATATTAAGAATTCGATCTTGTAATTCAGCCTCGGTGTTTACCGTGGTTCTGTGGGCTCTTTGTTTCATGGCACCCCACAAAAAGTAGTCGAGAGGTGTCCGATCAGGTAAACGCACAGGCCAGCCCACTGGTCCTTCGCGGCCAATTCATCCGTTTACATAGTTTTCGTTTAAAAAACTTCGCACATTTCGCCCGTAATAAGCAGTACATCCATCCATCTGCAACAACATACACGCCTTATGGCCAGCGAAATTTCTTCGCGCAGAAATGGAGACTAATAAAGTTAAAAAACGTTCAGAGTTTAATGTAGTAGGTAAAGCAACTGGACCATTTAAAACCTCATCGATTAGAGCTGCCCATACATTTATTGAGAACTGCACTTGAAATGTAGATGCCCTCTTTACGTGTGGATTTTCATATCATGCCATTCATGTAAATTCCTGCAATTTGTGATTGCATTCCGAGTGAATCTTGCTTCATTCATCCATAAAATAGTTTTTAAAAATTGTGGATCGTTTCTTATCTTTCTTTCAATCCACGCAGACAGGACGCACCTTGGACGATTTTCATGCAAGTGTTGGACTCGCTGGTAACTCGCCATACCGATGTCTTTGATAAACCGTGACGTAAAGCCAAGCGTCTAATGCTAGTTGTAGGATCAGCAAACAAATCGTTTTAAATTGTCAATAATTACAGTTTGTTATTCGTTGTGATCTTGTGCTAATCCAAGTCCGATGTTGGATAACTTCCGGTGAACTTCTTAAAAAATTCGTGCTGACGGTATAAGTCTTGACGGAAATGCGTTGATGTATGCAGAACGAGCGACTGTTGTGCGTCCACGTGACATTCCATAATAATAATCAAGTTGGTTCGGTCAATCGCCGCATCTCAACAGTTCACAACAAAGTAGAGTAAAAACGTAACAAATAAGTCAATAACAGAACAAAACCAAAATAACGAAACGTAACAAAACTCAACGCACATGACAGTAGGAGTGGTAACAGCTAGGAGTAGCGAAAATATCGGAGCGACTGGCTAACTCACTACCCCACAGTATATCCAATGAGGGCATCCACGACTTTTTCTGCCACCAGGGTGCGCCACTAGAAAGTGAGGTATAATATTTGACAGATTTCAATTATGTTTTTATTTTTATTTTGTATAGTTACTCCAATTAAATACTCAATAATACAGAAAAAGAGAAATTAACACCTGTATAGAAAAGTCCACAGTTAAACAGGGAGTTACACAGTTACACAAAGTTACACAGGGAGGATGACTCACTGGCCCACGCCGCCAAAGAGAAAGCCGACCTTTTAGGCTCCCTTTTTGCGTCCAACTCGACTGTTGATGACGAGGGGAACACACTGCCGACCATCCCGCAGTGTGCGATTCACACAGTGCTCAGTACTCTCCCTGGACATCCACAAGTCGAGTGGGTCTGATGGAATCCCGCCAATTTTGTTGAGGACGTGCGCTCCAGACTTGGCACCGGTTCTAACGCGTCTTTTTCGGTACTTCTACTCCCTAGGCGTTGTTCCAAATTCATGGAAGACAGCTTTCGTGCACCCGATCCCTAAAAAAGGTAACCGCTCTGATCCGTCCAATTACAGGCCTATCGCCATCACCTCCTTGTTCTCGAAAAAAAATATTTCATACGTGCGCTCCGATTGCAAGGTAACAAATGTATCAATACCTCAAGGAAGTGTCGTTGGATGTCTTTTAGTTTTGATTTACATCAATGACCTTCCTACAGCTATAGAAGAAACGTCTGTCTTGTTTGACGATGATATATCGCTATTAACTTCATGCCACAACGATACTGATATTTATGATAAACTTAATTTACGTATTACCAAAACTTCAGACTGGTTGAATGATCATAATCTAAAAATAAATTTTTCTAAAACTAAAATATTAACTTTCCATCCCCATCAAAAAACTTCACTAAATTTAAAATTCGATTACAATGGCACAATTTTAGAATCTGTGAAAGAATTTAAATTACTCGGTATAGATATAGACACTCACTTGAATTGGAAAGCGCATGTCCATAGAGTGAGGTCTTTTGTTTTCTTTTGAGCTTCTCATATGCATTACGCGAAATTAAAAAACTACCAACATAGAAACGGCAATAACAACCTACTATGCGTATGCGCACGCTTGGCTGAGCTACGGCATCATTCTGTGGGGCAACAGCACGGATTCAGCCTCTCTATTCACCCTTCAAAAGAAATTAATCCGGATTATAGCAAATATAGATCAGACTAATAAGTGCACAGACCGTTCTTTCTTAAATATAAAATATTAACTTTACCCAGCTTATATATATTGGAGATGTGTAAATTTGTTCGAAAACATAAGCAATTTTATACAAAACGTGAAGATTTGCCATGCAAATACACGTTACGACACAAAAAAATTAGTATTGCCAACTTCCCGATTAAAACTAAACAGTTCTAGTACATAAGTTCTTCCATAAATTATATAATAAACTACCTGACATTAAAAAATGAAAATAATGACATCATATTTACAAAAAAATTAAAACAGTACCTAACTAATAAATGTTACTATAGTACTAATGAATACTTTACAAATAATACTTATGTAGGTTTTACAAAATGATCACTCATTTAAATTTAAATTGAATTCTATCTCAATAAACCACAATGACATTCTTATAAGTAGTTAAATACGCTTCCTCTCTCATAGCCCCTAAATTGCGTGCCCAACAGGGTCCATAACACTGGTCTCACATTATTTTATAACATCTTATGTACATTATGGTTTAGCAATAAATGTTTGAGTTTGAGTTTGAATGTTTAACCCTCGCGAATGAACTAACATACCCAATGTTGAAACCCAGAACAAAATCCGTTCTGTAGTTACGAATAAAAACGTTGATAGACCAACGCATCGTTGATCTTTGTTTTATATGAGGTATAAAGTTTGCGTCTAAGACCTAGGTATTAGTTGATGCATTATATTAATATAATACATAAATAGAATGGACATTACGCGTAAGCCTGGGTATAGAATTTTTATCGATATATTTTGTCACACTGTCTTATCTCTATTATTAGTTCCGTGGACGTTCACTTCTGCTATCAGCACCAAAATGGCGAAAATCAAATCACCTCATTATGTCACGGTGTGTAGCCAGTCCCTTAGACCTTTCTTGGGTTAAATGGTCTAAGATCCAGTTCATATTATAGAGGTCAGTATTTCCCCCCGCAATAAATGACAGACAGTTTAGTATCGGAAAATAACGCTATGGCTACTCCCCTCCTGTGTTGTTTTATGATTGCATAAAAAAACTAGTGATTATCTACTCTTTGGCTCTAGTTTGCAACATATGACATATCACATATCTATTAATCTGTGACTTATCCTACCCTACCCTACTCTGAGTTTCGGCGGGAACTTGATCGGCGGCGGTTTGCTGCTCCTGTATTATTGTCTAAATAATGGTTTGAAGTGGAGTTTGATATGTAAAAGTGGTGCGATTTTGTGTATTAAGTGTCTGCGCATGTGAACTATTAGTGGAAACGGTGAAACAAGTGCTCTGATGGTGATGTGATTCTCAAGATAAGGTGTCTGTCTCCTTAGGCGCCTTGAGATACTATAGCCAACTGTCAGCTGTCTGCTGGCTCAAGTTGCCGTCAAAATCTCCCAAGGGCTGCAAAATGTGACGCATCGACATATTGTGAAGCAGTGTACTATAAAGAATAATTATACATTGTAACTTCTGGCTCAGAAAGGCTAGAACCCAGAGCCGTAAACCCAGTTATATAAAAAAACCTATCTTTGGCTGTCACGATTTGTTTATATTTTTATTTACCTAGGTAGGTACCAATTTAGTATACCAAATTGTGCCCAATTTATTTTATTTATTTAGTCATATTCATATTTCATAAGTTAATCTGTCTATATATTGAATATGGGCCAGGGCAAAAGTCAATTTTCGGAAGAAGAACTTCAAGATTACGAAGTAAGTGTAAATCCGTAATGTAAGTAATTGAAACATTAATTAAAATGCGTTTGTATGACTAATGGTTGGCTTAATGTTGTAGGACCTTACATATTTCACTAAGAAGGAAGTTTTGTAGTAAGTATATAGTATTTTTTTCAAACTCCTTATCGAGTAAATTTATAATTTTAGTTAAAATAAAAATTTAATAACGCAGTTTTGCCTAGTTATCTGAAACACTTATACGCTAGTAATATATAAGTCAATGCTTAAGGAAAGGTTCTGTATTTAAATATTATGTTATTAAATAAAATATCAATCAATATATCATATCAACATTTTCTGTTACAGTAGTAAAATAAAAGCTACCTATCAATTTATAAATATTTACATACTTAAATCTCCACACATCACTACAGGAGGTGGGAGGCAGTATCTTATTATTGCGTGGTTGCCTATCCATCTGCCAAGCGTTGCAACTATGGAATACATCCCCACTATAAAGCAATCTATGAGGAAGACATTACATTTCTTTGGGCCTTGTTATGACTGATGGGTTGTAAGAATTAATATTTTTCATTTTAAAGTTAAAAAATTTATTAAATCATATTACAAATAATAATTTTTAGTCGCTCAAATAATTTTATTTGACAGATTTATATGATTAACCAAATAAATTTATATTCTATAGCGCTCATCAGAAATTTAAAGCTCTAGCTCCAGAAAAAGTTGGACATAATAAAAATGCTAAACTGCCAATGGCAAAGATTCTGCAGTATCCAGAACTAAGGGTTAATCCATTTAGAGACCGTATATGCAAAGTGTTTAGCTCCAGTAATGACGGTGATTGTACATTTGAAGACTTTCTGGACATGATGTCTGTGTTTAGTGATACAGCTCCCAAGGCAGTAAAAGCTGAACATGCTTTTAGGATATTTGGTAAGTAAAATGTTGATTGTTTATTAACACATAACTCGGCAGCAAATGCCTAACGCGTTTTGGTATCATTCCATCATCGTCAATCCGTAAAATCAAAATTACTACTGGACATAGGCCTTTTCCATTGTAGGAAGAATTATCTTAATCATCATGCTTGGCAGGCAGATTGGTGATTACCCTAACAGACATGTTGCACCATTTACGCTACTGACTGTCTAGCATAAACAAGATAGGTAAAATGCTATCTGTTGGAAGCTATAAAATTTTCTGGCATTTCCTATAATCGCCTCTACAATAGCCAGGGTACGAAATGAGGTGATGCAAGGATTCTCTGATGCCACCACCACACGGCTTAGTCATTTTTTAGTGATTCAAATTAACCTGTAAAAGTCCACTACTGGACAAGGGCCTTTCCTATTGTAGGGTGGATTTGCTTTAATTGTCACACTTATCTGGCGGATTCACATTTGCTGTGCCAGATATCTTACTCCTATCCATGTCCATGGTTGAAGTATTTTATGTCAGATATAAATGAGGTGTTCATACCATCTGTTGAACGCCTAAGAATAAGATATTCTGGTACTGCCCATAGTTGCCTCTTACAACACATGAAACGAAATGGGCACAACATGGCATAAGAAAACACTATACTGGGTGTTTTACAAAACTATCCGTAAAGCCGAAAGGAGGTTAAATGGGGCCTTATAACGAATCCATTCACAATATTTAAGAACCGTAGTAACGCTGTATAACATACCCCAAAAAAGTAAAAAAATATTATTATTTTCACTGATGTGCAAACCCAGTGACCCTATTTCAGTAAAATTAAAGAGTAAACTACGCAGAATGTACCTACATTTCTACCTAATTCGCGGAACGACAAAAATTTTAAAAGACCTTACCTAACAAAACAACCTAAACGAACACTTACTTTTTCATAATAAGCGTCAAATTTACAGAAACGGCTCAAAGTGTGCTCCGCCTTGCTCAATACACAACCTCGCTCGTCGGGATATGGCTTGTGTGGCATTTCGCACCATCGTCGGTGTTATTGATGCGAAAACCGATCTAACACGCTGTTCCAACTCGGCAACCGTTGGGCAATCGGAGAAATATACTTTGTCCTTCACATAACCCCACAAAAAGAAGTCCAAGGGTGTGAGGTCCGGAGAACGAGCAGGCCATAGCACCAGTCCCCCGCGGCCGATCCATCCTCGCGGAAAGCGAACGTTAAGATGTTCTCGTACGTTGCGTGCAAAATGTGCCGGAGCTCCATCATGCTGAAACACCATGTTTCTTTGGTTCTCAAAGTAATCTCAGTCAGCCACAGGAAAGTCGTCAATCGCCTCTTCGAATTCCGTTTATAAAAACGTTAGATAGTTGCTACCGTTCAGACGTGATGGCATAATGACGGGACCGATGACATGTCCGTCATAAAGGCCAGCCCACACATTCAGCCGCCACTGGTGTTGGAATCTGGCCTGCCATAAAGCATGTGGATTCACGCAAGCCCAAACGTGATCGTTATGCATATTTGAAAGTCCTGACCTCGTGAATGTTGCCTCGTCCGTCCAAAGAACATAGTTTACGTAATTAGGGTTTTCCTCTAACTGCCTGAGGTACCACTCGCAGAAGTTCCTCCTGGGTGCAAAATCGGAGGGTATCAGCTCCTGTGTACGGCGATAGTGATAAGGGTGACGATTGTCGTCACGAAGAATTCGCCAAACTGCAACATGGTTTATACCGAATCTTGTTCCGGCTCGCCTCGTACTTGTGGTCGGCTCTTCTTCAAAATGCTCTAACACTAATTCAGCCTGCCTGGCGTCGACTGTGCTTGGACGTCCACTTCCAGTAGACCGATGAAAAGAGCCGGTGGAATGTAGTTGTCTTGACATGTTCAGAAAACACTGGTACGAAGGCAGCCGTCGCTGTTCAGTGGGGGGTCTACCATCGATAAATCGTTGCCGATACAGTTCGCGAGCACGATTTAAATTACTATCTTCATGGCATACGCATAACATCATATCATAATATTCCGAGTTAGAAAGCATCGTTATTTTGCAAAAAATGTTGGAAAAAAAACTCGAAACAGTTGTAGGATATTGTTTAGAAGATTTGAAATTGACAACATTTTTTTTTTTCTAACTTGACATTTTTTGAAGCCAGTACTTGAGTATAATGACATCCTTGTATTGAGGTAGCAAACATTTATGAATGAAAAATAGAAAAACTATTAAAGTAGACAATTATTAGGTAAAATAGTTACGTAGGCCTTTCTGTTAAATAATCTGGTTCCCTGACATGACAGCTTACTAGGGTTGACAAAATTTTTGGGTTTGATAATTAATTATATTTTATAACATGTTGTATAAACAAAAATATTTTCCAGATTTTGATGGTGACGACATGATAGGTGTTTCCGATTTACGTGAAGTAATCAATCGGCTTTGTGGACCAGAGCACAAGTTAACCGACTCTGAAATACAACAACTTGTTCAAAATGTGTTAGAAGAGGCAGATCTGGATGACGATGGTGCACTCTCTTTTGCAGAATTTGAGCATATCATAGACAAGAGCTCAGACTTTTGTCAGTAAGTAATAAAAGGAATATTTACTAGAAATAAGATTTACCAGACAAAATATTTTTATAAATAATTTTCTTGCTTTTTACCCGAGTTAATGTGGTGACAGAATTTTATTATACTTACAAATTTTGTTAATAACTACCATGAGTCATACTGCACCTACAGCTGTATTATGGCAGCAGCATAAATATATTGGCTCGACTGGATAAAGATCACCAACCACAACTACGATAGAATACCAACATAAATGAAGCATAATCTGGCTTGAACATTTAATTTTAGTCCATCGGGGAAAACAATGTATTAGCATTTTGATTTTTTATTGATGATAGATGTAGGTGGAAATTTGTCACAGCAACCACTTTCATGGTTTGTCCTTTGTATTTTATAATCATCTAAAATAAAAACTAAACTGCTAATATTACAGGTCAATACATTTGAACATAAGGGTGCTGTCCTTTTGTTTGATTTGTTTTCCAGATGTTCTAGGTTTGAATGAAGTAATATTATAGCAATTATTATAATTATAAATTGTTAGCTTTGGGTTTTTTTGCATTGTGACTACATTCTACCCTACCTGCAATTTTATTGAATAACTGTCATATTAGGTAAGGATAGATTAGGATGAGGATGAGTATTATCTGTTGTGCAGTAATTGTCACCATGATTGAAATGGACTAATAGGATATTTATATAAAATACACACAGATGGTTTAAAGTGGCAAGTATTTTTTTTATACTGATTGCACATTTGCAATGTAATCCAATGGATCCATTTTGTAGTAAATTATTTATTATTAAATAAAAATCATTTAAAAATTATTAATAATATTTCATTTTTCAGCTCATTCCGCATTAGACTGTGAAAGAAGAATATATGTACTACCAAGTAATAGCAAAATATTTTACTTGTAACATTAATGTAATGTAATGATTAGGCAATACAATTTTGATAAGTATTATTGTTATTATAACAGGTGGTTTATGTAAAGTCAAATGGTTTATGTAGAGTCTATGTTTGAGTCACTGCCATTTTATGAATAATTCAAAAATATTATTGTCAAAATATTGCTTATTTTATCATAAGTATTAGCGGTTATATTGTGTGAAAATATGCTTATAAAATGAAAATTTGTTGTGATGGGTACCTTGTTTTATTGTTCAGTTACTGTTATTAAAAAATGTTTTAGAGGAATCTAGAATTGTTTTAGGATAAAAGTGTTCATTTCAAATGTAACTTTATTACAAAAGAAAACTCTTGTAAAAAACTCAATCTTGATATTATTATATTAACAATACTCACATATTTTAAATGTATTATTATAAATAGTATTGAAGTCAGTGTCTCTCAAATTTTTGTCATTGTGTTGTGTTATTGGCTGTTTGTGACAAAATAGTACTTTATCGCCTAATATACATATTTTCTAATTAGACATGTGTCAATCTTGAAATATTATTTTAGTTGTATATGGGCATAGTATTTGTAACTACTGAGCTTCTACTCAATAAACACTTACACGCTGACATTGGCGTATGATCAAAACCGCCATAAAAAAGAAAGAAGAAGAAGAAGACCCTGGTTGCAAAGAGAATATAATCACTATGTTTACCTGGTTGCATAAAGTATTGATGATTGCAATTAATCTTTTGGACGATCCAGAATAAACAACTATTTTAACATTAACATGTGACCTGTGATTGACTTTTTTTGCGCAAATTGTGTACTCATATGTACACAACTTAAAAAAAATGTAATTATAGCTTCATCCAACCTGTACTATTATTATAAGGCTGAAAGATTTGTATGTGAGTGTGAGATAATCATGAAAGTTTCCATAATAATCTTGTATGGGTATATATATTATACCTACAAGACTGTTTTATCCCTCGTGGTACATGTATTTAAGATACAAAAGCATTTTCATTATTAAGTAGTGAATAATATTCAAAATATTATTAATATTATCACAGTGTAAAAGTTCTGAATATTATGCAATGATTATACAAATAGTAAAATGAAGTATTTATTTGTGTTCAATCAAAAGCAAATGACCTGTGTTCACAAACGACAGAACTGTGGGGGTGTCACAGATTACTGCAACCCAAAATAATCCATTTGAATGATCAATCCGAATGACTTTCTTCATATGGCGAGATGAAATGTATGATTGGGTTTCTAAAAATTAACAATTGGCACATGTTTTTTCTACTTATTAATTTAAATTCTTAGAAACTCATTGGTGATTTTGAGAATTTATTGTTATTTACCTTATATAGTATTATGATGTCTATTCTTTCTAATAATATACTTTATTCATATTAAAAATGACATTATGTATATAATCAAAGTAAACAATAGTATTTAATATCTTTTCTTGAAGGAAAAATAATGTAATTTGTGTTTGTATAGCACCTATTTTATATTGATATGATAATTTTTTAACAGATCTGTCTATTTTGCTTAGTTGTATTATGTCTTAATTGAATTTGTAATAGGTTTACTTCTCAATAGGAAAGATAGTAATATTAAATTTAAATAATCTGGCTTTACATTACTTATGAAAATATTCTTTGTAAAATATATGGTAGTGGTAGCAAAGAATAGATAAAGTACAAGTATAGGTAAGTAGTAACCTACTTCACTACTTGTGTATTTGCAATGTAATATTAAAAGTATTAATGTTATACATATTAAAAAAATTATATAAAAAAATACTTTTTTTTCTACATACCTATTACACATTTGTAAATAAAGATTGAGTGGTTATGAAAATAAATAAGAAAATATTTCATTAATTAGTATAAAAATATTTATTTTATTTAATAAAAAAGGGAATCCTTATAAACATATATTCCAGATTTTACATTATTATGACATAACAGTAACTCAGTTCTGTAAATAACCTGGCAATTTCATCCTCATAAATATCCAAGTGGTGAAGAATGAAACAATAATACATAGAAAAGCTACAGAAATTAATAAAATTCGATTTAATTTTGGTGTAGAAGGATTGTGTGTTCTATCCAATATGATGAATCCGAGCCCACCGAGAGAAAAAAGAAAACTAGAAGCTAATCCTTCCATAATATATTGGCCATTAACTCTGTTCGGCATAAATGCAACTGGCCGGCTATGCCCATGTTCATCGGTCGTAGAGCCTACGCTAGGTGGTTCCACTATAACATCATAAATTATACCTATAACAAAAAAAAACATAATAGTAATTTCTAATTAGATAATACTAAGTCTTTTAAGGAAAAAATACAAAAACAAGATACCTAACCTCCTGTCACCAAAAAATACGACAAAAGCACCAATGAAAACGTTGTCATTGCAGACGGAGCTTGTAGCCATGACGGTTTCTTAATTTTTATATTCGGTATTTCAAGCACTGTAAACGGTATTGCAATTATTGATTCCATTTTAATGTTATGAAAAACCGACGCTAGCAATTGAAATAAAAGTTAAAACGCCTGTCGCCTGTGTTGACGTTGACAATTGACATAGAATAGATACCGTTCCGTTTGACCTTGATGATTCAATTTTGCGATCTTATACGAATATATTTCTATCATTGGACCAAGTTTCGAATATTAACCTTAAGAATTAATGTCTGCCTACTTATAGTATTTTTAGAAATCTCAAATAATTGAATGTTCAATTTTTAAAATTGACCTAATATAGTTAGTTAATGGGTAGCAAAGTGTATGATAACTGTCTTTAGTCTGCATGTACAGGAACGTCCAAGTTCTTACTAAAAAATAACCAATCAAGATACGTCATGTGTGTTAAATGTTTTATTATGATTGGAGGAGGTTTCCTAATCAATTATTTTTCTGCGTATTCACCAATGGCGTTTTAACTCGATGTTGAAAATTATAAACGAATAAAAAATCTGAGGAATTTGGCAACTGTCAAATTTATACATTTCAATCGAAACGTACGTTGTCTGCTTTCTTCTCAATTATTTTTAAAATAAATAATTGAATGGCAGCGTTTTTATCAATGTAAAAATGTGGGATATTGATCTTTTGTGTTTGTGACCCTTTGGCTTAAATTATTGCGTTATTTATTTTTTGTGAAGCAATGTGAATATGTGTTAATTTTGCACACAAAATGTACTGGACTGTGGAATTTGTACTAATTTTACGATGAAGGGTGGCTTGTGTGTTATTTACACGTCGTTACTGACAATTTCTGTTTTATCGAGGTTTGTTTAAATTTATTAAATCTACTTAAACTTATATATAAGATGGATATATCCATCTCATCCAGCTTATCTAATGATATTTACTCTTCCTCCAGCTGTGCCCTCTTCATTTTAGTGGTGTCAGAAGCTTTGCAAGCCGAAGATGGCCATGCCGACCTGTCTGGTCTTAGCAATGTTAGCCAGAAGGTGACAGTTATTGAAAAAGATGCAATCCCTGAAACCATTGCCTATGACACCAAAAATGAACCAAATACCAAAGACAAAAACCAACCTGAAGAGCATAAGGTGATATTTGCTGAATCACTGTCAGTGAACTCGGTGACAACTGATGGGTGAGTCTATATTATAATATTGTAATAACAGTGAAAGTGAAAGTAAATTTGTTTTCAGTTCTAGTTTATAGTTTTATTAGTTTATAATACACTCTCTTAGTGTTTTGATTAACTTTTTAACAATCAATACAATTGTTTATTTTTATTACATGTCAACTATTGCACCACAAATGAACTGTTTTAGTTTCTCTTTGTGTCTTATATTATTAGTTATACCTGAGTAATGAACACATGAGAGTAAATTTTCAAACAGTTTAATAATAATTCACAATAAACAATTTTAAGTCCAATGATAATTCTCTTGATAAATGATAATTGTATTTAAATAATTTTAAATACATTATTACTGGTCAACATGTTTCCTGTTTGTAATATTAATGATATATTGTTGAAGACATTGGTCTTCTCATCAACATCTACTAACAAACTATACTAACATGAGTATCAATTACATTACCTAACTTTTTGTATTCATCTTCTTGTAAAACTTCATCATCATCTATAGTCACAATTCACCAGTGCTGAACATTGGCATCCAATGTTCAGCACTGGACCACAAACCAAAAATACAACTTCATAATTATAAAAACAACAAGTGTTATCTCTAATTTGAAATTTATTACATTTTATATAATTTTTAGTTATATTTAGGTATTTAGGAACTTAGTAATTTAATTTTGGATAAATACTAACTCAGCTAAATAACTATTGACCATAAGGTTAACCACTTAAATTTATAATGTATAAAATTATTAAAATAATATTTATGTTATATTTAATTATTGCCTGATTTCTAATTTATATTATATTACTATACCAGCTTGGCCATGGTATTCTGTGTAAAATTTGTTTTAAAATTGTATTGCCCTCAAGGCCAGTCTGAATTTAGTAATAATATACATAAGGTTAGGTAAAAATAATAGTTAGTTGAGGCTATTTTACTTTTTTGTTTTATTTATTTATAAGTTTCTTCTTTTAATCATGTATATGATATAATTAAACATATTGAGTGATTGGATTACATTTGATTGATTATTCATTTTTAATACTTGAAAATTAACAATGAGTATATTTTACACTAAAGTTCTATAAAATATTTAAAAAGTAGAAGTTACAAAAATATAATAGGCTTACTATATTATCTAAATATTATCTTACCATGCAGTGGTGGTGTAGGAATATCCACTACCCCATATTATCCTGTTGGTGCCGTTAGAGGCGACAAAGGGAAAAAAATCAGATGGGCAGCAGTGTATTCCAAATAACAACGAAAAATAAAACCCTACCCGCTTGCCAAGCGTGGCAACTATGACAAATATCCTCCCTATGAGGCAATCTATGGGGGAGGCCTATGTTCAGTAGTGGACTTTAATAGGCTGTAATGGTTACGGTACTATAGTATTATCAGTCTAATGGAAGCAAATCTTTCAGTTCGGTACCAGAAATGCTTCTAACCTCTATACTTACGACTTTTATTTTCTTAACACTTCTCTTTGTAGGCTTTTATAATACCCCCAAGGCTAGGAAGTGTGATGTGTTCTTTTAAGCTGCCACAACATTGCACCTTCCGTTTTGAGTCTGATTGGTATAAAATCATTGTCATTCATTACAGCCTATCAAATGTCCATTGCTGAATCATGGGGGCCGAGGCAATCTATTGGGGAAGCCTATCCTCCATAGATCGCCTCATATTTTATGTATATTTTGTTGGCAACTGCAGATTTTTATTATTTTAACTTTTTATGAGGAAGCTGCTGCTGTCTCTTATGACACCCACAAGATGATGTGGGGTAGTGTATTATCTTACGCCGTCACTACACGGCGGTTTTGAATCATCAGAATCTTTTATATAGTTCTTGAATTTGCCTGTCCCTTCACGACGGTGCTAATTACTCATTATGAAACCAAATCTCTTATCGAATCAAAAATCCCAACATTGACACGTACTAATCTACTATCAGTCACTGTCCGTTACACTTGGAAGCGTGACAGCGAATGACGTTCCGTTCCGTTATCCATGGCGCCACTACGTCACGGCATAGTTTACGTGGGCGTGACCGCTAGCATTTCAACGCGTTCCATATATTATAGTAGATAAATGCGGATAAACTATTTACCCGCACAATTTATCTACTATGATATTTTAAGAATATCATAGTAGATAAAATGAGGGGAAAAAATACTTATTTTTGAGTATGTTCGAAATTAATTCCGATCCTTTTAAAAGGAACTTTAAAATGAAAATTCTATAGGATTCCTAAAGAATCACTTTCACACGTTTGAATCTCAATAAATAAATATCGGCGTGGTGTTTTAATAATATATTTACACGGATGATGACGAAGGTCGTGTAGATATGGTATATTTTTTATCATTGTTGAAAATTTTATGAACATGTATAAATTTAATTATAAACCCGATTAAATGTGAGCGGATAGCGAGACCTTGACAATTCCGCAATAAAGCCCAAACTCTCCGCTTCGCGTTCGAAGTGTGCAAAATTAAGAATATTCGAAAATTTGAAGAACCCACGGAATTCTGTTTTTATTTCTTATTTTAAGTGCTGACGCCACTTGTTCTGTGGTGAAAGAAAACATTGGGAGGCGAACCTGCATGTATTCGAAATAACATTACGAGTACATGTAAAGTCCGCCAACACTTATACGTGGTTTATATAATGTATAGAGCCACGTTGCAGCTTTATTATGGTTGTAGCACGAATGGGTCGGCCCGACGGCTCTCACTGAATTTTTCTTTTTTTCTTTTTAGAATAAAGTTTCATCATAATCGGTTCAGCCATTTCGAATATAGCCCGGACAGATGACAGACAGACAGATAGACAAAAGTTAAAAAATTGTTGTTTATGTCTTAATAGCGTGCAAATAACCCTTTGTATAGATTTAATAATTATACGGGGGCCATACAGTTGTCTCATATCTAATTTTTTTCCAGTTTCCTTTAAGTTTCTAATGATTTATGTAAGTAGGTACTAAAACCACAAAGTTGGTAATGGAAAATTTTGATTTTATATTTTTTATGAATCCAATATATCAACTGATTTTAATGGCAACCACGCGACCACAATAAACGAAAAATTCAGATGAATCTAAACATGCAAAATGAAGCATTATCCACTGTGTCTATTTTGATTTCATCGTATTTCTCGCATAGTAACAACCATCGTATTTTGTGGCAACGAATTGGGTAAATACTAAATATAACTTGCTTCTTACTCCATTACAGACTATAAAAGTCTACTGCTCAACTAAAGACTCTCCCATAGATTACCTCATAGGGAGGATTTTGCCATAGCTGCCTCGCTTGGCAGGCAGGTTGGCAACCGCAGTTTTTTAATATTTTGAGTTCTTATCAGAAAGATGCTGCTGCCTATCTCCTATTTCAGTTTCCCTCTGTCGCCTCTTACGACACCCACGGGACGATATGGGGTAGTGGATATTCTTTCACCGCCACTGCACGGCTTCTTACTAAGATTATTATTATTGACTTTGTTTGTATATAGGAGAGCTGTGGTAAGTGAGGCGTTGGGCGCTTGGGTTAAATTTCGAAGTACGAGAACGGCCCAAGTTGTGTCAATTTTAAACGCTCGTCGGAGGTACTCAATTCGACTGTATGTTTTTTTTATGTGTTACCTCATAACTTTTTCTGGGTGAACCGATTTCGATGATTGTTCTTTTTATTTGAAAGCTGGTGCTTCTCATGTGGTTCCATATAAATTTGATCAAGGTCTGACTAATAGTTTTTGAATTATTCTTAATAATTTATATTGAAGTCGGTTGTAAAAAAAATTAAATTTTAAGTTACATAAAACTACAAACGAACTTACAGTCCACCTGCAGGGCTAGCATGGGCAGGAGACAATTTTATCCCGGGGAAAGGAAAAATGTTTATCCCCTCCTTTTGTTTTATCCACCTTCGAGCATGGGCACACCGGTGGATATAATATGCACAGTAGATAAAATGGGAGATAGACTTAGACTTAGATAGATTTTTGTATGAATAGAATTTTAAACCCACGTCCAATGAACTAGGATAAAATTGTCCCTTTCAAATGTCAAAAGCATAATGTCCATCCATGCTACGGACGGGGGATATATATGTCTACTCGTTACGTCAAACGGGGATATACTTCTCCCCGTTTGACATAACAAGATAGTTTTATCTCTTGTCAGTGGATATAATCGGGGGATAAATTTTTTGTCCCCAGCCCATGCTAGCCGTGCTGATGGTATGTGGCTACTGTAGTTCATAGACGTCTGTAGCCATCTTTAAACAAAGAAGGCTACAGATGCGTTGTCACCTCTGTAGACTAAGATAGAATGCCTCGAAGTATGTAATTATACTGGCTTTCTACACTCTTCAGACTGGCACACAGCAGTGCAAGCACTATTATTCGGCGGCAGAAAAGGAGTCCTACCTCCAGTAAAATAAAGTAGGCATTTGCAAATAAAGTACCTGTTGGACAACAGTTCGTGTGATAAAGCGTGTGAAAGAATCGGATTGCGTATTAGCCGTAAAGTAAATAATGTGCTTGGTTTCGAGGAAAACAAGAAACTTCTTTATAAGCCGTTCAAGCTAAACATCGGTTACAGTATATCAAATGTCTACTGCTGGACATAGGTCTCCCCACAGATTACTTCATAGGGGGGATATTTGCGATGCTTAGCAGGCGGGTTGGTAACCACAGTTTTTTATTTTTAGTTCTCTGTCGCCTCTTACGACGCCCATCCAACGGGTATACGGGAATATGGGTTAGTGGATATTCTTACACCGCCTTTCCACGGTAATGCTAAACATATTAGGATGAAATTTGGCACACAGGTAGCCCGAGAAACTCTAATACCCTAAATTGCGTTGGCATGGCATTCTTTGTACATGATTATTTGATGTTATAAATGATTTTATCATTTTAAGTCAAAATAGTAATCGACTAGAACGATAGCCATATATGGTTGTCCATCTTTTATACTTTTTGGTTAAATACTTACTTGAGTAACACATAGTTACTAATAGAGGAATCGAACTGACTTAATCGTGACTACCGTGCCCTACACATCAAACTCGCTGCGTTTTTTGTCTGAACCCGTTCCGATTGGATCGACAAAAACGTGCTCGTAAACATGACCGGTGGAAATCGAAAGCATGTCTAAATATAACTCGCCTATTATTTTGTCTCGATTGTCTCTTTGTGTGGCATTTGCGGGTACAAATAACAAACATTTTTAAACCATGTTATATTATTGTTCAATTAGTTTCTTAAGATCTTATAATTTAGATAGACTATGAAATATTAACAGTTATTACGAGATAATAACTTAAATTGAAAACTTTAAAAACCCCCGAAAACCCTACCGCAGCTAACAAAACAGCTAAACATGTCTAAGAACTACCGCTAGAAAACCTGCTTTTAAATAAAAAATACCGCTCCCAAATTGGTTCACCCGTTTAAAAGCTAGGGTGCCACAGGCAGACACACAAACAGACACCCCTCTTTTTGCGTCGGGGGTTAAAAAGGTAATTGTTGCCTATCTACCGACCTCCCTAAAGTACGTAAAGCCATTGGTTCTGCGCCTGATCTCTTTCCGGTCGTGTCGGATACCGTCCCATCGGAGTATAAGTGTGAGGGAATAGGGAGTGCACACACTTCTTTTAAGTGAAATCACACTTATATTTTTTTTTGTGACAATTAAACGTGAATTTTATATTACGACCAGCTATAAAGTGTTCTTAAAATATATTGACCTCACAATTGATATTCATTAACATCGATATGCGATATCAGCATAAAACTATGCCAACAACCAACTGTACAAATAATTCGCACGCTATATTTTTATTGGGTCGGCTCGACCGTGGTAGAACTACGGTCTCACAGAATACCAGCGTAAAATAGCAGCTTAATGCTGCTGTGTTTCGTAGGTGCGTGTAAACAACCGGAGCCTCTTTTTACTGGAAACGAGGCATTCCATCTCAATCCTCAGGGGTGACAACGCATCTGTATTATGATTCTTAATTCAGGATAAATGTAAAGTGTAGTAGCGCTCGTTCAAGTTGTATAAGAAAATAACCCCACGCCACACGCTCCGACAAACGACCATCACTGAGGCCTTGCCCTTAGCCTAAGTCAAAAGCGTAAACACGAGCGGGCGCCATTCACGCCATCCGCCCTGCCGAAAGCTCTTCACTGAAGCCGTTCCCTTAGGTTCCGCCCACGATGCAGCAAAGCCTGACCCGTAACATAACTAGTGATAAATTCTGGGAGTCGTAAATCTCCTCAGGCTTTATGCAGTACAAATGAAGTGAACGGAGTCTACCACCCACATCGACAAATGCCAATGGCACATAATGAGAAATGGTATGAAACAGGAAGTAACTGAATGATAGCTTAGGATATATGGATGAAAGTTGTTTCCTGTAGACAAGGTTGGAAAATGTGATACCTAAAAGTAGATTATTTAGATTAGATAGAAAATGTTATAAATGTGTAAAAAATAAAAAATAAAGCGCTGAGGCATTGTTTTGTGCATATACATACCATAGAAAACGAAAATCTTATGATTAAACCGCAACTTTTCAATGAAGATGACACTGTAAGACCATAGCTGCGTAACAAATAAGTTCACCTTAGTCCCAACTAACGACATCTGATGAGCGTGATGTTATTAGCCCTCATTATGCTGTAACGAAATCTAGGGATCCGTGAAGAATGTGTTAAAATTCTATGAGTAAAAAAATATAACAAATAAATATATTTCTAACTACTTATATTGACGAACTGAATACGAAACATCGGTATGGCAGGAACAATAAGAATAATAAGAATAGCAGAGAACAAGAGCTTCAAACGTATGTATATTATGAAAATGATTAATACAAAGTCGGGAAGTTACCAGCGTTTCCGTAAACCGCGGAATCGTGCGATCCGACTGGATCCCCGACGTACGTTACGTAACTTACACTATGCAACAACTGGGCGAAGGCAAACTTACCTAGTCGTAGCCATTTAGCCGTTGCTCCATTACTAGTGCTTAGTATACCTTATTAGACCATTTGAGACAATACGTGTGCGATCACGATTTTAAGTAACCCTCCCGACCTGGGGACGGCAATCTGCTGATCTTTTTGCAACGCTTGCGCTATGAGTGTTTTCATTATTGTCTGTACTTTTGTTCACTATGTATGTACGGAAAACGACGACTTTATGGGTGGTAAGAGTACCGGGTTACGGAGCGAATAGTGCGTTCTAAGTCAAGCTGACATATTATCGTTGAATTTCAATATTCACTGCCTTGTGATTGTACCAATGTTATGAACACTGCATCCTATTATTTAATCTATTTAATAAGTAAGGACCAGTAAGCCTCAAGGTTTGCTCATACACTATGTTTAGGCCTTACTCATAAAAATCGACATCTATCTATGAAATCTATATATATCCACCTATGTACTGACTCATCACGATATCTTTGGAACCATAAGGCCTAGAGACTTGAAATTTGGTAGTAATATCCCTTTCGTCTATACGAGGTCGATTATATCTACTGGTATACTCGTTAAGGAGGTTTATTCCTTTTATTCCCGTTTTATTGAAACTGGCCAACTCATCAGTTTGTCTTCATGTCCCTGAAACTTGAGCGACTCCGATGTCTGTTCGGCGTACTTATGGTGACGCCGATCGCAGAACGCGACATGTAGAACTAATACTGTAACAAATACAAATATGTACTTATCTAGTATTAATTACAGTACCTGGCTACCTGAACGACCGGCCATTGCTTGGCGTTAGAAAAAAAAACATGATTTAATGAATTTTGTACAACCGACTTCAATATAAATAAAATGAAAACATGATCATATTTATATGGGACCTCATGAGAAGCACCAGCTTTGGAACAAAAAAGAATCATCAAAATCGGTTCACCTAGAAAAAAGTTCTGAGGTAACACACATAAAAAATACAGTCGAATTTAGAATCTCCTCCTTTTTTTGAAGTCGGTTGAAAACTTAATTTAAATACAACATTAATTTCACCTAAGTTATTACAGCCGATGTACAAAAAATGCTCACTTAAAGTAAGTATAGAATAAATAGACTTGACCTTGGTAATTGAACGGTGTTAAATTACGTTAATATAATGCAGAATAATTGTTTTTGTTGCTATCATGGCGCCACATTTTTTGTCGCTTCTCTTTAGTAAATAAATAGCTGCAAATTATATACTGAAATCCATTTTGAAAAGATTTTTATTTGAGAACGATACCTCAATACTAGGAGTTACTCCTGTCTCATGTAGGTCATCTTCTCCTTCTACATCATCGGTATGAAAAGTCCACTTCCAAGGGACTCTTCATAGCATAGTGCTGCTGTGTATAGTTTGGTGGGAGAATAGAACCGAACACTTTCCACTAATAATGAGACATTCTATTTTATTCGTCAGGGGTGACAAGCCATCTGTATTTTGATTCCTAATCAGGGACCTTAGTTTCGATTTTTTGAACCTAACATAATATTATATACTGCCACGTGTCAGTCCTCGTAGCCTCGTACGTTAATTAGGGCTATATAGTAATTTTACGCTCACCAGACTTCGTTAGTTGGGAGAGAGGTGATCTTGTTTGTTATAATTGAGAATTTGCGTTTTAAATATAAGTTTATTGGTTTCTAGTGTTTAAACACAAAACAATGCCTTAGTGGTTTACTCTATAATTTTTTGCACATTTTCAACTCATTCTTTTTTTAAATTCTCTCTACTTCTAGGAATAACCGTAGTTTGGTTTGCCCATATCTAATCTAATTAATAAAAAATATATAAATAATATTTCAGAAAGAAACATTAACTCTTACGTTTCCCGAACAAATTTACTTTCCCCGCAATGAAATCTGTCAAATATTTCAATTCAGTGGATGCCCTTATTAGCATCACGTGCAGAGTGCAGATAATGCTGTCTATCGGAGAAGTTTTTACCTCACCGCTTATCTTCATTACCCTCCAAAAATAAATAAAACCAAGTTGTACCGTCTTTTTATACACCTACTGTATTTAGGTACTCGCGATACCATCCATACCGTCTAGATGATTGGCGGTTCACCACTGTGCGATTTACAAGAAGTTTTCTTCCACACACAACTTCCTTGTGGAATCGACTACCAGCAGCTAGTTTTTCGGACCGACACGACTTAGGAACCTTCAAGAAAAGAGCCTACTCTTTTTTAAAAGGCTGACAAAGAACGACGGGGAATCTGCAATTCCCCTGGTGTTGCAGTTGTTCATGGGCGGTGGTAGTCACCATCAGGTGAGCCGCATGCTCGTTTGCCCTCTTATATACATAAAGAAAAGAGAAGTAATTAAATGTTAAGCCACAAAAACAGCATTTAAATCATTTGGTTAGCACTCAAAGATTCTGTTTGCAATAAAAAAAAAACATTCGGCAATTCTTGTTTCGCAAATAATCTTGATAATGTTCAGTAATTTAATCATAAACAGACAGCTTACAATAATATGAGTTTACCTAATAAACAGTCAATCCGCAAAATAACTACTTGATCAGCAAGATTCACGATTAGTTAGCAAAGACTATGCTAACCCTTTAAATAACACCCATTATAAAAGTTAACATTTTGGTGTTTTATTTGGTGCAAGAGCGAGCGAAGCGAACTCGGGACTTGGGGCATCCCGACTCGGACAGGTTAGGTTAGAAGGGGATGGCGGAGTCGAGTGAGCGAGCGAAGCGAGCGAACAGTCCTTCTATCCCCTTTGTGGTTATTTTTTTATAAACCACCCAGAAATAGGAGCCCCGCTTAGGGGACACCCCCATCCCTCCCTGTTAAGGCGATTTTTCTCAGAAATCATTCAATAAAACTTTTAAACTTTAACATTTATATAAAAAAATTACGCACCTCCGGCGGGGGGGAAAGGTGGGGGCACAAAATTAGATTAGTTGACCCTCTAAGTGCTTATCAAAATTTTATAAACATGAGTCACTCATTGCAGCTTATATAATTAATATGCTGTAATAATTACAGCCGTTAATAATGTTTGCATTTAATAATGTTTGCTAGCCATGTTTTGCTGACCAATTATCTGTTTCTGCTGCTAGATTACATTTCTCTGCTGACAAAAACATGTATACTATGCTAATACTTTAAATAACACCCTAAAAAAATACTAAACACGTAATGCGCTCGAAATGTTTCAATATCATGGCCATCGCAATAACACGCGACTGTTATTAAATTGAACCTTTAATGTACTCATACATAAATAAAATGGAGGCGTACGGTGAGATGGATGAAAACGCGCTATTTTAAAATTAAGACCTATGTCTTATTTTCAAAATGGCGCGATGATAAACTGGCGATTAACATTTTTTACATAGATTGAGGGTGATAAACGAGTACACAGTCCAACTTATGTTCTATCATGCTGTGGCAAATAAACATCTAAATCTGTCCTTAATTATGAATCAAAATGCAGATGCGTTGTCACCCTTGAGGACTAAGATGGAATGCCTCGTCTCCAGTTAAAGTGTCTTCAATTCCCTTCGGGTTCATTAGGGGAGGCTTTTAGGATGTATCGAAGCTGCTATTCCTGTATCGTGGGGACAGTTTACATACACAAATTTCACAAGGACAAACATCCAGACCCGGAACAATTATTTATAGGCCATACAAATACTTGTTCCGTGCGGGATTCGAACCCGCGGTCCTTAGCGCTGCAACTCATTGCTAAGACACTGCGCCACGAAGCCATCATTTTACGATGGTATCCTCTGAGAGCGTAGTCCTTCCACGGTTAAGGCGACCCATATTATGTGCTAATGGCTCTACCACGTATATGAAATCGTGCACTTTTATTGCATACTTGTCTATTTTAATATAATATTTATGTTTATAAACATAAATATATATAATATAGATATAGAATAGTGTATAATGTATGAATACACTATTCAGTGTTACTAATTTAATTAATAACTTATTTTATGAATCCTAAATAAAACACTTCGTCTACTCATTGTCGATAGAGGATGTTTGCATTACTATAAATTATTATTATATTATTATCATTCTTCACTGCTGAACATAGCCATAGTTGTCACGCTTGGCAGGCGGATGGGCCTCCACAGTTTTTCATTATTTTGAGTTGTTACATTGTTGACATGTTATGGGGTAGTGGATTCTTTTACGCCGCCATTAAACGATACACGACGTTACAATAATGATGGTGATAACATCATTATTATAACGGTTTAACGTTTTTACCAATTTCTACGCAGTAACTTTTTTTTTTTATAGGATAGGGTGACAAACGAGCACACAGTCCACCTGATGGTAAGTGGTTGCTGTGACCCATAAACATCTACATCTATCTTCAATAAAGAATCAAAATGCAGATGCGTTGTCACCCGTGAGGACTAAGATGGAATGCCTTTTTTCCAGTAAAAAGGGTCTCCGGTTCTCTACACTCACCATACGAAACACAGCAGTGTTAAGCTGCTATTTTACGCTGGTATTCTGTGAGAGCGTGGTTCTTCCCCGGTCGAGCCGACCCATTCGTGCTACAACTATACTACTAATTTAGCTGCAGCATGGCTCTACCACGTAAAAAACTTGTTGCCGATTATATCAATAACATTAAATCGTTTCGTTAATTATACATTATAATCCATCAGGTGAAGGTCACTTGTCTTTGACTGAAATAGCTACATAGTTATGACGGCAGTGGGCTTGGCAACGAACCGTCTGCGACAGTTATTAAATGTTTTGTGTGCACAATGTTTGTAAGTGCATTTTAATAACAAACAATTTAATAATAATAATAATGTCCTCCAGACCGAATTTTTATCAAGGCGGCAAGTCTCAAGAATACCAGCGTAAAATACCAGCTTAATGCTGCTGTGTTTCGTATGGTGAGTGTAGAGGACCGAAGACCTTTTTACTGGAAAAGAGGCATTCTATCTTAGTCCTCACGGGTGACAACGCATCTGCATTTAAATTCGCAAACGAAGATAGACGTAGATGTCTATGGGCCACAGCAACCACTTACCATCAGGTGGACTGTGTGCTCGTTTGTCACCCTTATTCTATAAAAAAAAAGACTAGCCATCTGTGCAGGACAGAATTATAGTGCACGAGTGTACGCAAACACAGGCGCACTCTATTCTCTTCAGTCTCAAAGTCCGATGGGACGGCAATCCGACACGACTAGAAAGAGATCAGCGGCTTTACGTGCTTTCCAAGGCACTAGGGTGAAACAACGCCATTACCTCACACCGGGCTGCTACTGAAAATTTCTTGACAGATAACTGATTTTGGCCCGTCCCGGGATTCGAAACCGGGACCTCATGATCAGCAGACGTGCTTACGATCACTAGACCAACGAGTCAGAGCATTTAAATATGTTTTTTTTAAACTTATTATAAGCCAGTGCTGACCACAATCCTACCTGGTGGTAAGTGGTGATGAAGCCCAAGATAGTAAATCGCACTGTCTTAACGTAACAAAAACCTATTCACTCTTGCCTTAAAAGACGCCCAGATTGTATTCGGACGGAAAGACAGACGCCGGCAAATTAATCCACTCTTATGTATAGCAGAAATAGGCTAGTGGTCTGTAGTGTAGACTGTACAATACACAATTGGGTAATTGGCACCTTTTTTTTAAAGAATAATAAATAAGGCTGACAAGCGAGCACACAGCCCACCTGATGGTAAGTGGATGCTGTGGCCCTTTGAGATCTACATCTATCCTGGATTAAGAATTAAAATGCAGATAGTTTGTCACCCCAGAAAAAGGGTCTCCGGTTCTCTACACTCACCATACGAAACACAGCAGTGTTAAGCTGCTATTTTACGCTGGTATTCTGTGAGCGTGGTTCTTCCCGGTCGAGCCGACCCATTCGTGCTACAACTATACTACTAATTTAGCTGCAGCATGGCTCTACCACGTAAAAACTTGTTGCCGATTATATCAATAACATTAAATCGTTTCGTTAATTATACATTATAATCCATCAGGTGAAGGTCACTTGTCTTTGACTGAAATAGCTACATAGTTATGACGGCAGTGGGCAGCAACGAACCGTCTGCGACAGTTATTAAATGTTTTGTGTGCACAATGTTTGTAAGTGCATTTTAATAACAAACAATTTAATAATAATAATAATGTCCTCCAGACCGAATTTTTATCAAGGCGGCAAGTCTCAAGAATACCAGCGTAAAATACCAGCTTAATGCTGCTGTGTTTCGTATGGTGAGTGTAGAGGACCGAAGACCTTTTTACTGGAAAAGAGGCATTCTATCTTAGTCCTCACGGGTGACAACGCATCTGCATTTAAATTCGCAAACGAAGATAGACGTAGATGTCTATGGGCCACAGCAACCACTTACCATCAGGTGGACTGTGTGCTCGTTTGTCACCCTTATTCTATAAAAAAAAAAGACTAGCCATCTGTGCAGGACAGAATTATAGTGCACGAGTGTGTACGCAAACACAGGCGCACTCTCTATTTTCTTCAGTCTCAAAGTCCGATGGGACGACAATCCGACACGACTAGAAAGAGATCAGCGGCTTTACGTGCTTTCCAAGGCACTAGGGTGAAACAACGCCATTACCTCACACCGGGCTGCTACTGAAAATTTCTTGACAGATAACTGATTTTGGCCCGTCCCGGGATTCGAAACCGGGACCTCATGATCAGCAGACGTGCTTACGATCACTAGACCAACGAGTCAGAGCATTTAAATATGTTTTTTTTAAACTTATTATAAGCCAGTGCTGACCACAATCCTACCTGGTGGTAAGTGGTGATGAAGCCCAAGATAGTAAATCGCACTGTCTTAACGTAACAAAAACCTATTCACTCTTGCCTTAAAAGACGCCCAGATTGTATTCGGACGGAAAGACAGACGCCGGCAAATTATTCCACTCTTTATGTATAGCAGAAATAGGCTAGTGGTCTGTAGTGTAGACTGTACAAATACACAATTGGGTAATTGGCACCCTTTTTTTTAAAAGAATAATAAATAAGGCTGACAAGCGAGCACACAGCCCACCTGATGGTAAGTGGATGCTGTGGCCCTTTGAGATCTACATCTATCCTGGATTAAGAATTAAAATGCAGATAGTTTGTCACCCCAGAAAAAAGGGTCTCCGGTTCTCTACACTCACCGTACGAAACACGCTGGTATTGCTCTCTGGTATTACTCTTTAACAGCATTTAATATCTTGCATTGCACTGCATTACATATTTGCATAGTTACGTACACACCGCCATCTATCGGGAACCATTAGACTTTTCTGGCGTTTCCCACAGTCGCCATTAACGACATCCACGGGATGAAATGGTCACCACGACACTCTTTAACTACGCACAGTAAAATAGGATTTGATTTGCAATTTGCGCCGGCTATAACCACGCCAATCCAAAGTACTTTCTCTCTGCAGTATATAAATATTAATTACGGTTGTTAAATTTAGTGTAGGTGTTTTCACGGTCCAAAGAGAAAGCAATACATTATATTATAGTTAGTGCACTAGTTAAGCCATTAAAGCAATTAAACTCCATAATAAGCTATTAATAAAATAGATAGTAAACCGCTTACACCCCTAAGTAATTGCTTTAGGTGCGTTTATTTGCAACTTGACTAGTTAAGTATATAAACAAAATAAATAGCTTTGCAGTGGCAACTACAAATGCTAAATAGTAATGTAGCGTTTAATTTCGCCATTAGTCACCGAGTGTGGCTGCATCGAATTAAATTACGTATGCTCGATTACTACTTCAATCACTTAAGCTAAAAAATTGGCAAAATTAATGAAGTATTAATAATATAAATTTAAGTCATTCAGTCAGTCAGTCTAATCGACGAGAGTAACTGAATTTTCAAAATAGCATAGCAATGTTAAATGAAAGAGTTTAGAAATAAGTTATACCTCTTTTTAAAGAGCATATTCTATTCTTTACTTTAGTCATACATATCTAAGCGGGAAAGTGAGAAATTTTTGGTTAGTGTTAGCAAAAACTTTAAACAAATGAAATCGATAAATGATAAAAAATGTTTATATTTCGTGGCAGATTGCGCGGAAACCATATGTGATATCGCTTTTGTATGTATAAGAGGTTGATAGCAAATTTATCAAGGATCATTTCGGATCTGCACACTTTTCATGTATAGTGTACGGTTTTCTTTAAAACTGAAAAAACCGTGCTTCGAGACACTTTCTGGGGTACGGGGGGTGACGCTCACCCGGCAGGGGGAGGGAGATTGAATAAAATTTAACTTCGTTCTATAACATACACATGCCGATAGATAAAAGTGTTCCATTAATTTTGCCAATCTTTCCACATATTGTTATCTAGAATGCTTTAACTATACTTCCATCAATGAACGTTGCGTTTTACGTACGGCCCGTAGATTTACGTACGAAGTACATGTAAAAACCGTCACTTAAACAAGCTACCCGTAAACAAAACATCTAACGAAGACTTAAAACATACGGGTAGGAGGGCTTCACGGTACGGACTGCAAAGCAAACGTATGGAATAGAAACAAAATATACGAAAACGTACGGGTACTTTGAGGTGTTTCTATAAATTTTTTGAATTGTCAAAAAGCTGTCGAACTCACGGAGCGTTCTTTATTTCCTTAACCGCCATTTTCGATACGTTACATTGAGCGTTTATTGATTTTAATATAAACAGTGTTTTGTTATAATAAAATTAAAAGTTACAGCCTATATACGTCCCATTGCTGAGCACAGGCCTCCCCTCATTTCTGAGAGGGTTTTAGGGCAAGAAAGTGTCCGCCGCGCTGCTCCAATGCGTGTTAGCGAACTTCACATGTCTTCGAAATATATTTTTTTAATTTCTCAGACATGCAGGTTTCCTCATAATGTTTTCCTTCACCGCCGAGCACGTGGTAAATCAGCACTTAAAATTGCAATTAACAATTTCATTGGTGCCGGCGGGGATCGAACCCGGTTTGCTCGCGTACTGTGAAATTTACAGCGAGCGCTAACCATCTGAGCTACCACGGCTCATTAAATAATAATAATAAAATTATAGTGCTGTAATTAAAATGGAGAGTTCAGATAGGTGATACGAGTGATCTTGAAGTATTCTTTGTGTTGACTGAATTGGAAAACTGCTTTTTAATTTAAAAAAAATGACTTAAAATTTAAAATTTAAATTTTAAGTCATTTTTTGTTTTACATGCATAAATGTTTTACGTAATTTCGACAAATAGCTACTTTGTTCTATTGTAAAATCTTTTGTTTGCCCCCACGATACAGGCCATGTCTAGTGTGGAAGTCACAGAACTTTTTTGTATTTTGGCTAAATGTTTTCTGATAAATAAATAAATTTATTATTATTGTTATTAAATGCAGATGCTTTGTCACCCCTGAGGACTAAGATGGAATGCCTCGTTTCCAGTAAAAATGGTCTCCGGTTCTCTACACTCACCATACGAAACACAGCAGCATTGAACTGGTACTTTACGCTGGTATTCTGTGAGAGCGTGGTCCTACCCCGGTCGAGCCGACCCATTCGTGCTGCAACCACAATATAGCTCCAGCACGGCCATACCACGTATATAGGTCGTACCTAGGTCGATGTTAATTTGGACCCAAAGAGCATATAATCACTGTTCGGGTCTTGTACTATAGTATGATATTATGACATCTAAACTACCAAATCCAAAACGGAAGACGACGACGTACGAGGCTGCCACTCGAGAACCTTTTGTTGCTATTGCTAGTTTGGTCGTAGTTAGTTGATGATAATAGCCGAATGTCCACCGCAAACTAAAGTAACTTAGTTTATCTTAGGTCGCAAAGCTAAGCCAGTGCGTCCACTGCAAACTATGCCAGCTAAGCCAGGTAAAATAGCCAAACTAAGTCAAACTAACTTAGTTGTGTAGGCCGATCCGAAACTACGCGAATTAAGCTAAGCGCCTCTCATCCCCTTACCTTACCCCTCTGGCGCCTCTCGTTTAGTGTTGTTTGTTTTAGCTTATTTTTCGGTGGACGTGCAACGATTTCCAGCTTAGCTTAGCTTAGTTCACTGAGCCTAGTTTTAACATAGTTTAGTTCGCAGTTGACGTTCGTTACCAATAACTGTTGTTTGAATAGTAACCAGGCATTATTTGCACTTTTGCTTGATTGCATTCTGTGCTCTAAACGTTTTTCATTCATTCATTGCAGCTTATCACTCTGAACACGGTCCACTGGTGAACGTAGGCGTCCTCTATAGATTGTCTCATAGCTCACTTGGCAGGCGAGTTGGCAACCGCAGTTTTTTATATTATTTTTTAGTTGTTATCAGGAGGATACTGCTGCCCACGTCCACTTTAATTTCCCTCTGTCGCCTCTTACGACACTCACCAGATGATATGGACCACTACAAAACGTATAACGTATGTTCTCAAAAATATCTACGTATAGAGCCATGGAAGATCAGATCGTTAGCGCTCGCTGTAAGTTTCACAGTACGCGAGCAACCCGGGCTCAATCCCCGCCGGCACCAATGAAATTGTTAATTGGAATTTTAAGTGCTGATTTACCACGTGCTCGGCGGTGAAGAAAAACATCGTGAGGAAACCTGCATGTTTGAGAAATCAAAAAAAATATTTCGAAGACATGTAAAGTTCGTCAATACGCATTGACATTTCCTTGCCCTAAAACCATCTCAGAAATGATAGGAGGCCTGTGCCCTGCAGTGGGACGTATATAGGCTGTAACTTTACTTTTTTTAATAATTTATATAAAAAATTAATGTTTGTTTCTTCATATTTTATGCGCTGCCATACCGTTCATCAGATTGTGGTAAAACTTTGTCAACTTATTGCTTGCACTTGTATAGGCATAAAACAATTAACTTACAGTAGGTGGCAAGCGTATCTTACCGACAAATTTATTTCAAAGTTATATATCCTTCAATTTCAATTAATGTATTATTATTTATTACTCCTAATTAAACAATATAACTCTTCCAAATTTTAAATGATATTTCCACAATTATTTCGTCTGCGGCAGCAACGCGTCGGTTACCAGCTAGTTGTTTATATTAAAAAGTCGCTCCTATATTCACGTATGTATCATTCAGAATTGACACATTTATGAAGTAGTAACGTGAAATTATTTTCTCGATCGCCACTAAATACAAACAGACATTGACAAACATGTAGCTGAGGTCACAGGGATCTCATATGGCAGCGTTCAAAGAATCCTTGCGAACGAGTTGCATATGAAAAGGTCTCTGCGCGTTGGGTACCCATAATGTTAACCGACGAGCAAAAGAAAATCGAGTTGACATTTCGAGGGTCAATCTCGAAAAGTTCCAAGCAGATCAAGAAAATTTTTGTTCCGTTTTGTGACTATGGACGACACCTAGATCCACCATTTTGATCCTGAAATGAAACAACAATCGATGACTTGAAACGAGCCTCTCACCGACGCCAAAGAAATTCAAAGTTTCAAGTTCGGCGGGAAAGGTTATGGCATCTGTTTTTTGGGACGCTCAAGGCATAATTATGGTGGAATATTAAGGAAAAAAGACGCGACAAACTGCGAGCTGGAGTGTTGTTTCACCAAGACAACGCACCGGCTCACAAAGCCGCAGTTGCGATGGCTGCCATTCAAGAAACGGGATTCGAACTGCTCGAACACCCTCCCTATTCGCCAGATCTAGCTCCTAGTGATTTCTACCTCTTTCCTCGGCTCAAGGAACGCCTCCGAGGCAAGAAATTCGAAGACGATAGCGAAGTAATGGCCGCTGTTGAAGCGTTTTGGGAGGGTCAAGACAAAGAATTTTTTTCAAAGGGAATCCTGGGTTAAATGGACTAAATGTATTGATTTGTTAGAGACTATGTAGAAAAATAAATTATTATTTTAACTTTAATTACCGTGTTTTATTTTCATTATCATTACTTTTGGATCACCCCTCGTATATAGGCTGTAACTTTACTTTTTTATAATTTATATATAAAAATTAATGTTTGTTTGTTCATATTTTATGCGCTCCCATACCGTTCATCAGATTGTGGTAAAACTTTGTCAACTTATTGCTTGCACTTGCACGAAGGTTATCGGCATAGTACAATTAACTTACAGTAGGTTTTTTTTTTTATAGGAGAGAGGGCAAACGAGCATGCGGTTCACCTGATGTTATGATTGTTGCCGCCATGAACAACTGCAACACCAGGAATTGCAGTTGTTCATGGCGTATGTATCGTGGCGCGTATCGTACCGACAAATTTATTTGAAAGTTATATATCCTTCAATTTCAATTAATGTATTATTATTTACTACTCCTAATTAAACAATATAACTCTTCCAAATTTAAAATCATATTTCCACAATTATTTCGTCTGCGGCAGCAACGCGCCGGGTACCAGCTAGTTGTTTATATTAAAAAGTCGCTCCTATATTCACGTATGTATCATTCAGAATTGACACATTTATGAAGTAGTAACGTGAAATTATTTTCTCGGTCGCCACTAAATACAAACAGACATTGACAAACATTTGCGCACAATATAACGAAATTTAGCGTCAAAATTAAGCGAACCACGATGCCCACCAGTGTTACACAATCGCCTTGCAAGTGGGATGCTGGCCAATTAAATACAATATTATAATATAAAAAAACGTGATCGAAGTTTGCAGTGAATAGATTAAAAATTACTTTGTTATATAAATAGTGGCTGTGAAATCATGAGTCGAAAGTGAACTTTAATAGATATTGGTTATATTGAGTTAACAGATTTTCTTTTTCCGAAACAAGTTTTATATCACGTCTCAAAGAAACCATATTAGGCTATCTCGCGGCACGAGGAAAGTCGATCGCATTTCCAAAAGAGCCATTGAAACTTGAGTATCGCGTAGTGGTTGGGCATTTAAGAAAAATATGATGCTTAATGTGTGAAAAAACTTTTTTTTAACTGCTGATTTAGGTTAAAAAGATTTTGGTTAAAAAGTCCGCCAAAACTCTGGGGCAACCGTTACCGTTACAGTCTATCAAAGGTCTACAGCTGAACATAGGTCTTCCCCATATATTGTCCCATGGGGGGTGGGGGGAATATTTGCCTGGATATTTTACTGGATTAGCGGGGCGAACTTATCGCTCCATAAACCTCTTAGAAGTAAGAGGGTGCTTGTGCTTTGTGGTAGATCGTATCGTATATATATATATATATATATATATATATATAAATATATATATATATATAGGCTTTACCTATTTTATGATGAAACACAACTACACCATTAAATTTTGAATTTCACCACTTTTTAAATTTCTTCCAACCATTAAAAATGATTGGAAGATTATCTCTATAAAAATAAATTTCTGTCCATTAGTCTCGCTAAAACTCAAAAACGGCACGACCGATATTGATGAAATTTTTGTGTGTTTGAATGGGTTTCTAGATGGCTTAGATTTTTATTTGGACCCGGTAGGTGGCGCTGTTGTAGATATCCAGAAATCATGCGTGCGAAGCCGGGGCGGATCGCTAGTAATATATAATCGAATGAATAAGGAAGTTACAATATCCCGTAAACACTTAAAATTGGCCAATTATAATAGTAAATAGGGAAGTTGTGAACCTATTTAGAAGCTTCGCGTGCATTGGGTTATGAAAGTTTGCGGTTTCTGTTCCGTTGTTGTCGCTCTCCGCGGCATTTGTAGGTATCGCTCGGAGGCTGTTGCAATCGGTCATTCTAGGTGTCGACGACGAGCCCTTACTGTTGTTTGTTAGGAAATTAATTCGATACGTTCGACTAAAGTTCGAGATGATTTGTGTAGAATTATATTGTGAATTTCGAGTGAATTAGAGATGGGTTCAATTCGAGAAAACACGCAAGATGTTAGGTTAAATATGACAATCTTATAAACTCCGCTCTCGCTCACTGGTTTTCTGACATCCATTTTTCTATAGTCCTTCTGGGTATGGACAAACAGCCGCTCATCCACTGATGTATTCGGTTTTAGAATACATGTATGATCAAGTATAGCTACTGTCTGTCTTTTTGACACGCTTTTAATCTAATAAATTATTGCAAACATATGTACATACTGGACATTAAAATGTCCAGTATGTACATATGTTTACACGAATGTAATGGAATTTTAATCAGTTTAACCACTTCCAAACGTCAGAATACTCTGAAGTTTTGCGGACGTATTACGAACCGATGAAAATAAAATAGTTTCGTCACTATGACGTAGTATTCTCATTAGGATCGTCACAACTGTTGTATACGTTTTTTTTTCAACTCTAATAACATTTGCTTGCAGTTGCTGCAAATTTTTATCATATTTTTTCAGGATATTTATAGATATAGCTGATCCCCGCGACTTCGTCCGCGTTCAATTTAGGGTTGTAATTTTTTTGCGCGGAACCCTAATTCTTTTTCTAAAATATAAGTAGCCTAAGTTACTCCTTATAACATCAGCTATCTGCCAGTGAAAGTCCCGTCAAAATCGGTCCAGCCATTTCGGAGATTAGCCGGAACAAACAGACATACAGACAAAAATTTTAAAAATTGTGTTTTTGTTATAAGTACCGTATACACTTTCATATGTATTTAGTAAAAAGCTGTTATTTTGATATTACAAACATACACTTCAATTTTATTTATTTGTATAGATTACAAAATTAAGAATTTATATTATCCTTAAAAAACGTAAGACGAGGCGCTCTTTTAAAAATTGCTTTTTTTGTGATTGGCTTTTCACTATCGTATACGAAAACAACTTACAATTTCTTCCAAGAATGTTTACGTCGTACGTTCAACAAAATGTTATTACAATAAAATATGACTCATCTGTTGTTATTTTTACCGAGTATAAGTCTAATGCACTACTTAAAAGGTGTATGCGTTGCAAGGTCGTGTCTGAAGTCGTAATTAAGCCTTGTTTGTAAAATAACTCGTCTCACTTTAACACACTTGCGATATACGATGTATTACATACATTTAAAGATCATTTTGGATTGAATTAATTTTCATTTTGTGTATTTGTAAATTATTACGTTACACTCCGCCGCCGCCGGAGATCACGCTCGGCTAGCTATTGTAAGGCAGTCAGGGCAAGGCAAGAGTGAATAGGATTTTGTTAAACTAATTTATTGCGTCATCACATACTTCATGGTTTTAACTGCCGTATAAGGGGGCATCACCACTCACCCTTATACTTATAATAGTTAAAAAAAATCGCTTCGTGAATACGAAGTAGGGCCCAATCGATCGAATAATTAACAACAATGTCCGCCAAGCTGTCCGATACAGGGAAAGTGAGAATTTCGTTCTGATATAAATACAATTTCCACCTTCAGCCTTTGATTTAGTCGTTGTTTACATTGACAATACACAATGGCGCTTTTTGCGAACGATTTAAAGTCTCTTTTGTTATTAGCTTCCGTTTAGAATTTATTTAACTATTAGACGTCTATCTGAGATTGTGAATTTTGCTTCCATATTTAGTGCTTAATTTTATATTTAGTTCCATTTGAAATTTGAAATATACATACATAAACATAAACACTCAGCCTGTCACTCAGAGGGGTAGGCAGAGAATATGGACTTCCATTTGGCACGATCCTGACACACCTCTCTCGCCTCATCCACATCCATATACCTACGCATACACGCTCGTCGGTTAAGGGTACTCTTAATTTGGCACATTTTCAATATATCGCCAGTTTGGTCGATAAACTTTCGCCTAGGGCGTCACTCTTTCCTCATTCATTCTTTCTACATGACCAAACCACCGAAGCATTCCTTTCTTAATCCTGGTTACAACATCATCTTGCAAACCACACTCTTCTCTTATCACACAATTTCTTACTCTGTCATTTAGATTCAGCCCTAACATACTCCTTAATGACCGCATTTCTACAGCATTTATTCTACTCTCGTGCTTCTTCTGCCACACCCAACTTTCACTACCATACATTAAAGTAGGGACTAACACAGCATTGTGAATTGCCATACGTGCTTTTTTGGATACATTCTGACTTTCCACAATTTGAAATATATATAGTAGTTTTTATTAACTTGGAAGCAAAAAGACATTTGACGGTAGTTACGTCTTGCCACGTGGTTGCGGCGTACAGAATCCATGTCCTGTGTCCTGTGGATGTTGTAAGAGGGGACTATGGGAAAGGTCAGAACGATTTTATGGTCTCCAATAGAGACCGTGTAATGGCAACGTACGAGAATCCATAACCCCATTTCGTCCCGTGGGTAACATAGAGACGACTACGGGAAATGCCAGCGTAATCTTATGACTTCCAATAGAGGGAGGTATAACTATCTCGTATACGTCAAACGTAATAGACATGTGTCATTCATTCATTTCTAGTGACCCGATCATTCAAATATTGATTCGTGAACCGGGTTATTCGGGTCGATAATTCAAATGAATCATTTCGAGTTTCAGTACTCTGTGATCTGTAAGACTCGCTCGACAATGTCGGTCGTCGGACATTACTATACTCTTAGGTCGTAGGTCCTGTCTATCGTTTGATCCGGAACGTTAAAAAATGTAATTGCAGTCATCAATACTTTGATTCGACCCGGTTCAAATGAACGAATCATTCACGATTGACACATGTCTAAAACGTAAACTACTCTCACTGATGACGGGCTGCAGCGTTAAAGATGCGAGACGTCTGCCAAGTGTCACGATTAGGCAAATATTTCCTATGACGTTAGAAGCCCATGTCCAGAAGTGGACTTTTAGGGGCTTATCAAAATAGTATCAAATTTGGTTATATATAATATAAACTTACTAATACGTGTGGTGATTATGGCAGATAGTGCCTTCTAGTTTCACGTCCAGTAGTAGATAGGTGCAAACTGATGAAGAAGTACTGAGTAAGGAGAAGAAAGCAAAATGTCTTGCTAGTAGACATGTGTCAATCGTGAATGATTCGTTCATTTGACCCGGTCGCATCAAAGTATTGATGATTGTTATTAAATTTTTGAACGTTCCGTATCAAACGATTGACAGGACCTATGATCAAAGATCAAAGAGTATAGTAATGTCCGACGACAGACATTATGGAGCGGGTCTCACAGATCACAGAGTACTGAAACTCAAAATTATCCATTTCAATGATCGACCCGAATGATCCGGTTCGTTAGACGAATCAATACTTGAGTGATCGGGTCATTAGCAATGAATAAATGACACATGTCTACTTGCTGGGTACATTTGTCCGAATGTAATAAAAGCTAAATGCACTATCCACTACCCCATATTATCCTGTGGGTGTCGTAAGAGGCGACAGAGGGACAACTAAAAAAAAGCTGCGGTTGCAAAAAATTACACTATCGTCGTCATTGTTCTATTGCGTGTATATGCTTGTTGACGGACTTCATTTCTTCTTAAAATATTCATTTAGTCTCTTTACCTATAGTTCAGTTCAGATTACGCTATAATATATAGAATATAGCAAATATTATATAGCACCACAATATTACTCATTATTTATTTTTATGAACATGTTTACACTATACTATACTATAATATAGTACTATATTATATAGTATTGGATTGCTTACTTATGAAGCAATGTGCTATACTATATAGAATAGCGTAGTCCTACTGAGCCTTAAAATTGTACTGTTATAATTGCAATTAATAATTTTAATGTGCCGGCCCCGGGGTTCGAACTCAGGTTGTAAATTACGTACTTTACCTCTAACTAACTATGTCTTCTTTACTTTCCATATGTAACTTCGTCTTCCTTTAATAAAATATTAAGGAATCGGTTCAGTAATCTTTGATTGATATAAAATTTAACACAAGAGCACATATTATTATCTTTATCAATTTCCTCGTATCTGATTGAAGTACCCAATAACATACTGGTCGGACACTCCCCGAGGGGGCCCACATTATTTAGCAGTGAAAGTAGATTTTCCTTCCACTGAGACTATCCAGTTGTCAATTTTGTGAAACGTTTCCTACTTCAAGCGTTTTATAATGCCTTTATTTTGTACTGTTGCGTTTTATGTGAACAATTAAGTAATGCGATGGCTTGAAACTGCTTTAAATTACGTAAACAATTTAGATTAATCTAGGGCGGTTGTGTATTCACTTAATTATTGCAGATCATAGCTATATTTTACAGTGTTGTGGCGGTGTAAAAATATCCACTACCCCATATCGTCCCGTGGTTGTCGTAAGAGGCGACAGAGGGAAACAAACCAGGAGATGGGCAGCAGCGTCTTCCATAGAACGACTAAAAATAAAAAACGCTTGCCAAGCGTGGCAACTATGTCAAATATCTCCCCTATGAGGCAATCTATGCGGGAGGCCTTAGTTCAGCAGTGGATTTTAATAGCCTGTAACGGTAATCGTATTGCTATATTTTATCTAAGTATCATTTCCGTGAATAGAATTTCCTTCCAATGTCGATGGTTTTTAAATTACAAGTACTGTGCTGATGCTCATTAAGACAAAAAATTAAAAAAAGAAAATTGAAGAAAAATATCAGTTTGCGAGCTCTCAAGGTTGCATTCAATTACAAACTCACGCGCACGTTTACAATATATTTTTCGTAACTCTCTCAGCTCAAAATCATAGTAATCACTTAAATTTTAACATCAACTATAAATGTTCAATAAATATAATAATAGTAAGTCAAATTTATATTCAATAAACGGTATATTGTCAACTCTCGCATCTGTATTATGCAGGCAGTATGGTAATAAGCGAGCTGTCTCGATTAATATGAACATAGGATTATATAAATTTACATCCAGGGCCTAGGGCACCGAAAGATTGAGGACTTTTTGAAAGTTAAAAAGCATAAATGATCTTACTATTACTTTTATATGGTGAATGAAATAAAATGTAAAATTGTGTTTTTTTTTTATATAGGATAGGGTGACAACGAGCACACAGTCCACCTGATGGTAATTGGTTGCTGTGACCCATAGACATCTACGTCTATCTTCAATAAAGAATCAAAATGCAGATGCGTTGTCACCCGTGAGGACTAAGATGGAATGCCTCTTTTCCAGTAAAAAGGGTCTCCGGTTCTCTACACTCACCATACGAAACACAGCAGTGTTAAACTGCTATTTTACGCTGGTATTCTGTGAGAGCGTGGTCCTTCCCCGGTCGAGCCGACCCATTCGTACTACAACTATACTACTAATATAGCTGCAGCATGGCTCTACCACGTAAAAAAACCACGTGTTCTCAAATTGGTTTCATAAATTGTATAAAAATATATTATGAACATGCGTTTCAACCGTTTTGACCGTGTAGTGGCGGTGTAACAATACCCATTACACCATATCGTCCCATGGGTGTCGTAAGAGGCGATAAAAGGAAACAAACGAGGTGACGGGCAGCAGTTCTTCCTAAGAACGACTAAAAATAGGAAGATGATGCTGCTGAATTGAGAAACTGGCGGGTCTACACTATAGATTTTTATTTACAAATAAGTATTTTCTTCAATAAAAGTAATCAATAACTTTTTATTCAATGTGTAATGTTCGTGTAAATATAAGGTTTCATTAAGTATTTTCTTATTTATAGATACTGGTTGTTTGCATCAAATACATGCAGTAGCCCATACCTACATTGAATCAAACCGCTGGTAATTTATGGCGTCATAAACTCACCTCGATTTGAATTAACGAGACTGCCTGTCGCCATTCACCCGCAACGATCTCTCCCGGCCCATCAACGTTTACAAGGGCACTTAAGTCTAAACCGACAGCTTACATAAACAATCCGTACAGTTATGTTATTTGGAATGAATACGTTATTTACGATTGTCGCAGGGAAAGCGCTCTCTGCTAATCTGCCTCGAGACCTTACCGCCTGTCTCCCACACGCTTCTCGTATCGAACACGATTCAGAAAGTGAAATGGTAGACACAGCATTAATAAATCTCCGCGGTACCGCACGCAGGTACGCATTCCGCCGGTAAACCGCTTGTGTTACATTGATATGCAATTACGAACCGAATTTAAAACGTCGCAGCGATGAAAGTTGCGTAGGTAGTTGATACAGTCATAATTATTCTTGATAGATTAAACTGTTTACAATTTATTGTATCGACTCTTTCTGTAGAATTTAATGATTGTTAGTATGGGAACCGATTCGATACAACTTACCCTGTTGTGAATGGCTCGTATCTGACGTGAGTTTAAAGCCCTTTAAAGATAATTAGACTCGATTGTATAAGTACATTCCTTTCCTACTATAATCTGCATCGTGTCGAAGCGATTGTAATAAAATACATTCATCCATTACAGCCTGTAAAAGTTCACCGCTTATCATAGGCCTCCCTCCATAGATTGCCTCATAAAAGAGATTATTCCATTGGTGGCACGCTATTCAGACGGGTTAGCGGCCGCAGTTGTTTTCAGGAAATGCGGCCGCTCATCTCCTGTTTACTCTACCTCTTACGACACCGACTGGACGAATCTCATATTGTGAGGTAGTGGATTTTATACATCATTTTCATTGTTGAACATACATAGCTCTATGCCAAGCAGCGATATTTGATCATCTTGCATTTCAAGCGTCGCGCTATGAAGTGCAATAAGCATTAAGTGCCCAAGGCCAATAAATTAACTAACTTAACTGTATTTTCAATAAGCAATTGGAAACCAATAGCATTTATCTATTCCTTCTCGTCGTCATACCCTTTTATTAGACACTTAAAGAGATAGTATGTAGTTCAGACCTCAGGGGCACTTTAAATTTCATAGTATACGATCAGTCTTGAGTTCGATCTCTAGTTTCGATGCCACGAGAATTTTTAATTGCAATATGAAGTGGTGATTTACAGATTTTCGGTTAAAGTAATTCATGTTAGTGAATCTGCATGCCTGAGAAATAAAATCCGGTTAAATGCGAGAAGGACTCGGGTTCTGAGGTGGTTCCGTATCATTACTTTTTAAATTGTACAAATAATGTACAAAAGTCGAACGTAATGTCAAAAAGCATTGTGTGACTGGTAGTCTTACAACACGTGCTAGAGCTATGCTGCAACTATATGGCAGTAGCATGAATAGGTCGGCTCGACCGAGTAACTAAATACGCTCTCACAGAATGCCAGTGTAAAATAGCAGCGTAATACTGCTGTGTTTCGTGTAGTGAGTGTAGAGAACCGGGTACCCTTTTTACAGGAAACGAGGCATCCCATCTTAGTCCTAAGGGGTGACAATGCATCTGAATTTTGATTCTTAATCGAGGATAGATATAGATGTCTATGGGCCACAGCATCCACTTACCATCAGGTGAACTGTGTACTCGTTTCTCCTTTGTCACCCTTATTCTATAAAAAAATACAAGCAGTCTTGAGTTCGATGTCTAGTCTCGACGCCACAAGAATTTTTAATTACAATATGAAGTGCTGATTTACGGCCCTTCGGTTAAAGTAACGAATCTAGCTAGCGAATCTGCATGCCTGAGAAATAAAAACACGGCAAAGTGCAAGAAGGACTTGAGTTGTGAGGCAGTTCCGCATAAAACATTACATAAAGTCAAACATAACGTCAAAAACACTGTGACTGGTAGTTTACTTTTATGTTGGACCATCGAGAATATTCTCAGTACAAAGTGCAACAGTAGCCACTATTAATATTTAATTCTGATGTGTCTGCTGACGTCTGTTGTTTGATTATTTTACTCCGCTGTGGCAATCTATCATCAGTTGCGTGTCAATTTCAAATCGTATCGTTACTTATGGTCACGTCATACTCGCCGCGAAGAGATGAAATATTGATAAATAAAACGCAGTACGTCAGGATCGTGTCAGCTCAACATACCGATTAGGGTTACTGACTTATTTATTGATAAATAATAGTTCGATTTTACCGTGTAGTGACGGTGTAAGAATATCCACCACCACATATAGTCCCGTGGGTGTCGTATGAGGCCACAGAGAAAACAAACCAGGAGATGGGCGGTAGCGTCTTCCAAGAACTAGAAAATAAACTGTGGTTGCTAACCTGCTTGTCAAGCGCAACAACTATGGCAAATATCTTGCCTTTGAGGCAATCTAGCGCGAAGTGTAGGGCGGCCCCCGCTAGATGGAGTGACGACCTGGTGATGCATGAAGTCGATGGTTGCAGGTGGCATCAGTCGTACTTTGTGACATTCCTCAGGTAGCCTATGTTCAGCAGTGGTGACTTTTGAAGGACTGTAATAATCATGATGATGATGGTGATGAGGCAATCTATGGGGAGGCCTGTGTTCAGCTGTTGACTTTGACAGGCTGTAATGATGAATAAATAGTTTGATTATTCATTTCTTAGCTGCTATTTATAAAAACTTTGTCATCCCATTTGGTATCCTGTATGTTATAAGAGGCGACTATGGGAAGTGCCCGAAATATCTTATTGCTTTCATTAGATACCATCTCATTTATGCTAGACGTAAAATAATCAAACCGACGATGAGGAGCAGTGTCAAAGATGCGAGTTGTCTGTCCTACGATTGCCAATCCAACTGTCAAGCATAATGATTTTTGTAGGATATGGGTGACAAACGAACACACAGTCCACCTGATAGTAAGTAGTTGCTCTGGCTCATAGACATCTACATCTCGACTACGAATGAAAATGTAGTTGCGTTATCACCCGTAAGGACTAAGGTGGAATGCCTCGTTTCCAGTGAAATGGGTCTCCGGTTCTCTACACTCACCGTAAGAAACACAGCAGCGTTAAGTTGCTATTTTACGCTGGTATTCTGTGAGAACGTGGTCCTTCCCCAAACGAGCCGACGCATTCTTGCTACAACTATACTACTAATATAACTGCAGCATGGCTATACTACGTATATACAGGGTTATTTTGCAATAACCTTTGCAGAGAAGGTTCAGAATAAGTAATATAGGAAAATGGTGAAGAAAAATTTATTAAAAAAATCTCAAACATTCTGTTCTTTTTTATCATTTAAATTTTTAAATGCGTGGTATTGCTTTATTTTTACAGCGCACACACACTCGTAAGGGTCGATCGGTAGGCAAAACGTTGCCCATAAATCACATTCAATTTGGGATAATTTCAAATAAATGTAGAAGCCTTATTTACTCGTATTTTCAAAAACTGCAATAACGGTATATCATTATTTATATTTAAATTTAAGTTTAAAATTTGGCTACTCGTTGAAAAATAACCCTATATATATATAGATTATGAAAAATCCTCTCTACAACAGGAGACACTGTTTCTTAGGCTGTTATCAGGAGTCCAGTTGTGGACTGTTTCGGAACGATGATGGTGAAGAAGACAATACTTGAATTAAAAAACGAATGTAAGTGATGGCAATGGGGATATTAGGTGGTAGTATTAGTAGTGTAACTTCAAGAAAAGAGCTTACTTTTCAAACGAGTTCAAAAAGGAGGAGGTTCTCAATTCGACTGTATTTTTTTGTGTGTTACCTCGGAACTTTTCTGGGTGAACCGATTTTGATGATTCTTTTTTTATTTGAAAGCTGGTGGTTATATTGTTTATTATTATTGTATTATTATTAATCAAGATCTGACCAGTAGTTTTTGAGTTATCCTTAATAATGCGTATTTAATTGAATTCGTCTAGATTGATGATGTTCTCATTTCATTTATATTGAAGTCGGTTGTAAAAAAATATTAATTTTACCACTTGTTAAAAGGCAAGCATTGAACTTGCAATTCCCCTGGTGTCGCAATTGTTTTAGGGCGGCGGTTGTCACTTACCATCCAGTGAACCGCATGCTTGCTTGCCCTCTCTCTTATAAAAATACTTAGTTTGGTCACATAAGCCTGTGCTAATGTTGAGGAATTTATCTTGATCGCCACACTTGGGCTTAGGCTGTAAGGTGATGCCTCTAAAATTTGGTGTTTTCAATTTCACATATTTCTTTAAGTTTTATAGATTACGAACCAAATTTGTTGTATATATGTTTATTGACTATATGATATTGAATTACGTAAAAGGAAAACACGATAACATGTCATTTTCTCGATAGGAAAAAATTGTAAAGTAGGCTCTAATTAGTTACATTTCTCCATGCCACCACAATATTTTTACGAATTAGTTCAAGTTATTATTTTTAAAGCATATTAAAGAATCATACCTAAGTTCACATACCCACATTTTTTTAATCCATAACGTAGAATTATGTTAAAATGTTGTTTGACGTTTACGTCGTTTAATTCCGTGCGCGTGCTCGGTATAGCTATCCCATAATTTGCGTACATAAAGTAATTGCATTACTTTCATTTTGACACTACCTCAGTCGTCCGTGAGCTTCATCGAAGCCACGCCCCCATAACTACGATTCATTTTCAAGGTATCCTTTTAAAGTTGTCTTGAAACACGAATAATTGTAATCGAGTTTACATGGTTAGAACGTTAATACTTGTCCAATGCGATCTCTCGTTCGATAATTTATGGAAAACAATCTTTGGTTTACTGTGCCAGTTTATCGTTGCCTTAACGACACTGATTGAGCCTTAACTGGCCGGGAAAACGCAGTTTACGGGCTAGCTTTATCGCGGCTACATTTCCAGAATATATTTTTGTCAGCACTGTGTTTTCAGGTAGTGTACGCGACTGTACCGTTACAGTTGTAAAGATAAGATTATCCCGTGGGTTAGAGTTGACAGTTTATCGTTATTCGATATTGAATGGAATTTAGGTTCGATATAAAATTAAGTGGGAACTGGAAAGCGTTATTGTCATTTACAATTTCTATTTATATAACCGTGTAGTGGCCGTCTAAGAGTATTCACTACCCCATATCATCCCGTGGGTGTCGTAAGAGGCGACAGATTAAAACAAATCAGGAGATGGGCAGCACCGTCTTCCTAATTACGACTTAAAATAAAAAGAAACTGCGGTTGCCAAGCGTGGCAACATGGCAAAAGACTTGTACAAATCACTTAATATTTCAGTTTTTATTTTCACGACACTCAGTCAACAGTCGCTCCATGGCGCAGTGGCTTAGCTATGAGTTGCAGCGTTGGGGCCGCGGGTTCGAATCCCGCACGGAACAAGTATTTATTTGTATGGCCTACAAATAATTGTTTCGGTTCTGGATGTTTGTCCTTGTGTAACCCTTATGAGGCAATCTATGGGGGAGGCCTATGTTCAGCAGTGGACTTTAATAAGCTGTAACGGTAACGGTATTATGTACTACTGTGACCAAGGTTGCACGGGATACTTATTATCAATGATGATAAAGTTTATTCCTGCGTGTGATTTTGCGCGTAAAGTCTATGCCGTGTATCCGAACGCGGGTAATATTGTGCGTAAATTTTTTGGCAATATGACAAATAATGTTGATTTGTTTAAATTTTGTTATTGTTGATTGTATCAAACAAAGAACATTTTTTTGTTTTGAAATAAAATACATAATTATAACTATTAAAATACTTTTATTACATATTATATTGCTGGATAATAACCGGATAATTATCAATGAACATTAATATCTTGATAATTTGCAACCCTGACTGTGACTTCTAAATAAAATTACAATCTCATAAAAAAATTATAGACCCTCCTTTTAATATACCTTTAGTACAATATAATGTTATAGGTCTCCCGTAGTAAGTAGTTTTCAGCTTTCTTAAGGTTCAAAAATGGTAAAGACCAAATTTTCTATAAAAATATTTTAACTTTGACTATAATTTACAATAACTTATTACGTGATAGAGCCACCGATGAGTCGGTTCGATCGGGAAAAGACCACGCTCTCAGAATACTTCATCGTTCTTAATCTAACGAGTCATTCTTAATCCTCGGGCTTGTCAACGCATCTGTATTTTGATTCTCAATCGGGTATAGATGTAGCTGTCCTTAGAGTACAGAAAACACTTACCTGCAGGCCTATTCGCTAACTTAGTTGACATCAAAATTAAAGTCACTCTCTAGTACATTGCGTTGTATGTTTTATGAGACGTGTTAGCTCTTATAGAAAACTATATAGAAAACGCAATGTACTACAAAGTTAGCGATGAGGCCTTCTTGTGGAATGTGTGCTCGTTTGTCACCTTGTATTAAAACCCAGTCTTGACACTGGATATGATGACACAACATTTCTTCTTCATCAGCCCGTAAAGTCCTGGACTTGGGCCTGTCCCGTTGTAGCGAAGATATGCCTCACACTTGACTAACAGATTGTACCAAAAGTCTCGCACCTTCGACGCTCTATATATTTACCACCTGGCGTAAACGAGATGGTTATATTGCTAGTTTTCGGCAGCTATATGATCTTTGTAGCGTTTCCTATAGTTGCTACTTCTGGATCTCTATGGATTTACTAACGACGTCACCACACTTCCTATAATATGTTATTAATTATTATGAATGACACTGCAGGGATGTTGGTGATGATATACTAAGAAAAATAAATATATAGATTTATCGGAATTAGAAAAGTCGTTGTAGTCCAGTCAAATAAGTTAAAACAGGCCTTAATCTCGGAATGAAAAACAATAAGATATAAACTTGTATAAGTAGGTATTAGTTTTAGCATTCTATAATTTACCTCAAGTCCCATAGAATTTTTTTGTATGCGAGTCAAAATATTCAAGGTTCAAAGGTCGCTAAAATCTCGATTTATTGTAAATATATTTTCTTTGCTTCAAACTAGTGGGATGCGAGAAGTAAAGACTGTGTAAGAACCTCCGAAGGAGGCGGAGTTATAGCCGAAATAAGAATTTTAAATTTTTTGGATTTTGGCCATTTTGACCCCCTAGGAGTGTAATGAGAACTTTTTGCCCCTATTCAGCCATGACATCCTCTACATGATAGGCTATTCAAACTGACTAGGCCTAAAGTTCGAGTCACCCCCCAACTCATTTCTAAAGTCCAAAAAGTTTCCAATAACGTTTGAAGTTATAAGAAAATGCGCTTAGATAATAATATGTATAATGCAAAAAGTAAATTCGCAAAAAAATTTTTTTTTGTAAACATGAGTATCTTAGTTCCTTTATTCCTTAAGAGTTATAAGAAAAGTTAATGAAAATATATAATAGTTATTAAGGACGTTAATTATTCACTAATCAATAAATGATTGTAAACACAATTAAGTAAGTTCTCAGAGGTAACAACGCATCTTTAACCTTCTTCGTTTTAAGTTGGTTGCATGTGTCCATCGGTCACTTCCCATGTCTTTGGACTGTATGTTCGTTTGTCACTTCAGTTTTATATTAAAAATAAAACTTTATCTACTGGCGGCGTAATCTGTCTTTGATTATTATATAGTGCCACCATCTTATCTGTTTAGGTGGACACAATTGGAACTAGTGCTGCCATTTTATAATGACATTTCGCTATCAGGTGAGTGCTTTTTATTTCATTGTTATAGGGTAAGTCTTGTCAGATACGGAAAATTAAAATCACCACATAATGTACTTGAATTCCTGGAGTTCGGCCGCTTGAACTCCGAGATCATGATCACAATTACTCTTATAAAATATAATTAAAATATATAAATAATAAATGGTCTAAACCCTCTTGTGCTCAGTAGTGAGCGGACAATGAGTTGAGATGATGATGATGATGAACTGTTAAATTCTGAATAATAATTAAGTATGAAGAATAATTATGAAGGTAGGTAAATTGTATGTTCATTGTTCTACACTAATATGTTATGAATATGTAGTCACCTATTTCTGCGGTAAATTTCTTAAGTGGTAATAGTAACTTCTTCACTAGCGACTCTGTCAACTGAACAGTAAAGTAGGTGGCACTATAATATATATATATATATATATCCCAAGCATCACACAAGCGTTATGAACATCAATACACTAGCCCACATAGAACTTAAAGTTCTTTTAAAAGCGTATAAGAGTGGTTTATGAGTTATTATACAGCTCAAGCTGTATAAAGTCTGTATTATGGGATCTAAGTAAGCTTAGGGTTCTTAGTCAGAATATGAAATCTCGAATATACAACTTTAAGTATTCTGTAATACTTCAATCTGCTTTTATCATTAAAGTTGTATAGAAGCTGTTTTTTGCACGCTGTCCCTTGCTTATACAACTCTAAGTGTTATTATAGTATAACTAACATCTTATTTCTGGACAATGGTGTATGCAAACTCTCTTCTAAAAGTTATTCTTATGGTGTCATTGTACACTTTTGTAAATACAGTAGTTTTATGACTTCTGTCTATGAGAATGATATAAAACTAAAAAAAAAATAACAGCCATAGTACAACTTAAATCTGTATAAGTGACAGAATATCTCCATTTTGCATGCGCTGCGTGTTTATATTATGCTAGTGAACAAAATTAATTTGTTATCAATATGTGGAAAAAAAAAAAAGATTTGGTGCAGTAAAAAGATCATGTTAAATCTAAATTAAATTTATCCACCACTGTTCCTAAGACAAGATTTTTCATCTTTTATACGTATATCTAAAGAGATATACGTATAAATAATAAAAAAAATCCCGTTATAGAACTGGTTAAAAACCAATGACTGCATAATATAATCCATAACATACATATTACAGCTACTAAGACTATAAGACCCTCGAAATAGCGTTTAGGCTGTTTAGCAAATTGTCGCAATTTTAAGACCCATAAAAACAATATTAAAAATATAAATTTGGGAATATTAGACATTAGTCTTAGCCTATACCATTATTTCAGTTAGACTAATGATCTCTGTGCCCCAATGTGCCATCATATCCATAAATTTAATTTTTTTTGTCTTTATAAGTTACTTATAAGACAATATCTGTAGTGTAATAGTTTCCTTGCACACCAAATAACAGCTGTAATACAGCAGTTATACAGCCTCTTTTATGCTTGTACAGCTACTGTACAGCGCTACTAACGCATAAAGCTGCATAATTTGTGCCAATTTTTTACTTTTATATATATATATATTAATTTCAAGTATCCAGTAGTCATTCATTTCATTATCTTTCAAGACTGTACTTTATACATGCGCATACAGCAATTACTAGCCGCACTTTTTTATAATGAGCGCAATTAATAGGCTTTCATTATTTAGTGCTTCGGATACGACTTCTGGATCGTCTCGCACTTTCTCCCACTCTAACTAATTGTTCGAATTAAGTAACGCCCCGGGCCATTGGACATTATTAGTAGTGTTTGCAATATTTGCTGATCAATTTATAGCTCCTCAATTTAGGTTTAACGCGTTCTCTACGAACGCACTATATATTAGAACGCACGCACATATTTCTCACATGTGTGCCATTTTTTATTTTTTCTCTCTCTCTCGCACTTACCCTCACGCTTACCGGCTACTGCACTGTGGATTCTTTTATTTTTATAAATAATAAGGGTGACAAACGAGCATACAGTCCACCTGATGATAAGTGGATGCTGTGGCTCATAGACATCTACACTTATCCTTATTTAAGAATCAAAATGCAGTTGCGTTGCCACCCCTGAGGACTAATATGGAACGTCACGTTTCCAGTAAAAAGGGGTCTACGGTTTTCTACACTCACCATACGAAACACATTAAGCTGTTATTTTACGCTGGTATTCTGTGAAAGCGTGGCCCTACCCCGGTCGAGCCGATCCATTCGCGCTACAACCATAATATGTATTTATTTTTATTCGATAAAGGTGACAAACGAGCACACAGTGCACCTTACCGTTAGTAGATTCAGTGGCTCATAGGCATCTTCATCTATCCTCGATTAAGAATCAAATGCAGATGCGTTGTCACCCCTTAGTCCCTAAGTATTAAGATGGAATGCCTCATTTCCAGTAAAAAAGGTATCCGGTTCTCTACACTCACCATATGAAACACAGCAGCATTAAGCTGCTATTTTACGTTCATATTCTGTGAGAGCGTGGTCCTTCCCCGGTCGAGATGACCCATTCGTACTACAACTATACCTACAATTAATATAGCTGCATCGTGGCTCTACCACTTACATTTTTTTTCTAAATTTGTTTTTATGCTTGTGCATTGGTTGGACTTGGAAATCTATGAATGAATTTAATAATTAAATAATTTAGAAATGCGGGATCATCCCATTAGATGTTATTTTAATAATTATTGCAAATCCCGCATTACATCTGATAATACGGGACGGTTTCTCATAATGCAGCACGGTTGGCTGCCTTACAATTGAACCTTACTCTGATTTTAACAATAATAACTACACAAATGCTACTAAAATATTATTCATAACTACTTAATAGTCACTTAATCTGTTAGCGACTAGATATGTCATACAATACTCTCTCTGGTATCACGTTTCGGCCACCAGCGGTTTTCGATATTGTGTTTTTTGTTACATGAGTTGAAATAAAATATTTACACATAATTATCGTATAATAGAACTAAAATAAAGTAGTTCGGTCGCGCGTCGTAGTGCCTTAGCAGTTTAGGGAGAGCCGCGAAACGAAAAACACTCATGAAATTGTTGATTGCAATTTTAAGTGCTAATTTACCACGTGCTCGGCGGTAAAAGAAGACAGTGAGGAAACCATGTCTGAGTTAAGTTATAGCATTTACACGTCCCGGTAGCTAGTGTGGTACACATACCAATTCTCATTTCGAAAGAGGGTTAAGGAGAAATTAGTTGGCGGACTTCTCAAAATATTTTCTTTCGTAGACATTCATGTTTCCTCACGATGCCGCCGAACACGAGGCAAGTCTAAGGAATGAATATATTTGAAAAATTCAGGATAGGAATATATACGAAATTAGGATCAGCGCGTCGCCTTATTGCTTAAAAAACCATTTCAGCAATCAGAGCAGACCTGTACCGAGCAGTGGGTCGTGTATATATATATCAATACACGTACCTGTAACTTACGCATACGTGTCACTTTACTTTTTTTTTTAAGTAGATCCAGTCTAAAAGTCTAGATTTTAGCTAAAGAACTAGAAACTCACCAATAGGATCGGTTCATTAACTTAGCTTAGCTCATCTTTGTACGTGGCAGAGCGACGCTGCAGCTATATTATAGTTGGCACACGAATGGGTCGGCTCGATCGGGGAAGGACCACGCTCTCACAGAATACCCCAGCGTAAAATAGAAGCTCAATGCTGCTGTGTTTCGTATGGTGAGCATAGAGAACCGGACACCCCTTTTACCGGAAACGAGACATTCTATTTTAATCCTCAGGGGTGACAACGCATCGGCACTTTGATTATCGGAGATAGATATAGATGTCTATGGGCCACAGCATCCACTTACCATCAGGTGGACTGTGTGCTTGTTATTCATCCTAATTCTATTAAAAAAAATATTAGCTTACCTTAGCTCTTGTAGAAAATGAAGTTTTTCACATGGACGCTGAAACTAAAGATACGAATGAGAAAAGTTCGGAGCAGAGGTGGGTAGTCGAAAATAATACTATACACGTACTGTTATTAATTACGGTTAATTGTAGCGGTACGGCCGTGTTAGCCAGATTGACATTCTACAGTCGTTAACGTTAATACATGGTAGAGCCACGCTGCATCTATATAACGGTTGTAGCATGAATACCAGCGTAAAATACAAGTGTAATGCTGTTGTGTTGCATATGGTGAGTGTAGAGAACCAGAGAACCTTTTTACTGGATACGAGCATTCCACCTTAGTCCTCTGGGGTGACAATGATTTTGTCATTGCAATTTGATTCTTAATTAAGTATAAATGTAGATGTCTATGGGCCACAGCATCCACTTACTATCAGGTAGACTATGTGCTCGTTTGTCACCCTTATTTTGTAAAAAAATTGTAAATTATAATAAGGAAATCATTGTTAAGTCACGTGACATTCACGACTTAAGTTTTTAGATATGTATATGTCATTGTCATTACTTTTCATAGTGTCGATTGTACTCGTAGTAGGTCATCTTGGCTAACCCCGCTGTAGAGAATTTGCGGGGGACGTGGTTCGCGGAAGCGGGAGCGGTGACCATTGGCAAATCTTCTGCAGGTAATTTAAAGGTTTAAAAGCCCTAGTACCGCAATGCATCGCCATGCTTCCTCTCGTACATTTCTTAGAAAGGCAGTATATGGCTCTGACGCTTAGCTTATCTTTTTCTTCCCAAATGACTATTAATCGCGAACAATGGTTTAAATTTCACTCGAGTTTCTTTAAACTCACGTAACAACTTCATCGATGAAATAAGGCGACAGTAGCCTAATGTTAGGGTGCGGACCGCGAACTCAAAAGTCATAAGTTCGGATCCGCCATTCGACTACCGTCGTGAACGTGAACCACTCTCAACACAAGCATTTTAAGCTAACCTGGAGTGGTTAATGTAACGTATTAGAAATGTTCATAGCATTGCTAGACTTTTTTTAATTAGTGGTCTCACTTACTTAACACTAGTGTACGCCCGCGGCAATCATTGTATGATTGCGATTGCGTAGTTATATTGTTTCTTAGTACATGGACTTATTCGGTCTATCACAAATTACGATCTAGAACATTGGACTTACAAACTGCAATTAATTATGTAAGCTATGTTTTCACTTTTTCGCATTTGAAATTTGTTTATGAAATGTCTTTTGACATCAAAGCAAAATTACCTTGACCACTAGGGAATCAGAAATTGTGACCCAGTCTTAATCCGCCACAATATCATCAATACACAGTACACCGCGATTTAATAACAAAAAAAACACATGTGCAGTTCACACGCAGTAGAAGATTTTTACGTGAGCCTTGCTGCAGCTATATTGTGTCACGAATGGGTCGGCTCGACCGGGGTAGGAAAGACCACGCTCTCACAGAATACCAGCGTAAAATAGCAACTTAATGCTGCTGTGTTTCGTATGGTGAGTGTAGAGAACCGGAGACCCTTTTTTACTGGAAACGAGGCAATCCATCTCAGTCCTTCAGGGGTGACAACGCATCTGCATTTTGATTCTTAATTGAGGATAAATGTGGATGTCTATGGGCCACGGCATCTACAGACCATCAGGTGGACTGTGTGCTCGTTTGTCACCCTTATTCTACAAAAAAGTGAAACCTTCAGAAAAGGAGACCGAGGTAATAGGAAACACTGTATTCTGTATTCTATCCCATTCTCTCGCTGGCTAAATCCTGTAGATGTGTATGTTTGTCTCTTTTTAGTGTCGTTTTTTCGTTTCATCGAGTTTCAAATCACAACCATGCCAAAGAAGTTTTCACTTCAAAAATAATTTGGTATTTCTTCTTTAAATCCGCAACATAGACGTAACTTTTAGCAAGCCAGTTGTCAGTTATGCTCGGTGATAGGAGATAATGTGCCCACGCAAGAGGCCGCCTGTCCCATTTCAATTGTTGATAAAGATAACTATTTGAATAATAGGCCCGTAACTCACAAATCGGAGGCACATTTTATGTGTAGATGTCTGTGGTGATTTAAGAGAACGTTGCAACTTTCTCAGGAAGCTTTCGGAATATTTCGCACCAAGCAGCAGTCGATAGGTGTGCCATGTTTTTGCGATTTTTGGGGGTATACATCATGTATCCTCTTGTATTTTCTTCTAACTTCTCTAAATCTACTTATTATATAAGGCCAATTGTGTTGCTAGATACCTATAGGTCTTTGAGCTACAACAATAAAATGCACGTAAGCTAGAAAAAATTTGTCCATCCATATCACAGTGAGCAGGTGGGTTAGTAAACTCAAAGAGTTTTAATATTTGTAAATAAATAAGTATTAATAATATTCAGTTTTGTCGGCTTTATTCTAACACATAAAAAATAATAAATTAAATTATAGTTTAGAAAATCCAAAAGTGCACGCTTCATGAGCGTTTCATTTAATTTTTATTAAAAAATAAGTTACAAATTAAATCGATTACACAAAGTATAAAATCGATATAGGCTGTATGGTACATATATCCTTTGTCTATCAAGGGCTAAAAAATATGAAAGCGCCTTCAAATTTTTAATAGCAATAAAACTTATAAAAGTTTAAAATCATTTTATTAACAAACTACACATAGTAGGCTACTAGGGAACCAGTTGATGTAATTCTGAAGCTAATAAAAAACCCGGTCTCGATACGTCAATTTTTTCAGGAGTTATAGTGACCACATACAAAATCAACATCTGGATGTCCACGTAAATTATTTTTTCAAAGTAGCAATATAAATATATTTAAAAAAATATGATATGGATTAATTAGAGTGTTTTCTTGATATACGGCTACTCATATTATCGTATAAGTGCCATATGATTATGATAGAGGCATGTTAAGAACACAAAATTGCTTGAACTTGACGTGTCGAGAGTAGAGCACTACCTAATGACGCTTCGCGTTATGAGGCGTGCAATATTAGATTCAGCGCCGGTTATGCAATATAGGATTGCAAACATTATTATGTATGTGTATGAATTACAGGGATATTCTTTTTTTAAATAAAATAACACGAGTGTAACAAACGAGCACACAGTCCACTTAATAGTAAGTGAATCCTGTGACGCATGGACATCTACATCTATCCTCGATTAAGAATCAAAATGCAGATGCGTTATCAACCCTCAGGACGATGGAACGCTTCGTTTCCAGTAAAAAGGGGTCTACAGTTCTCTACACTCACCATACGAAACACAACAGTATTAAGCTGCTATTTCACGTTGGTATTCTGTAATAGCATGGTCGTTTCCCAATCGAACTAACCCATTCGTGCTACATCTATTATAACTGCAGTATGGCTCTACCACGTATAAATTCGTAGTACATTAATGCAATTTCCAATAAATTTTATTCAGATACTAATTTTATTTCCATATTTAATAACGATTTGATGTGGTGTTTTATGTTTGGTTCTATCCTTACATAAAGGTTGGTTACACGACGACCTAGTCCTCAACCTAGTTCATTATTGGTATTGGAAAGTGTTTGTGCGTTTCCATTCGTGTTTATGCTTATTTCCCCGGCTATTAACTGTCCCTCGGCGCGATTGCGAATCGGGAAGACTTGAATCCACACTGAATTAGTTCCAGTTGTCTTGTCCGACCCGCTCTGCCATGTTAGGATCGCTCCAAGACACGAGTCGGCTTAATAAATGAAAACGATCGTGTTCGAATTAATATTTGCATCAAGTGGTTCACATTTAAAATATTGAACTCTAGTACATTTCAGTTTATTCAGTGTTGTTTAAAGTGTTGACTAAAACAAATTTTACGGATTGATTGATGAAACGCGATGAAATCCGTAAAATCACTAGCTCAGTACTAAACAACCATCACTACATAATGATTATTTGAACACTTTTGTGTTGTCGTATTCATAGTTATTCGTATGGAACACAACAATTTTGTTTTAATCTAGAGACACGACAGTTTCTGATATGAATTGTCTTTGAGAAATCTTGAGAACGGCTGAATTACAAAATTCTCACTATAGATAACTCTCTCGGAGGACTGGGGCGGCCTTATTAAGGAAATATAATACGATAAAGGTTCAAAAGGTCCACCCATTGAAGATATATTTGTGTTATAATGTGGGAAATGCCAAACTGCCGTGGTACTAGCCGAAGCGCCACGCCCTCTGTTCAATCTAGTTTTCCAATTCGAATGTTCATTATTATAATGTTTGGAGAGAGTGCAATCACATTGAAGTTCGTTTTGGTGTATGTATTAAAAACTATAATTAAACATTAAAAAAATTAAATCGACTTCAAAAACATTAATAAACAATTAATTCTTACTTTTTTTTTAACAATTTCATTATTTAGATAAGATGTCAATAATATGATATTATGTTAATCTAATAGTAATAATAATAACAATAGCACTTATTAATGAATTGTGAAGTATATCTAAATAATAAAGTTTCAATTATTATGAATAGTAATTACATGCATTTGAAATAAAAAAAAACTTAGAGATTTTTGATATTAACAGGCGTTTTTTTTTTTTATTAAATAATATGTCGGTCTATATTGTAACTTGTTCAAAGCAAAGAAGTTATTCATTAATTCATAGAATTAGAAAAGAAATACTTCATTGAATCAATATACATACATAATATAGTATCACTTTTGTACCTAATCTATTTTATGTCAGAAAATCTTTTACGGAATAAAAACATTGGTCAAGGAGAAACTGATTTATAGTTCTTTTAAATTTCTTTCTTTTTATTAGGTTATATATATATGGAATATATATGGTCGGTTTTTATATATTTTGTTATTAAAATCGATTCTACCTTTTTTAGAAAGTTTAGTTATTTTACCCTTTAGTGGCGGTGTAAGAATATCCTACTCCATATCGTTCCGTGCGTGTCTGGTAACAGACAGAAACAAACCCTCTTTTGACGTAATAGAGCCATGCTGCAGCTATATTATATTTGTAGCAGCGTAAAAGAGCAGTTTAATGTTGCTGTGTTTCGTATGGTGAGTGTAGAAAACCCCGTTTTACTGGAAACGAGGCGTTCTATCTTAGTCCATATGGGTGACAACGCATCTGTAGTTTTGTTTGAATTTAGCTCCAGATGTCCATTGAATAAAGTAGCCACTTACCTTTAGGTGGACTGGTAAGTTCATTTGTCACTCCATTTTATAAAAAATAGTATAATTTGCGTGCTACGTTTTACACCTCAATCGTGAGAATAGGCTTGTAAATTGTATTTAATTCAGAAAGTATATAAATTAGATGCTAAGACATAGAACGACAGACGATCAAATCGAAATTATAAGGGTTTCTTGTACGATGACAGAACCCTAAACACGGATTTATGAAAATATTTGTAAACGGTAATTAAGTAAATATGAAACTATGTAAAAATAAGTGTTTATTTCATAGGTCTTCTATTGCTTTTGTTATGACACGAAAAATAACTTCTCTTGTTTTGTGTTTTTAAAAATGTAATTATCACAATTCTATTTATTTCCATTATCCATTCCCGTCAATATTCTTTCGTTGTTTAATTTTACTTATTTTTTTAGGCAAGGAAGGTTCTACTTAGTGCCATCAGGTTGTTATCGCCGGAAAATTTATTTTAACATAGTGTACTTAACAGTGAGTCTTGTGAGTTTTAATACCCAATTTCATACTCAGCTAATCGTAACCAATTCGCAAAATTGAACTACTCATTGTCTACATTACACTTTACAACACGGTTGAGCTAAGTTTGCACTTTGCGGATGACAAAAAAATAATCCAAAAACTAAAGAAATAGGAGACGAAAATTATGCGTATCGGCAACAAAGATGCAAACCGTACTGTGAGTACTGACGCGGCTGTATGAACAGGGGGTTAAGAGCAGGGAAACGGTAAATTCTCGCATTACAGTGAGGTGCTAAGTTAGCTCAACAGAGTTGTGCGTTGTAAATATATTCACACTTGTAGTTTTTTTATTTTATTTTATTTCGTTAACAAACGTTACACCGACACTAGGATTTTCTTCTGTATCGTGGAGGCAGTTTACATACATAAATTGAACAAGGATAAGCATCCACATAGTTAAATAAAGGACCGTCTGTCTGAAGGTGTAAAGATTTATTGAAATCACCATTTCATTATATAATCTCCGTGTCAAAAATCGTGTTTGATAGACTTCGTGATTGTTAAAATTTAGTCTATTACTGTTAGACATCTTACACCGATCGCTAAGTATTTGCTATTTATTACTATTACGTACCTTTAAAATTAAATATATCTAACTGTGTACAAAACGAAAATTTATATTTGTGATTCACACACTGGCTATCATAATTATTTTCTATTTAGGGCCGATTTTTTAATCGTCAGATAAAAGTTATTCATAGGATAAAATACAACATAAACAAATTAAAAATATCAGTAGGTATTATTAAAATAGTTCAATTGTTTGACTTTCATATTCAGTGATAACTTTTATCAAACGATTGAAAAATCAGCCCTAAATTAAGTGATTTGATAACTCGATAGTCAGTGACTATTCGGTTAGCTACGGGGCTGAGGACCACGGGTTCATTTACCACACGTAACAAGTATTTTAGTAAGTATGGAGTAGTCATTTCAGTTTAGTCAATTGTTTTGCAACAACAAATTATAATTCTACCCACCCGTACTAGATAACCTGTATGACGTCAGAGTAGTGCGGCTAGTTCATTGTAGTTGATGCAGTACAAGTCGCGGCACGTAAGTCTAGCGCTGAACAAAACGTGGAGAGGACGCGCACGAATTGAATTGCACGAATGCGACTCGAGAGCCAATCAGCGCGTGCGAAAGATATGCACGAGCCAATCAGCGCGACTTATGCGCAATTACGGTCACCGCTAGACTTTCGTGCCGCTACTTATAATTAACTACCTGTTTGTACTTAGTATAACCAAAACATTTACATGAATAAGATATTGTGTTTTAGTTTTCAAAATGTTATGATTACATTAACAAATCTCAGATTTTAAGTTATGAGTAAGCATTGTCATTTAAATAGGGTAATAATTTTTACAACCGTGAAACCTGGCAACTTTGCCATTTTTGAAAGGACTTAAAAGTTTAACACCAATTTTCCAACAAATAATGTACTTTGATACTGGGCGTCAATGTTAAATGTGACATTATATTCTTCATAGATTTAGTATTTATTAATAATTTAAAGAAATACGAACATTAACCTCATTTTGTGACAATTTTGCCATCAGGGTTTATAATAAAAATAATAGGATTGACTTCTGGGTTGAAGGTAAGTTTACCTCATAATACACAACACCCAGAGTTATGATTTGCTTCTTTAATTGTGTTGCAAATAGCAAAATTTACGCTTGTGGTAAAGTTGCCCTCCCATTTTTCAATTTTTCATACAAACTTGAAAATGTGTGTCAGGTTTGTCAAAAATCCTTGATTACATACTTAACTTAATTTTTTTATTTAAATCTTGTGACAATCATTTCTTAAGAAAAAAATCAAAAATATATCTAACAAAAATACTCTCGTCTAAAATTAAAAATAAAATTGGTGCAATAATAAGCTTAAATCAATTATAGTACCTATAGAATAAAAAAAAGCTTGTTACAATCATTTTTAACAAGTACCTATTCGTTTTTTTATTAGTCTACATCACCATTTTATTACGGGTCGTAATAAAATGATGTCAGGTTATAATTATTGTAATCAATCTAAATATTGTTTTCCCACAATAGCAAAACATTAATAATCATTAAAAATGACAAATAATGTTTTGCTTAATATCAATACACTGAGTTGAAATTGTGAAAAATACTGAGTAGTAATAATATTATTAATGCCCGACAATGCAGTAAAAATAATATAGATTTCTCTATTCTTTTCCTTCACTTTTTAATAAAGATGAACTGATTGACGACTCATTTGGTAAAATCGGTTTAATGGGCTGCTACGGTGAAACATCAATACAAACATAAATACAAACATAGAATGTCAAGTGCAGAACACTTTGTTTAAATAGTTGTAATTGGTTAAAAATATAGGATGAAAGTGACAACCCTTGGTTGTAATAAAACATGGCAATGTAACCGTCACATCATGGCATCACTAATATGGTAACTTTGCCAAGTTAGTTTTATAGATAAATGTTAAGACCAACATGTTAAAAACGATATATTACATTTGATAACCATTAATATTAATTACGTTACTACAAAGATATAGATACCTACATTCAGTATTTCAAACAAAAAAAAAACTAAAGTTCTGGAGCACTGAACAAAGAGGCTATTTCGCCGGCACAATTCCGCGTTAAAATAAAATGCCAAAATTAACTCTCATGTTGCCATATCGAAAGCAATGCTGTCAATAAGTTATTGTATTTTTATCCAAAATATGGCTTATCTCGAAAAACGTTACGGTTTCCGTGTTAATCGTAATTTTGTACCAGTACACCCCTGATGGCAAAGTTAACATCCATAGGTAAAGTTGCCAGACCTGACTGAACTGTTATTTAAACATCAGGGATGTTATCATAACAGTTGAAAAAAATAATGGGCAGATATTTAATTTCCTGGTGGTTAGTAAATTACTACAGCAGTAAAACATGAACAGTAATAAAAAGAAAATTTAGCGGTTATTTCATTCTACAATTTAGGTTCAAAAATTATTCAAGCAGTGTAATAAATGAATGGCCAGTAAAATTATGGAATGGGCAGTTAGATAAATTGTTTGGCAGTTCACGGTGAGCGGTAGCACCCGAACATCATTTTGATTGAAAAGAGAGGCGATCTTCCGTTAAAGGGGCGGGACTAGTCTATACTCTCTGTCAAGTGTCAGAACGCATGACGTACAAATTTTTATTAATTCCGCCGTTGGTTGCTCTTCTTGCGTGAATGTGTGTTCTCCAGTGTATTATTGTAGCTTTTATCGTGCTCAGAAATACTTGAGCACCCAGAAATACTTTCAGTTGTAGTAGGTTAGAAGGTTGTACGCTACGCTGCGCTTCGCTCCCGCCACAACCCATAAATACTTTAGCACCCAGAAATACCTTTAGTTGAAATAGGAATACATTTTACCAACTCATTTTAAAAAAAACTGTTTAGAAGGAGATTTCTTACCGACTAATTCGGATTTTTAACTGCCCACTAATAACTGCCCATCCAGTCATATTACTGCTCAATATTTATCTGCCCATTTAAATATTTTTTACGAATCATTTCTATTTAGTTTACTGCTCAGTTTTTACTGCTGAACTTGTTAATAAATTTGCATTTTGTAATTTTTAACTTGCCAATTCTACAACATTCAACTGTCGCTTTAAATCAGTGCCATTTTAATTAAATCCACATTAATATTTAAACAAGAAAGAAATTTAATAATCTCTTAGATAAGCGAAATCAATAAACATCGAATTTATTGCGTTACTAATATAAAGCACGCTCACGTTTCCGATTGTCTGTATCTAGTTATCTTGATGAGATAGTATCGATTTTGAACACCACGCTTATCTCCGTAATTCGTCAATGCTACTGTACTATCGGAACAACGGGAGCGATTATCTGCCTCGGTATGTAAACAATATTTTCTTTGTTAAGTTGCAGGCGCTCAAATAAATCTGTATTTTGTAAAGTTGTCCCTATTGCTACTTGTATAATATCTCGTATTCCTTTACTGTTGCCACTAAAGCTTAAAGTCTGGAAGCTATAGGTTATGCTCAGAGTTTCTCTACGTGATAGAATCCATACTGAAGACCGGAATAGCCCGACGGATCAATAAGCAGAAATTGCAATAAAAGTGGCCAATAAGTCGTAGAACCGGAGACCAATAGCAAATAATTATTCTCGATTGACAGTGAGTGTTAGGAAAAGTGCAATGTACAATTACTGTGCTTGGGGAGGTATCGCACGGACGTACGTCCGCACACACGCACGCACGTACACACGCAAACACACGCACGCGCGCGCACACACACACACACACACACACCACACACACACACACACACACACACACACACACACACACACACACACACACACAAACTATGTAAAGTAAAGTTACAGCCTATATACGAGTATGTACATCCTACTGCTAGGCACAGGTCTCCTCTCATTTCTGAGAGGGTTTAAGGGCAAGGAAATGTCTGTCTGCCGCGCTGCCCAATAATTCCAATTATTTTTCTTATTTCTCAGACATGCCGGTTTCCTCACGATGTTTTCCTTCACAGCCGAGCACGTGGTAAATCAGCACTTAAAATTGCAATTGATAATTCTGTGAAATTCACAGCGAGCACTTAGCCCCTGAGCTACCACGGGTCAAATTATGTAGTATCCACGAATCACGAATATTAAATTAATTTATATTAATTAAGCTTCGAAATCGCTGCGTATTAACAACTTATACTTTCCAAATAAACATCTTTTAACTTTTAATTAATACAGTTACCGAGACGAAAGTGAATAGGTGAAACTAGTTTCACTTGAATACGTTGAATTTTAACTACAATTACTTTTTGTTTGAGTTACTCACGATATATAATTTATTTATAATGAGTTTATCGGTACCACGGTCACTGAACCTAATTTAAAACGTTTTTATTTTGGCTTTAAAACGTTTTAAAAATGAACGTATATGGCTGACATCATACTAAGTTCGGATAGTATAGTAATAATAATAATATCCTCTAGACCGAATTTCGGTCACGGCGCTCAGTCTCAACGTAGACGAACCATCTGCGCAGGACAGGAATAAAGTGCCCGAGTATATGGGCAAACACAGAAGCACTCTCTATTCCCTCACTCTCATAGTACTATGGGACGGTAATCCGACACCAGTACACCACCTAAGAGAGATCAGGCGCAGGCAACGGCTTTACGTGCGGTGAAACACTGCCATCTTCCTGACTCTGGGCTGCTACTCAATATTTCTTGATATCCGCTACCCTATTGGTGTGGTGGCGTAGGAGAATCACCATCCCATTTTGTTCCGCGGTTGTCGTAAAAAGCTACTTATAGGAAATGCACACTGCAACCAAAAACCAGTTATTAAATACCTACTTATGGATTTCCAATTTGGAATGTAAAGATAATCATAATAACTTTTTGATCTAACGCCATCTATTGGCGAACTAAGGGAAACCACTACCCGCATATTATACCGTGGGTGTCGTAAAAGCGTATGACCACACTATGAGGCAATCTCACAGAATACCAACGTAAAATAACAGCTTAATATTGCTGCGTTTCGTATGGTGAGTGTAGAGAACCCGAGACCCTTTTTACTGGAAACGAGGCATTCCATCGTAGTCCTCAGGTGTGACGACGCATCTGCATTTTGATTCTTTATCGAAGATGTATATGGGCCACAGCATCCACTTACCATCAGGTGGACTGTGTGTTTGTTTGTCACCCGCATTCTATAAAAAAAACCTATCGGGGAGGCCTATGGTTCAGCAATGGACTTTTAATAGTCTGCAATGAATGAATGAAGGAATTTAACGACTAGACTGTTCGCATAAATGTTATTAAAGACCTTTGACTCGTTCTTTGTATAATGATTATATGAGATGGAGCCATGCTGCAGCTATATTATGGTTGTAGCGAGAATAAGTCGGCTCGATCAGGAAAAGATCACGCTCTCACAGAATATCAGCGTGAAAGAGCAGCATTATGCTGCTGTGCTTTGTATGGCGAGTGTAGAGAAACGGAGACCTTTTTCCACTGGAAACGAGTTATTTTTTACGTGGTTACCCCTGAGGACTAATAGATATTCCATCTTAGTCCTCAGGGGTAACAACGCATCTGCATTTTGATTCTTAATCGAGGATAGATGTAAATGCCTATGAGCCACTGAATCTACTTATCACAAGGTGGACTGTACTCGTTTGTCACCCTTATTCTAAAAATAATTGCGTCTGTGTAATTTCTCTTCTTGTTAATAAAAGACTATTCCACACGCAATTGATATCTTTAGAAGGATCTAGAAGATTTTTTATACGTGGTAGAGACATGCTGCAGCTATATTTATTGTATAGTTGTATCATGAATGGGTCGGCTCGACTGGGGAAGGACCACGCTCTCACAGAATACCAGCGTAAAATAGCAGCTTAATGCTGCTGTGTATCGTATGGTGAGTGTAGAGAACCGTAGACCTTTTTACTGGAAAAGAGGCATTCCATCTTTGTCCTCAGGGGTAACAACGCATCTGCATTTTGATACTTAATCGAGGATAGATGTAAATGCCTATGAGCCATTGAATCTACTTATCATAAGGTGGACTGTACTGTTTGTCACCCTTATTCTAAAAATAATTGCGTCTGTGTAATTACTTGTTAATAAAAGACTATTCCACACGCAATTGATATCTTTAGAAGGATCTAGAAGATTTTTATACGTGGTGTTCTGTGACTTGCACTCAAGTATACACACTTGAGAGTCGAGTTTCGTTTATTAATCAGTGTGGCACTCAGCTGATATCGTAAACCTGAGACATTGGCATATGCAAAATTTTTTTTCTTTTGTGTTTTTTTTTTGTTTGCCCTTCATGTATTAAAATATAGATTAGGAACTTAGATGGGCACTTAAAAATATTTTAATTACGGAGCATTTGAAATAAGTTTTATTTACGAAATATTTAAAATTTCTTGAGAATTCATCATCGTTAATCATAACATCGCACAGCAACCACTTACCATCATGTCAACTGTGTGCTCGCTTGTCACCCTTATTCTATAAAAAAAAAATATCGTACCGTTCGGGGTCGGGTGATTTTTCTCCGTTATAATACGAGTTTTACGTTGCTGTGGAGACGCAAAATTCATAGAATGCGTTTCATGTAAGTACTTTCTCAGTAGTGTCATTCATCAACATTAGTTTATTATGTTCACTCTGGGTAAAGGACTTTACTAAGAATGTGCTGATTGAATTGATTGATTTCCCAGAAGAGTTGCCCGTACTCACTCTACCGATGAGTTGTAACTAGAGATGCATCGATACACGCTTCTGTCGATATGATATCGATTCAAATAGCGATACAGTTAGTGAATAAAAAAAGTTAAAACAAGACACAATTAAAGATCCGTTACATGACATTTAATTGTTTTAAAAAATATGGTTTTAACAGACAGAAAATTATGATTGTTAATATGTTAGATAAATTGTCAAAACTTAGTCATTAAAATTACAACTAACCATTTTTTTTTAAATACAATATCCTAAATTATTGCGGTGAAAGCGATTTTGCAAGATGAGACCTACGGTAGAAAATAGACTACTTAAAGAATGTTTACTCTACGGACAAACTCATTTGAAAACATAATAGTAGTTTACGACCCCGTTCTAAATTATTTTGTAACGTGGGGAAATGTCTTGCGGTGTAATCATCATCATCATCATCATTATCATTACAGCCCTTTACAAGTCCACTGTTAAACATTGCCTCCCCAAGGAATGCCACAAAACACGGTCACGGTGCGGTGTAATGCACTACAATATTTTAAAATAACTTGGGTAATTATTAAAGAATGTTCGATTTTATACAAAACGTGCAATAATGCATTATGCTTTCAATTCTTTAACAAACAATTATAATTGTTTGCATGATTCAGCAAAGTTGAATACCAATGCTATAAGTGGAAAGTTATCATTGTTTTTTTATTATTTACATTTGTAAAGATTGAAGAGGATTGTACACTGTGAATTTAAAAATAAAAGTAATCAAAATAAAATCATAACTTTTTTTATATATAATTATAACAAAAAGTAAAAAAAGAAGTTATTTATTTGCTACCCATAAAAGTGAAATTTTTTCTCTATTCTATATAATAAAGAAAAAGAATCATCAAAATTGGTTCACAATCTGCGAACATATCGCGTAACATACATACAAAAAAACACACTCGAATTGAGAACCTCCTTTTTTGAAGTCGGTTAAAACTGTAGCGACAAACGTGTAGGTTACACAGTCCAAAGTGAATGGCTACTGCATTCCATGTTCATTTGCAAGCAACTTCAAAGTAGATGGTTATAGATTGCGTTAAATCATACACCGTTACAGGCTCCTAAAGTCCACTGCTGAGCTATGATAATAGATAGATGGCCTCATAGGGGGGTATTTGCCATTGTTGCCACGCTTGGCAAGCGTTATTATGAAGATGCTGATGCCCAACACCCGATTTGTTTCTCTCTGTCGTCGCTTAAGACGTCCACGGGATGATTTATGGGATAGTGGATATTCTTATACCGCCAACACGGTACCCATTAATAAATAAAAATACAGGTCATACATAATATCTACTCATCTTTGAAAAACACTATATAATTGTCAATGCTCGAATAATGTTGACCACTATAATATTTTAGTGCCAGAATTACACGCGCAAACAGAGGAAATTAATTACTCGGCCTAACTTTTCATAACCGATTTAACTTGTCTGTTGTAAAATTGATTGTTAACTTGAATGGAATGTCAAACACACGGTACATTCGCAATACAACCAGACATAAAATCGTTAATTTGTATTTTTGCATAAAATAAGCCTGCGCTACTTAAGCTTTTGCTGTATGGTGATGGGGTAAGAATATCCACTACCCCACACCTCCCATACGATGGAAATGCTGAAGTCGATTAATGCAGGTGGTTCTAGACCGTGTCGTTTGCCGTTCCTTGGGAGAGGCCAATATTCTCAATGGACTTGCGAAGCGATTTGTGTACCGCAGGGTTCGAACTCAAGACCTACAATTGTTAAGATACCACTAAACTATACGGTTGTCTATTCAATAATTCACATACAAAGCCAATATTAATCAAGGGCCAGTAACCCGAACCCGGAACCGTTAGTTAGCGAAACAGGCGCGACACGAAGCCGACCGGCCGCGGAACATTCCGGCGGGCTATATCAAACGTATATAATAGTGCAATATTTTATAAACAGGTTGTCGTATGTTATTACACAAACGTTAGGTACACTTTCATTTGTCGATGCTATCCAGCCCTCCAGGTGCTCTAATCCGAGACGCTCTGTCAACGTCTGCTCGCGAGCTCACTCAATTAATACTAGCGCGCGTGCTAAATCAGTAAACAACTGTATATCGATTTATTATAAGAATATTCACTACTGTTTATCGATGCTCTAAGTAGTAGCGGCGCACATGGATTCATTTATTTATTTTGTTCTTTATTTCACCAGATATTTTGTACAAAAGGCGAGCTTAATACTATATGGCATTCTCTACCAGCTAAGTTTGGGTAGAATAGAGAGTTATGGGCAGTTAGATTGTCATGATCAAACTCATGCAACACATAAGTACATAAATTCACAAAACAATTCAAAAACACATTATATTCGTCATCTAATGTTTCTTTTCAATTTACGCAAACACCACACTACTACGTATACTACGCAATATATTACTATACATATATATTTTACGCTTTTTAATGCGTTCAGTTCAACTTATTTGAAATTAACGATGTTTCGAGTGCTTTGCAGCATCCATGTTCCTAAGGTTTTTGACGTCTTGCGGGGTCAAAAAGCACAGCAATTACGCTATCATTCTGTGATTGATAAACATAGTTGAATATACCATAGTTTGTTTTAAGTATGATATTTTAAATTTTAATCTTCTATCAAATTTCGATTCAGAAACCAAACCAACACTTTATAATACTTTTTTTATAGGATAGGTGACAAACGAGCACACAGTCCACCTGATGGTAAGTGGTTGCTGTGGCTCATAGACCTCTACATCTATCTTCAATAAAGAATCAAAATGCAGATGCGTTGTCACCCGTGAGGACTAAGATGGAATGCCTCTTTCCAGTAAAAGGTTCTCCGGTTCTCTACACTCACCATACGAAACACAGCAGTGTTAAGCTGCTATTTTACGCTGGTAATCTGTGAGAGCGTGGTCCTTCCCAGTCGAGCCGACCCATACGTACTACAACTATACTACTAATATAGCTGCAGCATGGCTCTACCACGTAAAACTTAAAGTTATTTTTTTTGATTAATATGAATAGCCATAATTGGATAAAGTCGGTAAAAGCAATAGTGTGATTTAAAATAGCAGTACGCATCATCACGTTGTTAATTAGGTGACTTCAAATCTGGAGAAGATTCTCAATTCGACTGCATTTTTTTGTGTTTAGCTTACATGATATCTTCTTCAATTGTGAACCGATTTTAGATCTTTTTTTTTATAGAATAAGGGCAAAAAAACGAGTACACAGTCCACCTGATGGTAAGTGGATGCTGTGGCCCATAGACGTCTTCATTTATCCTCGATAAAGAATCAAAATGCAGATGCGTGGTCACCCCTGAGGACTAAGATGGAGGGCCTCGTATCCAGTAAACCTTCCTTTTCTTCCTTTCTTTCTTTAAAAAAAATTATAACCGATTTTAATTATTTTATAATACTATTTCATTGGGTATTATATACGTAGGTTATACTTTAGGGATAGTCACATTTGAATTTAAAGAAAAAATTCTAGCCCTGAGGCTGAGAAAATAGTAGAATTTTTAATATAACTATTTAAACGACATCTAGTTGTTACCTCGACCTTGTGATATTATGACCTTAGTCTACTAAAATGGGCTTAAAAATTAATTCTATATAAAAAATAAAAGTCGACATCAAAGAACTAAAAATAATTAAAAAAACATGCGTGAGTGTCGTGGAAGTGGAACACTCGGTTGGAACGAAGTTCCTTTTGTAGTATATTATTATTGATAAACGTATTATATTATTGATTAACAAATACAAATAAATGAATTATTAGCGTATATTAAAATGAAGCGTCATTTAAAATAAAATATTTTTTTTTTCATGGAAAGATAATAAAAGTGCAAGGGAGATGGATATTATTCCATCTCGCTTCCTTATAGCCGCCAAGGTATTCTACACTACGTCAGAAAGGGTCGTGACGGAAAAATCTTACACTTTTTCTCGCCTAGCCCCCATCCGCCAAATTCGTAGCGTCCGATTAGGAACTTCGTTCCAAAAAATTCCACATAACAGCTTCTAAAGTCGGAGCTGTAATTCTTCTAGAGCACTGCATTATCTGACTTCTGAAGCTGTTATGTGGAAATAATTTTATTCTTTTTAGTACTTTGAAGTCGGCTTTCACTTATTATCAAATGTTTAATTTTATGTTACCGACAATTTTGGCACTGATTTGAATTTACAGTGGCTGCAGAAGTGTTAATGTTCCAAACAAAGTTATTCACGGACGCAGCGCCGTGTGAGTCACGAGGATTTGTTTTATAAAACGCAATAAGTGCAACTTCCACGTATAAAATTAGAATGTTTTAACGGACTCACAACCATTTGAGAAAAGTACGATTAAGAATCAAAATATATTCATTTAGGTTAGTGAAAAAGGCGATAAAGATAAGGCCGTGTTTTGGTAGCGTATGAAAATCTGAAAATGAAAAAAAAATGACGGAAAATTCAATGGCTTCCGAATTATTATTATAATATAAATGAATACATGGTTGATAATAACTCCTGGAATGAAGTGATCGCTTTAAAACGGTTTTTTAGATAAGTTTTGTTAGTAGTTTGTTCAACCTGGGTTTTTATTGTATACCGTAACCGTTACTGCCTATTTTTTATTTTGGATTCTCTCATAGGGGTGATATTTATTATTTACCATAGCTTGGTAAGCTGGGTGGCAACCGCAGTTTTATATTTTTAGTCGATATTAGGAAGACGCTGCTGCCCATCTCCTGGTTTGTTGCCCCCTGTCGACTCTTACGACACCCACGGATATGGGGTAGTAGATACACCTTACACCGCCACTACGCAGTAACAGTACACGGTTTTATTGTATAATATACCCGCTGGGTTCCTTGGTGGTTCTTCCCAAGACAGAGATATTTTCCGAACCAGTGGCAAAAAAAAATACTATCTATAAGAAATCTATATTGAATATCTATATACTTCTAATCTATATTGAATAATAATTATTCTATTCTAATTCCGATAGATGGCGGTATATCATAATCATTTCGTTTATGCCAGACGTTAAATACCCACACCGGTGAAGGGCAGCAACGTCATAGATACGAGAATCGTCAAATTGCCTGTCAAACATGAGGTTTAAGGCAAATCCTTCTTATAAAAGATTAGGCGCACATCTGTCTGACTTTAGGGCTGATAAAGAAAATGGAGATCAAAAATTGACGCGTTTAAGTAAAAAAGCAAATTTCCGAATACCTTCGATCTTATTTCTTCGGCGCTATATAGGACTCTGGTAGGTTAGGTCGTGTAAGTCAAAAATGAAAATGAAAATGAAAAATACTTTATTTGGCAATAGACACGCAGACCTGTAATGTGAGAACCATATACACATATTAACAAAAACAGAATTAGTGCACGGCTGACTTTACAAAGCTTTCCCTTACTTTAAATGTCTTCCTCATTTTATTTATAGTCTATAAACATAGACTTAATACATATACACATATACTTAAACATAAGTGACTGTATTCGCGAGTAAACTTGGGCCACTATAAAAGAAGACACTTTCATCAAAGAGCGAGTGTCATGTTAGCCGAATGCCCTGCTCTATGTACGCTCTGAGTTTCTACTATTTAAAATATACAAAATTTGACCTCCTCCTTAGTTTGTATAAAAAGGTTATTACAATATCAAGGTAATTTATGGATGAAAGTAACCCTTGGGAATGGGGTTGTCGCTACCAAGCTATTTCTATTTTACTCTGTGTTGTTAATTGTGTAACGTATATGATTGTAAACTGTTATTTTTTTTTTATAAAAAATAGTAGTTCCGCTTAAAAAATCCGCGGTAAATGAAACATAGAAGTGACCTTCAATAAGTATTATTTATAATCGATATTGAATAAAAAAGTTCTGTTTCTGTTTCTACACTAAGTCTAAAGCCAGAGTAGGTAGGACGTACGGTGTGGCGGCAAGTTCGGTATACATTTTGTGTAGCTACCACTTCAACATCATCGTCATGTTTGCCACAAAGCACGGTCCTGAGTCACCTGCATCTATCGATTTCATGCATCTCTTACTACTAGTCCGTCACTCCATCTAATGGGGAGGCCGCCCTACACTTCGCTTTCCGGTCCGACTTTTTGGACAGTTTCATTAAAGAGTGCGTGTTTTTTTACTCACGCCGAATGTCTCGTCTTATGCACACTCATATCGTAGTTATAGACTTTTTCTAGCCGGTAGGGCTTCTTTTTTTTGCCTAGGACTCTGTCTGGGTAGGTACCAGCCTCTTCCTTGTTTCCGGTGCCAAATAGCAGTGCTTGCACCGGTTTGTTCTGGTCTGAAGAGTATAGAGAGCCAGTTAAATGAAAGGCTGTCAGTCCTCAGAGGTACGCTATAGCTACGCATCTGTAGCCTTCTTTGTTTGAAGTTGGCCGCCGGTCCATGGACTGCAGTAGCCACCTACCACCAGGTGGACTGTAAGTTCGTTTGTCACTTCAGTTTACTAAAAGAAAGTTGCTACCGAAGAGAATATCTTTGCTTTCTTCACATAGCGTTAGCGTTTGTATAAACACTGAACATTCTAACTATCTGCAACACCATTGATGCGTTATGATGCAATTATTGATGCATTGTGATGCAATTACCGATTACAATAAATATACTAATTATTAGTCACATAAAGGACATCCTTTTGTTCCCTCGACAACATGCCGTAACAGATTGTAACAACAAGGCGCTGACAATATACAATAAACGAATGGAGAAGCAAGAAATGAAAAGTATTTTCAGAATGAAAATTTATTTAAATTTACTAAAACACACTGATAAAGAATTCATTAGCATGTTGATTCAATGCCAATGAACTTGGCGCCTTAGTTACAAGTGGCAAAATGTTCAGAGATAAAGCAAGAGCAACGAACTTTGGCGAGTGGCCTTTACATGGTCATCTTTGTGATGAGTAGGAGTAAAAATTTCTTGTGATAGGTATTTGTAAACAAATTGTATAGCTTACTTCCGAACTAGGGAGTAAATGCTGCGCGTGCGTACGAGGCACTATATTGATCTCGCGCAACACCAGACAACAATAATAAAATATCGATATGGCCGAAATTGGAGAAGAATAAATGTCCTTCAGACCGAATTTAGGTCACGGCGGCCAGTCTTATAGAAGACTAACCGGCACGGAGGTAAAACACCCCTAACTTCCTTACTCCAGGAAACTGATTTTTGGCCCGAGCCGGAATTTGAACGCGGGATGATTTACGATCACTAGCCCAACGAGGCAGTCAAGCGAGGACATACTGTACGTGGCCGTATGAGCATGCTTAAAGTCGCTCAGTCGCTCGCTCTGCATAGCTCGCTATGAAGAGGGTTATGCTCGGACACAACGTATCACAGTAACGATAATATCTGCAAAACAAATAGCAGAACTAAAATACAGTACATTACTACCCGATATAGCCCAATCGAACTGTAAGCTAAAGTGGCATTGGGCTAGTCATAATGTATGACAAACGACGGAGATATTTCTCTAGTCAGTAGCAGTCCTACTAATCCTGGTAAGACATGCAGGAAGTTATGTTTGTATATATGTGTTTTGTGGCATTCCTTGTTAAACCCTATGTTCAGCAGCGGACATGTGAAGCGCTGTATTGAATTTGGCTATGTATATTAGAGATCATATTTATTATATAGTTTAAGATTAATATAGTATATGTATATTCCCTGCACTAAATTTTAACATTCCGTAGCTATAAATAGCTAATTGCCACTACAAAGATACAGAACAGCTCAGAAATAGATTAGTTTTATCTTCTACAAGTATATGACTAAACTAGGTTAAGAAGTATAATATAAAAAAACTCGCATCGCATCAAGATTACTAAAAAGGTTATTAATTAACTCGATAGAGTTGACATAAAAAAACATTACCTAGTTTCACATTCTTCAAGGGCGTTCGCATACACTTACAGTCATATAGGCCATTGTGTGTGTGTGTGTATACACTGCTAGCCACAAACTCATTTAATTTCTGAGGGTTTTAGGGCAAGGAATTGTCCGCCGCGTTGCCTCAATGCAACTTCACATTGTCTTCGGATTTTTTTTTTAATTTCTCAAACATGCAGGATTTCTGACGATGCTCTACATCAACGCCGAGCACGTGACAAATCAGCACTCAAAATTGCAATTAACAATTTCATTAGTGCCGGCGCGGCGTGGATCGAAACAACCAATCGTCCGCGTACTGTGATATTATCTGTGAGCGCTTAGCGACGGCTTACGGTTTGTCACATAATGGTCACAGGATAATGGAGTGGACGTTGACATTGACTGATTTACTTATACAAATTAAAAAAAAATGTCGATGGACTTGCGCCCTCGTACGTAGATTTTTTTCAAAGCCAATATTAAACTACTTTTGATTATAAGAAAATGTATTATGTATAAAAACGGTAGGTATTATTAATATGAAAGATAGAATTAAAATTTTTGACTATTATTATCTGTCTACAATAATCTTAAAACATATGCACGTGCATTATTTTTCTTCTTCGTTCTCTTCTTCATCAGTCCGTAGAAAGCCGATGCTGACGTGGGTATCTCCCGTTAGAGGAAGGATTTGCCTCTTGACCCCTACGCTTAGCCAGGCGTCATCTCTATCCTCGATTAAGAATCAAAATCAGATGCTTTGTCACCCTTGAGGACTAAGATGGAATGCCTCGTTTCCAGTAAAAAGGTATCCGGTTATATACAATTTCCATACGAAACACCAGCATTAAGCTGCTATATCACGCTGGTTTCTGTGAGAGCGTGCTCCGACCCATTCGTGCTAAAACCATAATATACCTGCAGCATGGCTCTATCACGTAAAAATTAGATTAATAAAAATACCTTATACTAAAACACTAATTTCATAATCCCATTAATTGAACATAACAAGCAAGCAAAGGTTGGTCACCGCGATTTGTCATACTAAAGAACAATGCACTCGTCAACCGTCAATGGCCACGAATCACGATGAGAGAGTACACGTGTAGTCGAGTCTCGTGTAGACGCGCGTGGCGATTAGCGAATTATCGGACGTGCTAATACAACTTAATTGCCTTCGCGCGATGATCACGTTGGAGATTGAATTTCGTCGACATATTAATACAGCGAAGAGACAACCCTTAAAGAATTATAATGAGCTTTCCGCTATAGTTGTATGTAGGAACAAATAATTTAATATTAAAAATTAAAAACCCGATTGCAAGCAAATCTATAATTTAACTTCCTCCCATTGCTTAACTTCAGAACACAGCACTGCTGCTTGGCGGCGGAAATAGGAACGCCCAGACGGGCTCATAGGAAGATAAGGAATCCTGCCACCTGTTAAAACCTTAATAATATAATTTAAAACTTTAAAGATGCAAAATGAAAAGGAAAAAAGAACTCCTTTACAATTAAATTTACTAAAAAATATTCAAACGGCTTATTGCCGCCAAAATAGTTAACAGGTGGTAACTACCCAGGAGTACTTCTAGACTTTAAGTTTCGGTATCAAAACAGTAGGTAGATACTGATAAGCACTTTATAATCTAAAATAAGATATTAATACAAAATCATATTATAATGAACACGTTCAATACAACAAAGAAATCAAACGTCAAAACGATGCCAACCACCATTCCCACCGGCATTCCCACCAGCATTGCACAATTGAACACATTTTTGGATCTGCAGTTCAATTGTGCAATGCACCAGCGAAAATTGACAATTTGAATATTTGTACAAATGTTGGCTAGGATACCAACTACGGACTAGTGGCGTAATTTCCACGTACCGAGCGTAAGCCAAGCGATGGATATTTATATATTATATTTATATTACTGATTAATTGCATCAGGCATCACGGCACTGGAACATTTCTTGGAGAGTTACTAAGTTGTTTAAGAGTTGTTTCTTGGGGAGAAACTAGTGCCATATTAGAAGTTTAGTTTAGAAAGGAGATTTTATTATCATGTGAGATTAATTTGGCACGTGGAACTTATCCGCGTGACTGGGGACTGTGTATACGAGTTCTGGCGGATATGTCTATGGTTTTATTCATTTCTATAAATGGTTGGAAGGGTTAGTAAAACAGGCTAGCGTATTAAGCCGAATTTTACGATAGTTTCTCACAGTCGATGAAAGCTTAGATATGACTATCTAAGCTTTCATCGACTGTGATGTATTTAATATGGTAAACCTCATTTTCGATTTTTTATTTATAAGGGTGGCAAATGAAAACAAAGTCCGAAATTTAAATTTATTTCTCAAAACTTTCACTAATTCGTGTCCCCATGGTATCATAGTTAATCAACATTAAATTAACTTATAACAAGTTCGACATAGTAGAGCTGCAGCGTAACATAGATGCAGCACGAACGGGTCGTCTTTCTCCGTCACTCTTCTACGATGAGATAGGAATTCCAGACTCTTGGCGGGACGCTTTGGTTGTCGTCATATTACGCACATCTGAACTACATGTTTTGCTTCATCGTTCGTCATTCGTCCAGTAAAAGAGTCAAATAATTTTTCAAGTCTGTCTTTTGGCAAGGCAAGGCTCAGGCACTTACAGTCTTGATCTTATCATTTAAGTGGTGCTAATCACTTTACAGATTGAATCGTATTCCAGCACTGGTGCACAAATATTTAACTTACGACATTACTGACTAATCTAAAATAGAATACAATGCACAGAACATGCCATATCAAACTGTTTTATTCGTAATTGAGACACAAAATCGATAATTATATGCGTGTGGTGTGCATATGTGTAGATCGATTCGACACGCACACACGCAACTGTAAGCAGAGTAGTATTTGCCTTAAAGTAAGAAAATTATAATTAACGTTTCCTTTGTCTTATCATATTTATTTATTTTTAAAGAATAAGAGTGACAAACGAGCACACAGTCCACCTGATGGAAGTTGATGGTGTGGTCCATAGTCATCTACATTTATCCTCGATTAAGAATCAGAATACAGATTCGTTGTCACCCCAGAGGACTAAGATGGAATGCCTCGTTTCCAGTAAAAAGGGTCTCCGGTTCTCTACACTCACTATACGAAACACAGCAGCATTAAGCTGCTATTTTTCTCTGATATTCTTTGAGAACGTGGTCCTACCCCGATCGAGCCGACTCATTTGTGCTACGATCATAATATAACTGCAGCGTGGCTCTACCACGTTTATTGTTACGTTAATATATAAATGGGTAGGTAAATGTATGAGGTCGGAGTGAGCCACTTACGTCTGTCTAACTGTAAACTGCACTTGCTTACTTGGTTTCTGTGCGGTTATAATTCTATGGAGTCTAATATTTTATATCATTTCAAATCATTATTATCATCTTTACTATCCGTATTGTAGCGGCGTAAAAGAATCCATCACCCTATTACGTCCCGTGGGTGTCGCAAGAGGTGAACATGAGAGATACTAGAAAAATCTTTTCGCTTCGTATAGATAGATGGCTTTTAATATTCGATAGAGTCGGGCTGCAACTTTATTATGGTTCCAGCACGAATGGATCAGCTCGACTGGGAAAGGACCACGCTTTCAAAGATTTATGCTCCTGTATTTCGTTTGATGAGTGTAAAGAACCGGAGATCCCTTTTTACGGGAAACGAGGCATTCCATCCAGTCTAGTCCAGTCCAGTCCTCAGGGGTGACAACACATTATTTTGATTATTAATCGAGGATAGAAATATAGATGTCTATGGGCCACAGCATCCACTTACCATGGATTGTGTGCTCGCTTGTCACCCTTATTTTATAAAAACCATCAACATAACTATCTCGTTTACATCAGATGTAAAATATCCCGACCGGTGACTTGCAGCAGCGTCCTCAAAAGTGCGAGACGTTTGGTACTGCGACATGCGTGACGAGGAAATTTTCTCTACAACAGGAAAGGCCAGGACAACGGTGGAATTGGACGGACCAATAAATAAATAAAAACATTTTATTTCGACCATCATGAATCATTTGTCAGTAATACAAGAACCTTTAGCCTATTTGTTAGTAAAAATAAAATAAAAGTTAAGCCTACTTAACCTAAGACAGGAACGATTTGACATCACATGAACCATACAACAGTGGTTCAAGTACGTACAATAGAACCTGTCAGCAAATGCCCTCAGGATGCTACTGGAGCTGGCCCGGACTCTGCACAACAAGGATGTGCACCGCTTTCGCATAGTAGTGTAACAGCAATACACGCACATCGCCGAACATCCCTTATGTACTGCAAAATCTTGGCAGCCCCATCAGCATCCTGAATGCATTATTATACTGTGTACACGCATGGCGTTAAACTGTTTCTGCGTGTAATCGACCCACAGACTATATAAAAAGTAGAAGAAAAAAGAATTTCAGCTATTATTTAACTGGCTCTTTGTTTACATCATGAAAAATTTATTAGAGAGTTTTTATCGTTCCCGTTCGTATCTTTATACGATCTTGGCACGCATTTCGCTTTCTTTGTATTATATGTACCCGAATATTCCTGCGCCAGTTAATATGCGTCATCATTCTAAACTTACTTAAAATTTATTGATTTAAGATATTTATATCGTAGAGAGTACGCGCGAAGCACTGTCGAACATAAGTTCACATTGTCATAATGTTGGCGACCAGTTTTGATCCTCGTATATAGTGTCATTTATCTACTCGTATATAAATAAAATGATGGAGGTTTGCAGTTGTGCGCCTATCACGAAAAAACTACTGGATAGATTTCTTCTCTCACTTATCTAAAAAAAAAATTGCTATATCTTCCTTTAATATAAAGTTATTAAAGTAACAACGTTAAGAAACAACGATTTTTATAAGCACTACGTGTTCAGTGATGTGTGTAAGCAACGCGGACTAAGTCGCGGGTATCAGCTAGTCTATTATATCTTTACTCTGTGGGACTTTTTGACCACAGCCTATTAAGCGTTTGACATTGGCCTTAGAGTAATAACACAATATATCATAATATGCTTGTAGGTGGTAGTTACTCTGAGACAATGGCAGTAATAAACGTCAATAAACGACATAATTTGTCCAAGCGTCAATTATGTGTTTGGCATTGGCAGTATGAACGTCAAAATGTATTTTTTTAAATTTAATGTATTTGTCACACATATACAAAATGTTAGCTTTCTGCACTTCTTCTCCATATATACTTTAACGACGGCAAATCTGACATTCGTCCGTGGGCGTAATATGCTTAAAAAGGGTACCAAAGTTTTCGCTTCAAGTACCTATTAATATACGGATAACCTACATGTACGTTCTTAAATTGTGTATTCCAAGATAAATTACTGTATTCTTTTTAGCGTTTAATTATATTAACATACGCACTGTTGAAATAAGAAGTGCTATCAACTGTCGTCTTCACAATGGCCGGCTTTCTCAGCCTTTCCCCTTTTGCTTATTCTTTTACAGAACTAAAAGTTTCCAGATGCATATCTATGTGTCGTGCCTAACGTCTTTGACATTTCTTAACATGGTCCGGGGTGAGCACTCATGTCGCTAATGCCAATTAGACCTAGCGGCACTAAACAAACGACTGGGCGGGCCGCGGCTGTGACCTAGTCTATTGTACTTGTATTAATGCTTTGGATTTGCGCACAGCACTCTTCTTCTGCTGAAATCTATAGAGAAATAAAAGATTTTTTAAATAAGGCTAACTCATCGACAATCTGCGTACTAATATAAGTGGTAGAATCATGCCATAGCTTAATTATAGTTGTAGCACGAATGGGTCGGCTCGACCGAGGAAGGACCACGCTCTCACCCATCGTAAAATAGCAGCTTAAAGCTGCTGTGTTTCGTATGGTGAGTGTGTGACTACCGCCGCCATGAACAACTGCAACACCAGGGGAATTGCAGGTGCGTTGCCGGCCTTTTAGGAAGGAGTAAGCTCTTTTCTTGAAGGTCTCTAAGTCCTATCGGTCCGGAGAAATTATATATAATATTAATTTTTACTGGATACGAGGCATTCCATCTTTGTCCTCAGAGGTGACAACGTATCTACATTTTGATTCTTATTCGAGGATAGATACAGATGTCTAGATGTGCCACAGTGTCCACTTACCATCAGGGGCTGTGTGCTCGCTTGTCACCCACCCTTATTATATATAAGAAAATAGACCTCACCCATATTTTGCATCAATGGGGAGGATTTTTCCCTAGTTACCACGTTTGGCAGGTGGGTTTGGCAACCGCAGTTTTTTTGAAACAGAGTTGTTATTAGAAAGGCGCTACTGTCCTTCTCCCGATTTGATTCCCTCTGTCGCCTCTTACGACATCCACGGAACGGTATTGGGTAGTAAATATTCTTACTCCGCTACTCGGTCGGTGCGAGGAATACTTTTTCTTAATAAAGTTTTAGCTGTATAACCATTTTAAAGGTTAAACAAAATGATGAATAAATTAATTTACAAAAGGGGGAGTAGAAAACGTATATCGAAGTTACCGTACAGCGTACCGACGCGGTGTATAATTAAATTGCAAAATTAAGATGCACCTTTCTGTGCACCTCGTTTTATTTTACTAGCGTAAATATTGCATGTAGCCCAGTCTGCGCGTCAGCCGGTCTAACAATATTTATTTTGGACGTGGATTTCTTAAGACGTTCTTGCGCCTGCAAAGCAATGTTTGATTTTATCTTTTTTATGGAATTGAAGTGACAAACAAACTTACAGTCTACCTGATGGTAAGTGGATACTGCAGTTTATAGTCATCAACAGCCAACTTCAAACGAAGAAGGCTACAGATGCGTTGTCATCTCTGAGCATTAAGATTAAATGTCTCGCAGCCTGTAGTTATACTGGCTCTCCGTTCAGACCGAAACAGACCAATACAATAACTTGTATTTACACTAAGGTACTTCTTTAATTCTTTAATGTTCTATAAAAGTTCTATGATGGTAATCTATTAACCCATTTCGTTCCGTGTGCCGTAAGAGGCGACTACCATCATCACCATCATTACAGCCCTTCACAAGTCTTCTGCTGAACATAGGCCTCCCCCAAGGAATGCCAAAAAGCACGGTCCTGAACCATCTGCATCCATCGAATTCCTGCAGGTCTTACCAGGTCGTCATTCCATCTAGTGGGGGGACTATAGGCGACTATAGGCTATGCCAAAAATATTTAATGGCTTCCGATAGATGCCGTAGACCGGGGACGGGAAGCAGCGTCAAATATGCGAAACATCTGGTACTGCGATCCTCATTCCGCCTGTCAACCGTGACGATTATGGCAAATCCTCTCTAAAATGGGAGGGGCTCAGTTCCAGCTGTGGAGTTTGCCTACTGATAAACATGAATGGTGGTAAGCTCTTGAAATCGCCAATCACTAGCCTCATCGGGACACTCGCACTGGTTAGATATATTAAACATAATGTGACGCATTTCATCTTAGTCCTTTAGAAGTAACAACTCACCCATAGTATTTGCTTGTAGTTGACAAATGTCCATTAGCAGCAAGAAGCCACCTTCCATCTGGTATACTGTCAGCTTGTTTGCCGCTTGTTTAAATTCAAATATATTCAATTTTTTCTGTGAGTATATTAATTAAAAAAGAGACATTAATATTGTTTCACAATTGGCGAAGGTATCGCGTAATATGCATACAAATAAAATATGTGTGCAGTTCACACGCGGTAGAAGTTATACCTTCAGAAAACTAAACTTCGGCAGAATGAGACGAATGCAGAGTATTAGGAGTAGGATAATTGTAGGGTTTATTTATTGTAAGTAATATTGTTAACAAATTTAAAATTACATTATACATTGATAATGTAATTTTTAAATTTGTTAACATAATAAGAAACACTGTATACTGTATTCTATCTCATTCTCTCGCAGGCTAAATCCTATAGATGTATATCTTTGTCTCTTTTTAGTGTCGCTTTTTTGTGTTCATCGAGTTTCAAATCACAAATTTTTTTATAGAATAAGGGTGACAAACGAGCACACAGTCCACCTGATGGTAAGTGGTTGCTGTGGCCCATAGACATCTACATCTATCTTCGTTTGCGCATTTAAATGCAGATACGTTGTCAGCCGTGAGGATTACGATAGAATGCCTCTTTTCCAGTAAAAAGGGTCTCCGGTTCTCTACACTCACCATACGAAACACAGCAGCATTAAGCTGCTATTTTACGCTGGTATTCTGTGAGAGCGTGGTCCTTCCCCGGTCGAGCCGACCCATTCGTGCTACAACTATACTATTAATATAGCTGCAGCATGGCTCTACCACGTATAAAAAAGAAAAAGAAATATCGAATGTAAGTTTTGAAGTGAAAGCAAAAGAAGTTTTCACTTCAAAACTTACATTCGAATTGAAAATGTACTCTTTTTTGAAGTCAGTAAGTTAAAATATGACGCGTCACGTGCTAAGTTCACCAAGCCGCTTGCCGAACGTGCCGCTTGTGGCAACGTCTACCCTTGTAATAAGCTTATCCGTTGACGATATTAAAGATAACAGGCCGGCGTAATTTAATCTGCAATCTACACGGCATCGTTACATAGTTAAAGGCACACTAGATCTGACCTGGATACCTCATGAGGCGGAGAATAGTGACGCGGTCTCCCGAGCGTTACACCTCTAACATTTTGTCGCGGGCCGGGTATCGCAGATGCGAGATGCAATCTTTTGTATGTAGCGCATATAGCGGGAAATATATTTTCGTATGTCAAGAAGCGAGAGCCGTGGTGGCTCGGGGGACAAACATTAGTAAATTAAGCACTGCATATTCTTATTTGACTCTAGAATGGACATAAAACTATTACTGACAAAAGAGACAACAAACAGTGGCCTACAAAACGACTTACGTGGTAAAGCCATGCTGTTGTATATTATAATTACCGTGCGAATGGGACGGCTCAACCGGGGAAGAGTACCCACACTCGCACAGAATACCAGCGTGAAATAGTAGCATAATGAACAATTTTGTAATGCGTACAGCAAAGGAGTGGAATAATTTGCCGGCGTCTATCTTTCCGTCCGAATACAATCTGGGCGTCTTCAAGGCAAGAGTGAATAGGCTTTTGTTACGCTAAGACAGTGCGATTTACCATCTAGGGCTGCATCACCACTTACCACCAGGTGGGATTGTGGTGAAGCACTGGCTTATAATAAGTAAAATAATAATAATAATGCTATGTTTTACTGATACCGTGGCATCGCTTATTACTTCAAAGGATTCTCTGCAACACTGCGCGCTTTTTTAACGCGCTGTGAAGAATACACGAATGTGTATATAGCAAAGGTAGTAAATGAAAGTAAAAACTCTCATTTAACACCTTTTCTTTTATAGAAAAAGAAAGATGGTAACTTATTTAACAAAATAATTACTTAACCTTTATTCCGATACTAGGTGGTAGGAATCCTCTCTCCAAAGGATTCAGTCTGGGTAGATACCACCCTCCTTCATATTTCTGCCGACAAGCAGCAGTGCGTGCACTGCTGTGTTCCAGTCTGAAGGGTATAGAGAGCCAGTATACTTACACGCTGTGAGGCGTTCCATCTTAGTCATCAGAGGTGACAATGCATCTGTAGTCTTCTTTGAAATTGACTGCAGGTGTCCATGCACTGCAGTAGCTGCTTGTCGTCCGGTGGACTGTGAGTTCGTTTGTCAGTTTTTTAATTGTAGGTTGCAGCATCCATTTACTCTCAATTGTTACCCTTACTTCTGTTACGAAACACCAATGGTAGCTTGTTTACAAAAAAGGTAAAGAGTTCATTAAACTTCAATCCAATACTGCAACTTAAAGGGTCAACAAACCACACGACCAGACATCTTACGCAAACTATTGTTTCAGGCCGTTTAAAACGTTTCGCCCTTCAAAGATATTATCATGTGTATTGACAGGTCAAAAACCAGAAAGCAGCCTTAATAAAATTGTTGTAAAAACTAAGTTGCTTTGATAAGTTTTTTCATAGTCCTGCCGAATCGTGCCTATTATTCGTTACACCAGACATACTTTTTATATCCTAATTACAAACACTAAAAGTTTAGTGAATATTTAAAATGGAAGATTTTCGGTAAAAACTTAGGTACTAGCCTGTTTGCAACCAATCACTGACATTGACAACTTCCGTGACTCTTAAAAATTGGTTTGTTAAAAAATATATAAATATATTTAAACTGCAAAATCACACAAGTCCTATATTTGTAAGTATAAAAAAAACACAATTAAATTATCATGTTGCTTCACAATTACACCAATATTGGTTTATTGGTCTTGATTTGAAAAAATATCTCAAGTGTTTTCTTACAAGAGGCTTCTAAATAGATAATGTGTGATGTGTAAATCACTTGAAGACTAAAATATAGTGAATTATTTGTGTGTTTGCTTCTATGCTTATCAAATGTGGACAGACCTTATAAGATGAACTCGCTCATCAAGGTAATTTTGAAGACGAGTTTCATAATTATATTTATACAATGTGACATTCAATACAATAAAAAAATGAAATGATCTATCATCTAATTGCTTGATATTTGACGACCAATGTTTAATGTTATTCATTTGTTAACTGAAACCTAGGTCAGTGTATCCAAAGAAGCTAAAGCTAACTGAACTTTATTTATAACTCTATATTTTATACGTGGTAGAACCACGCTGCAGCTATATTATGGTTGTAGCACGAATGGCTCGGCTCGACCAGTGAAGGTCTACGCTCTCACAAAATATCAGCGTAAAATAGAAGCTTAAGCTGCTGTTTTTCTTATGGTGAGTGTAGAGAACCGGAGATCCATTTTTACTGGTATCGATGCATTTTATCGTAGTTCTCAGGGGTGGCAACGCATCTGCATTTTGATTCTTAATCGAGGACAAATGTAGATGTGTATGTGCCACAGCATCCACTTACCCACTGTGTGCTCGTTTGTCATCCTTATTCTATCAAAAAAAAAACAAATAGTATACCCGATTTCAATCTGGACTATCGTCACAACACCAAAAAAATTGTTAATTACAAATTTACGTGTAAATTTGCCACGTAACACGTGCCTCCTCTAATCTCAGAAAAATTGTAGAGCATTATAGAGTCCTCCGCGTTGCCCAGCGTTAATTGGCGGACTTTTCATGTCGTCGAAATGTAATTAACTTCTCAGATATGTTTCCTTACACCGCTAGCACGTGACAAATCACCACTTAAAATTGTAATTACAATTTCAGTGTTGCCAGTGGTAATCGAACTGGAATTGTTCTCCTATAATGAAGTTTACGGCGAACGCTTAGTCCCTGAGACGACTCTCCTGAAAATTATATAAATGAAATCTAATATTTGCATTATTTGACTGGTTTAACTGGTTTAGCAATAAATTGCTGCGCTGGGGGCCGCGGGTTCAAATCCCGCACGTCACAAGTATTTGTATGACCTACAAATAATTAATAAATTGTTATGAATGAATTTTCCGGGTCTGGATGTTTGTCCTTGTGAAATTTATGTATGTAAACTGCCTCTACAATACAGGAGAAAATATTTGTGTGGGGGTAACATGCCCACGATATATCACATGCCGTCATGAAATCGTTCACGCGCAAATGTTACGTATTCTATTATTTACGCGCTGTTATAACACAATTACTTTGGTAACAGGCGTGTTATAACACTAGTTGGGTTGTGACGACGTATGAGAATGCACTACCCCATATTCCATGGGAGTCGCAAGAGGCGAGATAGGAAAATGAAACAGATTGGCAGCGGCATTTTCCTGATAACAACTCAAAAATAGTAAAAAACCGCGGTTGCCAACATCCTTTCAAGTGTGTAAACTATGGCAAATATGTTTAGAAGGCAATAGGGGACGCCTATGTTCAACAGCTGACTTTTGACGATGTTATAATATGTTGATGTTTAGTATAATGTTTTAAAATTGAAAGAGAATATTAACAAACTTATTGAGCGTAATGAACGTACATACGTATTGTTATTAGTCATATTGGTGAGCAAGAGACAAAATTACAAGTTGACATAGACAATAGACAATATGTATGAAATATTAAACAAACAGATTCAATATAACCCATTTAATGAATGAGGAAAATGATATTTTTACACATTTTTATAGCACAATGTATGGACTACATTATTATTCACATTGTGCTTTATTGATGATATTTATCACCACTTCGGCGAATTCATCCTCTGGTTTACCAGTGCATTAGTTGCTTTTGTTTTGCTTCAGATATACTTGGTAAGAATATTATCACGCAGACAATCCTTAAGCGTTTTCTATAGTTAATACGGCCAGGAGTATAGGACCTCGTTTGCACTACTTTACCGAGCTGGGCTCATACGTTCCGGTTGCGAAGCAAAACCTGGTAGATCAAGTTCGTTACTACATTATGCGTTTACCTGAGGCGACTTGATTCCGTGGCTAATGCAAAAATCAAATAAAAAAAGATCGCCTTTTGCATTTACAGCACCCCAATACCGCTCACATCGTTCTAACATTATGTCGGTTGGGTTCCCTTACCATAGGCTTACGTCTGGCTAAGTTTTTAATAATCTCAACTTGATTACAATACTAAATTTTAAAATACTTAAAATTAAGACGGAGTAGTTTCCGCAGTCACTAGACTAAATAATACTTTGCAACATATATATAGTTTTTTGCGGAGTGGCTAGATCGCCCAACACTGGGTAGGTTTGTACTACATGTTTTTTTTTTTTAAAAACGTTACCTCCACACTAGGACTTTCTCCTGTATCGTGGAGGCAGTTTACAAACATAAATTGCACAAGGACAAACATCCAGACCCGGAACAATTATTTGTAGGCCATACAAATACTTGTTCCGTGCGGGATTCGAACCCGCGCCCCCCAGCGCAGCAACTCATTGCTAAGCCACTGCGCCACGGAGCGGTCAATGTGCTACATGTACTACATGGAGCTTGTTAATCCCCCAAATGTTTTGAATTGCACACATTGAACGCGAAGCGGTGATGTAGTAGTGCTCTATTGTCACCAAATGAAAAAATCGCGATCCACTCAACTTATATTACTTCCGCTTTATATTGTATATAATAATAAAGTACACCAATAGCAAGAGGAGATTTCAATTAATACTTCTGACTTAGTTATAAGATTATTTATTTCGAATTCGATTATTGTTTAAAAAAAAGTTAATTGAAAATAATTTCACTTGGACGTCAGTTGGGCGGTATGGATGTGAACAAGATATCTTTTGAAAAATTGAACTTATCACCTTGATTTTTTTATTAGCTTTAGATTTTAATCCATTGGAAGCCTTTTGAATTTCAATGTTGTAAACCGTCCCGTTCATTAAAGTTTTTTTTTTTAATTTTTTTTAATTATTTGACAATTTTTTTTCGGTAACAAAATACGAATCACCGTTCGAGGTGTACACTTTTGGATTTTCCAAATTTATTTCTGTTTTGTGTTATTTATGTGTTGTATTTACCTATATAGTTTTTTAAGTTTATTTGTATTACTAACACGCTATTGAACTACGATGTCTGAAAATCAAACATTTTTACTTTACTTAATTACTACAACCACACCGAACAGGGATTCTCGTTTTTAGCATTCCGCAACTACGTAGTTCATAGCAAAATATCATAATATATACAAAAGTATTATATTACTTTCAGTTCTTATTCTTCGATTTCCGCGGTATGCGTACTGTGTACAACTGTACATATAATCGAAGCTCAAATTATAGTTTTCAACCGCAAGTATTATTGTCTTGAAACATGTACGAAGCGGCACGACGACCAGCGTACTTGTAACAACTGCATAACTTAATACAGGGTTTCAAAACGCGTTAATAGTTGTGCTTCATTACATGCAATAACGTAAAAGCTTTTAATTTGCGTCCTCTGCTGTCTAATGTATGATTATTACCGGCAACACGATTTCTCTCCGGAAGCGATGCGTTACTTTGTATGAGAGCATCTGCATCGTTTTGTAATAGATTGAGTTGAGTTAATTCATTCATTTTTTTTCAACATAATAACTACCAATTAATACTGCAAATATTTTCCTTCTAATTCCGCCTATGTTGATAGACTTTATGTCAATTCGTTTACTAGAGAATGAATCTGAATAACATTGAAGTAATGTACTTAATTCTTACTAGAAGAGATGCCGAGACTTGGACGTTTTCAACACGCGTTAGAGCCCGTGGGCTCACATTTATTAAGTCAGTGCTATAAAAGGTACTGTGCCTCTTTCCACACACCTGCACTGCCGCACAGATTTTTTTGCGGCGTCTGTTATAGTAAGTAATATATATTAATTCAATGCTGAATAATTTCTTAATCAAAATAAGCACATGATACACAAGCGAACACATAAAACATAGAGAATCTATGATCTCTTCTTTAGCGCTCATTTTGAATTCTTCACATGCACCACATTATCCAACTCACCTTATGCCGCAGGAAGTAGCGACTAACGGGTAACAGGCCCTTTAGGACTACGCTTATGTACTCTTCAGGGCACACGGACTTATGGCCCATATCGGTATCAATTAGTAAGTCGAATTCAGAACTACCTACAATAAACCCAGCAGATTTTTATTATAAACTGAAAAAAAACAGTAGCGGCATATTTCAATGTCTTGTTATGATTTTCTGACGAACTCCAGTTGATTAGTTTTTTGTCGCCATAATTAGGAAAGTAAATGAATTTTATATTATGAGGTTGCAACTTCCCTGGCCTATATGTATTCCTTTCCGCATATTCAGCGGAGCTTACAAACGGATTCCATGCGGTGCACCGGATGAGCGACACTCGTCAAATACTATTTCCAATTACTTATTTTTAGCGCCGCGTTAATTTAGTTTAAATGGATGGTGGCGGCTCTAAAACAAATCATTAAATTTATTTTAATTTGGTTTAGTTAAATGTTTATAATATACCAGACTTTTAAAATTTATTTGAGGAGCGAACACCATACTCATTTGAAGTGTACCTACATAAAATTCAAAATCTCTACATAGCATAAAGCAAAGTCGCTTCCCGCCGTCTGTAGCGCTTAGATCTTTTAAACTACGCAACGTATTTTGATACGGTTTTCATCAATAGACAAGATGATTTAAGAGGAATGTTTGTATGTATAATACATGCATATTATATTATTCTTCTGTCCGTGTGTATGTGACTGAACTCCTAAACGGCTGGACCGATTTTGATCAAATTTTGTGTGTGTGATTAAGTTGATTAGAAAATGGTTTAGATTCACAATTGGACCCGATAGGTGCCGGTATATCTTAACCCAAAAACAGTTTTGATAATAGAGTAACATTATATTATGGTTGTATCCAGCTCTCACAGAATACCAGAGTAAAATAGCAGCAGCGGACCCTTTTCACTGGAAACGAGGCATTCTATCTTAGTTCTTAGGGGTGACGACGCATCTGCATTTTGGTTTTTAATCGAGGATAGATGTAGGTGTCTATGGACCACAGCATCCACTTACAATCATGTGGCTTATTTGATCGTTTGTCACTTATTCTGTAAAAAAATAACAGTTGAAACTAAATTAACAATTATTATAAATTACGCAGCGACTTTTCAATAATGTTTACTTGCAAGGTGTGATTCTAATTATATTATTTTAAAATGATTCAAAGGTTATTATATTTTTCTATTATTATTTTTACACGAACTTACAGAAAAACTGGCTTATGATAATTTGTTCTACAAAATAGGATATATTTACTTAAAAAGTAAGAAGTATTTTTAAATTATTTATATAGAAAGTTTTAGTCTCGATATTCCAACGCAATGATTCAGTAGTAGTTAGTATACTTACCTAAATTTAGGGTTATAAGAAATATTCTGAACTCATCTGTACGTACAGATTTCAGAACAACGTTAAGAAGTTCTGTCTGGGTAAGCATTAGCAAGTTAAACATGACAAACAAAAAGTTGTATATGTTCCTGACATCAGTTTGTAGACTAAGGTTTATCTTATGAAATGTGAGACAATGCAAAATTTTAGCGTGAAAAAGACGATGCTGTATATTATGTGGGACAGGAGTGTCACGATAAAACATTGGAGCCAATGCAAATTCAGTAATAGTGTTAAGATTTTGATCGTGGTGTAAGAATATCAACTATCCCATATCGTCCCGTGGGTGTCGTAAGGGGCGACAGCGTAAAACAAAATAGGAGATGATATGGCAGTCCTATCATAGGACTTTGATAGACTGTAATGAATGATTGAATGAATAAGGAATTATGCCATCTTTATGTATGTATATAATTCTTCTGTACTTATGTTTGTCACTGGTCTAACTCCTCCTAAACAGCTGGACCGATTTTGATGGAATTTTTATATTTTCTAAAATTTTGTTAGTGCTTGTTCCAGTGAATACGGTCAACTTAAAGTTCACAAATGTTAAGTGTATTGTGATTTTACATAATACAAAGTTACTATTCTTGGAATTCTCTTATAAATCCTACTTTTACTCTTAGAAGTTTGTCTTGTCTTATTTTACATCATCAGCAACATCATTATTACAGCCCCTCATAAATCTACTGTTGAACTTAGGCCTCCCCAAGGAATTCCACAAAGCAAGGTCCCGAGGCTCCTGCCATTAACTACCTGCACTTTTGACCAGGTCGTCACTTCTACTAGTTGCAGGGCCGCCCTACACTCCGCTTAACGTTACGAGGCTCTACCTTAAGAACCTTTCTCCTCCATCGGTTATCAATAAGGCCCATTACCCATAGGCACTTTGCCACTTCACCTAATTGATCCTTTAGGCTATGTCTGTTTCTGGTATACTGCGAGTATCTTTTTCGGATCCTATCGGACAGTGAACGTGCATAGCCCTCTCCATAGCTAACTGAGCGGCCTTAATAAGCTTCCTTATACAGTCAGGAGTGAAGGATCACGTTACAGTTCCATTATTTCACATAGAGTTGACAAGAGACGCACTAGATAAAAGGTTATCGACTAAATTCTGAATACATTGAAGATGGGCCAAATTACGAGTAATCTTAACCGAGGAGCATGTATGCATCGCTACCATATATATTGTGGTGCTAAGTAATTTGTGTAAGAAGTGGATGGGGTGTGTCAGGATCGCGCCAAATAGTAGTCCGTAGTCTCTGCCTACCCCTCTAGGTGACAGATGTGAGAGTTTATGTTCTGTTATTTCACATATTTAGTCGTTATTACTAATCTAATTTAATAATTATTGTTCAGTTGACCTTGAATGGATGGATTATATTGATGATCAAGGTTATCTATCCATTCAAGTTTAAAAGCCCACAGCAGTGTACTGATATGGGCATTACTCTCTCCCGGGTTGCACAACCAAGCCCAATTATTAGTTGTTAAATATATAATTATATGTTAATATCGTCTTTAATTATATGACTCGTCAACCATTATATACTTCAAATGTTGTTTGATAAAAAAATATTATCTGGACACAAAAGGCTCGTTAAGAGGAAAACTCGCAACATCATTATTTACAAAGTTACGAACAGCTGTGTCAATATAAAATTTTCTCGAAATGAGTAGGTTTATTAATATGAAAAGTCTTAGTTTAAATGAAAATTGTCTTTAAAAATAATAAGGTATTGTTGTACAAGAACGTTAAAAGATATTTTTGAAGTCATAAAGGCAATGCCACATGCAGTGCAGTACCTATCAATAATCAGTGCGTTTCGAGTTGTTCGATTATTATTGATTTTTAGTCAAATCAATTCGGTAAGAAAGAGCTAGTACATTTAGGTTATAAATTGCAAAAACAGAATGTTAGTTACATATTTTATATTTGAGAGTTAAAATACAAATTTTATTCAATATTCTGTTGTATTTATGCATGATAATGTAACAATCGAAACCTAGATTATCAGTTAAGTAAAATATTTCATCATTTCTATAATTTCAAAACTTTTATCACCCTCTATTGCAATTACAACATTTTATAGTACAAAATACTGGTGACATTTTTACCGAAAGGAAAAATAGATATTTTTTTTAAATACTAAATTATTATTAATTTAGAAAAAAACAAAAGCGATTAAAAATAACTAAATTCAAATCATGTGCACCCTACTTTACGCGTGGCAAGAATCAATGAATTTGTGACGTCCTTGCCTTTGAACCGGCCGCTAGCTTAAAAAATACGAACTAAACTTATTAATTTTGGAAAAAGAAAACAAAAGCGATTAAAAATAACTAAATTCAAATCATGTGCACCCTAATTTACGCGTGGCAAGTATCAATGAATTTGTGAGGTCCTTGACTTTGAACCGGCCGCTAGCTTAAAAGATACGAACTAAACTTATTAATTTTGGAAAAAAAAGCGATTGAAAATAACTAAATTCAAATCATGTGTACTTTACGCGTGGCAAGTATCAATGAATTTATGAGACCCTTGACTTTGAACCGGCCGCTAGCTTAAAAGATTACTTCAAATTAGAAGTATTTATTTATAGATAGAGTAAATATCTATGCCACAGGCTTCTACTTTGTTCACTTATTACACCATATTTTTCCTCACGGTTAAAAAGTCACCCGGTATTTCAAAATCTATACGATTAGCTTAGCTTTACGGTATCTCTGCGGCTTGCATTATACTCCGAATACTTTCCTCCTGCTTAGTGATAAGAACTTTATATCGTCTTGATGAATATTCGTCTCTGTGGCTTCTTTATAAAAAGTCATGAAGACAAAGATTAGAGCATGTTCTGAATATTTAAATTATACAAACTAACAATCGTACAGTTCTTGCTTTTTGATTGAAGCTTTAGTCGTAACATTGTCGATTGACTCTGGCTGGCCACCCACTACTTTTAAACCCTTACGGCCATCATTCAGTTCGCTTTTCTTGATATGTTTGAATGTTCCTTTTCACTCCGATTAAGGCTCATATAAAATGATTGTAACCTATTCGGTCGTAGGTTGATAACCCGATGCTATAGAAATTGTACACAATATTGATCTAAGTACGTTTATCGACTTCCCGACAGACTGCGGATTTCTCGTTCTTAACCAGTTTACTTGGTTTGTAAAAAATCACATGACCTTATCGCGTTAACTTCAACTGTAACTTAGATGATAGAAAGTTCAATTTAAAATATTCTAGATGACGTTTGAAAACCAATTTCGCTCTCAGCAGCCAGCTCTTTGCTTGCATCTATAATAATTCAGTGTGGCGCGTGACCGCGTACTAGACGGGCTTGTGTCGAGTGCTGAGAGCTATTCCATTAGTCGGCGATTGCAAAAGTTACTTCGATCTAATTTCGCGCAGTTTTCTTTGGAATATTAAAGTGTTTTATGTACAAAAACCTAATAATGTTGGTGTTAGTTTTCGTATAGAAAAACATGATTACCGCGAACCTGTGGAATACTCCTGTTGTCTGGTTTTGCGAACTTCTTCCATTCCTAATACTATGGTAACGTTTATCTAAAATAGGTCTTTATAGTAATTGTAACATGATATAATTGTGTAATAAAAATTAAATACGCAAGTGATAAAAAACAAAAACTATGTGATTTGTTAATAGAATTGGATAGATATCAGATTTTTTTTAGATAATAATCTGGTTAAACTTGTTTGCATACGACTTCGTTATTTTTGCAACAATGAACCAATAAGCTAACAATCGACACTTTAAACGGTCTATGTTTCATAATTGCTACAGAATAGATGACGCGACCGTTTGTTACAAGTACAAATAATAGGAGATTACTCCCGGTACTGTGGAATGTGGTTTTCGGTACATGTCTTGAGTTACATGCGGCTAGGTTTCGCAATAATACTGTAATCTAATTTCTACCTTGGATCACTTAACATAGGTGTAGTAATTCTTAACCCCTCATGGTTCTTATTGAAGCAATACAGTTTTCATTTATAATTTACAAAATTCAGCATAATTTTTTCATATGTTAAGTCTAAAATATCTCTTTTTTATGTTGTGTTAAACTACCGCCAAATATAAAAACAATTTGAAAGTTGTATTCGATTCGATAGTTAAATCATAATTTTAAGATATCTCCACGTTTGAAGTCCCATAGAGTCTGTGGGTGTGTTCGTACATTAATGGACTTTTCGTTTCACATACATCGAGATGAATTATGATATCTTTACAGACCGTTGTCATACGACTCTTAATTGCACCATGAATACCTGATTACGATTTCATTAAAATCGATTCTAGTCTTTAATTATTATTTTTTTACAATTAATCATAAATAAATGAGAAGTTGACATTGAGAAGAAATCAAATTGCACTGACATTTGGTATTTTTTCAAAATCATTCCATCATTCATTTGCAAACAGTGTACTGCTGGATTGGATTTATACTTTTCCTAAGTTGGGAAGACTGATAGTAATCACGTCGTTTGTATCCTTTACTTTGGTGTTTACAGTAATTCCTCCTTGACATTATTACCCGTTGTCGGTTGAGGCATTTTAGTTTTGGCATGATGTGGATATGTCTTCGTGATATCTTTTTCGATATTCGATTTACTTATGCTTCGAGTTTTGTCATTGTTTGATTGTTGGCTTGCTCTTTAAGCACACAATCAAAACACTCCAGATCATAGTCACGCTTACCGTGGATGTGTCAAATTGATTCACATAATTGATAAAATTATTCGTCTAAAATTATATACATCTAATAGTGGATAATAGTAGCAAGTAATCGACCCCGAGAGTTCTAGAGATCTTTCACGGAATAGATTTTTCACAAATATCTGCTATGTTTACTACTGCTACTAATCTTGAATTTTTACATGTAAGTGACAATACTGTCTTAAATTCAGAACTCTAATTATAGTGTACAATATTATTAAAATGCGAAACTAGTCATTAAATAGTACTTACATTAATATATTAGGTCCTTACATATGAAATTAGCGTTTTGTACGGGAGGAATATAAAGTCATTTTTTTTTGTAAAATATATTTAATTAATCAAAGTATGCACCGTTGTTATCTATGCACTTTTGCCATCTCATAGGTAGTTCATTGATCCCTTTACTAAAAAAACCATAGGGGCGAGAATCAATAAACTCTTTGAAGGCGGTTTGGACTGCCGCATTGTAAGAAGTTGTCCAAATTCCGGAAAAAATGGTAATCTGTTGGAGCAAGGTCCGGGGAGTACGGCGGATGTCGCAGACATTCCAATTGTAGCTCATCTAACTTAGTGGTTGTTTGTTGTGCAGTGTGTGGTCTTGCGTTGTCGTGAAGCAGCAGTGGCCTAGAGCGATTGACCAATCTCGGTTGTTTAGCAGCTAGTTCTTCCTTCATGGTTTGCAGTTGCTGACAATAGATATCTGCCGTAATCGTTTGGCCTGATTTTAGAAAGCTGTAGTGAACGACACCAGCGCTAGTCCACCAAACACTCACAAGTAACTTTTTCTGAGTCAATTTTCGTTTAGGGCAGGATTTGGCTGGGTCTCCAGGGTTCAGCCATTGCGACGAGCACTTCCGATTATCGTACAGTATCCACTTTTCATCACAAGTAATGATTCGATTTAAAATCTCTTCATTATTGTGTCGGTTGAGCAAAGTAACACAGCAGTCGACGCGTGTTTGCAAATTCTATTCACTCAATTCATGAGGTACCCATCGTTCAAGTTTTTTTACTTTCCCGATTTGCTTCAAGTGGATTAATACAGTTTTATCACTTACCCCGAAGCCTGCAGCTATCTCTGAAGTGCTTTGTGATGGATCCGCTGCCACAAAAGCCTTTAATTCTTCATTTTCCACTTTGGTCTCCGGCCGTCCACGGGGTTGGTTCTGAAGGTCGAAATTTCTAGAACGAAAAAGTTGAAACCAAAAACGTACCGTGCTTTCTTTTGCGACACCAGCACCGTACACATCATTAATCCTTCGAGCTGTTTCTGCAGCACTGGTGCCACGGTAGAACTTGTACTCGTAAATATACCGATATTTCATGTTTTCCATTGTGCGGTAAAAAGCGACAAAACAAATGAATGACTGTTTTCGAAACTCAAATGTACCAGCTAAATGAATTTATAAATTTGAATTTGGAATTCTTAACCAAAGAGGAGATATTTCAGATCAAAGTCAGTAGGACAAAATGCTAATTTCATATGTAAGGACCTAATAATTACAACTTAAATAGTATTCATGCTTTGCGTCATATTAGATAATTTTACTTTTGCAAATTTCTCGATGGTGCTTAAAATTTAAGATTTATGATCGATTATAGTTTAAATAATCATTATATTTATTGTGAAAAATCTTTTCTAATGATAGCTATACAAATCTATTTATACTACATATAAATAAAATTGGAGTGTGTCTGTAATAGCGAAGTAACTACCTTATAATTGAGTCCGGGCTAATCGTTGGAATGTCTGAACCGATGGTGATGAAACTTCACGAACACATAGAGAGCAATGCCAGGAGTGACCTAGGCTATATTTTATTCGAAAAGCTTGAATTTTTTTTTTTAAAACACTGAAAATTTCTTAAAATTAATGGTCTCTGATTATCTTAAATTTTAATCACGCCACGTTAATTGGCAAAGCCAGGGCGGTTCGCTAGATTTTAATTAATAACATTTCCCAATTGTGTCGCCGGTCCAAGGTAACAGTAAAGCCAATAAAGATTTATACCTTAAATTCTTATAATAAAAATATTGCAAATTTATTTGTTACGCTTAAACATGCAAAAATTATCTGTATCAGTATCTTAATGGTATTCCTAGAGCAACATTGCTTTCGATATTTAAATTTTGTGCTCATTTAAACTAGGAAACAAAAACTTTAAAAATTTATTATATGTTGTCAATATTGTATTCGTAATTAATACTTTTTTTTTTAGAAAATTGTATTTCTAATAGATTGATTGTTAGTGAGACGGATAGTAGTCTAACACCACAAATAGTATACGCGGAGTTAGGAGAAATTAAAAAAGATATAAAAGTACCTATCAAGATATGGCGACAAAACAAAAAATTAATTGGTTCTAGCAGGCAAAAAATTCTGCGAAATAATTAGAAAATAATAATTTTTGGTCATGTAAATAAGTATTTAAGCCTAACAATTAAAAATAAAATCACAGACAGATACGTCTTTTTCAATTATTTGCAATGAACATTTAGTTAATTTTACACAGGGTCATTGCACGGATTTGAATCTGCCTTTACGTCCTTGATGATTTTGAATTAGCCAAGCAGTCTGAAAAATTTTCCAGACAGAAAATAGGTTCCTTCGTTATTCGTTAACTAATGCTTAGAAGGTGTCAACTTTTCGAATGATCGAAAATATAATTAATTTTTTATACAATAATAATCACCGGATACATTAAAATTCACTCCTATGTAATTTGGTCACCTAGAACTGTACTGTCTTTTTCCCCATTGGTTGTCAGTCAATATAGCAAGTGCAGTGTAGCAGGTGATTCACCACTACATGGAGTGCAGGTGGTTGACACCGTACATTGTGACAATTTCTGAGGGAGGTCTATGTTTAGCAGTGGACTTGTGCTGAACTGAAATAATAATGATGATATTAATATAGACATCAAAAACCTTATTATGTATCTCGGTGTACCGAGCAAGATTGCTATGAAATACTTTAAATTAATAATAACCTCGACGCATGCCTCGAAACCGTGACCGACAAATTTAGAAGGCTGCTTTATCTAACACAAATGACTAACTCTAGAGCTCTAGGCTAACGAACGATGCTATAACAAATGTACTTATACTGCAAGCAAATGGTTTTCTTGTGTTCGTCGCGATTGAACGAGCTTTTAACTACTAACAAGATATAGTCGACTCTGTTACAACGATTGACATGGTTAGTTCAGCGTGTAGTAAAAATTCTTGCTTAGAAATTACAATTCCACAAGAAGCTGTGGTAGTTCAGGGGCTAAGCGCTCGCTGTAAAATTCACAGTACGTGAGCAACCCGGGTTCGATCCCCGCCGGCATCAATGAAGTTAATGGCAATTTTAAGTGCTTATTTACCACTGCTCACCAGGTGGTGAAGGAAAACATCGTGAGGAAATCTACATGTCTGAGAAATAAGAAAAAAAATATTTGGAAGACATGAGTGAGTGAAGTTCGCCAACACTTATAAGAGCGCGGCTTTCCTTGATCTAAAACCCTCTCAGAAATGAGAGAGGCCTGTGCCCAACAGTGGAACGTATATAGGCTGTAACTTTAAATTTCACAAGAACTCAACGAATTGCTGGATACATGGCAACATTAAGTTACCCAAACTTGTAGCATACATGTGGCCTTATTTTTTTAGTTTTATACTATAGGATCCATTTTCTTTTAAATAAGCAGGGGTTAAATGTTTCATATTTATATTTCAATTGAAATCTGCAGCCAAAGCTAGTAGTTAATTACGTAAGCGTAACTTAATATCATAGAATAATTTTTAATCAATGTTGATTTCAAGAATACTTATTGAAAATCTTTTATGGTTACTTAGATTACAAGAAACCTAGCGGGACTTTTTATTATCAATCATGTACTCTCATTCTTCGATAAAACCCTTATAAAATAAATTTACTTTTTGATAGATTTGTAATGTTTATTTTCTGGGATTTTGTTGTAAAAGCGTGTACTTTGCCCCGTGAAAGGAATCACTGACTCTTTCGAGTCGAGTAACTGGTATTACAGCTTGTGCTTGTTTCTAGTATATAAAAAAAAACCACATGAGATGACCCAATGAGAGTTCAAATGGCTGTTGAAGTTATGTATTCTTTTTAACTATATTGTATTAATTTTTTTATTCATTCATTTATTACAGCCCATTACTTAGAAACCACTGTCTTTTTTTCAACCGACTTCAAAAATAGAGGAGGTTCTTACTACGACTGACTCAGAACTTTTTTCTAGGTGAACTGATTTAGATGATTCTTTTATTTTATTTTATCTCATGTGGTCCCATATAGATTTGATCAAGATTTGACCAGTAGTTTTTGAGTTATCCTTAATAATGGGTAGTTAATTGATTTCGACTACATTGATGATGTTCTCATTTTATTTATATTAAAGACGGATGTACAATTTTTTTAATTTTACCACTTGTTATTGTTTCTCGTTCATTAACACAATATCCTGTAAAAGTCCTCTCCTGAACATAGTCCTTCCCAAAGATTGCCTAATTAGGGTGATTTTGCCATAGTTGCCATGCTTGGCAGGCATTAGCGACTTGGCAACCGAAGTTTTTTTTTGTTGTCATCAGGAAGAAGCTGCTGCCTAAATCCTATATCAGTTTCCCCTCTCTCGCCTCTTATATCTTAGATATGGGATGATATGAGGCAGTGGATTATGACGCCGCCACCACGAGATATGATTAAACTATTAGTGCAACCTTTTTTGTAATCCGTACTATCAAAAATAATAACCAGATGATACCAACCATAAATAAATACACCGAAACACTAGACTTAAAAACCCGTATGTGGTATATGGCACGAATATTCATTTGAAGAGATAACTTACAATACCAATAAGAACCTATATTCTTAGATTATTTACTCTCTAGAGAATAAATAATCTAAGCCTATATTGTGTTGGCTCCACACACGATGAATCGTGTACGGTAAATGGAACAAGAAGTAGGAGAACTTTTAACGTAATATTACGGTTTTGGACATTACATTTCAACTTTAAATCCAAATAATGTTTGATAACAGTTTTACGACTTTATAAAATGATAATATCTAATTTTGAGACCCTTTTTACTGGAAAAGAGGCATTCCATCTTAGTCCTCACGGGTGACAACGCATCTGCATTTTGATTCTTTATTGAAGATAGATGTAGATGTCTATGGGTCACAGCAACCACTTACCATCAGGTGAACTGTGTGCTCGTTTGTCACCCTATCCTATAAAAAAAAAAAAAAATTTTAGGACCACTGACGCGTAATCTTCCAAAAATAAATCGCCTGTGATTACAGATACCCTTCAGAAACATTTAAAATAAGCTTCGTTTAAAATAAAAGCAAAACACATAACTTCTAATTTATGCTTATAATATCTTAATGATATCTTATGATTACGCCAACACTACACATTTAAATAAAACTAGTTTTCACGGATTTTATCGAGTATATTAACTTATTTTATATTCCCTCTGCATAGTGTTCGAAACGTCGGGAATTTAAAATAAGTTAATATACTCGATAAAATCCGTAAAAACAAGTTAATTGTAATATATTTTTTACTTTTTCGAAAAACTTTTTCTTAAATCCTTCTGTGTCGTGAAGTTTTTTTTTTTAAATATAATATGTAAAAGAGGGCCAACGAGCATGCGGCACATATGATAGTAAGTAATTACCGCCGCTATGAACAACTGCTATACCAGGGGAATTGCAGTTGCAGATGCGTAGCCGGCATTTTAAAATGAGTAGGCTATTTCTTGATGGTCCCTAAGTATATCGCTCCGGAAAAATCACTTTAGGTAGCCAAGTCTGTCTTAATATCATTATTACTAAATGTGCCAATTCTGTTAACCTTATCAATGCCCACGTATTCGCAACGGTGACAACGTGGCCTTTATTTTATAAATATTGCCCGTGTTGATCCAAACCGAGCGTTCCATGCGATATGATTTATGACTAATGAATGACTTTTAATAACGTGGCAATACCACGTGACGATTTAACAGCCGTATCCCTTAGTTGCCTTAAAGTTTTTTTTTTAAATACTAAGGGTGACAAACGAGCACATAGTCCACCCAATGGTTGTCACCCGTGAGTATTAAGACGGAAACCCTCGTTTCCAGTAAAAGGGGTCTCCGGTTATCTACACTCACCATACGAAACACAGCAGCATTAAGCTGCTGTTTAACGCACGTATTTTGTGAGGGTAAGAGTATTCCTACCCCAGTCGAGCCGACCCATTCGTACTACAACCGTAATATAGCTGCTGTGTGCTGCGAACACGTAAGAGTTCCTAAGAGTAAATTCATAGAAAAAAAAAATAGGCGACCTACTAGTAACAATTATTGGCTAAGATTCGTAAATTTCAAAGTAATTCCCGCTAAACCCAACATATTTGATCCTAAATGGTCCACAAACCAAATATTATTTCCATCTACAGGCGAATTAAAAAATTTAAAAAGGGGAAACGCGGTGATCGCGTCCCTAAATAACTTAATAATCGGTAAATGGTGGTAGTGGTAGAGCCATGCTAAAGCTGTATTATGGTTGTAGCACGAACAGGTCGGCTCGACCTAGGAAAGGACCAAGCTCTCACAGAATACCAGCGTAAAATAACAACTTAATGCTGCTGTGTTTCATATGGTGTATGTAGAGAACCGAAGACCCTTTTTGCTGGAAATTAGACATTCTATACCTTAGTCCTCGGGGGTGACAATGCATCTACATTTTGATTCTTAACCGAGGATAGATGTAGATGTCTATGGGCCACAGTATCCACTTACCATCATGTGGACTGTGTGTTCCTTTTTCGTCCTTATTCTATAAAATAAAATCGAGGTTGTACTGGGAATAATGTTTATTGAACTTTAAATACTAAACTGATGTGAAATGCGCCATTCCCGTCTGCGATCTCGTTTGCGCTGCTGAAAGTTTTATCGTGACCGCGACCCACATCACTTCCAGTTTCAGCGGAAATCGCATTACCTTCTGTCAGTGCTTCTCGATATAGTCTTGAGATTTAATTATCCTAGTGTAACTTACCGCGGTTAAGTTATTAGTTTTGTGTAGAATTTATATTTACGTTTATGCTATCGTAAAGCTTGAATCGAATAGACCGTTCGGCAATATTTCATCGATTGGTTTACATAAACCTTTTCACATTACATTACCGTTTACAGTTGGCGAGTGAGTTATAAATTCAAATGACTTGGGTAGGTTAGGTTTTTATGCGCTATTAAAACGCTTTCGACGGTTCTATTCTATTTGATTTGTTACTGACCTGCATATAATAATAATGTTCTAAATTCCAGACCGAATTTAGGTCATAGCGATCAGTCCCAGCGTATATTATGTATGGGATGATAGTGCACCAGTGTGTGCGCAAGCACAGATGTACTCTCAAGGTTCGATGGGACGGCAAACCGATACTATTTATATATATATATATATATATATATAAAGGGACGTCAGGGTGGTCTGCTATTTCCTCTGGATCCATACTTGACCCTAATTAGACGAGGGTAATCGGGCAAGGAGAATTAAAAGATGTAGTTCACACAAAATGTAATTGTAATTATGACGTCAGAGCGAATGACAACCGATTACTTCAACAGATGGCGTTTTGCATATCCGGTTGACATTCACTCTTACATAATCTTCGAAATAATTAAACGCGCCGTCATATATATAGTATCAACCTGCTTTTCGAAGCACGTGGGTAGTATCAACATACTAAGAATTTCTTGACCGAAAATTTAATAACAGATTCTTTGGCCCGACCCGGGATTACAATCTGGGATAACCAATGAGATAGTGAGAACAAAGTATTTTTTTATCTAGAATAAGGGTGACAAACGAGCACACAGTCCACCTGATGGTAAGTGAATGCTGTGGCCCATAGACGTCTCCAAAACCAAAATGCAGATGCGTTGTCACCACTGAGAACCAAGATGGAATACCTTGTTTTCAGTAAAAAGGGTCTCCGGTTCTCAACACTGACCATACAAAACATAGCAGCATTAAGCTGGTATTTTACGCTGTTATTCTGTAAGAGCGTACTACTACCCTGGTTGAGCCGACCCACTCGTGCTACAACCATAATATAGCTGCAGGGTGACTCTACCACTTAAAATGTATTTAAATTATTTGTTCAGGCAACGGTCAGTATACGTGGCAGTTTCTCCGTGATACTGTTTCAAATTTTTTGCACTTTTTTGGACGAGAGATTACGTAAGATATTTTTCATATCAGCGCATTTATCTCAATCGAACGTCTTTACCAATAAACTTGATTAAGACACGCACTTGCCTTATCCAGGTATACCTTATCTAACTATACGGAAATTGACATGTGAAAGGCTAACAAAATTTTTAAAATTAATAGTGTTGTTTCATTTGTCTCATTAGTATTCTAGGGTTAGTTTAAGAGCCAGTGTGTTTCAATAAGCTTCACGTTTTTTTTTTTCAGTTAATCCCCTATACCTGAGGTACATGATATGGGGACTATTTAGTTTGACCGGCGGTACCGGTAGGCGAAGTGTAGGACGGCCCTCCACTAGATGGAGTAACGATCTGGTGAGACATGTAGGAAGTTGATGGATGCAGGTGGCTCAGGACCGTGCTTTGTGTCATTCCTTGAGGGTGGCCTATGTTCAGCAGTAGACTTGTGAACGGCTGTAATGATGTGATGATAGTGATAACAAAGAACAGTTGAAAACAAGTATTTTAATTAATGTAATGGAAATTTAATTTCATCTAAAGACTGGATTAGAGCGAGTTCTGTATCTAGTATATACTCGTAGTACGCGCTTATGGACGCCACTGAAGTTCGTTGACTGCCTGGATGATAGAATCTCAATATATGTCTGCCATGCAAAATATATATGTCAAATAATATTATCAACAACATATATAAATTGCAGCTTTATTGAAATAACGTAAATTGTAAAGAAAAAACTGTACTTATCAATCTATCTGCCATGACCTTGGAACCGGTATAGGTTTCTGCCAATGTTATTTTTCAGTAACTTTTATAGAATATTTCAAGATGTCAAAGCGGCAGACTTATTACTTTCACGTTTATTTTGGTCTTTTTTTACACCTTTTACACCTGAGCGTATAACCGCCGGTCAAACTAAAGAGTCCCCATTTCATGTACCTCAGGTATAGGGGGGTTAACTGAAAAAAAAAGTGAAGCTTATTGAAATACCATAAGTCTACCGCTCACTGGCTCTTAGAGACCAGGTTATGTATGTTGTAAAGATTATAATATTATCTTCTTTTAAGTCAGTTAATATAGAACGTATAGTAAAGCTGCTAAATTTATATGAACGTTACACTATATTTATATATTGAAATAAATTGATTTTACTCGCTATTTCGTCTACTTAGAACTTTAACAAAAACATACGTGCAGATCTATAATAGAAGTCTTTGGGAAAGTAGTTCAATTATCGAAAAACCGCTTTCAACTCTTTTTTTTGCTATTATTTTAAATCTATTTTAACTTAACTTTATCTTTTTCTCTTATAGTTTATGGTATAATTATCAAAAACCATTTATTTTATCAGTTTTTCGATTTCACCAAAAAAAAAGAGCCTAGATTACTTCTGGCATTATTCTCTATCTATTTGTGAACTATCATCATAGTCGATTCAGCCAAACCGAAGATTAGCCCGGGCAGACAAACAGACAAAAATTTTAAAAATGATTATTCATATCTTTATAGCTTGTAAATGATCCACTAAGCTCAATTGAAGGCAGTTATTTCAATATTACAGACAGAAACTTCAATTGTATTTTTATGTTATAGATATAATTTCTTCGCACTTAAAATAAAAACTGCAACTTTTTGTTCGATTTTTTTTATAGGATTGGGTGACAAACGAGCACACAGTCCACCTGATGGTAAGTGGTTGCTGTGACCCATAGACATCTACATTTATCCTCAATAAAGAATATAAATGCAAATGCGTCGTCACCCGTGAGGACTAAGATGGAATGCCTCTTTTCCAGTAAAATGGGTCTCCGGTTCTCTACACTCACCATACGAAACACAGCAGTGTCAAGCTGCCATTTTACGTGTGAGAGCGTGGTCCTTCCCCGGTCGAGCCGACCCATGTGTGCTACAACTATATTACTAATATAGCTGCAGCATGGCTCTACCACGTATAAAATGAACGATGTTAAATTCTTGATTTTTCTATTTAATTTAATATGGTAACTTATGATCTACTTACTCACTTCGGTTTTGAGAGAGCCAGTTTCCTAATCACCATGTAATAATTTTAGCTATCAACTTCGATAACGACACGACAACGATCATTATTACTCGTTTAATGCCCAAATACTCAAACGTTTAAGTTGCCGTTAAACCTCGTGCTGTCTTTATAACTTTGAGTAGAAGTGACTCTGATACAACGAGACTTAACGATATCTTAAAATTGAGTAGTGTTTGAGTATTAGGCCATAAATATATTTATCTAATTCCTAACACCGTGCCACTATCGCTGCAAACATTATTAACCGACTTCAAAAAGGAGGTTCTCAATTCGAGTGTATGTTTTTTTGTATGTGTGTTACGCGATATCTAAGCCGATTGTGAACCAATTTTGATGATTTTTTTTTTATTAAATAGGGTATACTTCAAGGGTGGCCCCATATAAATTTGGAGAAAAAATTCCACCCCTAAGGGTAGCAAATAAATAACTTCTTTTTTAGCAATTTGAAATCGGTTTTTACTTTTTGTTAAAAGTTATAATTATTTTTTAAAGCGAATTAGGTGTTTAGAAGCTTGAGTCTAGAACATTAAGTACGCTAGATTATCTTTGGTAATATTTAGTATTTAGGTCTCACTAGGACCTCGATGGCCTCGGAGACTCGATTCGTGTCTCACTTCGGTGTCTATTTATAGCAAGTTGAATACACTATGGACTAAGTCACAAGTCAGCAATGCATATTTGGTCTTAACTTCATGGTTGCTAATTTATGATACTGGTATACTTAATTTCAGGTATAGTAAGCCTCGAATTGTATAAATATAACAATATAATTTAATTATTTAATGATTTCTTATATTTACGCGAACACCATACATTGAACAAAACTACTTTTATGGATATTATCGCGTTAAATTCTACTTATTTTTAATTCCCGACGTTTCGGGTGCTTTGCAGCACCAATGGCCAGTCATCCCCCATCCAGACATGGTCAAACCCCCGTGATCATGGGTGCTGCAAAACACCGGAACCGTCGGTAATTAAAAATAAGTAGAATTAAACGCGATAAAATTCGTGAAAGTAGTTTTGTTCAGTTTTATTATTATCATTATTTATATAATTGTCTTAAATTAAATTAAAATATAAAGACTTATGAGGTGTACATTTTAGTCTGTTTGGATAACAGGAACTATAAAAAAAAAGATGTGCAAGGTTCCAAACAGACCGAAAACTAAGTAAGCTAAACAGATGTATTCTTTAAAAAAAAAGGAAATAATTGAGGAAGGAAAAACGACGTTCATAAACGGAAATTTTAACTATCACTTACCATATCATTCAATTATAATAAAGGTCAATGCCTTGAATAAAAGTATTTTTACGGATTTTATCACGTTTTAGTTTTGCTTCCTCTTAATTCTCATCGTTTTTTTCAGGTGCTTTGCAGCACCCACTGTCACAGAGGTGTTTGAAGTCCCGATGTCAAAGTTAACCCAGAGTATCTTTGGCTTTTTAATTATTAATTTTGGTCCCATCTACGCAGAATGTGTTCACGTAAATATAATTAATCAAAAAGTCAATGACCCTAGTTTTGTGATCCTCATAATATTACACAAATATATGGCTAAAAAGTTACTTAATTCTAGAAAATATTCTATCTTCCACTGCCCTTTATCGTCCCATGTGTGTCGTAAGAGGTGACAGAGGAAAATAAACCAGAAGATAGGCAGCAACGTCTTCCTTATAACAACTAGGAAATAAAAAACTGCGATTGCTTACCCGCCTGCCAAGCGTGGCACTATGGCAAATATCATAATATATGAGACAATCTATGGGGGAGGACCTTAGAGTATATATAAACATAGCTTGCTTATGTATATTATAAGGGATGGACTATGTTCAGCAGTGGACTTTGATAGGCTATATTGATTTATTGATCTAATATGTATCCGTCTTGTAACACCAATAAACAATAAGTTTTTCACATCTGTCACTTATAATCCATAAAATACTGAGGTAGTAACAGCGTATGCATCATCTTGGTCAATGTTCCGTTCGTATTTATGTTCGGAACATCGCAACTGGGGCAGCGGTGTCGAAATTTATAGACTTACTGTATTGAATATTGTCTATTTTCTACAAGGAAACTGTCGTCTATTTTATGCTGTTATCGATTGCTTAGAGCAGTGGTAGCTCAGGGGCTACGCGCTAGCTTGTAAATTTCACAGTACGTGGCAATCTAGGCTCTTTCCCCGCTGGCACCGATGAAATGGTTAATTGCAGTTTTAAATGCTGATTAACCACGTGCTCGGCGGTGAAACAAAACATCGTGAGGAAACCTGCATGTCGGAGAAATAAAAAAATACATTTCGAAGACATGTGAAGACCGCCAACGAGCTTTGGGGCAGTGCAGCGGACATTTCTGAAGAACAGCAGTAGGACGTGTATATAAGCTGTAACATTACAACTTGGCCAAAACAATTAGGCGCATGACAGGAATGCGGTTTCGGTACCCGCACCCCGCCTCTATCCCCGCGCTTCCCCTAGTGACCAATCACCGTTCCGGTGTTCCCTCCCTAGTTCTAATGACGTCTTAGCTGTCATGCGCCTAATTGTTTTGTTCACGTAGTACTTTAATTTGACTGCCTCATTGGTCTAGTGTTCGTAAACGCGACTGATGATCTTTAGGTCCCGGGTTCGAATCCCGGGTGGGGTCAAAATTAGTTATTGGGTTTTTCTGTCAGAGTCAGGAAGTTGGTGGTGTTACACCCCCGTGCTTCGGAAAGCACGTAAAGCCGTTGGTCTCGCGCCCGATCCTTCTCGAGTCGTATATGATTACCGTTCCATCGGAATATAAAAGTGAGGGAATAGAGATTGCGCCTGTGCTTGCGCATACACTCTAGCACTATAATCCTGTCCCGCGCAGATGGCTTGTCTCCGTTGAGACTGGCCGCCGTGACCGAAATTCGGTCTAGAGGACATTATTATTATTACTTTAGTTTTATCGTTTGGTTTTAGTACCACGTAAAGAGTCGGCGTGAGGCATGCATTTACAATGACGTGTTTCAATTTCTTATGGAGAGGCAGTGAAGTATTTTCATGTCACATAAAATTTGGGAAACAAAGTATGTACTAATTGTAATCTGTACTTATTGTACTACTATAATAAAACTAACACGACGTTTGTCTGAACACGTTTCACGCAAAACCTGTGAACCGATTTGGATGGGACTTTCAGTGGCAGATAGATGATGTTATAAGGAGTAACTTGGGCTACTTCTATTTTAGGATTCCGTGCAAAAAATTCCACAGTGGGGAACAGCTAGTTTAAAATAAACTTTTCTAAATAATTACTTATAAAACTCATCGCAATTTTTTTCTAAAATTTGAAATATATTCAATTAATTTATTTAACTGTTTATTATGTCTCTACGTGGTAGAGCCATGCTGCAGCTATATTTATAATATAGTTGTAGCACGAATGGGTCGGCTTGACCGAAGAAGGACCACGCTCTCACAGAATACCAGCGTAAAATAGCAGCTTAACGCTGCTGTGTTTCGTATGGTGAGTGTAGAGAACCGGAGACCCTTTTTACTGGAAAAGAGGCATTCCATCTTAGTCCTCAAGGCTGACAACGCATCTGCATTTTGATTCTTTATTGAGGATAAATGTAGATGTCTATGGGTCACAGCAACCACTTACCATCAGGTGGACTGCATGCTCGTTTGTCACCCTATTTCTATAAAAAAAATATTAAAATAATATATTTAAAAATCCGATTTTCATTACATTGTTCGTAGATACTTTGTCTTATGAGGAAGGGACCACGTGAAGCCTTAAAGGATGCTAAAGTTATTTGTAATACTCAAGCTAAACGAAAAATTTTGCCGAATGATTAAATCAATATTCAATCGTGTCCAGGGGAGTCTCACACAACAGAATCGGTGGAAAGCGAAGATTAATTAGCTAAATTCGGTATTAAAGACACCGTGGAACTTCAGAGCCGCCACTGTTGCGACAGTAGATTAAGCCTAGACAATGGACAGTAAATAGTTGGTTATTGCGAGCTGTCGCTCTGACGGTGGGTTCATTAAATTTCGCCCACGGCGGCCTCGGCGCGGCGCAAAAGGTGGGCGTTGTGTACGTACGTTTCTAATTTCTGTTACATTGCTTTTCCGCGGGCCGGTTGGCAAGTCATTTTTACGGGTCCTGTTGCAACGGGCGACGCGACGTCTTAATGCCATGACTTCTTTGTCGCGCTAAGTGCACTTACTTGAGTGGTCAAATTTTTTTTTCTTTATCGTAATTGTAAGTGCCAAGCTAATTCAAATTAATCGTTATCTTGTTTTCAACGTTTCTGCTTTCTATTGGAATAAATTATGTTTGTTGGTAATTGCACATGCCATAAACATTTTGCCTTAAAACTGTACGATTTGTTTTTGATATTATTAACTTTAGTAGAGACCTTCTTATATAATGATTTCTTATATTTAAGCGAACACTACACATTAAATAAAACTAATTTTACACAGTCAAACTAAAAAATAAAAAAATGCGGTTGCCAACCCGCCTGCCTAGCGTGGCAACTATGACAAATATCCCTTCTATGAGGCAATCTATAGGGGAGGCCTATTTTCAGCAGTAGACTAGACTGCTAGAATGTAACGGACGGACGGACAGAAAGTATAAAGCACTAATTTAATTCATTGGATATAAATTTAACTATAAATTTTGGTAAAACCGAAGGTAGGAATGTTTACGATCTGTATTGACTTTGGTACATGAAAACAGTAGAGTTAGGAACTGCAAACTATTTCAATAACTAGCGACATGTTTAATAAGATAATTTGATCTATATAGATAGTTAACTTGACAACTAAATTGATACACTAGCCGCTTGGTGTTGCTATTTGGTATTATTCTTAAATGACGTCGTATTTCCCAAACCTGATATTATGCCAGTATCGATATAACATATTATGATTCCAGTCCCTTTTGAAACTACATATTCGTTAGATCAATTATGTTCCCTTAAAGTATATGGATACTACTGTTTTATATGTATCATATCGCTAAAATACACTGAGGATCTTTTATAAAGTTTATATCGTCCGTCATAATCATCATTACAGGCAATTAAAAGTCCACTGCTAAAGATAGGCCTCCAAACGCTCGGCGAGCAGGTTGGTAAGTGCATTTTTTTTGTGATCAGGAAAATGCTGCCGTCCACGTTTTGTTTCATTCCCACTGTCACCTCTTACGACACCCACGGGACGCAATGGGGTAGTGGATATTCTTACACCGTACATGGTTTACCACCTAGATAAGTCTGATAATATAACAACAGCTATACATTTTCTTATAAGATATGGGCGATAAACGAGCACACAGTCCACCTGATGGTAAGTGCATGCTGTGGCCCATAGACATCTAGATCTATCTTCAATTAAGAATCAATATGCAGATACGTTGTCACCCTTGGGGATAAGATGGGATGCCTATTTCCAGTAACAAGGGCCTCCGGTTCTCTACACTCACCATTCGAAACACAGCAGTATTAACTTTTTATTTTACGCTGATATTCCGTGAGAGCGTTGTCCTTCCCCGGTCGAGCCGAAGCCGAGCTGCAGCTTGGCTCTATCACGTATGATTATTATTGACGAATGAATTTTAAGCTGACAGTGTTAAATACTAAGTGCTTTCCTTTTTAAACTTTTACCATCACACATCGTGCTGCACGTGTAATTGAATAGAAATTAATGTGCATATAAAAAACATAATATACTAAATTACTTTCGCTTATATCATCAATCAATACTGGTAGTAATGGCGAACGGGTTCGACGCGTTCGTAAGATTAAAGTGCATTATATGTTATATATAGGATGTTTCACATTGAATATTTTGATTTCACAATCTGACTGAGCAAGTTAATAAATGTATATGTGGAGTAGTTATTTAGTTTAATAAGGCAATGTCAAAATAATTTATATAGCATAAAAATATACCATGTTTATCACCATAATAAAAATAAGAACTTAAATTACTATATTGTCATACTCACCGCGGTATGGTGTCAAGAACGCTGACTGCGTTTCCTCGCTGAATGGCTATACTTTGCCTTTGAGCGGGAAAAGTACCAGCCCTCTTATCACCAGCGGCGACGACGACAAGTCGCGGATACAGTTCCTTTAGGAACTTCACCGCACGTGGATCCCAATCACCGATAATCTCTACAGCAAATGGCACAAATATGTCGTCTCTCAGCTCGTATTAAAATCAATAATACATATTCAATGGCGGAATTACGATCTCTAAATTTCTATATCTTAAGCAGTAAAGGAAATAGCGTTTAAGGTAGGAATTACATGTCTCAAAGGTTTACGATGAACACGCCTTGACTCTTATATTATGCCTATAATTATATTTTGCCTATCATACTTAATCTTTATTTTACTATCTCTTGAAACCCATAAAAATTCATTAGAGACTTATATTGCACCTAATAGATTAAAAGACAAGGCGCGGTAGTTATTTTTTTTAAATAGAATAAGGGTGACAAACGAACACACAGTCCACCTGATGGTAAGTAGATTCTGTGGCCCATAGACATCTACATCTATCCTCGGTTAAGAATCGAAATGCAGATGTGTTGTCAACTTTGATGACTAAGATCGAATGCCTCGTATCCAGTAAAAATGGTCTTAGGTTCTCTACACTCACTATACGAAACACAGCGGCATTAAGCTGCTATTTTACGCTGGTTTTATTAATTTATTTGTACTCTTTATTGCACACATATTTCAAAAACTCTTAACCAAACTATATCATGTAAATATATATATATATGTACAATTAGGTGGCCATGTCGCTATACAGCGATACTAATTGTAAATGTTACCTAACCGAGTATATTTTTAGACCAGGAATGCGTGCTTTAATTAATATTCAATACCCAGCCCACCGTATTTAGGACTTAGAATTTCATTTGTTTTCGTTGAATAGGACTTTCGCCCTTATTGCAATAACTTTTGGTGTGAAACTGTATACATATAGTGCAGCTGGTATTAAAGCCACCGCCTACGCCGTCTCTCTTGAGAAAGCAGATCTTACCTTCTTGGCGCTTGGTGTGCAACTCTGGTATGCATATGAATATTATTCATGTTTCCAACACGTTAAGTAATAGGTAACCCAGCGTTTGCTCTGTAAACATCCTATTTGTATGGTTTCAAAACTTGTCATATATAATTAACGACTGGATGAAAAGAATGGCGTCTAAATAGTTACATTAAAATCTTCATCCACTATTTTTCCGTCCTTATGAATGAAATTTTTCCTTTAAATTAATATGGGACCAAATCTGAAGTGTAACCTATTTAATTAAAATAAAATATTGACTTAGCGGTCAGCCACCGTAGATTCTACTTCACTGTATTATCGACGGTGGTGTCTTTCCTAGTGTAGTGAGTGGTGTTTGGAGTAGTGGTGCTTGAAAATAGTAATTTAAATCGTATCAATCGCTTAATGAGAAATCTGATACATAAAAAAACGCATCGAATACAGAAACGTCTCGTTTTTTGAACTTGGTTAAACAGGTCTTGCATATTTTGTATATGTTTGCGCCAACATTTCCAGAAACTGTGTAAACTTAGCAACAAAATTTAAGAATTGTTATTCTGTTGCGTTTGCACTTAAACTTATATATTTTTTAATGTATGACGGTGACAAACAAGCACACAGTCCATCTAATGGTTGTAATTGCTGTAGCTTATAGGTACTCTAATCTGTCCTCGATTAAGAATAAAAATGCAAATGCGTTGTCATCCTTTAAAACTTCGTCTTATGTTTCGCAACTTGTTCTTAAACTTGTTTTCAATATTATCCAAATATGTAGATAAATATAAATAAATTTTTCTTATTTTAAAGATTTTTTTAAGTAATAGTGAAAGTTCAGACTGTTCGAATTTTGTTTCGGTATAATAGTTTTTCTATGATCGCCGTATCTGCTAAAAATTGTTAGCAAGAATTCTTGTGCTGGTTCAAAGACTCTTTCTGGTAGGTTTGTGAAATAAATTCTAGCAACACTGCGCTAATAAGAACAAATGACGATTTAAAATATTTTCTGTGTTGGACTTTCTTTATTTCTTCTATTATTATTTGTAATGCGTTATTGTGCTATTTTAAAAACGAAAACATTAAGCAATTACTGGTCCGGGCCAGCCCTATAATATAAAAATTCTGTCTTTTCTTTTCACAAACCGATGCCGAAGCGAAAGCTTAAGTAGAGGTTGAGTAGTTAACAACATAACTAGCAACACAGTAATTTTATTTATTAACTACTTACAAGAACTATGACAAGAAAATAATTTCCTCTAAGATTGCTTGTTATGTCAAATACGAGTTCTCGATCCTTAGCACTTAAGCATTTTAAAATATAATCAATTTGTAGATTTTAAACATCCATGCCTTGTTATGTAGAAAATAGTGACTTTTTACTTGCAGATTATAATGCAATATAATATAATTGGCCTTGTAACAAAGTAATTGCAAACCAAATTATGTATTACAATAAACCATGTAGTGGCGGTGTAAGAATATCCACTACCCCATATCGTCCCGTGGTTGTCGTGGAGGCGACAGAGGGAAACAAACCAGGAGATGGGCAGCAGCGTCTTCCCAATAACAACTAAAAAATAACTAGAATGTAACTATGGCAAATGTCCTTCTTATGAAGCAATATGTGAGGAGGCCTAAGTTCAGCAGTGGATTGTGACAGGTTTTTGTATGGTACTGTAAACATTACAATGAGGCAATAAGTTCAGAATGAATGTATAAGACCGCTCGGTATCGCCGTGGCTAAGAATCAACTGCATCTTTCGACCAAAGGTTTGAATACGCTGTTTGTTTGGCATACACATAATTGTCCGCCACTGTACAGGATAGAACTATTTAAGTAGGTAACTTAAATTATAGATTTAAAAACCCCCGAAACAAAAAGAGCTGATGATCTTCATACGGCTGAACAGATTTTCTTGAAACATAGCTAAGAACACTCTCGATTAAGACACCTTTCAAACGAAAAAACATAATCAAAATCGGTTCATCCGTTTAGGACCTATGATGCTACAGACAGACACACAAATACACAGATACACACTACAAACATTTTTTTTATTTATTTATCAACAAGTATAACACCCCTCTGTTTTCGTCGGAGGTTAAAAAGTGTTAGAGCAATGCTATAGTACTTAGTAATTGCTATATACTATATTACAAGAGCTATATTATGGCTTCGGCACGAATGAGTCGGCTCGACCGGGGTAGGACCCGCACTCACAGAACACCCAGTGAAACAGCAGAATAATGTTGCTATATTTCGTATGGTGGGTGTATAGAACCGGAGACCCATTTTACTGGTAACGAGGCATTTCTTCTTAGTTGTCAGGGATGACAACGCATCTGCATTTTGATTCTTAATCGAGGATAGATGTAGATGTCTACGGGTCACAGCTTCCACTTGCCATCAGGTGGACTTTATGCTCGTTTGTCACCCTTATTCTATTTTAAAAAGACAATGACTTTAGCGTTTGTTGTATAATGTTTTCATTTATACCAACAAGGGTAACATTATTATGTTATTATGACGAAATTGTAACTTCTTAACACAACGAAGGGAGTTGACTCTTAAGACTCTTTTTGAATAACAGTCCATCTGGGTAGATACCACTCTCTTACCTATTACTGCCGTCAAATAGAAGGGCCTGTACTGCTGTGTTCCTGCTAGAAGGGTATATGGAGCCAGTATATTTTCACGCTGTGAGGCACTTCATCTTAGTCCTCAGAGGTCACAGCGCATAGGTAGCCTTCTTTGTTTGAAGTAGGCTGCAAGTGTCCATGGACTACAGTAGCCTTACCATCAGGTGAACTTTAAGTACGTTTATCACCTCGGTTTTATTAAAATAAGTATATCTTAAAACTGTATACACTATTAGAAAACACGATAAATAATTGCCTGGTTAATGGAAATATGTTAGTCACGCTAATGACGTATTTAACGTTAATTTCGTTACGTTTAAAGTTAATTATAATCACTTTCATAGAATGTTTTTAAACGTAAAACTAGAACATAAGGTCGGACCGAACCGAGTTTTAAATTTTACATATAAAAAATCTGCATCCATGCCCTCGTTTTTAGAGGTTTACTTTATACATTAACTAGCGATCCGGCCCGAATTCGCTCGGGTAATACTTATTAAATAATGAGAGAGCGTTGGCGGCAAACACTTTTCCGAATTGTTTCTCTAATAATACAGTTAATGTTCAGGTTCTATAAGTTAGGGCAATTTTAATACACACAATTCTTTCTAGAGAGGTGCAGTGAAGTGTAGATCATAGCAGTGAAAACCGCATGCAAATCGGTTCAGCGGCTCTCGAGATTAACTAGCGGTCATACTGAAGGACACGCCGAAGACAACCGCTTCCTTTTTACACGCTATAAGTTAGTTTGACCTTTATGTTTGAATGTAACGGAATTTTGTAATTCAATTTTAAGCACTTCCATCTGTATGAATAAATTAAAATTTTACAGACAGATAGGTCGGAGATATAGTAGGTTCGCAGGACGACGTTGCTTCGGAAGCGTGTGATTACGTTGCATACGATAAGTGTGTTTCTAATGCATAATTTTTCGTACAATATTAAGAGCCCAGACGTCATAATGCGTTGCATACGTTGCGTACGTGGCACCAATTTGTCTCTCCTCTAATGGGCTATGACTTAGTTATTCTAACTACTTCTAGTTGCTTTCATCACAGCTCAATATCGCGTGTTAAGTTTTCTTAAATTCTAATTTTATTTACTAACTTATTAACAAACTCTTTGGATTTCGTTTTATGTAATAATATAGATGTTCAGATGTATAAAATGTTATATTATATTATGTAAATGAATTTGAAAAAAATGTATACGAATGTGACTTAGTTAATAGTAGTAGGTGCTTTTAATTTTGTACACGCACGCTATTATTAGCTTGACCAGTATGCATCTATGTATGTGTGTATGTACTCGTAAGTATGTATGAATCTAATGACATATTCATTCCATCCATTCCATTACAGCCTAAAAATGTCCACTGCTGAAGATAGGCCTCCCCATATATTGCCTCATATGGGGATTTTGCCATGTTGTCACGCTTGACAAGGGGGTTATCAGGAAGACGCTGCTGCCCATCTCCTGTTCCAGTTTCCCTCAATCGCCTCTTTTTTTTTGCGCCCAATGTAAAGGCACCCTCCGGAAGCGGGGGAGGGAGGTGGTGAATGCTCCTAGCATACCACGCAGCCGGCTGCGTGGTTATGTGGGACTCACTGCGACTAACCTAACCTAAGTGCCTACCCACCAAACACCACCTTGGGAACGGTATTAGCCATAGTGGCCTTTCTACCGAGATTTGATGCGACCCCCTTAAGGGAAAGGGGGCGCAGTAATCGCCTATTATGACACCCACAGGATGATTTGGAGTAGTGGATATTCTTACACCGCAACTACACGGTACATAATGAAATATGTATATTAATTTTAGTTTTGCAGACGTATGAACAACCGATGATAATGCAATAATTTAATGATTATGACCTGGTATTCTCACTAAAATCGTTGCAAATAATCATCATCGTTTATTTATTGGATAAAACTAATTTAACATATTATCGCGTATATTATAAACTATTTAATTCCCGACATTTCGGGCGTTTTAAACCAACCTTGTTCTATTTTTATTTGCTACCTAGGTTAGGTAGTAAATTAAAAAAAAATATTCATTGATTTTTGGTTAGGTTTAACCATTCTTAAATTCCGCGTAGAGACGGACTCGCGCCAGCGATCTTTGCGGTATAAGTGATCTATTTCAAAGTTTATAGTTATACGATTAAATTTCCTACAATCATCGCACAACCAATTACATTTTCCACGTAATAACTATGAACATTCAGAACCCTCTACTCCTTAACACTGACAGATTAATCTTACGCTGAGTTTCAACGTATTCAAACTTGTGTTACCGTTATCATTACAGCCTGAAAAGGAACGGCGGCTCCTCATAGCCCGTCCTGCAACAGAGATCAACCAATTAGTGACCTTCTATTCACAGATCCTAATACCACACCACGTTGGGTTCAGGAACAACGAGGTGGGCGTGACCCCTGAGTAGGTGTGCCACTCAGAGCCCGTCCGTTCTTTCTCAAAAGAAAGGTTAGACGACTAAGATTACGGGTCCCTGATTAAAGCCTATAAAAAATCTACTGCGGAACGTAAACCTCCCCGATACGGTGGAATATTTTCCGTAGTTGCCACGGTTGCCAAGCAGGTTGGCAACCGCATTTTTTAATTTTTTATTTGTTATTAGGGAGTCGCTGCTGGCAACCACTTGGTTTGTTTCCCTCTGTCACCTCATACGACACTCACGGGAATGGAGTAGTGGATATTCTTACACCTCCACTACACGGTTGAAACACTGTAAAAAATTGCATTAGTAGTATTTTAAGAAAAGGCAACAGAAACACGACGTCCGGTTTTGAATAGCTGTTAAAATTAAGTTCCAAAACTGTGAAAGTTTTTTGAAGAAGATTAATTACGTTGTCGGTTTAATTTCAAGTCACGGTGAGGTGTGGTGAGGTGCAATAGCTAGATAAGTTTATAATTCGGCGGTGATTTATCATTTAGATTATGGCACAAGCTTGAGTAAACCCAAAATTAATCAGTTTGAGTGTTGAAACGCTAATAAAACTGTTATATAGTTAAGTTTTAAATAAACATTTGCTATGTGCTCAATGATAAAAGACCTTACATTTTCTGATAAACATTAGAAACTTAATTTAACTGTATTATACATTATAGTTATAAATTTTCATGAAAACACATATTCATTAATAACCTACCGCCCCCTTACCGTTCCTTCTCTGTCCTTTTTTAACCGACTTCAAAAAAGGAGGAAGTACTCAATTCGACTGTATGTTTTTTTTATGTGTTACCTCATAACTTTTCTAGGTGAAACGATTTTGGTGATTCTTTATTTATTTGAAAGCTAGTGCTTCTCATGTGGTCCAACATAAATTTGATCAAGATCTGACCAGTAGTTTTGAGTTATCCTTAAAATTGCGTATTTAATTGACTTCGACTACAGTGATGTTCTCATTTTATTTATATTGAAGTCGGTTGTACAAAATTTTAATTTTACCACTTGTTTAATATAAAAGCGACAAACAAGTCAACAGTCAACCTGATGATACGGTGACTATTGCAGTCCATGGTTACTTAGCTAGTAACCGAGTTTAACCAAGGAGGACTACAGATGCGTTGTCACCTCCGAGGACCCAGAAAGAATGTCTCACAGCCTGTAAGTGTACTGGCTCTCTATTGCTGCTTGGCAGCAGTAATAGGTGAGAGGATTGTACCTACACAGACCAGTGGCCTAGCAAAGGAGCGGCCAGGCCCTGCCGGCAGATTTTAGGGGGAGGCTTTTTGGTAAAGAAAAATCAACTCTCGCTCTACCTTTTTAAATGGATGCCAGTAAAAATCTCCGGCTCCGGGCGCCAGTAAACCATTCAACGCCACTGACCCAGATCTACTCCTAGGCAGAAAAGAGCCAAGTGTCAAAAAGTACTAGACTTGCGCGGTACACCACTGTTCAATAATTGTTTTAGAAATAAGAAGAGGCCCATGGCTACTGGCCAGTGTCAGAGCATTGAATATCTTAAGCAATGAAATGACAGTTTTAACATTACTTTATTGAACTTTATTGAAGTGCTCACATTAATGAGGCTAACATTTCTCTCGAGAACTACGACATTCTATAGACCATTCATTTTTCTTCTACCTAATATATTTTATCTTGGCATGGATACGTAAAGGGGTTACAGTAAAGATCGGCCACAAACAATAAGACCTTATGTTACTTCTCCTGGTGCACAAAATGGACTATCTCGATCTTTGTTCTATTATAGATTCTATATGAAATTAAGATCTTTCGCTTTGTTTAAGTGTTCGTTATCTGAAACCAGTCGCTCACTGTTGCCTTTTTAGTGCGAATTTAAAGCCAATTAAGCCGTTCCCGCTCCAGATGTAGTAAATCTTAAGACTGATGTGCTTGTTTAGTACTTGAATAATACTGTAAAATGAATTTACGAGAGAAAGTTCTGAAAGTTCACATTTATAACAGCAATAGTAATAATGTTAAGAATTTGTCAAAGCGAAATTGGTGCACAATAAATATAGTCGTTAATAGAATCAGGTGTTACTTTGCGGAAATCCATTATATTAAAGATGTTAACACCTTTAAATATAATTGTATAATATAATATATTTAGGCACGTGCTTTCCAGAGAGGAGGCTCACTTGTACAATCCGACTTTGTAATGTGTGGGGACACCGCAAATTAGATAAAAAGCTTTCTTTTTATATAGTACGTGAGGGTAATATGGTCATCCGGTTAATATGGTCACTTTCTTATAACTCAAAAACTACAGCCTTGTTTACATAGATTGCTCTCTGATACGATAGCTCTTCATCAGCCAATCAGATAATAAACGGTCAAAAGGGCGCTGCTTTATCGACGCCATTTTGACAGTTTTTTTTTTTTTTTATAGGATAGGGTGACAAACGAACACACAGTCCACCTGATGGTAAGTGGTTGCTGTGACCCATAGACATCTACATCTATCCTCAATAAAGAATCAAAATGCAGATGCGTTGTCACCCGTGAGGACTAAGATGGAATGCCTCTTTTCCAGTAAAAAGAGTCTCCGGTTCTCTACACTCACCAAACGAAACACAGCAGCATTAAGCTGCTATTTTACGCTGGTATTCTGCGAGAGCGTGGTCCTTCCCCGGTCGAGCCGACCCATTCGTGCTACAACTATATATACTACTAATATAGCTGCAGCATGGCTCTACCACGTATAAAAAGTATAGTTGACATTATAGTAAATATTATAGTCGATTTTAGTATGGTGTAGTGTAGTTAGTTTTTTAAGTAGATTTTTCAAAGTGTTCCTAATTATTTCCAAAGCTTGTTTGCTATTTTTTTCTTAATATATTAGTTATAGTATACGACTTTGTGTTTTTGTCTTAGCTTAAGGTGACCATATTACCCTCACGTACCTTAGTATAAGAGTGACAAAAGATCATACAATTCGTCAGATGGTGAAGGGAATCTGTAGCCCATAGACATCTCCATGTATCCTCGATTAAGAATCAAAATGCAGGTGCGTTGTCACCCTTGAGGATTAAGTTGAAAAGCATCGTTTCCAGTCACAAGGTCATCAGCATTAGCCGCATCACGCTGGTATTGTGTGAGAAAGTGGTCTTTCTCCGCCCGAGCCGACCCATTCATGCTATTTCCAGAATATACCTGCAGTGTGGCTCTACTACGTATAAGAGCTATCTTTAAAGCTCTCGGCTAGACATAGGCACCTAAAGTTATGCGGAGGATTTGCTTAATAGCCAATTTTAGCATTCGGATTGGTGATACAGTGAACAGTGCCAGACGCCTCGTACTTTTGACGCAGCTGCTCGTCGCCGGTCTTGGTATTTTCCGTTTGCGTTAACGGGAAACCGCGGGACGAATTGGGGTAAAGAATTCTCTTGCGCTTTAAGGGGATTTATCATGGTCACCACTATTACAGCGCCCCACAATTCCACTGCTGAACATAGCGTGCTCCTAAGGAATGTCACAAAATATGGTCCTGTGCCACCTGGATCCATTAACTTCCTGCATGGTCGTCACTCCATTCAGTAAAATAAGGCTCTACGTACACTCCGTTTACCGGGTAAGTACTCGAGAGCTATAAATGATGCCAAAATGAAACGAATGACGCTTTCAAACATTTGAATATCTTTTAATGTAATTCTATGTTTTATATTATGGTAATAATGCTATAAATTCCTTGCGAACTGTGATACATATTAAGCAATATTTAAATATGTACAATATTACGTTTTAAATTAGTCTCGTAGAAACAAATTTTGGGATAAGTTTTATCGTTCATTTATGTGTAATTAGCTTAATGCCGTCACAAACGAAAACCAACGAAGCGTTAACAAATTCTAATTCCGTAATACTTCTGGTATTATGGTAAGTCTATTTGACTTTTGATACACATACGTTCCAATTTACGTACATTCTAACGTTGCTCATTATATTTATAATTCTTTTTCTAGTGTTTTTTTTTTCTTTTATAATTGCCGTTACAGTTACAGCCTATTTATGTCCACTGCTGAACATAGGCCTCCACATATCCTCCATATCTCAAATCTTCGCAAATATCCTCCATAGGGGGATTACATTTGCCATAGTTGCCACTTGCCACATGTGGGTTGGCGACCGCAGTTTTTTTATATTTAGTCGTTATTAGGAGACGCTGCTGCCCATCTCCTGATTTGTTTACGTCTTTGAAGGTTATTAACTACGAGTTCTTTTAAAATTGCTTAGCTTAACAAGTTGTCATAATATACGTGGCGGCATCCTGGCCTTATTGCAAGAGACAGCTGTGGTCGAAAAAATTTAAAGGTCAATCGGCGGATCCAGTTCTACTGGGTGACGTTCGGAAGATTACGATATTTAGGTATCCTATCGTCCGTATAGTGTGTTAGCTATTGTGTGTTGCCAGTGATGAAATATGGATCTGAGATGTGATCCTTCACTTTTGGCCGTATGAGAAAACTTAAATTCTCTTGGCGAGCTATGGAGAGTGGTATACTTGAGTTTTCTCTTTCTCTTTTTTTGGAGAAGATATCATAGTAGTAGAACTAGAGTAACCGACTTAGCCCAAAAGATCAGTAAAACTAAAGTAGCAACGGGCTGGCCATATAGCTCGATAAACCGACAACCTATGGGGCGGGGCTCTCGAGTCTCAGCGTCGTACTGGTAAGCGAAGTGTAAAACAGCCTCCCACTAGATGGAGTGACGACCTGTTAAGAGATACAAGAAATCGATGAATAAAGGCTAGGGACCCTGCTTTGTGGCATTCCTTGGGGGTGGGGTGGCCTATGTTCAGCAGTTGACTTGTAAAGAGCTGGCTAAGGGTGATCCAGATAATTAAAGGAATTCAATGCATAATCGTTTAGGCATCTTTAATAATGAAATATTATATACCTATTAACCGTCATTTCCCAGGAAATGGCCGCCCGTAAAATACACATAGTTCGCGAACAATCCAATTTTGATGGCCATCGCCTCAACACTTTAATGATTAACTACATTAAGTGCTGATTTACCGGTGTTACGTGCCCGGCAGTTAAGGAAATTTATCATAAGGAAACTTGCTCGTTTGAGTGAAAGATATGAAATAAAAAAATAGACCTCTAGACTGATGGCTTAAGGACATATAGACCTTTATCGTGAATCGTGATTTGAATCCTTGAATATAATAAGAATTAGTTACTTAAATAGCATCAAACTATCAGCATTTAGATTTAAAAATAACCCGGTGATCCTTTTAAGAGCGTACAAATGTAAATAAAGACATGATGTCATTTATGACATGGAAATTTTTTTTGATCTTTATTTTAGGGATTTTGAGATTTTTGTGTTCACAATAGGTAACTAACTAAATTCAATCTTGTGATTTTTTTTTATTCATCAATAATTATTCAATCATAAATCAATAATTCAATTACAGAAAACCTATTTATAAAATATAAAATCGGGTGACAATAGGGAGCGGTCGGTGGAGCGGGGTAGGTTCTCGAATTCTACCATCGATCGATCGGTGTGGTAGAAACTATCGATCGACGTCGACTAATAATTATTCCACCATCGATCGATGCCATCGATCGACGATCAATCCATTGCTGTGGTAACACCTAAACTAACTAAAACGCACATCGGTAAATAGGTGTCTTTGACAATACTCTTACTCTCCGGCCAATGCAGAGGTAATAAACCTACAATAAAAATTGGTTTAAATTAAATTTGATTTTATGGTCGATTTTTAGAAGTAAAGTTATAACTAAACATAGGCCTCCCAAGTAATGCCAAAAGCACTATCCACTACCTGCATCTCTTATCAGATCGTCACTTCATCTAATCAAAATCAATAGTAAGGCCCCTATACTTCACTTACCAGTACGAGGCAGCCACTCGAGAACATATACTATATTAATAACATATTAAATTAAATTTCTACTTCATTATTTTCTCTTAATATCCAATCCTGCATTTACATACATAACTGGTCAATCATAGTACGCAAATCCGTTAGATGACTTTAGACGTTATCGCTACTTAGCTACGTATGACATAAGATATAGTAAATTATATTATTGAAAATTGGTAAGGCTTCAACAATAGAATACGTATAAACGTAAATGTGATTAGATTGCAGGCGGCTTTACGTGTATGTCGTACATTGTCAAGTCGACAGTAATAGTAGTATAGCTGTAGCACGAATGGGTCGGCTCGACCGGGAAGGACCACGCTCACAGAATACCAGCGTAAAATGGCGGCTTGACACTGCTGTGTTTCGTATGGTGAGTGTAGAGAACCGAGACCCATTTTACTGGAAAAGAGGCATTCCATCTTAGTCCTGACGGGTGACGACGCATCTGCATTTTGATTCTTTATTGAGGATAAATGTAGATGTCTATGGGTCACAGCAACCACTTACCATCAGGTGGACTGTGTGCTCGTTTGTCACCCTATCCTATAAAAAGACCATTTTTACATGAGGAAATGCCACATCCCCGCCACGCGGGGCAAGGACGGGTTATGTCGGACCCGCACCGTCTCATGGTGGTCCACCTTCGTCACATAATGGCAGGGCAGGGAACGCTTTCGCACAGCCGCCCCATCACCCCATGGCGACCCCTCCTCAGAGGAGGATTTCTACTCAACCTTCAGCACAACCTTTCTCGCTTCGCGTTCGAGGTATGCAAAAGTATTGTCCTAGAAGATTAGCGAGCTGTCGTTACGAAGCTCACAGTTCCTACACTGTCGCGTGCGCTTGTTATATCATTAATTAAACTAGTGTTACGCAAGAGTGACGCATTTAACTTGTGAACGTAAATAGAGCGTCTCTAATTCACACTTCACTAGTTCTTAACGTGGTACATACCATCCGTGATAAAGAGCTAAGAAAGACCTTTTTGGCAAAAAAAAATATTAATATTTTATGAATATTAATAATTTCCTTTCTAAATGTAAATAGATTTATAATCTGTAGATTTATCGAAAATTTTGAAAGCTTTTAAATATGGAATTACCATCGCTTGTTTTTTAGATTGATCACATATCTAACTCCTATTCATATTATAGATATATAAATTACTGTTTTACAATTGACCGAAACGATTGTAGCTTTTATTCATCTTTGCTGCTAATAATTGTTAATAGAAATCATCTTTAATAATCTTATATCTTAAAAACGCCACATCCATAGATCCTGCTCAGGCGAAGCTAGAACGGGTCCCAATTATTAAATAAAGAAGTTCACCTTATCGTTCCATATTTTATAACTTTCGATTGCTAAGCAAATCGTTGATGGGACAACACTAATTAGCGGCATAGTTAACTGTTTTAAAGTGCACGGGACAAGCGGTGCGGCGCGCTGAGTCGTGTTCCGATCGGCACAGGCACAACCCTTGTTGTCACGATCTGTAATTGGTACAACATAGACAAATTGTCCATATTCAAACGCGGCGCACAGATAATAAATATGTTCGTTGTTGCTCAAAGACGTGATCGAAACTAGTGCGGTTACATTAGACGGTAGACATTATAACTTTAAGACAGTATTGCGGCTAAGCTAACATACATCATAGCAGTTAGTAAAAAGCTTATATTATGGTTGTAACACGATAGGATCGGCTCAACTGGGGAAGGACCACGCTCTCACAGAATACCATCGTAAAATAGCAGCTTAATTCTGCTGTGTTACGAATGGTAAGTCTAGAGAACCGGAGACCGCTTTCACTGGAAACGATTTCATTTATCATAGTCCTTCGGGTGAGAACGCATTTGTATTTTCATTCTTAACTGAGTTGTAGATGTATATGGTCCACAGCATCCACTTACCATCAGGTTTACTGTGTGCTCGTTTGTCACCCTTATTCTAAAAAAAATACGAAGTCATAATAATGAAACATCCAAATGTGTATTCCTATGTCTATTTCAAGTGAAGTAATAATTGAATTATGTACTCTAATGGATGTATTAATTGATTGTAATTTTCTACTACTTAGGCAATCAAATTACGGGCCCATTATGGAAGAAGTTCGCAATACATGAATTAACATTCTAGTTGTACATAACATCTATGTATTAAATAATAAATAAGTGCAAACTTATATAATTCAACGTAATTGCAAGTGCAAAAACAAAACGAACTTCAAACTATTTTTATTCGAAATAAAAACGTTATTGAACGTTCAAAGTGCTGTCAAGAAATTTTCGCGCGCTCGCCAAGTTCCCGCCATTTGACATTTATGATCGGATATTTGCAGTGTTGTGTTTATATACACGAGTGGGAACTTCGGTCAACGTTTGGATAGTCGCAAATACACGTGTATTGAGGAGGCACCGCCGTTGTTGTGATAGGTGCAGTGGGATATCGCCAATGCGGCGGCGGCGTGGCGATGTCGCCGCCGCGGGCGCTGCTTGCGGCTCTGCTGGTATGTCAACTGCTGTCGTACGGTGGCCACCAAGGACTCACCAAGATATTTTACATGTAAGCTTTGAGTTTACTTCGTTTAATTTAATTAGATCGCAACGGAAATAGATTTGTTTTTAATTTGATAGGAATATTTTTAAACGTTACTTGCCAATTCTTGGAAAAAAATTGTGTGCTACTTTTTGAAATTAGTATTTTTATTATTAAAGCAAACAAAACAGATAATAATCGTTATAAGCACGTACAGTCATTTGGTAGTTTTACCTGGAAAGTTTTCCGGCAGTTTTGATAATTGATAATTTTATAGATTTCGATTTGCTCTTTCTGAATTTCTTTACCACCTCGTATCTTCGCTGCTTGCGTCGCCATATTGGAAAAATGGCGCCTAAAATAGTTTTTTGGTAATATTTCCTTTCCGACTAATTTTACTATAATAACATTTATATAATCAATTAAAGTACAGAAAATTTCCTATACATTATGTAATAACTTTTTCTTTGTAAAATCAATAGTTTTAGTATATGAGCGCCGCAAAGTCTACTTCAGCATGCGTTTTGGTAAAAAAAAAAACTAATTTCCACACCACTATAAAGTAGAGTAAGTGGCGCGTTTCTTTATCGTGGTATCCCCAGTAGGCCTAATCCATATGCAATGCATCATTCTTCAAGAAGACATCATCGATGAAAAACAGTATTTTAGAACCTGCTAGAGCTCTTAATGATGATGGGGGTCGAGCGATAGTTGAGCGTCTTGAGCTTGTTAATGATTTGGTCGCAGCCGATGCACAGTATCACAACTCATGCAGGAAAAAATTGTACCAAGCACCACCGACTGAATAAAAGAGGTCCGTATGCAAACGAGATAAGATACTTCGATGCAGTATATTTATACTTATCTCGCGCAGAATTCCTAAGTGTCGGTTTTCTCTGGACGAACTAATGACCAAAATTGAAGGTGAAACGGTGAAAGCACAGCTCTTCAAAAAATATGGCGATGATATTTCAATTGTCGTCACTGCCAATAAGGCTTCTGTGATTTGTTTCCGAAACATAGGGTTTAAGTTATTGACGGAAGCCAACCAAAAAAGGGACAACAAGAAGACAGCAGCAGCAATCGTTATAGAGGATATTCACTCTAGGGTCTGGTAGACAAACTATTACCCTCCATCGGATTTTTTTTTCAATAGGTTGAATCAGATAAACCTGAAACTACGCGTCGGAGCACCGACAATTGATGGGGAAAAAAGGTCCTCGAGTGACAGCCTCGTCCTGGTAAGCGAAGTGTAGGGCCCCCACTAAATTGGAGTGACGACTTGGTAAGAGATGCAGGAAGTCGATGGATGCAGGTGGCTTAGGATCGTATTTGTGGCATTCCTTGGGAGAAGCCTATGTTCAGCAGTGGACTTGTTTATGGTTGTAATAAATGAAAAAAAGTCTTTACCCAAACCTTTCGTACCTACCAGTACAGTTATTTTTTGTCAAGTGTTACTCGTACGCAAACAGCCACACGTCACTATAGGTCATCCGGCTAAAGATACTGCGGGTCGCTAGTATAAATATAATGGCGGCTGTACACGCTCGTCGAGACACCACGAAACAGGCCGAGTACGAGCGTGTACATGGTGCCCTCGTCGCGTCGCGTCTCGCGGCCCTCGTTTGCTCTCGGAAGCGTGTCGGTTTTTTGCGTTCGAGTCAAAGGGTCTCGTGATGAAAACGAGAGCGCGCCTGTACACATGTACTGTAGGGTTCAATATTGTTAAGTAAAATATAGGCAGTTACATGGTTCTGTTACGGTGAATAGAAACCATTCACCAGCTTCTTCTTCGTCATGGCTTATTAATTTTCTTTTTATGCTAAATGTGTAGATATTATAATAACTAATAGCACAAAGGCAAAACGCAGCTATAGTTTCTTCTAGGTCCATCGCAGCGGGCATACGTAGTTCAAGTGATATAACGAGTGTGTACATCGTGTGCTCTTGTGTCTAGCCTCTACGCGACGAGAGGTACGCGTGGCAACGAGACGTTTTGTTTAAAAAACTTCCTCACAATATATTGATGCGTCACATTGCGAAGTTTTCGGGATATTTAGACGACAACTTAACCCAGAAGGCAGGAGAATACGACAATATCTCAAGTTCTTAAGGCGCCTAAGCGAACAAAATAACTTGAGGTTTATATCAACATCGGTGCACTTGTTTCATCGTTTCCCAATAGTTACTATGCGGCAGATACCTAATACATAAAATAGCATCACTTTTACGTATTAGAATCCACTTCAAACTATTAATTATTAAACAATAGAGCACAGAAATCAAAATAATAGGTGCCTAATAAGTGCCTTATTATTTAGATTTCTGTGCTATAGAGCAACAATCGCCCGGCAGTAAAACTCCCACCATAACTCCCTAAACATTACTTTCGATAGGAATTATTTATTATCTATATTGAAGAAAAATGATTTTACTCTATTCTATTATTAGTTAGTTATCTTAGGTATGCCCATGAATCTATGTATTTGCAAATGTTACAGCAAAAAGGAATTTATTTCACTGTTCAAAGTAAGGTACATTTATTGCGTGGAGTACGCACTGGTGTAACGGGACAAGAAATATGAGCATGTCGGCAATCAGCTCGCTGCGGGACTCGTGCGAGTACCACGCCATTATATAACCCGCGCTAAATTGTTACCGCGAACTGATTACGCTCTCTGATAACACCCATGCACGCTAGAGATGCGCGTTAGGATTAACATGTGCGCTGTCTATCTGTCCGAGCCTACAGTTATTATTCATCCGTGCAGTGCGGAGTTATAGAATCCCACTACCCCACACCATACCTTGGGTGTCACCACAGAGGTAAATGAAACAGACGGACAGAAACACCTTTCTGATAGCAACTGCAATATATTAACATACTGCGGTTGCCAACCCGCCTGTTTAGCGTGGCAACTATGGTAAATATATCTTTTATATAATATAATATTAATTTTTGATCCGCCCCGGCTTCGCATGGGTGATTTCTGTATCTCGACAACAGCGCCATCTACTCAATCTAATCACACACAAATCACAATCAGTTCAGTCCCATACACACGGACAGAAGTTAAGATAAAACTATCCTATCACTCAAGTTGGACCAAACTGCAAAAAGTGTGCAAAATTACATTGAAATCAGTTCAGTAGTTTAGGAACTCATCACGGACGAACAATGTGGCACGTATTTTCTAAGCCACTGCGTCACGGAGCCGTCAAATAAAACCGATTGGGATTTCTATCTACTATCAGGGCCATTTTTAAAATTTAGTTATCTATTTTATCAAAGATACTTCACAAAGAAATTAATACAATTATTTTTAATAATTAACTTTATAGACCAAGGATGATGTTCACCACGACCTAGGATACTATTTAAGTCCCCTAACGTAGTTACTAAAATATTCCTTACGGGGGTGAAAATAGCATGAAAATACTGCATGTGGAATTTAAAATAAGTATAAATTAACAAACATTTTGATTTTTCAAATGTCAGTAAAAAAATATCCATCAAATAAATTATAACCTGACTGACTGTAAATGTCAAATAATTCAACTATTTTATTAATACAACTTGTCATTGTTAATTTGTTTATGTTATATTTTTTTCTATAAATAACGAATAAAGAATGAACTGAATTTTAATTGATTGAAAATAGTTAACACTCCCATTGCCATACTAATAATTGAATGGTCTTAATTATTTAATAAAAGCTCCATACGATGGTAAAATGAAAACATTAAAAAAATTACACTTTATCCGGAAACGTCTCTAACGACTTGTATGTATGTATTAAATAATGTTTTGCTTTTCAAGTTTGTCTAGTTAAGTATCATCTCTGAGAAAATATTTTTTATCTAACGTTGGCCTTAGAATAGAATCATTTTTATTCAATATAGATTACAAGGATACTTATTGAAAGTTATTTAAGCTTTACCACTGGTTCGGAAAAAACTACAGAGGTTTTTTCCGAACCAGTGGTAAAGCTAAAACCTCTGTACTGGGAAGAACCAGCAAGAACCCAGCGGAACTTTTTTTAAACATTAATTTACAATATAATATGTACTTTATACACTTAAGCATGAAGACATTTAGAAACAGCATAGCAGCGATCACCTCATCCCCAGGGGTTATTATCAATCATGTACACCTTAGTAGTATAATAACCTTTATCAAACAATTTTTGCTTAATAAAAATTTTAGATAGGTCCTGCATATTTTCTGGGACTATGTCGTAAAATCGTACACATTGCCCCATGAAGGAATTACTGGCTCTTTGGAGTCGTCTTCGATAATTAATTCTGACTTAAGATTTAGATCCGCTGCAACGTTGAAATGTAACTCGTGTATCATAATCAAAACAACTGCTCAACAAGCTTACTCTTGAATCCAATAACAATTTCAATCCAATTTCAATTTCAATCCAATGTAATTACAATCTTGACAAATTACCATACTCTCGAAAACAATTTTGTTAACATTGGATTGAAATCGGAATTGCGCTTGTATTGGCCAAAAATTTTGTCGTAACACATGAAGTTAGCTGCGTTACTCTTAGCAAAAGGCATGTCTTATTTATCGTTAAACCGGTAAAACCATAATAAACCCTTTGTAACTTTCATAAATGAGCATTTAAGTAGTAAAAACATTTAAGAAATGGTATAATTCGTCAAACATAACATCTTTTCACACATTTCTTATAAAAAAACGCTATATTTGCGAACTTTAAAAATTATATGGCTGTATAGAGCGTGCCTTTGCCTCGTTCCTTTTGTTATGTCAGAAAAAATTGTTATCACGAAACAAAGTAAACAAAGATCAACTTTCGATTTTGTTTAAATCTTAAAGGTGAAGTGCTTTTTAAGTATGTGTGAATTACTAAAAGACCTTTCAATTTGGGTATAAGCAGTTTGAAACTTTGAAATAGTTAATTGCCGCAATAACACGGCTTGCCGCACCCAAGCATTCATGCCGCATCCAACTTTCAAGCACAGTTAAGAATCTTATGAAACAGAGGAAGTGAGCATCCATCTCTAAGCTAATAATGGTCAAGGTTGGGTTAAAGTAAGTATAATAATGTTTTTTTAAGAATAGTATGAGTAAGTAATGTTTTGTTTTAAATTGGGCGCAGAAAAAAATGTGCCTTAAATAAATTGTGTGTTTAGCATAGAAATTTACAGCAGCATAGGCCTTTGACAACCCACCCATTTTGTCAAAATTCGACAAGGGATTGATAGCAGGCACAGGTGGTCAAGTGTTACTTTTAGAGACTCAACTTACAATTGACCTTTCTCACCACTCAGTTATAACAAATAACAATGTTATAATTCATTAACTTCTCTCATAATAACTGTATTTTTCCTCAGCTTTATAGATAGATTATTTTAATATTGTTTTATTTATTTTGGGAACATCAAATGTAAAGGACACTCCTAAGGAACTTGCAATATGTATGCCTTGCACTCAAGTGGTACAAAAAGGTAACCCACCGTTTTTTAATTGCAATAATTTACATAAATTAACGTCATATATGTCATTTCTTAGTGTGGAGAATATAGATGTTTCAATAAATCTTAAACATCCTTTTAAGTGGCTTGTGATGGTTTAAAACTTCCAATTCAAATATTCCATCTTAATTTTGTCATTAAGTTATAATATATTATTTCAGTTTTAAAATATTTGTTATTCTAATTTCAGAATCACAACTTAATTCCATATCACATTTCCCAAGCAACAACACTGTACCAACAAGAAATGATCAAGATATGGAACATCTGAAAAGAAAGTAAGAAGCAAATGCAATGTACCAAATAGCCAGGACAATTGAGAGTTATCAGCAGTTATTGATAGTTCTGTTTTAATTTTTCAAAACAGAATACAACAACAATAGCATTACTGTAATTTGAAATAAAAAAAAGACTCATTAAATTTTATCAATGTTTTCATGTTATTTTAAATTAATTTGTTTTCTTTTAATATCTATTGTAAAAGAAACTGATTTTTGTTCATTTTAAATATAGTTTTATAACTGTTATTTAAATATTAATTATATTTTATTAATTTATTTAAGAATAGATACTAATGATGGTAGGTTGTTAAAATATTTTGTATTAAATAAATGGTTAAACTTTGTATCATATTTTTATTTATAAATCCTTATTAAAATTACTTTACCTATATAATTTTAGTTTCAATTCTTATAAAATCATACATTTAAAGTAACTTAACATTATATTCATATTTCCTGCTACATGTGAAATACGCCAATTAACCTTTTAGAAATGAGAATAGAGCTCTGCCCAACAGTGGGACATATAAAGGATGTAAATGAACTTTATTTAGACTAACATTGATTAACAGTACTTCATTCGTAATATATCTTCTCTTCGGAATTGCATATTTAGGTTTTATTCATGCACTATTTTCTCAGTAAAGTTCTTAATAATAAAATAATTAGCCCTCAACTCATCATGCCTCATAGAAAAACTAAGTCCATAAAACGCATTATTCAGCTCATTTCGACTTTATTTTAATTGTAATGCACGATTACGGCGTAGAATATTAAACGCAAGAGCTAAACGTGCAATTATATTATCACAAAGAATAAGATGATTGCAGAAAACAATCGATTAATATGAACACAATTCCTAAAACGTTACTGTTTTGCTATTGCCTAAATTCAATCCAAACGCAATACAAACACAATACGCAGCTGTCAACTAACTGTCAAAACTACGTCAAGAGTGCCGATTTTGCTTACAATCGGATTGGACAATTTCAATTCAATCTCAATTAGTTCACAAAATCACCACACAATATTAAACTAATTTAGCGCTAGAGTCGCTTTCAAGAGTACGAAACGGTATAATTTCAATCCCGATCGATCGGAATTGTTTTCAGAGTAAGCTTGCAGGCCTTAACGAGCTGCTGACTTGTGAAACGATTTGATCTCGCGGTTGTATCGTGTCGTGTTCAAATTAACTGTACCTTAATAAATAATGTTTTATCGAGGTTGTCTACGTCTGAAATTTTCATAAGGTATACCTTGTAACAGTTTAGCCAATAATAAACATTCCGATCGTTGATCATTGTTTGCTTGACTTATATTAAATATCTCTACATCATTAAATATATATACATTGAATATATTAAATGTCTCTACATCTATCTTTTTCTTTTGTCATTTATCTTAGTATCTTTGCCATGCTTAAATTGATGTCAATTTTTAGAAGTAAGTTAATTTGAAAATAAATTCTTATTAAAGATAACAAATTGCAACGCGTATTTAATTCTATTTAAAAAAGGAAGCCCCGCACTTATATAATCTCATGTATCGTGTGTAAATTTGCGAGAGAACCTGGAATAATAATTGTTTGCAGCTCACAAAAACACTCGTTTCGTGCAGAATTTGCCAGCAATACCGCCGTAGCCAAAGGCTTGGGCACTTCGCTACCGAGCCGTCAAAAGTCAAAGTGTAACATTAAAAAGAAAGCTGAATTTTTTTCATGTGTGTACCTAACCATCCAAACGTACCTAGTGCACCCTAACGAACGAGGCTCTAGGGCATCCCGTAGAGATTTTTGTGATTTGAATATAAAGGTGTACTTGTTTCACAATATTGATGTAAATAGTTCCACCAAGTGACAACAATCACAAGTATAAATTTAAATTACATATTACGAAGTTACCTTCTTCTTTAATAGCGCTAGAGTCCACTGCTGAACTCCCGTTGTAGGAACGATTTGCGTTAAACGTCAAGTCCGCCTGCCAGGCGGAAAGACGATCTCAGTTACAGACGTGTCGCACCTTTGACGCAGCTACCTGTCGTCGGTCTAGGATGCCATGCCGTCTATCGGATTCCATAAAAAATTTCTGGCATTACCCAAAGTCGTCTCTTACGACACTCAAGGGGTGAAATGTGACCATGGATTATCTTACGCTGCACCCACACGACATAAAAGAGATATAATCAATCGAAACAGCCACAAACGTGCCTACCCAGCGTAGTGACTGTGGACGTGGGTAAATCCTTTAAGTTACGTGTCAGTTGGTGCGTTCTTGAAAAGCCCTATATCTACATAATATAGTAAACAGACACTACCTTCATCTGTCTGCATCGGTCTGCTGGCTCAAGCTACCGCCAAATTTCCCAAAACATCACAATGTGGCGCATCAACATTATTTTAAAGAAGCTTGTTAACAAATTTATGTTCTATATAATATATTACAACGTATAATGTATTATTTTAGCTGAAGGTTTTGTACCCAATGACACAATAAAAGAAAAAAAAAACATTTACGAGGTGAATAATTTCATTATGCGGGAATGTTGAGCCGTTTCTTGTTTCTCACACGGGCACACATCCGTGGCAATTGACCACTGATTGTCTCAATTGGGCACGACTGCTTTATATTGAAATACATTGACGACATTTATGGAAGTTATGTCATTTTATCATTCAGTTTGCCCTTAATTTGTAGCAGACAGTATACATTGATTTTATCGCAGCAATGCATTATGTGGTAGCTCAGGGGCTAAGCGCTCGCTGTCAATTTCAAAGTACACGAGCAACCCGGGTTTGATCCGCCCGCTCCAATTAAATTGTTTATTGCAATTTTAAGTGCTGATTTACCGCGTTCTTGGCGGTGAAGGAAAACATCGTGAAGAAACACTGCATTTCTGAGAAATAACAAAAAATATATTTCGAAGACATGTGAAGTTCGCCAACACGCATTGGGGCAACGCGGCGGACATTTCCTTGCCCTAAAACCCTCTCAGAAATGAGAGCAGGCCTGTGCCCAGCTGTGAGACGTATATATAGGCTGTAAATTTAGTGCATTATGCATTAAGCGAAAATTTGATGTTACTGATGCTGACAAGGTTATTTTACAGAATAACTCGCACTTTGACGTTTATTTCATGAATTGTTGTGTTATATACATTTTCATAAATAATAATAGGAATGTTTTCTTTATTGTTTCAGGTTACCTGATACGGGACAGCCTCCAATTCTTATATCTCTAGTAGAAAACGTCAAATTGGATTTAAATGCCGCCGACGAACTGTTGTTCGTCAATGATTCTGAAGAACACAATGATACAAAAAGGTTTACCGTTGGAGAGATCGATGCTACGGATGCCGAAAATAAAAAACTCGAAGAAATCACTACAGAAAAAGAATCTACAGAGCCTTTGCTTATTGTTAAAGCGAAACCAATGCATGAGTCGAAACAAACAGAAGATGCATTTAGAAGCACCACATCTATGCCTGAAGCAGAAAAAGAATCTCAATCTGAAGAAAGAAGAGAAGAAAACATTCCAGTTAAGCCAGAGACGCCACAAGAAGATATTCCTTCGTTCTCAGAGTGGGCTCAAAAACAATTGGCTGAAGCCGAGAAAAAAGACACCGTACTGAACCACTCGAGTCAACCTAGTCATAGTAATACAAATTTTAGTAATAAAAGCGCAAAGCTACGCTCAAAAAATTACGCTTCGTTAGCTTGCGGAGCTAAAGTCGTAGCTGTTAATCCGGAGGCGGGCTCGCCAAGCTCCATTTTAACCCCAAACAGGGATGAATATATGCTCAATACATGCAACAGTCGCATTTGGTTTGTAGTCGAGTTGTGTGAAGCAGTTCAGGCACAGAAAATAGAAATAGCTAACTTCGAGTTATTTTCCTCCACCCCAAAAGACATCGCTGTGTACTTCAGCGACCGTTTCCCAACAAGGGATTGGGCCAGCGTCGGTCAGTTCACTGCTCAAGATATAAGAGACATACAGAGTTTCGATCTGTATCCACATTTATTTGGTAAATTTATCAAAGTTGAAATGTTATCTCATCATGGCTCCGAACATTATTGCCCTATTTCGCTATTCAAGGTGTATGGAACGTCAGAGTTTGAGGTGCTAGAGAAGGAAAGCTCCCAGCACCCGGCTCATATAGATGAAGACGAAGACGACGAGATAATTGACGTTCCTGATATACCAGCAGCAGAAAAAGAACCTTCGAAGAACCTTTTTGGTTCGGCGAGGGATGCAGTCATGTCTATTATGAAGAAAGCCGCTCAAGCTTTAGTAAAGACAGAAGTTCCTAAAAATATATCTAATGAACGTAACGATACGTCAGTAGACGAAATGTACAAAAAGTGTTGTTCCCCAAGCCATATTATTGTATGTGATAATTGTAGTGAAACACTTTATAACGAAGTGTATGAGTTACTCAGTTGTAGCTCGGACAGATTAACTAATTTAGTGCGTCAAGTGTTCTTACGGGAGACTTTAAAGTGTACAGGAATTTGTCAGCCATTTGGTTTAGACTTTAAAAGTACAAAGACAATTGAATTTAATGATGAACGTGTCGCGTATGTGAACGCTCTGTTTCCACCGAAATATTTAGCCGCGTTGTGTAACATTCTCGCAATCGAAGAGAAGAAAGTTGTGTTGAATACAAGTTTTGAGACTGAACAAAACGTCACTTCAAATATAACTTTAGATGAGTCGCCGCAGAAAATTAATAACGAAATAAATTCGGAATTGGATATGCATTTAGTTCCGATAAAAGATGGAGATGCTGTAGATGATAAAATTAACGAAACACAATTGAAAGAAATACCAGTTCCTTTAGAACAAACAAAAGAAAACAGTGTGCCCTTAGAATTATTGAAGGAAGAAAAAGAGGAAACAGATCAAAAAAAAGACGAGCAGCTGTTAGTCCTAGAAGAAATTCCAGTTCCAGAGCCTCAGGAGGATTCCACATCCGACATTGATAAAGCCTTCGAATCAGTCGTTGAAGCTGAGGATAAAAAAGGATCCGCAGAGACTGAGGTGAATAATGGTAAATCGGAATTAGTAATAGATAAACCAAAGGAAACTACCGCAGTTGATGATATGAATGATCAAATGATCATGATTGAAAGCGATAATTTTATATCGGACATTGACCAGATGGCTGTTGATCCCCCGCCTATGGGAACACAATCTACTCTCAACCAGAACCAAGCTCAGCCATCCTTCCAGAAGGAGTCAGTCTTTCTGAGACTGTCTAACAGGGTAAAGGTACGTACACTTGTTTTATTTTATTTTATATTGAAAAGACTCATTCTTTTTTACATATGAAAGGAATGATAATATAAACGAACATTTGGCCCTGTCGAGGGTTTCCGTCTGGTAGGGTTTTACTGGAATTCGAATCCACGACATGGCATGGCATAGTAGCCAGATACGAGTACACATACCACTAGAAGAGAGATAAAAATTTCACTAACATACAGACTTCACGATCTTGATTTTACCTAAAGTGGGAATAAAAGAACTTTTAAATTTCGTATTTCAAATTGACTTTTTTCAAAAAAAAAACATGTTAAAAGCAATTAAATTAATATATTAACGTAATTATAACTGCTAGTAGTACTACGTTGTGATTGATCTACGTAATTTCTATATAATCGTATTATTTATGCACATGCGTTTACATAATTTTATCGTATCGTCTATATATATATATATATATATATATATATATATATATATATATATATATATATATATATATTTACCGTGTAGTGACGGTGTAAGAATATGGTACCCTATATCATTCTGTGGGTGTCGTAAGAGGCGACAGAGAGAAACAAATCAGATGTGCAGCAGTCTTCCTAATAACGACTAAAAATAAAAAACCGAGGTTGCCAACCCGCTTGCCAAGCGTGGCAACTACGGCAAATATCCCCCCTATGAGGCAATCTTTGGGGGGGTAGTACAATCAGCAGTGGACTTTAAAAGGCTGTAATGGTAACGGTTTAGATAATTTTATAAATACCCACATATAAATAAAATTGAAGTGTCTGTCAGTAATATTGAAATAACAGGCTTCTATTAATCTCAAGTAGCTATTTGCATGCTATTAAGACATAAATAATCACTTTTTAAATTTTTGTCTGTCTGTCTGTGTGTCTGAACCGGTTGTGATGAAACTTTACGTACAGATAGAGAACAACCCAGGCTAACGTAGGCAAAAAAATCTAGGCTATATTTTATCCGAAAAACTTAAAGATTTAAAAAAATTATAAGATAACTTGTCTTTGATTATCTTAAATCTAAATAACGCCACATTAGTAGATCCTATCCAGGCGAAGCCGGGGCTGGTAGCTAGTTATTAATATAATATATATTATGTATAAAAATATTTTCCAGGTTTTAAATTAAAATTATTTATTTCTTAATTCCAGACCTTAGAAAGAAATATGTCGCTGTCTGGTCAGTATCTAGAAGAGCTGAGTAGGCGATATAAGAAACAAGTTGAGGAAATGCAGAAATCGTTCGAAAAAACTGTGGTTCAAATGTCGGAAGAGCGACGGAAAAGCAGCGAGAGGGAGCAGAAGTACTTAGATCAATTGACAAACTTGCAGGAACAGATAACTCAAATGGCAGCCGCTTTGAACTTGTTGACGGAGGAGAGAAACAGCTGGTTTGGAAACATGACAGTGCTAAAATTTATACTCTATCAAGCCATAATACTTACTATAGCTTTCTATTATATATCTAAGAGAAGAAAGAGCGAACATAATATAGTGATGGTTCCTATTACAAAAAAGATTAAGAAAAAGCAGGACAAATTCAGAAGAAAATCAGTGGAAGGTGTTAGTGGTCACGCAACTCCGTCGACTAAAAAGCGGAGACCCAGCGAGGAAGCATTCCAAATCGCAAGGCAATCTACGGAAGAAATGGAAAAAGAAATAAACGAGGGAGAATGGCAGGTCGCCCGGAAGAACAGAAGAAGGAAAACGTCTGTGATACACAGAAATCTGGATTACGATGCAAATGTGAACTGCGTCCGACAAGACAACATGAGGATACAAGAAAATCCTATACCATTAGACGAGGGCGAATATTTTGCACCGGTATCCGAACCCACAGAGTTCACAGATGTTCCAGCTAAGAAGGAGTCGCCAAAGACAAACGGATCATTCTTTAACAATCTTAAATCAAAAACTATGAAGACGAGGCGTCTATCGTCACCAGCATTTTTAAGGACCTTCAGTAGACAGAGTGCTAGAAGTACGCCTAGTCCCGTAATGAGAACTTCAGAGCCCATGTTTAATGGGAAAATAAACAAAAAAGCTGCCTCCGAGTCCCCTACCGGCAGCCTCTGGTCTGAATCGACAGAACTCTCTCAAAACGGACAGCAGGACAGCGAAAACAGCAGCAAGAAAAGAAAAAGCCTGAAGAACATATTGAAAAAAGTGTTTTAAGGATTTTATTTTTACCACATTTTAATTACCTCGCTTTCTGCTCTGTTTGTCTATCGGTACAAATTTTCTATCGATCTTAAACTTAATTTCCGATGAACTAGAGCCATGAAATTTTAAATGTAGCTCGGGCCTGTAAACTGGGTAAAAATGGTCTTCATTTTGAATTATAATTAGGTGTTTTAGTCGCTTTGTGCAAGCGTTTAGCTATTGTAAATTATTTCTTTGCTCTTATCTACAAAATATATTGTTTAAATTATTGTATAAAGTATTTGTATCGTTGTTAGACCTCAATAGGTGCCAATTGTGATAATTAGGGAGCCTATATGTTAGCCTGTTGCTAATTATGATTTATGTGGTTGGTTGTTTGTGCGTGTGCTATGGTACGGATATTGGTGTGAACTGGAAAATAGTAGGAGCGAGTTCAGTATACAAAGTGGCATTAAAAGCGTTAATATATTTACCGTAGTTTCATTTCATTTCAGTAACTTTCATCTATACAGGGTTATTTTGCAATAACCGGCCAAATTTGCAGAGAAGGTTCAGAATAAGTAATATAGGTAAATGGAAAGAAAAATTAATTTAAAAAAATCGCAAACATTCTGTCCTTTTTATCTTTTAAATTCAAAATGCGTGGTAATGCATTATTTTTCGATCGGTAGGCAAAAACGTTGCCCATAAATCACATTCAATTTGGGATAGTTTCAAATAAAAGTAGAAGCCTTATTTACTCGTATTTTCAAAAACTGCAATAACGATATATCATTATTTATATATTTGAACTTAAGTTTAAAACTTTACTACTCTTTGAAAAATAACCCTGTATATATTACGTACAGAATATACAGAAGACAAATAAACAGAAGTGTTAACTACTAAGTGGTGACTATTCATATTATATAATTATTATATTATGGTGTCTTTGTTTCCTTCCCGCCATTACACCCTATAAAGAGGGTTTTGCTATAGTTGCCAACGATTGGCAGGCGGGTTGGCAACCGCAGTTTTTTATTATTTTCTGTCAGGAAGATGCTGCTGCCCATCTTCTGTTCTAGTTTCCCTTTGTCCTGTGTCTGTCTTTCCTCTTACGACACCCACGGGACGATATGGGGTAGTGGATATTCTCACAACACTACAACGCGATTTTGTATTTGTTTAATGCAATACAACTAAAAATAAAATAGCAGAATTAGTAATGTATTCGCAAGTTGTTATTTTTAATTTTTTTTTAAGTGTTTTGTTGTATAATAAAATAATAGAATATGCATTATCTCCTATCGTCCTATGGGTGTCGTAAGAGGCGACAGGAAAACAAACCAGGAGATTGGCAAAGGGAAGGGAAACAAAGCAGCGTCTTCCTTATCCCAACTAAAAATTAAACAAGTGGTAAATTTAAAATTTTGTACAACCGACTTCAATATAAACAAAATGAGAACATCATCATTGTAGTCGAAGTCAATTAAACACGCATTATTAACCTTTGCCTGTCCTGTGCATTACATGTAATTCATTGCTATTGTCTTACTATTGTGTCTGCAAACTGAACTGCCAAAGTGTTAAGGATAACTCAAAAACTACTACTAATAAATAAGAATCATCAAAATCGGTTCACTAGAAAAAGTTCTGAGGTAACAAACAGAAAAAAATCAGTTGAATTGAGAACATTTTTTTGAAGTCAGTTGAAAACTGCGTTGATCAAACGGCCTCCCAAGAGTGGTAACTATGGCAAATATCTTCTCTATGAGGGAGCCTATGTTCTATGGACTTTTGATAGGCTGTAATGGTATCGTTTATCACTACTGAGTACACTAACTACTAACAACACTGCTGAGGGAGTCATTGAGGATGAACAATCTGTGCCTATGGATTTTATAAATCTCGATGTCTGACTTGCAACTCAGTGCCATAAACCATTCAGTCACACTTTGATATATTTACGCAGGTATTCCTTTTTTACAGAGATAACTTATGGGTTAACCGCTCGCTGTAGATGTCACAGTACGCGGGCAAACCAGATTCACGCTGACACCAATGAAATTGTTAATTGCAATTTTTTTATACCATAAAAAAGTGCTGATTTACCGCGTGTTTGACGATGAAACAAAAAGGCCTTTGAAAAGCTGCACTTTTTATAGAGTAATAAGGGTGACAAACGAGCACACAGTTCATGGGCCACAGCATCCACTTACCATCAGGTGGACAGTGTGTTCGTTTGTCACCATATTCTATAAAAAAAATCTACTTTTACCTTCGATTAAGAATCAAAATGCACATGCGTTTCCACCCCTGTGAATAGAGACGGAATCCCTCGTTTCCAGTAAAATGGGTCTCCGGTTCTCTGCACTTACCATACCAAACACAGTGGCATTAAGCTGCTATTTTACGCTGATATTCCCATCTGTGCTAGTCGAATCGTATGTATGAGAAATTTAAAAAAATGTTTAGAAGACATGTGAAGTTTCCCAACACAAACTGGGGCAGAGCAGTGACACATTTACTTGCCCTAAGCTCTATCAAATATAAGAGCAATTTCGACCATAAGATCTATCGACGGATCCAACTCGGTTGGGCAGCATCCTTGGAATACTCGTCACGTAATCCTCAAAACTAGAAAACAAGAGTCTACAGACAGTTCGTGTTACCAGTGACCACATATGGATCTGGGTGGGGTAAGTCTGTATGAGGAAGCTCAAGGTCGCTCAGCAAGCTATGGAGAAGGTCCATTAAGCCGACGTGCAATGGGACGGTCATATAATTCCAAGAACCGACACCCAATGGGGAGAAAAGGCTCTCGAGTTGTAACCGCATACTGGTAAGCGAAGTGAAGGGTGGCCCCCAACTAAATGTAGTGACGACCTGATAACACATGCAGGAAATTGATGGATGCAGATGGCTCAGGACCATGGTTTGTAGTGTTCCTTGAAGAAGGAATTAAGTAGTGGACTTGTGATGATGATAATGATGACACAGAAAAGAATTTAACAAAATATATTCAATGGAAATAATTATATTATTATACACTTGACACAATAACAATCACTATAACCTATGAAATGATAGTCACTGACTGCGAAAAGTCTTTTAAATCTACACATTTGATTTTCACAAGGTTCTTCTGCCTTGCTATTCCATTCAAACACTTAACTGCTGCCTCAAGATTGTCCATTGTATATAAATTGTTGCTATTCGTTGCAAATACGATTTCATTCACTTCCTCATAAAGTTTCACAGATATTAAATGCTTGAAATGTCGCTTTAGGGTTTCTAATATAGATTCTTGTAATTTTGTGTCTCGACATACCAAGTTGAGGATGAAGTGGCCTGGAAATGTATATTGATATTATTATGTGGTATTTTAATATTTTATATTATTTCATATTATTATATACAACCGTGTAGTTACGGTGTAAGCATATCTATCACCCCTTATCGTCCCGTGGGTGCCGTAAGAGGCGACAAAGGGAAACAAACCAGGAGATGAGCAGCAGTCTTCCTAATAACTAAAAAAATTAAAAAAACTGCGGTTGCCAATCCACCTGCCTAACGTGGCAACTTTGGCAAATATCCCCCCATGAGACAATCTATGGGGAGGCCTATGTTCAGTAGTGGACTTTTGATAGCCTGTAACGGTATATATCATGGTACAGTGTGGTAGAGGCGTAAAAGAATCCATCATCGCGTTTTGTCACACGAATGTCGTAAGATGCGATTGCGGGATATGCTAAAAAGATGTTATGGTTTCCAATAGATGATGGTAAAACCACTTGGTAAACGCCATGCGTAAAATATCCGGCGTACAATATTGTCAAAGGTAGATTTGCCGGCGTACAATATCGTCAAAGGTAGATTTGCCGGCGTACAATATCGTCAAAGGTAGATTTGCCAGCGTACAATATCGTCAAAGGTAAGACTTAAAGGTAGACTTGTCAGACCTTTACCCTTACATTTTTCTAACAAATTAACTTCCCCCGCCATGAAATTGTCAAATATTTCACTTCATTCCTAAGTGGCGCCGCCCTGGTGGCAAAAAAAGTGGATGCCCTCATTGCAACCAGACGCTCGGCTAGTCACCACCCTTTCGTTATCGACTTACTACGCATACGAACCAAACATTTGCTGCATTGTTAATCATGCGAACAGCAAAGCAGTGGAATAAGTTGCCAGCATCTGTCTTTCTATCCGATTACAGTGTGGGTGTCTTCAAGGCAAGATTGAATAGGCTTTTGTTAAGTCAGTGCGCTTTACCATCTTCGGCCGCATCGCCACTTACCATCAGATGGGATAGTAGTCAAGTGCTGGATTAAAATACAGTAAAAGCTCCTTATTCGCACTTCCTTCGTTTTCACTATTCGCGGATTAAAAAACTGCGACCCAATTCCTTTATTCGCGGCTAAAGATTTCTTTATTCGCGGATCTAATCGATACATCGGTACATACATATTAATAAAAGGGATTTCAATAGGTATCCAAACCAATATCCTTTGTAAACGTGTCGTCAAATGGACTAATGAAAAAGTAAAATAGACCTTATTACAACTATGCCTAAAGTATGTTGTTAAATTATATCGCCGAAGTATTGGTTCGGCCTTTGACATAAGCCGCCTTCGCCGGTCGGTGTTTTTGAGAATGTATACAAACAGAATGAAAGCAACCTTATTACGCAATGCATAAAGTATATTTTTAAATACTGCCACACATTAGACGTTCCGTCCTTTGGTAAGAGCCGCTTTGGGTGTTTTATTGTTTCATCTTTCCATTCGTTACAAAAATGGTTTCTGTATTCGCGGCATATTTACGGAACATATACCCCGCGAATAAAGAGCTTTTACTGTAGTTAAAAAAACATGCAAGTAGAAAAGACAGTACCATCATTACTAAGTATAGTTTTGACATCAGCTAGCACATCTTCGTCCAGGAACTGTCGCGGTGGACATGACAGCCCCAGCGTTCGGTCCTTACTGTCCATGTCGAACATCACCGCATCATACTGATGACCTGGAGAGTAAAGCAATGACTGATTACAAAACATAGGACTTTTATCTGAGTGACTTTAAAAAATGTTTTGACCTAGAGGTTGAGATTTGAAAAGAATATAGGAAATGACATCAAAAAGGAAAAGACACTGTAGTGTCTCATATCACAGAATACATATTGTATAAATTAATGGAGCAAAATTTGATACGATTCTAATAACAATGTATATCCACGACTTTTTCTGCCACCAGGGCGTCTCCAACTTTGCGCGCTTGTGTGTGTGTGTGTGTGTGTGTGTGTGTGTGTGTGTGTGTGTGTGTGTGTGCGTGTGCGCGTGCGTGTGCGCGTGTGTGCGTGTGTGTGCGCGTGTGTGTGTGTGTGCGCGCGCGTGTGCGTGCGTGTGTGCGTGTGCTAATACGAAAAATACATGTGTTGTAAAAAGATCTTTTACAACACATGTAATTTACTCACTACTTTCCCTTTTCAGTAACCATTCATGGACACATTTTTTAGCTTTTATTTTATGCGTCAGGTAGACCAGAAGAATCACCAGCTGAACGACCCCGATGAAAACCGTATTGGCGGTCACTAATTACCTGGTGATTCTCAAGGTACCTCATGAGCTGGCAGTTTATAATGGATTCCATTATTGTGGAGAAGAAGGAGGTGATGGCGGTGAGTTGGACGGGTCTGAGCGGTCGCCTTTTTTAGGGATCGGGTGGACCAAAGCTGTTTTCCATGAATTCGGGACTACGCCTTGGGAATAGGAGTACCTACCGAAAAAGACGCGTTAAAACCGGTGCCAACTCTGGAGCACACGTCTTCAGGACAATGGGAAGGACTCCATCAGACCCACTCGACTTGTTGACGTCCAGGGAGAGGAGTGCTTTGCGATCCGAGCGCTGTGTAAACCGCACTTCCGGCATGGAGCACTCACACCGCGGGATGGTCGGCGTTGTGGTGCCCCCGTCATCGAGAGTCGAATTGGACGCAAAGAGAGAGCCTAAGAGATCGGCTTTCGCCTTTGCGGCATGGGCCAGTGAGTCGTCCTCTCTGTGCAGAGATGGAAGAGATGGCTGGCAGAAGTTCCGTTGTCAAGAGACCAGAATGCACGAGTTCCCGAAGGAAGGCGAACTAGCTTCTTGCCAATTCTGCCGATGTGCTGTGACCTCGACTTGGCAATGACTCTTTTGAAGGACCTGGAGAAAACCTTAGAAAGTAACATTAATATCTTAACTTTTCTAACAAATTAATTTCCCGGTTATGAAATCTGCAAATATTTAACCTCATTCCTAAGTGGCGCCGCCCTGGTGACAGAAAAAGGCGTGGATGCCCTGATTGTCGAGATGTCGAGTACTGTTAGGAACAGATAACAAATCTAGGCAAATCATTTTTTTTTTTCATTTCCTTAAAGTACTTTAAAATATTTTGACTTCAATATAAAAATATTAATTATTTAAATTTATTATTAAAAACTGGAATGGACTTTCTTAAGTTTAGGCAATGACTGCGGGGCAATGAATGCCGGCGGGAAAAGAACCCACTGGATAAGTTTGTCTGACGTCAAAAATCATTACATATCACTGTAGTAATCACTTGTCATTTACTTATGTAATTATATGCATATTTGCCTATTTAATCTTATATATGTCTATCATATAAATTATGTCGTATATATTAGTATATTATTTTGTTATTATAATATAATATATTGGTTTAGTTTATTTGGGTATTATTATGTAAGTTTATTAATATACACCACCTCCCACTGTTTAAAAGTACAATTTTCTCCTCCTTAATGTGTCTGGAAGAGATCACTTTTTAGCAATAAAACCGCCTTATTGTACCTATCTCCTTAGTTCTATCTCTGTAATCTGTTATCTTTGTGTTTCTGGTGTACAATAAATAACATAATAATAATAATATATATATAAATTAATAAAATAGTAATAGTTTTAATTTTAACAGCTCATATGTGTACTTTTTACACAACAGTTAATTCGACTATTATAAATAATATCAATAGACTCACCACTCTTGGCCTCATCCTTAAAAAGTCTACACCGTCTTTAATCTGAACTTGTAGTCTCTCGTCGGTCTCCAACTCGAAGTGCTTCTTGGCGACGTCCAGCATGGCGGGGTCCAGGTCAACGGCCGTGACCTGAACCTTGTCGAAGCATTTCTTGAGGAACATGCAGAGACTACCACCACCGAGACCCAGGACAGCAACCTTCGCAGTGTCGGTGTTTCCGAGCTGAACGCAAACACACATGAACGAATGGTACATGGATATGTAGCCGAAGTCGATCACTGTCTTTGTTTTGTTCTTCTTTTTAACTGGAATGAGAATATAAAAAGTACAACTTAATTTTGTTGTCCATAAAGAAAAAAGACGACGAATTGCTAGATGGTAGAGTTTCTTTTCAGTCCGTCCGGGTTAGTACCATCCTCCTTTCTATTTCTGCCGCCAAACAGTAGTACGCGTACTGCTGGGTTCTGATGCGAAGAGTAAGAGTCGGTATAGTCACAGGCTTTGAGGAATTCCATCTTAGTCCTTAAATATGATAACGCATCTATTGCCTTCTTTGTTTGAAATTGGCTACAGGTGTTCATGGACTGTAGTAGCACTTACCATCAGGTTGACTGTTAGTTCGTTTGTCACTTCAGTTTAATAAAAAAAATCTTAAAGTTACAGCCTCTATACGTCCCACTGCTGGGCACAGGCCTCCCCTAATTTCTGAGAGGGTTTAGGGCAAGGAAGTGTCCGCCGCGCTGCCCCCTTGCGTGTTGGCGAACCACACGCCTTCGAAATATTTTTTTTCTTATTTCTCAGACATGCCGGTTTCCTCACGATGTTTTCCTTCATCGCCGAGCACTTGGTAAATCATCAGCACTTGAAATTGCAATTAAGAATTTCATTGGTGCCGGCGGGGATCGAAGCCGGTTTGTTCGCGTAGTGTGAAATTTGCAGCTACCAGGGCTCTATTTCTAAAAAAATAAAAAGATAAAATTATATCACTCACTAGTCTTCAGCTTAGCCTCGGACTGCACTAAGAACTGATTGTCGAGGAACACGAGCCGCCTGTGCGTGGAGCCTTCAACGTCCACATCCTCCACCACGAAGTCACCCGACACTTTGGACGAGCCCTCATACACTTTCACGCGTCTTCCTACGTCACTGCCTAGCGACAGGAATGGTATCTGGAATGGAAAATAGTAAATAAGAAAATACATTAGAAAAAAATTGAGCACGTCTTTGGCTTATGAGAATATATTTATGATCTGACGACTATGCGTAGAGCCACGCTACAGCTGTTATGGTTGTGGCACAAAAGGGTCGGCTTGACCGGGAAAGGACCACGCGCTCACAGAATACTAGCGTAAAATAGCAGCTTTGTGTGTGAGTGTAGAGAACCGGAGACCCTTTTTACTGGAAACGAGGCATTCCATATTAGTCCTCAGGGGTGATAACGCATCTGCATTTTGATTCTTAATCAATGACAGATGTAGACATCTATGTGCATCTACTTACCATCAGATGGACTGTGTGCTAGTTTGTCACTCTTATAATCTTCTATACAAATAAATAAAATTGTAGTGTCTGTTGTTAATGTCAAAATAACAGCTTTTTACTAATTGCATATAAAAGTATATACGGTACTTATAACAAAAAAACACAATTTTTAAAATTTTTGTGTGTGTGTCTGTCTGTCTGTTTGTTCCGGCTAATATCCGAAACGGGTAAACCTATTTTGACGGGACTTTCACTGGTAGATAGCTCATGTTATAAGGAGTAACTTAGGCTACTTATATTTTAGAAAAATAATTAGGGTTCCGCGCAACAAAATTAAAACCCTAAATTACACGCGGGCGAAGTCGCGGGGAACAGCTAGTATAAAATAAAAATAAATGCTGTTATTTACGTTGTGTGAGAGTTGTATTTTATTTCATACCAATATTGGTGGTCCACCAATAAACTGCTTGTAGGCTGCTCTGAAAAATCAATCTCAAGTTACTGCTATCTCACCTGACCAGAGAATCCGTACGGGGCAAGCATTTTCGCTGAATGTGCCAATTCTTCCTTCACGGCGTCGAGGCTCTGGAACAGGTGACCTCTCCTCAACACTGCTACGACCAAGCGTCCAAACCTAGCGGAGTCCTGCAGTTGTCTTCTTCCCGCTGGTGTGCCGAACAGCCACTCCGACTCTCTGTAGTTTCAACGAGATCTGGTTATATTTTTTACATATTGCTCTTATAGATCTAACTTAGTTTTGTTTTTTTCCTATACTTTAAGCGAGCAGTTTTCGTATTTACGGTTACACCTAGGTTTAGCAGGCAACAACTAGGTGCAGCCGATTGTGGTTAGTAAAACTTAGGTGTATTCGATTTCTTCGAATAATTTGTAAATAAAAGACAGCCGTCTTGGCAATCGCAGATTTTATTATTTTCAGTCGTTATCAAAAAGATGCTTTCTGCCCATCTCATGATTTATTTCCCTCTGTCGTCTCTTGCGTCATCTGCGGAACGATATGGGTTAGTGTATATTCTTACACCCCGACTACAGTGTTGTGTTATAATATATTATGTATGTAAATATTTTCTCGGAAACGGTTCTAACGATTTGGATGCAATGTTGTATGCAGATAATGTTTTACTTTTCAAGTTTATCTAGATGTTATTATCCTTAATAAAATTATATATTTTTTCTAACACTAAGTAAAGCTTGGTCGTTCAAGTTTCATTATATAAGTAGCTAACTAAACTGGAATCTCCTATTTCAGAAGGAAATGCCATAATTGCCACGCTTGGCAGGCAGATTGGCGAATGCAGTACAAGACCTTCCCACCTCTGCTGCTAATTCCCATCTCCTGTCTGGATTTCTCTACAAGGGACTGCCAGCAATTTCTGGCATTTTTCTATACCAATATTGGCTCCTGCTAAAACCCTAACCAAGACCAACAGCGGTAACTGAGTCCATGATGTGCTTATATAATAATATGGTAATGGTTTCCAGACCGAATTTCGGTTACGGCGGCCTGTAGAATACGTCGACTAGCCATCTGCACACGACAGTATTATAGTGCCCGAACAGGTGCTGTCTATTCCCTAACTCTCATAGAATCCGCGCCCCATCGGAGAGAGATCAGGTGCAGGACCATCGGCTTTCTTTACGTGCTTTCTGAGGCACGGGCTGAAACCCCGCCAACGTCCTGATTCCGGGCTGCTACTGAGAATTGCTTGACAGAAAAACTCATTAACTGATTTTCTTGGTTCGACCCGAGATTCAAACCCGTGACCTCATCAACAGCTACGTTTACGGCCACTAGATCAACAAGGCAGTCAAAATACAGAATATGCGCAGAACGCATATCATTCAACATTACGATAGCCAAGGTTCAAGAAAACAAACACAGCTATAAACCATCTAATTACTCTGTCATCCTTGGGAGTCGTACTACAAAGCCGAACTTTCAAAACTAAAAATATATTTTTGTTTACAAACCGAAAAGCGTATTACGCATTTTGTTCAATAATATTTATCAAGTTATATTTAGTAGGGCATCACTAGTGGGTGCTCGCCTTAAATCATCTTGCACCGAGTAGTTAATGTCTCGGAACTAAAATAGCACAGTGCAGTTTGTCAACACGTCTAAATTAAACCAAGAAAAGCGACAGCTCTCGTGATGCGGATCAGGTATCTTGCAATTAGGATTTTGACATGCAATACATTGAGGAATTACAGAGATTTTGGAGCAACTTTAAACAAAGAAGTGTAGTAGCCTTCTTTGTTACAAATATACGTCACAGTTGTCGTATACAGTCTATATACGTCACACAGCTGGCCACAGGTCTCCTCGTCCCTGTGAAGTCACTTACAGGGTCACGGAGCAATTATTCCGCCAAAATGTTCTGGGTTTACGGACTTCAAAAGTCCTCGTTATATTTTATTCCTTAAAATGAAGGTTTCCTTCCTACATGTTTTCCGTCACCGTCGAGCATGTGGCACGTGGTTAATCAGCTCTTAAATTTTTTTTTATAGGATAGGGTGACAAACAAGCACACAGTTCACTTGATGGTAAGTGGTTGCTGTGACCCATAGACATCTACATCTATCCGCAATAAAGACTCAAAATGCAGATGCGTTGTCACCCGTGAGGACTAAGATGGGATGCCTCTTTTCCAGTAAAAAGGATCTCCGGTTCTCTACACTCACCATACGAAACACAGCAGTGTTAAGCTGCTATTTTACGCTGGCATTCTGTGAGAACGTGGTCTTTCCCCGGTCGAGCCGACCCATTCGTTCTACAACTATACTACTAATATAGCTGCAGCTTGGATCCACGTATAAAAATTGCAATGAACACAATTTTATTGATGCCGGCGATAATCAAACATGGGATGCTAGCTAACTGTGAAACTTACGGGGAGCTCCTGCCCCCTGAACTAACTACCACTACCACGGCTATTTTATTATTAAATACTAGCGACCCACTCCGGCTTCACTTGGATATTTATTTATGTGAGGTTATCTAGATTTAAGATCAAAGATCATTTGTATTATCAATTTTTCGGCTTTAAAAAAATAAGTTTTTCGGATAAAATATAGCCTAGGTCCCTCCTAGCATTGCTTACTATCTGTTCGTATAGTTTCATCACAATTAGTTTAGCCCTTCCGAAGATTAGCCCTGACAGACAGACAGAAAAAATTTGGTTATTTATGTCTTAATGGCATGCAAATAACCTCCTGAGCTTAATAGAAGCCAATAATTTTAATATTACAGACAAACACTTCAATTTTATTATCTGTATAAATAAATAATGATATATTTTTATACGCGACTGATAGATGTAGATATGACCAATGCGATCATGACACATTGCAGTTACTGTACCAACAGTCAACTGAGTATAGAATCAGGGTTTGTATCAACACTCATACATTTTAGGTGGTAGCACTTCTTTTCATCTATCTAGGTAGGTATTATTTTGAATTGAATTGATTGAATAGAAAATCTGTTGTATTAGCAATGCGACTTGGTCCCGGACACATTCCGTGCAACAAGTTAGCTTTCATGGTGCAAAATAAATAAAATCAATCTCCAAATTGCGAAACATGCAACACAATGCGTAGGTCACTCAATAAGTTTTGAAATGCTCGAAATTTAAAATGGAACGCACCCGTATTATATGTTTCTAAAAATCAAATTTATTTAAAAATAGAACTCCATAAATATTTAAAAAAAGCAAAGTTCTATTAATTTTCCTGCAACGCTTCCCGCGCTTTTCATTTAAAACGATGAATCATAACCGTGAACATTTGCGCGCTATGATATATTATGATTTTAAATTTGGTTTAGAACAATTAAGTTTACAACGATTACAATCAGCATAATGGGACTCAGCTCCATCACGCGCAACAATTTTTAGGTGGTTTTCTGAATTCAAAAGCGGTAAAATTAATCTTAAAGATGACCAAAGAACCGGGGCCCCGTAAACAGCAGTAACGGCATAAAATGTATGGACTACTGAAATGTTGTTGCGAGAAGACCCACGAATCACATATACGGACATCGAAAAGATTGTAGGCATTAGTTCGGGGAGCATTCATACCATCCTACATCAACATCTTGGAGTGAGGAAGCTTTGTTGTCGATGGATCCCTCGTTTGCTCTCCGAAAGTGAAAAACAGACTCGTGTGGATTGGTGCCATGAAATGCGTATACGTTTTGAAAACGGTGCATCTAGGCGTGTTTTAGAAATCGTTACTGGTGACGAGACATGGATGGATCTATCAATATGATCCGGAAAATAAAAGGCAATCATCGGTATGGGTCTACTCAGAAGGACAGTTACCGACAAAACTGCAAAGATCTCGCAACGTCGGCAAAAATGCTGGCTAGTTTTTTCAGCGGAGCGGACATTTGTCGACGTCCATGCTGGCAAAATTGTAGGTCAGTCAACTCTGAATGGTATACTACAGTTGCATTACCCAAAGCTTTTCAAGCTGTGAGAGAAGACCAAAGACCGGGCTTGGGAATCATGCTGCATCACGATAACGCCTCTTCATACCTCCTTAGAACAAAAGCATTTATTGAGGAATCTGGTGTTGAAACTGAAGTCACCCACCCTACAGCCCTGACTTAGCTCCTTGTGATTTCTTTTTGTTCCCAAGAGTCAAAGAAAAATAAAAGGTAAGTTTTTTCAAGCGCCGAAGAAGCCGTGGCTGCCTACGACGAAGCGATTTCCGACCTGTCAGATCAAGACTGGCAAAAGTGTTTTCAGAGTTGGTTTAGGCGAATGGAACTTGTAGAGCATGATGGAGAATATTTTGAAAGAATAGAATACTTTTGTATATCTCAAAACTTATTGAGTGACCTACGTAGAAGACATACAACACTTGGTCGCGGAATGTTTCAAAACCATCACGAGAGGAAACTATTGGTCGCTAAAACTAATATTAAAATAAAATGTAACATAGGTGATATTATTTTGAAGAATATTTCATTTAAACCAAACACTAGATGCCAAGGCACATGTAAAATTATTTTCTTTTGGTACACATCATAGACTAGTATTGATATATTAATTATATTATTTAGTATTTATAGGTTTTGTATATCAACACTAATTGTATGTTGTTTCTTTCCGAACAAATTCTACAAATATTTAATCTGGTATTCATTAATACTTGCAATTGTTGTCACTTGGTGAAACTTCATCTTCATTTTTGTGACTTGGATTGCCACATGTACTTGTTTCACTGGTATTAATTTATGAACTTTTAAAACCAGCCGATTTCACATTATACTAGCTATCCGCTCATGCTTCACTTGGGTGGGTAGATCCAAGTGAACATGATTGTAGCGTAATTTAGATTTTTAAATTACGCTACAATCATGCTTTAAATTACGCTACAATCAAGCATTAATGTAGCGTCATTTAGATTTTTTAAATAATCATCAATGACCATTTATTTTATCAATTTTCAACAAAAAAGTCACACTAATACTTTATGCTTAATTATATGACAGTAATTAAACTAAGTGCACATTTATTAATAGGTAAACATTTTCTCTGAACCACTGTCAAGTGCTGCTCAAATGGTGTATCGTTAGTATATTGTATAAGTAATTTAATAAATTGTTTTGTTTTATTTAGTTATAAGGTATAATGGGACTGGCATGTGAAAAATAACGATAGCCCCTTAATAAAAAAAGAATGAAAAAATAAAAACTGATTACTGCCGCCAAACAGTAGTACTGTGTTTGGTCTGAAGGGTATAGAGGAGAGCCAGTATTATCACAGTCTATGAGCCATTCCATCTTACTCTTCAGAATTGATAACGCATATGTAGCTTTCTAAGTTGGTTTAAGTTCCCATGGGCTGCAGTAGCCGCTTACCATCAGGTGGACTGTAAGTTCGATTGTCACTTAAATTTTATAAAAAAAAGTATTTTAATTTCTAGTGATATTATTTTATTTATAGATAATTGCGACCGTCTTGTTTTTCATGACTCCGCGGAGACTGGCTCCCTCTATAAGCCCTATGGCATAGATTAAATAATGTTACTACGTAACCCATGGTATTTCACCTTCGTCGCTTATGATAGACCCACGGGAACGCTTTGGCACAGATCTGCAGCTTTACCAGCGTCATCCGCTTTTTGGCAACCCCTCCTCGGTGGAGGACAACTTATACATTACAAAATACAGGACAAATGCTAGTAATGCTGTTGACATTACTAATATTATTCTCGTTAACCACTGCAGGTAAGCTTAAAATGCTTGTGTTAGAAGTAGTTCACGACAGTAATCGAATGGCCGATTCGAAGTCACGACTTTTTAAGTTCGCGGTCCGCAACGCATCATTAGGCTACTGTCGCTTTAATTCATTAACGCCGCCAGCACATGCATTCATATGTACTTTAATTATCTTATTTATGTCTGTAGCATATTGTTATAAGTATTCATGCGTCCCAACCAGACAAGAACACTAAATAATAATAATAATAATAATAATTTAATGTCATGTCTAACAGAATTTTGCATTAATAATCACATTATTGATAGAAAAACCAATTTACTGATTTTGGCCCGACCCGGGACTCGAACTCGGGACCACATGATCGACAGTCACGCTTACTTCCAATAGACCAACGAGGCAGTCATAGTATGAAGCCATAAATAATTACGTGAAATATTAAACAAAAAATTGCTTAACGTGTTGTTTGCGACAGTAACTATTAACCATAGATCACAGTGATGATGTATGTATTTAGCTTACCCATTACTTATACTCGCTCACCACACAAAAAGAATCGGTGCTATTTTTATATAATCGATTATTTATTAAATTGATAATTTTACAAAATATTAAAATCAAAGACATGTAAATGAAATGAAAAAATTATTTCACAACAAAATTCTATTAAATATTTTAATTATTTTTAATAATAATAATTTATATTTGGTTAGTACATATTTAACTTACTATATTTTTTGAACCTCCGAAAATAAGCTGACACGTTTGTAAAACGGTCAGAAAAAAAATATACAAAGGGAAAGGTACCTACACGTCCGCACACTGCAACCACAAAGCAAGTTTAGGCGCGAATGTGATCACTGGTGCTTCATTGAACTTTGTGGGCGGATGCCGGATGAAATGCCGCGAAGAATAAGGAATAATAAAAACTTGGATATGACACGACCCATATTATTTTTGTTTAGTCGAAATCAATGTTTTTTTTTTTAATATAGGATAAGGGTGACAAGCGAGCACACAGTTCACCTGATGGTAAGTGGTTGCTGTGGCCCATAGACATCTACATGATGTATTCGCAAACTTTCAAAAATTCGTTTGCGAATCAATATGCAGATTCGTTGTCAGCCATGAGAACTAAGATGGAATGCCTCTTTTCCAGTAAAAGGGTCTCTGGTTCTGGTCTACACTCACCATACGAAACACAGCAGCATTAGACTGCTATTTATATATTTTAAAGAACAGTTTTAGTAATATGTATATTACTAAAACTGTTCTTTGAGCCCTTTGGAGGTCAAAAAACGACCCCTACAGTTACTCGTATATAATAAAAGTTTACGTCTGCCTCATGCTCTCTAGCTCTCTCTCGCTCTCTAGCTATCTATCTATAATTGTAGTACATTTTTTTCTATTTTTATTTCTAAAGATTTACAAACAAAGTAACCCGAAAGATTTGCAAACAAATCAATCAAGTGGATACTGTGATCAATAGACACCTACATTTATCCTCGATTGTGAATCAAAATGTAGATGCATTGTACCCCTGAGAACTAAGATAGTATGCTTAGTTACTAGTCAAAAGGGACATTTTTCAAATAGTGAAACTGTGAAGTTTTAGGTACTGCCACTTCAGTCTTTACCCTAAGGACATATGAGGCACGAGCTCTGGGCTCCTGGCCTGACGTAAGCATACAATAAAAATAATTACAAAACACATGTTTCGTAATTTGATTTATAAAACGTATGTTGTGCAAAAAGACTCCCAAACAGACCAAATTTCGGTCAGGGCGGCCAGTCACAACGGAGACTAGCCACCTGCGCAGGACAGGGTTATAGTGACCGAGGGTATGTACAAGCACAGGTGCACTCTGTATTCCCTCGCTCTCAGAGTCCAATGGGACAGCTAACCGACACGACCAGAGAGACTCAGAATTCAGGAGACCAGAGACAGGCGCAGGACCAACGGCTTCATGTGCTCTCCGAGACTCGGAAGTGAAACGACGTCAACTTCTTGACTACGGGCGGCTACTGTGAATTTCGGGATTCGAACCCGGGACCTCATGATCAGCGGTCGTGTTTACGACATCTAGACCAACGAGGCAATCGAGGCAGTCTAGGAATACATAGTCTAAGAGGTCCAAGGCTACTGCATTTGCCAATCTGCCTTCGAATCGGTAATGAACTAAACTAAAGATGGTACGTAACGGTTATGGTCATGCGCCACGTCAAATATTATTTTGATTTTATTTTATATGCATAACATTCGTAACTCCACATCGCGGGCATTTCGCCAGACGCCTCCAAAGAAAACGATGTAAACATTATCCCGATCCTTCTGGACGCAGTGTTGTAAACAGGCTATTATAAACGTACTTAAATAGTAGCTACACTTTGATTTGCAGATGATAAATGTCACATGTCTCCTCCTCATAGTCGTAGGCTATTGCCAAGTTATTTGCCCTATTTTATTTTATAGAATAAGGGTGACCGGAATGCCTTATTCCAGATAAGGCATTCCGTAGATAATAAGGTATGGAATGCCTTGTTCCAGTAATAAGGTATGGATTGCCTTATTCCAGTAGTTAATAAGGTATGGAATGCCTTGTTCCAGTAATAAGGTACGGAATGCCTTATTCCAGTAGATAATAAGGTATGGAATGCCTTGTTCCAGTAATAAGGTATGGAATGCCTTATTCCAGTAGATAATAAGGTATGGAATGCCTTGTTCCAGTAATAAGTATTCCCCGGTTATCTACACCTACGAAACACAGTAGTATTAATTGCAGGTATTCTGTGAGAGCGTAGTTCTTTCACGGTCGAGCCGACCCATTCGTGCTACAACACATAATATTGTTGAGCGCCACCATTGATGCCTGGCACGTGAAAACACTAGTCAAGATCCTTCTAGAAATTTCCATGGAAGAACTTTCTAGAACTATAGACACCTAGATTCTAGATTGTGATTCTAGATGTTTCTACAGTAGAAGGTTCTGGAAATTATCTGAGGCCCTATATAAGGCCGGTATAGACCGCGACCCAGTCAGTCCCGACGACGAGATCACTTCCATGAATAGGTCGATCCCGTCCCCCCCCCCCTAAATAGGAGAGGGAACCCGATTAGTTAACACTAACACACACACACACACACTCAGCACAGAACACTAGGGCACACCGCGTTCGCCGTCGAACGCGAGGTCACAGACACACCCCGTACACGAGGTTCAACACCCGTGATACGGGGCGTTTCTAATTTTTGCGACCCGTAAACAAAATTGCGATAATGATTCAAGCCGTGGTTCGTACCTCTTTCTGAGGGGCCCTTGAATCGCATCGAGCCCCCCTCCCCCCTAGCTTGAGGAGCCTCACTCCGAAAGCAGGGGTCGAGGTGCCTCGGGATTGCAGTCGGCGCTTCGCGCCGCCTCGCCCGCCGGCAGAATCGTTGCACTCAATAGCTCGTAGGTCCTCGCTTACGAGCCTAAATTCGATGAAGCTGTCAAGGCCGCAGGGCCAACAGCGCACACTTTCAGAAAAAAAAGACCCAGTCAGTATTGAATTGGCGATACAAGCGAATACTTCGAAGCGATACAACTGCGAACTAAAGTGATCAGTAGTACAATTGTGTTTTGTTATTAGTGTGGTTTTAAGTTGTAATTAGTGTTCTGTAATTGAAGTATCAATTTTGGTAATTTACTCGGCAGTTTTTAATTGTCTCGAACTCCAAGCTCGTAACAATTGGTGTCAGAAGTGGGATCAAATCATGCCGATTTTACCTAAACGTCTTTAGGTAAAATCGGCATGATTTGATCCCACTTCTCGGAGGGTATCCGTACCCGAAGTCAACGCCAACAGGAGACGGACCAGAGACGATTTGGTGGTGCAACGTCGCAGACGTCGGAGGGCCAGCTGCCGACCATGGAGGCCGGCCCGTCAGCAGCTCCTGACTTAGGTGCTCTGATGATGATGCTGCAGGAGCAGGCCCGCCGACAAGAAGAACAGGCCCGCCGACAGGAGGAACAGGTCCGCCGACAGAAGGAACAGGCCCGCCGACAGGAGGAACAGGCCCGCCGACAGGAGGAACAGGCCCGCCGACAGGAGGAACAGGCCCGCCGACAGGAGGAACAGGCCAGTCGGTTGGAAGAGCAGATGCTCCTCATGAAGGACCTTCACGCTACCTTCGGAAAAGAGATAAGGGAGGTGAAGGATAGGGTTGCTCAACATGACAACCGCCTGTCGGAAGCTGAAACCCGAATCAACCAAGTGAACAATCGGGTTGACAAAGTGATGGCTGACGTGACTTACAGCTCCCGTGGTAGGTACAACACCTTCGTTACGTGGATTCAAAGATCGCGTGCAACGCAGCAACGAAAACCTGCAGCAGTGGGCCCTTGAGGTGGAGAAGCTGGTTCGAAAAGCATACCAGTCTGTACCTGCGCTCATTGTAGGGAACCTGGTGCAGACATTCATCGACGGCATCCGCGACCTTGAAGTCAGAGCTATATATGCTGCCGGGCACAGGACTCCTCTCACTTCTTTTTTTTTTTTTTTTACGTGGTAGAGCCATGATGCAGCTATATTAATAGTTGTAGCACGAATGACTCGGCTCGACCGGGGAAGTACCACGCTCTCACAGAATACCAGCGTAAAATAGCAGCTAAACACTGCTGTGTTTCGTATGGTGAGTGTAGAGAACCGGAGACCCTTTTTACTGGAAAAGAGGCAGTCCATCTTAGCCCTCACGGGTGACAACGCATCTGCATTTTGATTCTTTATTGAGGATAGATGTAGATGTCTATGGGTCACAGCAACCACTTACCATAAGGTGTCCTGTGTGCTCGTTTGTCACCCTATCCTATAAGAAAAAAAAGCAAGGTGTTTTGAATGTGGACAAGAGGAACTTTTCGTGGAAGGGGCGTTACCAGGGAATGTGTACAGCCTTAAGAAGATTGTTCTTCCGCCGAGATCGGAAACGATTGTGCCGGTTAGTCTTCCTCGGAATCCTGGGCAAGCTCATCGTTGTGTATTTGTAGAAAGGGTAAACAATGACCTTCCATGGAAAGTGGCTCGAACATTAGTCAGAACCACCGACATCTCAGGAGTACGTGTGCTGAACCTTTGTGATCAGGATCAGATTATAGAAAAAGGCACACTGGTTGGTACTAATGAGGAAGTGGATTGGTTGCGTCGATGCCAATATCTATCGACGGGGACCCCCAGCAAGGATGGACAAATGAGAGTGACCACACTTTTAGAAGACTGTCGCAGCGTTCTTTCCCCGAATGAAATGGTCAAGACGAAGAAGTTATTACTCAAGTACGCCGATGTTTTCTCGTCAAACGATGCTGACATAGGAAAGACTGGCTTAGTTCAACACAAAATAAACACAGGAGAAGAATTGCCTATCCGTCAGCGGCCAAGAAGATTGCCGGTAGTACGTGGAAAGGAAGTGGAAACCATGATTGAGGGAATGGTGAAGGATGGTGTTATTGAACCTTCATCTAGTCCATGGTGTTCACCTGTGGTGCTGGTAAAGAAGGACGGCAGCATGCGGTTTTGTGTTGACTACCGTCGTCTGAATGACGTTACGAAGAAGGACAGCTATCCCTTGCCAAGAATTGATGACACGCTGGACATGCTTACAGGAGTAAAGTGGTTTAGCATGCTGGATCTGAAAAGTGGCTACTGGCAGGTTGAAATTGACCCTAAGAACAAGGAGAAAACTGCAATCTCGACAGGAAAGGGTATGTGGCAATTTAAAGTTATGCCGTTTGGATTGTGCAATGCTCCAGCAACGTTTGAAAGGTTGATGGAGCTTGTACTTACCGGGCTAATTGGCGATGCCTGTCTGGTCTACTTGGATGACATCATAATCGTAGGCCGTACTTTTGAGTAACAACTTCAAAATCAGGAACGCGTGCTCATGAAGATCCAGAGTGCCAACCTCAAGTTGAGTCCGAAGAAATGTTCACTATTCAAACGGCAAGTTAGCTTTTTGGGATATGTAAATTGGGAAATTTCACTTACGAACTGACCATGCTGCACTGAAATGGCTATTGCAGTTCAAAAATCGAGAAGGACAAGTTGCGAGATGGATTGAACTACTGCAGGAATACGACTTTGTGATCGAACATCGCAGCGGGAAATCTTATGGCAACGCAGATGCATTGTCAAGAAGACCTTGTCCCGAAGATTGCAAGCATTGTACTAGACAAGAGGGTAAGGAAGTGGTATATGTGAGGATGCTCCGGACATACCAGCTCAGCAATGAGTGGAAGGACAGCCTACAACATGTACAGCAGGAAGATTCGGCAAGCCGATTCTGGAATGGATGAAGGCCAGTGCTCCTAAGCCCAAGTGGAGCGACGTCTCAGCGATGAGTTCGACCACGAAAAGCTATTTGGCCCAATGGGACAGCTTGCTGATTCAGGATGGAGTCCTGTGCCGTAAATGGGAAAATGGTCCGGGAGACAGTTGTCATTTGCAAATGGTTGTCCCTAAAGCTAAAGTACCGGATGTTCTACAGCTGTACCATAATGGTTGTTTCAGAGGCCATTTGGGAGTTCAACGAACTCTACTGAAGATCCGAGAACGGTTTTACTGGGTCCTCAGACTCGTAGTAGAGTGCATTGAAATTGTACAATGTTGGTGCACCATGGGAGAGGATAGCCCTTGACGTTGCGGGGCCGTTTCCGGAAAGTGGTAACAAGTATTTCATGGTTGTGATGAATTACTTCACTAAGTGGTCAGAAGTCTTCGCCATTCGAAATCAAGAAGCTTCAACAGTTGCAGATAAACTAGTTCATGAAATCTTCTGTCGTTATGGAGTATCTTTAGAGATTAACAGCGATCAAGGAAGGAATTTTGAGTCTCAAATATTCCAGGAAACTTGCAGAGTTATGGGTGCTCATAAAACAAGAACAACTTCTTACCACCCACAATCTGATGGAATGGTAGAACGATTTAATCATACATTGGAGAGGTACCTAGCAAAAGTTGTGGAAAATCGGCAACGAGGCTGGGACAAGCACATACAACCGTTTTTGTTGTCATGTTGAAGCGCTGTTCACGAAAGTACATCAGTGACACCAGCTTTTGCAAACTTTGGAAGAATTACGGCTGCCTGCAGACCTGATCACCGGAATACCACCTGATGCCCCACGCAGTATAACCGATTATGCAAATGACTTGCGGAACAAAATGAATGACATTTATGAGCACGTTAGACAATCGGGTCAGCAAATGTCTGAAAAGATGAAAACCCGGTATGACCGCAAAATGAACAACAAAGGGTTCGACGAAGGTTCACTAGTGTGGTTGCACAATCCAGTTCGTAGCAAAGGGAAATCTCCTAAGCTTCAAGCTAAATGGGACGGACCGTACCGGATTGTGACAAGGATCAATGACGTAACCTACCGGATGCAAAAGGTGCAAGAAGTACTCCTAAGATCGTCCATGTGGATCGACTGGTGCGTTAGTATGGGCCCGATAATGCTCGGAACGAGCATGTCTTAGGAGGGGGCAGTGTTGAGCGCCACCACTAATGCCTGGTACATGGCAACACTAGTTACCACTAGCGCCCTCTAGTATCGAGTGGCAGAACTAGGAGAGTCAAGATCCTTCTAGAAATTTCCATGGAAGAACTTTCTAGAACTATCGACACCTAGTCAGTCGGGACCGGTATGTATTAGAACATTCTAGATGTTTCTACAGTAGAAGGTTCTGGAAATAATCTGAGGCCCTATATAAGGCCGATATAGACCGCGACCCAGTCATGTTAGTTTTTCTTTATTATGTCCCTGTGAGGAATTTAGGGCAATGTCCGTCGCGCTGTCGCAATGCGTGTTGGCGAACTTCACGTCTTCGAAACATTTTTTTTAATTTCTCAGGCATACATGTTTCCTCACGAAGTTTTCCTTCGCCGCCTAGCACGCGATTAATCAGCACTTAAAATTGCAATTAATTTCAAGCGGCGGGGATCAAACCCGGTTTTTGAGTTATCCTTAATAATGCGTATTTAATTGACTTAGAATACATTGATGATGTTCTCATTTTATTTATATTGAAATCGGTTGTACAAAATTTTTAATTTTACCACTTGTTAACTTAATAGGTTTCAAAATGCCTTAAAATCTGGCAACACTTTATATAGGAGAAACTTTGGTATTGCTATTTAGACTTCGAATGTTGTTCGGTGTTTATGTATCATTGTGTTTTTATAGGAGTATCTTCAAAGGTCTTTTGAAATGCAGTCGACTCCATCTTCAGAGTTTATAGAGCGAATATTTTAAACTTTGTATTTGATTTTAGGAATAAAAACAGATTGCAAAGTGCTAGGTTTGGGCTATATGGCAGATGATTTATTACCTCTACACCTGCTGGTCTAAATAGCCATGGTATGAAGCTACTGCAGCCCCAAACACTTTGAGAACTAAAATAGAATGCCTGTCTGTACATGCAGCAGTCGAAAGCAGAAAAGGGCGGTAATAACAGTCGTACCGCTACTCAGTAAAGGTCAGTGTGTTTACATTCTTTATGTAGTGTCACTGGCCTTAGAATATTATAGCACAACCAAACACTTCTAAGTGTACTATTTGATCGAAAATTCAAAACAAAAACTTTACCACAGCTGTGGACCACGCGGACGCCGGCTGGGAGGGTAGCTAGCACGGCAAATATGCCACGCAGTTGTAACTTCATTTATACGACAGTTACGGTCTTTAGGCAAATACAGAATAAAGTTACATCCTTATCTGAAATAAACTTCAAATCACGTTGACAAAGTGCACACATTAATAATGACAGCATTTTCTTAGTCACATTAAACAAAATCAGTGTTAGTTTGTAGAAAACAACGTTCGCGGTTTACAAAACAAAGAACTAGTCTTCTCAGGCGATCGCAGTCGACTAAATAAGTTACGGAAAATTGACAGTAACTTAGTGCGCAATGTATTAATACCGTAGTGTCTGTTTAGTAGTATACATAGAAATCTTGGTTATAACACGCAATAACTTCCTCCAGAACAGAAACTTACCTGCCCTGCGGCACAATGAAGACGGCATACTTATTAATGGACTGTGCTCGTTTTTGATCGACGACATACAAAGTGTAGCGTGGACTCTCCTCACCCGGCTGCATCAGATCCAGAGACACCTGTAGTTACAAACTTTGTATCAGTTACAATGATTTTCACTTGAGAGCCATGCTAAACAAATATTGTGGTTGGGTCATACGATTAAGGAAGGAAACGCATCTACTAATGTAATAAGCATAAGGCTGCTGTGTTCATATTATGGTGAGTGACAAGACAACTTTTACTAATGTGTGATGACGATGCATCTGCATTTTGATTCTTAATTGAGAATATACCGTTGAAAATAGACCGTGTATCATGAGTATTGTAAGAGACGAGTGAGTATATGGGCTTGCTGCTCTAGTGCTTTGAATATTTATTTCTTGGTCATGCACGTTTCCTTACGATATTTTCATTTACCACCGAGCACATGGTAAATCTGCATTTAAAATTGTAATTAATAATTTTAGTGGAGGCGGTAGGGTAGAAGATCAAACTCGCCTTACTCTCATACTAAATCTTCAAATCAGCTATGATTTTACGCCGGTTTAAATACATAGCTGATGTAAAGTGTGGAAGTCTGTAGTCTGTGAACAAGTACAGGATCACCCCCATCACTACATCAGATTTGATAGACTACAGAATAGAATCCTCACAAAAGAACACAGATTCTTCCAAGAATGATTCGTAAGGCCATTGAAGTTGATAAACTTCCCAATTTGAATAGAGATGATGGCTGGGTGCTACCATCTGCTTGGGATTCTATATAATTAACAAAATTAAATCCCAAGCATACAACTGCAAAACTTCAAGATACCATAACTTCTGCATAGATCAGGCCAAATATTAATAATTTTAAACTAAAAGTAGGTGTGGTTAACTATTAGAGATTCGATATGACCATCGCTGCAAGGTTACCTGAAACGTCGGGAATATAAGCTGATAAAATCCGTAAAACTAGTTTCATTCAAAAATCAATTCGTTTATATAAACATAAGAAATTGTCAGTTATAGATTACTATCTCATTTTGATTTATAATTATTACACTACTAATCAACATAATATTATAATCTTAATAAGCTTACCTCATCATTTTCATCCAAATTTGTCTTAGCAAGTCCATTAGTAACAAACGCCGTGTCTTGAACTGACCTGATACAGTCCTGTAACTCTTGAGGAGTGTCAAGTCTGACCATTTTATCACCGGCTAAGCATATTTCCAGAATCTGTTGAAGAAGTTCATTTATGATACATTTATTAGTTAACAATACGGCACAAATATTCTTATATAATATAATAAAACATTAGGTATATTTATCAGTAAGACTTTTGAGCATTGGACAATATTGGTAAGTCTAGTGGTATTTCTTTAGTAATCTCTGAGCAGGGGCTCCCAGTGCCAGCTCCTTCCACTTGACCGCATCCAGCGCAGAGCAGCTCGAATCGTCGACGACCGAGTTCTGTCCGATCGGCTTGACTCACTGGCACTGCGTAGAGATGTTGCATCTCTTTGCGTATTTTATCGCATGTACCACGGGAGTGCTCTGAGGAATTGTTCGGACTAATTCCAGCCGCTCAATTTCACCATCGCACATCGCGACAGAACTCGAGATACCATCCATACCATCTGGATGATTGGCGGTCCACCACGGTGCGATTTAGAAGTTTTCTTCCTCGCACAACTTCCTTGTGGAATCGATTACCACCAGCGATTTTTCCGGACCGATACGACTTAGGGACCTTCAAGAAAAGAGCCTACTCCTTCTTAAAAGGCCGGCAACGCATCTGCAATTCCCTGGTGTTGCAGTTGTTCATGGGCGGCGGTAATCACTACCATCAGGTGAGCCGCATGCTCGTTTGCCCCTCTCCTATAAAAAAAAAAACTTCTAAGTGTACTATTTGATCGACAATTCAAAACAAAACTTTACCACAGCTGTGGATCGCGCGGACGCCGGCTGGGAGGGTAGCTAGCACGGCAAATATGCCACGCAGTTGTAACTTCATTTATACGACAGTTACGGTCTTAGGCAAATACAGAATAAAGTTACATCCTTACCTGAAATAAACTTCAAATCACGTTGACAAAGTGCACATTAATAATGACAGCATTTTCTTAGTCACATTAAACAAAATCAGTGTTAGATTGTGAAAACAACGTTCGCGGTTTACAAAACAAAGAACTAGTCTTCTCAGGCGATCGATCGACTAAATAAGTTACGGAAAATTGACAGTAACTTGGTGCGCAATGTATTAATACCGTAGTGTCTGTTTAGTAGTATACATAGAAATCTTGGTTATAACACGCAATAACTTCCTCCAGAACAGAAACTTACCTGCCCTGCGGCACAATGAAGACGGCATACTTATTAATGGACTGTGCTCGTTTTTGATCGACGACATACAAAGTGTAGCGTGGACTCTCCTCACCCGGCTGCATCAGATCCAGAGACACCTGTAGTTACAAACTTTGTATCAGTTACAATGATTTTCACTTGAGAGCCATGCTAAACAAATATTGTGGTTGGGTCATACGATTAAGGAAGGGAAACACATCCACTAACGTAATAAGCATAAGCCTGCTGTGTTCATATTATGCTGAGTGACAAGACAACTTTTTACTAATGTGTGATGACGATGCATCTGCATTTTGATTCTTAATTGAGAATATACCGTTGAAAATAGACTGTGTATCATGAGTATCGTAAGAGGCGAGTGAGTATATGGGCTTGCTGCTCTAGTGCTTTGAATATTTATTTCTTGGTCATGCACGTTTCCTTACGATATTTTCATTTACCACCGAGCACATGGTAAATCTGCATTTAAAATTGTAATTAATAATTTTAGTGGAGGCGGTAGGGTAGAAGATCAAACTCGCCTTACTCTCATACTAAATCTTCACATCAGCTATGATTTTACGCCGGTTTAAATACATAGCTGATGTAAAGTGTGGAAGTCTGTAGTCTGTGAACAAGTACAGGATCACCCCCATCACTACATCAGATTTGATAGACTACAGAATAGAATCCTCACAAAAGAACACAGATTCTTCCAAGAATGATTCGTAAGGCCATTGAAGTTGATAAACTTCCCAATTTGAATAGAGATGATCGCTGGGTGCTACCATCTGCTTGGGATTCTATATAATTAACAAAATTAAATCCCAAGCATACAACTGCAATACTTCAAGATACCATAACTTCCGCATAGATCAGGCCAAATATTAATAATTTTAAACTAAAAGTAGGTGTGGTTAACTATTGGAGATTCGACATTGGGAGATCAAACACCTCATTCCCCTATGACCATCGGTGCTGTAAGGTTACTCGAAACGTCTGGAATATAAGCTGATAAAATCCGTAAAACTAGTTTCATTCAAAAATCTATTCGTTTATATAAACATAATAAATTGTCAGTTATAAATTACTATCTCATTTTGATTTATAATTATTACACTACTAATCAACATAATATTATAATCTTAATAAGCTTACCTCATCATTTTCATCCAAATTTGTCTTAGCAAGTCCATTAGTAACAAACGCCGTGTCTTGAACTGACCTGATACAGTCCTGTAACTCTTGAGGAGTGTCAAGTCTGACCATTTTATCACCGGCTAAGCATATTTCCAGAATCTGTTGAAGAAGTTCATTTATGATACATTTATTAGTTAACAATACGGCACAAATATTCTTATATAATATAATAAAACATTAGGTATATTTATCAGTAAGACTTTTGAGCATTGGACAATATTGGTAAGTCTAGTTAACACAGATTTATTTTAAAGCAATTATGAGATTGTACATAACCCTGTTTTGTCCCGTAAGTATTGTAAGAGGCAAAATTGAAAAGTGCCATAAAAATCTTATCCCCTGAGGCGTCAAATTTCCTCAAATTAATGCAAAGCTATTGTCTGTCTAAATGAACAACAAATTAATCTGGCTGGATTAGTGTTGTGAATATCATGCTTACCAAAGAACTATAACAGTGCTCATAATACATGCTGCTTACATAAAAATTTAGGAGTAATAATAACAAAATAATTTTTGATATCCTTACCAATTTAGGCATTTCTTTAAACTTAGTAGCTACTACAAAGAAGACAGGCAATGTATTCCCATCGCCATTCTCTATATTCTTTTCCTCAGCCTCATGGCATCTCACAACACGGAACATCCATGATTTGTCACAAAATTCCTGAAGTAAGTTATTCAGAATGTGTTTTTGCAGCAATGAAATACACAAATAACGACCACCAAGTTTTAGCACTCTCTTTATTTCAGCAAAATATTTGTCCACCCTTTCAATAGTTTCTTTCGAATCATCCGGCATTAAAGCATCTAATGTTCCCTTATCAAGTACCACATTGAATTCGTCATTAGCAAATGTCATGTTTAGGGCATCCATAAGAAGAAACTTCATGTTGGTTCGTTCTAAGTTTGCTGCTTTCATATGCTTAATCACAACCTCGGACACATCTATATTGGTAATGTTAAAAATCCAACGTCGTAGAGATCAGCGCTAAGGCTGGAATTTCCACAACCCGTAATGAGAATTGCATCTTTTTGTTTTATGTATTTGTGCAAGTGCCCACATAGTTCTATATATTCACCGTACCTTAAAAAAATATGTAAATAGGTATGTACAATGTGATAAAAAATGAAGACGAAAGAAAAACGAAGGAAATTAAATCACAAGGTTATATATTTCAACATACCATTCGAATGCCTTATTGCCACGTTTTTTAAAAAACTTATTCCAGTAATCCTTATCACTAAATTCTTTATGAGTTTTAGGTAGAAGATTCATTTTAAAATTTCTATTTTATTTTATTTCGTAAACATATTTACAAACACATGTTTTCACAAACATTGATTGCTTGACAAATGACAATTGACATTGACATTGACATTAATGGATGGAAACGATAAAACAATACATCGATTTTTTCAAACATCGATATATCGTTCATAAACGTGCATGTTCTAATATCGACGGTCAAACCCAAAACATCGATAACACATCGTTCTTCATGAGCGATGTTTTATGAACGAAATAGTAAGGGAGCCAAATAGGCTAAATAGGGATTTACTCGAGCGTCGTGGGGACCTATTGGATTGTGAAGATTAGATGCTAAAAAGAAAAAAAGGTTATGTGATGTATGCCCTTTTACTGGTGGGGGGAGCGTATACAGGTTTCTAAAATGTAAAAAAGAAACAGTCACAAAGGAATACTCGGGCGCTTCAGATATTGATAGTGTATGCGCCCCACGTGTTTCTGATAACAGAGAAATATTCATCTGCCGGTTTGTTTGGTGGGGGTGGTTGTATGAAGGGGTAGAAAATAGAAAAAAAATGATTTATTCGAGCGCGTCAGGTATTGAGAAGGAATGTTAAGTGAACCCTCAAGTAGCTCCCATTCAAAAGACTGACGATTTGGACGCGAACAAAAGTCAAGGCCGATTTTCATAATGCAAAAAAAAAATCATGACATTGAAATATTCGAGCGCGTCAGATTATTATGCAGACGCTTCATCTTGATGCCCTTGTTGTACTGACCCATAATCTGACAATTATGTGGAGGAGTTTCCTTAATCTGACGATTCGATTCTATTTAATTTGTATTTTTGTTAAATAACTGAATGCAATAAGTACAATATAAAATATAATTATATGTATACAGGTAAAATTCTATCCTGTATTTAGAAAAAAATAGTATAATGAGAAAAAAAAATTAAAATAACTTTTTCAATCTCCATCGCCATCTTCATATTCGAAGTTCGGTTCGACTTGGTCGTTTTCATCTACGATCCAAAATTCTACTTCATTAAATGTGCCGCGGGATTTTATGCGAACCGGTTTTCTTAGACGATACTCCAAAACCGTCTCGCATTTTTTTAATGCTTCCGACGTAAATTTTATTATTTTTAAATGTTTGTTGTCCACAAAATACACAATTCGAACTATTGTCACTCATTGTTGTAACATATATCAAACTTACTGCAATGAATTCAATAAACGTTTTTTAAAACATAATAAAAAACGAAAACGCACGTGTTGTTGTGATCAGCTGTGATGGCATCATGGCGACGGAACTTACTATGGGTACGGTGTAAGAGAGTTAGAGATAGAGAAAGAGTGAGACGAGCATAGTGGTGCAAAGTGGGAAATACATAGTTTTCAGCGGCTGCATGCACCACACTTTATTGATGATTTTAGCTACTTTGGCTTGTGCAAAATCGTCAGATTATGTTCTTTCTGTGATCCGTGACTAATTTCCTTCAAAATAAAAAAGTTAACCGCGCTCGAGAATGTCTTTGTGACTCTCCCATTTCCTTATGTCACGCTCAAATTGTCAGATCAATTGTTATTGAAATGCACACTTTCTGCATGTAATTATCTTACCTTGCCTTAATCTGACGCGCTCGAGTTTATTTGACGATCAATGTTTTTTTTACTAATCTGATGGGCTGCCCTAGACGCACGAACCTATATAAAGGGCTCAGTATGGTGGGAGTACTCAACAGGGTACTTTCATCCGATAAAAGTTGTTGTATTTTAAAATTGAAATCCGACGTATCCATTATAACCGTAGCATTACCTTTATCTGCGCGGAGAATCGTTAGATCTGGTCTGTTGCGTAAGTTTTTCAATAAATTAAATTCATCTTTGGGAAGATTTAATTTCGGCACTGAGCTTCGACGTAACAAAGACGAAATGTCTTGACGTATCGCCTCTAAATCTTCCTTACCAATATTATTTTTATACAGACAGTCCTCAACTTAATCCCTCGTGCTCTCTGTAACCTAACTTTGTTACAGAGAGCACGAGGTTCCTCTGTTACAGCAAACACCTGGCCGCCGAGCTTCAGCACGTCAAGCAGGTTCTGCACGACAACAAGCTTCGGGTCCCGCGCCTACGTCACAGTGACCGGTGAAGCCGGCCACAGTCGAGCGTGTGCCTGAGGTGTCACAGATAAGATTGGCTACATCTTGAAGCGAGCTTCTATTAGAACATTCTTAAAGTCGCCGAAGAAGATTAGTCAGTTCTTACCATCCGTCAAGTGCAATAATCCTCTACAAGATGCAGGGTGTACAAGCTTGATTGTGAATGTGGTCTCTCATATATAGGGCAAACAAAACGATCAATAAAAACCGCGTAATAGAACACATAGCTGATGCGAAGCACCAACGTTCTGGGAAGTCTGCAGTTTGTAATCATATCCTAGACGGCCCCGCCATTACATTAGATCTGATAAACCACAAATTCTCGCGAAAGAACATCGATTCCTACCAAGGATGATACGTGAGGCTATTGAAATTAAAAACATCCTAATTTCAATAGAGAGGAGGCTGAGTACTACCACCTGCTTGGGATCCTGTAATTAATAAAATTAAAACTAAACCCAAGCATACCACTGCAAGACTTCAAGACACAGTTAGTTCATTCTGCGTAGATCGGACCAAAATTAATAATTAAAAAGCTGAAGGTACTCCGGATTAACTCTGACATCGGAACGTCAATCACCTCAATCCCCCGTGACCATAGGTGCTGTAAAGCACCCGAAACGTCGGGAATTAATAAAAGTAAGTTATTAAGCGCGATATGATCCGTAAAAGTAGTTTTATTCAATTTTTTTTATATAGGAGAGGGGGCAAACGAGCATTCGGCTCACCTGATGATAAGTGACTACCGCCGCCCATGAACAACCGCAACACCAGGGGAATTGCAGATGCGTTGCCGGCCTTTTAGAAAGGAGTAGGCTCTTTTCTTGAAGGTCCCTAAGTCGTATCGGTCCGGAAAAATTGCTGGTGGTAGTCGATTCCACAAGGAAGTTGTGCGAGGAAGAAACTTCTTTTAAATCGCACAGTGGTGGACCGACAATCATCCAGGTGGTATGGATGGTATCGCGAGTTTTGTCGCAATGTGCGATGGTGAAATTGAGCGGCTGGAATTAGTCGAACAATTCCTCAGAGCACTCCCGTAGTAGATGCGATAAAATACGCAAAGAGATGCAACATCTCTACGCAGTGGCAGTGAGTCAAGCCGGTCGGAAGAACTCGGCCGTCGACGATTGGAACCGCTCTGCGCTGGATGCGGTCAAGTGGAAGGAGCTGGCACTGGCGAGCCCCTGCAGAGATGGGAACAGTATTCCATGGGCCGAACCTGCGCCTTGTAAACTTGCAAGCGGTGTGCCGGCATGAAACACTGTCCCGCTCTGCTGAGCACGTCAAGCTTCTTAGAGGCCAGTTTGGCCTTCTCTTACAAATGACCACGAAACTGCACATCACTCGATATGTCGACACCGAGGATTCCGATACTGGCTGAGGCAACAAGGGTGCCTTGAAACTGAGGAGATACGACAAAGGGTTCTTTTAGCGGTTAACGCGCAAACTTATGTCTTCTGGGGATTGAACTGGACTAGATTTAGTCGCCCCAATCCGAGACTTTGTTTAGCAAAGACTCGACTTCAGACACAAGTTAGTCCCGGTACTCGGCGACGTTTTCTCGAGAAATATTTGCACGGCCGGTATATAAGGAATCACCAGTGCTGTCGTCTGCACAGCAATGAATGTTACCAGTTTGCATCATATCATTGATATGCAGGAGAAACAGCGTTGGTGATTACACGCAGCCTTGTGGAACACCAGCGTTGATAGGCTTGTAATCAGGCATGCACCATCTACTACGACCTTGATGCTCCGATCAGCAAGGAAACTGGTGATCAATTGCACAATTTCTCAGGAAGCCCATAGGAAGGAGTTTCGAAAAGCGCTTTGTGCCAGACCCGATCGAAGGCCTTCGCTATGTCCAAACTAACGGCCAATGCCTCCCCCTTGGCCTCTACTTCCTCCGCCCATCTATGAGTCAGGTAGACCAGAAGATCACCAGCTGATCGACCACGACGAAAACCGTATTGGCGGTAACTAATCAGCTGGCGATCCTCAAGGTACCTCATGAGCTGGCAGTTTATTATAGACTATAGACTATAGGTGATAGGCCTGTAGTTGGACGGGTCTGAGCGGTCGCCTTTTTTAGGGATCGGGTGGACCAAAGCTGTCTTCCATGAATTTGGGACTACGCCTTGGGAGTAGGAGTACCGGAAAAGACGCGTTAAAACCAGGGCCAACTCCGGAGCACACGTCTTCAGCACAATGGGAGGGACTCCATCAGGCCCACTCGACTTGCTGACGTCCAGGGATAGGAGTGCTTTGCGAACCGAGCGCTGTGTAAACCGCACGTCCGGCATGGAGCATTCACACCGCGGGATGGTCGGCGGTGTGTTCCCCCCGTCATTCAGAGTTGAGCTGGACGCAAAGAGAGAGCCTAACAGATCCGCTTTCTCCTTTGCGGCATGGGCCAGGGAGTCGTCCTCTCTATGCAGAGATGGTAGAGATGGCTGACAGAAGTTCCCTTCGACAGCCTTGGCGAGAGACCAGAATGCACGGATTCCCGAAGGAAGGTGAACTAGCTTCTCGCCAATTCTGCCGATGTGCTCAGACCTTGCCTTGGCAATGACTCTTTTGAAGGACCTGGAGGCGGAATTATATTTCTTTTTAAGAGCGCTGTTGTTTACATCCCCGGACATTGATGCGTCAGCCCAGGCCCGGTAGCACTCCTGCTTACAGCGTGATGCTACTTTACAGGAGCGACCAAACCATGGCTGGGATCTGCCTGCGAAGGGCACCACAGAGGATGGAATAAAAAGTTCCATACCCTGAAGTACCACATCAGCAATAGAATCAGCAACAACGCTGGGATCTTCCGGCGAGAAGCAAACCAACCACCAAAAGGGTAGGATGCAAAAAAAGACCGCATCCTATCCCAATCGGCCGACCTATAGTGCCAAATACGGCGGTAGCCTGCAGAATGCAACCGCGACGTTAGTGTGAGTGGCACCACACTCCGGACAAGACAATTGTCCGACGAGCCTAAAGGAGCGTCGACGGAAACCTGATATCCGACCAGATGAGAGGTCAGCAGAAGGTCCAACAGGGAAGGTGCATGATCTTACACATCTGGAATCCGCGTAGACGAAGTAACCAGCTGTGTAAAACCATATGCCAAAGCAAAGTCATAAACAGATCTCCCCGCATGATCGGTTGAACGTGAACCGAGCCATTCGGCGTGGTGGGCGTTAAAATCGCCAAGGATCACGATCTCTGCGGATGGGATCTGCTGTAACAAGGAATCTGTAGCAATTCGGACGTGGTCGATGAGTCGGTCTGTTTCGGCATTACCGCTATGGGACCTATAGAGGCACCCGTAGACGCGGGGATGGTCGTCGCTGTCGTGTGAGAGATATGAAGTATCAGCCGGAGAAGATACTGAGTCTCAGTTAAAAAGAGCAAGGCCGGCTTCGTTGTCTCTAGATGGAAGTGGACAGCGTTAAGGTTGGAATGAAGTCCCCTGATGTCGCAAAAATTCACGGATAGTGTGACAGCGGTCGCCTTGGTCTTATTGCTCCGCTTGCCCCGAGCAGTATTAGATACGCGGGGCAACCTGAGCACACACGCTCAGGAGTGGAGTAGCTTGGTCGTGGATTCTCAGCGAGGGATTCTCCAGTGGTGCTGGTACCCTCCTGGGGTAGTCTTTTGTTTAATTAACTTTAATAAAAAAAATCTGTTTAATATTGATTTTCTGTTTGTATTTCGGCATAGTATAATTTCATAGATGGAATCGAAAAAGGCGACAATACTGAAGGTGGCATATGGAACTACCATAAAGAATGGTTATTCTCAGACGCTGGAGCTACAATCAGCCAGACCAAACCTTCACCAAAACCACCAAACCGCTTACTGGGGTTCTCAAAATTGTTATTTTTAAATTCAATTCTAAAGAAATAAACTTAAAAGTATTTTTTTAATTAATACATGTTTTCTGTTAAAAATTAATAATTATTCGATAATAATAAATGTGTAAAAATAAACTGTTTAATTTTTTTATAGAATAAGGGAGACAAACGAGCACACAGTTCACCTGATGGTAAGTAGATGCTGTGGCCCATAGACATCTACATTTATCCTCAATTAAGAATCAAAATGCAGATGCGTTGTCACCCCTGAGGACTAAGATGGAATGCCTCGTTTCCAGTATTAAAGGGTCGCCGGTTCTCTGCGCTTAAAAGGTAAGAATAATATAGCTATCTTATTTTGTACCATGTTAAACGTCATATGTATAAAGAGGTCAGCTATAAGAATTTCGTTCTTATTTTAGGATTCTCTCTATGCTAATAATTACTCTGAGAATTTCAATAAGGAAGTGTATCCAAAGAGAATATAATCACTACGGCCTGTATTAATTACGCTACTCAGCTCAAGTACACGCACTTTAGTACAATCTTGAGTTTGTGATCTTATTAATAAACATATCTCAAGATGCGGCTTAGGTTTACGATATCAGCTGAGTGACGCACTTATTAATAATCGAAACTCGACTCTCAAGTGTGTGTACTTGAGATGCTTAATTCTGAGTGTGGGCAGCCCGTGACTTAAGATCGTGATCGTTGACATGGAGATTGAAAATATTTAAGATAAATTAATTATTACGACGAATTCGAGTACAATGACGATATTTTACGTCCTTCGCGATATCTTTCACCAAACATTTATATGAGGGATGCCTCCGATCCTTTTAAGTTACCAAGTGAACATTTTAAAAAACGATACAGATTTGGTCAAGAATCAGTAATATATATTATAACATTATTAAAGACTCATTGGTGAAATACAGTAACAGAAGTCTTCCAATTTCCCCAGAAATAGCCGTCCTATTAACTTTAATGTTTTTTGCCACAACATCATTTCAGTTATGTACATATTGTATATTTATTTAAGTAGGTATAATTTATTTCATTATTTAAATTAATATAATGTATTAAATTTTAAAATAGGTAATTAGGGCATCCACGATTTGTACGATTTGTAAGATAAAATAAATGCCATGACTAGGTACATGCTGCTATGGAAATTCAGATTACTGATGTTATAATGTTTAAAAAGTGATAATTGTAGTACTATAATTAATTACCTACCTGGCTAGAGATGCGTATGGACTATCGTTGTATTCTACAGTTATTTTGCTCCAGGCATCATTTTTAATACGTAGAGACGTGCCATCGGTCTCCTTATTTTCCACCATAGCCCTATATTTTTTTATAATACCGGGAAAGCATTTTTTCTCAATCGGAGTAAATACATGCTTCTTGCTTTCCATTTTTGTATAAATTAAATTTCCCGCGAGATCAAAGTATTTATATTTGACACTGGCGCTGTCGTCGCTTTAATGCGTTAGGTTATTTGTACATATTGAATTAAGGCTACAGTCTTTTAAAGTTGACTCGCATCGAATCATTAGCGCCACTTTGCATTTTTTTTACAGCAAACTATTGTTTTAGAGTAAAATATTTTGATAACACATAAATACCCAGATTATAAGTAATGGCTACATATGTTTTTGGTTCATTTATGTGGTCTATGTTAGATAAATCAAACGGTAAATACAGCTCTCTCGCACCCAATGCAATTTCGAGGTTTGTTCGTGTATCATTATAAGGCAATCAATAATAAAAAGGCGAAATCTATTCAGCGCATTAATAGCTAAACATCTTCATCTCAAAATTCGCTGTTTCCTTTTTTCTAAATATATTTCACTGTCTTAAATAAGAGGTCTCAATTTGGTCAAATTTCGCTGTTTTCACCTCATAAAAAACTATTTGGTTCATAGCAATAGCTCAAAGTATTTATGCTATAATTATTTTTTTCTCAACCACAGGTGTTCAATTAGACAAATATTAAAAAATAATCATTTAAACTACTTTATTTCAAAATTAATAATTATTTCGATCGACCTATAAAATAATGAGTTAATAAACAATAATTGCGGGGAATATTCCTTAATCCTTAGTAGCCGCTGAGCGGTTGTAGCATTCAGACGTCTTGTCTGTGCCAAATTTTTGCGATTCCTCTCGCTCTAATATTGCTCTTTCTCTCTCTTTCCCTAACCTTGGTTGTGCATTGTTACGAATTGAAAGTTGCTCTACTTTATTATTTTTTGTATATAATTCTTTTAGGGTTTATAAATTATTTTGTATTTGTTTTATAAACTTTTAATTTCGATATGGACCATAAACGTAAAAAATATGCTTGTACGAGAAAAAGAAAATTGAAATGAAACCTTCAAGTAATGAACAGAAATAGAATTCAAAGTTAAGTTATTTTTTTGTATTTCATAGTACAATAGTTAACAACGTGCATATGTGAGCACTTGGTTAAATATTAGGTTGCGTTATAATTAGGTACTTTTAAGAATTGTTTATAAATGAGTTGCATATTTGTTCCCAGGTCCGCTGCTGGTTCTCGGCAACCATTGTCAGATGTTAGCAACATTGAAATTGACGAACACCGTCTATCAGGACATGACGAAAGTAGACTTTTACGAACGACTTTAACAAATATTGAGTCTGTAACAAAGCCTGACAGTCAAAATATGACAAATTAAAAGGAAATACGGAAACGAAAATTTGAGGAGGCTTTTCGTCTTTAAACGTCAGGAGCTTATAAATGTTAGTGAAAACCACCAGCTACAAATTGTAAATTATACAGAAATGACCAATGATGACGAAACTTTTTGCCTAGACGGACGAAGAATCGTATCGATCAGATATTTTTTAGAAATTTTAGGGAAGATTGCTGATCATAATGCTAAATCTTTTGGATGCAGATATACAAATCTGAAATGTATTGGTGAGCGACGAAAAAGGTTTTGTATCAAAATTACGTTTTAAGTGTGAACTCTGCAGTTCAGAGTTCGACATAAGCACTGAAGATCCATCTTACACTTGTGATGTAAATCACAGTGTTGTTGCAGGTACTATTAGTATTAGCTGTGGGTTAAGCAATTTGAATGAATTAGCAGGTAATACCGATATATCTGGTATGTCAAAAAATGTATACGCCCAAACAAGTAAAAAAGTTTATGAATGGTTCAATATAACGGCAGTGGAAGAAATGACCAAGGTTGGCGTCGAGGAGGCTGAACATGCAAAAGAAATTGGAAATATTGACAGTGAAGGCACACCAATGATTGACAAATGATTGGTCAAAAAGATCATTCCGTAATAATTATTCAGCATCATCGTAAAATACTGTACCTTGGCGTGAAAAATAAATACTGTATTGTATGCGCAAAAGCTGAAAACAAAGAAACTGAACCAGCAAACTACATATGCTACAAGAACTTTTCTGGCAGTTCTTCCAGTATGGAGTCAACATCACTCGTTGAAGGATTTAAATGCTCTCTTGAAACTCACGGATTAATTTATGCTAGATTAATATCAGATGGCGATTCAAGTACTTATAAAAAAATTTTTGGTAGCAATCCCTATAAAAACTGCAAGGTTCAGAAGATCGAGTGTAGAAACCATCTTCTAAGAAATCTATGTAACAAATTGAGAACATTTACTAAAGATACACATATACCTATTCAATCAAGGAAACTTTTAACAGACTTCAAAATTATGAAATTACGCAGATACACGGTGCGGGCTATTAAGCTACGGAAGGAAACGCGAAGAAGTTTCTGACAATCAGAAAATGATCAAACTTCGATCAGATATTTTGAATGCCATTATTTTGGTAGTCACTTTAACTGCGATGATGCTATATGCCCTGCGACTGACAAAACTGATCGTAAAATGAGTCAAATTGTCTCATTCTTAGCTTCAAATGCTAAAAGTCTCGTTTTTGACGCTGATAGCAATCCTGCTGAGACATTCAATTCGGTGATAGCCAAATATGTGGGAGGCAAACGAATTAATTACACACAAAGAAATTCATACCAAGAAAGATGTGTAGGTGCAGCAATTTCTTTTAACACGAAAAGGCTAATTTACTGGGTGTTACAAAACAATCGATGCGATCGTGTTACAACATCTTAACGTTCGCTTTCCACGAGGATGGATCGGCCGCGGGGGACCGGTGCTATGGCCTGCTCTTTCTGCGGACCTCACACCTTTGGACTTCTTTTTGTGGGGTTATGTGAAGGACAGAGTGTATTTCTCCGATTGCCCAACGGTTGCCGAGATGGAACAGCGTGCTAGATCGGTTTTCGCATCAATAACACCGACGATAGTGCGAAATGCCACACAAGCTATATCCCGACGAGCGAGGTTGTGTATTGAGCAAGGCGGAGCACACTTTGAGCCGTTTCTGTAAATTTGACGTTTATTATGAAAAAGTAAGTGTTCGTTTAGGTTGTTTCGTTAGGTTAAGTCTTTTAAAATTTTGTCGTTCCATGAATTAGGTAGAAATGTAGGTACATTCTGCGTAGTTTACTCTTTAATTTTACTGAAATAGGGTTTGCACATCAGTGAAAATAATAATATTTTATATTTTATATATATGTATGTTATACAGCGTTACTACGATTCTTAAATATTGTGAATGGACTCGTTATAAGGCCCCATTTAACCTCCTTTCGGCTTTAGTAACAGCCAGTATATTAATAAGTTAATTATTAAATTTTTATACAAAATTATTGTAAAGTAAAAATTAATAACCAATAAAAAAATATTAAATTTCAACATTGTTTCATTTGTATTTACCTCGTTTTATTTTCAATATAATAAAATTAATTTTGCAAGTGGCTATTATTTGGAACGTCCTTTGCCTGGTATAGCTGCTTCAAATTAAAAAAAAAAGAAATGTCATATATCATTTTGCTACAACCAATCAGGATGCAGAAGATAAGTCGAGTAAGTTTAGTTCGTGAGATGTCCGTCTGATTCGGGTAGAACTAGAATCTAGAGGTGTAAAAGTAACGAAAAAAAGCGTACCCGTATGTATTCATTACTATAACAATTAGTACTCGTTACTATCGTGCATGTTATGTTATTCTATGTTATGTTAGAGCATCGAATCAAGTCGTATTGCGTACGCGTACAGTATGACGTCGCGGCGTCGCAATATTCATAATTTGTAGAAAACATACTTATAATACATTAACAAAACTTTGTCTACACACAAAATATCTTTAATAAACAGTAAACAACTTAGACAACGAATTTCCAAATTATACTTTGCTTAATAAACAAACATCGCTCTTTGTAACGTACTTTTTAAATTCATTGAATAAGCGTGCGCATGCGTAAAACATACGATCAGCAAATGTTTACACCACAGAACACAATTACTCTCTACCAAGAGAAGAACGCCAACTTCATACTAAAAACGGAAACGTGTTTATGAGTGTACACTAAAAGCGCTACGGTGGGCGCCCATATAAAACTTTTTTAACGGGAATTTCAAACCTTTGTATTCCGTAACTTTGAACTTTTTATTTAAGGCATATTCGAGTAATTTTGGCTCAAGCATCACAAACCTATGGGGTAAATTCCCATACATTTGAGAGGTTGCACCAAAACTCGAATATACTTTAGATTAGTATGTGAGATAAAATAAAACTATAAGTATAGTTATGTAATTTTATTTTCTGGAAGACAGATTGTTTTGTAAACTATGCATTATTATTGATGTTTTTTATTGCTTTTGCAAATAATATTTCCACGCTTGTTACTGATATATAACACATGTTATTGTCAGAGAGTTATTCTTCACAGAACATTAACGTAAATTTAAATCAGTAAAATTCTCATGGTGAAAACTTAACTCAGCCCAAATACGTGATCTGAAACAGATACAATTCGAATCAATATAGTAATAATCCCTACAAATAACGGTCAATAAATTCAAAATGTTTACAGACTTACCACAATATTGTCATAAGTTTTTCTTTTCCTATTATAGGAAACCTGCAGAAAGTGATCAGATGATTTTGTGCTTTTTATTTGCACAACACTTAACTTACTTTCGATGATGATCACACATCGTGCATAAAATTTTGAAATAATGAATTAATTTATAGTCAATATCTTATACAAAGTTAACATCTCACAAAAAATCTTAACTGTGTATTCACGACAATATTACGACTGTGTCCATAATAACTGAATTTAAGCAGAAATCAATAATAAGTATTAAAGTCTAAGCCTATGAAATAAATTTGAATAAATTTCAGAAAATATTTTCAATATGAAAGACGTTGACAAACAAATGTCATTTTTTTTTCTTCTATTAATTCATGGCTTCTTTTGATAGAATTATGCTAATATTTAATAATTTAATTTTAATCAATTAATAGGTAAATTAATTGTGCAAATCTCAGAGTAATATGTATGTAATTATACTTTAAAGAGCAAACCAAAAAAAGTAACACAGAATTAACATTTTTAGTTTCTTCCGATATAATATGAATTTTTTTATCTAATTTTTAAAATGGCAATCTAAAACAACATGAAGGAAAGAAACAGCGACATTTTTCTCGCTTTATTTTTGCAAGCCCAACATAAACATTGACAAAATCATGATTGTCAGCAGCATGCGGATTTTTCAGCTTTCATACAAAGTTGCATCACCCTAGTTTACACCATGAAGCAAATAGTTTACACGCATCTACGGTACTTGCGTGAACTGAAACAGTGTAGGTATCCATACTACGAAAAATGCGAGTAACGAAATGCATTCGTGTGTAACGTTTCGTTACTCGGTACTAGATGGCGCACCCGTTACTCAGTACCGAATACATACGGTTTGCTACATACAGCTTTAGAATCTACTAGTTAGTTAAAAGTACTCTGTGCTAGTTAGGTAGTTAGTTAGTCTGTGCCTGGGAGTCTGTGGATTATGAAACGTTGTGTGTTTGTGTGGCTAATATTTTGATTATTTTTGAGTTTATTGCTGAATGATAAAAAATATGTATTATTTTCAAAATAGTTCCCGTTGCGAAATCCAAATGGTTTTCGCGTGATCATGATTTATAGAGACTTTAATGAATTAAAATCGTGGATTCAACATCATCATTACTATTCTACAAATAACAGTTACCTTCAGAAAACCATAAAATGGATAAATGGGAGTCTCTTGCGACGGTCAAATCTTTTGACTTAGGTAATGTAAATCTTACTATCGATACGTATCTTAAACTTGGAATATATGAGGTATAGACACAGCCTTGGGCTTAATGACAAATGTATGTGTATGTGCTACTTCCAATGATGTAGGCATTTATAATATTTAAAATAAAATAAAAAGGGATTATGTTATTTCGCAAAGCAACAGTTAACAGTACAGTTACATTTAGGCCTGCTTAACCTCAAAACTAAATCTTATCTCTTAAAATGTTGCAGCTCGCTTAGGAGTGGTTTCTTTTACAAAAAAGGACATAAACTAATGCCTATATTCTATTGCTGGTCACAAGCCTCTTATGTTATTTAATTTCCTAAACATGCTGACTTCTAATGATATTTTTCACATGACAAACAGTGTGTTACAAGTATGAGTCGATTGTTGGATTGACAACTGAAAATATTTAAGAAAAACAATAATAACAATAATAAAGCCCTTTTATTTCCGAATTTTTACATAGTAGTATGCTTAAATTTAATGTAAACAGCTTATAAAATGTCTCTGAATTCGGCGTGCCTTGTGCATAGGCCTCCTCCAACAGTCTCCATTGGATTCTGTCCAATGCGACCCTTGTCCAATATGGTCCTAAGGTCAGACAAATTTCGTCTTCCAACTTCTTTTTGGATGTCCCTGTCTTCTAGTGCCGTCCCTTGGGTTGAAAAATAATTTACAAAGTGGAATTTATAAATTGGCTATGGGGGTCTGAGGTATCAGTTCATTTTGGAAAAGGGCTCTTTTGCCCAAAATAGTTCGGGAATCCCTGCTCAATACCATTCTAGAAACCATTCGAAAAAAGAGTCGGTCTTATATGTTGCCATTGCTATCTCTACATTCATTGTTATCTTTACTAGTTGCTAATGCTAGAAGAAATTTCCAAGCGTGCTCATACCGGTTACAAGGAAGGTTACGTTAAAAGCCAAACGATAGGCTTTGGACAAAAACTGTCATTTGGTTGTTATAAATTATATACTTTCACTGACAATTTTTATTTCAATAGCATAATAAATATTCTCATGAACATAAGTTAATTTTAAAAGGCTTATGTTAAGATGTAGTTCACAATTTTAGTAGTAAGTCTTTTTTATGGAATCGCAATAATGTATGCTGATTTAAATCATAATATTAACGCACAATCAACATAATATAACACTTAAATGTAAAAGTTTGTGGTTACCCAACCATAGTGTGTTCTAGATATTCATTCAGTGTTGTTGAAATGTGATCCTTTTGTCTTTTGTATAGATTGCAAATTATGTTATATGATATTTATGATGTATGTTAGATAATTCTCTGTTGGTAGTCCTATGTTAAGCAATTTTGGTTAGTGTCAAATAAAAAGAAACCATGGTAGCTCAGGATAGTGACGGGAAACTTATAAGATCATACTGTTTGTTCTAATTAGTCATAGTTTCTAAACTTTTTAACCAATTTGATAATAATTAGGGTTCTTTTGATATATGTCTTAATTTTAAGATAACAAAGTATATAAACCTATTAAGAAAATTATTAAACTAAGATCCACATATGAAACAACATGTTGTGTACCAACAGAACTATATTCAACACCAGTACATCCAATGTTACTACTTCCGATACCAATATCACCAACACTACTAAACACTATTACTCCATGCCAAGAAGTGCTTTGATGTGATCTAGAAGCAGTATGCATGCTAAATACTATACTTTGAAAACAACCTTATGTGTAAGGATTATGTAGGTGTTTAGACATGATGCATCCTGGTGCCAAAATATAATACTATAAATATCATATGTTTGATGTATTGTTTTTTTTACAGGAATAGCACGCAATAGCCAGCATGAATCTTTACTCAGTCAAAACATGCAACAGGTTGATATAGTCAATTCTACAGCTACTACACCCATCAGCCTCTTGGTTCAATCTCTTGTCAAACAGCTATGTTCCCTTCTTGAGAAAGACATCAATAGTGCCAACCAACTATATAATAAAATATGTGAAAAGCTTCACAGTATGAACTTAATAGATGACTCATATGCTATGGGAGAATTTGAGGTCATGAGAAGTCAGTATCAACGAGCCTTATACCAGTTAGTGACAGTTACAAGTGGTTCAGAAATACCTATCACTCTCCCAGCTACCTGGCCTATAGTTCAACCGTCTGGCTTAGAATGGTCTAGGTATCATAAAGAATTTGAAGAATTATACTTCATAGCTGGAGGAGGTTTTGGGAGTGTTTTCAAAGCTCGACATAGATTAGATGGGGTTGAATATGCTGTTAAAAAAGTCTACATCAAATCATCTGATGTGCATTCAATTATGATACATTTGGCGGAAGTAAAAACTATTGCAAGTCTCAACCATCCCAACATTGTGAACTATAAGGCCGCGTGGCTGGAACCCATGATAGAATCCACTTTAAAGAAAAAGCGTAAATTTAAAATGGATGATAGCGATGAAATCTCTGCTATAAACTCAAACGTTATGTCATCTGTACACCCAAACATTCTCAAATCATTTAAGACACATGACTCGAAAGAGCTTACAAGGAACAACAGTCAGTCTGATTTTGTGATATCTTTTAAAAATTCTGGCAGTTTTGAATGCGATGATAGCTCTAATGAGGATATTGATAGCGAGAATGAGGAGGATTCGGCATCCCCAGGTGAACAGAATGCTGTTTGCGAAATTTTGTCCAGTAAGGAGTATGAAAATTGTTCAAGGGTTAACTTGAAATGGGCTACACTCTACATCCAAATGACATACTGCCAGCAGACACTTAAACAGTGGCTGGATAACAGAAACAGCCGTATGTCGATATCAAGGAAAAATTCTGAGGATACGGTACTTCCCAATAGTTACTCCAGCGATTCATCAGAATTTGATAACTCATTCATCTCTGACTGTAACTATCCACTATCTTGGAGTCATATTGATGTGTTTACATACCTCATTTAGTCGTTGATGGCATTCATATATTAGTCCCGAGTTCACCACATTGCAACTCAGAGCTTGTAGTACCGCCATATTGTCGGTCAGTATTCTGATGGAGAAGTCTTGTACCTTTCTAGCATCTATTTCTATGGCCGCTTTGATGATACCCATATATTCAACCTGAAAGACTGTGTTGGGGTACCCAGCGGTGTACATATGTGGATATTGAGGTCTTCCGAGAAAGTGCCAGATCCTACACCTTCATTTGTTTTAGAACCATCTGTGAAAACTCTAAGCTCTTTTGAGTTTAATCCCTCCGGCTGGTCAAATCATTTAATTGTATCTTATATTTCTTATCGAACACAAATTGTTTGGGGATCTTATCGTACTTGGCTTGTAAGATAAGAATTTTTGAGTAAATTCTATCGATTATACCTGTATGAGGAACTCTACTCATATTCCAAAGATATAGGGTCTTGAGTCTAATGGCAGCTAAAGTCACTTTTGTTGTATGTGCAGGTGAAGCGGGGTTAGTCTCTGAGGCTGCTGTTGGCCTTATGAAGCCTGTGGCAGTCATACATGCCAGTCTCTGGTAACGCTGAAACTTCTTTGTAGTAGTGGCTTCATTTGTTTTACTCCACCATACCAGAACGTTGTATACGGCTCACCACTTGCCAGGCAGCAGCGAAAAGGTCGTCCGTTCTCTGAGTCTCCACAGGAGTTTTGCTACTCGCGTTCCCTTGCTCCTTTCTAGCGTCCAGCTCCTCAGGTAGGAACTGGTTTTGGGAACATCCAGCGCGGAAATTGCCCACTTGGTGGGGCCACCTACGTTGGATGATGTAGTCTGTGGAACCGTCGATTTAATGGTGGTTCCTCCTTGTTCATTAGTGTCTCTGGTAAGCACCTCTGACACCTCTCCCTCTTTTATAATGGGCCTTAAATTGTCCATGTTATATAAATGTTTGAAATTCGTCCCCACGGCTTCCCACGCTCCATGGAGCTCGTACCTTTGGGAACGCCCTACTTTAAAACAAAAGAATTTCAGGCGTTAGGATTACCGGGGGAATATAGGGACGCGAAGTTGTCTCATAGCGCGATATCGGGAGCTCGATCCAGCTGGCAGATAGGGCTAAAAAGGCCTACCCCCACTGCCTGAATAGACTGTCACTTACTCCGTCAGCATGGCCTTTACCACCACCTAGCCCTTTTCAGGGAAACTAGGCAGCCCCCACGTCCCTCGCCTGCGACTCTCTAACGGGGCGCTTGGCCATTTCCTATCTGTGGCCAGACCAAAGAGGGCGTGTTGCCTCTTGCCACTATATACCCCAGCACATGAGTAAAGAAACTGTACAGAGGCAAAGCTTCTAATGATCTGTCAAAAATTTACCTATTTTGGTAGGGTTTTAGCGTTTATCAGCAGTTTAATAGATACTTAAGATATAATTTTTTTTATAAACTACGTATTCTAAATGTCTTACTTTTATAATTATTGTTCTTCAACAATTACTTGTGGTTTTTAATATTCCATTGGAAAGCACTCGCATTTCATAACAAATATAAAATCTTGCACACGTTTTAATATTTCACTACAAATATTTGCAATGTTTCTTTCGACGTCAAAATATTCGCGAAATTTTTCCTCAAGCAATTCAACAAACGCGATAAAATTGTCAGGAAGTATTATTAAAAACCCGATTGAACACTATCTTTATTAAAATCCTTGTAATGGCTGAAAAAAGAATCTTTTCCCATATTTATAGGTTGTTCAGATCTATTAACGCACAATTTTATTTTCTCACATTTGTGGTGTTCGAGGCAACATTTTCTATACAAATATCCCGACACATAGACTAAACCATTTTTTTTCTGGAAAATCAAATAGATAAATCATTTGTTCCTACTATTAACACAGGGGCAGTAACATTGCAGGTTGCGGTGATGGTGTATTAAAATACGACAATTGTCTGGTTTATTATATATATATCGTCGTTTATTATATATAATCGTCTGGTTTATTATATAGATTATATTATTAACATATCGAAATCGTATTCAAAATTAGTATTTTGAGGTTTCCCTAAGATATTGGTTAGAAACATCTTATTGAAGACAATATTAACTAGACGACATGTTGGTTCCTGGCAGTTACCACCCGCCTGTCTGATTTTCCAAAGAAATTTTCGAGACAATCTTTATTGAGACGTCTCGTAAATATAAATGAATTTAATTTCTTCTGATTTTAATTCTTATTAAAGATTTTTTTCTTATTGAAGTTTTATTAAAGATTTTATAGACACTTGAAATCCGTGAATGAAATTCATGCTATTTGTAACGTCTTTCTGCCTATCACTTCTTATTGATTTTAAGTTCCTGAAAAATGTTAGCATTTCTTCTAAAAGCTCAATTTGATAACTATCGCATCGAAAAGCTCTTTTATATTTATTAGGAGATCGCAGTGTACTTGAGTTTAAGAAATCAAACAAATTATTAATTTTATTTACAAAGTCAGCGGTATCTCTTGCGGCAACCTCGATAAGATTTAAATCTACGTAAACCATATTTACACTTTTTTATATTTCATTTGATACGAATTATTCTTTAAAAACAAAATTTGAAAATTTGAAAATTGAGTTTGAGCACTGGCCGAGCCGGTTTGAAGCAGTTTCTCTCTGTACGTGACGAGCCGCCAGTGTTCACGCACACATGCGTCTCAAGCTTGTAGTAGTGTACCTATCACAGCGCGGTTGTCCAGTCAGATATGTCACGACCATTAATGACAGCTTGCTGACGGCCACAAAGGTAGGAAGAAAACCAGTCTACAGCAGTAGACGAAAATTTGAGATTTTGAAGCATGGCAAGGAGGATATCATGGTCAACCATGTTGAACGCATTTGTAAAATCAATCAATATAAGTACTGTGACCTTTCTATTCTCCATGCCCTCCCGAATGTCCTCTGTGACTATGAGAAGTGCAGTGGTCGTGCTATGTCCAGGCAGAAAGCCAGATTGAAACTGAGATAGCAAGTTATTTCTACAAATAAAAGCAGACAATTGTTGGTGAACTATAGATTCAAGAAGTTTTGATAGAAAGGTTAAGATAGAAATAGGACTATAGTTGTTGAGTTGAGTGGGGCTTGAAAGTTTGTTGTGAAGCTTTGCCTCTGTACGGTACGATTTCTTTACTCATGTGACCCCAGTGACGATCGGCTCAACCCTACAGGGCTCCTACATCCCCGCGTACGGCGCTCGACTGCGTAGGTCCTAGCGCAGGTGGGTGTGTTAGTCCACCAGATACACCCACTCTCTCCGGCGAAACCATCCCTCCTCTTTTATTCGGGCTTGGGACCGGCTGCACCAAAAAACACGGGCAGAGTTCGAGCCCGTGGTAAATTGGCTCTTAAAATAATTACTATTATCGATTTCTTTGGTGTTGGCGTGGACAGAACTCGGAATACTCGTTCGTGAAAAATACAATGGAGTAGTTGCTGACGTCATTATTAGATTATTACATCATATAATTTCAATATATTACTTTTAGTAGTCTCAAAATTTTGTTGGCTCTCATTTTGAAGTAAAATAGGATTTTATTATTTAAAAATTACATATTAAGTTGTTTATTTGACTACAAAAAATTGACGTCATTTAGACTTTATACTACGCTAAACAATCAACTATTCTAAAACAAAATGGGGATTGGATGGTCTGTCCTAAATACAGGGTACAAAGTAACCTCACTAGGAGGACTAGAACTCTACACATCCATCATCCACGCAAACAACAACCATCCACGCATTCATCATCATCACAGCCATTCACAAGTCCACTGCTGAACATAGGCCTCCCCCAAGGAATGCCACAAAGCACGGTCCTGAGACACCTGCATCCATCGACTTCCTGCATATCTTACCAGGTCGTCACTCCATCTAGTGGGGGGACGCCCTACACTTCGTCGGCTACGTACGGTACGAGGCTGCCACTCGAGAACCTTTTTTCCCCATCGGTTGTCGTTTCTTCGAGCTATATGGCCGGCCCATTGCCACTTCAGCTTACTAATCCGTTGGGCTATGTCGGTCACTCTGGTTCTGCTGCGGATATCCTTATTTGTAAGTTTATCACGCAGAGAAACTCCGAGCATAGCCCTCTCCATAGCTCGCTGACGAACCTTGAGCTTCCTCATCCGGCAGTGAAGGACCACGTCTCAGTTCCATAGGTCATCACTGGCAACACGCACTGGTTGTACAGTCTCGTTTTTAAGTTTTGAGGTATACCCGACGAGAAGATGTGCCGTAATTTCCCGAACGCTGCCCAACCGAGTTAAATGCGTCGATTGACCTCTCGGTGGAAGTTGGACTTACCTAGTCGGACTATTTGTCCCAGGTAAACATACTCGTCAACAACTTCGAGCTTAGTGCTCCCAACAACTACCGGCATAGGTGTGACATCGACATTAAACATGATCTTTGTTTTGTCCATGTTCATCTTAAGACCTATCCGTTGGGAGACACTATTGAGGTCATTGAGCACAGTGCTTAGGTCCTCCAGCGATTCTGCCATAAGGACTATATCGTCGGCAAATCGAAGGTGAGTGATGTACTCGCCATTGATGTTAATACCGTATCCTTTCCAGTCCAGAAGCTTGAAAACGTCTTCCAATGCAGCGGTGATGAGTTTCGGGGATATCACGTCACCCTGTCTTACACCTCTCTGCAGTTGGATAGGTTTCGTACTCTGGTTCTGTACTCGGACTTCTGTACATTACACCCTATAAAATTCCACTGCTGAATATAGACCTCCCCCCATAGATTGCCTCATAGGGGGATATTTGCCATAGTTACCACGCTTGACATGCGCCGCAAGTATAAAAATATTTTGAGACGTCTTATATCCTCAATTTCAGGGCACTCTTCTTGCTGCCTCAGCCTCTGCCTCCTATTGGAGGCAATCTATGGGGCTAATTTATTATATTGGGGGGATTTTGCCATAGTTGACACGCCTGGCGAGCGGTTTGTCAACCGTAGCTTTTTATTATTATGAGTTGTTATCAGGAAGATGATGCTGCCCATCATCTGTTACAATTTCCCTCTGTCGCCTCTTACGACACCTACGGACGATATGAGGTAGTGGATATTCTTACACCGCCACTACACGGCCGCTAATTAAAATGGCCCACATAGGGTTGCCATCTCCTAAAATGAAAAAGCCAGACTCGGCGCTCCAAAAAGCCGGACTTTTGGCCCTAAAAGCCGGACAGTAATTTTTAGAAAGCCAAACATAGCCAATCAAGCGCGGCGGGGCGGGGCGGGGGCTCCACTCCCGCGTCGCGCGCACCGCACCGCTCTTCGCCGCCCGCGCCGTAGCCATGTTTAATATAGTATTGGCTGGTAATAATGTATATGGATAGATAAATTCGGCATTGCTTGGCTCATTCTGCAAGCGATGCGTACAACGCATTACACTAACAAAAAGCCTAACAAAAGCCGGACAGGCCGGACGCATAAAAATTTGGCCGGACACCCCGAAAAAGCCGAACATGTCCGGCTAAAGCCGGACAGATGGCAACCCTAGGCCCACATGATGTATTGCCATTATTACAACTGAACTGTGGAAATGTCAATAATGAAGTTATTATTATTATCACACTCCCATGTGACGTAGCGATAATTCATAAAAAGTATTTTAATTGATATGAGTGTCTATTTTTATTTAAAAATGTATATTTTCAATTTCAGAGTGACATGTATAGCCTTGGCATAATACTTCTGGAGATGGTAGAGCGTTTTAGCACCGAAATGGAACGCGTTAAGATCATAACAGATTTGAGGAAGGGTCAGATACCAGCCCATTTGAGCGCCAACTATCCAAAAATTGCCCATATCATCGGTAAACTAGTGCAGCGGAGACCGAGCAAGAGGTTAGACACAAAGCAGTTGTTGGATGAGTTGAAATATCTTTCAGAAGACAAGGATGAGACCATCAGATCTTTAAAAGAGGAGCTGGCTGCGAAGGAAGACGAGATCGCGAAGTTAAAGATGATGTTAGCCAAATTCAATCCTTAATTTTTGAAAAATGCTCAGTTATGCCAAAGTAATATTCTAAGATATGTTCTGACCAATGTACATACAATACTTGGTGTTAATGATCAGATCTCTTTAACCTGTTTTTCTCTCTTTAGTTTGACTTTAGCAATTACTTTCTATATAGGACGAAGAGTTACTAACGCTACTTGCAATGCTGGTTATTTGCTATCGAGATGGTTATACTAACATCTATCAGAGCCCTTAAAATCTACTACTTGCTATATAACCATACGGTTGTTTTTATACAGGGTTATTTTTCAGAGTAGCCAAATTTTAAACTTAAGTTCAAATATATAAATAATGATATACCATTATTGCAGTTTTTGAAAATACGAGTAAATAAGGTAAAATAAAATAGTAAAATACGAGTAATAATTTTTATTTGAAATTATCCCAAATTGAATGTGATTTATGGGCAACAACGTTATTGCCTACCGATCGACCCCTACGTATGTGTGCGTGCGCAGTAAAATCATTTAAAATAATGCATTACCACGCATTTTGAATTTAAAAGATAAAAAGGACAGAATGGTTGAGATATTTTTAAATTAATTTTTCTTCACCATTTGCCTGTATTACTTATTCTGAACCTTCTCTGCAAAGTTGGCTGGTTACTGCAAAATAACCCTGTATATTTTGATAATGCCAAATTTATTTAAGCGGGAAAAGCAGTAACGCGCGGAGAATTAACCTTAATTTAGACTAACGGTCAGTATAACTATGAGCTGCTAAACGTCCAACCTAGAAAATGTCTTGGCGTTTGAATAGTTCGATTTTTTTTAATGAAATTTTTGTAAGGTTCAAATAGCAATTTAGAACGACTCGAGAATTATGTCACGGCTATGAAATTTTTTTTTTCGAGACAATTATTATGATTCGCGTTTCTTTCTTCACACAGCAGTTGTCCGTATGTGCAATGTTTATGAAATGATTTTCTTTTTGTAATAATTACATTTCATTAGATTTACAAAGGTTCAAACAAGTTAAAAAGCACTATACTTAACATTGTTTCAAAGACACTGATCCACAATACTTTTGAAGTGAATTGTATGCACAAGTTCCTATTTCTAAATATTCCAGTTTTTTATTTATTTATGTTACCTATAACGTGTCAATTGTGGCGGTGATAACAGTTTTTATTTAAATAATATGTATAATATTTTCTGTACATTTTTCATTGTTAGTTAATAATTAATTTTTGGTGGAAGGTACAATGTTTCATGTAATTAATGTCAATTTGAAATTTTATAATCATTAATAATTGCTAATTATTTTACGAGTGTCATAACCTCAGAAATCATTCCTTAATAAATTTAAGAAAAATCAAGGAAAATATCTTTTTAAATATGAAAATAACACATTTTAACGTTTTACCTTTAAAATTGTAATACTTCGAGAAAGGGCAACATTTACCATAAATCATCAATTGAATGCCACAGATTGTTGTAACTATCGGAAATACTCATCGAGAACTCCACTTAACATGTTCCGTGTTATTAGTTTACGTTTGTAATTAGCCTAACACTTAAACTAGAGTACGATTCAGAAGTCAGTCGATAAAGAAGTCAGGTGATTTTACAGCAATTGTCAAATTTCGCAAAGACTGTTGTGCCGTGGCCAAGGGAATTCTTACACGACAAAGACTATTTTTATTTTATTAAATATGCAGTAATTTTGTAAAACTATCTATTTAAATTATTCCGAAAATAACTTATAACTTCGTAACATAGAGTAATGTAAACCCATCTACGGAAACTTCGTAGCAAAGTTGAAATGAAATACTTGACGCTGGCTCTTTTTAAGATCGATTCCGCCTTATTACAAAAAGTGATTTATTGGTAGCCGCGGGCTTAAATTATGGTTTAAGAAGAGTCCTTGTCACTAAAGAAGTCCCTTAGTCGCGGCGCCACAATCTTCGCGAAATTTGACAATGACTTTTTCTGCCACCAGGGCGGCGCCAGTTAGGAATGAAGTGAAATATTTGACAGATTTCATGAAGGGAAGTTAATTTGTCAATTGATATTAGTTATATTTTATATTAATTAGATTCGAAATGAATAAACCAAACTATGGATGTTCCTAAAAGTAGAAAGAGAATTTATGAGCAAGCCACTGTCACATTCTTTTTTGTAATTACACATTAGGAACGGATAAACTTTTATTTAAAACTACTTCTCAATTATAATGATATTGTAACAAATAACTTCACCTCAATCCCAACTTTTCAACTCGGTGACATTTCGTGAGCGGTAGATTATTAGTCCTCATTGCTGTCAAATCAAATAATTTACATTTTAGTTCGCATATTTCCGCAGGAGTTCTTGCGTTAAACAGAGTGTAGTTTAAACCTGTGACTGATTATAAACCACTTTTTGAACTAGGCCGATTATGTTTTTAGTTAGAGGCAATTTTCTACGTCTTGGATTTTTTGGCATACCGGAGCATCTACAGCAGTCATGCGTAAGAAATCTTCAACTCGAATGCATAGATGTACTTATTACTTAAACTACCGGACTGTTATTGTTTTTGATGTTTTTGTATTTTAAAATATGTAGTCTGATGTGATTTGAAAATTTAAATATAAGCTCCTGTTGCAAAGTTACAGTCAGTTGTCAGTCCTACTTAAGAAACGTGTGCGATTGTGTGGATAGTTAAGTCAAATAAATTATTCACTAATAAGGGTTGTTTTATTAAAAGAAAATGCTCAATATGTCGATAACTTTATTTACAAAAAAACGCAGCATAAATTATTATCTTAGTCTAATTTTATATTTACAGTCTTAAAATATATATTTTCATTGATAAAATGAGCCTGTACAGGCAGCTTGTGATGCCGCAAGAAAAAGTTATTTCCAAGATGTCGGAGTCCGAGCTTCACTGAAGCTAATTTGGCGGATAATTGTGTCACGCGCTTTGCTCACAATATGTTGTCGATAGCATGGATCACGCCGTTTGTAGCAGGGATGTTGTGCGTGACGACTTGCGCATTGTTGACTTTAATGCGACCTGTAATTAAACAAAAATATATATCCTTTCCTCTATCTACTGCTGTATTTAAAATCAAAGAAATAGGGAGTCACTAATGCTTTTTTTTTTTATTGAATAAGGTGACAACGAGCACAGTCCATCTGATAGTAAGTTAATTCTGTGACCTATAGACGCATCATCTATCCTCGATTAAGAATCAAAGTGCAGATGCGTCGTTACCTTAAGGAGGCTCTTAGGTGGAATGCCTCGTTTCCAATTAGTAGGGTATCCGGTTCTCTACACTAGCCATACGAAACAGCAGAATAAAGCAGCTATTTTACGCTGCTATTATGTGAGTGCGTTACCGGTCAAGCCGACCCTTTCGTGCTGCAGTCATAGCTGCAGCGGCTCCAACAAACAAATATGAAATTGTGCTTTTATGTGTAATATGGTTCAACTACGATCTGATGTAGCCAAGGTTATTTTTAATATTGGTAGAAAGTAATAGAAAAAATAAATGTAACAGTAAGTGTTGTAAAGTATCAGTGACCGGTATTCAGAGATGATCTCTCTTGAAACTCAAAGTCCACAATGTCAAAATTTGAGTATAGGGCATACTATTTACACAAATTGTGACATTGTGAAGTTTGAATTTAACCTCGACATTGTCTCTGATTACTGGCCTCAGACTAAAAGTTTGCAGGAGAGTGGCGTGGGAGCCGTGCTCTCGCACTAAACATTATTGAAGTGAAAACTTCTGGGAGATTTTTGAACAGGTAAAATGTTACGAGTTCGCGTCACGACAATGTAATAGCAGTTTAAAATAATATAAATATATAAAACCGGGCTTACGCAGCCCATCATGCGTCTTGATTAATAAATAAACCGTATAGAAATATATAGGTAATATCTTGCTCGGAGGATTTTAATTTACATATTTAAAAAAAATTGATTCTACAATTAATATGAGATACTGTCGTCATCCCGTGTAGTGACGGGTAAGAATATCCACTACCCCATATCTTCCCGTGGGTGTCGTAAGAGGCGACAGAGAGAAACTGAGGCAGAAGATGGCCAGCAGCATCTTTCTGATAACAGCAAAAAGCAATAAAAAACTGCGGTTGCCAACCCGCTCGCCAAGCGTGGCAACTATGGCAATATACCCATGAGCAACGACACAAATAAACGGCCCCCAGTCCTTTGGCTCGGGAGGCCTATGTTCAGCAGTGGACTTGTGAAGGGCTGTAATAATGACTGTCGTCATCGACGATCCGTTTTATTATGCCGTCATCAAAATCTCCCAAGAACGTCATGTACATCGGCATATTGTGAAGAAGTTTTTGTAACAAAATATTACAAATGATCAATGCATCAATGATATTATATTGCAAATGATAATTTTTTTTAACTTGACACTGGCAAAAGTGTATCCGCACGAGTCCGTAACCTTTTGGCCTAAAGGTCTAGATACCAGGCCATAAACTTCAAAAAAAAAAAGTCCGTAACCTAAAAAAAAAAGAAACACCGTGCACTAACCGGAGTTCTTCTGGAGCGTGAGCGGCTTGGCGTCCTCCATGGAGTTGCGCAGCTGGTAGTAGCGCATGCCGGCGCTGTACAGCGTGCCGGGCAGCACGTGGCGCGCCACAAGCGCGCGCGCGCCCTCCCGCTCCGCGAGCCGCGTCACCTCGTGCGCCGCTAAGCGCGCGAACGCCGCGTCCGTTGGCGCGAACACCGTGTACGTTTTGCTCTCTACAGATAACATAATTAAAAATTTTGTACAACCGACTTCAATGTAAATTATTAAGAATAACTCAAAAACTATTGGTCAAACCTTTAAATGGGACCACATGTGAGGCATCAGCTTTCAAACAAAAAAAGAATTATCGAAATCGATTCACCCAGTAAAAAGTTATGAGGTAACACACATTAAAAAAAAACATGCAGTCGAATTGAATACCTCCTCCTGTTGAAGTCGGTAGAAAATATAGGTAAGTGGGACGTGTTCAGAGAGCGGTTAATGAATAGTAAGTAGTAATATATAATAGGTAAATTTCTTATCGAAAGTCATTCTTTTACTTTTTACAATGTCGCGTCGGTGGGTGCGAAAACGGTGTACGTTTTACTTCCTACAAATAACAAATGGGTAGGTAGGTCGGATTGCTCGTGGTAACCAAAAGGGTGGAACTTTTGCCGCGCAATATTTTCAGGGAGTTTTAATAGATCGTTTTGTTTGCCCTATATATGAGAGACCCGCGTAAAAGAACTCATAGCTGACGTGAAACACCAACGCTCCGGGAAGTCTGCAGTTTGTGATCATATCTTAGACGACCCCCGCCATTACATCAGATTTGATAGACCACAAATCCTCGCGAAAGAACATTGATTCCTGCCAAGGATGATACGTGAGGCTAATTTTAAAAACATCCTAATTTGAATAGAGAAGGAGGCTGTAATTAATAAAATTAAAACTACGCCCAAGCATCGTACCACTGCAAGACTTCAAGACACAGTAAGTTCATTCTGCGTAGATCGGACTAAAGTAATAATTAAAAAGCTGAAGGTACTCTGGGTTAACTCAGACATCGAGACGTCAATCACCTCAGTCCCCCGTGACCATGGATGTTGTAAAACACCTGAAACGTCAGGAACAGGAAACTTAAAAATAAGTATAATTAAACGCGATAAAATCCGTAAAAGTAGTTTAATTAAATGTGTAGTGTTCGCGTAAATAAAATCATAAAAATATAAGAAATCATTATGGATGCAATATAAATTAATACTTCGTCGCTTCGTTCTTCAGATATGATTTGTTTACCAGGTATTACCTCCAACTTCATAGGCAACTTCGCACCTGGTAAGTTATATCTGAAGAATGAAGCGACTCGTATAATAATGATCGAACTTCACGTCGGGGAAGTTTGATTAAGTACCTAATAAGGGCACAAAATCGACACAGAGTAACTGTGAGATGCATAACAAAATATTGTATGGTGATCACTTACCTGATAGAGTATCTGCAAAACCACTGGCCTGTATGGCTTTGAGGAATGTTGTGAAACGTCGGTCTCTGTCTGCCTGCAACGTTTGGATTATGTCGCCCACAGGCAAAGGAAACATGACTCTGTCTACTGCGTGTGCTATTCCCTGAAACATTAATGATATTTTTTTTAATATTTCGATTTTTGATAATCTTGACTACACCATGTTACATGTTATACATAAAAAAGAACGAGCTGATAGGTATCTAAAATAAATCGTTTTAAGTAGAGTTCATTAAACCTTCTTTTTTAATTCGAACTCGTGAAGGAAAGCACTTTCAACTTTGACGTGCCAAAGAATCATTAATAAAACGTTAAAACTAGTATTGTAAACGAAGAAGTGATTTTTGATTTTCAAATGTGACCAGTTTGTACACATTTTGAGTGTCATCATCATCATCATCATTCACAAGTCCACTGGTGAACATAGGCCTTCTTATAAGAAGTACTATGTTCACCAGTGGACTTGTTGTCTTACTATAGTAATGTCACGAAGAATGGTGTTGAGCCACCTGTATCCAACGATTTCCTGTATGTCTTACCCTTGTTATTCCAACCATCTAGTGGAGGGCTGTCTTACAAGACGTTTGCCGGTACTAAGCTGCCACATAAAAACCATTCTTACTTATCGGTTGTCGGTCCGTCGAGTTATATGGCAGGCCTATTGCCACTTCAGGTAACTGATCCGTTACTATCCGTTATAGATATCTGTTGGGAGACACTATTGAAGTTATTGAGCAAAGTTCAAGTTTTAAAACGTGGTAGAGCCACGCTGCAGCTATTTTATGGTTGTAGCACGAATGAGTCGGCTCGACCGGGGTAGGACCACGCTCTCACAGAATACCACCGTATATTAGCAGCTTAATGCTGCTGTCATTCATATGGTGAGTGTAGAGAACCGGGGACCCTTTTTCCGTCACCGTGTCTTACAACTCTCTGCATTTGGATAGGCTTCGAAATACTGACAGTCAACCGGGCACAACTGAAGAGACTGTAGTACCGCCCAAGTTCCAACGGATTCAAAAGTTTTTTCTAGTCCACAAAAGCAAGTGGGAGATTGTACTCATAGGTTTTCTGTAAATTTTGCTAGAGGTTATTACGTGGTCTATGGTACTGCTTTTCGGAAACCAGCTTGTTCGAGAGGCTGGAAATCGTCGAGCCCTCGTGTAAGACGATTCGTAATAAATCTCGCAAACAGCACATAGACGAGGTTCAGAATGGAAATCGGTCTATAGTTTTTTAATAGGGCGTTGTCGCCTTTCTTAGTTTAAGACCATTTCTGTCTTGTGGTGGACTGCGCGGTCTGGAGGTTGGCCTGGTCCTATACCTATGAGTTGGAGGACGGGTTGTTGTAGTAGTCGTAGTCGTTGTCGTCGTCGATGTGGTAGTTGTAGGATGCTCTTTTTCGTATAATTCAAGAGCTTTTCTAAACAAATCCGTCTCGTGCGGCTGAAGAGGTCTATGTCTGTCATGACTTTGGGTGTAAAAATTATCGTAGCTTTCAGTTGTAGCATGAGTAGGTATAGTCTTTGTTGCTTGTTTGGTTAGGAATTCTTCATGCAACTTTTCAACCTTTTGTTGTTCCTTTTGTTGTTGTTTCTCGACAAACTCTTGATGTTTTTGGATTATTCGTTGTCTTTCTTGAAGTTCCTTCAGTTTCTCCAGATTTTCTTTTGATTGCTGTTCATAGTAATTTTGAAGTTGACCGTTAGTAAATTGATTAAATTGTGACTGGAATGGAAATTGCGAGTTTTCAAGGTTTAAATTTTGTGGAGCGAGGTTTGGGGCTGGATGAATAGTGATAGGACTCGGTTGACCGAAAATTGGTTGATTTTGTGGAGACGATAAAGTAGGCAGAAAAGCTGCCTGTGTTGGTCTTTGCTGTCCGACATTACCAACATTTCCTTGAATATTTGGATTTGGGTTAAAAGCAGGAGCATTCTGTGCAATGGGTAGTACGTTTTGAAATGTAGCAAGAGTTGGCACTGATTGTGGAAGAATGTTTTGGTTCTGTTGACTGATCTGTCTGAAATTTTGCTGTGGAAAATTATTTGGGTTTACGTTGGGGTTTTGATTGTATTGAAAGGCATGGTTGTTACCTACAGGTACATTGCTTTGTATGTTTTGCACGGGTAAATTGCTTGGAATACCTTGAGTAGGTATACTGCTAAATTGTGGAACGTATGGTTGTTGTTGATGCTGATGTGGTGGTTGTTGATGTTGGTGTGATGGTTGTTGATGTTGTGGTGTTTGAAGCTGAGGTTGTTGAAAAATGGATTGTTGAAATTGGATGGTTGGAGGCGGTGGACTCGTCAGTACAGATGGTGGCTGTTGAAAGTTCTGCAATGGCGAATTTATTCCAAATCTCGTCTGATGTTCGTTGAAGCCTGGATGATCACCTGGAGGCTGCCTGCTTCTGTCGTATTCATTTTCTATCTGAAAATTATGAAAAATTCTTGTTTAGATATGTTTGTTCTCAAATCATAGTTTACGGTTTCGCTGTAATATAACATATATTCAACCTATACATGACCTCTATGTGATGAAGGACAAAACTTTTAATAAATTGGTAAGCTTAATAATTTGTCGAGTCGACATTAGGAACATTCTCAAAAAATGTATTTAAAAGAAAACTATACGAACATATCCGCGTAGCCTACAAAACTGAGTCAACTTGTTATCTATGTTTATTACAGCACTTAAGTATGTATTTGAAGACTTAAGTGTGGATTTATTTATATACTAGCTGTTTCCCGCGACTTCAGCCGCGTGGAATTTACTACGATTTAATGGGTTTTTTTTTTTTTGCGCGGAACCCTAATTCTTTTTCTAAAATAAAAGTATCCTAAGTTACTCCTTATAACATCAGCTTTCTGCCAGTGAAGCCCGTTAAAATCGGTCCAGCCGTTTCGGAGATTAGCAGGAAAAACAAACAGACAGACAGACAGAGAGACAGACAAAAATTTTAAAAATTGTTTTTTTTTCTTATTAGTACCGTATATACTTTAATATGCATTTAGTTAGAAGTAGTTATTTTAATATTACAAACAGACACTTCAATTTTATTTATTTGTATAGATATAGATTTGCGTCGATATATTTGTATACAAGTATATTTTGTGTATGTGCTACATGATATTGCATGTTGAATTTGATCATGACAATCTAACTGCCCATAATTCACTCTCTGTTCTACCCAAATTTAGCTGGTAGAGAATGCCATACAGCATTAAGTTCGCCTTTTGTACAAAATATTTGGTGCATTAAAGAATAAAATAAAAAATAAAAAAATAAATTCTCTTGAGACTGATGTTTATTATCTCTGCCACCAGTTTATTTAATTCCATTGCTGTGCATGGGCTTTCCTGTTGTAGGAGGGATTAGATGTACGCGTGGCGGGTGGATTGACGATCGCAATAATATCAGATTCTTCAGTCTTTTTTTACTATTACTTATAAGCCATTGCTCAACTACTGTCCCACCTGATGGTAAGTGGTGATGCAGCTAAAGATGGTAACGCACACTGACTTAGCTTAACAAAAGCCTATTCACTCTTGCCTAGAAGACACCCACATTATAATCGGATGGAAAGACAGTTCTGGCGGATTATTCCACTCCTTTGCTGTACGCATTATGAACGACGAAGTAAACCGTTTGGTTGGATTGCGGGGTATGTCGAAAATAATGGGGTAAAGTCCAGCCGGGCGCCTGGTGTAAAAAAAAGGTAAACCTGTCTTATAGGGTTCCAGACCTTCCATTTTGTAATAGTAGACAGGGGCCAATACTCTATTAAATCCGTTAAAATCGCAACATGTGATTCTTGGATAAACATCGTATATTCATTTATTCATTAATTTATTACAGCCCTTTCCTTGGGGGCGGCCTATGTTCAGCGGTGGACATTGTATATGTTTTTTTTAAATGACATCGTGAAAAATTCTAAAAGGAGGCCACTATTCACAGAACACACCACAAAACATAAGTGTACGTGACGCATCGGTAGCACGAAAGTGCATTCTTGATGCGCGTGCGCGCTCTGAGTTACGGCGAGAACTGAATACCATCACACACTGAGAAGAGACAACGTATAGACATTTAAATAAATGTGTCTATTTATCTCTCTGTTTGAGGGAATTTCTCCTATATCTTCGAGGCGTTTTGCAATATATTATATAAATTGAACAGTTTTTTTTTAAATAAAATTGAAGTGACAGTAGAACTTACAGTCGACCATCAGTTGGATTCTAAGTTCATCATTTTAGAACTTTGTATAAAGTTGGCTGAGTTATCACCCACTTCCGGACGTCTGAATAATCCGAAATTTTGCATACATGTCAAGGAAATATATGAGAATATAAACATTTCATGACTGTGACTTAGTTTTCCCTAGAATAATCACAGCTCATGTTCAATGTGTGTCAGAGAAACTATACGTACTATGCACATATTATGCTGCCAGGCACTCTGGTTACTAGGCCACGCGGTTATGCATATATATGCAATTACATATAAATTAAATATATATCAAGGTGCCGTAAGTAACTAGTAGTTCGGTTTAAAAATTTTATGGTAACGCAAGCAACCCAAGATCGATCCTTTCTGTCACCCGTAAATTTATAAATTACAACTTTAAGTGCTGATTTACCATGTTCTCGGCGGTGAAAGAAAATGTAGTGTGGCAACGTGCATGTCTGAGAAATTAAAAAAAGTATTTCGAGGACATTTGAAATACGCCTTACCCAAATGAGGCAGTGTAGCGGACTTTAAAAATACTCTCAATAATTAAAAATTAAAAATTTTGTACAACCGACTTCAATATGAATTAAGAATAACTCAAAAACTATTGGTCAGAGCTTGATAAAATTTATATGGGACCACATGAGAAAACCAGCTTTCAATTAAAAAAAAGAATCATCGAAATCGGTTCACCCAGAAAAAAGTTATGAGGTAACACACATAAAAAAAAACATACAGTCGAATTGCGTACCTCCTCCTTTTTGAAGTCGGTAGAAAATGTAAGGAGGCCTGTGCGGGGCTCAGATGTGGGACGTATATATGCTGTAATGACTTAACTACACTTAACTATTATTTTACAAGGTTAGCCGTATAATGGTAACCTTGATTCGTGTGCCAAATTATTAGACAATGGGGGAATAATGTGATATTACAAGAAAATGGAGGCATATTGTCTTATTGTGATTATAATTATTACACTGTTGTAAATTTTAAAACTGCATAAAACTATAATATGAACATTGAACATGTGGGAAAATGTTTAGCGAATTAATGTCTAAAAACGGCCTGTATTCAACAATAGCCTATTTTTTTATAGAATAAACGTGACAAATGAGCACACAGTCTACCACAGTCCACTTGATTGTTAGTGGATGCTGTGGCTCATAGACAACAACATCTGTCCTCAATTAAGAATCAAAATGAAGATGCGTTGTCACCCCCTGAGGAATAAAATGGAATGCTTCGTTTCCAGTAAAAAGGCTCTCCGATTCTCTACACTCACCATACGAAAAACAGCAGCATAAAGTACTATTTTATGCTAGTATTCTGTGAGAGCGTAGTCCTAAAATATAGATGCAGCATGGCTCTACCACGCCGCCATACATACATACATAATATATTAAACTAAACAATACTTTCATTAATTACAGCCTTTCAAAGTCCACTGCTGAACCTTAGGCCTCCCCCATAGACTGCCTCATTGAGGGACATCTGGCACACTTGCCACGCCTGGCAAGCGTATTGGCGACCGCAGTTTCTTTACTTTACTCAGCTGGTATCAGGAAAACGCTGCTGCCCATCTCATCGTTCAGTTTCCCCCTGTCGCCTCTAACGACACCACGGGATGATTTGGGGTAGTGGATATTCTTACACCACCACTCCACGGTTTATTCTGTGCTATGGGTCTATACATTTTCATCTTTTATAAAGAATACTGTACCATTGTCAGTGTTTCTTTCACCTTTCCCCGGTCAGAAGCACCTAATTTTGAAACGGTACTAAGTAGTACATTTAAAAAAATACATTCTGATATTTGCGATTTTTTTTTAAATATCTTACATCTTAAAATAAAGTATTTTCATTTCATTTCATATATTGAAAAATATACTAACTACATCAATCAAAAAGACAAATACATTAATTAAAAAAAAAAAAAACAACAAATTAATCACAAAAATACGCGGGTACATTTAATATTTTACTCTTCTGCATCCAATTGAAACTATGAATTTTTTATAATTAATCAGATATTTTTAAATTTTATGAAAGTTGCATGTTGTGCATATTATGTTTTTAAGTCCGTTTTAGTGTCTTAAAATAACACTGTCATCGAAATTCTAAAAATGATTAGATATAAGAACATGGCAAAGCAACACTAAATTTTCTGTCTTTACATGAATTAAATTAATATTTAAAATTGTTTTTTGAGTTAATTGATAGGAATTACATGAAATAATTTCTTCCTCCGCTTGCCACCATCAGACTAACTGGCGGTCGGCGGGTCGTCGATATTCCACGCACTCGAACCAAACCGTTTGCTTCGTCTTTCGTCTTTGATCTTGAAGTTGATTTAAATCGTTAAAGTAATACGTACGCTTAATAATTAATTAATTATACGAATGCGTTAAATACCCAGACCGACGACAGCTGGGTCAAAGAAGAGACATCTCTTTCTCTCTCTCTCTCTCTTTCTGCAACTGACAATCCGCCAGTCAATATGCGATTATTGCAAATCCTCTCTATACTATAGTATGTGCCAAATCGATTGAGAAAAACGGACAATGACCTCAGATATGAGCCGAGTGTCAAAAGGCGTAACACAAAATCTCAATTTAGATGTGATAACAATATTTAAATATTGATATTATTCCCACTTCTAGGTCAGCACATATGTTTTGTTTTTTTGTTTCTTAAATAATATTGTCTGTGGTTCCTATAAACATAGTAAAATCTTACGGTACATCGCGAAAAATGTGTTATATTTTATATTTCAATTTATGGTAAGTAACGCAGCAATTCATTTAATAACAGTTTCATATTAAAAAAATATTTGAAGCAATATAATCACCATATTGAGCTTTTGCAAATTCATCCTTTAAAATAAACAAAACGCGCGTTACGTCAGTTCGTTCTAAAAGAAACGTGACAATGGCAGCCAGAGATGCGTCACCTTTTTTGGGCCGGTCCGCCATTTTGTTTTCATTCGTGTTCGGATAGCGCTTGCGTGTGTACGTCTCGGGTAATTCATAGCATTCATTGCATTGTTTTAGTTGAGTTTTTACTGTTAAATTTGTTATATCGTTAAGTTTTTGTTTTTTGAATCTGTTATATTAGTTTTACTGTGACGGTCGTTACTAAATCGACATGAGTTCAGGAGAATTTGGTGAAGGACCCGGTCCTTCAACATCAAGTGGAAAGAGACGTCGCCGACCCATAATAAACGTAGCAGGTACGTACAAATAGGTACAAATGCGACGACGTAGCCTTTCTATTTCTTAAAGCGCTCTTTTTATGTGACCATGTGGTATTTATTTTCTAAAACAATATGTATTTATGTGATGTAGTACTATGGTAGTATATTTTGTCATTTATTTACAGGCCCATCTTCTGGAGCACCTTTAACGTCACCAGTAAAAGAAAACCTACCACTTTGTCGGTCGGGGAACAAGAGATTATCATTAATGTATACAAATATGTCAAAACACCTGGCCCGAAGACGTGTATCCTTCAAACGTTAATATGGTAGAAAAGGTTTCGGAGATCTCAGGAGTCAGCAAGAGCACTATATATCGCGTATTAAGCGTGTATAGAGATTCCATAAAATACCAGAAAAGGGAATAATTAATAAAAGAAAAAGTCTGTAATTGACAAGTTGGACGATTTTGATAAATCGGCTATAAGAGCGAAAGTGCATCAGTTCTTTCTTGCAGGAGAATTACCGACTTTAGACAAAATTTTGCTCAGTATAAATCAAGATGACCAGTTGCCAAACTTGAGCAAAACTTCCTGCGACGTGTGTTGCGCCATTTAAAATTCAAATATATAAAGAGAAACAGAAAAGTGGTCTAATAGATCGCCCAGAGATAGTTCTGTGGCGTACCAGATATTTGAGAGAAATACAAATATTAAGAAACGAGGACGTAACATTTTTACCTTGACGAAACATGGATTAACGCAGGTCATACTATGGGAAAGGTATGGGAAGACACCACAATTGAATCTTCTCGTCAATCACGGTTAGAAGGCTACTCTACTGGCGCGAAAGCCTTCGGGTAAAGGAAAGCGATTAATAGTTGTACACGTTGGCAATGAAAATGGCTTTTTGGAGGGATGTGATTGGGTATTTGAATCATCATCTACTGGTGACTACCATGAGAGTATGGACGCTCTCCATTTCGAGGACTGGTTTAGAAAAGCCTATTCACTCTTGCCTAGAAGATACCCACATTATAATCAGATGGAAAGACAGTTCTGGCAGATTATTCCACTCCTTTGCTGTACGCATTATGAACGACGAAGCAAACCGTTTGATTGGCCAGCCGGGCGCCTGGTGTAAAAAAAAGGTAAACCTGTCTTATAGGGTTCCAGACCTTCCATTTTGTAATAGTAGACAGGGGCTAACACTCTATTAAATCCGTTAAAATCGCAACATGTGATTCTTGGATAAACATCGTATATTCATTTATTCATTAATTTATTACAGCCCTTTCCTTGGGGGCGGCCTATGTTCAGCGGTGGACATTGTATATGTTTTTTTTTAAATGACATCGTGAAAAATTCTAAAAGGAGGCCACTATTCACAGAACACACCACAAAACATAAGTGTACGTGACGCATCGGTAGCACGAAAGTGCATTCTTGATGCGCGTGCGCGCTCTGAGCTACGGCGAGAACTGAATACCATCACACACTGAGAAGAGACAACGTATAGACATTTAAATAAATGTGTCTATTTATCTCTGTGTTTGAGGGAATTTCTCCTATATCTTCGAGGCGTTTTGCAATATATAAATTGAACAGTTTTTTTAAATAAAATTGAAGTGACAGTAGAACTTACAGTCGACCATCAGCTGGATTTTAAGTTCGTCATCTTAGTCCAGAAATGACAAGGCATCTCTAGCCTACTTTGTATAAAGTTGGCTGAGTTATCACCCACTTCCGGACGTCTGAATAATCCGAAATTTTGCATACATGTCAAGGAAATATATGAGAATATAAACATTTCATGACTGTGACTTAGTTTTCCCTAGAATAATCACAGCTCATGTTCAATGTGTGTCAGGGAAACTATACGTACAATGCACATATTATGCTGCCAGGCACTCTGGTTACTAGGCCACGCGGTTATGCATATATATGCAATTACATATAAATTAAATATATATCAAGGTGCCGTAAGGAACTGTAGTAGTTCGGTTTAAAAATTTCATGGTAACGCAAGCAACCCAAGATCGATCCTTTCTGTCACCCGTAAATTTATAAATTACAACTTTAAGTGCTGATTTACCATGTTCTCGGCGGTGAAAGAAAATGTGGTGAGGCAACGTGCATGTCTGAGAAATTAAAAAAAAAATATTTCGAGGACATTTGAAATACGCCTTACCCAAATGAGGCAGTGTGGCGAACTTTAAAAATACTCTCAATAATTTAAAATTAAAAAAATTGTACAACCGACTTCAATATGAATTAAGAATAACTCAAAAACTATTGTTCAGAGCTTGATAAAATTTATATGGGACCACATGAGAAAACCAGCTTTCAAATAAAAAAAAGAATCATCGAAATTGGTTCACCCAGAAAATAGTTATGAGGTAACACACATAAAAAAACATACAGTCGAATTGCGTACCTCCTCCTTTTTGAAGTCGGTAGAAAATGTAAGGAGGCCTGTGCTGTGCTCAGATGTGGGACGTATATATGCTGTAATGACTTAACTATTATTTTACAAGGTTAGCCGTATAATGGTAACCTTGATGCGTGTGCCAAATTATTAGACAATGGGGAAATAATGTGATATTACAAGAAAATGGAGGCATATTGTCTTATTGTGATTATAATTATTACACTGTTGTAAATTCTAAAATTGCATAAAACTATAATATGTATGAACATTGAAGATGTGGGAAAATGTTTAGCGAATTAATGTCTAAAAACGGCCTGTATTCAACAATAGTCTAATTTTTTATGGAATAAACGTGACACATGAGCACACAGTGCACCTGATTGTTAGTGGATGCTGTGGCTCATAGACAACAACATCTATCCTCAATTAAGAATCAAAATGAAGATGCGTTGTCACCCCCTGAGGAATAAAATGGAATGCTTCGTTTCCAGTAAAAAGGCTCTTCGATTCTCTACACTCTCCATATGAAAAACAGCAGCATAAAGTACTATTTTACGCTAGTAATCTGTGAGAGCGTAGTCCTAAAATATAGAAGCATGGCTCTACCACGCCGCCATACATACATACATAATATATTAAATTAAACAATACTTTCATTAATTACAGCCTTTCAAAGTCCACTGTTGAACCTTAGGCCTCCCCCATAGACTGCCTCATTGAGGGACATCTGCCACACTTGCCACGCCTGGCAAGCGTATTGGCGACCGCAATTTTTTATCTTTACTTTACTCAGCTGGTATCAGAAAAACGCTGCTGCCCATCTCATCTTTCAGTTTCCCCCTGTCGCCTCTAACGACACCACGGGATGATTTGGGGTAGTGGATATTCTTACACCACCACTCCACGGTTATTTATTCTGTGCTATGGGTCTATACTTTTTTATCTTTTATAAAGAATACTGTATTATTGTCAGTGTTTCTTTCACCTTTCCCCGGTCAGAAGCACCTAATTTTGAAACGTTACTAAGTAGTAGATTTAAAAAAATACATTCTGATATTTGCGATTTTGTTTTAAATATCTTACATCTAAAAATAAAGTATTTTCATTTCATTTCATATATTGAAAAATATACTAACTACATCAATCATTATAAAAAATCATTATAAATAAAGAAAGTACTACATATAAAATGTGCCTATATATTGAAGGTTTGTAACCCTGGTTAAACGACCGAAAGGTCATTGTCCGTTTTTCTCAATCGATTTGGCACATACTATAGAGTGCATATTTTAATCTTATTATACTCACGAGGAAGTTAACGAAAATTAAAAGGGTAAACTACTAAACTATATTGGAACGAAGTTCTTTATCGGACGTTACGAATTTGGCGGATGGGGTTAGGCGACAAAAAGTGTAAAATTTTTCCGTCACGACCCTTTCTGACGTAGTGTAGACGACCTTGGTGGCTATGAGGAAGCGAGATGGAATAATATCCATCTCCCTCGCACTTTTTCTTATCTTGCCATGAAAGAAATATTATTTTATTTTAAATGACGTTTCATTTTAATATACGCTAGTAATTCATTTATTTGTATTTGTTAATCAATAAGTATAATACGTTTATCAATAATAATATACTACGAACGGCGGCTCTACACGTTGGCCAACATACTGGCGAATGTGTTGGCAAAGATATTGGCCAAGAATTTGTGATCGCGTCCACACGTTGGAAGGTCGTTCAGTTTGCTTCGGTTCAGGCCAATGTGCGGACGAATTTATTAAAATGGATGTTGAGGCGCTAACAGCTGCTGCGGTTTATTTATTCACATTCATTGTGAATGTATATAAGAAAAGGTTAAAAGAAATGGGAAAAAAGAAGGTGGTGGATGTGCAAACAGACACTCCAATTTTATTTATTTGTATAGATTAGGAATGATAATACATAATACATTCATTGAAGTTGAATAATAGCCATGCTGCAGCTATATTAGTAGTATAGTTGTAGCACGAATGGGTCGGCTCGACCGGGGAAGGACCACGCTCTCACAGAATACCAGCGTAAAATAGCAGCTTAACACTGCTGTGTTTCGTATGGTGAGTGTAGACTCTATAAAGCGAAAAGTTTCCTTATTGGTCATTGTTACTGCCATTTTGTAGACACTAGTTACGACGCGTAAATACAAAATTTAAACCAGGTGCGTGCGATCACTCTGAGAGCTCGTAGCAAACTAAACGTGCGCCCAACGTGTGGATGCGGCGGCCAATACTCTGCCACAAGCCTTTGATATTTTGTAAAAACTGACACCATACGGATCTAGCGCCAACTTGTGGGCCATCATTCCAATACATACCAACGTAAGCACAAACACCCGCTCTACACGATGGCCATTGGTATTGGCCAACACATTCGCCACTGTGTTGGCCAACGTAGAGTTGCCGGAAAGGAACTTCGTTCCAACCGAATGTTCCACGACACTCACGCACGTGACACGACGGTGATGTGACGGTGTCGTGACTGATTTTGTGCATGAACTTGACACGGGTCACACACACAAGTGTACGCACGGTTAGCTGCGGGTGTGGGAATCGTAATCAAGTAAAAACATTTTGATAATTTGAAAGATTGATTTTTCTCATTTCTTATAGCTACAAAATATATTACATACGAAATACGAATAGCTGCTCCAGAGACTGCTAGGCACTAGAAGCCCACTACTAGCAGTGAGATGGCGGCTGTGACTTTGGGCTGGTTTTGTTAGTTATGATAAGACTTTAGCTTCGGACTTGGTGAAGTGACTTGAAGGTATACTTCGGTGACAGCTACTGGAACTTCTCGACGAGTAGTACTAGGTGTGCCGAGTTTGGGATCGTTTTGTTAGTCATGATGAGAGCTTACCTCCGGACTTGATAGAGTGACCTGATGGTGTACTTCGGTGACTACTGCTGAATTCCTGGACGAGTAGAACTAGGTGTGCCGAGTTTGGGCTCGTTTTGTTAGTCATGATGAGAGCTTACCTCCGGACTTGATAGAGTGACCTGATGGTGTACTTCGGTGACTACTGCTGAATTCCTAATTATTTATATATATAAATCCCACCTACTTTCAGCGAAACAAAATATTATAACAAAATGTGTGATTATAAAATAATAATATTATTTTGCCTTGTCATACCTATGTATCAAATTCGAATGTTTTGTGTATATACAGAGATCTTTTCGACTGCTGCAATCAGGCAGGCGTTACAGTATCCACTCATGACGGCGACCGAGCGCGTACTGAGGTTTCATCGAAATTTTTGTACAATAAATCAAAACAGGCACCAAAAATAAAATAACCCTTATTGCAATCCATTATGATTCATCCGTATTAGCAAAATATGTGAAAAATAAGCATCAATTTTATTTTTTTACGACTATTTGTGACATTTTGTTAAAAGTAAACACCACTATTTTTATTGAATATGTCTGCCTACTCATGGTATTTTTAGAAATCTTAATATATGTTGATAATAGAACAAAATGTACCTAAACATGAGCCGGTATCGTTAATTTTGTAGAAAATGGCTAGGAACATCGTATTTACAATATAAAAACTATTATTTTCAACAAAAAGTCACCACCATTTGAAGATGAAGAACCATTCTATACGTGGTAGCAATTAGCTATGTTTGATTTGGTTTAGTTTTGTCACAAAATGTACCGAAAACAGCATAATTTCGAACGATTTGCAAACGCACCCTTAAAGTGAGAAATAATAATAACGTCGGAAGTGTCGAGAAAACAAATTAATAGAAATGGACTTGCATAGATTATATAGTTGCATACGATGAGTGAACAATAGCAAGTTGCTCTGTGGACATTAGTAAACATGGGGGTCACCGGCTCTCAAATACATTTGTAAAGGCGAAAACGAAAGGCAACTTTCTTGGTCTTGTGGAAACGACTTCAAGTCATTTGAATTCAACGCACCTCCGCGACTCATCTGTGTATACGTGACTGGAAAATAACTTTAAGACTAAATATCTTTAATTCTAAAGATAGTGTATTTAGAAATCAATAGCTACGGTACATCGAAAGGTTCGACTGTACTGGTCATCAGCCATAGTTGTCACGCCTGGCAAACGGATTGGCAACCGCTGATTTTGATCTTTACTCAGCTGTTATCAGGAAGATGCTGTCGCCTTTCCTGGTTTAGTTTTCCCCTGTGTGGATATTCTTACACCGCTACTACACGGTTATTTAATCACCATGCAAATATGATATTATGAGTAGTTGTATATTTTAAAATCTATTCATTAATTATTACAGCCATTCACAAGTCCACTGCTGAACATAGGCCTCCCAAAGAATGCCACAAAGCACGGTTCCGAATCACTGCATCAAACGACTTCCTGCATCTCTTATCAGGTCGTCACTCCATCTAGTGGGGAGGGGACGCGCCCTACACTTCGCTTACCGGAAAGTGGCTGCTTCTCGAGAACCTTTAATCCCATCCGTTGTCGGTTTTTTGAGCTATACGGCTGGCCCATTGCCAGTGCTATGATGGGTTCTCTAGTTTTACTACGGGTATCCTCATTTCCAAATCGATGACGCAGAGAAACTCCGAGCATAAACGCTCGAAGTTTCCTTATATGGCCAGCAGTGACGTCACGTCTCAGATTATGTCGTCACTGTCAACACGCTCTGGTTAAATCTTGTTTTCAAAAATTTTATTTAAAAATCTTCCGCTACTGTTTATAAGTAACTAAAAGTACAAATATACTTGTTCAATTATTGATCAACGTATAAACAAACCGTATAGTGGCGGTATAAGGATATCTACTACTCCATATCGTCCCATGGGTATCGTAAGAGACGACAGAGGGAAATAACCCAGGATATGGGCAGCAGTGACTTACCAATAAAAACTCTAAAAGAAATAACTGCGGTTGTGCCAAGCGTGGCAACTATGGCAAATATCACCCTATGAGGCAATCTATAGGCGAAGCCTTTCTTCAGCTGTGGACTTTTAGTAGGCTGTAACGGTAACGGTTAAAGTTAAAAAGTTAAAGTTACAGCCTATATACGTCCCACAGCTGGGCACAGGCCTCCTCTCATTTCTGAGAGGGTTTTAGGACAAGGAAATGTCCGCCGCGCTGCCCCAATGCGTGTTGGAGAACTTCACATGTCTTTGAAATATTTTTTTTCTTATTTTCCAGACATGCAGGTTTCCTCACGATGTTTCCTTCGCCGCCGAAAAAGTGGTAAATCAGCACTTAAAATTGCAATTAACAATTTCATTGGTGCCGGCGGGGATCGAACCCGGGTTTCTCGCGTGCTGTGAAACTTACAGCGAGCGCTAACCGTCTGAACTACCACGGCTCAAGGTAACGGTATAAACAAACAATTATAGCAGGTTGTTATACAATGCCTTACAGTGTGAAGTTTCGCGACCTTTGCGAAAAATACGAATGAAACAGAAAGTTGCCTAGACCGGTTCTTCCCTCCCGACCTTTGGCGAGGAGAAAGTGATCTCAGCATGCTTGGCACAGTTTTGTAACTACATCCTGTATCTGTGAGTAATTTGACGGAAGATTTCATGTATCGTTCCGCTGGCGTATACTTAGGAGATTTAGAAGATACCTTTAATAAAAGATCTTTAAGTAAAGGTGGTTACAACACCAGTGAAATAAAAGCTAGGTAGAGAATTCTTCTTTTTTTGGTTCTTTGTATCATTAAAGTGGCAAACAAGCTAATAGTTCACCTGCTGGGCAGTAGTTACTGTTTATGCTTCGTCACTGTATAATTAAGTGACATACAAGCTAATAAATGAAATAGAACCAATCTATAGCAGTCCACCTGCTGGACAGTAGATAGGTACTGCTTATGCTACGTCAGATAAAACAATTAGCTGAGTATGAACTTAGTTATTAAAATTCATAAGACTGCTAAGTACAATAAAATTAAAAGTTAAAGTTACAGCCTATATACGTCCCACTGCTGGACACAGGCCTCCTCTGAATTCTGAGATGGTGACTTCATAGTATGTATTCGATTTTTTTTTATTTCGTACAGATGCAGGATTCCTCACGATGTTTTCCTTCACCGCCGTGCACGTGGTAAATACGTCACTTGTAACCAAATAATACCCATGAGAGCTTATAAAACTCAAAACGCATTAAATATGAGCTGTTATGATACTAGTAAGAAAGCTAGGTCAAAGCCACAAAATTTTGTACTGTCATCGGTTCTTAATACCGACCTCCGGAAGTAGGTGAAACTGAATTATAAAATTCTATTACATTCATTCATATATACGAGCACATCCATACATACAGGTCAAGCTAATAAAACTGTGTTAAAAAAAAGATGACCACCGATGCGTCGTAACCTTTGAAGAAAAAGTTTGAAGGTTCCCTGTACTTACGTACATCTGGTTCTCTATACCCCTCAAACTAGAACACTATATAGTGTGGCGGCAGAAAAGGATAAAGTAAAGAGTGGGTAGAGTCCGTATCGTAGCCAGTGAATCGTTTTGTAAAAATATTTGCTTTCATATCATATAGAGGTATTTATAAGAAATGACTTGACACAGCCCAGAACAACGAACTCTAAACATTTTTTGGAGTTCGTTGCCCCAGAAAGAGATTAATGTTTAAGGTGGTAAAATTAAAAATTTTGTACAACCGACTTCAATATAAATAAAATGAGAAGATCATCAATGTAGTAGAAGTCAATTAAAAACGCATTATTAAGGATAACTCTAAAACTACTAGTCAGATCTTAATCAAATTTATATGGGATCATATGAGAAGCACGAGCTTTCAAATAAAAAAAGAATCATCAAAATCGGTTCACCTAGAAATAAGTTCTGCGACACATAAAAAAAGAAATCCAGTCGAATTGAGAACCTCCACCTTTTTTTGAGGTCGGTTGAAAATTGAACATGTTGTGATGCTCTTAGGGAATCCAACACCCTGCGACTACGGGATATGCCAGAATAATCATATGGCTTTTGATAGATAGCGGTATATCATCTCGTTTACGCCAGGCGTGAAATATTCAGACCAGCGACGGGCAGCAGCGTCAAAGGTGCGAGACGTCTGGCACTGAAACTGACAATCCGTTTGCCAATATTGACGATTAAGGCAAATCCTCTCTACAACGGGAGAAGCCCATGTTAAGCAATGGACTCTGACGGGCTGATGTAACTGCAGGAAAATGAACATTAAAACGTCTGCGTTTCTACGCGGACTGAAGCTTATTTAATAAACTGATTATTCAACAAAGAAATAGAATTGAACAAAAGGGTGGAAACCGCAAACATTACGCGAGCATAGTTCGAGGAAGGAAGCGCTGGGTCCCCTGACACGTAATTGGTTGCGTAACGACGCTATTAAATATCTTTATCTCGACCACTAGCTTTATTTAACGGTGTAGATGTCTATAAAACATTACATAGAACATATTGGCTGGGGGAGCAAAATTACTGGTAAAGGCCACACATACATATACGCACGCGCGCACGCGCACACACACACATTTTAACCATTATTTAGATGTAAAATACGAATGATCCAATTTTAAATCCAATTGGACTTCTTTTTTATTGGCCAGATTTACATTAGTAATTTTCACTGACCTCTGTAATTTTACATGTAAATTATCGTATTTTCAAAGTAAATTACAACTGGCCAGATTCTCATACAAAGAAAACAGTTTTGCGAAAAGAATAATGTCATCCTTTAACCTTTAAGCCTCTAATGTTTGTACATTAGAGGCTTAAAGGATGATAGAGGCTTAAAGGATGAATAACTACGTTGGGCTTGTGCCAAACCTAGTTATTTATATACTTTAGAATATACCGCGTTCGGAAGGTTTGCCGGTAATCATCTTTCCATCGACCGCGTCCCGCGCTTCTGCGACGCGTGACATGACGTTAACGGCAAACCTGTGTTGCACAACACTAATAACTTTCTTTACTCTCATTAATTTGTGTCAACGTTCGAAGATTTGAGAAGACGTTACGTGTGTTTCTGATTATGCAAGTAATATTTGTTCGAAAACTCGATTTCTTGTTAATAAGTAACGAACAACTTTATGTATGTTACTGTGATACTTTTAACAAATTTTATTTTATTTGTATTATTTCAGCAGAGTAAAAATGAGATATTCCATTTCGATAGTTTTCTAACACATCAATCCCAACACATTACAATAACAAAAATTAACAATTATTGTTTTGAAATATTACAGTAACTACGAGTATAAATTTAGCTCTCAATTCCTTTTGTTCACTGCTTCAGTATTCTCTCACTCTCAGAGCAGACAGGAATAAGAGTTCTGTAGTGAAACATAATACAAAATAGGATTATTTACTTCATGAATTTGAATATCTAGGTTAATCTTAGGTTTATGATTTATGGAGAACGTGGTTGGTATTAAATTTGTTGGTATAAAATATTTTGATTTAGATTCATGCCGCCACAGGTTGCCATAAACATTAATATAAAAGTAAAGTTGCAGCTCGTATACGTTCATTGCTAGGTATAGGCGTCTTTTCACTTCATATGTAACACAGCAGCATTAGGCTGCTATTTTACGCTGGTATTTTGTGGGAGCGTGGTCATTCCTCCTTTGAGCTGACCCATTTGCGTTGCATCCATAACATAGCTGCAGCATGGTTGCACCGAATATATAAGAAATTCAAAAAATTCAAAAAGAATATATAAGAACCCGCGACCACATGATCAGCAGTTGGTGCTTACGACCACTAAACCATAGCAGTCCTGTCACAGATAAAATAATGTTACGTCCTGTCTCTAACGATGTTAGAGAATCTTCATTATCTGAATTGTGATTCCTAATCGAACATAGATATACGAATAAGCCACAGCAGCGAAAAGGGATTGATTACGTACATTAGTTACTTACTACTTAAACTTAAGTAATAATAAACATTATAGTTGTAAACTTGTTTGCTTGCTTCAGTGCAAATCAAGGGAAAGTAGCTACGTCAGAAAACTGCAGTCTGGGATCGAACACATCTTGTAATGATATAAATATATATTTATATAAAGTAGTGTCGTAATTTTATGAGCTTGTCTAATAGGCTTAAAGTTCATATGATATTTAGTTGCTTTCATTTGTCTGATTGCATAGTAATTACTTAGGAAATGTATTCTGATTTCCTCTAGATCTAGAACAATATAACGGATTTTATTTAAATTAATTTAAATGACATTTAACACAATCGCTATTTTGTATGTAGTATTAAACGCTTGAAGCCAAACTAACTCCTACTAACTAACTAACTTTTCTAACATAATTATTAAGTCATTAATAACAAGTAATCTCTTACAAGATGTTACTGTGTATAATGCATGCTATTGATACAACATTCATAATATCATTCTTATTGTTCAATCAATAAATCTAAAATAAGGATAACATTTTGCGTGACTTAAAAATGTGTATGTTAAAAATAATATAATACTCTCATATAATGTTTACGTGATAAATAAATTAATGCAAATACATACAGAATATATAAATAAATAAATAAAACGCGCTATAATCATAAGAAAATAGTTTCAATGCTGTCACAATCAATTCTGAAGATTTTTATTTTAATTTGTATAATATTAATTAGATAAATATTACACATAGATGATAAAATAACAACTGATAATATTAATGTGTAATTTTAAAACGGTTTTACACTCATTGTAACTGTCACGTACTTTTTTTTTCATTTACATAATATCTTTTATTATAAAAACCGGCGAAACGTAGCCGCAAAGGAATTTAATTACAAATAAAAAAATAAATGTTCATATAAATAAATCTTGAAAATGGTAATACCCAAACAGAATACACGCATCTTTTAATATATAAACAAAGTATTGTTGCATGTCCATGCAACATTACTTTGGTGCATTCTTATGATTTCGTCTGTGAACCCGTGAAATGATTCCACTTTCTACACGCGTACAACGTCTGTCGTGTACAGTCGTGTAAATTTGGTACTTATTTCTTTAAGTATGTATTTGTTACGTGAAATATTTGCAGAAGAACAACAGTAATTGGATCGTGTTGTGCAGAACTGATCAAAGCCACAAACTTGCTCAAATAATGATCCAGTTTCTTATTTAGTTTATTTCCAAGTATGAAAGACTTCTGAAAAATAAGAATTAGGTAACCCCAAATATACATTCAATTTTCTTTAAACTTTTAAAATAATATGCATGACAGGACTTCTGCTCTTTAAAGGCGGGTTAGTAACCGTCGTTTTCTATTATTTGATTATAAGCTCATAATAGGAAGATGCTGTCCATCTCATGTTATAGTTTCCCATCTGTCATCTTTTACACCTTCCTATTATATAAATGTTTTGTGTGGGCTACTCTACACGACAGCTGCGGTATTATTTAATGGTATAGTCGATTCTCTTCTCGCTTCCTCGACTTAATTTAAATTAGGCTTTCATTAGCAGAATGTAAATGATGAATCGATTTTTTATGTTTCTGTTGTTAACATAAAACACCATTGGGACCGTGTTGTACAGGAACGTTACAACCCACAAAAACATAAAGTTATTCAGATTTAAACGATAAATGCATTTTTCTTGTGGCAGAAACCCTATCATACCATGTTAGGTAATACGTCATTTTAAAGAAATTGTATGTAGAAATAAACTGAAAAAAGAGCCTCTGGATCATTATTTTGACCAGTGGGTGTGAAGATTTTTGCACAGCACGGTCTTTGGTTGTTATGAAGAAACGGAGATAGTGTACAAACTGGCATATTTATTTTTTATATCGTTAATTATGAAGAAATAAAATTATTACATTATAACATACGAATAACGATTTTTCTTCGATATCGCTATAATGAAAATATGAAAAGAATCAACTTATGCTGTAGTTACCGTTACTGTTACAGCATATTAAAGTCCACTGCTGAACATAAGCCTCGCCATAGACTGCCTCATAGGGGATATATGGCATTGTTGCCACGCTTGGCAAGCGGGTTGGCTACCGCAGTTTATTATTTTAAATTGTTATTAGGAAGACGCTGCTGCCCGTCTCCTGATTTGTTTCCCTCTGTCGCCTCTTACACTTTCACTACACGGTTAATGGTTATGCTGTACGTGCAGCTCAATAAATAAATTATACATATGTACGTTTCTGTTTTTGTGTGGAATCCTCCTTAACGATATCCTAAATTTTATTATGTCAAAATTTAGTGACGAGTTGGTGATAATTAATCTAGAAGATATATCACTGTTTTGAGATGATTCCTTCTTGAATTCACGCTAGCTGCCTCCCGTTGTAAACATCTGTAGCATTAATTATCAAGTTTGATTGAAAAATACAGAAGTTTGGCAGAAAAAAGTAAAATAAAATTAATGCATTTATCATGAGATCTTTTTCACTTTTCTTAGACGACTTCATTTTGTTTGTATGTTCAAGATGTACAATAGTTTATATATATTGTTCCCAAGTTTTCCATTTCAACAGTTTTTACTTTCTCGAGAGATGTTATCGCTTGACGCAACGCACATTGAACGTTGACGTTATATAACGAAATTCTCATAAGGTTTGTGGCAAATTAACTGCACATTTATAAAATGAAGCATCGTTAAATTGACGCTTTCTTTTATATATACTAACTATTCGCTTTGATTGATACCTCTTTTCGTCGATCTCAAACATACATAAGAATGAAAAACCGGTTCCAAAAATTGTTGCAGTTCTTCATTGAGATTCCATTTCTCAATTCTGGTTCTGGTTCTGGTTAAGGTATGGGTTTCAAGATATCTATTCGAAATACGAATTCTATATTATGTTTTTAAGGTTCAAATCGATGTGAAGAAATCGTCGCAGCGTTGTATTAGCTTTATTTCTATATAATTTTCTTTTTATATCATTGATTAAGTAAATTTTGATTCATTTAACCTCAACGATATAAACGATTACTTACAGAAAGTTGTATATATTCTTATGAGAGTACAAAGATTTCAGACTAACGTATTACCTACTTAAGACACCGTTGGTATCACTGAACTGAGTAAAACTTGTGAAGAAACCTGGGTGTATGAAAATTATAAAATGATTTTCTTTAGTCAAATATTTCAAGGACATGTTGAAGACGTTGGGGAAGTGTTGAAGATTTTTTCTGCTCTATAACACTAAGAAATGAGAGAGCCTAGCCAGAGAGGCCCATAGGCTTTTATTTTTATACATTACAGGCTCGCATCTAACTTAATTTCCCAAAAGGTCAGTACCTACAAACAGTCAAAGAAGATACCGTGCTAGACATTAAAGAAGTCAGATTTTTGCAGATCTATCAACTGAATTAAAATCCCGTAATTGAAATCGCACTGTTAACCTGATACACTTCGAAGCAAGTAAAAATGAAACCTTCTTCCTAGGTTTTATTTTATCTAAATTGATCCTGTTTACATTAGCAGAAAAGGCAAAGGCGAATATCTTTTTATACTAAAAAAATCAGACTGTTGCTGTGGCAGTCTTTTTTGTGGATACTGTGGCCCACGACGTCTACATCTATCCTCGATTAACAATCAAAATACAGATGCGTTGCCACCCATGAGGACTAAGATGCAGTGCCTCGTTAGCAGTAAAACGGGTCTCCGGTTCTCTACATACTATACGAAACGCAACAGCATTCCTTTGATTCACGCTGGTATTCTGTAAGATTGTGGTCTTTCCTCAGTCAAGCCGACCCGTTCGTGCTACAGCCAAATATAGCTGCAACAAGGCTCTACCACGTAAAAAGTCTTTAGTATTAGTTAAGAAGATTGAAAAAGCACGAAACAGTAAGCTCTTTCTTCAGTTTTTTCTTCTTTAGTTTTTTTAATGTTTTATTAACAATAAGACAGTATATTATGCTAATGTAGCGTGTTTGCTATAAATAAGTTTCATTTATGTAAAAGAAAGATTTCTCATGAGAATATTGTCATATGAGTAATATTGTCATAGTTAAATTTTTGAAAGTTTACTTCCCACTTTGGAAAAAAGTATTCCATATTATGTAAATTTCACTTTAAATCCATGTACGAAGTCATATTATTGCCTTGAGAATCGACTTCAACTAGAATTAATACTACATGTATATGCCTCAAGTTGCGTAATTTTTTATTAAATAAGATCAACGCCAGATGTTTTAATTTAATTTTCATAATTTTTGTGAAAATTCTTACTTGACTAAAAAATAAAGAACGTGAGTTTTTTCGTGAGCAAAAAACTACTCCAATCCTTACTAACAATGTATAATAAATACATTTTAATTGTTAAATACAAAACATAAAAAATAACGTTATAAAGATTAATTATTATTTTTAATGCAGATGGTATTTAGTGCGTAGGAAAAGAGGCATTCCATCTTAGTCTTCAGAAGGGCAACGCATCTGTTGCTTTCTTTGTTTGAAGTTGGCTGTAGGTGTTCATGGGCTGCACTAGCCACTTACCATCAGGTGGATTGTGAATCTGTTTGCCACTTCAGTTTTATAAAAAAAAAATTAGGAAAAAGTCACGCTATGACGTAATTGAAGATAAACGTATTCATATCGACCTCGAGTCGGATAGCAGAAGAAATGTGCGCGCAACGGACGGTTTCCCTCGTGAAAAAGCCGCTCATATAAGTCACATCTTGCATGACTGCATGGCCAGTGTATGCTTTCTATTTGCTAATATCGTATGAGAAAAAACAAAAGAACATAGTTTTTTTAATCAATGTAGATTAGATTATAAATAATATTTATTGGAAGTCTTATGCTTATTGAAAGATTTATGCTTTTATCACTAGTTGGAAATAAACCTCTGTTCTATGAAGAACCAATAAGAAAATTCTTTTTACTAATAGTTCAAGAATGTACATATACACTTCTAAAAGAATTTAAAAGAGAAATTCATTTCCCGATGCTATTAACAATCCTGTAACAGTTTTTATCTGATAAAAATTTAAATTTTTTAATATATAAATTTGTATTACATAAATACTTCATTATAAAATCGATATGTATGGCAGTTCATTTCAAATTCTTACATAGTAACATAGGTAAGAATTTTTTATAATTGTTGCTTTCAGTATATTGTTTGCCTGTTTGACCAAATTGTACCCGTATTTATCGTAAAAACTGCTTAATATTAACTGATTAATATTAACTTTAATGGTCGACGTAACGCCGCTATATTATAGCTGCACCACGAATGAGTCTCACACCAAATACCAGCGTAAAATTCTGCTGTGTTCCTTATGGTGAGAGTAGAGAATAGTAGAGTCTTTTTACTGGTAACAAGGCATTCCAGCTTAGTCTGCAGGAGCACATTTTTATTTCGATTCATCATTAAGAATCGGATAATCATAAGGGTAGATGCAAATGTCTATGGGCCACATCATTCACTTACCATCAGGTGGACTATGCTATGTACTCGTTTGTCACGTTTATATCTATAAAAAAAAAGATACCAAAATAAGAGCCATAGATGAGAATGTACGAGTAGATAACCCAACCACACCCGAATACTGACGATATTTTTTTTTCTTCTTTGCTCAAATGTTTGGTTTTGAAATTCGAACACAGCGTCGAGATAGCAGTCTACTTTAAGTCGCCGTTACACTTATATGGTAAAAGTCCATTGCTGGACACGGGCCTATCTCGTTATAGAGATGGTTTAGCTTGTCACGTTTGGCAGGCGGATCGAAGATCGTAGGACCAGACATATTGCATTTTTAACGCTGCTGCCTGTCACCGGTCTAGATATATTCCTTCTGGTATAAACTGGTTATACCACCGTCAATCGGAAGATTTAATTATTTATTTAAAACTTTATTGCTATCCTCCCTTTTATTGTTATTATTTTAAAAGTGTTGCAAAGGGTGTATTTAATGGTCATCCGGACAGGGTGCGGAGAAATAATATAGTAGATGTGAAATTAAAAAATAATAGAAAGTACAACACAGTGAGTAATACAACATAATAAGTGTATAATTTTCCTATACACAGATATAATTAAAAGTGGTTTTTACTTTTGTTTGAATTATTTATTCAATGAGAGAATCTATTAAACAATTTAAACAAGAATTGAAATGATCCTTTTCCCTTCATGTGTTCAAAAATTTATATCAGAAGTTTTTAGAATGCTGACTCACCCTTGGTCCTGTTATGGCGTAGGCCACATGGGCCAACAGCAGAAATTGGAAAACACTGCCCCTCATGCTTCACTCTCAAGAAATAGAGCGGCAGAGTACCATCACACACACCACAACGTCCCACACAACTGTCCGGCGCGCACTGAATCCCCAAATCTTACACTAGCACCACACAAAGATTTGATTTTTCAATTTTAAAGTACGCGGGAATTTATACAGCAACTGACAGGTACGAAATCGCGAAAATTTTCAGCGCGAAACGTTGACAGTTGTTTTTTTAATGTGGTAGTGGCATCAACGACGACAGTCTCTCCGCTAGTAAAACGCTTAGTGAACGGCGCTTCGTTTTACCACCCCTACTCCATTCGCCCCTACTCGAAATTTCGAAAGGAATCCGACGAACGAGTATTGGTTTAAAATATAAAACATAATTGAGAGATGTTGCATAAATGTTGTAAAAACGATTACTCAGTAAGACGGACATATAGTAAATTACATTTTTTCATATTGTCAATTTAGATATTGAAGCGAGAAGGTGTAAGAGTTTCATCATTCCTTTTGAACCCGCTCGTATCGTAAGATGGCAGATTTGGGAAATGCCAGAAAAGTCTTATGGATTCCGACAGATGACGATATTTTAAGCATCTGTTTACGCCATACCTAAAATATTCATACCGGCGACAGGCGGCATCGTCTATGGTGCGAAGCGTCTACTACTTCTAACATCATCACTTTTTGAGACAATCATAGACAGACTTTTGGCTTAGTATGTTTTGATTAACGTTTAATCTTTTTATATATTATCTTGAAAAACTTTAAAATTTGCTTTGATAATCAGTCTGGATATCGCAGAAAGTTGTAGTTGTTACAATTGTTTTATAATATAAAAAAATATTTACTTAATCTTTTTAAACATACGAATTAAATATTGTAATGACGATAACACAATAGACAGAGTAACTGGACAAAAGATCACTAAGCTAAAATGAGAATGCGCTGGTCAAATCACTCGAAGAACCGATAACCGATGAGGAAGAAAGTTCTAGAGTGGCAGTCTCGTATCGATGTATAGAGCGGCCCTCTAACTAGATGTAATGACGGCAGGAATTTGATTGATGCAAGTGGCTTAGAATTATCCTGACCATTTATCACAGTGTGGGATTGTAGTCAAGCATTAGGTTATAATTAGTAAATAAAAACCTATGTTCAGCATTGGCCTTGTGAGGGACTGTAGTGATGATGACGATGATTAATAGTTTTTAAAACTAAAGAATTATTTCGAGGAAGGATTTTATACAGGTAATAGCGATCCGCTCCGGCTTCGCATAGGTGATTTCTGAATCTTGACAACAGCACCACCTACCGGGTTCAATTGTGAATCTAAACCATTCGCGAATCAACTTACTCACAAAACAAAATTTCTTTAAAATCGGTCTAGCCGTTTAGGAGGAGTTCAGTAACATACACGCGGATAGAAGAATTATATATATAATTAAGATCACGCAGAGAAACTCCAAGTATTGCTCTCCCCATAACTAGCTGAGCAACCTTAAGCTTCCTCTTACGGCTAGCAGTGAAAGATATATTTATTATATAAGATTGTACGAGTGGACACTAGTACTACGTGATAACCTGTTTACACGTACATAAAGTATGGAGGGGGGGTTGCGAGGTAACATCACTAAAGCTAATCCTTACAATCTATTAACCATATATATACGAGTATAATAAGGTGATGGTAATCCATCACATTTGTAGGATTTGCCCACAGCCAAACGAGGAGACTCATATGATTGATCTCTTACGACAGCTAAAGGTGTCAGCGGGAGGGTCTAGGCACGGGGATTATCACTGCCAACTATGCAGACTCATGCAGCTGATCATGTATGACGGCTAAGGGTGTCTTGGTCACAGTGAGATGGGATCTCAAGGTGGAGATCGGAAGGAGAAACTTACAATGGTCGGTTGGAATAGAATTCGAAAATCAAAAACCAGCTACACGCTCCAGCTTCGCCTGGATAGGATCATAATGTGGTGTTATTTAGACTTAATATTATAAAAAGACCATTTGTTTTTTCAATTTTTCTTATTTGAAAAAAAACTTCAAGTTTTTCGGATAAAATATGTGATAATAACAGATAGCTGTTCGTAAAGTTTCATTATTATCGGTTCAGCCATTCAGAAGATTAGCCCGGACAGACAGACAGATGGGCAAACAGATTGAAAACAGAATTTAAAAAAGATCATTCTGAGCTTAATAGACACCATTTATTTCAATATCACAGACAGTCATTTCAATTTTATTTATGTATTTCGATATTAACGCTATTTATACAGACCTTACTCAATGCATTCAACATATAAACATTTTACTTAGTGTTTTATACATGTAAAGAGCCGATGCACTTTCTTGTTGATTATTAAAAGACAAGGTCTTTGAACTTTCTTCCTAGTTTTGTAGAGTAGGTCATCGCTTGCCATACGAAAGTACTATTCGAGGCTACACAGGAATAGATCTCATTTGAAATAAGAAAGTACTGTTCAAGAAATAGTATCGTTTTAAATTAAAAAAAGCGTTTCAGTAAAAAGTAAAAGCCTACTTCGAATAACTAAAAATATATTATTAAAATAATTTCACATTCTGAAGTCGGTGCTAAGACATAGTGTATAGAAGAATTAAAGCCCCGATTACAGAATGTAAATCTTCTTTTATTTATTTTTTAAGTCGACTTTTACTTTTTATTAAAAGTTATTTTTACCCCTTTAAGAAATATCATAATCTCAATGTCGTCAAATTGTTACTTTAAAAACTTCATCTTCTATTTTGCCACACTTAGCAGTGGAATCTTTTCTCTAAATTATGGGTGTAGGGGTGGTCTTATACACACATATATATATATATATATCACCACCCCTACACACACACCACCACCACCCAATCGGTTCTTAATAATAATTGACGAAGACATACATACAAAACACGCAGTTGAATTGTAAAACTCTTCCTTTTTTTAGTCGGCTCAAAATAGGTGATCTTTCATTCTTGGACTATAATGGAATGCCTGGTTACCTGCTGATCCTCGTCGCTCATCATATGCAACAGAGCATTGTTATGTTGGTTATTTATGCTGTTTTTTTTGTGTGAGTGCAGTCCATTATCGAACGTGCGGAACAAAAACCGATTCTGAAGGAATGTATATTCAATTTAGTACTTTGGTCCGAGGAATATAGTTTTAAAGGATTTTGATCATTCGTCTATCCATTCATCACATCCTATCAAAACTCCAGCCTATTATAAGACAACTACTGAAATATAGGCCTCCCCCGTAGATATTTTTACGTGGTAGAGCCATGCTGCAGCTATATTAATAGTATAGTTATAGCACGAATGGGTCGGCTCGACCGGGGAAGGACCACGCTCTCACAGAATACCAGCGTAAAATAGCAGCTTAATGCTGCTGTGTTTCGTATGGTGAGTGTAGAGAACCGGAGACCCTTTTTACTGGGAAAATGCGTTCTATCTTAGTCCTCACGGCTGACAACGCATCTGCATTTAAATTCGCAAACGAAGATAGATGTAGATGTCTATAGGCCACAGCAACCACTTATCATCAGGTGGACTGTGTGCTCGCTTGTCACCCTTATTCTATAAAAAAAAATATGGGCATGTGACACAAGGCAGGCGGGTTGGCAACCACAGTTTTTTTATTATTTTTGAGCTGTGGCAGCAAGAGGCTGCTGCCCATCTCCTGTTTCAGTTTACCCTTAATGCCACTTTCGATTATCAACATCACAAGTGGTAATGTGTATCTGGTCTCAATAACGATAACAATAACTCAATAGCTATAATATAGCAATAATTTATCTAACTCTACCTGTGTCTAATGTCACAATAATCACAACACAACCAGACTTCACAGAGAGTGTTAAGTCGACCGGGGAACCACGCTCTCACAGAATAACAGCGTAAAATAGCGCCATCTAACCACTAATAAACTTTTATATTTTGTTTTATTTCTGGTTGAGATGTGAATTCAAGATGCGCGGCAAAATAGGTAGATACTGTGATCACTGCTGCATGATCAAAATCACGGAATATTTTTCTTTATAATGTAACAATTTTTTTCATATTTCGCGATCCAAATGATAGGTCAACGGTGCAAACGACTAGTAAAACGAATTTGTGTTGCAATAAAAATTGCAATGCTTCCTTTTGCAACTTATAACCTCAAATAAGTCAGAAATCTTATGGTAAAATCATTAATCAAGCGAGATATCTTCGCTTTGAAACGTTAACGTAGCGTGAACACAATAGGCGGGGAACTTGGCAGTCCGTCTATGGCGAAAAGAATAGAGGTATATGTCTCAAAGCAACTTATTAGGCTGCTACAATGGTTTAATACAATTTATACCTGCCAAAAAGATTTTGTAAACATCGAACAAGTGTGTTTTGAGAACGTGGAGAATTGTCTAAAGAAACGTTTACGAATGGTTTACGCGGCTTCAGTTATTATGCCTATTTTAATGAGTAACATGTTGCAATTTCTTGATTGCAAATGGCTACTGCAGTCTATTGACACCTGCAACTAACTTCAAACTAAGAGAACCGAAGCTGCTTTTTCATTTCTAAAGATTAGGATGGAACGCATAAAAGCATTTTATAAATACTGACTCTTTATACATTGTCTCTTCCTGTTTTTGAAAGGATACTGCAAATGTATTAAGAGAATTTGGACTGTAGCTATTTTAGTCCACGAAGTAAGTCATCACTTCACTGAATAGTAGGGTTGCCAATTCTATATTATATGAAATAGGATCCTTCTATATTAGGGGTGTGAATACTATAATTTTAAGTGTGCGAAACTAGGTACTTTATTATTTTAATGTCGACTGACTATGCTGTGAGTCTGTTAATAAAGACTTAAAGCAGCAAACATATTACTTTAAAAATAAATATTTTTTCACGTTACTATATTTTACAGGCCTTGACAATACTGTATTTGTAATGAGAAGTTGCCAACCTTACTAAATAGTGTAAAACAGTGTTTATACGCGTCCTGACTGTATATTTGCTAAAAACTACTTAATGAATTATGATGCGGTTTTCACTCTCATTTGAAAGCATTTATTATGTAAGGTTTTCGTGCATAATATACATAGAATAATTTAATGTTAGAGACATGTTGGTTTTGTAATCAAGTCGTAAAACGAAACTTTACACTGGTGAATCGCACCCGTGGGAATCCTGTTGAGACGCAAGTCAGTACTAAAAAGTTTCAATTGACAATTAACCTTGGCCTCTTAATATATTTATGAATATTAAATGTAATTTGGCCGCGTGGCAGCGGCGCGGCGTAAGAGAACCCATCACCTCATTTTGTCACCACTCCGTGACGCAGTGGCGTAGAAACGAGTTGAGGCGTTGAGGGACACGGGTTTGAACCCCGCACGGAACAAGTATTTCCGGGTCTGGATGTTTGTGCTTGTGAAATTTACGTATGTAACTTGCCTCCACGATACAGGAGAAAATCATAGTGTAACAGGGTAACACTTTAAAAGGATAAAAAAATTATGCGTTTAATAGATTTTTAAGCTCCCGATAGATGGTGGTAGAATATCTCGTTTACGCCAGGCGTAAAATACCCAGACCAGCGATGAAAAGCAGTGTTAAGGATGCGAAACGTCTGGTGCTGCAGTCGTCAATCTGCCAAGCGTGACGATTAAGGCGAATCCTCCTTACGATGGGAGAGGCTCATGTTCAGCAGTTGACATTTGTGGACAAATGAAGAGAGCTCTTATATCGCTTCATTCGTGGTAGAGCCACGCTGCAGCTATATTATGGTTGCAGCACGAATGGGTCAGCTTGACCCCGGGTAGGATCACGCTCTCACAGAATACCAGCGTAAAATAGCAGATTAATGCAGCTGTGTTTCGTATGTAGAGAACCGGATACCCTTTTTACTGGAAAAGAGGCATTCCATCTTAGTCCTCAGGGGTGACAACGCATCTGAATTTCGATTCTTAAGCGAGGATAAATGTACATGTCTATGGGCCACAGCATGCACTTACCATCATTTTGACTGTGTGCTCGTATGTCGGCTCCATGGCTGAGCAATGAGCTGTAGCGCTAAGGGCCGCGGGTTTGAATCTCGCACGGAGCAAGTATTTGTATGGCCTACAAAAAATTGTTATGGGTCTGGATGTATGTCCTTGTGAAATTTATGTATGTAAAGTGTAAACTGCCCCCACGATACAGGAGAAAATCCTAGTGTGGAGGTAACGTTTTTTAAAAAAAATTAGAAATATAATAAACGTCACATTTATTCTATAAAAAAAGGTCTTATATATATTTTTCATTTTCTTCTGCAGTTCTAATGACCACAAGTTATGAGCAATTTAAAACAGTTGCTCAACCACTCTATTCCAGTTAAACTTTTGAAAGAGTCAATGGATTTCTTAAATGAACGTCATAGTTGTCGTTCAAATTGATTTGATCTTTTTAAATATTATCGTGCGTTTATGCAACAATCAATCAAACAACGAAGTGATATTTATGGGTATTACTTATAAAAATCAAAGTCAATTTAAGAAATGTTTAAAGTTGCTCTCGCTCGTTTCAATAAATAACAATAGAAAGAGACAGATTAATTAAAACTTGGTTTAAGTGAGCGATAATCACAATTGTAAGTTAATTAAATGAATCACCGACCAATTGTGTTTGAGGTCTTTTGGTCTATTTTACGCACTTAAATAAAAAAAAAAAGAAAATAAAAAAAAACTTTCTGCGCGCATTCAATAAAAAGTTAATTATGTAAGACTTAAAACATACACGAAATGAAGGCTTGCCATAGGAGTACATCTGGGTTGGTACGTCCTTTCTCCACAAGGAGTAGTGCATCCACTGTTGTGTTTCAGTTTAAAGGGTTAGAGACTTCCAGGCTTATCTACTTTATTTAGGGGTGAAAAAGCATCTGTTGCCTTCTTTGTTTAGTGATGCAGGTGTCAATGGGCTGCAGAAGCCAAATACTATCAGTTGGAATTTTATTTCGATTCATTCACAAACAACTTGTACAGATTTACACGTGGTATAGCCATGCTGCAGTTATAGCACGAATGCAAAATCTTTGTTCTCAGCAGTGACCACGCATCTGTATTTTGATATGCATGAGGATATATATAGATGTCTATGGACCATAGTATCCACTTACCAACAGGTGGACTGTGTGCTCGTTTTTCATCCTTATTCTATAAAAAACAAGCAATTCGTTACATAGGTAACGACAATAAGATTAACGTGTAACCGATGTAATGTAATGCTGTTACCTAATCTCGTACTTGTACAACGTTTAATTTTGTGTAACTCTTTTTAAATTAACTGTTTTCCTTTCCACTCCTCACTTTTTTTTTTAATTGGAACATACATTGACTTGGTAACTCTTTTCTGTGGTAGGGTTGCCAATTCACGCAGAAATCTAAAATTTTCCTGAAGATTGCTTTTTGCATTAAAATCTGTCTACAAATCTTCAGATTTTATCCGCCCATTATCCATTACATGGATGAATGAATGGATGAATGGATGAGCTAATAAAAGTCCATTGCTGAACATAGACCTCCCTCATAGATTGCCTCATTGCCCATTGCCACTTCAGCATACTAATTCTTTGGGCTATATCGGTCACTCTGGTTCTACTGCGGATATCCTCGTTTTTAAGTCTATCACGCAGAGAGACGCCGAGCATAGATCTCTCCATAGCTCGTGAAGCGACTTTGAGCTTCCTCATACGGCCAGCAGTGAAGGACCACGTCTCAAATCATAGTTCATCACTGGCAACACGCACTGGTTGTATAATCTAGTTTTAAGGTTTTGAGGTATGTCTGACGAGAAGATGTGTCGTAATCTCCCGAACGCTGCCCAGCTGAGTTGAATCCGTCGATTGACCTCTCGGTCAAAGTTGGACTTACCTAGTCGGACTGGTTATCCCAGGTAAACATATTCGTCAACAACTTCGAGCTTAGTGCTCCCAACAACTACCGGCATAGGTGTGACATGGACGTTAAACATGATTTTTGTTTTGTCCATCTTAAGTCCTATCCGTTGGGAGACACTATTGAGGTCATTGAGCATAGTGCTTAGGTCCTTCAGCGATTCTGCCAAAAGGACTCTATCGTCGGCAAACCCAAGGTGAGTGATGTACTCGCCATTGACGTTAATACCGTATCCTTTTCAGTCCAGTAGCTTGCGTCTTCCAACGCAGCGGTGAAGAGTTACGGGGATATTACATCACCCCGTCTTATACCTCTCTGCAGTTGGATAGGTTTCGTACTCTGGTTCTGTACTCGGATAGCCATCGTAGCCCTACTGTACAAACACTTCAGCACTTCGATATATTGACAGTCCACTTGGCACCGTTGAAGGGACTGCAGCACCGCCCAAATTTCGACGGAATCAAAGGCTTTCTCATAGTCCACATACGCAAGACAAAGGGGCAGATTGTACTCTTCGGTCTTCTGTACAATTTGCCGAAGGGTATGTATGTGGTCTATGGTGCTAAAGCCTTTTCGGAAACCGGCTTGTTCGGGAGGCTGGAAGTCGTTGAGTCTGCGTGGGAGACGATTCGTAATGACTCTCGAAAACAGCACGTAGACGCGGCTCAGAAGGGAAATCGGTCTGTAGTTCTTCAAGAGAGCGTTGTCACCTTTCTTGAAGAACAAGACCACCGCACTTCTGCTCCACGCCTCCGGAGTAGTGCCACCATGGAGGACGGAATTAAAGAGCTTCTGAAGGACTTCAAGTACCGGTTTTCCACGCGCTTTCAGAAGCTCCGCTGTAATTCCATCCTCGCCCGGGGACTTGCCGTTTTTAAGGTGCTGGAGAATCATTCTAATCTCGCTCTGACTGACGTCCTGGATATCATCGGAATAGTGTCGAATAAGACTTGCTCTTGGAACGTTACTCACACTTGCGTGTGGCTCCAGCGATGACGTGTACAGCTGCCTCACTCAAAATCTCAGGTGTCCCAGAAACGATACTGCCACATTCGGTCTTCATCTTCGATAGTTGGCTCTTTCTGGCAGACAGATCTCTGGCAAAGACTTTGGAGCCCTGGTTCCGCTCGATCGCTTCTTCAATAAGAGCAGTATTAAAGTTGCGTAAGTCCCGCCGCATGCATTTGGAGATCTGTCTGTTCAGTTGCCTGTATGCTATCAAATCTACTGAAGACTGCAGCTTCATTTCCCGTCTAACAGCTATGATATTAAGAGTGTGATCGGAGAGTTTTTGTGTTCTTCTTCGGCGGGTCTTGCAAAACTTAGCTCCGACCGCATGGACAGTTTCCACGAGCTTGTCATTCATATCGTCCACTACATTGCAATCTTCTAGGCAGTGAAAACGATTTTGTAACTCGAGTTGAAAGGTTTCGCGATTAGAGCACGAGGGGGACGGAGCGTTGACTTCATTAGACGACACCTCTCCAACTTAACGTTTAGGTTCAGTGTGCCTCTAACCATTCGTTGATCGCTACCAGTTTTCAGCCTCGCGATCACTGAGACATCACTGAACAGTTGCCGTTTAGTCGTCATAATGAATTCAATCTCATTTTTTGTCGAACCGTCGGGGCTCGACCAGGTCCATTTACTGTGGGGCCGCTTCTGGAAGAAAGAGTTCATCATAAAGAGTCCCGCTTTCTCCATGAAGTCGGCCAGCTGCTGGCCCCTTGGGTTCCGTTGCCCTAATCCGAATTTCCCTACTTTCAGCTCACCGTTCTCTCTTGTGCCTAGTTTTGCGTTGAAGTCTCCCATTAACACCGTATAGTGGGTTTTGGAGGAATGCATGGCTCTAGAGATATCCTCATACATTTCCTCCGCCTCCTCATCGGGATATGCCGAGGTTGGTGCGTAAACCTGTATGACCTTCAACGAATACCGTTTGGTAATTCTGAGTATAAGGTACGCAACTCCCAATCTTTACAACGTTGTTAACGAGAGACTTGTGGACGATAAATCCGACACCTCCTTGGGACAGATGGTCGCTCTCCCGGTGATAGAACAAGTTGCCGGATTCGAGGATTACCGTGTCCTCCCCCTCTCTTCGGACCTCAGATAATCCTATATGCCAGCGCAACTTGTCTATCTCTTCTTCCAGCTCCAGGATCTTCTCGTCAGTCCTCAGGGTGCGTGCGTTATAAGTTGCCAGGTCGAGTCGTCGTAGGTGGCAACCGAACCTCCACCGGAGATTCATAGTACCCCTGTTAATAATAATGTTCAATCAGATGAGATGATAGCAATTATCATCTCATCTGATTGAAATTAATTTGGGACTGTTGTAAAAGATTTTCTTTCGAAAAAAGAATAGCGAAGTCGGTTAATTAATCTTGAAAATGATATACATTGATTAAAAAAAGATAATTCACGCTTTAACGAATTGATCACCTTCTCCGTTTAAAAATAATATAAAAATCCATTCCGATTCTTCTTACTACAATAACACACACAAGGCAAATGAGAGCAATTAGTCTATTTGTGTTGTACTTATAATAATAATATGTATTTAGTCTAACCCCTAAGACACGGGATCGTTAATTTAAACCCATACAAATTATATTATTCATTGGTTATTAGTTTTACCTATTTGTTTTTGGCAAACAAGTATGAAATTGCCACATTAATGTGTTACTTAATCTTACTAAATGCGGTAAAAGTATTTCTTATGCTTTTTAATTTTTGCAATGTTACGTGTTACGCCACACATATGCTTTGATTTAAAAGCGTCGTCCTTTCCACTTTAATATTTTTTTATCGCGGCCATTTTGCTTCTTTGCGTGTGTTTACTGTTACATTATATTACGCCATTACTTCAAAATCTTTATCTTGTAACGAGCTGTTGAAATATTTTATAATAATTTTTAACATTCAGAAGAATACATACCTATTCTAAGACTAATCTATACATATAAATAAAATTAAAGTGTCTGTCTGTAATATCGAAATAACTGCCGTATATTGGTCGAGGGGATTATTTGCATGTTATTAAGACATGAAAAACCAATTTTAAAATTGTTGTCTGTCTGTCTTCCTGTCCGGGCTAAATATTATAATAAGCGTTTTTATACAACTTTGATAAATAATATTATTTTGATATCAAAGACCCTTTATATTTTCTGGAACTTTGTTGTAAAAGCTTATACCTTGCCTCAAGAAAGAATTACTGAATCTGGAGTATAGTAACGAAAAGTCAAGATCCTACTTAGACGGACATCATGACAGAAAAGGTGTAACCACATAGACTTGTTAATTGCTATCACCAATTTGACCACAAATTTTGTGTCAAAGTTTTTAATGCATAATATTTATGTACATCCATAGATAATTCACTTATAATATACTTCAGCACCGAACAACGCTCAATTTACAAACTGACTGATGATAATTTAATTGGAACGTTACGTAACTTTTTTTATGGAATCTGAAATACGGTAAATCAAAGCGTTCGCTGTCACGGAGCCTACGCAATGTTTTTTTTTGTTGCAAAGCAATTTCGTGTCAAGGGTCAATCGTTCAAGGCCTGCTTTAAAGAGGTGACGAAAACATAATAAAGTGGTCTATTGTATTAATTTTAAACTCATCATTGATCATTACTGCGGGATATGAGCTTGGCATTTTGAGTTTACTACTGCAATCTACACGTGCTTGTTACTAATTCCTTTATATACTATAAATTTTGCAAGTTGTTGTAATAATTTCTCGTGTCGATATTGTGACTAATTTTAGAAAACAGCTGAATGATGTACTGCTTATTCAATAAACTTCATATTTTATTAATTTAGGTATCGATATTTTTTGTTCCTTGAACAAAACAATTTAATTTCATAGTATGGGAGTAGCTCAATTTTAATCCCCGCTGGCATCACTTAAGTCAGCAATCAAAACATAATAACAACATACAATTTTGATTCTCGCATGCTCATCATCATTATTAAAGATCATCACGATTCCCCTCCTCAACATAGGCTTCCGCCAAATAATGCTACAAAGCACTTCCTGCATCTTTTACCAGGTCGTCACTCCATCTAGAGGGGGTCGCCCTACATTTACCGGTACAATGCTCTACAATTCTCACATGCTCAGCGATGTAGAAAGGAATAAAACCCGCATGTCTAAGAAAATAAAAATATTTCGATAGCGTTAGTCCACAACATACCGACGCTTGAAAGGTAATAATTACTAAGCGACATTTTGGGTGACATTGAGTTATATACATCATTGAAACCAGCAAAAAATTCTGCGTCGATATGTCATACTCTCGTACTGCTAGGAGGAGTTTTGTAGTCGCTTGATAACTTAAAAAAATCACATTTTCACTGTTTTCGGCGACCAAGCGACTAAAATTTAACTGATTTATGAATAGTTTTCACTTGGTAGGTACCTACTCGATTTTAACTTTATACACTTAGTAATTTTTGCCTTGACCCAAATTAATGCGGTTCAACATAAAGTATTTTTTCCTTACAGTATCTAGGGTATAAGCGTTACTTAAGAAATTTTACCGGATAAATTTTTTTTGTATCGTCATTTAAGATTTTTTAACACACCTTAATTATATACACATTTTCATTTGGTATTTTTTTCCTAAATGCAATGGACTTATGAAGAAGTAATATAGTAGTATTTTTCCTGCCTAAAAAGGATATATTTTGTCGTTTGGTAATATTTTACCTGCCGTTTTTTTTACTGTTTTTGTTACTTAGATAACTATTTCTGATATGAAATTTGTATAAAAATGAGCTTACCCCTGTTGCATGTATTTTGTTTTGTCGCTTATATGCACTGTAAAGCAGATTTTGAGTGGCTGTTGGTAATAAAATATCGATTAGTCTTCACCGAACTGTCGCATAGGCAACCTAATATGCCATATATACCTAATAAGTAGTAACTGAAGCTCTAAATTGTTGGGACTTGATTTTAATTGTGTTGTTTAATTGATAGTTTACCAAAATATTTTCACTCATGTTGTTTCGATTGTGAAACGTTTTTGTAATTTTAGAATATTTATAGCAATTTTCTTAGTTGAAATTGTGTTTTACCTACCTATACTGATTTTGAAATTACTTATTTTAGTAGCAGTATTAGTATAATAGTGATTATTTTAGTTTAGTTTTACAAACAGTTGATTTAAGCTATCTTAAATATTCCACTTTGCGAGAGATTTGTCTGCAATATTCGTATGTTACAGGTATATAATATAGACGTCATTAACAAAGGATTAGTCACTGGCCTAAAACCTCCATCAACCCGCACTAGAGCAGCGTGGTGGATTATGCTCTAATTAATCCCTCATCAGATGGAGGCCCATACTAAGTATTGGGTGATTGTAGATTACTAAAAGGGCTGTAATGATAATGATGATGACGATGTCCGTCGAAAACCTCTGCCCGAAAGTCCTTGATTTTGTGTAGTAAAACCTTAATTCATTGTTACTTGTTCAAAAAATCCTACACTAACCTTATTCAATTTGTACTATGATTAAAATTGGCTGTCAGAAAAGTTTTTTGATTTCTATTTTGATAATGTTACCTATATGTCAAAGATGCGTTACTTCTGGATGCGTCCTTTTTCTTCAAATACAATTATAAAATAATGAGGTTTAGTTAATATTACTTGTTTTATAATAAAATTTTGACGTCGGTAAGTAACTTTTACCTGTTTGTGATTTTGATAAAATTATTACTAACCGACACTATTTCATAAAATATTAAAAAATTCATAATCTTTAAATGCCAGTTTACTAATCTTTTAATCTGCATCAAAAATTAGTTGGAAAAAGTAGTTGAAAGTTCTTAGAAAATCAAAAACTGAACAAACTAGCAAGTTATTAGTTATATTATATCTTATCAAAATAGTGTCCATTTACATCAATACATCGCTGCATCCGATGGAACCACTGGGAAAAGCACTTTGCCCACTCGTCCTTAGGGGTCTCTTCGATGGCATTTTGAAACGCAGCCACTGCTTCCTCGGCATCCATAAAACGTTTTCCTCAAAGTTTTTCTTTTATCTTCGGAAATAAATAATAATCGCAAGGAGGTCGGGGCTATAGGGCAGGTGACCCAGTAATTCTACGTCTGACGTCGCCAAGTAGTCGATTGTTTGCTTGGCGGTGTGCGACGAGTCGTTGTCGTGGTGAAGGAGGATCATACTGCGAGGTCGTTTCTTTCTTTTGTTTTTCCAAGACAAGTGGCAAACAATTGTTAGTGTACCACTCTGCATAAACTGTTTTTCGATCCTCTAAAACAATTGTTGAGTAATGACCTTCCGAAGAACGAGGCCACCATCTTTTTTCCCACGCTTTGACCTCTCTTCACTTTAGTTGGCAACTCCTCGGAAGGAAACACCCAGACAGCAAACTGTCTCTTAGTTTCAGGATCATAACAATAAATCCAGCTTTCGTTACCCGTAAGTATGTCGAACACAGCATTTGAGTCACCTTCGTTAAATCTTTGAACCATTTCACGACACCAATCAACACGACAGAGGTTTTGGGCCTCTGTCAAATTATGAGGTATCCACCGGGCACAAAGCTTCCTGACCGCTAAATGTTCATGGAGGATTTTGAGCACTTGACTCATACCGATGCCTAAGCTGGTCCGAATCTGCTGATAAGTCATTCTTTTGTCAGTTTCTATCATACGCCGCACAACACTGATGTTATCTTCAGTTGTCACCGTAGAAGGCCGTCCCTCACGCAGATCATCGGTGAGATTAGTGCGACCACGTTTAAACTCATAAAACCAGTTGTAATCAGTGGCACGAGATTGAGCTTCATCGTGAAAGGCCAATCGAAGACTATCATAACTTTCTTGTTGACTTAAATGACATCGAAAGTAATAAAATATCATTGTATGAAAATTTTCTCGCGTTAAATTCATGCTGACGTGACACAGACAATTTTCAATTTGCCGCCAAATCGTAAACAAATGACAAATTAATATAATACATACACAATAATATTGGCAGAGTTCCATTTTCAAAATTTGAACTTATTTTTTTATTATATCGTTTACAAGTGGTCAGTTCTAAGAACTTTCAGTGTCGCCCTCGTATGACTAATAGGCGATTTCTTACGATTTTTTCAAAAAAAAAAACTTTAAAATGTTCTAGTGTAAAGTTGCCAATATGTCGCTTGGTAATTATTGCCTTTCAAGCGTCGATACGCAAGTGAGCGCTTTGAACACTTTTCTCAGAGAAATGAGAGGCCGGTGGTTAGCACCTTTAGGTTTACTTTACTTGGTTATAATTTTTCATTATTTTTAGGATAGATTATTAGTTTTGCTGTGTGAAAGCGGGATAAGAAAATTCGTCACCCCATATCGTTTCTTGTTAACCGACTTCAAAAAAGGAGGAGGTTCTCAATACGTCGGAATCTTTTTTTTATGTACGAGTATATTCACCGATTACTCGAAGACTCCTGAACCGATTTGGAAAATTCTTTTTTGTTTCAAAGGGTCTAGCCTAACCTAACCTTTGTTTTTCGTGGGGAAATCCTCATGGATACCTTCCGCTGCGGGGGCAACGAAAAGGTTATGGCGGAATCCTACCGGCTAAAACCCCACGGTGGTCACCATCAACATATACGAGGGGTCCCGGGATATCCGTTCGGAACGCAACCGGGGCCCCTCCCTCGCTTTCACGTTACGTTAGCACGTCCCGGGGGCACCTGCCTAGCACCCTCGCAATGCTACCACGATGTCTCGAGACCACTTTCGAGTCATCGTCCTCCTCGGGGGTTACATAACTAGGCGCTCGAGGCCCCCGCCCCGAACGTCTGCAACCCCGGAGGCCCCACTTGTGGTAGGGGAACACCGTTTTCAAGAGGAGGGCCGTGACGAACGTATTGGCGACGTTGTCTCCGCGTGGGATCCGTCCTCTCCCGATCCCGCTCAGAAGCCTCCTTCTGAATCATAATAGATTCACAGAAGGTGGCTACGGCCCTCCACGCCGAATCCCCGCTCAGCATCGTCGACACGACTGCTGGCAGGGAGAGGTTCCGTTCGATGCGGTTCACCAGGATCGATCGCTCCCGTTCCCACGCTGGGCATACTGCGAGCGTATGGAAAGCGGAGTCCTGGTCCCGTCCACCACAGTGGAAGCAGTTCGCTGTCGCCTCGCGTCCGATCTTACACAAATAATCACCGAAGCACCCATGCACGGTAATTATCTGTGTAAGTCTGTAGGTGAGTCTTCCTGCTCGTCGCTGCATTCAGGCTTCGAAGACCGGCAGGATTGCTCCAATGACGCATTTGCGTTTATAGCGCTCCTCGAGTCGAGTGCGCCATGTCGCCAGAGCGTTTTGTCGTTCCTGCCATTTAATTGATTCGAGCGCCTCTTCTGCTCACTACCTACCATCTTCTTCTCACTACTATCGCTCTGGCGGAGGGCACGGATTCGGACGTACACCCTCGCGTTCACTTTCGCTAGTATATCTAGTGGTGAAAAGCGAGCCAGCATTGTCGCCGCCTCAAAGGATATAGTGCGGTATCCTCATACGATCCGTATCGCCGTCCTCCGCTGGACACTGTAGATTTTAGTTCTACAGCGTTGGATGGCCAGCCTTTTTGCCCATACAGGCACTCCATACAGAGCTACGGACCATATAACTCCCGCATAGAGGCGACATACTTCCTCCGTCGGTCCCTCTAGATTGGGCAGCAGTCTATGTATAGCACCCGCTACCTTTTCGATCCGGGGATACTAGGCGCTCGAAATGTTCTTCGAAGCCCCAGCGACTGTCCAGGTGGAGGTCTAGGTACTTCATGTACCTCCCCACTCTGACTTCGGGCCCACCCACGCAGATGCACGATTCGGGTGGTTGGTAATTTATGGAACCATAAGGCCTCGGTCTTGTGAGACGCTATTTCTAAACCCAACTCATGGATTTTGGCGACGACGACTTCAACCCCAAGCTCGGCGAGCTCCTTGGCCCTCTCGAAAGCTATCCCGCTGGCGATCACCAAGGTGTCGTCGGCATATCATACTGGGATACTGTTTGTTCCGACATGGAGCGGACGCGCATAATCGCATCTACAGTGGAACGCTCCCGTCGGAACCCAAACTGGCTATCAGCCAAATCGGGACCGACGTGCGACAGATGCCTATTGAGCTGAGTGGCAACTATCCTCTCGAACAATTTGCTAATCTCGTCTAACAGGCATATGGGGCGGTACGCAGAGGGAGCATCAGCGGCTCTGCCCTCATTCTTCAAGAGGACCAGCCTTGCCTCTTTCCAGGCTGTGGGGAACGTGGCACACCGCAGACAGTTGGTAAACAGCTGCCTGAGCCTGTCCCCCAGGGCAGCCAGACTCAGCACCAGGGCCCGGCCCGGAATTCCATCGGGCCCCGGTGCTTAGTTCCGGACTTTTAAGCGGCTAACGGCTCGGTCCAGCTCCTCGAAGGTTACCCTCATTTCATCTTGCCACTCCCATGAAGACGGCAGGTGACCTGAGGGACTTGACCGGTCCTCTGGGAAGAGCGTGCTGATCACCCTTCCCAGAAGATCCGGGTCGAGAGTTTCCGTCAAAGGGGGCGACCAAACCTAACCTAACCTTTTTTTTTCGTGTGGAAATCCTCAGCCCCCAGCACCCTCGCAGTGCTGTCACGATGTCTCGGACCACTTCCGAGTCATCGTCCTCGGGGGTTACGTTACTAGGCATTCGAGAACTTAACCTAACCTAACCTAACATAACCTTTTTTTTACATGGGGAAATGCCTACGCATACCCGCCTCGCAGGGGCAAGGACGGGTTATGTCGGACTCGCACCGACTAAAACCCCATAGTATTCCACCTTCGCCGCATATTGACAGGGCCACGGGAACGCATCCGCGGCCCTACCAGCACCGGTCGCCCCATGGCAGCTCCTTCTCGGGGTAGGACCTCTCCTCCCCATTCTCCTTCTCAGGCAAGGCGCACCAGGAACATAAGGCACGCCCCCCTCCACGGCCTCCAACTCCACCTGCGTAACGGGCCCCCCGGGTCCGATACGCGGAGGCCATGGGGCCAGAAAATCGTGCGCTCAATAGCACCCGCTTTCCCGACCCCAGCGGCAGATCTGGTTTCTGGCTCCGCCGCTAACCAAGTTTCGGCCGCGGAGGGTAGGGGGAGTGGCGCCTCGCAATACCGACACTCCTCTCCCCCCGCGGCCCCACCACCACCGCATCAACGGTGCAGCCCCGTCAGAGTCGCGGAGGATAGGGCGAGTGGTGCATCGCCATACCAACACTCCTCTCCCTCCGCGACTCCATCTTGGCTGCAGCGGTAGGGGGAGAGGACACCCCTCTCGCCGCAGCCCACCGACACACATCCGAAGTGGAGTGGCCACCTCGGGCCGACCCTAGACCACGGGCCAGCCAAGGGGTTCCTCCTTGTTCACCGCGGGTGACCAAACCACGGCTACTAAGCCCCCCCGCCACGACAAGGCGGGAACCCGTTCGGGGGGAACCTAACATAACCTAACTATACTTCCCAGGTGGTCCCACTTAAATTTTATCGAAATCAGTCGAGCGGTTATATATTTTATTGGTATTGAAATATAAATAATTGTAGAAATTACAGTAAAGAATAGCATCCAGTCTAACGAACGTTTTTTTTACGTGGTAGAGCCATGCTGCAGCAATATTAGTGGTAAAGTATTAGTTCATTTTTATTCTTAATTGAGGATAGATGTAGTTGTCTATGGGCTAGAGCAACCACTTGCCATCTGGTGGACTGTGTGCTCGTTTGTCACACTTATCCTATAAAAAAAATATCAATAGGATGCATTTTGTGCCGTGTAGTGGCGGTTAAGATTATCCACTACCCTATATCTTCCCGTGGGTGTCGTAAGAGGCGACAGTGGGAATTAGTATATTAGGTTTTTACTAAATATGTTCCATGTCCCTGGCCATTTATATAAAACACTTATGCATGCTGTAATTCTAAAAGACACACGAGATAAATATAATAGCGCTTGATAATTATAATAATTGTACTTTCCTTGATATTATATTTTCCTTTCTGGTTCCGAAAAAACTTTAAATGTCTGTTTCTGCTATTGGTTCTGTTATGACACTTCCGGTGCATCATTAATGAAAATGACATTAGGTGGAATTATATGCGTAATATTTATCATTGTTATTAGAATATTTGTATATTTAACAGTTGACAATGTCCACTACTCCATACAGTTTTGTGACACAGATTGTATTTACAGAGGGAAAAAAACCAGGAGATAGGATGCAGCGTATTCCTAATTACTAAAAACCGCAATCGCCAACTCGTCTGTCAGCGTGGCAACTATGAAAATTATTCCCTCTATGCCATCTATGGGGGAGGCCTATGTTCAGCAGTGGACTTCCGGTAAACATCCAGACCCGTAACAATTATTTGTAAGCTATATAAATAATAGTTTCGTGCATAAATCTCTATGTAGTTCGAAGAGTTTGCCGTAAACTGTAATCGTCTCTCTTGTCTAGGGTTCCTCCGCTTATATAACTCGCTTGATTTAGTCATCATCTTCCTGGTTTGGGCAATATACAACAATATGCATTTACAAAATCGAGGCCGTAAGGAAGATCCAGATCGGGAATAATTATTACCTCTAAGGCGTGTAATTGCATATTAAAGTTTATTATATATTATGCAGCTGGTGTTACGTGGACAACGATTATATTTGCGACACAATGTCCAACGCTGCCGGGTATTAACAATAGATGAATGTTTGACAGCCGTTAAATAACACGTTAAGTGCTAACAGTGGACTGGTGTATCTATTATGTTACCTATATGTTACGCCGGCCAAATGCAACCATTGGGACACCTTTCTAATTTATTTGGTACAGAGATCATAGTGTATCGTCACTACCCGTTTGGGGCAATCTTTAAAAGGCCTATGTTCATTTTTTTTTTTATAGAATAAGTGTGACAACCGAGCTCACAGTCCACCTGATGGTAAGTGGTTGCTGTGGCACATATCTTCGTTTGCGAATTTAAATGCAGATGCGTTGTCCGCCGCGAGGACTAAGATGGAATGCCTCTTTTCCAGTAAAAAGGGTCTCCGGTTCTCTACACTCACCATACGAAACACAGCAGCATTAAGCTGCTATTTTACGCTGGTATTCTGTGAGAGCGTGGTCCTTCCCCGGTCGAGCCGACCCATTCGTGCTACAACTATACTATTAATATAGCTGCAGCATGGCTCTACCACGTATAAGTCAGTTACTTGTTATGTATATTATAAGAGCCGCGCTGCAGCTTATTATGGCTGCAGCACAAATAGGTCAAATCGACCGGGTAAGGACCATTCTAGCAAAGAATACCGGCGATAGCAGTAATATACTCCTGTGTTCTAGTACGTGACGAGAATAGAATCTCCACAGGGTCCCAAACCAAACCCAAATCGATAAATACATTTATGCAACAATAATCTTTAGGATCTGTATTGTAATGAAAATAATAACATCAAAAATCGCAAGCATTCAAAATCATGATTACAAACACAAAGCAAGCCATCATCACTGTACACCTTTATAGGGCTCGTCTCGACTTGTTTTGCTAGAAATAGTTATAGCATGTGCGTTCGACTATTTAATTTAATTCCGAACCACATTCAAAACTTGACATTTAATCTTTTTAAAAAAATTATTTTTGGAATTCTGATTCAAAACTGTTTTTATGACATAAATGAATTTATCAAATTCTGCCGTGACAGTCACCTCAAGCGAATTGTTGTTGATGTTTGAAATTTTAAATTGACAAATGAATTAGAATTTGTAAGGTTGACATTATACTAGTTCAGGGCAGGGTGATGCAACTTTGTATGAAAGCTGAAAAATCTGCACACAATCATGGTTTTGTCAATATTCGTGTTGGGCTTGTTAAAATAAAGCGAGAAAAACATATCGCTGTTTCTTTCCTTCATGTTGTTTTAGATTGCCATTTTAAAAATTAGATACAAACATTCATATTATATCGGAAGAAACTAAAAATGTTAATCCTGTGTTAAACTTTTTTTGGTTTGCTCTTTAAAGTATAATTACATACATGTTACTCTGAGATTTGCACAATTAATTTATCTATTAATTGATTAAAATTAAATTATTAAATATTAGCAGAATTCTATCAAAAGCCATGAATCAATAGAAGAAAAAATGACATTTGTTTGTCAACGTCTTTCATATTGAAAATATTTTTGAAATTTATTCAAATTTATTTCATAGGTTTAAATTTTAATATTTATTATTGATTTTTGCTTCAATTCAGTTATTATGGGCTCAGAATACTTCATTTTTGTTTGTAGGCGAATACACAGTCATAATATCGTCGTGAATATACGGTAAAGATTTTTTGTGAGATGTTAACTTTGTCCAAGATATTGACTATAAATGATTTCATTATTTCAAAATTTTATGCACGATGTGTGATCATCATCGAAAGCAAGTTAAGTGTTGTGCAAATAAAAAGCACAAAATCATGTGATCACTTTCTGCAGGTTTCCTATAATAGGAAAAGAAAAACTTATGACAATATGGTGGTAAGTCTATAAACATTTCGCATTTATTGATCGTTATTTGTAGGGATTATTACTATATTGACTCGAATTGTATCTGTTTCAGATCACGTATTTGGGCTGAGTTAAGTTTTCACTATGAGAATTTTGCTGATTTAAATTTACGTTAATGTTCTGTGAAGAATAACTCTCTGACAATAATATGTGTTGTATATCACTAACAAGCGTGGAAATATTGTGCGAAAGCAATAAAAAACATGAATAATAATGTATAGTTTATAAAACAATCTGTCTTCCAGAAAATAAAATTACATAACTATACTTATTTATAGTTTTATTTTATCCACATACTAATCTAAAGTATATTCGAGTAATTTTGTGCAACCTCTCAAATGTATGGGAATTTAACCCATAGGTTTGTGAGGCTTGGGCCAAAATTACTCGAATATGCCTTAAATAAAAAGTTCAAAGTTACAGAATACAAAGGGTTGAAATTCCCGCTAAAAAAGTTTTATATGGGCGCCCACCGTAGCGCTTTTAGTGTACACTCATAAACACGTGTTTCCGTTTTTTAGTATGAAGTTGGCGTTCTTCTCTTGGTAGAGAGTAATTGTGTTCTGTGGTTCAGGGTGATTCAACTCTGTATGAAGCCCGAGAAACTTGCACACAATCATAATTTTATCTACTCGTATGTGTAGGGTGGGCGTGTAAAATTAAAGCTAGAAAAAGATATCGCCGCTTCATTCTTTCGCGTTGTTTCAGATTGCCATTTTAAAAATTAGGTACAAATATTCATAACTATTATATCGGAAGAAACTGATTTTTTTTAATTCTATGCTATATTTTTTCTTTTGTTTGCACCTTACAGTAATTATATACATATTACTTTGAGGTTTGCACAATTAATTGACCTACTAATTGATTAAAATTAAATTATTAAATATTAGCAGAATTCTATCAAGAGAAGCCATGAACTAAAAGAAGAAAAAAATGACATTTGTTTGTCAACGTCTTTCATATTGAAAATATTTTCTGAAATTGATTCAAATTTATTTAATGATTTAGATTTTAATATTTGTTATTGCATTTTGCTTTAATTCAGTTATTATCGGTTCAGAATACTTCATTTTCCTTTGTAGGCAATTCTTCGCGATTTTGTGTGTGAAGATTTTTGTGAGATACTGACTCTGTATGAGATACTTAGATTATTTACTCTCATAATCTAAGGAGATACTTAGAATGAGATATTGACTATAAATTTATTTATTATTTTAACAAATTATGCAAACAAAAAGCACAAAATCATCCGATCACTTTCTGCAGGTTTCCTACAATAAAAATAGAAAAACTTTTGATAATATTGTGGTAAGTCTTTAAGCATTTTGAATATATTCATCGTTATTTGTAGGGATTATTACTACATATATTAACTCGAATTTTATCTATTTCAGATCATGTATTTGGGCTGAGTTAAGTTTTCGACATGAGAATTTTGCTGATTTAAATTTACCGTTAATGTTCTGTGAAGAATAGCTCTCACGATAACATCCATACTATCCATACTTAATATTATAAATGCGAAAGTGTGTTTGTTTGTTTGTTTGTCCTTCTTTCACGTCGCAACAGAGCGTCGGCATGGCATGATTTTTTGTATGGGGATAGTTCGGTGGCTGTAGAGTGACATAGGCTACTTTTTTCCGCGGAAAAACATCTCATTCCCGTGGGAAAATCGAATATGTTGCACAAGTTTGTCCTTCTTTCACGTCGCAACAGAGCGTCGGCATGGCATGATTATTTGTATGGGGATAGTTCGGTGGCTGTAGAGTGACATAGGCTACTTTTTTCAGCGGAAAAACATATCATTCCCGTGGGAAAATCGAATATGTTGCAAAATTAAATTCAGCTAGGTGGCGCCACCGTGATTCTACAAGACGGACGAACACAGAAGGTCAGAATATCTGGATTATTATGTCTTTTTACCAAAATTAAGATAAAAAATGTATGGATCTGTATTATTCCACGCAGGAACGGGAAGAGCGATAAAAACATAAAATTCACCAGCTGATTTTCTTCAAACGTTTTGGTGCATCGTAATTTACAGAATAGGCGATAACCTCGCAGACGATATTAAGTAATCCGTTGATGCTCTGCCTACCCCGCAAGGGTTACAGGCGTGATTATAAGTATGGATCAGAAATACTATCACAACCTGTCACGCTTTCACCCTTAACTATTACTTAACAATGGTAGAAACAGTTCTTAGTAAGCCTTATTAATAAGCCTTAGTAATATTTATTGAACGGAAATGAATACAGTTCTTATATGTGGTTATGAATGAATCGGTATTACAATAAGAAAAATTGTGCAAAATTATAAGAAAAATATTTTTTGAGAGTTCTTATTAACTAACGTATACATAGTTTAAATTGATTCCGCTAGATGTCGTTACTAGGTTTTTAAAACGCGGTAACGAAATGTTTCCTGACATGTACTTAACTCTCGCCGTTGAGCCGCGCGTTAACTTATAGTGCATACGGTACCTATACGCTTAAATTGTTTCTATTTCGTAGCTTATTCGACTACCTGCTTTCGATTTCGGTTGTTTGTTATTTGCTTTGTGATTTGGTTAAGGTTGAATGGATTTATATTGGCTTTCATTTTCGGATTTGTGTATTTTCTTGGATCGGTTTTGTTGATTTGGTTGGTATTCCTTTATACATATTTAGACTCTGGCTTTGATTTTGGATTTTGTTTATTTAGAATCGTGAATTGGTTTTCGTTGTTTTAGGTTGTTTAACAATATTTCAAAGGAATATTAATAGTATAGATAGTGTATACGGTACCTATACACTTACTTCTTTTTTCGTTGGTTATATTTATATTGACTACTGCTTTCGATTTCGGTTTTCTGCGATTTGTTTTGTGATTTGGTTTAAGTTGATTCGATTTTTTTGGCTATCGTTTTCGGATTCGTGTTGTGTCTTGAATTGGTTTTGTAGTTTTGATTTTAAAAATTATTTAAAAGGAATATTTATTCCTTTTAGATATTTTGGTTGCTTTAAAAATATTTAAAAGGAAATTTAATTCCTTTTAGGTATTTTAACGTTTTTATAAATAGGTTTTTTCAGAGGTGCAGTGCTTCATGTATTCAATTGAATGGCAAAAAAGAGGACTACCGCATGCCCACATTCTAATATGGCTTAAAGAGAAGTTGCGGCCCAGCCAAATAGACGACATAATAAGCGCCGAGATTCCGATCCTGAGCAAGATAAAGAATTGTATGATACCATCGTCCGAAATATGATTCACGGTCCATGTGGAGCACGAAATTTAATATCGCCATGTATGAAAGAAGGAAAATGTACAAAGAAATTCCCTAAACAGCTATTAAAAGAAACAGTGTACAATGACAATGGCTACCCTTTATACAGACGCAGAGCTCCCGAAGATGGTGGCAGGAAAGTTACAATCAAATCTCGCTCTGGAGCGTTCGAAACCTTAGATAACAGCTGGATTGTCCCGTATTCGCCCATTCTATGTAAAATGTTTAATGCCCACATTAATGTAGAAGCATGTAGCTCTGTCCGCGCAATCAAGTATATCTGTAAGTACATAAGTAAAGGAAGCGACCAAGCAATATTTAATCTCAGGAGTGAAGGTGAGGCAAATCCCGTTAATGAAGTAGAGACCTTTCAAGCAGGGCGTTATGTCAGCAGTAACGAGGCAGCGTGGCTTCCTTTACACGAAAGGCACCCAACAGTTACTCACCTTGCTGCACTTAGAAAATGGAGAGCGTGTATATTTCACCGAAAGAAATTTCCAGAAAGAATTGCATCACCGCCAAAACTACACTAACAGCCTTCTTTCAACTTTGTCAAACCGACCCTTTGCAAAACGTTGTTATATTCTGAAGTCCCCCGCTATTATACTTGGAACACATCTAGGAAGGAGTGGAAATGCCGTATTCAAGGCGCGCCTGTTGCAAATTGGCCCGGTGTAAAGTCATCAGATGCCCTTGGTCGTGTGTATACCGTCCATGTAACTAATTTTGAATGTTTCTGTTTACGATTGCTGCTGCACCATGTTCGGGGTCCTACAGGATATAAAGACCTTAAAACTGTCAACGGTCAGGAATGCGCAACTTATAGAGAAGCATGTGAAGCTCTGCATCTTTTAGAAAACAATAATCACTGGGATGAAACCATGGAGGAAGCTGTGCAGTGCCAGTCACCAGCCAAAATTAGGTATCTTTATGCAACTCTCATATCATCTTGCGGGCTATCTAATGCACATAAATTGTGGGACAAATATAAAGAGTACATGGCGGAAGATATTTTGCAGGTTACAGCAGACACACGCGAACATGACATACAATGAACACATTTATAATGAAGCACTTGGAAAATTGAAGATAAAGTAATGGCAATGGTAGGCAAAAAATTAAGCGACTTTGGATTGATAAGCCCTCAGCGAACAACCGAAAATGAACTAAGTGATGAAATTATACGTGAAACAAACTACGATACTACGATAGCCGAATTTGTACCCCGCTTGCTTCCCGAACAAAACGAGTTTTGACAAAGTATTAGGACAAATTGAATCTGGAAATGGTGCACTTTTCTTTTAGATGCCCTGAAGGAACTGGAAGACATTTTGTTAAATTTATTATTAGCGCAAGTACGGAAAGATAAAAACATTGCTGTGGCTGTAGCTTCCTCCGGTATAGCCGCCACGCTGCTGCGGGGCCGCATTGCACATTCTGTTTTAAAACTCCTCTAAATCTAGCCCAGGAAGAATCGCCGATCTGCAACTTTAGCAAAATAGTGCACGAGGTATAATGCTACGACAATGCAAACTTTTAGTGTGAGACGAAAGTACAATGTCGCATAAAAAGCTGTAGAAGCACTAAATCGAACGCTCCAGGATTTGCGCAGCAATACCGATGTAATGGGAGGAATGGTGGTTTTATTGGCTGGTGACTTTCGCCAAACTTTACCTGTCATTCAAAGGGCACACCTGCAGATGAAATTAAAGCATGCCTCAAGTCGTCTATTTTATGGAACAAGGTGACAAAATTCAGCTTAACTACGAATATGAGAGTGCATTTTTATAATGATATCAATGCTGGAAACTATGCTGACACACTATTAAAAATTGGCGATGGGCGGTTGGAAACGGATGCTGAGGGCTGCGTTAAATTGACGAGAGATTTTTGTAATTTAGTACAGAGTCATTCCGAATTAATTGCGAGCGTTTATTTAGATTTAACGAACAACATGCATGAAGACAAATGGTTATGTGAAAGGGCGATTCTTGCACCAAAAAATGAGAGCGTTAACAAAATAAATTCAGATATATTAAGCGAAGTAGCAGGAGAAATAACAGAGTGTTTGTCAGTAGACACAGTTATGGACACAACAGAGCACTTCATATCCCGTAGAGTTTCTAAATTGTCTAGAGTTGTCAGGTGTGCCCTCACATAAGCTTCAATTAAAATTAGGCGTCCCAGTCATACTAATGCGAAATTTAGAAGCTCCTCGGTTATGTAACGGGACAAGGCTGCGTGTGACACATCTTGGACGGAACATAATAGGTGCTACAATTTTGACAGGCGTAGGAAAAGGTGAAAATGTTATTATACCACGGAACCCTATAATTTGATCTTCCTTTTCAATTCAAAAGGTTGCAGTTCCTATTAAACTCAGTTTTGCAATGACAATTAATAAAGCGCAGGGCAAACATTACAGGTAGCGGGGGTCAACTTAGAAAACCGTGCTTCTCTCATGGTCAGCTGTATGTAGCATGTTCGCGTGTGTCAAATGCCCAGAATCTCCACATTCTTTCCCCGAATGGAAAAACATATAACATTGTGTACAGTAGCGTCTTAAAATAGTGTTCAGTTAGTTTTTTTCCAAAATTCCCACAATCAATTAATCAGAATTCCCAGATCTTCCTTTCAATTCAAAATTTCCTATTTAGCTCAGTTTCTTTTCAATTCCAAATGCTGCACCTCTGACGGACCTATTAAGCTCAGTTTCCTTTCAACTCAAAAGGCTGCATCTCTGACGGATCTTTTATTTGGCTCAGTTTCCTTTCAATTCAGAAAACTGCATCTCTGACGAATCAATTTAGCTCAGTTTCTTTTCAAAGTCTGCATCCTGACGGATAATTATGCTCAGTTTCCTTTAATTAAAAATATCCCATTTCCATTTGGAATAAACAGGCTATTTTCATGCTTTCCTATACGCTGCGTTTCAAAACATTTAAATAGGCTGACGAATCAATTTTGCTCAGTTTCCTTTTAATGGCTGCATCTCTGACAAAACTATAAAACTCAGTTTTCTTTCAATTCAAAAAGTTCCTAAACTCTTTTTTGTTCGGGAAGCAAGCGGGGTACAAATTCGGCTATCGTAGTATCGTAGTTTGTTTCACGTATAATTTCATCACTTAGTTCATTTTCGGTTGTTCGCTGAGGGCTTATCATTCCAAAGTCGCTTAATTTTTGCCTACCATTGCCATTACTTTATCTTCAATTTTCCAAGTGCTTCATTATAAATGTGTTCATTGTATGTCATGTTCGCGTGTGTCTGCTGTAACCTTCGCAAAATATCTTCCGCCATGTACTCTTTATATTTGTCCCACAATTTATGTGCATTAGATAGCCCAAGATGATATGAGAGTTGCATAAAGATACCTAATTTTGGCTGGTGACTGGCACTGCACAGCTTCCTCCATGGTTTCATCCCAGTGATTATTGTTTTCTAAAAGATGCAGAGCTTCATGCTTCTCTATAAGTTGCGCATTCCTGACCGTTGACAGTTTTAAGGTCTTATATCCTGTAGAACCCCGAACATGGTGCAGCAGCAATCGTAAACAGAAACATTCAAAATTAGTTACATGGACGGTATACACGACCAAGGGCATCTGATGACTTTACACAGGCCAATTTGCAACAGGCGCGCCTTGAATACGGCATTTCCTCCTTCCTAGATGTGTTCCAAGTATAATAGCGGGGACTTCAGAATATAACAACGTTTTTGCAAAGGGGTCGGTTTGACAAAGTTGAAAGAAGGCTGTTAGTGTAGTTTTTGGCGGTGATGCAATTCTTTCTTGGAAATTTCTTTCGGTGAAATATACACGCTCTCCATTTTCTAAGTGCACAGCAAGGTGAGTAACTGTTGGGTGCCTTTCGTGTAAAGGGAAGCCACGCTGCCTCGTTACTGCTGACATAACGCCCTGCTTGAAAGGTCTCTACTTCATTAACGGGATTTGCCTCACCTTCACTCCTGAGATTAAATATTGCTTGGCTTCCTTTACTTATGTACTACAGATATACTTGATTGCGCGGACAGAGCTACATGCTTCTACATTAATGTGGGCATTAAACATTTTACATAGAATGGGCGAATACGGGACAATCCAGCTGTTATCTAAGGTTTCGAACGCTCCAGAGCGAGATTTGATTGTAACTTTCCTGCCACCATCTTCGGGAGCTCTGCGTCTGTATAAAGGGTAGCCATTGTCATTGTACACTGTTTCTTTTAATAGCTGTTTAGGGAATTTCTTTGTACATTTTCCTTCTTTCATACATGGCGATATTAAATTTCGTGCTCCACATGGACCGTGAATCATATTTCGGACGATGGTATCATACAATTCTTTATCTTGCTCAGGATCCGGAATCTCGGCGCTTATTATGTCGTCTATTTGGCTGGGCCGCAACTTCTCTTTAAGCCATATTAGAATGTGGGCATGCGGTAGTCCTCTTTTTTGCCATTCAATTGAATACATGAAGCACTGCACCTCTGAAAAAACCTATTTATAAAAAAACGTTAAAATACCTAAAAGGAATTAAATTTCCTTTTAAATATTTTTTTTAAAAGCAAATCCAAAATATCTAAAAGGAATAAATATTCCTTTTAAATATTTTTTAAAATCAAAACTACAAAACCAATTCAAGACACAACACGAATCCGAAAACGATAGCCAAAAAAAATCGAATCAACTTAAACCAAATCACAAAACAAATCGCAGAAAACCGAAATCGAAAGCAGTAGTCAATATAAATATAACCAACGAAAAAAGAAGTAAGTGTATAGGTACCGTATACACTATCTATACTATTAATATTCCTTTGAAATATTGTTAAACAACCTAAAACAACGAAAACCAATTCACGATTCTAAATAAACAAAATCCAAAATCAAAGCCAGAGTCTAAATATGTATAAAGGAATACCAACCAAATCAACAAAACCGATCCAAGAAAATACACAAATCCGAAAATGAAAGCCAATATAAATCCATTCAACCTTAACCAAATCACAAAGCAAATAACAAACAACCGAAATCGAAAGCAGGTAGTCGAATAAGCTACGAAATAGAAACAATTTAAGCGTATAGGTACCGTATGCACTATAAGTTGACGCGCGGCTCAACGGCGAGTTAAGTACATGTCAGGAAACATTTCGTTACCGCGTTTTAAAACCTAGTAACGACATCTAGCGGAATCAATTTAAACTATGTATACGTTAGTTAATAAGAACTCTCAAAAAATATTTTTCTTATAATTTTGCACAATTTTTCTTATTGTAATACCGATTCATTCATAACCACATATAAGAACTGTATTCATTTCCGTTCAATAAATATTACTAAGGCTTATTAATAAGGCTTACTAAGAACTGTTTCTACCATTGTTAAGTAATAGTTAAGGGTAAGCGTGACAGGTTGTGATAGTATTCTGATCCATACTTATAATCACGCCTGTAACCCTTGCGGGGTAGGCAGAGCATCAACGGATTACTTAATATCGTCTGCGAGGTTATCGCCTATTCTGTAAATTACGATGCACCAAAACGTTTGAAGAAAATCAGCTGGTGAATTTTATGTTTTTTATCGCTCTCTTCCCGTTCCTGCGTGGAATAATACAGATCCATACATTTTTTATCTTAATTTTGGTAAAAAGACATAATAATCCAGATATTCTGACCTTCTGTGTTCGTCCGTCTTGTAGAATCACGGTGGCGCCACCTAGCTGAATTTAATTTTGCAACATATTCGATTTTCCCACGGGAATGATATGTTTTTCCGCTGAAAAAAGTAGCCTATGTCACTCTACAGCCACCGAACTATCCCCATACAAAAAATCATGCCATGCCGACGCTCTGTTGCGACGTGAAAGAAGGACAAACAAACAAACACACTTTCGCATTTATAATATTAGTATGGATTATTATTATTATCGATGACGGAGTGCAGCTAGAGTTCTCCTTCACATGTAGAGGCGCACGGGAAACACCGTACGTGCCACCTCGAGGACCTTACGTAAAAGGCGACGGACCACCCCCGTGTCAGCTACCTAAGTCACTATTATTATAACTGAACATCTATCCCAACTTAAATGTAAACATTTAAAATATAGCTTTTTATAGGTTGGATTTGTTTTGGTTAAAAACATTCTTAATTGCAACAGAATTTTTTTTATAGAATGGGGTGACCAAAGAGCACACAGTAAACCTCATGGTAAGTAGATGCTGTGGCCCATAGACATATCTACATTTATCTTCGATTAAGAACCAAAATGCAGATGCCTTGCCGCCCTTAAGGACTAAGATGAAATGTGTAGTTTCCAGTAAAAAGGGTCTCCGGTTCTCTACACTCATCATACGAAACAGAAGTGTGATCCTACCGAGGTTGAGCCGACTCATTCGTGCTACAATCATAATATATCTGGATCGTACCACGTAAATAAATCATCACTTTTGGCACCTATTTTCTGTATATAATTATTCTTTTTAGATTTTCTTTATTTCGACCGTTCGACGTATAATGGCTTAGTGGATTTTCATGCATCACAATTATTCACTCATGTGCCGCTATTACACGGCAATAAAAGTATGTAAATTTATTTATTTTATTTTATTTTTGAAAAAACGTTACCCACACACTAATATTTTCTCCTGTATCGTGGAGGCAGTTTACAAACATAAATTGCACGAGGACAAACATCCAGACCCGGAACAATTATTTGTAGGCCATACAAATACTTGTTCCGTGCGGGAATCGAAACCGCGGCCCTTAGCGTTGCAACTCATTGCTAAGCCACTACGCCACGGAGCCGTCTTTATTGTACATACATAAATTACCACTAGCTTATGTTTCATTCAACGTTTACTTAAATAAATCTAGCATGCTTCAGGTGCATGAAAGGCAATGAACGTAACAATATAATAAATGTTACATCGGAAATAAATACTCATTCACGGCTCATTATAACTTATAATTACTACCGGTGGTAAATGCAGTAATAGTGTATTTGTAATTAATCTTACATAACATGTAATGTGCCGTGCAGCGGCGGCGTAAGAGAATTCACTACCCCATATCATTCCGTAGGTGTCGTACGAGGTGGCAGGGGTGTTTCAACAGCCCAAAATAATAAAACACTGCAGTTGCCAAACCGCCTGTCAAGCGTGGCGACTATGAAAAATATCCACCCTATGAGACAATAAGGGGAGCCCTATGTGCAGCAGTGGACATTTGATGGGTTGTAATGATCTTTTTCCAAAAAAAAAAACGAGAAAATCCTAGTGTGGGGGTATCACACTAGGATTTTCTCCCGTATCGTGGAGCCAGTTCACAAACATAAATTGAACAAGGACAAACATTCAGACCCACAACAATTATTTGTAGGCCACACAAATACTTGTACCGTGCGGGATTCGAACCCGCGGCCCCCAGCGCTGCAACTCATTGCTAAAGCCATTGCGCCACCGTCACCATCGTGAGTGGATACTGTATCGGTTGTTTGCAGCGGCTCAAAAAGATCGCTGTACAAATACACAATATTCGAAAAACCAAATTTCTTACATACTTGATTATAATAATAATCAGAGATTTTTATTACAATATTTTAAAAGCACAGAATAAATAATAGTACTACGTACTAAAAGTAAGTAAATACGTCTTGGACTTTATGGAGTGACCTGAATGATGATACGATGATCATATGAGCATTATGAGTCGTGCACTTTTGGATTTTCCAAACTTTTTTTTAAATTGAAGTTTGACATAAAATTAACGGAAAGTTGGAAGTATAATAATAAGGTTATTAGTGAAAACTTGTGTGTCTTTAAACTACTTTAAAAAATTCCGTATAATCATGTTATACATAATTTTTTTAATGCGCTTAGGGCATACCCAATTGGATTTACCAATATATTTGTATTTAGTTGTACATGTAAAAATCATATTAAATAGTCGATTTCCAATTAAAACGTCTTTTATTCATTTCAGCATTATTTAATCAGTAATCTAGTCAACATAGTCTTCTCAAGTCGTGCAAACTAATACATGCCTACAATTGACACTGACAAAAAACGGACACGCTAAAAACCAAAGAGCGCCGTCCCTTCTCGGTCCAGTATGATAATTTGTCCAAGTTTTAGGTACTAATCTGCCATAAGTAGAAACAAATTATTTGATTGAAAATTGGGGAAACTTCATCGCGTTGTCGCACACGTCAAAAATCTCTTTCAGTGTTGATTCCCGAGCTCAAAAAAATATTTCTTCGTAAATAACAGTGGTAACTAACATAATTAAATGTAAATCTACAGAATTGTCACTGGGGTCACAAAACTGCATTATACCCCGAATTCAAAACCGAAATCGAATATCAAAATCTGTGTGTCCGGACGTGATGGAAGCGGAACCGATTGTAATGAAACTTACGAGGTAATGAACAGATAGAAAGCAATGGCAGGAGGGATTAAAGCTATATTTTATCCGAAAAAATCATAGATTTCATTTGATAATACGAAAATTTGATAAAATAAATTTGCAAAGACAAAAGAGAAAGAAAAAGGGATTATGTTAAATCTTAATCAGATTAATATATTCTATGCAGACGAAGACGGGGCGGGGCGCTAGTATTCAATAAAACAAATTCTATTTGGTCATGGAGAGACCTAAAAAACTTAATTGCATCGAAATCGTATTTGTTATAATGTCGAGCAAAGCTGAGTGGCCCAAGTATTATTCATTAACTGAAAAAGTACGACCACAGTAGTATTATTTTGAGTGCTATTATAACAACATTTCTTATAAATTATTATTAAACTAGTTGTCCCTCGCGACTTCGCCCGCGTGGAATTTACTACGATTTCATGGGTTTTAATTTTTTTGCGTGGAACCCTAATTATTTTTCTAAAATAAAAGTGTCCTAAGTTACTCCTTATAACATCAGCTATCCGCCAGTGAAAATCCCGTCAAAATCGGTCCAGCCGTTTCGGAGATTAGCCGGAACAAACAGACAGACAGACAAAAATTTAAAATTTTTTTTTTGTTAATTAGTGCCGTATATACTTTCATATAGAGAGCCGTGGTAGCTCAGATGGTTAGCGCTCGCTGTAAGTTTCACAGTACGCGAGCAACCCGGTTTCGATCCCCGCCGGCACCAATGAAATTGTTAATTGCAATTTTAAGTGCTGATTTACAACGTGCACGGCGGTGAAGGAAAACATCGTGAGGAAACCTGCATGTCTGGGAAATAAGAAAAACATGTGAAGTTCGCCAACACGCATTGGGGCAGCGCGGCGGACATTTCCTTGCCCTAAAACCTGTGCCCAGCAGTGGGACGTATATAGGCTGTAACTTTACTTTTACTTTTATACTTTCATATGTATTTAGTAAAAAGCTGTTATTTTAACATTACAAACAGACACTTCAATTTTATTTATTTGTATAGATTATCACCACTTATATTATAAATGCGAATGTATGTGTTTGGTGGTTGTTCCAAAAGAGAGACGGATCGACATGATTTTTTTGTAGTTTAAGGAAATTTTTATTTCGGCAAAATTCACGGTTACATTAGGATAGGTCTAGAGCGTAATTAGGTAATAACCTTTTCGTGCGAAAACGAATGCACGGCATCAATCAGTTATCAATATCTTAAGGCTATAGTAAAAAATATTAGTTACAAAATTCACGTGGGCGAAGCCGCGAGATAAAGCCAGTTATAATATGCAATATGCATATAACCAGTTAATCTTTATAAGTCGTTAAGCAAACTTTGACACTTTCATAAGATTTACCTAATTCAAACGAGCTTTTTGCGCATAAAAACACATTGCACTGTTAAAAACGTTTAACCTTTTACTTTTTCAAGAGTCCATCGCGATTCTCACCGTTTATAGTACTGTTAAAAATAATTTCTAATCGCGGCTAGATGGATCGTTTCGTATAAAGGTTGCTGTGTTTCGAAAAAACAAATTGAACACGGTTTGTTATATTTAAGTTTTTTTTAAAATAATATTGAGGTTGTAGCTTGCATGATAGTACACACTAAGCGTAATAGTCGAAATAGTTATCGCAGATTGAACCACTTTAACATAAATTACCCCGATTAAGACGCATTATTACACTCTTTATAACAGAATCCACTACCTCATACGAACTACGTTCGTGAGAAGCGACAGAAGGAAATAAAACAGGATATAGGCAGCAGTATTTTCATGATGACAACACAAAATAATAAAAGAACTGCTGTGCAATTCGTGCCAGCTATGTCAAATAATAAAAGAACTGCTGTGCAATTCGTGCCAGCTATGTCAAATAATAAGAGAACTGCTGTGCAATTCGTGCCAGCTATGTCAAATAATAAAAGAACTGCTGTGCAATTCGTGCCAGCTATGTCAAATAATAAAAGAACTACTGTGCAATTCGTGCCAGCTATGTCACATAATAAAAGAACTGCTGTGCAATTCGTGCCAGCTATGTCAAATAATAAAAGAACTGCTGTGCAATTCGTGCCAGCTATGTCAAATAATAAGAGAACTGCTGTGCAATTCGTGCCAGCTATGTCAAATAATAAAAGAACTGCTGTGCAATTGTGCCAGCTATGTCATAATAAAAGAACTGCTGTACAATTCGTGCCAGCTATGTCAAATAATAAAGAACTGCTGTGCAATTCATGCCAGCTATGTCAAATAATAAAGAACTGCTGTACAATTCGTGCCAGCTATGTCAAATAATAAAAGAACTGCTGTACAATTCGTGCCAGCTGCCAGCTATGTCAAATAATAAAAAGAACTACTGTGCAATTCATGCCAGCTATGTCAAATAATAAAAGAACTGCTGTGCAATTCAGCCAGCTATGTCAAATAATAAAAGAACTGCTGTGCAATTCATTGCCAGCTATGTCAAATAATAAAGAACTGCTGTGCAATTCGTTGCCAGCTATGTCAAATAATAAAAGAACTGCTGTGCAATTCATTGCCAGCTATGTCAAATAATAAGAACTGCTGTGCAATTCATTGCCAGCTATGTCAAATAATAAAAGAACTGCTGTGCAATCCGTACCAGCTATGTCAAATAATAAAAGAACTGCTGTGCAATTCATTGCCAGCTATGTCAAATAATAAAGAACTGCTGTGCAATTCGTTGCCAGCTATGTCAAATAATAAAAGAACTGCTGTGCAATTCATTGCTATGTCAAATAATAAAAGAACTGCTGTGCAATTCGTGCCAGCTATGTCAAATAATAAAAGAACTGCTGTGCAATTCGTGCCAGCTATGTCAAATAATAAAAGAACTGCTGTGCAATTCGTGCCAGCTATGTCAAATAATAAAAGAACTGCTGTGCAATTCGTGCCAGCTATGTCAAATAATAAAAGAACTGCTGTGCAATTCATTGCAGCTATGTCAAATAATAAGAGAACTGCTGTGCAATTCGTGCCAGATAAGTCAAATAATAAAAGAACTGCTGTGCAATTCGTGCCAGCTATGTCAAATAATAAAAGAACTGCTGTGCAATTCGTGCCAGCTATGTCAAATAATAAAGAACTGCTGTGCAATTCATTAGCTATGTCAAATAATAAAGAACTGCTGTGCAATTCATTGCCAGCTATGTCAAATAATAAGAGAACTGCTGTTGCAATTCGTGCCAGCTATGTCAAATAATAAAGAACTGCTGTGCAATTCGTGCCAGCTATGTCAAATAATAAAGAACTGCTGTGCAATTCGTTGCCAGCTGCCAGCTATGTCAAATAATAAAAGAACTGCTGTGCAATTCGTGCCAGCTATGTCAAATAATAAAAGAACTGCTGTGCAATTCGTGCCAGCTATGTCAAATAATAAAAACTGCTGTGCAATTCATTGCCAGCTATGTCAAATAATAAAAGAACTGCTGTGCAATTCATTGCCAGCTATGTCAAATAATAAAGAACTGCTGTGCAATTCGTACCAGCTATGTCAAATAATAAAAGAACTGTGCAATTCGTGCCAGCTATGTCAAATAATAAAAGAACTGCTGTGCAATTCGTGCCAGCTATGTCAAATAATAAAAGAACTGCTGTGCAATTCGTGCCAGCTGCCAGCTATGTCAAATAATAAAAGAACTGCTGTGCAATTCGTGCCAGCTATGTCAAATATCCTCTGAGGCAATCTATGGGGCAGGCTTGTGTTTAGCAGTGGATTTTTGATATGCTAAACATATTGAATTAAATAAAGAAAATTTGGTTAAAAAGGTCGCGAGCAACCCAGTTTCTATCCCCGCTGGCACCAAAGAAATTGCTTATTGCAAGTTTAAGTGCTGATTTACCACGTAATCGGTGGTAAAAGAAAACAATTCACAAAAACATTTCGAAGACATGTAAAGTACGCCAACACGCATAGGGGCAGCGCGGCGGACATTTACTTTCCCTAAAACCCTCTCAGAAATGAGACGAGGCCTGTGCCCAACTGTGGGATGTCTATAGGTAACTTTAACTTTAAGATTGAAATCATTATTGACTTCACGTTCCCATGTCCAGCTGTTGACTATGCAGGGCTGTTGATCATGAAGAAGAAATTTGACGAATAAAACTTCTTTTCTTTACGCTTGAAAAAAGACATAAATCCATTTAACTTTTTTAAATAAATTTACGGGTAATTTTACACGATAAATATAATTAATTGAGGAACATCTTGTTTAAAGTATTACCTATGACAAATGACAATTAAAGGCCTTCAACTATGACAAAAGCAGACAAACGCTGATCTGTTGCAACTTTTGACTGTCACGTCAAATGGTTTAATGTATTGAGCCTTTCATTAGCGACCTCCCGCTTTGAGTTTTCTGATAGTTATAATAATGTCTCTCTCTCTCGTCTGTCCGAGTTGAAATTAGTAGGTATTAATGATTGGAAAAGTTCCAAGGTCCGTTTCTTTTTAAAGAAGACATATAAACGAGGTTGTTTGTCAGTAATAGAATGGCTTAAATAAATACATTATCAAACCCACAATATGTTGTTGCAACATTTTTTAACAATAACAATTTCGCAAAAGCTTTTGCACATCTCGAACCCGAAAGAGAGATTGGGCTTTATGGGATTTACTGTCGACTTGACAAGGTAACACTACCCGCTCTCATTAAATTCGGTATGTTATTTTTAAACTAATACCTAAAGTAAAGCACATTAATATTAAGAAGAAGCCCTATAGAATAAAACTGATGTTTATATTTAAGTTTAGCAATACGTATTATTTTTAAAAATGTGAAGTGATTAAATTATAGTTACAATCAGTTAAAATATATAAGTAACTACCTGGTACCCGGCGCGTTGCTGCCGCAGAAGAAATAATTGTGGAAATATCGTTTTAAATTTGGAAGAGTTATATTTCTTAATTAAGAATGATAATATAATACATTCATTGAAGTTGAATGATATATAACTTTTAAATAAATTTGTCAGTACGATACGCGCGCCAGTAAGTTAATTGTACAATGCCTATAACCTTCGCGTAAATGCGAGCAATAAGTTGACAAAGGTTTATCGCAATCTGATGAACGTGGCAGCCTGGCAGCCTGGCAGCATTGCAGCGCATAAAATACAGATATGCAGACGAGTTAATAATATTAAAGTAATGGTTTCTGTTTAAATGGTTAATCCATTTATTTATATTTACAAAAACATAAGTTGGTTTATATTATGGAGACTCGGCAGGGACTCATACATTTCTTCGCAATAACCGAGAATTAGAACTTAGGAGAAGATTGACTTAAAAGTCAATGCATTTAAAGATGCCTCTTATCAAAACCAATACAGAACTTCCCGTTTACCTAGAATTATGAAATTTGGCAATAAGCGAGGTCTCACATTCCAAGTAAAAGAAAAAAACCGGAAACCGTTAATTTGCAGTTCGTCATCATCATCACAGCCCCTCACAAGTCCACTGCTGAACATAGGCCTCCCGCAAGGAATGCTACAAAGCACGGTCCTGAGCCACCTGCATCCATCGACAGCATATCTTACCAGGTCGTCACTCCATCTAGTGAGGGGACGCCCTACACTTCGTCCGCCGGTACGAGGCTGCCACTCGAGAACATTTTTTCCCCATCGGTTGTCGGTTCTTCGAGCTATATGGCCGGCCCATTGCCACTCCAGGTAAACATACTCGTCAACAACTTCGAGCTTAGTGCTCCCAACAACCACCGGCATAGGTGTGATATGGACATTAAACATGATCTTTGTTTTGTCCATGTTCACCTTAAGACCTATCCGTTGGGAGACACTATTGAGGTCATTGAGCATAGTGCTTAGGTCCTCCAACGATTCTGCCATAAGGACTATATCGTCAGCAAATCGAAGGTGAGCGATGTATGTACTCGACATTGATGTTAATACCGTATCCTTTCCAGTCCAGAAGCTTGAAAACGTCTTCCAATGCAGCGGTGACGAGTTTCGGGATATAACGTCACCCTGTCTTACACCTCTCTGCAGTTGGATAGGTTTCGTACTCTGATTCTGTACTCGGATAGCCATCGTAGCCCTACTGTACAAGCACTTCAGCACCTCGATATACCGACAGTCAACTTGGCACCGCTGAAGGGACTGCAGTACCGCCCAAATTTCGACGGAATCAAAGGCTTTCTCATAGTCCACATATGCCAGACATAGTGGCAAATTGTACTCCTCGGACTTCTGTACAATGTGCCGAAGGGTATGTATGTGGTCTATGGTGCTAAAATCTTTTCGGAAACCGGCTTGTTCGGGAGGCTGGAAGTCGTCGAGTCTGCGTGCGAGACGTTTCGTAATGACTCTCGAAAACAGTACGTAGACGCGGCTCAGAAGGGAAATCGGTCTTGACAGTTGGCTCTTTCTGGCAGACAGATCTCTGGCAAAGACTTTGGAGTCCTGATTCGATCGATCGCTTCTTCAATACGAGCTGTATTGAAGTTGCGTAAGTCCCACCGCATGCATTTGGAGATCTGTCTGTTCAGATGCCTGTATGCTGTCAAATCTGTTGAAGACTGCAGCTTCATTTCCCGTCTAAAAGCCTTGAGATTAAGAGTGCAATCGGAGAATTTTGTGTTCTTCTGCGGCGGGTCTTGCAAAACTTAGCTCCGACAGCATGGACAATTTCCACGAGCTTGTCACTCATATCGTCCACTGCATTGCAATCTTCTAGGCAGTGAAAACGGTTTTGTAACTCGAGCTGAAAGGTTTCGGGACTTAGGATTAGAACAAGAGGGGGACGGAGCGTTGACTTCATTAGACAAGACCGCTCCAACTTAATTTTTAGGTTCAGTGTGCCTCTAACCATTCGGTGATCGCTACCTGTTATCACACTCGCGATCACTGAGAAATCGCTGAACAGTTGGCGTCTAGTCGTCATAATGAAGTCAATCTCTTTTTTTGTCGAACCGTCGGGGCTCGACCAGGTCCACTTCCTGTGGGGCCGCTTCTGGAAGAAAGATTTCATCATAAAGGGCCCCTCTTTCCCCATGAAGTCGGCCAGCTGCTGGCCCCTTGGGTTCCGTTGCCCTAATCCGAATTTCCCTACTTTCAGCTCTCCGTTCTCTCTTGTGCCAAGTTTTGTGTTGAAGTCTCCCATTAACACCGTATAGTGGGTTTTGGAGGAATGCATAGCTCTAGGTATATCCTCATACATTTCCTCCACCTCCTCATCGGGATGTGCCGAGGTTGGTGCGTAAACCTGTATGACCTTCAGCGAATACCGTTTGGTGATTCTGAGTATAAGGTACGCAACCCTCGTCGACATACTCTCAATCTTTACAACGTTGTTAGCGAGAGACTTGTGGACGATAAATCCGACACCTCCTTGGGACAGATGGTCGCCCTCCCGGTGTTTCCTCCAAGTTGCTTAATTCGAGGATTTCCATGTCCTCCCCCTCTCTTTGGACCTCACATAATACTGTAATATTTCAGCGCAACTTGTCTATCTTTTCGTCCAGCTCCAGGATCTTGTCGTCAGTCTTCAGAGTGCGTGAGTTATATGTTGCAAGGTCGAGTCATCTTAGGTGGCAACCGAACCTCCATCGGAGATTCTTAGCACCCCCTACCCCGCCGTTACCATGGTCGCCACCGTAGCCAGGAATAGCGGGGCCGCCGGGGACTGGGGGCCGTCTCTTAGTAACTTTCGTCATGGGGGATGTTTGCCATAGTTGCCACGCTTGGCGAGTGGGTTGGCAATCGCATTTTTTTTATTGTAGTATTGTTGTCATCTGGAAGACGCTGCTGCACATCTCCTGCCTGTTTCCCTCTGTCGCCTCTTACGACACCCACGGGAAGATATGGGGTAGTGGATATTCTTAACCGCCACTACACGGCACAAAATGCATCCTATTGATATTTTTTTTATAGGATAAGTGTGACAAACGAGCACACAGTCCACTTGATGATAAGTGGTTGCTGTGGCCCATAGACATCTATATCTATCCTCGATTACCTGGTTTCCAATATAAAGGGTCTCCGGTTCTTTACAATCACCATACAAAACATAGCAGTGTTGAGCTGCTATTTTACGATGGTATTCTGTGAGAGCATCTATTTGTGCTACAACTATTCTACTAATATAGCAGCAGCATGGCTCTACCACGTAAAATACAGAGAGGCTGGCAACTCCGCACCTGTGCTTGAAGGTGACATGATTGGTTTCAACAAAATCTAGGTTACCAACGAGCCTCTTAGCACGTCTCTCCACTGAGTCCAAGTATATATTTATTTCGTCATTATTCATTATAGTGAATCACAATCACGATGTGTATATTAATGCTGAACTAGACATTATACTAGATCAACGACGGTTGTCTTCGCAATTAATATTGAATAACACCGAATATTTTAAAAACGATGTGTAAATGTGATAGATTAAATATATATTTATATTTTTGATTGTTTACTACTTCTTTATATTTTGCGCTAAATATTTGAAGCAAGCAGAAACAAAATAAAGTTATTTACCATTTAAAATGGGGTGAATGCAATAACATTACCCACACATTAACCAAGAAGTGAAAGGTTCGTTGGCATAAACAAGTGAATATTTTTAATAATTATTATAGTCGTGTCTTATACGTATTCTGCGATCCGAGTCACGATGTTGCAAAGTTAATTAATTTTTGAATAAATAGTTTAATAGGTGCATCGTTATTTGTAAGTGTATATGGTCTTTATTTTATACTAGCATTTAACCCGCGGCTTCGCTCGCGTGAACTTGAATTTAGAAACATCATTAAATGCTATTCCGTGCCAAATTTAGCAAAATTCGATTACTTTTAGAGTCACCTCGGTGTCTGTGTCTCTATGTCTGTCAAAGATTTTTTTTGAATTCTAAAAGACTATTTAGACGTAGATGATTTGTATTTGGCACAGATATAATAGCTACAGGAACACGTGCATATATGTATATGTCTAGAAACACCTACTATTTTTTATATCGGGCGTGTCTTCCGATGTATCCATAAGAAAGGTAAATTGTCTTGGAATCAAAATGTATTATTATTATTTACATTTTACTCTTTACATTCATTCATAATTAAAGTCAATTTAGTTTTAACAAAATAATGATGAATTTCATGGTCTTCTATCAATTTACGGTATAATGTTTATTTGAATATTTTCTTCATATCATTGGTCCTATTTAATATAGATTATTTCCATAAAATAGATATAGATATTTTTTTACGTTCGAGTAGACTTCAAAATTTCATAAATGCAGTTCAATAATAATGTATACTACACATGGAATAAAACTAATGTCACGGATTTTATCACGTTTAATTTTAACTTTTTTTACGAGAAGGTTTTTGCGCATCTTTGGATGAAAGTTCCATAAAAACCCGCGTAAAGGAACATATCGTTAATGTGAAGCACCGATGCTCCGGGAAGTCTAAAGTATGTCATGTCATATGTCAGTGATACTATGTTTAGTATCGTCCCAACCATTATATCGGATCTGATAGACAACAAATCTTTGCATTAGAACACCGATTTCTACCAATGATGATTCGCGAGGCTATTGAAATTCAAAAACATCCTAATTTTAATAGGAAGATGGCTGAGTGCTACCATCTGCTAAGAACCCCATACTAAACTCATGAACGGCAGCGGGAACTTTGATGGGCTGACGATAATCTTTGCAACCCTTAAAATTTACGGTAGAGTAAAAACAAAAAAGAACATACCCGAAAATATGAATGAAATAAAAACTGCATATATTGCCCCATGAAAAGTAAAAAAGTAGCAGCTTACATACATGTTACATCAATCAACAGATTCATCCTCGAGGGAATCGTACACGTTTTGCTCCCGTGCCATGATGAAATCTCATGGCGAACTACACGGCCCTCGTATTTGTTTAAATACAATTCATAAAAACTGAAACTAAGCTTTTGCATGATTGTTGACCACATCTACCTACCTAGTAATTACACATCCAACGATGCCAAGAACGAATTTTCAATTATTTACATCGTATATTCAGTAGCATTCCATTATTTAACTTTATCATGACTAACCATTTTAGTTTATTAAGAAGTAAGTAGATGGCGCTATTGTTAGATGAAATAATGAAATGCAGCTTCATGCCCGCCATGTTGAAATAGCACCATTCTCTTATTTAGCAACTTTATCGGTAATAATTAGACTTACATTTAAAGGCATCACGACATAAGGTAAGTGGTTGATGCAAGTATACTTTGGAACGCTTCCGTGTGTCGAGATACTAAGCTCCAGAGACTTTACAGTATTTGTGATGCAAACCTTTAAGGCTATTGTAGTATTATAACTTGTTTACTTGTATGACAATGTAAAAAAACTCTTTTCCATTTTCATGCTTGGTTTAAAAAAAAATTATTACATTTATCCATTCATTACAGCCTATCAGAGTTCACTTCTGAAAATAGGCCTCCCTCCCCATAGGGGGAATATTTGCCATAGTTGCCACGCTTGGCAAGCGAGTTGGCAACCGCAGTTTAGTTTAGTCGTTATTAGGAAGACGCTGGTGTCCATCTCCTGATTTGTTTCTCACTATCACCTCTAACGATACACACGGGATGATATGGGGTAGTGGATATTCTTACACCGCCATTAAACGGTGGTCCTATAACTACACTGCACGGTAATCCTATTACATTTAGTCTATGATTAGTCGAAATATTTTCGCTTTTATATTCGAACAGTGTGCATCGATGTATCATTTTACGCCGACATATTCGTGTGAACAGAACCTGCAAGAGATAGCATCGGTCCATTGTAAGCCTCGTGACACGAACAGCCTATTTCCCGGAGGCAATTGTGTTTTGTAATAGAACTCTCTTTTTTGTAACATATGTTGCGTACTTATTTTCTAATTTTTCAATAAAATAAGGTTGTAGAGCCACGCTGCAGCTATATTATGGTTGCAGGGGTAATAGGTTAGCGCGATTAGGGAAGGACCTCGTTCTAACAAAATACCAGCGTAAAATGGCAGCGTGTTTCGTATGGTGAGTATAGAGAACCTGAGATCCTTTTTACTGGAAACGCGGCGTTCCGTTTTAGTCCTCAAGAGTCGTAAGAGGCGACAGAGGGAACTGAAACAGGAAATGGGCAGCAGCATCTTCCTAATAACAACTCAAAATAAAGCTCAAAACTCAAAATATACAAAACTGCGGTTGCCACTCCGCCTGCCAAGCGTGGCAACTACGGCGAAATTCTCCTTCTGAAGCAATCTATGGAGAGTGCTATGTTCAGCAGTGGAATTATAGGCTGTAATAGATAGATGAATGCGTCATGCAAATTACCTCCTGAGCTTAATCATTTCAATATTACAGACAAACGTTAGATTTTTTTATGTATAGACTAGCTGTTCCCCGCGATTTCGCCCGCGTGTAATTTAGGTTTTCAATTTTTTTTTGCGCGGAACCCTAATCCTTTTTCCAAAATAAAAGTAGCCTAAGTTACTCCTTATAACATCAGCTATCTGCCAGTGAAAGTCCCATCAAAATCGGTCCAGCCGTTTCGGAGATTAGCCGGAACAAACAAAATTTAAAAAATTGTGTTTTTGTTATAAGTACCGTATATACTTTCATATGCATTTAGTGAAAAGCTGTTATTTTGACATTACAAACAGACACTCCAATTTTATTTATTTGTATAGATTGCTACTAAAGTTTAATTTACGTCTACAAAGCATGTAACACTTAGCACACAAATAAAACACAAAGTCAATTTGGAAGAACTTTAATACTCATTACAATTCCATTGAAACAAACATTTTATTTTTCAAATATATGATAATGATATATAGTCATTTGTTATTCATAACAACCAATTTCTAATTCTATTATATAATGATAAATCTTCGTGGAAATTATTTAACGCATTCTCTAAGCGGAAGGAAATGCGAATATACATATTTCGGAATACATTGTTCAACTATTAGTAATACTATTAATTATGGAAGAAATACTTTCATATGGCGGTCTAGTAATAATTTTAATAATTTATGTAAAAAACACGTTGTAATCGGCAAGGCGGGCATTAACTCGAGAGTTTTTTGTGTCGTAATTAATTTAAAAAAATATGATGTAGTGTGCATAGTCCCGCTTTTCTTTTCTTTTTGGCTATTATTGTCTGTTTCACTTATTAAATTTATGCAATATGCATTTTATCTATCCTTTAAATTAGACTCCATTTTTGATGCTCGTATATGTCCTTTAAACGACGAAAGATTATGTTATTGTAGTTTTATTAGTGATAACCTGTTATTTGGCTTCTAGTAATTAAACACGTTTTGACGTGACAACGTCTTATAAATTGGTTTGCCGGGTGACACTTCAAGAAACTGCGTTACGCTCCGCTCACGTTATGCGCTCACAATGAGAGCGAGGAGAGGCACGCGTCCCTTCCACTCGGGCATGGTTAGCCCGCCTAAGAGCGAGAGACAGACATAATAAAATTATTTTACCACTCAAAGTCGTTGTCACGTAAAACTTTCGCCCGTATACCGACTTTACAGGCAACCAATTTTTAATTAAGGTTTGTAAGCTGATGGTTTTATATAACATAAAAAATAAACCATCATCATCGTTATTACAGCCCTTCACAAGTCCACTGCTGAACATAGGCCCCAAGGAATGCCACAAAGCACGGTCCTGAGCCACCTGCATCCATCGACTTTCTGCATGTCTTACCAGGTCGTCTCTCCATCTAGCCCAAAAAAAAATTAAAATATAATTACTTTTTTAAAACGTTCCTTAATACCAAAATAAGAAAGGTTAGTTATTGATAATGCCAAGGAGAACAATGACAATATTTATAGAAATGATTTGATTGATTTAATACCGTTTCACATTACTTGATATGTTTATATTTATCTTTGTTTCCCGGAGTTGACTGAGAATCTTAAGTCAGTGTAGTGGCGGTGTAAGAGTATACACCGCTAGCCAGGCGAGACAACTACGACAAATATCGTCCCCATGAGGAAATCTATGGGAGAATTTTATGTTCAGCAGTGGATTTTATTAACTGTAATGGTATGGTATGGTGTGATATTTTTATATTGAGTATTTTTTTTTAATATTAGCAATGCTATTAACATTATTAATATTCCCTTTAACCACCCCAGCAGGGCTAGCATGGACAGGAGACAATTTTATCCCCGGTGAAAGGAGAAAATGTTTATCCCCTCGTTTCGTTTTATCCACCCTTAGAGCATGGGCACACCGGTGGATATAATATCCACAGTAGATAAAATGGGAGATAGACTTAGACTTAGATAGATTTTTTGTATGAGTATAAACTTAACCCAGGATAAAATTGTCCCTTTCAAATGTCAAAAAAAAACATAATTTTTTATCTTTCTATTCGGCTCCATGCTACGGACGGGGGATATATTATGTCTACTCGTTATGTCAAACGGGGATATACTTCTCCCCGTTTGACATAACAAAATAATTTTATCTATTGTCAGTGGATATAATCGGGGGATAAAAAAAATTTCCCCCGCCCATGCTAGCTGGGCTGGTAAGCTGAAAATGCTTGTTTTAGGAGTGGTTCACGCAGTAGTGGAATGGTGGATTCGAATTCACAACCTTTTGAGTTCGCGGTCCGCACCCTGCCATTATATTTTTATATTTATCTCCGGCTAACAGTCCCACCACAATGCCTTACAGTAACAGTCAATATTCGACACACAAATGGGGAAATGTCTTTGTGAAATGGTTTAGGAACATAGAAAAGTCCGCTGTTGCGTATTGCGTGTTGACGGACTACCTATGCCCTCAAAATATATCTCAGACGTGCATGTTTCTCACGAGATTTTCCTTCACTGCGGCGATTAAAAAAAATTAACAGTACTGGCAGGTATCGAAGTCAGGTTGCTCGAGTATCAAAACGCCTTTACAACGGCTCAGTGCTTTGGCCGGATTACTTGGTTATAATATCGACCTTTTTTAAATTTTGTAGATCTTTGGTAAAAATAGTCAAGGAATAGTGTAAGAAATTAAGGTAAAAATTGAAATAATTTAAACATGAAACGCGAGTTAAATATTTCGCATTTCCTACCGACACTACAGACCTATCTAAATATGATGTTTTTTTTCCAAAATCCTTAGTCAATTTACAGTTTGGCTTGGCCTAAATACAAATGTCAACTACATTATGATTATGTATTTACAAATTAGACCTTTACTTTACTATCAAATTCTAATGTAGCTAGAGACACCTTACGAGATCAAATTATACTTAGCTACCATTTTATAATATATTTTTTTCGATTCAAATTTATGTAACCTCCATTAAACTTATTGTAACTAATTTAACGGATTTAATCGCGTATAATTTAACTTACTTCGAAGCCTTGATATTCTGTCATAACTCTGACTCTGATAGAATAGTGATGATGGATTTATCATGATACCGACTTCATGTAGTCGATGATCTGATGAATGATGTCAACGGATTGTAAGTATCGAGAAATAAAAATAATCTAAACGTAATAAACAGGATAAAGTTAGTTTCTTGCAAATGAAAAAAAACCTTAGCGTTAAAATAAAATAAAATAACAATTTTGGACTGGATATTGCACACTCCGTTTGAATTATATACAGGTAATGTTGTTCAAAAAGATCTAATCACAATTAAATCATAGATAAGACAATCAACACTACACCATATCATCCCGTGGGTATCGTAAGAGACGAGAGAGGGCAACAAATTAGGAGATGGGCAGCAGCATCTTCTTAATAACAACTAAAAATAATAAATTGCGGTTGCCAACCCGCTTGCCAAGCGTGGCAATAATGGCAAATATCCCCACTATAAGGCAATCTATGGGGGAGGCCTATGTTTGGCAGTGGACTTAAATAAGCTGTTACGGCGTTACCGTTAAGATAATGAAAAATTCAGTCAGTAATTTGATTCATTCCAAGAATTACTTTAAGATATTTTTTATCTTTAATCAATATATGAAATCAAATATACTATTGTTTTTTATAGATAACGACGACCACGTGACCTAGTAGTTAGTGTCTAGGTTTGTTTCGTTGCTGGTCCTGAGTTCGCATCCCCAAAGAGCCAACATTTGTGTGAAATATATATATATATATATATATATATATATATATATATATATATATATATATATATACAATGTGTTAATTTACACTTGATCAAACGAAATGTGCGATACTAGATAAAAATTATCGGTAAAAATCGAAAAAAATTTGTTTTATGTAAACTATTTAAAAATAAAAGCATTTAAATTTTTTTTGGTAAAATTCCATCCTTCGGTTTTAAATTATTTTCTCTTTAAGTAAACGGTGTATTTTTTCAAAGTAGTTTTATTTGAAAGTTAGAAAGATTAACTAGCAATAAAATTAAAAAACCTACGAGATCAAATTTGTCAAAAAATAATATTTAATAGTGATTTATGGCAACAACGTTTTTGCCTACCGATCGACCCTTACTATTGTGTGCGTGCGCAGTAAAATCAATTAAAATAATGCATTACCACGCATTTTGAATTTAAAAGATAAAAATGACAGAATGTTTGAGATATTACTTTTACGTCACCATTTGCCTATATTACTTATTCTGAACCTTCTCTGCAAATTTGGCCGGTTATTGCAAAATAACCCTGTATATATAAATTGTCAGTCTTTAACCTACCATTGTTATGGCATAACTGTTGCTTGGGACACGTGTAGGTAAGCAGAAGTGCCTGTGTCTGAGCGTTTTTTAAATGAGAGTGGGCAAACGAGCATGCTGCTCACCTGATGGTAAGTGACTACCGCCGCCCATGAACAAATGCAACACCAGGGGAATTGCAGGTGCGTTTCCCGTTCCGAAAGTATTTGCAAGATCCGAAAGTTTTACATCTCGGTCAAGAGATCGTAATAATGTTTTGGAGTATCATATTACAATTTTTATAATTTTGATTTACAATTTGTCCCTCCCTTATCCCCCATACTCCTTGTGTAAGCTCCAAGTGAGGAGTTAAATATCTTTAAAACGTCTCAGGCTGCTGTTCTCTTAAAAACTGTTCGTATAATTTTAGGGTATACTCACGTTTAGTATTATCTATGGTATACCTACACTTTACACGTTTACATCAATTCATACATTAGATAGTTGCTTCTCCGTACTTGGGTATGACCGACTTGAAAAAATTATGCGAGTGCAAATATATTTAACACAGTTTGTTGTAAATTGTGCTTAAAATACAATATGTTATTAATGAATTTATCATTTAATACCTGCAGGCTAACTGGTGTATTTTTGAAAGCCTAGTGGGCAATCCAAGTGCCAGGCTTCCAATTCAGAGTTTTTCCTTTTTCCAAATATTCCTCTGATGTGGAGATCAGGGACCTTTTGTACGTAGGTACTCTTGTTTTATGTTTAAAATTCATTTTAGACTACGAAGTAAATTGGTGGTCACCAAGGTAGACTGGTAGAGAATGCCCTGTTGCATTAAAGCCGCCTTTTTGTACTTGGTGTGCAAATAAAGCATAAATAAATAAATAAATATGATACTTGTTGAAGTTCCGTCTCTAATTTGATATTCGATACGCTTCAAGTTTTATGAGAAATTATTTTGACAACTTGGCTTCTATAATTAGTGTTCCGAGGGGCAATTTTCTCTCAAAAATCTCATTCAAAATGGTAACTAGATCTTTTTGAAGTAAATAGGTATATTATAAAATAAATTAACTTGCTGAATAATCGTTTATAAAACATTAATTAAGTAATTTGCAATTCTATTATAAATCACTTTTACAAAACTAAATTAAAATATTATACAAATAAAGTTGACATTTACATTAATTTAAAATTGAAATTAGCTTGGGCGGTAGTTCTATTATTATTAGATCTGGATTTCCGGCCAGAGAAATATTTTTAATTAATGTTGCTTACATAATTCATTAAATTTTAGTAGTGCTGTAAATGTTAATTTTCCATTTAAGTTTGCATTTTTCACTTTCCAGTTACAGTTTAGAGTCATTAAAAATGAGTTCTTTTTATTTTCCTACCTAATCCGATACATTTATAAAATCTAGGCAATCACACTAAACACTTAGTACTAAATAAATTAATCGATATAATTCTATAATATAATCTATATTCGTACAGATTAAATATAACGATCTGGATAAACAAATTGTTCTACTTTTTAATAATTTTTAAAGATCTGCCATAGTCAAAACCCATGACCTTAGTGGAACACTTTTTTGGGTCAAAGGATTATTCCATTTCTCCATTTCCTGTAACAGTTGTGAAGCTTTTTAAAATCTGATCTTGTGAAACTATATTTGTATATTTACGGACGCAAAACGTTATTTTTTAATGTTAGGAGTTCCCCATAATCTGGAATATGGCTTGTCAAATTTGATGTAGTAGACTGAATTCTACCAGTGAAATGAATTTAAGTAATATTAGATCATTGCTAGTAGTTAAAAAAAATAAAAACAAAGTTATTAGGACAATAACTGTCCTACAAAATTCTTACTAAAAACTATAAAATCGCACTAAGGAAATCTAATTTAATACATTTCTATAATCAACCGTTACATAATGTATAATAATATGATATGAAAGTCCGAAGACGTATACGTTCTTGTACTATCAGTCAGTCATGTTAGTTGATATTTGAGACAAAATGTTGGTTGTTTATTAATAATTCGATGATTAGTAATAGTCTTAGAAATAACTTGACTAACTAATGCCAACTCTGACAATTTTGTCAACTTGACCGACTTTATGAACTTGTGTAAAAGCCCATTTGTAGTGTTATTTAATGCAACTAATTTGCCATCATTATCATCGTCATCATCATTACAGCTTATCACAAATCCACTGCTGAAACCAGGCTTCCCCCTAGGAATCCCACAAAGCACGGTCCCGACCCACCTTAATTCATTGATTTCCTGAAGATATCTAACTAATTCTAAATGTTTAATGATAATTAAATAATATAATTTAAAATGAAAGCTAAAAATTAGTTACATAAAATAACACTAAAAATATTTTAAAAACAACATTACAAATAAACGATGATTAAAAAAAAATTAAACATTAAACATATAGATTTTTTACTTATTTTGGGGGAAAACGATATGTTATAATATCTTTCATTTCTTATTTGTATTTCAACAGTTTAGTAATTAAATATTTAATATACAGTGAAATTTGGTTAAATGGGACTCTTGATTACTAAAATATTAAATAACTCCTGAATTTTTTAAACTGAAAAACTTCTATAATTGAATGGAGCTCTGTTACCGCACCCCACAATTGCAACACATTTTGTTCCAATTGGATATCTGGTAAACTGGGCAAATGGAAAATATAACTAACAGTAACTGAGAAAAAATAACTGTATCTATGAGATTCCACTCAACCAAGTCCAAGTGTACATTATTCACTCGCGAAACTTTTAGTCCCCTAATATCGATCATTGGTTGAGTCTAAAACGCCTGTTTAATCTAACCTCTAATGCCGTTCCAAAATTAAACTTTATTAATTTTTTATTGTTTTACGACTTTTTATTTGGCACTCATAATACTAATGTTCTTTAATAAAATTTTACAAGCAAACATTAATTTTCAATCGGTGGGACCGTTTACGACGTTAGATTTAAACCTGATTTCAAATTTAGGTCGGTTTGGAGACTGGAGATTTCAAAACGTAGTTCTATAAAGCTGCTGTTGCATAATTCAGTGTGCAATACTCTGAACCATGACCTTAGTGAAACACTTTTTGGGTCAAAGGATTATTCCATTTCTCCATTTCCTGTAACAGCTGTGAAGCTTTTTAAAATCTGATCTTGTGAAACTATATTTGTATATTTACGGACGCAAAACGTTATTTTTTAATGTTAGGAGTTCCCCATAATCTACCAGTGAAATGAATTTAAGTAATATTAAATCATTGCTAGTAGTTAAAAAAAACAAAACAAAGTTATTAAGAAAATTAAGGACAATAACTGTCCTACAAAATTCTTACTCAAAAGTATAAAATCGCACTAAGGAAATCTAATTTAATACATTTCTATAATCAACTATTACATATTATATGATATGAAAGTCCGAAGACGTATACGTTCTTGTACTATCAGTCAGTCATGTTAGTTGATATTTGAGACAAAATGTTGGTTGTTTATTATAATAATTCGATGATTAGTAATAGTCTTAGAAATAACTTGACTAACTAATGCCAACTCTGACAATTTTGTCAACTTGACCGACTTTATGAACTTGTGTAAAAGCCCATTTGTAGTGTTATTTAATGCAACTAATTTATCATCATTATCATCGTCATCATCATTACAGCTTATCACAAATCCACTGCTGAAACTAGGCCTCCCCTAGGAATCCCACAAAGCACGGTCCCGACCCACCTTCATTCATTGATTTCCTGAAGATATCTAACTAATTCTAAATATTTAATGATAATTAAATAATATAATTTAAAATGAAAGCTAAAAATAAGTTACATAAAATAACACTAAAAATATTTTAAAAACAACATTACAAATAAACGATGATTAAAAAAATTAAACATTAAACATATAGATTTTTTACTTATTTTGGGGGAAAACGATATGTTATAATATCTTTCATTTCTTATTTGTATTTCAACAGTTTAGTAATTAAATATTTAATATACAGTGAAATTTGGTTAAATGGGACTCTTGATTACTAAAATATTAAATAACTCCTGAATTTTTTAAACTGAAAAACTTCTATAATTGAATGGAGCTCTGTTACCGCACCCCACAATTGCAACACATTTTGTTCCAATTGGATATCTGGTAACTGAGAAAAAATAACTGTATCTATGAGATTCCACTCAACCAAGTCCAAGTGTACATTATTCACTCGCGAATCTTTTAGTCCCCTAATATCGATCATTGGTTGAGTCTAAAACGCCTGTTTAATCTAACCTCTAATGCCGTTCCAAAAATTAAACTTTATTAATTTTTTTATTGTTTTACGACTTTTTTATTTGGCACTCATAATACTAATGTTCTTTAATAAAAGTTTACAAGCAAACATTAATTTTGAATCCGTGGGACCGTTTACGACGTTAGATTAAAACCTGATTTCAAATTTAGGTCGGTTTGGAGACTGGAGATTTCAAAACGTAGTTCTATAAAGCTACAGTTGCATAATTCAGTGTGCAATACTCTGAACTGCATCTCGGTAAGTAGCGCGTAACAGACATTCTTCAATGGTCAAGCATAATTAAAACTACCTAGATAAATCTCTTGATATAGATATAGAAGAGGCTCTCGTAAATGTTATTGTAACAATCATAAAATTAAGATTTCTTCATGGGTTTCAAAATATGTTTACAGACGTATTTGCATTCTATATTGAACGAGGTTAGAAATCTATTTATTGTATTGATAAAAGCGAATTATTTCGTTCAAAGTGTATTGCACACTAATTTTAATTTACAAAGTAACATTTTGCTGCTTTAAGAGATTGCCAAAATGTTTTAAAAATTTCAACATTGTCTTTTGTTAGATATATTTGGTTTTAGTTTCTTTATTGTTTTTTTATTTGCTTTTATTGTCTAATTTTTTATTTTTTTTAAATATCTATGAGAGTTTGGTTATGTGAATATAAAAATATTTTAATTATCGTAAATTCCGTGTGAAAAACTACAAAAGTAGACTGAACTACCAAGAAATTTCAAAACGTTTCTGAGAAATTATAGCTTATAAAGATGTCAACCGCTAAGAATTATTTCGAAATATAGAGTAAAAACTTGCATTAGAGTCAAACTATAAATCTACATCTAAACAGTTGGACCGGTGAAGGTATTAACTGGATTTGTGTGACGGTACATCGCCCGAATCGGCGCGGACTCAGCTGTCTCTACGTCACGCTCGACCCAGCATGGCGGCCACGTCACCAGCTGATTGGGAGTGCAAGAGTGCTGTGCGGGCGGGTCTGGGTGGTGCTAGGCGAGGCAGTGCCAACACTCCTGCTGTTGTTGTTCCCAGAGCGCAGCCCGTAACGAACTCGTGACGTGTCGCCTCTGTAGGCGTTATGCGGCGTTTTGGATCCCATCTGTAAAGAGTACTTGGAGTAAGTAATGTGGATTACTTTATGGCAATACTTATATAAAACAGTATTTTACCAATGCTTTGCCGTGTAGTAGAAGCTTCAAAGATTCCATTACCTCATATCATTCCGTAGGCAGCACAGGATTTAACTTTTTGATGTCCTAGATTTGTATAGCAAACTAACAAGCGCTGTTCCCCGCGACTTAGTCCGCGTGGAATTAATTATGGTAGATTTCATGGGTTTCAATTTTATTTAAAACTTTATTGTTCTAACCAATAAAATGGTTACAAAGGGCGGACTTAACGCCAGAAATTCTCTGCCAGTCAACCCATGGCGTGGTGAGAAATTAGTGGCATGTGACTTAAGTAACTAAATATAATAAATTTATATAGATATAACACCTATTAAAATAAGGCTTATAAATTACACAAATGCATATGAATACAAACAAATACATAGTAATCCATATATAACAATTATCCTTAATACATATATACATATACACACATAAATATATACATAAATACATATATACATATACACACATAAATATATACATACATAATCATCATTATCATTATCATTACAGCCCTTCACAAGTCCACTGCTGAACATAGGCCTCCCCAAGGAATGCCACAAAGCACGGTCCTGAACCTGCATCCATCGACTTCCTGCATGTCTTACCAGGTCGTCACTCTATCTAGTGGGGACGCCTACACTTCGTCCGCCGGCATGAGGCCGCCACTGAGAACCTTTTTCCCCATCGGTTGTCGGTTCTTCGAGCTATATGGCCGGCCCATTGCCACTTCAGCTTACTAATTCTTTGGGCTATGTCGGTTACTCTGGTTCTACTGCGGATATCCTCATTTCGAAGTTTATCACGCAGAGAAACCCCGAGCATAGCCCTCTCCATAGCTCGCTGAGCGACCTTGAGCTTCCTCATACGGCCAGCAGTGAAGGACCACGTCTCAGTTCCATATGTCATCACTGGCAACACGCACTGGTTGTACAACTTAGTTTTGAGGTTTTGAGGTATGCCTGACGAGAAGATGGGTCGTAATCTCCCGAACGCTGCCCAGCCGAGTTGAATCCGTCGATTGACCTCTCGGTCGAAGTTGGACTTACCTAGTCGGACTATTTGTCCCAGGTAAACATATTCGTCAACAACTGAGCTTAGTGCTCCCAACAACTACCGGCATAGTGTGACATGGACATTAAAAATGATCTTTGTTTTGTCCATGTTCATCTTAAGACCTATCCGTTGGGAGGCACTATTGAGGTCATTGAGCATAGTGTTTAGGTCCTCCAGCGATTCTGCCATAAGGACTATATCGTCGGCAAATCGAAGGTGAGTGATGTACTCGCCATTGATGTTAATACCGTATCCTTTCCAGCCCAGAAGCTTGAAAACGTCTTCCAATGCAGCGGTGAAGAGTTTCGGGGATATAACGTCACCCTGTCTTACACCACTCTGCAGTTGGATAGGTTTCGTACTCTGGTTCTGTACTTGGATAGCCATCGTAGCCCTACTGTACAAGCACTTCAGCACTTCGATATACCGACAGTCAACTTGGCACCGCTGAAGGATTGTAGCACCGCCAAATTTCGACGGAATCAAAGGCTTTCTCATAGTCCACATACGCAAGGCAAAGTGGCAGATTGTACTCGTCGGTCTTCTGTACAATTTGCCGAAGGTATGTATGTGGTCTATGGTGCTAAAGTTTTCGGAAACCGGCTTGTTCGGGAGGCTGGAAGTCGTCGAGTCTGCATGCGAGACGATTCGTTATGACTCTCGAAAACAGCACGTAGACGCGGCTCAGAAGGAAAATCGGTCTGTAGTTCTTCAAGAGAGCGTTGTCGCCTTTCTTGAAGAACAAGACTACCGCACTTCTGCTCCACGCCTCCGGTGTAATTCCACCATGGAGGACGGAATTAAAGAGCTCTGAAGGACTTCAAGTACCGGTTTTCCACCCGCTTTCAGAAGCCCGCTGTAATTCCATCCTCGCCTGGGGCCTTGCCGTTTTAAGGTGCTGGAGAGCCATTCTAATCTCGCTCAGACTGACGTCCGGATATCATCGGAATAGTGTCGGATAAGACTTGCTCTTTGATCGTTACTCACACTTGCGTGTGGCTCCAACGATGATGTGTACAGCTGCCCATAGAACCTCTCAATCTCACTCAAAATCTCAGGTGTCCTGAAACGACGCTGCCACACTCGGTCTTCAGCTTCGACAGTTGGTTTTTCTGGCAGACAGATCTCTAGCATAGACTTTGGAGCCCTGGTTCCGCTCGATCGCTTCTTCAATACGAGCAGCATTGACTTTACGGCTGACCTCAGTGACTTTCTTTTTCCCAGTTCAACGTTTTATCCATGTATAGAACCAAGTTTTTACCCAGTCAGAGAACGGGATCAAATCATTATAAAATACGGGTGGCAAGTAACTGACGTCAATTTTTGCCAGCATTCTTGAGCTGCCAACAAGCATTGCTTGACATTTAGATGGATTGACAGAAATGCCAAACCGCAATGACCAGTCATAAATGGCTTTCAAATTATGGTTTAGTTTAGTGATAGCATCATGTAGATTATTGATCAATGACGGAGGATATGTAGTTAATGAAAACTGAAGATAATATGGGAGATAGAATTCCGGCTTGCGGCACACCAGAATCAAGACTTAACCACTGGGAAATCTTCTCCCTTACATGGACTGATTGCTGGCGGTCGCGAAGATACGAGGAAAACCATTCCAAGACCGAGGGAGCAAATTTAAGATGAGACAGGATACATAGGAGTATATCGTGGTCGACTGTGTTAAAATCGTTGGAAAAGTCTACTAACACCATCACTGTTACTTTTTTGGTATCCTTTCCGTGTTTACTTTAGAAGCTGAAATACTATTTTCTCGACTTTTTAATAGCGAAATCCCTATTATATCCCTATATTTTAATTTCTTAAATTATATTTTTAAGCAGCCCATGCAAAACCTATTGTACTATATCCTTTTGACTATCAATTGGCATAGTTATAAATGACAATACGTGCAATATAAAATATGAGAAAAAACCACAATAAAACATATAATTTTCTATCAGAAGGCCAGGGCTTACTGTGCCTTATTGTGATTCGATCACTGCACGTAAGTGTCTTAAGAGGCGACACAAGGAGATGGGCAGCAGCATCTTCCTAGTTACAACTCATAAAACTTAATAAAAACATCAGTTTTATTGTATATCTTTTACTTTTATTGTATATGTAAATGTGCTTTTCTTCACATATTAGTAAGGTATGAAAACATTAAACGAGATTGAATAAGAGCGGGTAGCTTGACTTTGTCAAGTCGACAGTAAAGTCCAACATATTCGTTTCACGCGGTAGAGCCATGCTGCAGCTATATTACTGGTATAATTCTAGCACGAATGGGTCGGCTCGACCGGGGAAGGACCACGCTCTCACAGAATACCAGCGTAAAATAGCAACATAATAGTGCTGTGTTTCGTATGGTGATTGTAGAGAACCGTGACCCTTTTTACGGGAAACGGGGCATTCCATCTTGGTCCTCACTTACCATCAGGTGGACTGTGTGCTCGTTTGTCACCCTTATCCTAATTAAATCCTAAAAAAATCTATGTGTACTGCGTGTGTAATGCGTACAAGGTGTGCAATAATAAAAACTGTGGTTGCCTTGTGGTTGACCTAAACCTAATTGTAGGGGACAAAATGTTTTGTACTATTACGAAAAAATTAAAATTCATTTGTGAACTATATCGACATATTATTTTTTCTCTGAAGGTTATAATAAAATTTAATCGAGCATTAATCTTCTGTATAAGGCGTTAGAATTATCGACACATATACCAACAATATTATCGCATTAAATTGACCTCGTTAGTTTCTGCTGTCAGCCACATAACATATTATGTGCCTATGTAGAATTTCAACGACTGACCGGCTGGTTAAAGACCAGGCAAGCCTCGTTAGAATTGGCTTTAGTTATTTCTGCCGCAGATTTAAATGCACAGAAAATTCTAAAAACAAGTTCTACTTTAAATGATCGTGGTGTTACGTCGCTTATTTTAGCTTTATAATATGTGCTTATGCAAGTTGATCGTAATCACTTGCGCTTACTTAAATCCTGATTTTTCTCCAAAGTAGTAAGTATCACTACCGTACAGCCTATAAGTATAGGATTATGAGAGCATTATGGAGTAGGAAACAGTTCTTTAAATATTTTTGTTATCACAGAAATGCAGAGTTCTCTCAAGGTTTATCCTCACCACAGACGTTATTACTAACATTTGGATAGTTTATGTGACTTGAGATAATATCATTACTTAATATGGGTATTGTGAGAGACCTTTTTCTTCACAACTAAGTCACTTAATCAATGAACACTAAGAAATTGTTAAAATTTCGGATATAACATGATCGATTGTTATTAAAATTGAAACCCTATCTACTCTATTGAATTTTAAGTCTTAAGAAAATAATATTATATGAATTTTTTTAAGTAAACGTTAGAGCCGTTTTCGAGAAACGATATATTGTGTATATATACTTGTTTACTATCGAAGTGACGTCACGGCGAAATCTAATATGGCCAAAGATATTATAAATGGCCGATAGGACTTTTTTTAATTAAGATTTTTGGCTTGGATGCTTATCCTTTAAATCACTTCTTCATTTCATTCGGGATCTTCGTTTTTATAGATTTTCAGTATAAAGTGATAATAATCTTCAATGTAGTCTGTTTAACCGAAGTAGGGTTTACTTTGTTTATAGTTTATTTTAAATTTGTTTTCTATTCTCAATCTTGTTTCGGTCGTTTTAGTGCATTACTTTAAAATTGTCCTTTTTGCAGTTCGTCTTTTTAGTGTCTCGACACACTCTTATGAACTAATTTCATTTCACAAGCTCCGACACAAACATGGCCCATTTTTACGCAATCAAAAACTTATTAAACCAATTTATTATTCCTAATTAAATTTAAACATTATAACTTATATATTATATTTTTGTAATCCCCTTTTAATTTACTTTATTTTGATACCCTACTCGATAGGTTTGGGTATTATTTTTTATTAACTATTTAGCGCCACAAATCCACCATTTTGTTTATTTTTTTCAAACAGCTATCTAAGAACACTTGGGTTTTTAAGACAAATATAACGATACCTTAACTGTCGAAATCCTTCCAGCCGTTTGGAAGATACGAGGTAATAAAGAAATATACAAACATACAAGATACGCGCGAAAAACATAACCCTTCCTTGGCAGTCGGGTAAAAAGGAGAGGCACAGATTAAAAAAATATTCTTAAAATTGAATTATAAAATGTATAATGCATTTTTATGAATAGAAATCAACATATCTTGTTAACTTTTTACAAAACCTATAATACTTAAATACTTATTTTAAAATTTTTTTACATGGTGCAAAATACCTTATTGCGTACTTAAAGTATAGGATTAAAAGATGATATAATTGACTAATTGCTGTGAATTATGCAATGTAAAGTTGGTAATTAAGGTTTTTTACTTAATTCTTGTTCTTTGGAATAGCAATTTAGTGCAAAACATTTAAGATGTCTTGTTAATAAAGAGAAACTATTTCGAAGTAAAGTGTTACGTTACATACCATTTTACTAAAAAAAGTGGTTTATAATTAGTCTCAAGTTTTAAATTAGAGTCCGTTTTAATAAAGTCCCGCGAAAAATATGCAAAATAAAATATTAATTATGGATTCCGAATAAAACTACTTTTACGGAATTTATTGCGTTTAATTTTACTTGTTTTTAATTCACGTAGAGTGTTTTGCAGCGACCATGGTCACGTAAATCCGTAAAAGTAGTTTTATTCAATGTAAACTGTTCGCGTAAATATAAGAAATCATTATGGAATCTGAAAGCAAATTTCAAATTTCGCGAAGGCTGTGGCACCGCGGTTAAAGGATTTCTTTATTGATAAAAACTCTTTATTATTTAATAGCGGCCCGCCCGGGCTTTGTTTTTAGATTTAAGATCAATATTTCGTTTTGTTTTTAAATGTCCAAGATTTTCGGATAAAATATAACACTTGTTCACAGAGTTTCATTACAATCGTTTTAGCCATTCCGAAAGCCCGGATAGTCAGACAGACGACATTAATTTAAAAAAAGGAATATTTATGTCTCAGTAGCATTCAAATAACCCCCTGGGCTTAATAGAAGCCAGTTATTTCGATATTACAGACAGACACTTCAATTTTACTTATATATATCATTAATTAAATAAAGAAATAAAGACTTCTTAAATGAGACTATCAATATATCACGTTTTGTAATAACAGAGTTTGTATTACTGAACTGAACACTTGCGATCCAATAGATCGATATCGCGCTAACCGCTTAGCCATGCAGATAATAAAAATCGATATAACAATACTATACAAGTGATATTTCCAAACATGCTCATTTGAAATTCATTTGTGTAAGAACAATACAATATAGATAACATATTATGATTTGACGCAACAGATTGCAATTCAGTTTGCATATGCAACTTTTATCGCAGAATTTCTCATATTGACCTATGGAGCCTCAACAATAAACAATACTTGGTCCATATCTTTCGTTAACGCTGAAATGTGTTCGTCCGTCGGTTACACAATCGAAATCCATTCGTTGCCAGGTTTAAAATACTTTCAAATTCACTGCAGTCGCTCCGAGTAGTGACCATTGCTACCTACATTTAGATCAAGGCGAGACTATCACTTTAGGTTCAAATCTAGATTTACTTAGGTTACCTGGGCGTAAGCTTTGCTAAGGCTTTTAAAGTTGTAAAGACAGAAAAAGATATATTATGTGCGTTATATGAGTTGATAGAACTTTCCATATAAAGAAATTCTATTCCAATCTCAAAAAATCTTTAAAAAGAAATTATTCCACTTATTAGGGGCTCCACTGTCACAGCATCACAATATTCCTTAGATCGAGAGTTTTTCATCACATTAGAAAAAAATTGATATATTCCATTGATACATATATCATAATTTCATTAAGACCTCTTAGATATTAGAAACAATTGTACAAATACTATATTGTAAGTTATGCTTTTAAAAAAAAAGTCCCGCTGGGTTTCTTGCTGGTTCTTCCCAGGGCAGAAGTTTTTTCCCGAACCAGTTATAAAAGTTAAAAAAGACTCAATAAGAATTAGTTACATGTAATCAATATTGAATAAAAATGATTCTATTCTATTCTATTTATTCTATGAACTTTCCCTTTAAGAAAAATTAATTACTTTCTCAATTTAAAAAAAAATAATATTGTTATTGAATCAGTGAATTGCTTTTACTGCATTGAATGTGGTGTATTATTAGTAACGTCTTTTAAAAGAACAGTGAAGATTCAAAGACCATTTTCGGCAATTGAATCTATTTTTCAAAAAATCATGCCAAAATTCTGGATGATATAAGTCAGAAAAAACAATGTAATTAATGAATTAATTTTCTTTAAAGTATATACTGGCAATGCAAAAACAATAGTACTTAAACTTGAGATATATTTACACAGCGGAACCCTATCTTACTCGTTTCCCAACACGTACTCGGCCCATTTTTTCCCTTTGTTATACGGTTGGCAGACTTTTTGACCGCATCCGCATTTGATTAAGTAATAAAGTTAAAAAGAATCGTGGTAGCTCAAAGAATAAGCGCTTGCCTTGTAATTTCACATTGCGCAAAAACCGAATTGGATTTCCGCAGGCATCCCAGTGCATATATTTTTTTATAGATTAAGTTAGACAAACGAGTACACTGTCCACCTGATGGTAAATCGATGGCGTGGCCTATAGAAAACCCACATCTATCCTTCATTAAGATTCAAAATGTACATGCGTTGTTACTTCTGAGGATAAGATAGAATGCCTCGTTACAAGTAAAAGGGCCTCCGGTTCTCTACACTCAGCACACGGAAGAAAGCAGCATTAATTTTGCTGTGTTCCGCACGCAGCTTACGTTTTCTACAGCTTAGCACACGCTGGTACTCTGTGAGAGCGTGGTCCTTCCTCGGTCAAGTAGACTGATTCGTGCTGCAACCATAATTTAACTGCAGCGTGGCTTTATCACTTTAAAATTTATATTTAAAGTGCTGACTTACTACGTGTTCCGCGGTGAAGAAGTATCTCGTGAGGAAACTTGTATGCTTGATAAAAGTTAACAGATAAAAATTGAGAGAAAAATTTCACATTGAGGCAACGCAGCAGATTCCTCTATGCTATAAAACCCTATGTAGGTAGTAACATGAAGATAGCTGTGCCCATCAGTGGGACATACGTAAGCTGTAACAAGAAATAAAAAGAATTCAAAAGTAAAAACGTTATATTTACAGACAAATACCTGTTTTGTTTATATATATTTATAGAAGAATTTTCACTAGTTCCTGTACTTCTGGTTATGGTACAGGCGGTTTATCTTACTGTAAAAGTACTTATTAACGCATGGTGACATTCCTCGGAACAACTTTCAGCTAGTTCCTTGTTCCTTCGGTAGTTGCTAAGTATCTTGTTACGCGTTTGTAACGAGATTGAATACGTAACTTTGTAGATAAATAGAAAAAATATTCTGAGACAGGAAGGGAGCGAAAGTCGTAATAAATAGACTTACCTTTTTATGTAACTAAAGGTTGATGAACGTTGATTCGTAGAAGATCAGACTAATCGACATATCTAAGTGATTAAAAATCTGTAGTGATAATGGGTGCACATAGTTTGCTTAGCTGGGTTTATTACTTGACTGCTCGTTGGTCTAGCAGCCGCAGGCGTGACTGCTGATCATGTAGTCTCGGGTTCAATTTTCGGTTCAGGTCAAAATCATTATTGTAATATTAATCATATTTTTCTGGGGTAAGGAAGTTGGATATACTTCTGCGAAGTAAAGCCGTTGTGCCTGTGCCTGATTTATCTTCGGTTGTGTGGGATTACCGTTCCATCGGACTTTGAGAGTCAGGGGACAGAGTGTGCACCTGTGCTTGCGCACACACTCGTGCACTATAATTCTATATTGAGCAGATGGCTTGTCTCTGTTGAGATTGGCCTCATTATTATGGGGCTCGCCTTCGAGGGCAATGGCCACCCCGTCAGAGCGTTCTAAGACGTAATTTCACTAGGTGACGCCACAACCACACCTATCCTATAGCTACGACGATGTTAGCCATCGATTATAGTGCCAACGATTGTAGTGCCTATAATTAATTTGAAATAAAGGTTCCTATGACAGCATTGCGCCGGAAAATATAGTCACCATATATGAGGAGATATTCTCTGGGTCAGAATTTTGACAGTGGACTTGTTTAATGATGAATTGCTATGATGAAGCTCATGAAAGACAGAGTTAATACACTAAATCTTAATTACTATTCATTCTGATAGTTAACACTTTCTATGTAAAATCGGGTCGGACATACAATTTAAATAAAAATTCAAAATCTCAGACACATAGATTTTTTAAAAATATATATGACGTGTGATTAATGCCTAATATATCACCGCTAGTCACAAAAAAGGTACAACGCGATATTTATTACGTATCGTATCAGTTTATCCAATGGGTTATAGAGCAACGTTTTCTCACGCTCGTGGAACTAATTATTCTAGACGCTTTTAGCATGGCAACATTAACGATGCTATCTTGTATCTAATTGTAATGTACGAATTACTCAATATTTGGAGATAGAAACACTTGGTTTTAATCAGAAGTAAGAAATAGGAAGTAAGTGTGACAAAATAGCACACAGTACAGTTGATGAGAAGCGGATGAGCATGTCAAAAGACATCTAAATCAATCCTCACTTAATAATATAAAAGTGGATGCGTTGTCACTACTCAGGCTTAAGATAGGATGCCTCGGTTTCATTAAAAAGGATTTTTGGGTCTCGTCCCATACTATACTCAACCTAGCAGCATTACGCTGCTATTTCATGGTATACTGTGCGAGTGTGGTCCTTCCCCGGTTGAGCCAACCGATTAGTGTTGCAGCAACGCTACAGTGTGACTCCTGCATGTAAAAAACGACTATGAAATTTATTACGAGCACCCTGCTCGTAACCACGGCTTTGTAGTTGGAGTGGTTCACAAAAATTCTAATAAGGCAATATGATTGCTTATTTTTTTACATTTTACAATAATATATCTCACCTTAACTAACGCATAGACAACTCACATGCACACATCACATGCACTTATGTTACATTTACATCTCTAGTGGTTATCAACCGTATCCAAGATTTGATATCGCAGGGCTAGCTTGTTACAATGTAGTAGTAGAAATAATTCGTCATAATTTATATGGACGCGCAAAAAACACATACACACACATAAACCACACATTATATTTATTCACACACCCTCCTCATACTCTACACACACATTAAACCTACACACTACACTTACACTATACACACACTTCACACATACTTTATACACATACCCTCTCTAAGCATCCAATACAAGCATTTGTACATGCTTCCTGGGTGTTTCTGGCTACAGCATAATACTGTTACTAAATAAAGTTAAGGAAATAAAGTTTTTTTTTCTTTAAAAATGTATAAAATAAAAGATTTCTACATTCTTCTTTATCACTCCGTAAAAGTCTATTGCTGGATATATTCTCTACCGTCGTAAAGACACCACTTCGCAACATCATCATATACCACTTCGCAAGCGGATTGCACGATCGCAGTTTCAGACGTCTCGCACCTTTAAGGCGCAAATTGTACAGAAGCGGCATAAGGTGAAGGCACGGCACAGGCGCGGCGCAGGCATGGTGCCGCTTCAAAACATTTTCATATAAAATGTTGAAAGCGGCATGTCGTGAATTATACGGCGCGGCACAGGCTTTTATCCGTTCTACTCTTGCGCCGCGTCTGTGCCGTGCCTTCGCCTTATGCCGTTTCTATATAATTTGCGAATAACGCCTTGCCCGTCACCGGTCTGGAGTTTTTCTAGCATTTCCCATAGTCGCCTCTTACGACACACACGAGATAAAATGCGGAGACGGACTCTTACGGCAAAGAGTGTAATTACGTATTACTTAATTGGACTCAGTTATTTAAAACTTGCGACGACTTTGACGACCACTTAGGTTCAGTGCTCAGTATATCTGACTAAGTGCGATTAAAAACCAGTCGGAGCCAGCGTTTGCATCAAAAAAACTCTTTAACATATTTCCAACCATTCAGAGAACATGGCATATCAATGGTTTCGCTACAGTCTGTGGAGCTTGACTACCCTTTGTACATGATCTTTTTCACACGATCTTGTCGTAGGTGGTCCACTTTTCATCGCCAGTGATCAATCTTTTCAAAAATGGTTCGGTTTCATTACGTTTCAATAAAGAATCGCAAATGAGTACCCGATTAATTAGGCTTCTTTCAGTGAGCTCGTGTGGTACCCAAATATAGAGCTTTTTGTATAGCCAGACTTTTTCAAATAGGTCAAAACTGTTTTGTGGTCAATCCTCAATTCTTTGGCTATGTCGTAACTACTAATATGTCGATCTTGCACCTAATAATTTCTCATACAGTAAAATTTTAACGGGTGCGCATATTTCCTGAGCTACCTCGGCTCTTATACGCTAAGTATAATTTTTTACTATCTTTTTCTTATAAAAATGTAGTTGCAAACGAATTTATAGTCTGCCTGACGACACTACAGTCCATGGACACCTGTAGTCAACTTCAAACAATCATTTAAAATTTAAAATTTTGTACAACCAACTTTAATATAAAGTATTAAGAATAACTCAAAAACTATCAGTCAGGCCTTGATCAAATTTATATGGGACCACAAGAAAAGCACCAGCTTTCAAATAAAAAAAGAATCATCCAAATCGGTTCACTCAGAAAAAAGTTATGAGGTAACACACATTACAAAAAACATAAAAACATACAGTCGAATTGAGTACCTCCTCCTTTTTGAAGTCGGTTAAAAAAGACTATAGATGCGTGGTCACCTCTGAGATCAAAGATGAATGATGATACAGCCTGTAATTATAGTGGCTCTCTATACCCTCCAGACCAGAATTTCTGCCGCCAAATAGCAGTTCTTGCATCATCCAGATAGGTAAAGTCTTATTACCTATAGCATCTCTCTTAAAACTACTAATAAGTAAATTAATAAATATACTGGCCGGCACAAAAACGACTCACTACGATTTCTTTAAATAAATAATCTTGAAATTATATTTGTGTTTATTTTCGGCCAGGAACAGGTCGCCAAAAACTGGTAGCAATACTAAGTAACAGGGCCATGACTGCTGTTAAAGTCAGGAATCGCCTTACTGAAGTTCGAGATGTGCATGTAAGTGACAGGACTATCAGGAGACACCTCAATGAAACTGATATCATGGCCACAAGAACTGCACATGACCCAGAGCTTACCAAGCAGCATCGAGTCGGCAGACTTGCATTCGCACATGAACATGTGAATTGGGATATGGAACAGTTGAGCCAAGTACTGTTTACAGATGTCCCAATTTTACTTACGAGTTTTGTTTGTCCGATATTCTTTGCCAAAGAATAACTTAAATAACACTTATTAATAAGATATGATACTAAAAAAAATATTCTAAGACAATTACTTAACACATACACTGCCGTCAGTCATCCTTTAAATGCGCATCCTTTAAAAGTATTCCGTGCAAAGTGACTGACACGGCAGCATAAGGGTTAAAATTCAAAGTGAATCGTTTTTTGTGCCGGTCAGTGTAGTTATTGATTTCTTATTGTTAGAACTCCATAAATAGTTTGAATTAATAATCAACAGAACGCCAATAATAGCCTATAGTTAGATCCAAACTATGAGAATATTAAATTTGACAACAGTTACATAAGTGCGGAAGATTTCTTTTCTAACTAAATATTCGCACGCATAGTTAAATTGCGCTTTGTTTATTTTTTATAATGTTCTGTTTTTTCTTATGAGAACGGAGTGACGAAATTATTTCTTATATTTATACGAATACTACAAACATTAATAAACTACACGATTTTATCGCTTTTAATTTTAAAAGTTTTTTTTTTTTAAATTTAGTTAGACTTTTGTAAAGATAATGTTTGCAACATTTATTTTTAACTTCTCAATGTTACGAGTGTTTTGCAGCATCTATGGTTACAAGGGGACTGAGATGTTAGATGTTTTGATGTTATAGTTAGCCCGGAGTACCGTCTTATATATATTCACCTTTAGATTAATAATTCGTGTTCAGATTTACGCAAATAAAGTCAACAGTAAGCTTACAATTAATAAGAAACATACCACTGAAATACTTTCAGGTGTAGGTTGCATTTTTAAATATAAGTGTGACAAACGGGCACACAGTCCACCTGATGGTAAGTGGATGTTATGGCCCATAGACATCTAAATCTATCCCCGATTAAGAATGAAAATGTAGATGCGTTGTCACTCTTGAAGACTACAATGAAATGCCTCGTTACCAGTAAAAGAGTCTCCTGTTGTCTACATTCACCATACGAAACACAGCAGCATTCAGCTGGTTATTTACGTTGGTATTCAGTGAGAGCGTGGTCCTTCCCCGGACGAGCCAACCCATACGCATCGATTGCAGAACTTTCTCTTATTTACAACTTGGTTAATTTTAGAATTATGTAAATTCAATTCAAATAAAGAATCCGCTCATGACTAAAATTGACATACAAACTGTCTTTAATAATACGTTAATAATTTGTAGTTAACGTGTATAGTTTTATTTTATACATTTTTTAATAGAATAAGAGTGACAAACGAGCACACAGTCCACCTAATAGTAAGTGGATGCTGTGGCCCATAGACATCTACATTGATCCTCAATTAAGTATCAAAATGCAGATGCGTTGTCACCCCTGAGGACTGGGATGGAATGCCTCGTTTCCAGTAAAAAGGGTCTTCGGTTCTTTACACTCACTATACGAAACACAGCAGCATTAAACTGTATTCTGTAAGAGCGTGGTCGTACCCCGGTCGAGCCGACTCATTCGTGCTACAACCATAATACAGCCCCAGTGAGGCTCTACCACGTAAAAAGAATAATAGGAAGAATCAATTTAAAACCGAATAATGTGACCATTATATATATATCAACGACTAGCACAATCGGCATTTTTAAACATGTAACTTTAAACATGTAAATATGTAATTACTTGACTCAGTCCATTAATGATGCAATTTATTCCCTTTCTCCTTTCAACAATGAATTCGTGGAATGCCAGACAGAAGTAAAACAAAGAAAGTTTAATTACAACCTTCTCGTAGACATGGTAGTCACGTATTTCTGTTGCTTAACATTTTTGTTCTATTATTTAATTACGTTCATTTAAGCTTGCGGCCATATTGCATGTCTGTGTACTCAAAGACTTCAAAAGCACGTGGTTTAAGATTAAAGATCTATTTTGTTAATTTTCCAATCGACTTCAAAAAGGAGGAGGAATTCGACTGTATTTTTTTATGTGTGTTACCCCAGATGTTTTTTCTTGGTGAACTTATTTTGATGATTCTTTTTTTTTATTTGAAAGCTGATGCTTCTCATGTGGTCTCATATAAATTTGATCAAGATCTGACCAGTAGTTTTTGAGCTATCCTTAATAATGCGTATTTAATTGACTTCGACTACATTGATGATGTTCTCATTTTATTTATATTGAAGTCGGTTGTACAAAATTTTTAATTTTATTACTTGTTGATAAAAGATAGTGACGATAAGTAATAAGAAGCATTTAGACATATAATGGCAACTTTTATCAATTTTGAAAGCACTTATGTTAGATGATAAACAGAAAAACATTCTTCCGGAACGAATGCTGAACCGTGTAGTGGCGGTGTAAGAATATACACTGTATCATATCGTCCCGTTGCGTTGGTGTCGTAAGAAACGACGGAGACAAACAAACCAGGAGATGGGCAGCAGTATCTTCCTAATAACAACTAGAAAATGAAATAAATAATAGTTAAAAAAAACAATAAAAAACGCTTTTGTAGATAAACGAACTAAAAAGTAGAAAATAATTTTCAATAAGTTTAATATAAGAAAATAGTGATTAATATAAAAAAATAATTTTATTGTAAAAAAGTGGTGGTTTTTCAGATATTTTTATGATGACGCTAATTTTCTACCGACTTCAACAGGAGGAGGTATTCAATTCGACTGTATGTTTTTTTTAATGTGTGTTACCTCATAACTTTTTACTGGGTGAACCGATTTCGATAATTATTTTTTGTTTGAAAGCTGATGCCTCACATGTGGTCCCATTTAAATTTGATCAAGGTCTGACCAATAGTTTTTGAGTTATTCTTAATAATTTACATTGAAGTCGGTTGTACAAAATTTTTAATTTTAAATTATACAAATATCCACAAAAATATTAAACAACAAATGATATCAAGCACCCCACGCTTTTTTACAATAAAATATTTCTTTTTATCTTATTGTAAAAATCGGTTATCTACAAAAGCGTGTTTTTTTTTAGTTTTTTAAACTATTATTATTTATTTTCTATTTTTTAGTGCGGCTAACTACAAAAGCGTGTTTTTTGGAACGAAGTTCTTTTACGCGGCTTACAGTAGATTGAACTGGCAGAAATCGTAGTTGTTTTATGAATTATTCGCAAATCCTGAAGATCCTGGCAAGGATAATGGGACAAACTATTTAAATTATTGCATTGTCATCGGTCCTTGATAAGTGTGCGAAGTTTCAAATCAATCCGACGTTTTGAAGGGGATAAAAATCACATTCAAAATTTCCGTTACATACCAAGCTAATAAAAGCGTATTAAAAACTGAGGTTGTCAACCCGCCTGCCAAGCGTTGCAACTATGGTAAATGGCCCATATGGGAGGCCTATGTTTAGCTGTGGATTTTGATAGGCTGTAATAAATGATGAAAAAATATGAATGATTGCTGAAGAAACAAAAAGACAACTAATTTAAACATTTAGGAAGGTGAAGGTTAGATTTTTGAAATCCAAATGTATCTATATTGTCTCCATGCTTAAGGTCCAAAGAGTTCTACTGTATTAAAACGGTCTTTCTGTGCGTATGTGCATATGTTTTTATATTTATAAAATGTTTCGTCTCACATATTATCTAGAGATCGTGAAAATAGCCACTCTGAATCAATTACATCCGACGCGTAATTGCATAATGAACATCTGTGAATTTGATTAAACAAAGACTGTAATAAGTGAACAAATGCGAAATTGGTAGTTGGCAGACCGAGTCTCACGTAATTATGATTTAATTTCATGTAGTTTTAAAATTTAAATTGAATAAGTTATTTGTATTGTGACCGTGGAAGGAAACGGGGAGAATTTTAACAGTGGTAGAGCCACGCGGCAGCTTTTGCTGTCGCATGGAGGGGCCGGCTCGAACCGGGGTGGTACCACGACCTCACAGAATACCAGCGTCAATTTTTACCTCTGCGTTTCGCTTGGTGAGTGCAGGTGGCCGGGGACCCAATTCACCCCCCCCCCCCCCTTAACATGGTAGCGGAATTAAATAAAAAACTACCCCAGGAAGGTACCAGCACCCTCGGTGACGGAGAATCCCTCGCTGAGCATCTACAACCAAGCTATCCTACTCTCCCTGAGCGTGAGTGCTCAGGCTACTCCACCACCGTATTCGGGGCGAAATGCGACTAAAGCTTCTCGGGCCAAGCGCAGCAATAACATCAAGGCAACCTCTGTCACACTGTCAGGGGACTTCATTCCAACCTTAATGCTGTCCACTTCCATCAGGAGACGGCGAAGCCGACCTTGCCAAGACTCAGGTGGCCTCTCCGGCTGATACTTCATATCTCTCCTACCTGAGGTACAAATTAGAACACTCCTTTTTGCCCCGGGATGGAGTTTGCGTATATGTCAGAGAGGAAATCTGTTTTCGACGCCTCGGCAGTCTTGAAGGTACGGACCAGTCTATCCTATGGCTGCGCGTAGATAGCGACGACCATCCATGCGTCTACGGGTGCCTCTATAGGACCCATAGCGGTAATATCGACACAGACCGACTCATCAACCACGTCCAAATGGCTAAAGATTCGTTGTTACAGCAGGTCTCATCCGCAGAGATAGTGATCCTTGGCGATTTTAACGCCCATCACGCCGAATGGCTTGGTTCCCGTTCAACCGATCATGCGGGGAGATCTGTTTATGACTTTGCCTTGGCATATGGTCTTACACGGCTGGTTACTTCGCCTACGCGGATTCCAGATGTGAAGGATCATGCACCTTCTCTGTTGGACCTTCTGCTGACCTCTCACCAGGACGGATATTAGGTTTCCGTTGACGCTCCTTTAGGCTCGTCCAACCATTGTCTTGTCCGGAGTGTGGTGCCACTCACACTAACGTCGCGGTTGCATTCTGCAGGCTGCCGCCGTGTTTGGCACTATAAGTCGGCCGATTGGGATAGGATGCGGTCTTTTTTTGCATCCTACCCTTGGGGGTGGGTTTACTTCTCGCCGGAAGATCCCAACGTTGTTGCTGATTCTGTTGCTGATGTGGTACTTCAGGGTATGGAACTTTTTATTCCATCCTCTGTGCTGCCCATCGGAGGCAAATCCCAGCCATGGTTTGGTCGCTCCTGTAAATTAGCATCACGCTCTAAGCAGAAGTGCTACCGGGCCTGGGCAGACGCATCAACGTCTCGGGATATAAACACCAGCGCTCTTAAAAAGAAGTATAATTCCGCCTCCAGGTCCTTCAAAAGAGTCATTGCCAAGGCAAGATCTGAGCACATCGGCAGAATTGGCGAGAAGCTAGTCCACCTTCCTTCGGGAACCCGTGCATTCTGGTCTCTCGCCAAAGGAACTTCTGTCAGCCATCTCTTCCATCTCTGCACAGAAAGTACGACTCACTGGCCCATGCCGCAAAGGAGAAAGCCGATCTATTAGGCTCTCTCTTTGCGTCCAACTCGACTCTCGATGACGGGGGAACACACCGCCGACCATCCCGCGGTGTGAGTGCTCCATGCCGGATGTGCAATTTACACAGCGCTCGGTTCGCAAAGCACTCCTCTTCCTGGACGTCAGCAAGTCGAGTGGGCCTGATGGAGTCTCTCCCATTCTGCTAAAGACGTGTGCTCCGGAGTTGGCACCGGTTTTAACGCGTCTTTTCCGGTACTCCTACTCCCAAGGCGTAGTCCCGAATTCATGGAAGACAGCTTTGGTCCACCCGATCCCTAAAAAAGGCGACCGCTCAGACCCGTCCAACTACAGGAATTTCACGAACGCACATCGCGTCAAAATTCATGATACCATCCTCACCATCTGGATGCTTGGCGGTCCACGGAGGTTTCTTTCTCGTACAAGTTCTCTGTGGAATTGTTTAACACCGGCGATTTTTCCGAACCGATACGACTTAGGGACCTTCAAGAAAAGAGCTTACTCCTTTCTAAAAGGCCGACAACGCACCTGCAATTCTCCTGGTGTTGCGGTTGTTCATGGGCGGCGGTATTCACTTACCATCAGGTGAGCCGCATGCTCGTTTGCCCCCTCTTCTATATAAAAAAAAGATCTCCCGCCGGGCAAGGTGTTCGGCCCGGGGAGCGGCCAACGCTCCATGTGTTAATTCGGAGCTGTTTTATATATTATAACACGGTACTTCGGAACTCTGATAGTATGATTTAGGCTTCGGTGTGTTTCGCTTGTAACGCGACGATAGTGCCGCCACAGTGTTACGATAAGTAGTGAGCTACAGGATGTAAAGACTTATGTAATAGAAACAAAAATATTTTTTAACAATTTTCTAGGATTCATAAATCTAAAATTACTTTTTGAATGAGAATTCTCGTGTTATTTATTAGTAAGCAATTTATATAGCAAGCTTCGCCTGCGCTAGATCTATTAATGTGGCGTCATTTTGATTTAAGATAATCATCATAGACCATTTATTTTATCAATTTTTCGATTTCACAAAAACCTCGTAAGTTTTTCGAATAAAATATAGCCTAGATCACTCCTGGCAGTGCTCTCTATCTTTTGGTGAAGTTTCATCACAATCGATTTAGCCATTCCAATGATTAGACACAGACCAGGACGGACAGACAGACAGACAAACAAAAATTTTGGAAATGGTTATTCATGTCTTAATGGCATGTAAATAACCACCTGAGCTCAATAAAGGGTAGTTATTTCGAATTTAGTTATATAGGAACTAAAATTCAAATACATCGTCATCATAATCATCATTACAGCTTAACAAAGTCCACTGAATGAGTGATGGCTCTAATTCGTTACTTAACACAGCGTGAACGGTAGTTTTGTGGACCAATGAACTATGTAATTTAAGTTCACAAATCACCAGCAGATGAGGCGAGGCCACGCATCTCGATAGCGCATTATCTAATCCGTAAGCGAATCCGCGAGGTAGGCGCGGCACACACTCTCGATGCCACTTCTTATGTAAACTGTCAAAGATTAAGTGCAATAAAATGTCGATATAATGTAAAATATCGGTATATTTTTAGTGATGTACTAAAATGTTATTTTCATTTGAGAAACAACTTTATGATAAGCCTTTTGCTAGGTATTTATATTTCAGAATTAAAATATGAGTTCTACTTACACCGCAGACTTCCAGTAGCAATTACCAATGGAACTTAAATAGGAGTACATTGATTTATATATTATCTTAATATAGGAATTTAGTACTATTAATTTTTTACATATTGAAAATATTGCCTTGACCGTATTCAGAAACTGCATCTTTTTTTCTTTTAGTTTCTTTTTTCCTTTTTTAAAATAGAACCTCCACACTAGGATTTTCTCCATGCATGAGTAAATAGTATAGCATATTAAATGTGAATTTCGGTTAATTTGTCATCTCTTCAGTTAATTAACTTATAACAAATAACCGCTGGACCGATGTTGATAAAAATGTCTGAAATTAGTTGTCTTGAGAACTAAGCCCCACGCTGGCAACCTAGCTGGAATCCAACTAGAATCAATGAATCAATCAAATCAGTCATTGCGAAACGAAAACAATTCCCTAGGCGCTGTATTGCCAGTCTACAAAATCAAATACAGAAACCACGGTGTTTCTAGATATCCCATCCCTGTTTGAGTTAGGTCCTACCGAAGGCCCTTCACCTGGTAGGTGTTATTTGTTAATTTATTATTATTCTATTTAGCAGATACTTTTTAATCTAGACATTCATATATTATATCTCAACTAGTCTTAAATACTATAGAAATATCCCATATTGTAAACAGCCATTTTGTCTTTTTGTCTGTTCGTTTGTGCACGCAAATATCTACAATAGCTAAACTAATTTGGATGTGGTTTTCAGTGACGTATTGAGATAAGCTTGGAATATCATATAGTGCTATAATAAAAAAGATACATCAATTTTAAAATGCGCTTGGCGTGACGCATGCACAAGTCAAAATCAAATTTGTAGGATGCGTAGGTGCATTGCACGTATGAAATCGCGGGCACCGCTAGTAATAAATAAAAACAGATGTAAAACTTGTCGCATCTGTAGTGTAAGTACATCTTTGTCTACCAGATGATAGCTGCATTGCGTCACTTTGGTAACCTTTCACTGCGGATGCCACTGCGTTCGCGTCGCGTGTGACTTATTTATGACGAGTGTTGTGGGAAAAAATCATCGAAATATTTACGGCACCGAGAAAACATATCGAACGTGTAGAGAGCTATGGATGTTTCGTTACTAATTACTGAACTTAATAATATAGCGGATTTAATGCATGACTTCTGCAAAGGCTTTGGATATAATTTAGATTTAATGTGCTCTGAACTAAAACTTTAATTTTTTCTGCTAATTTAGGATTGGTTGGTTGGACCTGTATTATTTCATCAAGTCACCTACTACTGTTTTCCTGTTTGGAGTTTTAGAGAGTTAGTATAATCACAGGATGTAAGGCATATCATCTTAGTTTTCAGAGGCGGCATCGCATCCTGTATGCTTTCTTTGAAGATTGGCTTGTGTGTGTGTGTGTGTGTGTGTGTGTCCATGTACTGCATAAGCCGACAAGTGCCATTAATTTTAAACAAAATATAGTAAAGAGTCGTTCGGAGTATTTTTAATAGAACTAATAGTGATAAACGAACACACAGCTCTGTTGATGGTGACTGCTGTGTTCCTAATCAGACACGCATAGAATCTAACTCGGGTTGATCGCATACTATGAAATTTAATGATCTTGCTCCTGACTTACTACAGTTATCTAGATATTTAATAAACTGGATGTACCCTGCTAGAACTTTAGTTATAAGTATTATAAAAAGTATTAAATGTCTTATATCACTATGTATTTCACTTCTTTGACTAACTTCACTAGAATCCGTCCAGCTGTTCAAGCCTGAACGACAAACATGTCTACAAACATACTTTCACATTTATAACATTATAGTGGGATTGTATAAATTATAGATTTCCCTATAAGGGATTTAAAGAGCGGCTATAAAGTCACACAATTACTGCTTTCACCAAAGGTCAACTTAAATACACGAGTGTCGGTCGTGAGCGAACACAGTCGATGCATCACGGATAAAAATTACCTTAATTGGTTGTTAGAGATGCTAATGTTTTGATATTTAAATATTTCACGCTTTCTCATCGGGTTAATGTCCACAGTTTTGTGTATTTTGATGTGGTATTTCTCCTTGCCAATTTCTAATAGGGTAAAATACTTCGATTACTACCGGAAGTGCCACAAGTGTAAGCGGAAACATAGACGCAATTACTCGTCTTAATCCTATATAAGGAAGTTTTGCTATAACGACCCTACATACTGGAAACGAGGCATTCCATCTTGGCCCTTAGGTGCGACAGCATTTCAGCGTTTTGATTTTTAATCCAGGGTTGATGTAGGTGGGTGACCCTTATTTATATATATTCGCAGGTGGATTTGCAACCACATATCCAGACGTCTCGCATCATGCAGCTCCCTTAATTTAATATCTGATATCTGGTATCTGGTATAAAAGAGCAGTCATGGACCACTAGACCAATGGAGGTATCACGCAAGAAATATTATGGTGTTGAAAGCCTCAGCGTAAAATACAGAAGCACCTATTTGTCTTCAACCTATCAAGAACAGAACTAAAAAAAAGCGTACTGTAAAGACAGCAGGTTTCTTCTATTTTTATTTGATACTTCACACGTCTCGTAAAAGTAAGAAAGACAGCGGCGACCTCTTTACGTACGCGTATGAACAAAAACGTCACAAAAAGGTGTGAACTTTGAGTGAAAGTTTCGTTTGCATCCACCGTGTTAACTTAACATTAAATTTATGATAACCCTAGACTTAAACCTGTGATTCCAAAAACAGTTTCTATTTCTCTACTGACAAGACTCATTTTATTTTTGTTACATCTTAATAGATCGCATATGTACCAGGTCAAAATGATATACACAACATACTACAAATTGTACGCGCAAATTCTATTGTTATTCGATGTTAAGCCATTTTGCCTATATAATAAGGTTGTATCGTGATTTTGCCACAGCATGGTTTTAAAAGCGACAGATATTCATTACGTTAGTAGTTGCACGTAATCGTAAATAATCAGAATTTATGAGGCTAATGTTATCTGGAACAAGAGTTATGCTTCGTTTTTTGTTACTTTTGTATAAAATGTTGCGGTACCGGCATTTGAACTTCGGGCTGTCTGCCTTAGACATCAGCTTGTTATTAAATGTAAATATTTTTATAGGCACATACAGCAGAGGATTTGGGCTGAGGGCCTGCAAGGCCTCGCCTTGGGCAGCAAAATTTGCAAATAAAAAAAAATTAACAAATTTTACTTCTTTCTGTCTTCTATAAGAAGAAAATATAAGAGAAGTTCTTCTATATGTGTTAAAGGATATTTTGAGAGTAGAATTATTTTTAATAATTTGAATAGGGCTAATAAAACTCACAGCTTTCGATAGAGAGCGGTATAACCATTTTCCGTCTAGCTTAAAGCCATGTTATGGAAATCAAACGTATAAATCAACTAATAATATAAATGTTTATAAAAGGAAAAGTTAAAAGATTTAATTCAATTAGATAATCGATTGCGAAAGTATTGCGTAAATATTAGCACATTAAAAACATAAATAGTAATATATAACACTAATTTCATTCATTTTATTCATTCATTAATAGGTTGCCTTTCTACAATAATTCTCTGATTTTAAATTTAAATTTACATAACCACAGATTATATCAAGCACATTATCTCTATATATAAAAATCAATTGCTGTCCGTTAGTATCGCTAAAACTCAAAAACGGCTCGAACGTTTTTGATGGATGAGTGGGTCTTTTGGAATGTTTAGATTCACAATTGGACCGAAGCCGCGGTGGATCGCTAATAATTTGATAAAATTTAAATAAGCTATATTCATTTATTCATGTCATGTCATGTGCAAGTTGCTTTCAACAAAGTTCCCAGGTACTGCGGACTCTCCCTCAGTATCTTGGAACTTTTTTGGATTAGCGGTCAACCACCGCAGACTCTACTTCACCTGAGGATGCCTCGTGTAAGGCGAAACACGTGTCGTATTATAGACGGTGGTGTGTCTTTCCTAGTGTAGTGGTGTTGGGAGTAGCGGTGCTGGGATTAGTGGTGACGGGGATAGTGCACGCAATTGAGGGAGCGCAGGAGGTGCTCTTCAAATTAGGTATTACACGTCATTTTATTTTATTACGCGGATCTTCGCATACGTGATACGTGAACGTATACGTGAACATATACGTGTTCCGCGATAAGTGAACGTATCAACTTTGAGTTTAAAATTTAAAAATACACTCACTCTAGACAGCGATGTAAAAAGTGCAGGAAAGCTGGGTCATCAGTCCGCACGGCGGCAGAGAGCGCCCGCGAGCCCGGCCTTCGCTTGCGCCCCTTCGAATTAGTGACCGTCCGCGGGGAGCCTTTTGAATCTGTGAATGAAGACCGAAACAAAAATAATAAAAATAAATTATGTTAACATTACAATTATTCATACATAATTTAACCACTAATTAACATGTTATGTTTCATCATCATCCTTACATCCTAGCTGATTGCTGAACATATGCCTCCCCATAGATTGCCTTATATTGGAGATATTTGCCATAGTTGCTACGCTTGTAATGTGTTGGTAACCGCAGTTTTTATTTTTTTCAGTTGTTATCAGGAAGATGCTGCTGCTCATCTCCTGATTTAGATTCCCTTTGTAGCCTCTTACAACACCCACGGGATGATATGGGGTAGTGGATATTCTTTCACCACCACTACTCAGTACGGTATTTATAATATTAACCATTAACCAAAAAGATCTCGAATACAGTCGCCGTTTCAAACAATCTTTCCGACAAATCCTTTACTTGTTAAGAGCTGAAAAATATTTCTTTGTCCTCTCTTGTTGCTTTTTAAGATATTGCCAGAAAATTGGCACATTTACCACCAACTTAGTTTGCATACCGTTACGAATAGTTGTAGATTACTATATTTATGACAATCGATGAATTTTGGAAAATATAGGCCTATAAAGGACAGACTAAATGCCTGTAAGCATATTCAGTCAATAAGCTCAGAGAATTTGTGATAGGTTCAGTTAAAGTATTTGAATATACGTGGACAAAAGCGCAGGAAAAGTATGTTAGGTATACGATTTGGTATATATGTTATATTATGTAGAGTGTTTAAAGACTCTCAGTTTCGTAACCGGAGTTGCATAGCTTATGCAACGTCTGCGGTCACACTGAACCTATTCCTTATTCATTAAAATGGCAATAAATTTAAATATAAACATTACCATCTATGGGACTTGCTATGCAAGTCGTTCACTTTACAATATCCGAATGATAGTTATCACATTTCAGTTTGTAACATCATAATCAAAAAATCTAAATCATATTATTGTGAGACTGCTGGACGTGATTTCAAATTGGGACGATTTGGCATAATAGCGACCTGATGACGTATGCGTGTGAATTATGAGACGACTGTCATAACAATGGTAATTTATTTCTCAATGACTGATGATAATGATGATGACGATGACGATGATGTTCCCTGATCGATTTGCGACATTACCAACAGGCGCATTAAAAAGTATAGGTCTCCTTCAATATTTTACGCCTCAAATGAAATATGACGGCTCCGTGACGCAATGGCTTAGCAATGAGTTGCAGCGCTGAGGGACGCGAATTCGAATCCCACACGGAACTATTTCTATGGCCTGCAAATGATTGTTCCGGGTCTGGATGTTTGCGCATGCGAAATGTATGTCTGTAAACTGCCTCAACGATACAGGATAAAATCCTACTGCCTTGGGGGGTTGTAAGGTTTTCATAACAAAAAATGGTAGCATGTTTTTATTTATATAACTTTTGGTTTAAGTTAGGAATTCCATAAAACTTTTCACAGTATGCAAACACGCAGTGAGCAACATATGATTCCTTCTGACGTCTAAGTAGTATTTCATCAGTGTTATAAAACGAAACGGAGCTGGATTTTCTGGTGGAACATGCAGAACGTGGATGGGTTTCTCTCTAAAAGCGTAATTATTTACCAAAGAACAGCCTCTTTCTTGTGGCGTGCAGCAGTAGATCCGGCGGTGGCGTCCCCAACACTTCCATGATACATGCCAACTGCTCCGACTCGTTCTCGCCCGGGAACAGCGGGTAACCCGTGTGCAGTTCTGCGAGGATGCAGCCTAAAAACGAATACGAATTTCATTTCATTTTGCCATGAATAAGAGAACCCACTACCCCACATCATTCCGTGGTTGTTGTAAGAGGCGATACAGGGAAACTGAAATAGAAGATTGGTATGTGTTTGTCACTGAACTCCTCCTAAAGGGCTGAATCGATTATGATAAAAAATTGTGTATGTTTGGGGTAGGTCCCTGAATGGTTTAGATTCACAATTAGACCCGGTAGGTGGCGCTGCAATCGGATTCTAGGTTTTTTATTTTCAGCGCAGGACAACGTCTGCCGGGCTCGCTAGTTATATATAAAACTAGAATTCACATTCAATAAGTATTTTATATTTTATTAATCCTTGATACATTAACGCCGGAACAAGTTTGTTCTTCAAAAATTACATAAAAATGGGCGTTAAAATCACAAGCTTTGAGGATAGTGCACGTGTTGTAATCGCCTTTCTCTCTGCTTTCTATAAATATCTGTTACGCAAGCGACAGGTTGTCTAAACTGCGACATGATCATTTCATTTCCACATAAAACCTGTTTCGAGTTCATGGGACGTCGCGGTGATTTATTAGCGTAAGTATTGGCAGATTTCACTTGAATAGATTGTATTCTATTGTATGCATTTTGAAGTATCTGCTTACAGCTTTAACAAGTTTCTAACAAAAACACGATAGTCGAATATGTGCTTAAGTATTAAACAACTTTTATTGTGTTACTCCTAGGGGTGTAATGTAAATCTTTAACTAGTATGTTCTTTCGTCAAAATTCGACAGCATACAACCGAAACGTAATCGAAATGCTTTCATTTAATTGGTTATTACGTCATAGCGTTTTGTATGCAAAAATCATGTGTGTATTACCATTTTATTTTACCTGTCTTAATGGTGACACACACACACACACACACACTTCACATATACACATGATTTAGAAATTAATGTATTAATATATAGATTTCAGAGTTTTAATAAACTGCAGTGCGGTGGCGGCATAAGAGAGTTCATCAACCCATTCCGTTCCGTGGGTGTCGTAAGAGGTGACTATGGATTATTTTTTAATAGAATAAGGGTGACGAACGGGTACACAGTCCACCCGATGATAAGCGTGTGCTGAAGCCCATAGAAATCTAAATCCATCCTCGATTAAAAATCAAAATGATGCGTTGTCACCCCTTCGTTTCCAGTAAAAGGGTATTCGGTTCTCCACACTCACCATACGAAACACAGCAGCATTAAGCTGCTATTTTAAGCTGGTATTCTGTGAGAGCGTGGTCCTTCTCCGGTCTAGCTGCTCGGTAGCTGCAGCATGACTCTACCACGTAGAAATAAAAATGCCAGAAAAATGTTATGACTGATGTCGCTCATCGTCAGTCAGGTTGTTTTAATATGATGTGAATTGTATAGTACCAGTGAATAAATGTCTTCTTTTCTCTTTCCTTTTTTTATTTACTATCGTCTGGTGTTAACGGTGATACTGCCATCTGTTAAAAGCCATAATCAGACCTTGCTGACATCTCATAGTCGCTTCTTACGACACCCAAGAGAAGAATTGGGTGGTGGATATTTTCACGCCGCTACCTCACAGTGGATTAAATATTAAAAAGGTAAAATATTTACATCCTAAATACGTCTCACCGCTGGACGCTGCTACAGAAGGTATTGGCGAATTTCGAATGTCTTCGAATGTTTTGCTCCTCAGGCAGGTTTCTTCATAATGTATTCCTTCACCACTGAGCTCGTGGTCTACCAGGATAATAATTAGTAAGAGTAAATGTTGTATCTCACCCATACTCCACATGTCGATGGGCGTGCCATACTGAAGACCAAGTATGACCTCTGGGCTGCGGTAGAAGCGCGACTGGATGTAGGTGTAGACGCGCGCGTGCGTGTAACACGAGCTACCGAAGTCTATCACCTTGATGGATGAACTGCCTCGCGCTTTGAGTAGAATGTTTTCCTGGAATAGTTCAATCACAATATAGTGGAATATTGAATACCAGCCTAAAATAGCAGCTCAACGCTGCTTTGTTTCGTATGGTGAGTGTAGAGAACCGGAGACCCTTTTTACTGGAAACGAGGCATTCCATCTTAGTCCTCAGGGGTGACAACGCACCTGTATTTTGATTCTTAATTGAGGATAAATATAGACGTCTATGGGCCACATCATCCACTTACCATCAGGTGGACTTTGTGTTCGTTTGTCACCCTATTCTATAAAAAAATGTGTTTAGTTAATTTGAAAACTATAGTTAGAATATATGAAAAAGTTTTCGGTAGACATTGCCCTGGATTAGCAAATAGTGTACTTCTTACCACGGGAAAATTTAATTTAACGAGAGAAACTGAATATTAAGTGATAAGCACAGACGCACAATATGATGTTCACAGACTGATGCAGTGATAGACAAATGAAAGGATGCTTGCGCATGTAGTAGAAGCTTTCTGCTAAGGAGTCCGTGTGGGTAGATACCACTCTTACCTACCTCCAAATAGCAGTGCTTGCACTGCCGTATTCCGGTCTGAAGGATAAAGAGAGCAGATATGATTACAGACTGTGAGACATTCCATCTTAGCCCTCAGAGGCAACAACGCGTTTGCAGACTTCTTTCTTTGAAGTTGGCTACAGGTGTCCATGGATTGCAGTAGTCATTTACCATCAGGTGGACTGTAAGTTCGTTTGTTACTTCAGATCTATAAAAAAAACTGGTTTTTTTTTTAAATCATATTTAGCTTTTTGAATTGAATTTGTAGAATGTAACGCAGATTACCGGTTTCAAATCGCAATGTATTATGTTCTCGCTCTCCAGCAACCTCAGGCACCGCAGAAGCGAGCTTGCAAAGCGTCTGATGAGACTCAAACTGAAACCTTGGTAGTTGTTCTTCTTGATGAGTTCATAAAGGTTGATGCTGGAAATAACAAATTTAAACATTATTGTTTCTGAGGTAGTCTGTGAAATTCCGGCTAACACTTACAAGCGTTAGCCGTAATTTCACAGACGGAGCAACCCGCGTTCGATCCCCGCTAGCGTCAACGAAATTGTTAATTGCAAATTTAAGTGTTGATTTTTTACGTGCTTGGCTGCCAAGGAATAACATTGTGAGGAAACCTGCGCATATCTGAGGAGTTAAAAAGTAAAATATTTCAAATCCGCCCACGTAAAGCCCTCTTAGACGGCATGTGCAGCAGTGGGACGTACATACGCTGTAACTTTAACTTTTGCTTCCGGACGTCCGAATAATCTGAAATTTTGCAGACAGAAGAACCGATGATAATACAATAATTTCATGACTATGATACCTAGTACTGTCACTAGGATCATCACAACACATGATCAGCGTGTTGTTTGCAATTTTAAGTACCGATTTAGGTTTTCATTTTGATAAATTAAAATAAATAATATTTCGAAGATATGTGAAGTCCATCAATACGTATTGGGACAGCGCGCCGGACACCTCCCTGCTCTTAAACCCTCTCAGAAATGAAAGGACGCAAGTGCCTCACTGTGACGTTCGCGTAAGATAATTCTGGTTTGTACTGTAAATAAGCCAGAATGATCTCATGATTATGATTCCGATAGGTGGCCGTATGGTCATACGGCCACCTATTCTGTAATCTGTATTCCTGAAGCGTATAACGTCAAAGGTGCTAAGCTTCTGGGACTGCGACCGCCAACTCACTCGCTAATTATGTCGATTACAGCAAAAAGCTCATACCTAGCGGTGGACGTTCTTGTACCCTTATATACACGTTGGAAATTTGATAACCAAAGTCAGGAAGATCTATATAAAGCTGAATACTATTGCTGCGTCTATATCCGACCTAATTTTAGAGTTCTACAAAATTGCGAAATAATTATAAAAATAACCTACTTTACGATCAATCAGATCAATGCGATTTGTGTGGACTGTATACATATATACATTATACTTGTATAGTGTTTTTAGGTGCTAATATTTTTATAAATGTCGTGATAACGTTTACTTTATTCCATTTTTATTTTATAGAATATAAAATATATGAGCCCACAGTTCACCTGATGGTAAATGGTTACTGCAGACCATAGACACCTGAAGTAAATTTTAAACAAAATAGGACCAACGATGTGTCATCACCCCTGACCCCTGAGGGCTAAGATGAAAAGCCTCACAAACTATTTTCTGACACATTGCGGGACACTCCTGCTTGGCGGTAGGAATAAGCGAGAGGGTTGCACCAACCCTAATGAACAATAGGCAGTAAAGGAACTTTTTTTTCCACCTAGTAATAAATAAATTAAAATTAAAGTTAAATTTGCAGCCTATATTATATGTCCCGCTGCTGGACACAGGCCTTACCTCACTTTTAAGAGGATGTTAGGCTAAGAAAGTGTCCGCTGCGCTGGCTCAAAGCGAGTTATCGGACTTCACATGTTCTCAAAATATTTTTTTATTTCTCAGAATGATGTTTTCTTTACCACCAGCGTGTGGTAAATCAGCAATCAAATTTGCAATTAGAAACTCATTGGTGCCGGCGGGGATCGAATCCGGGTTGACCGCGTACTGTGAAATTACGGCTGGCACTTAGCTCCTGAGTTACAATGGCTATCGCAATAAATAAATAAATAAATAAAAATCAAAAAGCACTCACCTCATAAGTTCAAAGCTGATACAAAGATGATTTCTAAAGTAAAAGTAATCTAGCATGTGTATAACGTTGTGCGATTGGTCTTTGTCTTTCAATCGGAGGTGGTCCAGCACTCGCACCTCGACGAGCGCCTGGTGGTGGAAGCGTTTCTTGTTCCTGATGATCTTGATGGCGACCTGGTCTCCGGTGCGGTGGTCTAGCGCTCTTATGACCTGCCCGAAGGAGCCTTTGCCGATCACCTCGAGGATCTCGTACCGGTACGCTATGTGGTCATGGATTTGCTGCGGATAATTTAAATGTCACATTATCGTAATACTAGCAAAAACGTTAGTCTCTAAATCATACATTTTGAAATGATATTGAATCTAGTATGAAAGATGCTAAAATTAATGGAGGAATCAATACGTGATATAGCCACGCTGAGCTTCAATATAGTTGTAGCACAAATGGTTCGGCTCGACCGGGGAAAGACCACGCTCTCATAAAATACCAGCGTAAAAAAGCAGCTTCAAGCTAGGTAGTCACATCATTTTGTGTGTTCCGTACCCGAAGGGTAACCAAAGGGACCCTATTACTAAGTCTCCGCTGTCCGTCCGTCTGTCTGTCAGCGGGCTGTATCTCATGATACGTAATAGGTAAACAGTTGAAATTTTCACAGCAATAAGTTAAAAATTAAAGGGGGCTCCCCTACTGGAAACGTGTTTTACGATCGTACGGAACCCTTCATGCGCGAGTGCGACTCGCACTTAGCCGGTTATTAATTTTAACATTGACATATTAATTTTAACCTGATTCTATTAAGAATCTAGTATTATTCTAGTGTCATCTTTTTTATTAATGGTTTAAAGCAAACAAAAATTCAAAGCGATAAGTCTCGATAGCGTGGAGGCTGAGCCATCTTCTTTCCCGATATCGATTTCCGACACAATTAAATAGTACTGTAAATATAGTTAACCTGTAACTCTGAGAAAATGCTGTTTGGCGACATGCAAATGCCTTCACACTCACTGAAGCTGCAAGAATAATTCCTCTCTGTTTCATTACCCTCTTAAGACCGAGAAAAAGCCTATTTACGTGCCTACACAAGGCAGGCCTACACTACACCATATCATCCTGTGGATGGCGTAAGAAGCGACCAATGTAAACTGAAACAGTAGATGGGCAGGAGCATATTTCCGATAACAACATCATAATAATGAAAAATCTATGTTATCACTATTTTAGTCGACAGATGTCGCTTTGGTTGCTGTTGGTTGATGTCGCTTAAGATGATGAACGAAAAACTAATCATATTTACTATTTAGTATGCTATTTTTGTACCTTATTGTAGCTGCCATTTTCATCGTCGAAACCGCTATTGTTGGGTAGATTTGAACGAGCCTGCACCTTGTTCGCCTCGAGACCTAGGAACCATACTTCTGGGTATTTCCTCACTTCGTTCCTCTCCCATTCGGTAAGCCTTTCGCTGTACGCTTTTAGCGCTTCTGTGAACGAAGATAATTCTTATTAAAGAACTGAAAAGCGAATCGTCGTTGGCACTGTGCCGCGGAGTGTACTAGAAAGGAAAAATAAATAAATAATATTTATTCGTAGCCACATCACAAAACGGCACAATAAATTCAAGAATTAAAAAGCGACAGTATCCTAATGGTTAAGAGTGCGGACTGCAAACTGCGAGTCGCGAGTTCTACTCCACCATTCCCCTAGTACGTTAGTAGTATTCTTAAAAAAAGACAAAGGAAAAAATAATGTTGGATGCAGCATTGATGTTTGTCATTGTGAAATTTATGTATGGTAAACTGCCTTCACGATACCGAAGTAAATCCTAGTGTGGGAGTAAAGTTTTTTTAATAATTAAAAAAAATGTACAAATGACTTCAATATAAATTATTAAGAATAACACGAAAACTATTGGTCGGACCTTGATCTAATTTATATGGGACTACATGAGAAGCACCAGCTTTCCAATAAAAAAAGAATCATCGAAATCGGTTAACCCAGAAAAAAGTTATGAGGTAACACACATAAAAAAAACACAGTCGAATTGAGTACCTCCTCCTTTTTGAAGTCGGTTGAAAAAGGGAATAGAAAGAAACGCAACAACGTAACGGTCACCGACACGGCATAAGCTACAGCAACATTGCCGTAGCACTGTTATTCTGCCGGCACCTTGGACAAAATTCACAAGCAGTCATTACGGATTAGCCACTTGTATTTATATACTTTATAACACCGGCTTTATGTAAAAAACTAAACGAAAAAAATAGAAAACATACAAAAGAATACAAAAATATACGTACAGAGTCCATAACAATCTTATATCTTAAAGAGTTTTTTTAGTTTTGACGGGAACTTGACATACCGGCGGTTACTTCTATTTTATCGCTTTAATAATAGTTTGAAGTATATTTTGATATGTAAAAGTGATGTGACATTGTGTGTATGTTTTTATTACAGAATAAGGATGACAAACAAGCACACAGTCCACCTGATGGTAAGTGGATGCTGTGGCCCATAGACATCTACATTTATCCTCGATTACGAATCAAAATGCAGTTGCGTTGTCACCTGTGAGGACTAGATGGAATGCCTCGTTTCCAGTAAAAAGGCTCTCCGGTTCTCTACACTCACCATACGAAACACAGCAGTGTTAAGCTGCTATTTTATGCTGGTATTCTGTGAGAGCGTGGTCCTACCCCGGTTGAGCCGACCCATTCGTGCTGCAACCACAATATAGCTGCGGCATGGCTCTACCACGTAATAAAACGTAAACGTATGTGAACTATTAATGGAAACGACGAAGCGAGTGCTCCAATGTTGATATAAACTTCAAGTTATTTTGTTAGCTTAGGCGCTTTAAGAACTAGATACTGTCGTCAACATAGACTTAGAATATACTCTAGTATATCCTAAGTCTATGGTCGTCAACGCCTGTCCGCGGGGTTAAGCTGTCGTCAAATCTCCCAAAAAATCGCGTGACGCATCAGCTTTGTGAAGAAATTTTACGAAATATTTTAGAGGGTACTTTCCCGTTACTTGACACTTTTTATAGTTATAACTGTACGAGTCAATTACAAAAAAAAAAAAATTAAAACTTTCTTAAAACATTACTAAACTACGTAATTACTTAGTTAAATTAGGTATTCTATGGTACCATACCAATGAATTAGTTAGTTTTGTTTGCTAACCTACCACGAGGTGGATAGTGAAGGAAGACATTGTAATGAAACGTGCTCATAGATAGGCTGTAGATAGATTTGGTCGATTCGCACAGTATACCAGTGTGAAATGTTGTGTGTGTGTTTGGTTTTGTGGTGTGACGAGCAGCGGATGCCCTTTTAACTGGTAACAAGGCATTCCATTTTAGTCCTCAGGGGCGACAACACGTCTGCATTTTGATTCTTACTCTATGATAGAACTATGTGTCACATTAAATCATCACGTAGTTTATCACCATTAATAGAAGAACAAGTGGTAAAAATAAAAAATTTGTACAACCGACTTCAATATAAATAAAATGAAAACATCATCAATGTAGTCGAAGTAAATTAAATACGCATTATTAAGGATAACTCAAAAACTACTGGTCAGATCTTGATCAAATTTATATGAGACCACATGAGAAGTACCAGCTTTCAAATAAAAAAAGAATTATCAAAGTCGGTGCACCTAGAAAAAAGTACTGAGGTAACACACATAAAAAAACAGTCGAATTGAGTACCTCCTCCTTTTTTTGAAGTGGGTTAAAAATAATAACACATATTTTACGCGATTCAACGACCCCTCGCCTATAATACAAGCATTGTTATAGTTACGACCTTTCATTCGTTCGAACATTGAGCCCTGTTAATTTCAGTGAACAAACGTTCTTGAAAATCTCGAGTGATTCTGAATCCCGAGTGGATAAACCTGACCTTTTATTTAACCTCTAACCTTTACATTTTAGAGAGCTGAATTAAATGCAATTTGCGCAGTGTTTGCAAGGTAAAAATTACATTAATTATTGTTAAATTGTTTTCGTTAATACTGATGAGTATAATTTTATTAGTCTTTAACCTGTAAGCAAGCAGTCCGCTACCGACCATGATTCTCTCATAAGTGTCAAAATACTAAATTAAACACTTCTTGAAGGATATATTTTTATTCACTCATTCATTTCAGACTATCAGAAGTTCACAGCTAAACATAGTTCTCCCTCATATATTGTCTCATACGGGTATATTTGCCATGGTTGCCACGCTCAGAACCCACCCACGTGGGGTTGGCAACGGCAGTTTTTATTTATTTTTGTTTGTTCGTATTTTATGTACCGTTCATCAGATTGCGCTAAAACTTTGTCAACTTATTGCTTGCACTTGTGAGAAGGTTATAGGCATATTACAACTGACTTACAATAGGTGGCGCGCGTATCGTACCGACAAATTTATTTGAAAGTTATACATCACTCAACTTCAATGGTAAGTAGATGGTGTAACCTTTATACATCTACATTTATCATCGATTAAGAATTGAATTGTCTGATCTGCTGTCAGCCCTGAGGACTAAAATATCCTCGTTACTAGTAAAAAAAAAAATATCTGATTTTCGTCTCGCACTTTACATAACAAGTGGTAAAATTTAAAATTTTGTACAACCGACTTCAATATAAATAAAATGAGAACATCATCAATGTAGTCGAAGTCAATTAAATACGCATTATAAAGGATAACTCAAAAACTACTGGTCAGATATTGATCAAATTTATATGGGACCACATGAAAAGCACCAGATTTCAAATAAAAAAGAAAAATCAAAATCGGTTCGCCATAAAAAAAGTTATGAGGTAACACATATAAAAAATACCGTCGAATTGAGTACCTCCTCCTTTTTTTAAGTCGGTTGAGAACAATATAATTATGCCGTTATTTCACACTGGTATTCTAAGCGAAATAGAAAGACATTATTCAGTATGGATTACAAGAATGCTTGAATGAAACTACTTTAACGGATTTTATCGCGTTTAATTTACGGGGTAGACCATCGGTGCTGGATAGCACTCTAAAGACCGAGAGTTAAAAACAAGTTAAATTAAACGCGATAAAATTCGTAGAAGTAGTTTTAATTAATACTTGCGGCTCGTCCTGACTTCGCACGGGCAGGCTACATTAACGTGGTGTTATTTATTATACATATTTTTTAAAAGAGTTTCGGATAATATATCCCACTTCTGGTATTACTCACTATCTGTTCGTGAAGTTTCATTACAATCCGTTCAGTTATTCCGAAGATTAGCCCGAATAGACAAATAGACAAAAATCTTAATGGCATGGAAATAACCTCCTCAGCTCAAAAAAGTAAATTATTTCTATATTAAATACTAATTCTAATCTAAATCATAATTCTATAGAGTTCTAAAAATATTCAATTTTATATACAGGGTTATTTTTCAAAGAGTAGCCAAATTTTAAACTTAAGTTCAAATATATAAATAATGATATACCTACCGTTATTGCAATTATTGAAAATACGAGTAAACAAGGCTTCTACTTTGATTTGAAATTATCTCAAATTGAATGTGATTTATGGGCAACAACATTTTTGCCTACCGATCGACCCTTACGAATGTGTGCGTGCGCACTAAAATCAGTTAAAATAATGCATTACCACGCATTTTGAATTTAAAAGATAAAAAGGACAGAATGTTTGAGATTTCTTTTATTAATTTTTCTTTACCATTTGTCTATATTACTTATTCTGAACCTTTTCTGCAAATTTGGCCGGTTAATGCAAAATAACCCTGCATAATGTTCGCGTAAATATGGGAAATGATTATGTAAACAAGTTTACTTATTGAAAGTCATTTATGCTTTTACCACTGTTTAAAAAAAAACTTCTTTTCTGAAAAAAATCACCAAGAAACCCAGCCGGACTGTAAGCGAGCGTAGTCCATCCCAACGAATGGGTCGAATCGACCCATTCGTTCTGCAGTCATAATATAGCTGCAGCGTGTACATTACATTCATTCTATTTTTACTTTATTTGAAGGAATTGATACACAACATAAAAAAAACATTCAATGCTAAAGCCAATCAATTTTGCCGCAGTTTTGGCCTTCAATGGCATTATGCGGCATCTTGTTGTAGCGTAATGTGGGGCTCAACGCGAATTCAACTGAGGGGATCACGAGTCAAGGACAGGTCGGCTACTTGTGTGTTAAGTTCATTTATTATGCCTATGAAAATCAGCGACACAGATGTAAAAGTTAAAGTTATAGTCTGAACACGTACCACTGGTGCGCACAGGCCGCCTCACTTTTTCTGAGTAGGTTATAATCGTTAGCCTTCCATTCTTCTCCAGTGCGTGTTGACGCACCTCACATGTCCTCGAAATATTTTATCCATAAAATATGATGGCTTGTTCATGACGTTTTTCTTTATCACCGAGCACGTGGTTGATAGACAGATATGACAATGGTAGTTTAGGGTCTAAGTACGTACACTGTGAAATGGTCCCGGTACCACATGATGCTGAGGAACACAACGCTGTTAATTCTGTTAACGCCTGCACGGAAGATTCGTTTCAATTATTATATGGGGACACAGTGGGAAACAATAATGTAAAATTGAAGACTTAAGATATAATACTATTATTATATATATTGAACACGTTCAAGATTATCATATTTAAGTTTTCTTTATATTCCAAAACTTTTAAAGTAGAACATTTTGTTTTGTGTTCCATATGACAGTGAAATAAGAAATATGTACCTATATTGAATTGTTTTATTTGCGTGCACTGTACTGAAAACACTCATGTGACTTTATTCCAGACTGCAATATGTAGTTGATTATATTATGGTTAAGGATCAGAAAAGGAGAGATCCGAAATCAGGATAGTTAGAAATCGCTACACTTTCAAAATTTAAGTTCGAGAATTGTTATTAGATAAATTGGGAGAACATCATTCATATTTCTCTTATAAATTGACATTTATATATTTTGTATAATAAACGCTATATTATATGTACTATGTTTATATTTTTATTTTACTTATTGTATTTTTTCCTCGTTTATATTAGCTTCTTTTTACACCCTTTTTTTATCTCTGAACCACAGTAAGGTTGACTGATAAAGAATGCTTCGTGCATTGATTCCGCCATTATGTGTGGTTTCATAAATAAATAAATGGTACTTAGTCCTTCAACGCGTCTGTAAAGAGGGCATCCATGACGTTTCCTGCCACCAGGGGGGCGTATAATATTTGACAGATTTCATAGAGGGGAAGTTAATTTGTTCGGAAAATGTAAAGGTTAATGTTTCTTTCTGTACTATAGTTATATTTTATATTAATAAAATTCAAAATAAATAAACCAAACCACAGATATTCATAAAAGTAGAAAAATTAAAAAATAGTTAAAAATGTACAAAAAAATAAAGAGCAAACCACTGAGACATTGTTTTGTGTATTAATGTAATACTCTAGAAACTGATAAACTTTTATTAAAATTTACTTCTTAATTAAATGACATTGTGTAACAAAAAACTTTACCTCAGTATCAACTAGCGACATCTGGTGAGCAGAAAATTATTAGCCCACATTACGAGATTAACGTGTGAAATGTCGACTACGTGGCCTAAAAGTAACTAGTTACTACGTAGAGGCCCTAGGTTGAAATCCCAGTTGCAGTTAAGTTTTGTGCGAAAAAAACAAAATGTTGGCTCTCGGATTTGGATGTATGTGATTGACCATGTCTTTGACATAGCAACTAGGAATACCTTCAATTTTAAAAATTAAGTTTCATATGCAATACAGGTACACACATAGATACTTATTTAGCACATATAATTACAATTAAAAAATGTTGCACACGCATATATAATTTCCGATTATTACGGAAAACAGGACATTTTAGTGCCCTCTTCGCTTTTCCCGAACAAAAAATTTTAGTGCCCTGTTCAGTTTTCCGAAGTTTGGATTTAGATTTTTGGTTTTTCGTAATAGGAATTGTTACCCCGATACAAATCGGTTATCAAACAAAAGTAAAAAAAGTAATATTTGTTTCTGCTTTTGTAATCATTGTTGATTTAATTTTTTCTGGTAAGAAATTGAAATCATTTGTTGCAAATTTTTCAAATTTTATTTTCTCTGAAGACACATAGTGGACTTCGTCGTGAAAAGTCTTATAACACAAAACTGTTTACAAAGAAAGATAAAATATAAAAACTTTGATGAGAATTTGGTACCTACCTACCACGATCGCTCATCCGCCTGGGAACTGCCAAACGTGGCGTTTCGGAAAACTGTCTCTATTAAGAGAGAAGCTGTGTCCAACGATGACGTTTACAGGGTGATGAGGATTATTTTATATAATAATACAAAATTATTTACTATTATTACATTATTTAAACTTATTATTAAAATTATATTAGTTATTAAGCGCCTTTCGTAATTTTAAAGCAAATCTTTCATTCTGTTATTGATGCTAAAAGTACTCTTGTTAGAACTAACCAATCCTATTTTTATAATGTCTTCCAGACTAGCCATCTGCGCAGTACAGGATTACAGTACCCAAGTGTATGCGCCAGAACAGGTGCACTCTCTATTCCCTCACTCTCATAGTCCGATGGGACCGTAATCCGACACAATCGGAGAGGGATCAGGCGCAGAACCTACGGCTTTACGTGCTTTCCGAGGCACGAAAGTGAAAACACCGCTCCGCTTCCTGGCTCCGGTCTGTAACTGAAAATTTCTTGACAGGAAAACCCAATAACTGATTTTGGCCCGACCGGGATTCGACCTGAGGACCTCACGATCTGCAACCACGACCGCTAGACCAACGAGGCAGTCATGTTTTTATAGAGTAATGATGACAATTGACCTATATAAGTAAGGATGACAAATGCGCGCACAGTCCATTTGATCGTAAGTGGATATTGTGGTCCAGACATCTACATCTAACCTGGATTAATAATCATATACGGATGCGTTGTTATGTCAACACTGAGTAAAATGTGTCTCCTGTTCTCATCACTCGTCATACAAATTACATTTCACGATGCACTTTATTGCATTATATTTCACGTTGTAAAGAATATGTGTGAATATGTGTGTGTCAAGCCGACATTTGTGCTGCAGCATAATATGCAACAGCATCTATGCGCGTCATAAATATGAGACAGTTTATAGGGGAGGTCAATGTCAGCAGTGGACTTTTATAGGCTGTAATGGATGGGTAGATGGATGATTACGTTATTATTCTCACCAGACCAGGGTTTAGTACCCAAAAGACAGACATGAAGACTACTAAGCTACTCTCGACGCGTGCAATTATTTAAGTTGTAATTAACGTCGTCAAGTATTCATAAATTATAAAATATTTTCACATGCGTCCCAGTTCATGAAAGTTAACAAGCCTTTTAATTAGCAGCACAGCAAACTTTTAATTTTCTACGCATTTGAATTGCACTTGTACAGAACTCATGCGGACGCGAACAATGTAAGGGAAATTAGCTGGGTGCTAAAATTCAACTGAATTAATTTCTGATTTTAAATGTGGACAAGAAAAATCGAAACGTAAATAATAATAATAATGCAATATAAATGCTTTCTAACTAATCACAAGCCAATATTTGAAAATCTCATTACGATGTCGCATTGAAATTTGTAAAATCTCTACAAGCGCTAGCAAGCGTTTTTCTTTTATAGGATAGGGTGACAAACGAGCACACAGTCCACCTGATGGTAAGTGGTTGCTGTGACCCATAGACATCTACATCTATCTTCAATAAAGAATCAAAATGCAGATGCGTTGTCACCCGTGAGGACTAAGATGGAATGCCTCTTTTCCAGTAAAAAGGGTCTCCGGTTCTCTACACTCACCATACGAAACACAGCAGTGTTAAGCTGCTATTTTACGCTGGTATTCTGTGAGAGCGTGGTCCTTCCCCGGTCGAGCCGACCCATTCGTACTACAACTATACTACTAATATAGCTGCAGCATGGCTCTACCACGTAAAAAAACTTGACATTACAGACTCACTACCATAGAATACTATAATACATACACAATATAGTATTCTATACTCACTACCATATCATATTATGTAAACAAAATTATTTAACTATATCGTATAATATAAAATTTACTACAATATCGTATAATCTATACATATAATAAGTCTGAAAAATTGTGTGTTAACGATTCACGCAAAAACTACCGAAAGAAATCCTATGAAATTTTGTATGTAAGCAGGTAATGACCGTGTTATAACACGTAGGAAACTTTTTATCCGCTAACGGAAGAGTAAAAGGGTTATGTTTTTCCTTTTTTTTTTAAATTTACTGTCATTATGTCATCTGATGGTTCTATTAGTCGTAAAGAGGATTTAGCTATACGTATAATAAATCTATAGAAATGTGTGTGTGTGTGTGTGAAAATTAAACTTATCGCGCCACCAACCAGTAAGGGCAGAATAACGTCGGGCCAGCTAGTCTATGTATACATAGATGAAAAATGTCTGTCGGTAATATTTTAATATCTGGCTTCTATTAATATTATTTGCTTGCTATACGAGTACTATTAAGGCATAAATAACAATTTTTAAAATTTTGTCTGTCTGTCTAGTTGTCCGGGCTAATATTCGCAATGGCTAAACCGATTTTGATGAAACCTTACGAACAATAGAAAGCAATTTCCCGGAGGGATCTAGTGTAGTAATCTAGTAGTGTAATTGGTCCGCAAAACTAGAAGATTTTTATATAACGTGTTCCAGTTACATATTTTGCAAAATGTATATTTTAACAATGGGAAAAGTAATTAAATTTACTGGGAGGGAAATACAGAATTTTTGAAAATGACGTGATAAGTGATAATACTCATATAAATAAAGTAATATTTAGTTAGATATATAAATATTATAAGTTTATTATAATATTTATATATATAACTAAGGATATAATAGAATAGTGTGGTTACCGTGGCCCATAAACACACGCATATTAAGAATCAAAACACAGATGCGTTGTCACTCCTCGTTACTAGTAAACAGGGTATTTGGTTCTCTTCACTCACCCTACGAAACAGAGTAGCATTATGTTGTTATTAAACGCTGGTATTCCGTGACATCGTGTTGCAGTCGCTATATTATATTCACAGCAGGGCTCTACCACTTAAGACTTGATTTTTGTCACGTTTACTTGTTAAAACTGGCTCGACGCAGCATAAAGTATGTTATAAACCTTCATGGATGTAAAGAAAGCGGGAGAGGTGTGTCAGGATAGTGCCAAATGGAAGTCCGTAGTCTCTGCCTAACCCTATGGGTGACAGAAGAGTGAAGAGTGCGTGTTTAGGTTTTTTTTAAAACCTTCAACATGTTCCATTACATAAAATAATTTTAATATCTTCAATACTACCAACATTCTTTGTAAATAAGCTAAAGGAATTTGCTTTAATAAATAAAGCAAATTCTTCTTAAGGAATTTTTTGCCTTTATTTTGTTGTAAATAAAGCGCGAGGAAACGAGGCCTAAAGATTCTTAATAGGTTAATAATATGTAAGCCATTAAAATTCCAAGCCCGTTCTCGTAAAATATGCCCTCGTATATATTTTTCTTGCTATTTTCGGTAGTATATAAAAATGTTACGACTAAACAAAGAAAATTTTGTATTTTTCTAAATTACACGCAAAAAGGGGAATGTTGAACATATTAAAACCGTCAGACGGCAATGTTTCCAATATATTCACGAGTAGATAAGTATACTAATCAGAATATTCTTTTTTTATAAAGTGAAGTAATAAACGAACTTACAGTCCATCACATTACACAACCGAATGGTAAATTAGATTTAAAAAATTAAAAAAAAATTAAATTACTTGGTTGTTTTCATTATTATTACTTTTTATTATATTAAATTAAGTTTAAGTATTAAGTATTTGTTAAAGGAAAAATCTCTTGTATAAATAGACTTTTTATACTTTCTTTCTTTTATACGTAGAGGGAGGGCAGAGGGCTAAGTAGCCGGTAGACGACGAGGTTTGGTCACCCACATCCCTGGCTTGAGATGACTACGTAACACTGTCGATATTATGATACGTCGCTCTCTATATTGTCCTACGCGTCACAGTAGATATATTATATATAAAAACATGAAACACGTGACACATTTATTATATGAAACGTGAAGTCTACTAAATGAGTCATGGGTAGCACGGCGGAATATTTTGTGGTTCATTTACATTTACACCCTTTTAAAAATGAGAGGACAGAGAGAGATTGAGATTATTAGATGATAAAGTTTTCATCCTATTTTCTTAGTTATTTGTTATAATGCAGAGCCGTGGTAGCTCAGGGGCTAAGCGCTCGCTGTAAATTTTAATGTACGCGAGCTACCCGGGTTTGATCACCGCCGGCACCATTGAAATTGTTAATTGAAATTTTAATTTTTACCACGTGCCCGGCGGTGAAGGAAAACATCGCGAGGAAACCTGCATGTCCGAGAAATAACAAAAAAAATATTCCGAAGACGTGAAGTGCGCCAACACGCATTGGGGTAGCGCGGCGGACATTTCCTTGCCCTAAAACCCTCTCAGAAATGAGAGAAGGCCTGTGCCCAACAGTGGGACGTATACAGGCTATTACTTTAACTAACTTGTTATCATATCCTTTTAAACTTAGTCGTTTATATCCCTTAAGCAATTTTACTCGGTATTTCTTACTCTTATTTTTTTTTAGAATCATTAAGAATGCGCTGTTGACCTAGATACAGACTGCGGATGAGAGAAGTGTCGATACAAACCTCGCGTAAAAGATCATAGAGGGAACGTTACAAATTCTTCTCTATTTTCGCTAAAAAACGTAACCCCACTGCAGATTGATCGACTGCATAGGAAAAGAGTTTTACAGACGTTAATTGGAATAAACGCAGATAGATTACATTTGTAAATTTGTTTATCACGTTATTTTATAAAACAAAAACTTAACAGACGAATGTTCGGTAGTATTTTAGATAGTAGGTAATATTTTAGTAGAGTATTTTAGTAGTTTTAGGTAGTATTTTCGTAGAGACAATTTTCGCACGATGAAAGTATATTTGAGTGACCTAAAAATTGATCTGGACATAAATTGCACATAGCAAACATCCATGCACGTTCGGACAAAGAAGATATGTTGTTACCCATGAGGACCAAGTTGAAATACCTCATAGTCTGTAATTATATTTACTTTCTATACCTTTCAGACCAGATCACAGCAGTGCAAGGACTGCAATTTGGCGGCACAAACAGGTAAGAGGTTGGAATCTACCAAGACGTACCCCGAGGCAGAATAGGATTTCTACCGCCAAGTTAATTGCTATATAAGTGTAGCAATTAAGGCAAATTCTTCTTAATGAGAGGAGCAGTGAACGAATTGTCCAATTCGTGACTGACTGATAAGTAGTATTAACATATAACATAACATACATAAACACTTACGCCTGTCACCCAGAGGGGTAGGCAGAGACTACGGACTTCCATTTGGCACAATCCTAACACACCTCTCTCGCCTCTACATCCATATACCTACGCATATATGCTCGTCGGTTAAGGGTACTCTTAATCTGATCGATCTTCAATATGTCGTCAAATTGGTGGATATACTTTCGCCTAGAGCATCCCTTCCCGACTACTACTTCGTCACTCTTTCCTCGTTCATTCTTTCTACATGATCAAACCATCGAAGCATTCCTTTCTTAATCCTGGTTACAACATGAACTTGCAAACCACACTTTCCTCTTATCACACAATATCTCGCCCTGTCATTCAATTTCAGCCCTAACATACTATATGTATAAGTAACTCTTATGATCAATATAGTTGATTAATTATAATCATATAATTATACTAGCTGGCTGGGCAGACCTATCTTTCTACCCTTTCCAGTAGGTGGTGCGATAGGTGTCACTTCAAACACCCCGAACTTTATATAGAGCAAATAAGAAAAAATATCAGTAATCTATCGGATCCGACTTGGAGATTTGCTTTTTTGGCAAACATTACCAGTCATTTTGGTTCAAAATATAGACTTTGTTCATTACGTACGATTACGACAAAAAAGTTATGTGATATACTGGGTGGCGATTAGGTTATCACTGGAGTGACATGTAAAAGCGGCAACGGTGCGGCAGGTGCGCAGTGCTTACGCGGCATCGACATAGGTAATTATTTACCTACACTTTCCCATTCATAGGTAATTAGGCGAAAAACGAAAACATTAGTTGTGTATGTTCAAAGAACGTTATGTAGGATAAGTCTTTTCATTTAATGTGATAACTTTATCGCCACCTCGTATATAAAAAGATATATCTGTCTGTATATGTGTAATGCCAAATCGAAACATGTAAGAAAACCGAAACTTAAATAATAATAAAAATCTTTTCATTACTACTATTACTCTTACTAGACTATTTCAAAAAGCCTTTGGTGTAAGCTGTCGCACAGATCGATAAGTTAATATTACAGAGAGGGTGTCGTGAGATTGCAAATTCATTGTGTTCTTGGACAAAGTATAAACGACGGGTAAACAATTTCAACACTAGGAACGGCTCCGTGGCGCAGTAGGAATTACTTGCAGCGCTTAAAGGTCGCGGGTTTGAATCCCGCACGGAACATGTATTTGTATGGCCTACAAATAATTGTTCCGGGTCAGGATGTTTGTCCTTGTGAAATTTACGTCTGTAAAGCCCCCACGATACAGAAGAAAATTCTAGGGTGTTGGTAACGTTTTTTCTACAGAACAGAAAAAAAGGAAATTGACAGGTGCGTTGTAAAAGAGTAGACTTTTCTTAATCGCTGATGGAAGCCGTTTCACTAGAAAATTAATAAATTGCACTGTGGTGGACAGCTAAGCATCCAGGTGGTGTGGATGGATATCGCGATTTGTTCACGATGTGCGATATTGGAATTGGCGGCTGGAATTAATTAGAACAATTATTTTGAGTATTTAACTTTCATTGAAAATGAAAATTCATAATTCACAATCACATCAAAAATGGTTGCAATATCGCTTCGCAGCATCAGTAAATCGAGGGGATCAGAAAGAACTCGTTCGTCGAGCATTCGGGCCACTCTTTACTGGATTCGGTCAAATTAAAAGGAGCTGGCACTAGGATGTCCCGGCCGAGAGATAAAAACAGTATTCCATGTCAGGCCTAAAAGTTGCAAGCGGTTTGCCGGCATGAAATACCTTGCCATATGGAACACGCCAAGCCTTTTAGAGGCTAATTTAGTCTTATTACTTTAACTAGTGGTCTAAATTCAACCATAATCCATTAAAATTTTAGGTTTATACATTGAGCAAGCTTAATTTCACTTTCAACTGCACATTAATAATATATAAAACAGATATCTAATTTACATATTTTTTTTAATATTGCATGCCTTAAGTGTAAAGCGCGTAGGTATGTTCTACTAGCGCCTAAAAATCAAGATTCCAACGTTTTATCGCATAAAATCGTATCTAACAATCATATTGAACATATAAATGATATAAAAAAAAACACATTGTCAGAAAGATAAATGATTGTTGAACTTATTAATATTTTTTAAATCGACTAATTGCTATTTTTACTTTAAAAAAGTGGTTTTAGTGGCTTATGGTGTAGATTTATCAAGTCCGCATGGAGTGGTAAACACGATAACTTTTGAAAATATCAATTGTTTAACTCAATCTATTTTTTAATCTCTTCATCTATCATGTGGAAAGTCATGGAATGTAAATGGCAGTTTAATTTTTTTTTGTTTAGTTATAATTTTTGTCGGCGTAGAAATCCGGAAATTTTCGGTGTTTTAGCAGCCTTGTAATAATTTACTTTACTAAATAGACTGTCTCACTCACTCACTTCGGCGTCAACCGCCGTTGTGAGTGGATACTGTATCGGTTGTTTGCAGCGGCTCAAAAAGATCGCTGTACAAATACAAAATATTCGAAAAACCAAATTTTGTACATACTTGATTATTGTAATAATCAAAGATTTTTATTACAATATTTTAAAAGCACATAATAAATAATAGTACTACGTACTAAAAGTAAGTAGGATGTAATATTTATATTTAAATACGTCTTGGACTTTATGGAGTGACCTGAATGATGATACGATGATCATATGAGCATTATGAGTCGTGCACTTTTGGATTGTCCAAACTTTTTTTAATTGAAGTTTGACATAAAATTATCGGAAAATTGGAATTGTGTATTTAAACTACTTTAAAAAATTTACGTATAATCATGTTATACGTAATTTTTTAATGCGCTTAGGGCATGCACAATTGGATTTATCAATAGTTTTCTAAATATTTTGTATATTATTTTCTTTCCTTTTTTCCTCATCATTCACTCCACACAATATTGAAAAAGAACATTTGAAATCACACAAAATTCAAAGACCATTCAGTCAATTTGTTAGTACCTAATTATTTGATGGCAACGTTTTAAAATTTCTAGGCGACAATTTCTATTCTATGACCACAGATTATTAAGTGTTACATCAATTACATAGGTACTTGTGGCTTGTACGTTGGATAAAGTATAATTTGTCCAAAACTTATACTCTTTGACAAATTATCATACTTTGTGAAAGCGTACACTACTCTGAGACATTGGCAGTATGAACGTCAACAAACGACTTAACATGTCAAAGCAACAATTGTGTGTGAGCGTTTCTAGTTAGTTTGTGTGTGTGCTTTATATTGGCAGTATGAACTTAAACAATGTAGGTATGTTTTATTTTATTTTATGTAATTGTAACACATATTATGTATAAATTTTAACTTTCTGCACTCTTTCTTCATATTATTAAATTTAACTATGTGAAATTTCACACACCTCTGTGCGCAATATGGTTAAAAAGGGGTACAAAGTTTTTTCTTGACGTATAAACATACAGACTGATTATTTATTATATTATTAGCCTTTATAATTTTTTTTTTATAGAATAAGGGTGACAAACGAGCACACAGTGCACCTGATGGTAAGTGGCTGCTGTGGCCCATAGACATCTACAACTATCTTCGTTTTCGAATTTAAATGCAGATGCGTTACAACGCATCTGCATTTAAATACTATCTTACAAGACTAAGATAGAATGCCTCTTTTCCAGTAAAAAGGGTCTCCGGTTCTCTACACTCACCATACGAAACACAGCAGCATTAAGCTGCTATTTTACGCTGTTATTCTGTGAGAGCGTGGTCCTTCCCCGTTCGAGCCGACCCATTCGTGCTAAAACTATACTATTAATATAGCTGCAGCATGGCTCTACCACGTAATAAATTTGTTATTAAAATATCCATATGAGAGGAAAATACATTCAACATAAGTGTCACTGCTGGTCATATGTCTCCTCTCATGTCTGGGAGAGTTTTAGTTCAAGAAAAGTCAGCCGTACTACCCCAATGTGTATTGGGGAAGGCTTATTAACTAAAGTACATCATATACCGCATTTTGATTAAAAATCAAAATGCAGATGTTTTGTCACCCCTAAGGACTAAGATGGAATGCCTCGTTTCCAGTGAAAAGGGTCACCGATTCTTTACACTCACTATACGAAACACAGCAGCATTAAGCTGCTATTTACACTGGTATTCTGTGAGAGCGTGGTCCTTTCCCGGTCGAGCCAACCCATTCGTACTACAATCATAATATAGCTGCAGCGTGGCTCTATCACTTATAATTTGTATTTTTGCGCAAGTGTAGGTTGAAGTCGAGATTTGAATCTAGAATCGGCACCTCATTAGTACTCTCAAACTGTCTCGGCGTTATCATCGTACCACAATAGCGCAATCAGACAGAGCATGAACGGAAGCCTAGATCACGCTATGAAAGTTTCCAAACGACTCTGTATAAATATAACAAGTCTGTACTGTCATTAGGAGCATTGGTCGCTCCTTGTGCTGAACTCTTTTACCCGCGGGAGAACTTCCTTTCGCCTACCACGGCCAAAGCGGTTCGTCTTTATGAAGTTTCATAAACGGACTCGTGTAACAACATATTTACATTTTGAAAAAAATATCGTGTCCATTTGTTAAGGGTTCGAAACTATCGAGGACAACAGATTCAATGAAAGGAATTGATTGCTATACTGATTGATAACATATTACATAATACACCTTTTACCATTTTATTTTATTTACCCTTTTTCTCGAATACAATAAAACTGCAAACTTACAATGCTTTTGCTTAAAGCAATCTGAAAAACTCACTTTCGTATTTCTCAGCACGTTCGCTGGAAGTCATGATTTGCCAAACTGTGACAATGCGTAAAAATATTTATTTAACAAATTCTTTTCTAACAATATATTGATGAAATATAGCGCGGAGTCCTATTTTCGGCGTTAAATAAAAATTATAAATAATGGAGATAGAATTCCGGGAGTCGCGACTTTTTTATTGGAAATTTCCTCCTCTTTAAGGATCTTTATTCAAAAGTTCTTAAGTATTAATATTTTAACTAAAAACAAAATATATATTTTTTTCATCTTATTTTGTTAAAAACAATTGCAACTTTTATGTGCTAATAAATCCTCGAGATACATTTTTCTAGATGTTATTCGGAATCGAATGAGCTATCACACATATTTTTAGGAGCGGGAACAAGAATTTACACGTTATTGAACTTGTTGACTAGACTAAAAGCAATATAATACGAACTCGATACTCGTATGTAGTACCCGGTGATTTTCTGAGTTATTTAATGGAAAAGCTAGTCATACTAGGTGGAATTAATTGGAATCAAATGACGTGTGCATTTAACGCATAGACTACCGAAAGCTAGCCAATATAATATAGACAAATCAAGAACCTTCAAGACGTCTAAACGCTCAATTTTCTTCCACTATGTAAACAAAGATTATCACATAAATAATTCATTAATATAGAATTTTCAATATAATTTGAGTGTTGTGTACATTTGTGAATTCGGAGAATCAACTGGGACAAGTTGGAAAATTTTCTATTATAGTTATTAAGTAAATAAATAAATCCAGCCCATATACGTCCCTCTCGTTTCTGAGAGGGTTTTCAAGGCAAGGAAGTTTTTGCCGTGGCCCCATACGTGTGGGCGGACTACACGTGCCTTCGTTATATTTTTCATTTATTTTTGTATTGTTTTGCTTTCTATTTTAGCGCGGTAAACTTTCACACAAGACAGCTATAAAATTGATAATAGGTGGTAAAGGAAAATGTTGTAAGGAAACCTGCATGTCTATGAAATAAAAGATTTCTAGAACTAATTACAATCCCTCTCAAAAATGGAAGGAGGCCTGTGCAGTGTGAACACATTTTTCTCTGCGATTCTACTAAAATTATCGCCAAGTACAGACGGCGGGAAGCGACTTTGTTTTATACTATGTAGAGATACTGTCTCTATGTATATCCTTCACAACGGAACACAATATTGCAGGCACTGCTATATAGCTGCATAAATAGATAAAAGGGTAGTGTCTACACAGTCAGACTACTAGATATAAAAGAAGTCCTACCACCTGTATATAATCCTGTTCAAAACGTAGCATTATTAATGCTGTTCTTATAATGCACGATACGATTTGCTACTCGTATCGTCCGCTATTATTGTTTTCTTTTTTTAATTTTTTAAAAAACGTTACCCCACAGTAGAATTTTCTTCTGTATCGTGGAGACTGTTTACATACATTTCACAAGGACAAACATCCAGATCCGGAACAATTACTTGTAAGCCATACAAATATTTGTTCCGTGAGGGTTTCGAACCGCGGCCCTCAGCGCAGTAACCCATTGCTAAGTCACTGCGTGACGGAGCCGCCTTTGGTTCGACGGTTTTTAAACCGACTTCAAAAAAGGAGGAGGTTCTCAATTCGTCTGTATTTTTTTATGTGTGTTACCTCAGAACTTTTTTCTAGGTGAACCGATTTTGATATTTTTATTTGCTTCACATGTGGTCCCATATAAATTTTATCAAGATCTGACCAGTAGTTTTTGAGTTATCCTTAATAATGCGTATTTAATTGACTTAAACTACATTGATTATGTTCTCATTTTATTTAAAATATAGAAGTCAGTATTGAATTAAGTAATGGTGATAAACGTGCAAACAACCTGCTTGTAAAGTAAGTGTGTGCAGTGGCACATTGACACCTATCTTTAAATAAAATGCAGACTCGTTGTCACCCCAAGGGCTGAGACGATATCCTTTGTTGCCATTAAAAAAAGTCTCCAGTTTTCCACATTTACCATATGAAACTCGGCATTGTACTGCTGCTTAGCATCTACTTGCTATATCACGCTGGTTTTCTTTTCGAGCGTGGTCCTTCCCCGGTCGAGTCGATCCATTCGTGTTGCAGACAATACGCTGCAGTATAGACCTGACGTGGTACCTGATTCTTGACAGCACATGTATCTAGCAAACATTAAAATGCTGAGTTATGACTAAAGAGCAAAATTAAGGTTTATGAAGTTCTATTTATTTATTTATTACATGTACACAACAGTTTATATTCACTTTTGCATAAATATAAATACCTATATATACAAAGTTTTGACCTGGAATACAAATCTGCGTCTTAGATTTACACACAGTTGTAACATGTATTATACGTAAAACATATCTTTAAGAAAAAAAAAATAGTTTGACAATGTCATGATAAGATAGTATTTTTTTTATTTAGATATAACCATAGATAATTAAAAAAATAAGGTGGAGTTGACTTGAAGTAGTGAAACAGTCTACTGCGAAGTTTATTTATATTATTAGTAGCGGATACCCGGCGAGTGCTACTACGCTAAAAAAAGAAATACATTTATGTTTATTTGTTGTAAAAAAGGAAATTTTGTTAATTTTTTTTTAATATAGTGGCTAATGCATTATCTTAGTGGTCTTTTTTTTTTGTTCGGCCTTTGTAATAAAACTAGTTTGGGGCACATCGGTTGTATGGTTTCAAAGTCTATAACGGACATATTATGTAGATTTTTTTTGTGTTTTATGTGTATAGATAGATCGAAAATATTAATGTTAATGAGTCTGTCAAAATCATTATAAGAGCGACACATTTATGTTAAAGGATTGTAAAATGAAGTATTGTTCTTATATACATTTGTCGGCGTATAGATATTTGTTTTGTGGGTATTCCGATCTCAAGGGTATATAGAACACAATTACATAGTACAATTACAAGGTGTAAGGCATTCAATCTTAGTCCTTAAGGGCGACAATGCATCTAGTCTTATTATATGGAGTTGATCTTATAGTTTTTAATTATACTTGGCATATAAGCCCTTATAATTGCACTTCCCGGTCTTCAAAGACCTTACACATGGTTAATTTTGTTGTCCAAACGATACACGTTGCAAATTGTCAATGAGTTGCTGCTTGACGTACGTCAACTTCAAACAATTAATAATAATTATTGACGTTCAGTAATAATCCGTGTAGTGGTGTGGCGGTGTAAGAATATCCACTACCCCATATCATCCTGTGGGTGACGTAAGAGACGACAGAGGAAACAAAATTTAGCCTCGATAAAATTTATACAAACATAATATTTTATTTTAGATGTAAATTTTAATTTTATATAAGCTTAAAGTTATTATTGGCCGCTCGACTTTAAAGTATCAGAACGTGTTGAATAATAGACCATCCGTAACATGTCTTGTGGTGAAATATGCAAAGAATTACAAGTCAAATTATAAATTAGAACAAACTCAGAATAATAATTTTTGCCCTTTTTATGTTGGTGAAAATTCATTGCCCTCGTATAATTTTTAGCTGACTTTAATAAAGGAGGAGGTTCTGTATTTTCTTTTTTCAACCGCCTTCAAAAAAAGGAGGAGGTTCTCAATTCGACTGTATTTTTTTTATGTGTGTTACCTCACAACTTTTTTTCCCTAGGTGAATCGATTTTGATGATTCTTTTCGATGATTTATTGAAAGCTGATGCTTTTCATGTGGTCCCATATAAATTTGATCAAGATCTGACCAGTAGTTTTTGAGTTATCCTTAATAATGTATTTAATTGACTTCAACTACATTGATGGTGTTCTCATTTTATTTATATTGAAGTCGGTTGTACAAAATTTTTGAATGTGTGTTACTCGATATCTTCGTCCATTATGGGGTCTATTTTAAATTCAGAGGGATAAAGTTTTCAATGTGACGACATTCAAGCTTGGGATATACCTTTATCCACTCAAAAAGGACAAAAAATAAAAATCGATTACAAGGAACTAAAACGAATAAAATTCATTCACTCATTTAACACCAACTCAGGCACCGAATATAAACGTTTTTCTAACAAGAAAGCTTTGAGTTTTGCTTTAAATAAATTTGTTTTGTAAATCAATTCTTTGAAGTCGGTGGGTAACTTATTAAATAGCTCGACTGCTTGATAATTTGAACAATGTTTTACTATATTAAATTTTCATTCGTTCACTCAATCATCCATTTCGGGGCTTTAATTCTCCTATACAATATATCTTAGCATTTATTTCAAGAGCTATATAAATTATTTTAGCGGACTTCAAAAAAAACAATTCGACTGTATGTTTATTTTGTATGTATGTTACACGATATCTTCATCAATTGTGCACCGATTTTGATGATTATTTTTTTGTTAAATAGATTATACTTCAGGGGTGGTCCCATAAAAATTCCACCCCTGAGGGTGGAAAAATAGGGGATGAAGTTTAATGTAACTATTTAGACAACATTGAGTCTGTTACATCTTTGTCAATTTTCAACCGATTTTAAACCAACATATAATGGTACATGCACTTTGGTACATAAATGTATTTTTTATAAATTGTACACTCAGCTTACTGCTACTTATTGCATCCTAGCAGAGCTGTGAATCAGCGTCTTGATATAACAAAGTATATTGTGTAAATATGAGCTCAATCGGTCAAGTAGTTCAGAAGTTACACGATTACTAACAGACGCACCAACGATTATATAATATACTAGCGACCCGCCCCGGCTTCGCCTGGGTAGGATCTGTTAATATGGCGTTATTTAGATTTAAGATATTTAAAGGGCATTTTTTTAAATATCCAAGTTTTTCGGATAAAATATAGTCTAGATCACACCTGGCATTGCTCTGCATCTGTTTGTGAAGTTTCAATATAGTAGTGGCGCTCTATAGGGGATTTTGGGATTTTGGTACTGAAACTCATCAGATTAATAAGGGAATACTTTGCAACCTGTTGAGTACCTCCACCATACATAAGTCCTCTATGCAGGGTCGTGCGTCTAGGGCAGGGGAGCAGAATAGTAAAAAAATCGATTGTTAGATATCGAGCGCATCAGATTAAGGTAAGGTTGGTTAATTACGAGTATATTATGCTGAAAAGTGTGCATTTCAATAATCTGACGATATGAGGAGTGCGGGAGTGGAAAGTTACAAACTTGCAAAAAAAACTTCATTTCGACATTTTCGAGCGCGGTCGTTTTTTACTTTTTATTTGAAGGAAACAATTCTAGGATAACGGGAAAAAAATAATCTGCCGATTTCCACAAGCCGAAGTAAACTTTATTGAATATTTTTATAAATCGCCAATAAAGTTTAGTAAGTGCAGCTGCAGTGAAGCATGTATTCTCCATTCCGCGCCTCTCTTTCCCTTTCGCACTTGCTCTATATATTCTCTTTATATTCGACGTATGAACATGGAGATCAAAAAAAAAATTTAAAATAGATTCAAAATATGTTATTATTTTTATCTGAATATATATCATAATTAAATTAAATCGATTTTTTTATTTGCACGCTATTTTTCGTACGTTTTATTTGACAACATTCAGTGAATAAAAAGTGTTTTTTTTAAATATTCAGGTTAAGAAAATTCCTCCAGATAATCGTCAGATTATGGGTCAGCACATTTAGGATATCGGGTTGAAGTATTTTAAAATGACGATTTTCATAAAGCCACCGCAAGCTTGTGTGACGTCCGAATCGTCAGTCTTTTGGATGTGAGCATCTTTTGGGTTCACCTAACATCCCCTTTAAATATCTGACGCAGTCGAATGATTTTTTTTCCATCTTTTACCCTCTGCAACGGCCACCGCCGCCATGCAAACCGGCAGATTAACATACCTTCGTTATCAGAGAGACGTGGAGCATACACACCATCGATATCTGACGCGCTAGAATATTTCCATGTGACTGTTTTTTTAACATTTTTAAACCTATAGACGCTCCCGCTACCGTTGAAAGTTAATCATAAAACTTTTTTTTGTTTCTATCATCTAATCTTCAAAATCCAATAGGTCCCTACGACGCTCGAGTAAATCCTCATTTAGCATAGTGGGCACCTCTGCTATTACAATCAGTTGCCATTCAGAAGATCAGCCTGAACAGAATTTTTGGTTATTCATATTTTAATAGCATGCAAATATAGCCCCTTAGTTCAAAATAAGACAGTTATTTCAATACAGACAGACACTTTAATTTTATTTATATGTATATGTAAAAAATAAAATATTTTGTTATTTTCATACATCTATTTAGATGTTTTTCTGAGTTTTCCTTAATTATTTCCGATGGGCAATTGGAGAGGGTATAAAAATAAAAAACAAAAACTAAAATTTTGTTCATGTTGGTATGGCATTGGTCCCTTGGGAGAGAGGTAAAGCCCTAGTGTGGGATGCTACTTGTGTAGACACTTTGGCGGCCTCTCATCTCAGGGGTACCTCGTTTAGAGCCGGGGCGGCATCAGAGGCAGCTGAACTGAGTAAGTGGCGCAAATATGAGTCTCTGAGAGATGACTACATATTTGTGCCATTTGTTGTAGAGACTATCGGTCCGTGGGGTCCACGTGCGGTGAAGTTCCTAAAGGAACTCCATCGGCGGCTGGTCGTTGCTGCTGGTGACAAGAGGGCTGGTTCTTTTCTCGCTCAAAGGCTAAGTATAGCAAAGGCTAAGTATTCAGCGGGGAAACGCAGCCAGCGTTCTTGGCACGATACCGCGGGGAGTAGGACTGTATGATAATTTACTAGTTTTTTTTATTATAGTTTTAATATTGTATATAATAAAAGATTGTATATTATGTTATGTAAATAAATATAATTTTTAAAATTATATAATAATTTTTAAAACAACTTTTTATAAGATTCATGAAAATAATATCAGTATTAAATTTCACTGAAGAGCCTAGACTAATTAAGGCCATCAGTTCGAAAGCTAAATTGCTAGTGGGTGCATTAATTAAAAACTGTTTTCAACGTTGCACATGACGAGCTTTGGGCATACATTGATACGGCTTAATGATTCTGTGTATAATTACAATAAGTTAAAAATTACATAAAAGAAAACTAAAAAGAAAAAATATTTTCACGTAATTTAATAACTTCAGAAATTGGGGCTTAATTCTTCGACACACTATGTCTCAACATAGAGGGTTATGAAGCGATTAGTACGTACATCAAATTTAATGTCCTCGAAATATGTATTTAACTCTTCACAAATACAGGTTTCCTCGCGAGATTTCAATAAGTAATAAAGCGCGCGCGTGTGTGTGTGTGTTGTGCACGTGCGTTCGCGTACGTGCGTGTTTGTGTGTGTGTGTGTGTGTGTGTGTGTGTGTGTTGTTTGTGTGTGTGTGTGTGTGTGTGTGTGTGTGTGTGTATTACATATATTATGTTTTGCCATATTATGTCATTAAGTCCGCCGTTTGTACCTTTAATACAAAAAAGTGTTCATATTCTATATTTTCTTCACCGCCGAATACTTGGTGAAGTTGCGCTTAAAGGCTTATACTTTTTAGGTTATTAAATCGATTCACACACACTCCGCCACTTAGGTAATACCACGACCACACTCTTACCCATTTCTGCGACCAATAAGCAGTTCGTTCACTGCAGTGTTCCGGTCCAAACGAAACAAGTACAATTACAGGCTGTGAAGTCGGTGGGTAACTTATTAAATAGCTCGACTGCTTGATAATTTGAACAATGTTTTACTATATTAAATTTTCATTCGTTCACTCAATCATCCATTTCGGGGCTTTAATTCTCCTATACAATATATCTTAGCATTTATTTCAAGAGCTATATAAATTATTTTAGCGGACTTCAAAAAAAACAATTCGACTGTATGTTTATTTTGTATGTATGTTACACGATATCTTCATCAATTGTGCACCGATTTTGATGATTATATTTTGTTAAATAGATTATACTTCAGGGTGGTCCTATAAAATTCCACCCCTGAGGGTGGAAAAATAGGGGATGATGTTTAATGTAACTATTTAGACAACATTGAGTCTGTTACATCTTTGTCAATTTTCAACCGATTTTAAACCAACATATAATGGTACCTGCACTTTGGTACATAAATGTATTTTTTTTTTTAATTGTATACTCAGCTTACTGCTACTTGTTGCATCCTAGCAGAGCTGTGAATCAGCGTCTTGATATAACAAAGTATATTGTGTAAATATGAGCTCAATCGGTCAAGTAGTTCAGAAGTTACACGATTACTAACAGACGCACCAACGATTATATAATATACTAGCGACCCGCCCCGGCTTCGCCTGGGTAGGATCTGTTAATATGGCGTTATTTAGATTTAAGATATTTAAAGGGCATTTTTTTAAATATCCAAGATTTTCGGATAAAATATAGTCTAGATCACACCTGGCATTGGTCTTTGTGAAGTTTCAATATAGTAGTGGCGCTCTATAGGGGATTTTGGGATTTTGGTACTGAAACTCATCAGATTAATAAGGGAATACTTTGCAACCTGTTGAGTACCTCCACCATACATAAGTCCTCTATGCAGGGCCGTGCGTCTAGGGCAGGGGAGCAGAATAGTAAAAAAATCGATTGTTAGATATCGAGCGCATCAAATTAAGGTAAGGTTGGTTAATTACGAGTATATTATGCTGAAAAGTGTGCATTTCAATAATCTGACGATATGAGCGGGAGGTGCGGGAGTGGGAAAGTTACAAACTTGCAAAAAAAACTTCATTTCGACATTTTCGAGCGCGGTCGTTTTTTACTTTTTATTTGAAGGAAACAATTCTAGGATAACGGGAAAAAAATAATCTGCCGATTTCCACAAGCCGAAGTAAACTTTATTGAATATTTTTATTAATCGCCAATAAAGTTTAGTAAGTGCAGCTGCAGTGAAGCATGTATTCTCCATTCCGCGCCTCTCTTTCCCTTTCGCACTTTCTCTATATTATATTCTCTTTATATTCAACGGATGAACATGAAGATCAAAAAAAAAATTATTTAAAATAGATTCAAAATATATTATTATTTTTATCTGTATATCATAATTAAATAAAATTGTTTTTTTTTTTATTTGCACGCTATTTTTCGTACATTTTATTTGACAACATTCAGTGAATAATTTTTTTTCAGTGAATAAAAAGTGTTTTTTTTTAATATTCAGGTTAAGAAAACTCCTCCAGATAATCGTCAGATTATGGGTCAGCACATTTAGGATATCGGGTTGAAGTATTTCAAAATGACGATTTTCATTTTCATAAAGCCACCGCAAGCTTGTGTGACGTCCGAATCGTCAGTCTTTTGAATGTGAGCATCTTTTGGGTTCACCTAACATCCCCTTTAAATATCTGACGCAGTCGAATGATTTTTTTTCCATCTTTTACCCTCTCAAAACGGCCACCGCCGCCATGCAAAGCGGCAGATTAACATACCTCCGTTATCAGAGAGACGTGGAGCATATACACTATCGATATCTGACGCGCTAGCATATTTCCATGTGACTGTTTTTTTAACATTTTTTAACCTATAGACGCTCCCGCTACCGGTGAAAGTGTAACCATCATAAAACTTTTTTGTTTCTATCATCTAATCTTCAAAATCCAATAGGTCCCTACGACGCTCGAGTAAATCCTCATTTAGCATAGTGGGCACCTCTGCTATTACAATCAGTTAAGCCATTCAGAAGATTAGCCCGGACAGACAGACAATAATTTTTGGTTATTCATATTTTAATAGCATGCAAATATAGCCCCTTAGTTCAAAATAAGACAGTTATTTCAATACAGACAGACACTTTAATTTTATTTATATGTATATGTAAAAAATAAAATATTTTGTTTTTTGTCATACATCTATTTAGATGTTTTTCTGAGTTTTCCTTAATTATTTCCGATGGGCAATTGGAGAGGGTATAAAAATAAAAAACAAAAACTAAAATTTTGTTCATGTTGGTATGGCATTGGTCCCTTGGGAGAGAGGTAAAGCCCTAGTGTGGGATGCTACTTGTGTAGACACTTTGGCGGCCTCTCATCTCAGGGGTACCTCGTTTAGAGCCGGGGCGGCATCAGAGGCAGCTGAACTGAGTAAGTGGCGCAATATGAGTCTCTGAGAGATGACTACATATTTGTGCCATTTGTTGTAGAGACTATCGGTCCGTGGGGTCCACGTGCGGTGAAGTTCCTAAAGGAACCCATCGGCGGCTGGTCGTTGCTGCTGGTGACAAGAGGGCTGGTTCTTTCTCGCTCAAAGGCTAAGTATAGCAAAGGCTAAGTATTCAGCGGGAAACGCAGCCAGCGTTCTTGGCACGATACCGCGGGGAGTAGGACTGTATGATAATTTACTAGTTTTTTTATTATAGTTTTAATATTGTATATAATAAAAGATTGTATATTATGTTATGTAAATAAATATAATTTTTAAAATTATATAATAATTTTTAAAACAACTTTTTATAAGATTCATGAAAATAATATCAGTATTAAATTTCACTGAAGAGCCTAGACTAATTAAGGCCATCAGTTCGAAAGCTAAATTGCTAGTGGGTGCATTAATTAAAAACTGTTTTCAACGTTGCACATGACGAGCTTTGGGCATACATTGATACGGCTTAATGATTCTGTGTATAATTACAATAAGTTAAAAATTACATAAAAGAAAACTAAAAAGAAAAAATATTTTCACGTAATTTAATAACTTCAGAAATTGGGGCTTAATTCTTCGACACACTATGTCTCAACATAGAGGGTTATGAAGCGATTAGTACGTACATCAAATTTAATGTCCTCGAAATATGTATTTAACTCTTCACAAATACAGGTTTCCTCGCGAGATTTCAATAAGTAATAAAGCGCGCGTGTGTGTGTGTTGTGCACGTGCGTTCGCGTACGTGCGTGTTTGTGTGTGTGTGTGTGTGTGTGTGTGTGTGTGTGTGTGTGTGTGTGTGTGTGTGTGTGTGTGTGTGTGTGTGTGTGTGTATTACATATATTATGTTTTGCCATATTATGTCATTAAGTCCGCCGTTTGTACCTTTAATACAAAAAAGTGTTCATATTCTATATTTTCTTCACCGCCGAATACTTGGTGAAGTTGCGCTTAAAGGCTTATACTTTTTAGGTTATTAAATCGATTCACACACACTCCGCCACTTAGGTAATACCACGACCACACTCTTACTCATTTCTGCGACCAATAAGCAGTTCGTTCACTGCAGTGTTCCGGTCCAAACGAAATAGAGAACAAGTACAATTACAGGCTGTGAGACATTTCATCTTAGCCCTCAGCCTGTAGCCTTCTTTAATTGAAGTTGGTTGCAGGTGTCAATGGGCTGCAGACTTACCATGAGGTGGGGAGTCAAAATAAAGAAATCTATATAGTTTCAAAATACTCTTTAGCCAAATACATACTTTATTAAACTAAGTTTGTATAAAAAGGGTTATTATAATAGTAAAGAATTTATGGATGATAATAACCCCTGGGAATGAGGTGATCGCTACCGAGCTATTTCTAATTTGTTTTGTGTTTGTTAATTGTGTAACATGCATGATTGTAAGCTGTTATTTTTTTTAAAGTCCCGCTGGGTTTCTTGCTGGTTCTTCCCAGGACAGAGGTTTTTTTTTCGAACCAGTGGTAATTAAACAAAAGAGTGACTTTCAATAAGTATTATTTATAATCTGTATTGAATAAAAAAGTTTCTGTTTCTGTTTCTGTTACAGACTGGTCGTAACAGAAACAGAAATCAGAGACATCGTACCTGCCATTTTAAAATTACATCATGAAAAAATTCATGATGTAATTTCCCCACTTTCGGATCGGATTGGATTCTGACCGAATGGATTCATCAAATCTCGATTTTTACACTCGAGTAAAGTTGTATATCCTTTTTCCGCGCAATATAAAGTATGGCTACGCTTGATGATGAACAAATGTAAAACCCGAAAAATAAATATTATTCTGATCAAAGATTATACATATATTACGTTTTAGTTCTATTATAGGATGACTGAGGTTAATAATCATATCCACACGCTTTTTTTCATATTGTAGTGTCTACAATAGCTTTTAACAAGTGTCATTATCGAGTTGTATCTCAGAGTAATTACATCCATGTATGTATATAATTATTCTAACAGTTGCTTGAAAGGTTTGAAGTTTTTTTTTTATTATTCTAAGCCAGCGCTTGATTACTATCCCACCTGATGGTAAGAGGTGATGCAGCCAAAGATGGTGAAGCGCACTGACTTAACAAAAGCCTATTCACTCTTGTCTTGAAGACATCTACATTGTAATCGGATGGAAAGACAGATGCTGGCAACGTATTCCACACCTTTGCTATTTACATGACGACATATCTCTCGTTTGGTCGAATTCACACCAAATCTTAAAAATATCGTATATTACGACGAACTTACAGTCTATCTGATGGTAATTGACTGTAGTTCATGGATACCTTTTTTTACATGGGGAAAAGCCTACGCATACACGCCTCGCGGGGGCAAGAACGGATAATGTTGGACTCGCACCAACTAATTTCCTATGGTGTGTGAACGCTTTTGTACACATCCGCGGCCTCATGGCAGCTCCTCCTTGAGAGAGGACAGCTCTTCTACCTTCTCATTCTCAAGTAAGGCGCACTAGAATACAAGGCGTGCCTACCTTCGCGGCCTCCAACTTTACCTGCGCAACGGGCACTTCCACGTCCGATACGCGGAGGCCATGGGGGCAGGAAAAACGAGCATTCAGAAGCACCGGTCTTCATGAACCCAGCGGCAGATCTGGTCTATGGCTCCACCGTCAACCAAATTTCGGCCTCGGATGGTAGATAGGGAGAGCAGTGCCTCGCAATATCGACACTCCTCTCCCCCCGCGACCCCACCGTGATGGTGGACCAGCTCCAATTCAAGTTAATAAAATAATAATAGATACTATACATCAAAATAATATTTATTTGATTTGATAAAATTGATTTCCTTGATTTTTTTATTAAAAGTTAAAGGGAGAATAATTAAAATTAAAATAGATATTACTAATCTTTTGTTTAGAGTGGCAACCCCTGGAATAAGTTTGTAAAATATTAGCTCCCAATAAAATTTAAGTTTAATTATTATAAATCATTAATATCCAACTCAATTTTGTATTGCAATTGTTAATTGTATTCAAATTATACTGTGTATTAAGTAAAACGTAAGTTACATACCTAAATATACTATATTTAAACGTTCGGATTTTAAGTGACAGGTAACGTACATATTGTTTGAATATTACATATTGTAATTCTTGTTATCCTTCTTACAACATAAATGTTCAGTTCGGTTTTACATTTTTTAATCTTTTCTTGAGCGTTTTATTTAAGATCTACAAATACAACCTAACACCTTAACTTCTTGACTTTATTTACACTGCTACTTCTGTATTCAGTAGAAGTTCTAGTTTTAACATTTTTAACTAATAAATACATAGCAAAATGAATACTCGTAATGCCAAGACGCGCCAGCTTGAGACCCAGCTCCAGCTCGCGCTTCAGGAACTAAAGGTGTGCAAGGAGCAGTGAGAAATATTACTAAAAGAAAGGGATGACAATGAAAAAGAAATAGTTGAAATAATTAAAAAGAATACACAATTAAAGTGTGACATGGCAATGTTACACACAGATTATCTTAATGTAATAAAAGAAAGAGACCAGCTTCAGGGAACGGTCAATGAGTTTGATCAATGCAGCAAGGAATATGAGGAAGCTTTCAAATTCATTGCTGCATTGCAATTACAATTGAATGAAGCCCAAGGGCAAATTTTATAATTTAACAATAATTTAGACAACTTAGCAGCCTCCAAAACTCAGAGTCTGTTCCATGAACTTGTAGAATGCGCAACCTCTCAAGCATCCTCAAAATTGTTACAAACATCGTCAACAGTGGATTTTACAGGTGAGAGAAGAATCGCTTGCAGTAACAATAAATTAAAGAAATACATTAATATTAATAAATACATTAATAAATTGCATTAAAACATAAAAAATAAAATAAGTATTAAAATTATGTTAAGTTATGTAAAGAAAAACAAGAATTAATTAATAAGGTCAAAATATATTCAATTGAGGTGGATAGCATTAGGAAAAGTTATGAGACTGACATGGAATATATCTTAATTCAGAAATTTCTTCACTTCATAATGCTCTACAAGTTATGACAAATAAATATAAATCAGCTCAAAATTAAATAAAGGAACATATACTGGCCATGAACGAACTGGTGACACTGTGTAAATATAATGAGGAACGTTTTGAGTCATTAGTAAAACAACAGTGTGAGTGTCAGCACTCATTACCGGTTACTTCAGGTACGGTATGTGTTAATAATATGAACAAAAATAACCCCTCTCCTATTAAACTCCATGACAGTTCCAGAACAATAAATAATTTGAATAACCTAAATGTTAGCAAAAATAATATTGTTGTGTACAGTGATGATATAGGTAAAGACTTAGGCTTAGTATTAAATAACTGTCTAAAGGAACAACAAATTACTAATTATTGTATGCCTGGAGCAACATTTAGCCAAATTGTAAATAAAATTGTAATAAGTAGGACTACCTAATAGTATATTAATACTTCTTATTGGGAGAAGAGGCAATGTGAATAAAAAACAATTATTGGAACATATTGAAATTCTAAATAATTGAAATGTTCACAAGATTGTTTTGTTTACATTGCCTTACTTATGGGGTCTGCCACAAGAAAATAAATTAAGACATGACTTAAATATCCAAATGAATAATTTAATATGCAATGATAATGTAAAACTGACATATAATTGTAATAGTTATAAATTTCATTTTATTGACTTAAATAATTTAAGAAGTTTTTGACAAGAGATAGGTATTACATATCAAAGTATAGTTTAAGACTGGTAGCAAATACGTATTATTTATTATTCTTATTATTTATATTTTAACTCAGCCAATGATTTGGCTACCTTGACACCTGCTTCTATTGAGCAACAAAATAATCTTACATTTGATTGGGAACCAGTTCCAAGTAATTTAAATTAGGTAATAAGACAATAGAGGTAATCTCTAGCAAAGATAATTTAAATAGCTTAGAATACAGCTTACCAATACATAATTGTGTAATTTCACAAAATAGCAATAATAAAACTGTATCAACCTGGTGCATCAAAATATACAAGGTATGTTAAGCAAAGAATTAGAAATTGAATTATTTTAAATAATAACAATATACATATTTTATGTATAATATACATAATACTTGTATCGATTCTGGTGTGTTTCTGATTTAATGAAATATAGTAAAGTAATACCTTTATTTAAATCTGATAGTACATTGAACCCCGCTAATTTTAGACCTATTTTGTACTATCAACTCTCAGTAAAATTTTTGAAAAGATAATTTTAAATCAATCGTAATTTTTTAATACAAACAAATTACTTCATAAAACTAATTTGGTTTTACAAGGGTCGCTTGACGTCTGACGCCAGTGTTGAGCTTATGAAATATATTTTAATGCCTGGGAGAATTCACAAGATGCCTTAGGTATTTTTGTGATCTTTCCAAGGCTTTCGATTGTGTTCATCATGAGACATTAATCAGGAAACCACAACATTACGGTGTAAAAAATTTGGCGCTTAGACTTATTATTTCATATTTAAGTAAGAGAACTCAAAAAGTCGTGATCAATGGTAAAGGTTCCTCCGGATCGGTAGTATCAATGGGCGTTCCTCAGGGTTCGATTCTTGGCCAGTTCCTGTTCTTAATCTATATTAATGACTTACCTTATCTTGTAGGGTACAATCACGATATAGTATTATTTGCTGATGATACCTCTTTAATTTTCAAACTCAAACGTCAGTCAATTAATTATGACGGTGTAAATAATGCTCTATCGAAATTAGTACATTGGTTTAACGCCAACAATTGCTCTTAAGCGGCAATAAGACAAAATGTAATAAATTTACAATACCTAATGTAAAACATTCGAATACCAATGTGCCTTAATGGGGAGGAGTTGAGTCTGTGGATACCACTGTTTTTCTTGGTATTACTATTGACGCGAAACTCAATGGGGATATCTAAATTAGCAAGTAGACTTAGTTCTGCACCATATGCTGTAAGAAAGATTAGAAGTCTCACAGATGTCTGTGGAATTTTGCTATGGGGTAATGCGACTGATATTGAAGCCATATTTGTTTTGTAAAGAGAGTCACGCGTGATTTATAACTTAAATTGTAAAGAGTCCCTCAGAGAAAATTTAAGAAATAAACATATTAACTTTGGCATCGCAATATATTTATGAAAATGTAATGTATGTATACAAAAACATAAATAGCTTTAATAAGAATAAGGATCTCCATACTTTAAACACTAGGAAAATATATAAGTTTGTAATGCCAGTTACTAGACTCCACAGAATCAGTAATTCATTTATGGGGCAATGTATACGCTTTACAACAAAATCCCAGATCATGTTCAAAGTTTGTCAATAAACAAGTTTAAAAGTTTTATTAAAGATAAACTGTACAAAAAGGGTTATTATAATATCAAGAAATACATGAATGAAAATAACCCCTGGGAATAAGGTGATCGCCACCATGCTGGTTCTATGAAAATTCATTTAAAAATTGTATAAACAAAATTATTGTTAAGTGAAATATGTTTAAAAAAAAGTCCCGCTGGGTTTCTTGCTGATTCTTTCCAGGACAGAGGTATTTTCCGAACCAGTGGTAATAAAAAATGACTTTCAATAAGTATTATGTAATAATCAATATTGAATAAAAAATCATTCTATTCTATTCTAAAGCAATCATCATCATCATCATCATTACAGCCTTTCACAAGTCCACTGCTGAACATAGGCTTCCCCCAAGTTATGCCACAAAGCACGGTCCTGAGCCACCTGCATCCATCGACTGCCTGTATGTCTTACCAGGTCGTCACTTCATCTAGTGCTTCACTGCTGGCCGTATGAAGACGTTCAAGGTCGCTCAGCGAGCTACGGAGAGGGCTATGCTTGGGGTTTCTTTGCGTGATAAACTTAGGAATGAGGATATCCGCAGTAGAACCAGAGTGACCGATATAGCCCAACGGATTAGTAAGCTGAAGTGGCAATGGGCCGGCCATATAAGAACCGACAACCGATGGGGAAAAAAGGTTCTCGAGTGGCAGCCTCGTACTGGTAGGCGAAGTGTAGGGCGACTAAAGCCTATAATAAAATAACTCTTCCTAATTTATTAGGAATAGACCGTAGAATTGCATAAGCATCAACGGTGCGGCTCCGCCAGAATCGCGGAGGATAGGTCGAGTGGCGCATCGCAATACCAAAACTCCTCTTCCCCCGCGACTCCACCTCGGCTGTGGCGGTAGACGGAGACGACATCTCTCTCTCCGCACTCATTCAACACACATCCGAAGTGGGCTAACTGGGCAAAACTGAATTGACAAACGAACTTACAATCTACCTGATTGTAAGTGGCTACTGCGGTCCATGGACACCTGTAGCCATGTCACCTCCAAGAACTAAGATGTAATTAATACCTGTAATTTTACTGCATCTTCATACTCTTCAGACCGGAACACAGCAGCGCAAGCCCAGCTATTTGGGCGCAGTAATAGGTAAAAGTGTGATACCTACCCAGACGGATATGTAGTGCGATTAAACAATTTCACAATTTACGTGGGAAGCCATTTCTTATATTGATGTCTTAAAAGTGCGTAATATATCAGAATCTATACTGATATGACCATTGAAAATTGTAGTCGTAATATTTAATTCAATTTTTTTTTTTACTTATTATAAGCCAGTGCTTGACCACAATCCCACCTGGTGGTAAGTTGTGATGCAGCCCTAGATGGTAAATCGCACTGTCTTAGCGTAACAAAAGCCTATTCACTCTTACCTTGAAGACGCCCAGATTGTATTCGAACGGAAAGATAGACGCCGGCAAATTATTCCACTCCTTTGCTGTACGCATTACAAAAGTCGAAGCAAACCGTTTTTTTTTATAGGAGAGGGGCAACGAGCATGCGGCTCACCTGATGGGGTGATCACCGCCGCCCATGAACAACTGCAACACCAGGGAACCAGAGGAATTGCAGATGCGTTGCCGGCCTTTAAAAGGAGGCCTTTTTTTGAAGGTCCCTGTCGTATCGGTCCGAAAAACGCTGGTGGTAAACTATTCAATAAGGAAGTTGTGCGAGGAAGAAAACATCTTCTAAATCGCACAGTGGTGGACCGCCAATCATCCAGATGGTGGATGGTATCGGGAGTTCTGCCGCGATGTGCGTTCGTGAAATGTGGCGGCTGGGATTAATCCGAACAATTCCTCAGAGCACTCCCGTGGTAAATGCGAAAGAAAATGCAAAGAGATGCAACATCTCTTCGCAGCGCCAATGAATCGAGCCGATCGAAAGGACTCGGTCGTCGACGATTCGAGCTGCCTGCTGGATGCGGTCAAGGGAAGGAGCTGGCACTGGGGAGCCCCAGCCAGAGATAGGAACAGTATTCATGTGAGGCCGAACCTGCGCCTTGTAAAGTTGCAGGCGTTGTGCCGGCATGAAATACTGTCCCACTCTGCTGAGCACGCCAAGCTTTTAGAGGCCAATTGGCCTCTTCCGTGACCGCGAAACTGCACGTCACTGATATGTCGACGCCGAGGATTCCGATACTGGCTGAGGCAACAAGGAAGTGCCTGAAACTGAGGAGATACGACAAAGGGGTTCTTTAGCGGTAAACGCGCAAACTTGTGTCTTCTGAGGATTAAACTGGACTAGATTTAATCGTTCCAATCCGAGACTTTGTTCAGCAAAGACTCGACTTCAGACAAGTTTGTTCCGGTCGGCGACGTTTTCCGAGAAATATTGGTACGCACAGGTATTTCCGCATAGCAATGAATGTTACAGATTTGCAACATATCATTGATATGCAGAAGAAACAAGCGTTGGTGATAGCACGCAGCCTTGTGAACACCAGCGTTAATAGGTTTGTAGTTGGAGCATGCACCGTCTACAACGACCTTGATGTCCGATCTGCAGCTGGTGATCCAATTGCACAATTTCGGAAGCCTAGGAAGGAGCTTGTAAGAAGCGCTTTGTGCCAAACCCGATCGAAAGCCTCGCAATGTCCAAACTAACGGCCAATGCCCCTTGACCTACTGCCTCCGCCCATCTATGAGTCAGTAGACCAGAAGATCACCAGCTAATTGACCCCGACGAAAACCGCATTGGCGGTCACTAATCAGCTGGCGATCCTCATGGTACCGCATGAGCTGGCAGCTTATAACGGATTCCATTATTTTGGAGAACAAGGGGTGATGGCGATAGGCCTGTAGTTGGACGGGTCTGAGCGGTCGCCTTTTTTAGGGATCAGTTGGACAAAGGCTGTCCTCCATGATTTTGGGACTATGCCTAGGGAGTAGGAGTACCGGAAAAGACGCGTTAGGACCGGTGTCAACTCTGGAGCACTCGTCCTCAGCACAATTGGGGGGATTCCGTCAGGCCCACTCGACTTGTGGATGTCCAGGGAGAGGAGTGCTTTGTGAACCGAGCGCTGTGAGAACCGAACATCCGGCATGGAGCACTCACACCGCGGGATGGCCGGGTGTGTTCTCCTGTCATCAAGAGTCGAGTTGGACGCAAAAGTGAACCTAAAAGGTCGGCTTTCTCTTTTGCGGCGTGGGCCAGTGAGTCGTCCTCCCTGTGCAGAGATGGTAGTGATGGCTTACAGAAATTCCTTGGACAGCCTTGGCGAGAGACCAGAATGCACGGGTTCCTGAAGGAAGGCGAACTAGTTTCTCGCCAATTCTGCCTATGCTCTGACTTTGCCTTGGCACAACACTTTTGAAGGACCTGGAGGCGAAGTTATACTTCTTTTTAAGCATGCTGGTGTTTACATCCCGAGCCGCCGAAGCCTCAGCCCAGGCCTGATAGCACCCTGCTTATTGCGTAATGCAGTCTTACAGGAGCGAACAAACCAGGCTGCGATCTGCCTGATGGGTACCACAGATGATGGAATAAATAGTTCCATTCCTGTAACACCACATCAGTGACAGAGTCAGCAACAGCGCTGGGATCATCCGACGAGAAGCAAACCCGCCCCCATGGGTAGGATGCAAAGAAAGACCGCATTCCGTCCCAATCCGCCGACCTGTAATGCCAAACACGGCGGCAACCTGCAGAACGCGACCGCGAGGGGAGCGTGAGTGGCACCACACTCCGGATCAGACAATGGTCCAAAGAGCCGAGAGGGGCATCGACGGAAACCTGATATCCGTCCGGATGAGAGGTCAGCAGAAGGTCCAACAGGAAAGGTGTATGATCCTTCACATCTGGAATCCGCGTAGGCGAAGTAACCAGCTGTGTCAGACCATATGCCAAGGCAAAGTCATAAACAGATCTCCCCGCGATCGGTTAAACGTGAACCAAGCCATTCGGCGTGGTGGGCGTTAAAATCGCCAGGATCACGATCTCTGCGGATGGGACCTGTTGTAGCAAAATCTGTAGCCATATGGACGTGGTCGATGAGTCGGTCTGTTTCGGCATTACCGCTATGGGACCTATAGAGGCACCCGTAGACGCGCGGATGGTCGTCGCTATCTACGCGTAGCCAAAGGATGGACAGGTCCGAACCTTCAAGACTGCCGAGGCGTCGAGAACAGATGTCCTCTCTGACGTATACGCAAACTCCAGCCCGAGGCACAAAGTGTTCAATTTGTACCCCGGGTAGGAGAGATACGAAGTATCAGCCGGAGGACACCTGCGTCTCGGTCAGAAACAGGCCGGCTTCGCCGTCTCGAGATGGTAGTGGACGGCGTTTGGGTTCGAGTGAAGTCCTGATGTTGCAGAAATCCACGGATAGCGTGGCAGGGTCACCTTGGTCTTGTTGCTCCGCACCCCGAGCAGTATTAGTCGCAAGCGGAATTTTGCCCCCAGAATACGCGGGCAGCCTGAGCACCCACGCTCAGGGTGGAGTAGCATGGTCGTGGATGCTCAGCGAGGTTCTCAGGGTGCTGGTACCCTCCTGGGGTAGTCTAAAATTTTATTTCGCTACCATGTTGATGGGGAGAATAGGCCTCCGGTCACCTGCACTCACCAGACGAAACGCAAAAGCAGAGCTTCCACTTCACGCCGGTATTCTGTGAGGTCGTGGTACTAACCCGCTCGAGCCGGCCCATACGTGCAACAGCAAAAGCTGCTGCGTGGCTCTACCGTTAATAGAATTTGGTTCTAATGCGTGGAATATCGACAACAAAGGGTTGAAGACCCGCCGACCGCCTGGTCGTCCGATGGTGGAAAGGAGAGGGAGGAATTAAAGCGTGTAATTCCTGCGCACACTCACCGAAGTGCATCCTATATAATACCGAGAGATTGGCTACTCTGAGCTGTGTTGTTGCGAAATTTAAAACTAAAATTTTGCAACAACACTTCGTTGTGCCGTTACATAACATTAAAATTTTAATTATTTCTCTTTATAGAATAGAATTTACCGTGTAGAGGCGGTGTAAGAATATCCACTACCCTATTTTATCCCGTGGGTGTCGTAAAAGGGGACAGAGGACAACATATCAGGAGATGGGGAGCAGCGCCTTCCTAATAACGACTAAAACTAAAATACTGCGGTTGCCAACCCGCTTGCCAAGCGTAACAATGGCAAACATCCCCCCTATGAAGCAAAGTATGCGGGAGGCCTATGTTCAGCAGTGGACTTCAGTAAGCTGTAACGGTTTATAGAATAGAATAATATAGAACAGAATATTTTAATTCAATATAGCTTAATACACGCAATACTTACTGATAGTAAATTTTTATTAACGTGTGGTTTCGAATATTTTAATTTATAATTTTGTCTAACTATGGAAGTTAAGAAGAAATATTTTCCGAACTAGTTCCCAGATAGTAAGCAAAAACGTACAAAAAGGGTAACAAGTGGTATAATTAAGACATTTGTACAACCGACTTCAATATAAATAAAATGAGAACAACATCGATGTAGTCGAAGTTAATTAAATTCGCATTATTAAGGATAGCTCAAAAACTACTGGTCAGATCTGATCAAATTTATATGGGACCACATGAGAAGCACCAGCTTTAAAACAAAAAAAGAATCGTCATAATCGGTTCACCTAAAAAACACATAAAAAAACAGTCGAATTGAGAACCTCCTCCTTTTTTCGAAGTCGATTGAAAAAAGTGTGGAAGTTATTGTGTACACTATTATTATACGTGTCATTCTTATTTTACTTAAGTAGGTTAAATAGTAGTATACTCATGCAGCCTCGGCGGTGCAACGTTACAAGAAAACGTGACGTTTTTTATTTTTAATACCGTAATACATTTCTCCACTACGTCGACAAAAAGTTTCACTTCACTAAAAAATTTTAAGAAACATTTTCTACCTTATTATTATGTTTTTATGGCTTAAACATAATTTTAAGCAATGATTCACGCATTTCTTTGAACTTGAAGCCCTAAAATTTATCTAATCTAAATACACGCTAAAGTACGTTATATTCTACGTTATATTTCTGCGGATAACTGTTTAAGTCAGATACATGACAAGCTCAGAAACCCCACAGGGACCTGTGCAATGCAACACGCAATACAATGATCAATGACAGGTCGCGCGTGCAGACTGAGAGGATCTAGCTAAAGTGGGTACGCAGTAATCTACGTAGTACATATTCGCGTTAACATAAGAAATCGTTTTGTGATAAGGTCTTCCAGATATATACAAGATGGGCCAAATTAAGAGTACCACAACAAAGTTAAGTGTACAACGAGTATGCTTGCATAGACGCAAAAATAAATGGACGTGAAGGAAGGAGTGAGAGAGGTGTCAGGATCGTGCTAAATGGAAGTCCTTAGTATCTACCTATCCCTTTGGGTAATGGGCGCGAAAGTATGAATGATTTTTTTATATTTAAAAGTGAAACGTCATCATCATCATCATTGTCATCATCACAGTCTATTGAATCCCACTGATGAACATAGGTTTTTTTTCTTTGTTTGCTCTTAATTTTGAGTTGTTGTCGAAAAGATGCAACTGCCCATCTCCTGTTCAACTATGGGAGGCCTATGTTCAATAGTGGGCTTTTGATAGGCTGTAGTGATCAAAATAGAAATCGCTTAGTTCAGCCATTAAAATAGCATGCAAAGAAAAAAATATTATAAATATATCTTACGATAGAATAACAAGATAAAGTACTATATTATGCTTGTCACAAAATCCCATTTACGATAACCGAATTTTCATTCAATTGTTCCGAAATTGAAAATGACGGACGAAAAAATTCCCGTTGAAGCTTACACCGTAATTCAGTTTTATGAAAATTATAATTAAATTACTAATAATAAAATATTTTTAAAGTGATATTTTATAATGAATATCGCCTCTTTAAAGTACATTATAACCCTGAATTCTTACATCGCCGTACCGTGTAATGGCGGTGTAAGAATATCCCCTACCCCATATCCTCCCGTGGGTCGCCGCCGAGAAGCCGTAGCATCTTTTTGATAACAACTCAAAATTAATAAAAAATTGTGGTTGCCAACCTTACTGCCCAGCGTGGCGACTTTGCTAAAATCCCCACTATGAGATAATCTATAGGCCTATGTTCAGTAGTGGACTTTTATAGGCTGTAATGGATGGATCACGATCATCATTACACATAGGCTTCCCTCAAAGAATGCCACAAATCACGGTTCTGAGCTCCTAAGCCACCTGCATTCATCATCTGCCTGCATCCCTTCATTCCATCTAGTGGGGGCCGTGACGGGACCTTTCTTTCCATCGGTTGTCGGTTCTTCAAGCACTATTTCCGGTCCATTGCCACTCCAGTATACCAATCCGTTGGGTTATGTCGGTTACTCTATTCTACTGCGGATATTCTCAATTATAAGTCTATCACGCAGAGAGAGAGAGAGAGAGAGTGGGACGAAATAAAACATTATTTTGTGCGCAATATAGGAACTTACACATAAATTAATAATTCTAAACTTAAAATGTTTTATTAAAAACTAGCTGGTACACGGCACGTGCAGCCGCAGAAGATATAATTGTGAAAATATTGTTTTAAATTTGGAAGAATTATATTAATTAATTAGGAATGACATTGAAATTGAATGATATTATACAACTTTCAAATAAATTTGTTAGTAAGATACGCGCGCCACCTACTGTAAATTAACTGTACTATGCCTACAACCTTCGCGCAAGTGTAAGCTATAAGTTGACAAAGTTTTACCGTAATTTGATGAACGGTATGGCAGCGCATAAAATACGAACAAGCAAACATTAACTTTTATATATTAGAAGATACATGCTATCTTCTTGAAACAATCCGTCTTTAACTAGTGCTTACTAATTAACTTTTTAATTAATAATTCTACATTTTCTTTAATAAACAATATATTAAGAATACATGTAACCTTCATGAAACAATCCCTCTTTAACTAGTGCTTACGAATTAACTTTTTAAAATAAATATTTTTATAAAAAATTTGAATAGCTACATTTTACATCATTGGCTGCGTGCTCACCTGATGAGGTGAGTGGAACTCGTGGCGTGGGCTGCGACGCGTTGTGATTATCGTCCCGCGGTGGGCTGGCAACTGCGCCCTCAGCGTTATTGTTCGGGGGCCCGGGGCCTACGCCAGCACCCGCTTCTATCTGCAGCTGAAAAATTGTATAATTAAATATAATTACCCTTGAGCGGCGGTGTAAGAATATCCACTACCCCATCTCATCCCGTGGGTGTCGTAATATGCGACAGAGGTAAACAAATCAGCAGATGGGCAGGAGCGTCTTTCTAATAACGACCCAAAATAAAAAACTGTTGTTGACAACCTGCTTGCTAAGCGTGGCAACTATGGCAAACATTCCCCTATAAAACAATCTATCGCGAGGCCTACTTTCAGCAGTGGATTTTAATTTTAAAAAATCTGGATTAGCGAATACTCACGGAGCATGTTCATCATCATTCATCATCATTATATCCCTTCACAAGTCCACTACTGAACATATGCCTCCCCCAAAGAATGACACAAAGCACAGTCTTGAGCCACCTGCACGGAGCATGTTGATTTTAAGTAAATTAGGAAAATCAGAATAAGATTTTATTTCGCCATTTACAGTAAAATAAAAATATTTAACGAGGCGTTCTAGTTTACTGATAGTACTTAATCGAGGATAGATGTGTGTACGTAGACATCCACAGCATCCCGACACTGTTATTCTGTATAGACGAATAATCTAGGTCAATTATTGATAGAGCCTCACTGTATAAACATATTGCTCACAAAAATTATAACGTTCGTTATAAAATTATAAAATCTATCCAAATTATAGCGCGTGGCAATTGAAGCAAACATTACCTACAGCGGGAGAAGCGATGAACTTCCAGCGATCCAGCAATGAACTTTAATAGGCTAATGAAGAAGAACATACATTTTTGTGGTAAAAGTAGGTAAAGTGAAGTCACAGCCTATATAGTTACTTTCCTTTATTGGGCACAGGCCTCATTTTATTTTTGAGCGGATTATGGAGTGCTTAGTCCCCAGCACTGCTCCAGCATTGGCGGACTTAACCTGTCCTCAAAATAATTCTTCAGAGATGCAAGTTTCCTCAATTTGTTTTACTCCACTGTCGAACGCAACTACAATTTTGAAAACAATGTAAGTACTTTGCTTAGATAAGTGAAAACTATGCAGCATTATCATGTGGTGATGAAATAAGAGACCCCCTCAAACCATTCCGTCGTACGTAAAATATTTAGAATATGAATGGTTGCGAAAAAGGTGCGAAACGTTTGGTACTGCGATTGACAATCCAACCCGCCAAGCGTGATAAGGATTTACCTTTATAAAACTAAATGTTTTTTTTATTCTATATGTATTTGCATGTACGCGTAAGTATTTTTTTAATTACATGATATATGTTACTTATTCAACAGTTTTTTTTTATACCTATCATCTTTTATTTTGTATATTGAACTTGTATATTGAACGCCCGCTTAATGGCATACCTAGAACAGAATGACCTCATTAGTGACCGCCAATACGGGTTTCTGGTCAACTGGGGACCTTCTAGCGTATGCCACACACGTATGGGGCGAGGCACTCGAGAACAGTGGGGAAGCAATGGCTGTTTCCCTTAATGTCCCGAAGGCCTTTGACAGAGTTTGGCACGCTAGCCTTTTGGGTAAGCTTCCAGCGTACGGCTTATCCCCTGGTCTGATTGACTGGGTAAAGGACTTTCTGAGTGAACGGTCTCTCCGGGTCGTCGTCGATGGCTGCTCATCCGATCCTGTTGCGACTAATGCTTGTGTTCCTGAGGGTTCCGTTCTCTCCGCAACTCTCTTCCTGCTGCATATTAATGATCTGCTTATGCCCAGTACCTATGGGTATGCAGACGACAGCACAGTTGTGGAGAGATACCAACCAAGTCCTCGGGCCAGTCGGGATCAAATCCAGTCCGAAAGAGAAACTATGGTAGAGCGTGTGAATCTCACACTACAGGCAGTCTCCGAATGGGGCGATGCCAATCTTGTGAAATTCAACGCCTCCAAAACACAAGCGTGTCTCTTCACTGCAAAAAGGAGCCAGCTCATCTTGGCTCCTTCTTTCCGAAATGTATCACTAGAATACACCGACCGCCTTCAGTTGTTGGGGGTTGAGATATCCTCTAATCTGAACTTCGGGCGGTTCATTGAGTCCAAGGCCAAATCAGCTGCAAGGAAGCTTCCTTGCAGCTGATTTGGCCCAGGAGTCCTTGCAAAGGTGCGGCGATAATTCACGCCGGGACAGCTGCTTACTTTATATAAAGCGCAAGTCCGGTCGTGCATGGAGTATTGCTGCCATATATGGGCTGGTGCTGCAAAATGCCACCTAGCAGCTTTGGACTCAATGGAAAGGCATGCTAAGAGGTTTATTGGTGACCCGAATTTGGTTAAAAATAATCATACCAGCCTCGAACACAGGCGCAAAGTAAACTTTCGGTTTTCTACAGGATGCATTTCGGAGAGTGTGCACTGGAATTGCATAACTTAATTCCTCCCTCTCCCTTCCACCATCGGACAACCAGACGTTCGGCTAGTCTCCACCCCTTCGTTGTTGACTTATCACGCATTCGAACCAAACGGTTTGCTACATCGTTCATCATGCGTACAGGAAAGGAGTGGAATAAGTTGCCATCATCTGTCTTTCCATCCGATTACAATGTGGGTGTCTTCAAGGGAAGAGTGAATAGGCTTTTGTTAAGTCAGTGCGCTTCACCATCTTAGGCTACATCACAATTTACCATCAGGTGGGGTTGTAGTTAAGCGCTGGCTTAGAATAATATAAAAAGAATCTATATTTTATCTCGTATGTTCTATCTGACTGATAGAGAATGCCATTATTTATTAAATCAATCTTTGTAACCCTTATTTTAAGGTCTTACAATAAAATTAAAGTAAATAAATGTCTAGGATTAGACATTTATAGGCTGATGACGAAGAATAATAAATATATTATAAACATAGACACACACACACACACATAAAGTTTAAATCTTAAAATAAAATAAAGATTCGTCTTACATAAGAAAATATATGCTTTAATAAATTCTGCAGTCAAATCACATTGAGTAAAGAAACCGTACCGTAATTTTGACAGCTTGTTAGAAGTTTTGCCTCTGTACGGTTTCTTTATTCATGTGGTCAGATGTCAGATCACTCGATTTTTCTTATGCAAAGTAGTGACCAAAGAGAATATAATCACTACGTTTACTAGTGACGTTGCATAATGCTATACTAGTCTTCTTTTGTCGGATAAAAACCCGGCGTAATATATCGCAAAAGGTAGTCTACGATAACATAAACTAGCTTTCTTATGAGCAAAAATACGCATAAACACTCGTGAGCAGTGAAAATGGGTTGGTAATAAAAAAAAATATAAATCTGAAATCTAGTTGGGAAAATCTGTATGATGTATCTTATTTTACTATTAACGACTATTAAATGTTATAGAAAAATTTAAAATAGTATCTAGATGTTATTGAGAAATGCCATTATCAACTATAATATGAACCAAAATGACCGCTACGTGGCGTCATTTTGGTTGTGCAGTGGCTTAGCATTGAGTTGCTGCGCCGAGGGCCGCGGGCTCGCATTTCGCACGAATCAAGTACAAGTTTGTACGGTCTACAAATAATTGTTCCGGGTCTGGACGTTTATTTAATTTATTTATTTATTTAATCTTTATTGTGATACACCTTAATCTAAGGGTTACAATGGGCGTACTTAATGCCTTATGGCATTCTCTACCAGTCAACCCTGGGAGAATGAGACAAGTGAAAGTTGTTTATATATTATATTTAATAGTCGGTATATATAGAATATATAAAATACTGGTGTAGGAGTAACTTTCTTTTTTAAATACAAATTTATATAATTTATTAATCATATTATTAATCAAAAAACTATCATTGTTTCATTTTCATCATAAAATTATATAAATACATTATGCGGCTAATTTTTTTATTATTTACAAGCAAACCATGTCGTTCGATCGAATCACTAGAAGACTAGAATGCTAGAAGACAGACGGAGTCAATGTAATACGATGTCGTCAGAACAACGCCTTCTCCAACATTCACATTTTCAACCTTCACGGACCAAAAACAAGAAACTCAGGCATACAACGTGAGAGAAGTTTGATTTCTGGCCACGATAATGCTCCGAAATTGGTTTATGTCAGCTATTGCACAATAAAATCAATTTCTACTCAGCGTCATCAATTTCAGGAAAAATCAAAGGCGAAATTTTACTGGTGATTGTTTGAAGCCATTACGACCTACAAACGGCCTTTAACTGAGGAGGGAACATCACTGGAGAGACAGATAGTCTTACGTGAAGTTTTGCACTGTACACTCGATTATTGGTCAAAGGTGTCATGTTCTCAGACGAACCGAGAGTCATGTTATATGGAATCAATCCACGGCTCAATTGATTTTAATCAATTATATATATATTTTATTGTATAGTATTTTAAAAGATCAGTCACCCAGGCACATGCGACTCATAAATTGACGTTATGTGAGAATTTGCCAGTCATATAGCTGGAAGAACAGACAACCGATGTGAGAGAAAACTTTTCGAGTGGTAGTCTCTTGCTGCTTAATACATTGTTGGGTAAAACTCCATTGGATGGAGTGACATGCACATTAGTAAAGCGGGACAGTAATTCATGCCGGCAAACTGCTTGCAACTTTACAAGGCGCAAGTTCGGCCTCACATGGAATACTATTATCATATCTGGGCCGCGGCACCCCAGTGCCAGCTCCTTCCGCTTGACCGCATCCAGCGCAGAGCAGCTCGAATCGTCGACTGAGTTTTTTCTGATCGGCTTGGCTCACTGGTACTGGCGATACCATCCATACCATCTGGATGGTTGACAATCCACGACTATACGATTTATCAGAAGTTTTCTTCCTCGCACAACTTCTTTGTGAAATCGGCTATCAACAGCGATTTTTCCGGACCGATGCGACTTAGGGATCTACAAGAAAAGAGTGTACTTTTTTTTAAAGTCGGCAATTCCCCTGGTGTTGCAGTTGTTCATGGGCAGCGGTAGTCACTTACCATCAGCAGTTTTCTGTCTAGTTAAAAAACGTTACCTCCACACTAGGATTTTCTCCTGTATCGCGGGGGAAATTTACATACATAGATTTCACAAGGACAAACATCCAGACCCATTGCAATTATTTGTGCGGGTTTCGAACCCGCGGCCCTTAGCGCTGCAACTCATTGTTAAGCCACTGCGCCACGAAGCCGTCGACTTCAGTGGACGTCGACGGCAGTGGACTTGTTATATTCTGTAATGATGTTGATGATGATGTTTTGTTTATGCTTTATAAATGACATATAGTTGTTAAGATTGATTAATTTAAAACTGCGCCTTCCTTGTATTTTTATAGACTGTATCGCTTTTATAATATAAAATAAAGTGAATATGCTAGAATATACGAAATAAATAAAAGCGGCGCACATCTAATATGATAAATGTAATAAATAATAATACAACAAAAATACAAGGGAGGCGCGTGCAGATATAAATTATACGATCTCTACCTCAAAATATGTCATATAGAGATAATATTATTTCATCCATGTAATAGATACATCAACTGTTTACTTATCTTTCCTAACAACACAAACATAGACCTAAAACTAACAATATTATCATATTACATTGTTTTTGTTAGAACGTTTCTACTTGTTGATTCAATAATCGTAGCACCTAATTTACTGTGTGGGTGGTGGGGCGTAAATATAATCATACCATGTCTTTGGAATGTCATGGACACACATGAAAAAGTGTGAGGGAGATGGATATTATTCCATCTCGCTCGCACTATAGAAAGGGGGTCGTGACGGAAAAATCTTACACTCTTTCTCGCCTAGCCCCCATCCGTCAAATTCGTACCGTGCGATAAGGAACATTGTTCTAATGCGTCATCACTCCAATAGATGGCGGTATGGCAGTTCTGTTTACGCCAGATATCAAATACCAGAACTGTCGACGTGAGAGACATGTGGTCATACGCAAAGACTTCTATGTATACTACTGGACGGACTCTGCGACCTTAATACATTGCACAAAGGTTACGGTCAATTCTCCGTAACTCCTCTAGTAGATTGCGAGCGGGCGAGAATACTAGTTCTTTGTTTTGTGAACCGCGAACGTTGTTTAATGTGACTAAGAAAACGCTGTCATTATTTATGTGACTTTGTCAACGTGATTTGAAGTTTATTTCAGATAAGTGTGTAACTTTATTTCGTGTTCGCCTAAAACAGTAACAGTTGTAAATGAAAAAGCAACTGTGTGGCATATTTATCGAGCCAGATACCCGCCGAGCCGGCGCCAGCTCGATCCTTCTCGAAGTCTTTGGTCATATGTTTGCCAATTCGCCTGCCAAGCTTTACACTTATTTTCTGTAATCTAAACATACATCGTAAAGGGAGACTAATGATGATGATGATGATGACACAGCACGTGACTGAACATTGGTCTTCGCTACAATGTTCCTGCAAACGAATCAGCGTACAGATGAGTTGTCTAACTGCTCTCCGAATAAGGGTGTGCGAACCCCAGCTCGGCAGCTTAACTGTAATGGTCGATATTCTGGGCAGTGAGAACTATCCAGAGCCTGTCAGTGTCTGTCAAGTCCGCCCCTCCTTTTTTTGTCTAAGCCCTCAATACATAATACTTAGCCAAAATGTATGAGTATTTTGGGTAGATCCCACCCATATGCTGACAATACTTGTCAAAATCTTCAATTTTAATCACGTTTATCGAACTTTCAATAATATAGAACTTTGAGATGCTTTTTCACAACAAATATTATACTTTTATACAAAATTTTACGCAAGCAATAACTTTTTAAAAGGTCGCAAAGTTATAATGCGACATTATTAATTGGGCGCCCACCATAATAATATACTTTGACGACGGTCTTGTTGAGTAATAACGAAATTTCTTCCTGTACGTAGCTTGTTATACCTTTATTAAATTTCTTGACAGCTGTCTGAGATCCTCCGCCTGAGGCCTCCCTCATAGGTTATCTCATAAGGGAGATTTTTTAAAAATACTAGCAATTCTATTAACATTACTAATATTCTCTTTAACCACACCTGGTAAGCTTCAAATGCTTAGGAGTGGGTTTTTTTATTTTATTTTTATAAGATAGAGTGACAAACGAGCACACAGTCCACCTGATGGTAAGTGGTTGCTGTGACCCATAGACATCTACATCTATCCTCAATAAAGAATCAAAATGCAGATGCGTTGTCACCCGTGAGGACAAAGATGGAATGCCTCTTTTCCAGTAAAGAGGGTCCCCGGTTCTCTACACTCACCATACGAAACACAGCAGTGTTAAGCTGCTATTTTACGCTGGTATTATACGCTGTGAGAGCGTGGTCCTTCCCCGGTCGAGCCGACCCATTCGTGCTACAACTATACTATTAATATAGCTGCAGAATGGCTCTACCACGTATCGTACGTACGCACGTATAGTTCACGACAGTAGTTGAATGGTGGATTCATTTCGAGTTCGCGCTACCATTAGGCTACTGTGACTACTGTCGCTTCAATTTTTGATAATGCCATAGTTGCCACGCTTGGCAGACGGGCTGGCACCTGCAGTTTTTTTATTATTTTGAATTGTTATCAGGAATTTGCAGCTGCCCATCTCCTGTTTCGGTTTCCCTCTGTAGCCTCTTACGACACCTACGCGGCGATATGGGGTACTGGATATTCTTACACCGAGCAAGGGCACCACTCTTCCCAAAAACAAAGATGGTTTTAATGTCAGTCGCGTTTCTCCATAGCACTATTCCACACGATAATATATTATGTATAAAACGCTATTGAAATAACTAAAATAAACTAATCTAGCTGTTTCTACACATGTAAGGCTTCTAATCTTTATTACAGCATATGCTGCAGAACTAAGTCTGCTAGTTAATTTAGATGTATCGAGGCCGTACTGAAGCTTTGCATCAATTTTTATTCCGAGAAAAACAGTGTAATAATAATAATAATCTTTATTTGCAAGAATATCGCTTTTATAATTAACAAGACTCAGCTCCTTCCCATTTAAAAGCACACTGGCATTCGCGTAATATTTTTTTATGTTTACGCGAACACTACACATTTAAATAAAACTAGTTGTTGAGGATTTTATCGCGTTTATTGTTTATTTTATACTTTCGAGTACTTTCGAGTACTTTGGGAATATAATGTTGTAATGTACTCGAAACGTCGGAAATATAAAATAAGTTAGTATACGCGATAAAATCCGTAAAAACTAGTTTTATTTAAATGGTATTCGCGTGTTTACTATTGGGCTTAATATTCGGGATTTAATAAATGTAGTTATTTTCCCGTTCAAAAGCATATTGTTCAAGTTAAACTAGTATACTGACTTTTATATACCTAGCATTATTTTTACGTTGTCATATTTTAACAATTGCTTACATTTTTCCGACCTCGAGTAACTCCAGTAATACAAATAATAGACATTAATATTACTGGAGTTTATCCCATAGCTAATATCAATACCAATTCTTCCTGTTTTCAACACTGGTTCCCGTTGCCGGTGTGGGTATTTCACGTCTTGCCGTCGTATTAAAAAAGGAAAACTAGTTCTCTTCATTTATCATACGAAACAGCATGTTTGCTATTTTACGCTGGTTATCTGTGAGAGTGTAATATGGTATGCCTCGTTACTAGTAAAAAGGGTCTCCGGTTCTCTACACTCACCATACGAAACACAGCAGTGTTAAGCTGCTATTTTACGCTGGTATTCTGTGAGAGCGTGGTCCTTCGCCGGTCGAGCTGAGCCATTCGTGCTACAACTATACTACTAATATATAAATGTAATATGTGTGATTAATTGCACTTCTTCTTATTTTTTCATTTCGGTAACAACAGTTCTTAGGTGAAACACAGCAGCATTAAGCTGCTATTTCACTTTGGTATTCTGTGAGAGCGTGGTCCTTCGCCGGTCGAGCTGAGCCATTCGTGCTACAACTATACTACTAATATATAAATGTAATATGTGTGATTAATTGCACTTCTTCTTCATTTTTTCATTTCGGTAACAACAGTTCTTAGAAACACAGCAGCATTAAGCTGCTATTTCACTTGGTATTCTGTGAGAGCGTGGTCCTTCGCCGGTCGAGCTGAGCCATTCGTGCTACAACTATACTACTAATATATAAATGTAATATGTGTGATTAATTGCACTTCTTCTTCATTTTTTCATTTCGGTAACAACAGTTCTTAGGTGAAACACAGCAGCATTAAGCTGCTATTTCACTTTGGTATTCTGTGAGAGCATGGTCCTTCCTACTATCAGTAATAGTCTACCCATTCGTGCTACAACCATGATATAGTTGCAGCATTGCGTTGGAAACTGATGTTGTGATGGAATAAAGTAGAGGGATTTTGGTTCCAAGCGAAGCTTTAACTACATTTTTGTTACAAAAAAGGTATGGAGCACGGCGGATATACAGAGTTATTTTGCAAAAACCGGCCGGCTGGACGGCCGTGTGCGTGTGTGTGTGTGTGTGTGTGTGTGTGTGTGTGTGTGTGTGTGTGTGTGTGTGTGCGTGTGTGCGTGCGCGTACGTGCGTGCGTGCGTGCGTGCGTACGTGCGTGTGTGTGTGTGTGTGTGTGTGTTTTGTGTTGTGTGCGAGCTGACTCTTTCGTTCTGCAGATATAAGACAGCTGACGTAATAGCTCAAGAGCTAAGCGCTCTCCGTGAAACGCGAGCAACCCGGGTTCAATCACCGCCGGCACCAATGAAATTGTTAGTTGCAATTTTAAGTGCTGATTTACCACGTGCTTGGCGCTGCAGGAAAACATCGTTAGAAAACCTCCATGTCTGAGCAATTAAACAAAATCGAAAACATGTGAAGTCTGCCGATATTAATTTGGGCAGCGCGGCGGATGATTCCTGACCTTTAATGCCTACTAGAACTGAGAGGAGGCCTGTATCCAGCAGTGGGACGTATATAAAGGTTTTAAATTTTACTTTAAGGTAACGGCACCGTGACTCTGCGAGTACTATGTGTAAATGTACGCAACGAACTCTTTTGTCCTCTAAAATTCTCCCGTAATTAAAAAAAAGCGTGTTCCCAGCTGTAAACGTATGTGGGCTTACTCTGATTTATTCTAAAAACTCTTTATGTAATCATAGACTCAAAAAATACAAACTAAAATATAACTTGTGAAACTGTATCCCTAAAGATACAAACAAATTTTCTAATACAAACAATACTAGAGTATTACTTGTTGATACTGCAAATCACTTGTTGATTAAGTAAACAAAGCCGAGCTGGAGGAAAATGAATGCCTGTGTTCTAATAAATAACTTAGATAACTCAAACAATCAAATAAAAAACTTCAATTGAATAAAACAAGCAAATTTCCACGAGAATGATAAAATAATTAGGTTATGTGGCAATTCGGCCCATTACGAAACTGGGACTTCGAACTAGTTGCTTTTAGTATGAGTTTATATTATGAGTTAACTTCGACTGATGCAGAGATGTGTAGTTAAACATTAAAAATGTGTGTTAAAACTTAACTTTTTTTATAGGATAAGGGTGACAAACGAGCACACGGTTCACCTGCTGGTAAGTGGTTGTTGCGGCCCATAGACATCTATAAACACATCGACAGAATCTAGGGATACCTTAATCCTAAATTATTTACGACTTTATGGTTTAAAATCTTTTTAGTTTCCATAAAATTTTATACAGGTTGGGCCATCTGTTGGTCCTTTTTCAATCGATGATTTTTAGCACTTCACGTTATCTGTTCTAAAAATTATTTGACATATAAAGGGTAAAAATATGCCATTTATAATCATGGAGTCACTAACATCACAACAGCGCATTTTGATTGTCCTAATTTGTTATGAAACTGGTCGTTCAAAAAGAGAACAACATTTCATAAATTACGTGAGAGTTTTGGTGGACATGGACGTTCTACTGAGCGTGCAATTGGCAAAATTATTGATCATTTTGAAGAAACTTGTTCAGTGGAAGGTTGTAGACCATATCAATATGTTCATCCAGTTCGTACACCTGATTCAGCCGCATCTGTTAGTGGATGAAGCCCATTTTCATCTTAGTGGGTACGTAAACAAATAAAATTGTCGAATTTGGGGAGCGGAGAATCCTCATGCTATTTACGAAGCAGAACATCATCCTACAAAAGTCACTGTTTGTGTGGTTTATGGGCTGGTGAAATCATTGGGAAAATGATCACAAGAAAATGCCCTTACATTAAATGGGGAACGTTATCACAACATGTTAACTGGTTTTTGTGGCCCAATTTGAATGAATTAGGTGTCAACGACTTTGGTTTCAAGAAGATGGAGCAACATGCCACACAAGTCGTGCAACACTCCATTTATTGTCAAGAAAATTTACTGATCGCATAATTTCAAGTAATTCTGAAGTTCCTTGGCTACCTAGGAGCCCGAATTTAACACCACTTGATTATTTTTGTGGGGTTATTTGAAAGGTATGGTGTATGCTAATCATCCACAAATAATTCAAAACTTAAAACAACATTCGAGCTGAGAAATTGAGGTCATTGATCCGATTTTATTGAAAAAGTCATCGAAAATTTTGATGTTCGGATGCAGGCCTGTAGACGAAGCCGTGGTTGGCGTATGAAAGATATTGTTTTCATGCATAAATGGCATAGAACCACCTTTCATTGTCAATAAAAAATTGACTGTTCACCTCAATATGTGTGTTTTATTTACAAATTAAAAAGGACTAACAGATGGCCCACCTATATATAGATTGAAACCTCTTTTATTCTATTTTCAAAATTTAAAAATATGAAAAACAAAATACGGCGGCAATATTGTTAGTAATTCGTTACGTCAAGGAAAATTAAAACTGTTCTACTGATATTAATCAATGAAAAGGGATTAGATTGTTTTTTTTTTAATTTGACGTGCCGTGTGAACTTTAAGAGCCATGTCACGTCGTCATTTGAGTCGAGATGAAATGTTACGAGCCGTGGCTATGTTAGAAAATAGTGCTATTCTACGCGTCGTTGCTGAGCCCTACACATAAGCCAAAACATGATATCAAGATTGTGGTCACGTTATCCCAGTACTGCGGATGTGGCTGAACGGCACACAGAGACAGGTTCGATTTCTCCAAATGACCGCCAGAAGACAACCCAAAATCACAGCGATGCAACTACTACAAAGGCTCCAGGAGGACCACCAGTTGCTGGTAAGCGACCAAACCGTGCGAAGGAGGTTGCATAAAGTTGGTCTTCATGCTCGAAGACCGCTACATGTTCCAGCAATGCGACGTGGCAATCACGGACTGCGGCTTTCGTGGGCTCGGGAGCATTTATCATGGAGTGACGAACAATGGTCTTTGGTGCTGTTCACCGATGAGTCCCGGTTTGGGTTTCATCCGAATTCTTAGAAAGATTCATAGATTTTTAGATATTTGATGAAATATAAAATATCCTTAGATTCTGTTGATGTGTTTATCTATCCTCGATTACGAATCAAAATATAGATGCATTGTCACCCGTGAGGACTTAGATGGAATGCATCGTTTCCAGTAAAAAGGATCTCCGGTTCTTTACACTCACCATACAAAACATCAGAGTTAAGCTGTTATTTAGCCGACCCATTCGTGCTAAAATAATCCTTGTTCCTGAATTGTAAGACAATTTGATGTAATTTGTAATATACTTACTGACTATGACAATAGATACTGACTTATTACTTTTTTATTAAGATTTGTACAAAATACCATATTTGTAGCCTTATCTAATCACTATATTATCCTCACCGAGAGGAAAGTGGCTTGACAAGAGATAAACACAAAACACATCAACTAAATTATACAATTTATTTATATTATTAATTATGATATACCTAATTATGACAAACCCTTCACAGATATATTGACATTTATCCCATCTTCCGCAGGCGTTATTAGTCCTACGGAAAAATAATATAATCCATTATGTTTGTTTGGATTAATGGAGTTTGGATTAATATCAATAGCAGGTTTATTGATATTGTAGAGTATTATAGTGTTTTGTTATACCTATAAGTTACAAAAGTATTTTTCCCATTACGGGGCTTTCATTCAAAATTTGACATCGAACACTTGATTGTCGAGCAATTATTGTCTGGTTCCGTTCCGTACACGCGAGCTTTTAAAGTTTTAGCATACCTGTCCTATAAAGGAAATACTGATTACCGCATTTTTTCAATAGAGGCAGTGATATAGGTATATTTTTATTTTTACTTTGATATATTAAAATAGACCATAAATATAGTATAGTGTAAGATTATCCACTACCCCATGTCGACCCCTGGGTGTCGTAAGAGGTGACAGAGGGAAACTGAAACTGGAGATGAGCAGCACCACTTTTCTGATACCAACTCATAATAATAAAAAACTGCGGTTACCAACCTGCCTGAAAAGCGTGGCAAATATAGCACAATCCTATGTAAGGGGCAATCTATGGGGGAAATGGAAATGCTGCCTGTGGACGAAGTGTACTCGCCGAAGTCTCAACGCGCTACGTATTCAGTACAACAATAAATTCAGGATGTTGTTGTGGGGCTGCCTCGCTTTTGCAGCGCATCACGTATGTTTGCCGAGGCGCGCGTGGACAACTTTGCAATAACATTACGTAAAATAATAGACTCCTTGATGCGTCGCGTGCGAGACAACAGCAACGGCCTCTTTGCTTCCATATACGGAAAGCAAGATTGCCCTGTTGTGAGGTACTGGAATACAGTGCATATGGGTTCCAGTCCCAGTATATTTAATATTAAATAATAATTGCGGTATTGCATAATAATTTCTGTGTTCTATTAATTTACTAACCCCTAGTTTTAAGTGTACTAACATGAGATGAAATAAGTGTATTTTTAACTGAACAATGAAAAAAAAATTTTGGGGTATAAAATTTCCTCATGTGGTTGGGCTGCATAAATATATAAAAGAATACGATAAATATACATTAAATATAGTAAAATATATAAATAAAAAATACATGAATAAATAAAAACCCAACCACATGGAAGCCCTCGGCAGGGGAGACCGAACGGCCGAGGGTTAGAGGGAAATGGAAAGAAACCGACGTACGATGCGGGCGGTATCGAGGAGCACCGCCATCTGCATTTGAGCCCGGGGCGGTCCGTCACGGAGTCCCAGTCGCCTCAGATGACCCGAGCTCACCTCGTGAGCCAGATCTAGATATTTAGTTTATTATTATTGTGGGGTATTTATATAGTATTCTCATCTGGTTGGGCTGAATAAATATTTTAAAGGAAATAATAAATAAACATAAATATATATTTAATATACTAACATAAATAAATAAATAATACATAAATAAATAAATAATACATAAATAAATAAATAATACATAAATAAATAAAACCCAACCAGATGGAAGCCGGAGACCAAACGGCCGAGGGTTAGAGGAAATGGAAAGAAACCGACGTACGATGCGGGCGGTATTGAGGAGCACCGCCTTCTGCATTTGAGCTTGGAGCGGTCCGTCACGGAGTCCCAGTCGCCTCAGATGACCCGAGAGACTGACTGGGATTAACCCGTTCGCAGAGACGACTACAGGTATAATTTCGGTCGGCAGTCCACCCCACATGTCGGTCACCTCGTGAGCCAGGTCCAGATATTTTCTTCGCTTATCTGTTTCGGCTTTCACGAGGTTCTCGTCATATGGAATGGTAATGTCGACCAAAAATATCTGATTGTGCCCGGTCCATCAGCACAATATCAGGCTTATTCGCAAGAATACTCCTGTCTGTGATGATGGCCTGGTCCCAGTAGAGCCTGGCGCGATCATTTTCGAGCACGGCTTCCGGCAAGTACTTGTAATATGGCAATTTCTGCTCCACGAGCCCGTATTTCAGAGCGAGCCCGTATTTCATTCCTGGTGTAGAATTCTGGCTACTAGATTGTGCCTGTGCATGTACTCAGAGTTAGAAAGCGCCGAACAACCGGAGATGACATGCCCAGTGACTCACCGGGATGGCGACAAGCTCGACAGATGTCGACGGTGCCATCCTCAGGATGTATCTCCGATAGATGTTGGTCTTAATAACCTGATCCTGTATCGCACAGACAAAACCCTCGGTTTCCCAAAGAGGTCACCAAAACGTAGCCAGTGGAGGGAGGCAACTGTGTCTACGAAAGGCTCATGTAGAGCCTTGTAGAACCTCCCGTGGAGCTCCTTCTCCTTCCATACGGTCTCCCGGTCGGAAATGCTCTGTACTGCCGGGTCTTGCCATTGCTCGTTGGCTAAGGATAGAGGGGTAAGTCCTTTATCACAAGAAATGACGTCCCTATAGAATGGATCATCCGATCTCGTCAGAAAGTAATTACGGAGGCTGCACACTTCGCGATTATGCATGGTAAGCGCGGCAAAAGCCACGCCCACCATGTTTCCGCGGCAAGTACAGCCTCATAATCGACGATCTCGGTGATGCATCCTATGGGACGTCATAGTAGTGCGGACTTTTCTATCCAGGGCGTTAAGTTCAGTTTGAGTCCACCTAAGTATGCCAAAGGTATACATGAGAACAGGCATGACCCAACCGTTATATGCGTGTGTCTTATTCACACCGGACAAAGGCTGTTAAGCACTTTGGTCAAGCGTGCATAAAACATATCGCAAACTGACTGCTTCATACCCGCCTCATCGATACCGATGCTCTGTGACATACCCAGGTATCGGTATGTTTCAGCCTCAGAAAGGGTCCTTATGTTGATGGGCATAGATAAGTCTATGCCCTCAGAGTTAGCAACCCTTCCCTTTCAACATGGAGGACCGCACACTTATCCGTCCCCAGCTCCATTCTGATAGAATTACTAAAATCACAAGTGATGTTTAGCAATTTCATAAGATGAGAGCGATTGGAGGCGAATAACTTGAGATCATCCATATAGAAAAGGTGGGTCACTTTTGTACCTCCTTTCCAGCTGAAATCCCTCCCGGAGTCCTCCAGTAATGTACTGAGAGGGTTCAGGAGAGGCAAAACCAGATTGGACTCAAACAATCGCCCTGGAAGATAGCCCTTCTTATCCTTATGTGGCTTTCCGCATCTGTCATCCGCTCGCCTAGATGACGTGCCGGATGTGCTATTGCCCCACACTGCCGAGGAAGTCTCTAACTGTACAGTCAATCTTGTACAGCTCGAGGACCCTCTTTAGCCATGTATGGGGCACCGAGTCAAATGCCTTTTATAGTCTATCCAGGCGGCGGAGAAGTTCCGACGGTTGCGTTTAACCACTTTGCCAATGACCGCGTCAATGAGGAGTGGTTCCTTGGTTCCGTGACTGTCGCTCGACATCCATTTTGAGCGCGCGACATCACCTGATTTAAATCCAGGTGACGAATGATTCGCGTACTCAAAATGGATGTCAATATCTTATATATGGTGGGTAGACACGTAATGGGGCGGTATTTGCTAGGGTCTGTGGAATCATGGTCTTTAGGAACCAAATGAGTGATCCCAGTAGTGAAGAGGCTCGGAGCGACTTTTGGTCGAGAGCCCTTGAAACTGTCGGGCAAGTACAGCGTGACACACCACGAAACCCTTCAGCCAGTAGTGATGCAGTCCGTCGAGTCCCGGACTTTTCCAGTTCGGGGCCCTACGGACCGCCTCAGCTACGTCATCCGGCGTTATGATGACGGGGTCCATGGGCGTAACACTCGCACACTGACTCGCCACAACTTCCGTCCAAGGGCCCTCGCTGTGGTTTACGGGCTCTGACCACACCGTGCGAAGGAGGTTGCATAAAGTTGGTCTTCATGCTCGAAGACCGCTACATGTTCCAGCAATGCGACGTGGCAATCACGGACTGACGGCTTTCGTGGGCTCGGGAGCATTTATCATGGAGTGACGAACAATGGTCTTTGGTGCTGTCCACCGATGAGTCCCGGTTTGGGTTTCATCCGAATTCTTAGAAAGATTCATAGATTTTTAGATATTTGATGAAATATAAAATATCCTTAGATTCTGTTGATGTGTTTATCTATCCTCGATTACGAATCAAAATATAGATGCATTGTCACCCGTGAGGACTTAGATGGAATGCATCGTTTCCAGTAAAAAGGATCTCCGGTTCTTTACACTCACCATACAAAACATCAGAGTTAAACTGTTATTTAGCCGACCCATTCGTGCTAAAATAATCCTTGTTCCTGAATTGTAAGACAATTTGATGTAATTTGTAATATACTTACTGACTATGACAATAGATACTGACTTATTACTTTTTTATTAAGATTTGTACAAAATACGATACTTGTAGCCTTATCTAATCACTATATTATCCTCACCGAGAGAAAGTGGCTTGACAAGAGATAAACACAAAACACATCAATTAAATTATACAATATATATTATTAATTATGATATACCTAATTATAACAAACCCTTCACAGATATATTGACATTTATCCCATCTTCCGCAGGCGTTATTGTCCTACGGAAAATAATATAATCCATTATGTTTGTTTGGATTAATGGAGTTTGGATTAATATCAATAGCAGGTTTATTGATATTGTAGAGTATTATAGTGTTTTGTTATACCTATAAGTTACAAAAGTATTTTTCCCATTACGGGGCTTTCATTCAAAATTTGACATCGAACACTTGATTGTCGAGCAATTATTCTCTGGTTCAGTTCCGTACGCGAGCTTTTAAAGTTTTAGCATACCTGTCCTATAAAGGAAATACTGATTACCGCATTTTTGAGGCAGTGATATAGGTATATTTTATTTTACTTTGATATATTAAAATAGACCATAAATATAGTATAGTGTAAGATTATCCACTACCCCATGTCGACCCGTGGGTGTCGTAAAGGTGACAGAGGACACTGAAACTGGAGATGAGCAGCACCACTTTCTGGTACCAACTCATAATAATAAAAACTGCGGTTACCAACCTGCCTGAAAAGCGTGGCAAATATAGCACAATCCTATGTAAGGGCAATCTATGGGGAAATGGAAATGCTGCCTGTGGACGAAGTGTACTCGCCGAAGTCTCAACGCGCTACTTATTCAGTACAACAATGGATTCTGTGAATGTAAATGTGGCCTGCCTCGCTTTTACAGCGCATCACGTATGTTTGCCGAGGCGCGCGTGGACAACTTTGTAATTATATTACGCAAAATAATAGCCTCCTTAATGCGTCGCGCGAGACAGCACCAACGGCCTCTTAGCTTCCATATATGGAAAGCAAGATTGCCCTGTGATGAGGCACAGGAACACAGTATATGGGTTCCAGGCCCAGTATATTTAATAATAAATAATAATTGCGATGTTGTATAATAATTTCTGTGTTCTATTAATTTACTAACCTCTAGTTTTAAGTGTACTAACATGAGATGAAATGAGTGTATTTAACTGAATAATGAATAAAAAAATTTTGGGTATAAAATTTCCTCATGTGGTTGGGCTGCATAAATATATAAAAGAATACAATAAATATACATTAAATATAGTAAAATATATAAATAAAAAATACATGAATAAATAAAAACCCAACCACATGGAAGCCCTCGGCAGGGGAGACCGAACGGCCGAGGGTTAGAGGGAAATGGAAAGAAACCGACGTACGATGCGGGCGGTATCGAGGAGCACCGCCATCTGCATTTGAGCCCGGGGCGGTCCGTCACGGAGTCCCAGTCGCCTCAGATGACCCGAGCTCACCTCGTGAGCCAGATCTAGATATTTAGTTTATTATTATTATTATTAATTAACCTACCCAGGCGAAGCCGGAGCGAGTCACTAGGTACAAATAAAAATTGAGGTATCGTTCTTACACAACTTTTCACACCGAAAATCTGAATGACAGCGATGACAGGCAATTATCGCTCGATTCTGTTTCGTACACGCGATCGGTAATTATCACTTCAGGCCTCATGAAACGCTTATAAATTTCTATAACTATCGTAAACAATATTTTTTCATAGAATAAAGGTGACAAATGAGCACACAGTCCACCTGGTGGTAAGTGGCTGATATTGACTCGATACAGTGACCCATAAACATTTACATTTATCCACGATTAAAAATCAATATGCAGATGTGTTGTCACCCTTGAGGATTAAGATGGAATGCATTGTATCCAGTAAAAAGGGTCTCCGATTCCCTACACTCACCATACGAAACACAGCAGCTTGAAGCTATTTCACACTGGTATTCTGTGAGAGCTTGATCCTTCCCCGGTCGATCCGACCCATTCGTATTGCAACTGTAATATAGCTGCAGCATGGATCTACCACGTGAAAAATCATACCAATGTAATTGTGATATAAAAAGAAAATAATCAGTGAATTGGCATTAGAACCATTTTATGGGGCTAAGTAGAGTTACAACCTATATTCGACCCAATCCTGGGCATAGACCTTTCATTTCTGAGAAGGTGTTTTAGGGCAAGGAAATGTCCGTCGCGCTGTCCTAATGCATGTTGTTGAACTTCACATATTTCTGATTTTTTTTGATCTCCCCATTTCGCTTTTACTTATTACTATCGCTTTAAAGGTATTAAATATGTAGATTTTAATTAAATATAATTTCTTAATAGTATAAAGTTATTAGTAAGTGACACCTGCAATAAAATTCAACAAAGAAGGCTATAGAATATTGTAACCTCTGAGAACTAAGATGACCACCTAGAAAACAGTCCGAGCGATCCTTTCCGTTCGAGTCGACCCATGAAATGCGACGCAATAATTTAAAACTCTAATGGAAAAATTATCTAATATATAAAAAATATTTTTTGTTTGTTCGTATTTTATGCGCTGCCATACCGTTCATCAGATTGCGCACAAACTTTGTCAACTTTTTGCTTGCACTTGCGCGAAGGTTATAGGCATAGTACAGTAATTAACTTACAGTAGGTGGCGCGCTTATCGTACCGACTAATTTATTTTGAAGTCATATATCACTCAACATCAATGAATGTATTATCATTCTTAATTAAACAATATAACCCTTCCAAATTTAAAACGATATTTCCATAATTAATATTTCTTCTGCGGCAGCAATGCGCCGGGTACCAGCTAGTATTTAATAAATCATTTGTTTGGTCATGTGAATGAGGCAATTATTATTTGTGGTGCAGAAGTGAATGGCAGAGTCAGCAAGGGACGCCCTAGACGGAAGTTTATCGAACAAATTGTTGATGTATCGAAGATTGGCCAAATTAAGGGTACCTTTAACCCGCGAGCATGTTTTCGTAATATGGACGCAAAGGAGGCGAGAGAGGTGTGTCAGGATCGTGGCAATGGAAATCTGTAGTCTCTGCCTACTCTCTGGGTGACAGTCGTGACTGTTTCTGTATGTATGTATGTAATAAATCAATCTCTTGTAATACAAAAATCGATGTAGATCAATAATGGAATTTTATTGGAATCTTTCCAAGCGATCCTTGTCTGACGTACGAGTATTGCGATATTTTAAAGTTATACGTAATACATTTACAGACAGTTGAAGTTCTGCAATTTTTATTCGCAACTTTAAATATAAGCTTTTTCAGAACCTTTTAAAATATTTTGTTTTAAAAAACTTAATGCCGTGCACAAGCCGTGCCGTGATAACTTAGGTTAGTACGCTAGTAAACCGAATTTCATTCCAGTCAGTCGCAATAAAATTAACAAAATGCTGAACGTGGTGGTGAACGTAAACAAAACATCGGTTAGGATACCTGCATGTCTTAGAAATTAAAAAAAAACGAGAATAATTGAAGCGCGCCAACCCGCATTGGGGCAGCGCAGCGACCTATTCTTACCCCACAGCATTAGCAGTGGGAAGTATGTGCCCCAATGTCGCAAACGGACCGAACAACAACCGAATCTAAATCACGATATCAAAGTTTTCGAACAACTACTATAGGTATAGGAGCTCCGTATCGCAAGGAGTATAGGTCGCTCCTAGAACTGTACAACTACAGCCCTACGGGAGATTTTATACAGCTTGCTACAAACTTAAAACAAAGAAGGCTACAGATGCGATGTCAGCTCCCAGTCTAAAGTCAAAGCCGAGATTTTTTGTTCAGTTTAGGCCTGTTTAAAGCTGGATATCAAAATCTACCCTGGTTCACAAATAAAAGACCTTCGCAGAGAAAAACCAGCATGAAACCCTTGAGTCTTTTATTTCACTTGGCGGTAAAATTCCATCTCTACGGAGAAGCCTGGGTAGGAACCACAACCTTACCTATTATTTTAGTTTTTTAGAGATCCAGTATCATTACTAACTAATTATTAGGTGACAACGCATCTGTAGCCTTCTTTCTTTAAAGTTGGCTACAGGTGCCCATGGACTGCAGTAGCTACTTTTGTTTATTTCTTCTAATTTTAAAAAAAGCGTTACCCCCACACTAGGATTTTCCACTTCGTGGAGGCAGTTTACAAACACTATTACACAAAGACAAACATCCAGACCATGAACAGTTATTTGTAAGCCATACAGATAGCTGTTTTGTGCAGGATTCGAACCTGCGGCAGTCAGCGCTGCAATTCGACACGGACCGTCACTATGGACTGTAAGTTCGTTTGTCACTTCAGTTTAAAAAACCGTGTTACAATTTCGTTTACAATGACTACAACGTATAAAACATTTTTTTTTTAATTTCTGTTTTAACATAAACGTACATAATAATCAGGTAATTTGCAAGTGTAGAGCTACATGCATTATTTTCCTTTACTGTTCTATTTTGTAAGTCATGTAGAAAGAATGAACGAGGAAAGAGTGACAAAGCAAATTTATGTTGCAGAAGTGAACGGAAGAGTCGGGAAGAGGCGCCCTAGACGAAGGTTTATCGACCAAATTGGCGATATATTGAAAATGGGCCAGATTATGAGTACCCTTAACCGACGAGCGTGTATGCGTAGATATATGGATGTAAAGGAGGCGAGAGAAGTGTGTCAGGATCGTGCCAAATGGAAGTCCGTAGTCTCTGCCTACCCTCTGGGTGACAGGCGTGAGTGTTTATGTTTTATTATGAGTGTTTGTAGTAGGTTTTTAACAAATTTCTATTTTTTATTTTTCGTTTTGTATATGATCGTATTTTCAAGAATTTTCTATTTTAAATTAGAACATGTCATAGACAGTATAATTACCGGCTACGAGACATTCTATTTTAGACTAAGTTAATTATAAAGCCTAAGTTACCCGAAAGCGACCTTTTTAAACATCAAATCTATTTTTACATTAAAGGTTTCTGTTTTTTATAAATTTTGTGGGTAAATAAAGTTGTAGGTATAAAAAAATATTTTAGATTAGATTTAAGAATAAGAATACCGTTTATTTCTTAGTATATGGTAATTACAGATGTTGAAACTATGGAATGGTTCACATATAGGTACTACCGTATCCAGTGTAGAAATATTACAATTAGAATAATATTTAACATTTTATAATACTTATTCAGACAATTTTATACATTTACATCATTACATAGGAATTATTAATTGTAGATATATATTATTTTAATTTATTAATACAATATTAGGAGCATTTATTTATGTATAACTTATAAATTTATAATCTATGAAATCGTTAACAGAGTAGAAACACAAATACAAAAGTCAAGAAAATATTGCACTTTTAAATGTATTTATAGGCAGCTGTCTTATCTGTGGTGGCAGCTTATATTGCCATGCAGTGGGCGATACGACTATACAAATGAAATCTTTAGGATGGTGCCACTAATTGGTTTGGGTGTCTGTATTGGATCCTTTTCGAAACACGTTAATTTATGGAAATACATAGGAATATCTCTTAACAAACAAACAAATTTCAAAAATATTTTTGATTATTAAGATTTATTATATATATATATGTGTATATTTTGAACTGTTCTGGCTTAGTTACATTCTAAAGAGTAAATATAATATTTAACATAAAACAACATAGCTTTGTATGAGAATAGTACCTGAGCAGCTAACGTCATTTTGTGACGTCACACTGCGCGCTCTACGTACAGATGGTTGCGGATCATTAGTACGAAAAAAACAAAATATTTGCTCTATTTTTGGTGTTATTTACTGGCGTGGCTTTACTTACATTTAGAAAATGATAGAAAAAAATACCGTAATTTTAATTTAATCCAGTCCAACCAAAGTGAGGAGTGGTGGTGCAATGCGCAGATGGAGTTGGAGACCGGGGTTTAAGACGTGCCTTGTGTTCTAGCTCGCATTATCTGAGAAGAAAGTGTAGTCCTCATTAGAGGAAAGGCCGGCGCTGGTGGGGCCGCGGATGTACGCGTAAGCGTTCCTGTGGCCCTGCCAATATGCGGCAAAGGTGGAACACCATAGGGTTTTAATCGATGCGAGCCCGACATAACCTGTCCTTACCCCGGCGAGGCATTTCCTCTTTAAAATATGAGGCAGTGTCAGAGCAGGGAACGATCATAAATTATTTAAGTCTGGCGTGAACGGTATAGTTGTAAGACCATAATATATCGTAACTCTTAAGATATCTAGCATATCCCACCTTACGACACTCACGTAGAGATTTTTGGGAAACTCACATAGAGGGAATGTCCTGACATATCAAGACTTTTAGACTCTTGCAAGAATTGCGGTCAAATTTTATAAATGTCAGGCTTTTTCAATACTTCAATAATAATATTAAATAATAACATTTTATTTTCTCATCACATATACAGAGTTATTTTGCAACTACCGGCCAAATTTGCAGAGAAGGTTCAGAATAAGTAATATAGGCAAATGGTGAAGAAAAATTAATTAAAAAAATCTCAAACATTCTGTCCTTATTATCTTTCAAATTAATTCAAAATGCGTGGTAATACATTATTTTAACTGATTTTACTGCGCACGCATACATTCGTAAGGGCCGATCGGTAGACAAAAACGTTGTTGCCCATAAATCATATTCAATTTGGGATAATTTCAAATAAACGTAGAAGCCTTATTTACTCGTATTTTCAAAAACTGCAATAACGGTATATCATTATTTATATATTTGAAATTAAGTTTGAAATTTGGTTACTCTTTGAAAAATAACCCTGTAGATTTACAAACAACAGTCTACAGATAGTATTAGCTCACTGACTGATCTTATGTGAGAGAATGTTGCTCAAAATAGGTTTCCGATAAAACCTGTTACACAGCACACCAATTTTTTTTTAAATATTATTCTAAGCCAGCACTTAACTACAATCTCACCTGATGGTAAGTGGTGATGTAGCCTAAGATGGTGAACGCCTTTCCATTGAGTCCAAAGCTGTTAGGTGGCATTTTACAGTACCAGCCCATATATGGCAGCAATACTCCATGCCCGACCGGACTTGCGCTTTATATATATAATAGTTTATGATAAGCCGTACGCTGGAAACTTACCCAAAAAGCTATCGTGCCAAACTCTGTCAAAGGCCTTCGAGACATCAAAGGAAACAGCAAGTGCTTCCCCACTGTTCTCGAGTGCCTCGCCTCACCTCGTGTTTGGCATACGCTAGAAGGTCCCCAGCTGACCGATTTCAGCGAAACCCGTATTGCCAGTCACTAAGGAGGTCATTCTTTTCTAGGTATGCCATTAAGCGGGTGTTCAATATACGCTCCATAATCTTGCAGAGTATGGAGCAGGAGATTTTTTTGCACTTTAGCAGGAATTGCAGAGGATGGAGAGTAATAAAATACAGTAGATATTTTACGTGGGAGGGATGAAATCTGCGACATGGATTGATCGCGTGAGTAGTGATCCACAGTAGATAATTACGTTGCAGCAAAATGTCAGGACTTTTCAATGGAAATCAGGTTATCATTTTGTTCCGTCTGGTAACCCTACGCTCACGTGACGAAATGGTGCGGTCTGTTTTCTTACGCCGCCAATTATACGGCTCGCGAAACAATATATTACAAACTGCTTACGCAGTGAATTCCCTAATTGCTTGTCATATAGTTCAGAAATATATTATACGAAATTATACGATGAATAAATACGTGTTCATTGAACTGTAACAACTGATAACATATGGATAATTTATTGCATATGTATTAATTAGCTGTATTTTGCCGTTCGCCCGAAATTTGAATGATCATTATCGTAACCACACATTACCTACTAATTATTACTTAACTATGTTGTCAGTCAGTTTCGGCCTTACAATCATTGATATTCGCTCGCTTAAGTTAGTATTGTTTATCTCTATACCTGTCTCTATCTACAGTCATTTACCTAAAAGAGAGAGAGAGAGAAAGAGAGAGAGCGACTTTAAGCATTTCTTAAATTGACGTTTTTTTATGAATAAGGCCGTTTGTCTTCCATATCCCTATACAAGCGGCAGAAGATTTGCAGATACACACCTCATTTCCGATAACCACGTCTGATGCTTTACTTGTCTCCTCAGCGTGGTTAGCTTATTTGGTATTTCACAATGGTTAACGCTACACTAATAAAAACTATTAAAAATGAATGGGAAAGAAATATCTCAAGTCTCAACATTGTCTTATCGTAGATTTCATTCGCTTTGAAAGTTTTCTATTAGCTATTTTAGAAAGTTTAAATTTTTATAGAATAAGGGTGACAAGCAAGCACAATCCACCTGAAGGTACTGGATATTGTAGCCAATAGACATCTAACCTGGATTCAGAATCATAATGCAAACGCGTTGTCCTCCAGTGAGGAATAAGATGGAATGCCTCGTACCTGTAAAAACGGTTCTCTACACTCACCAAAAGACACACAGCATTATTCCACTGTTTCATGTTGGTATTCTGTAAGAGCGTGGTACTACCCTGATCGAGCCGACCCATTCGTGCTGCGGCCATAGTATGGCTGCAGCGTGGCTCTACCACGTAAAAACGCTACGCTAGCAACGCTGCAACACGACCCATCCGTGCTAAAACCACGACTAAAACTATAGCTGCAGCGTGGCTCTACCACGTAAACAAAGTACGACGAATTCACAAGACTAATAACGATAAAAGTAAAGGCGTTAACTGGTTTAGGCTGGGGTTAGAACATTAAACGCATAGGTAACTACCAATCTCATTTACAAGATGTAAATACTGTATTTGTATTGATCACTCGACCTAGGGATAAGTCTTTAGTTACTGTAGTGGCTGTAATTGCCAATTCGTTTGACTGAGTGACACTTTGTTTGAGGAATGCTAACAATTTAGGACGGTCCTTTGTGCCAAAAAGAAACGGGGTTGTGCTCCATTTCGCCTCTTGTGTCTGGCGCTGACATAGGTTACTTGATATATTGACATCCTAAGGAATACTTCGTATGTAGTCTACAAAAAAATGAAGAAAAATGAACTGAACGAATTTTTAATTTAAACACACTCTTTTTAAATATTAATGGTTTATGACCATACCGGCAGTGCAAAAAAAATACTCTTCGCTAGGTGGTAGGACTCCTTTTCTACCTAGGTGTCTTTCTATGTAAGTATCGCCCTCTTGACTATTTCTAACACCAAGCAGCAGTACTTGCAATGCTATGTCCCGTTTTGAATAGATATAGGGAGCCAGTACAGGCTGTGAGGTACTCCATCTTAGTTCTCTATAACGGTCTTTGTTTGAAGTTAATTGTATTAAGTATTGTAATAAGTGTCCATGGGCTACAGTAGCCACTTACCATCAGGTGAAATGTAAAATCATTTGTCAGTTCATTTTAATAAAAAAAGTGTGTGTGTTATACTTTTTTAGTGTAACAGAACAAAAAACTTGAGAGACAATTACCCACTGAAGTTGTCGCTTTTAGGTGTCAGTGTGCTCGCGCATCGTAACTACGTCATGGTGTCGTTTTTAGGTGTCGGTGTGCGCGCGCATCGTAAAAATTCACTCTCATAATTATTCCCAAACGCCCCAAAAGAAGTATAACTTCAAATAATATAAAATTAAAATTTTGTACAACCGACTACAATATAAATTATTAAGAATAACTCAAAAACTATTGATCAGACCTTGATAAAATTTGTATGGGACCACATGAGAAGCACCAGCTTTCAAATAAAAAGAGAATCATCGAAATCGGTTCACCCAGAAAAAAGTTATGAGGTAACACACATTAAAAAAAAAAGACAAAAAAACATACAGTCGAATTGAGTACCGTCTCCTTTTTGAAGTCGGTAGAAAGGAGTTTTTAAGGCTACAAAATAATAAATAACTGTATTTCGAATATAACTTGACGGAAAAATAATAAAACGTAATTGCTTTACATTATAATATTGTGATTTGATTGTGATTATTTAATAATTCGGTAATAATTATCTATAGATATAAATAAAATTGAAGCGTCAGTCTGATATATCGAATAACTACCGTATATGAACATGAATAACCATTTTTAAAAATATGATTTGTCTGTCCGTCCGAGCTAATCTTCGAAATGGCTGAACCGATTGTATCGAAACTTGAAGAACAGATAGAGAGCAATGCCAAATGTGATCTAGGCTATTATATTATCTTATCCAAAAACTAGGAGCTTTTTTCGAAAAATTTATGAAATAAATGGTCTTCGATTATATTATATCTAAATAATTTCACATTAATAGATCCTACCCAGTCGAACCCGGGGAGCGCTAGTTGTTAATTAATTTGGTATGTTAAAAAGTTATACATTATATATTTTAATATAAATTATTATCCGAATGCGTAGTTCGCTATTGATTTTATAGCCCTTATTCTAATGCTTATATTGTTTTATTATTATTAATGTTTAATACAGAATTGCCATAGATTGCCACAAAGTACGGTCCTGAGTGACTTGCGTTTATTTATTTAATCTTTTTTACATCTTTCTTCTACAGGGTTGACTGGCATTCTCTACCAGTCAACCCTGGCATTTATTGGTTGCCTGCGCTCATTGAGGCCTATGTCCACCACTATCACTACAGTCCATTTGTAATGGGCTGTAGTGATAATGATTGTGATAGAATTACTGCGTGATAGTGAGGTAAGAGAATCCATCATTAAATTTCGTCCCGCGGGTGTCGTAAGAAGCAACTATGGGATAGGTTAGGCCTGAAATAGTCGCCGACAGATGGCGATATTACCATCTACGTTTACGCCAGATGTAAAAACCCAGAGCTGCAAAAGGCAACAGCGTCAGGGGTGCGAGACGTCTGGTACTGCGATCGTCAATACACCTGCCGAGCGTGACGATTAAGGCAAATCTTTCCACGACGGGCGAGGTCCATGTTTTTTGAAGTGAAACTTCTTAATCTACGTAGTGGGTAAATTTAGTACCTTATTAAAAAACAAAAGCGTCACGTTTTCTTGTAACGTTTCTCCACAGTCTAACTACCACTAACAGTCGGTCATTGAAGGCGTCTTAGACAGTGTAATCGTGCGGTGGGGAGGAGGCGCGGGCTGAGCACTTCCCGGCGGCTGAGGCCGCTCGGGAAGTGCTCAGCCCGCCAGCTCTGCCGCTAGGGGACACTACATGTGCGGTAAAAAACTGTGGGTCCGCCCTCATTTAAAGATCAGGAATTAGTTTCATCAGTTTCCACATACACATTAATTTGTCTAAACGTGAAATAAAATAAAATCATTTTTTTTTCTTACTTCCCATTCTGACAACCCTAGCAATTTATTGTTTATGTCGGCTTTTCCGACGACATCAAACGCGATGACTGATTGTATGTTCTTCTTAGGCTGTGTTTTCACCGCCAGACTGCATGAGTATACTATTATTTAAAATTATTATTTAAAATCCGTAAAGAAGTTTCGAATAAGGATCACAAAAGAGCACACGTCCACCTCATGGTAAATGGATGTAGAGCCATGCTGCAGCTATATTAATTGTATACTTGTACCACGAATGGGTCGACTCGACGGGGGAAGGACCACGCTCTCACAGAATGCCAGCGTAAAATAGCAGCTTAATGCTGCTGTGTTTCGTATGGTGAGTGTAGAGAACCGTAGACCCTTTTTACTGGAAAAGAGATATTCCATCTTAGTCCTCACTACTGCTGGCTGACAACGCATCTGCATTTTGATTCACAAACGAGGATATATGTAGATATCTATGGGCCACAGCAACCACTTACCATCAGGTGGGCTGTGTGCTGGCTTGTCACCCTTATCCTATAAAAAAATGCAGATGCATTGTAACGTATTGTAAAATAGAGCCTAGATAACTTCTAGCATTGCTCTCTATCTGTTCGTAAAGTTTTATCACAATCGGTTTAGCCAATCCGAAGATTAGCCCGGACAGACAGACAGATAGACAAACGTTTTAAAAATAGTTGTTTATATCTTAATAGCATGTAAATAACCCCCTGAGATTGATAAAAGCCAGTTATTTCAATATTACAGAAAGACAATTCAATTTAATTTATTTTTATAGATAACCTTATTTACATCGAGCCATAAAGGTCACATTAAAAGTGTACTTATATTTAGAAGCGTGATCGCAGGTGCGTTTGTTGTTATTTCACCTTTTTACGACTAACAAGACGCCCACCTTTCTCTGCTATCCAATTATTATCTATAACGTTTATGTAAATGTTCACGAATTGTATATTATAACCTTTTTCAAGAAGTTCTTTCAATAATGGCGAAAACTGATTCAAAATCCAATAAGTATTTTTAAAGTTTTAAGTTAATTTACTGCCAGACGCGGGTAATCGACTTTGTTCTCTATATGCAGGTAACTTATGGCCGGTTTAAATTGTCTTAGTGCTTATGCAGAGTACATTAGTAGCACTGGAATGCGAGTGCTCGAAACAAAAATAATAAAACGGACCAAGTGCGAGTCGGGCTTCGCTCTATCAGGATTCCGTACATTTTAATTATTATGAATAATTAACTTTTTTTTAAACTAGATACTCCGTACCCGGTAAAGTACCACGTAAAAGTTGGTTGGTTTTTGGACTACCCGGGATTGTTAATTTCCCTTTCGTCTGACTTCCCAAAATTGATTACCCTTAGTTAATTATATCTGTTAAATAAAACACGCTAAGAATATTATAACCAGTAAAACTGGATTTATTTATTTAGTGCACTTTACAACGTACTTGCTATAGCCAAGTTCAAAATGGAGAAGATCAAGAATTCAGTGTTGCCACTGAATTCTATTGATATTTTATTGCTATATATAAATAATTTTTTGCTTATTTAACTTATAAATAAATTTAACTAATTACACTATTTTTGTCTTATATATTATTATTTATGTTATATATAAGCAATTTTTTACAATGTTAATATTTTTTAAGTATTAATTAATAAAAATAAATTTACTTAATAATTTATATATTTAATGTATTGAACAATATCCTTTGGATATAAACCATCCTTCCAACTAGCCAACAAACAGCCTAAATACGTACATTATATTGCAGTCACAGTATTTAATTATTTAAATTTCAGTGTCGACCACAAAACACGGCAATTAATTACGCTACAAATTGTCCATTCATTCTCCGTTTCTGAAATTCAATGAACGTACCGAATTTAGTCGTTCATTCATTTCGCACAACATTAATATTCGTAGAATTATTACATGACAAGCGATACAGAACGAAACATATTGTGTTAAATAACCGTGAAAATAATTAGTTGCGCATACACTTTTGACAACAAAATGTCCTATGTCCTTGATATTGATAGTTTTCTTATTCGGAGATATTGACATCAAAAAGCCGTGGTAGCTCAGGGGTCTCGCTGTAAATTTCACAGTACGCGAGCATCCCGGGTTCAATCCCCGCCGGCACCAATGAAATTGTTAATTGCAATTTTAAGTGCTGATTTACCACATGCTCTGCGGTGAAGGAAAACATCATGAGGAAACCTGCATGTCTGAGAAATAAAAAAAATATATTTCGAAGACGTAATAAAGTTCGCTAACACGCATTGGGGCGGACATTTCCTTGCCCTAAAACCCGCTCAGAAATGAGAGGAGGCCTGTGCCCAGCAGTGGGACGTTTAAAGGCTGTAACTTTTTTAACTTTAACCACAGAATAAACCATATCCTCTTTATTCGAATTTTTTAAGGTTTATTTTTAATAGAAATTAAGTTAAGACATTTACATTTATCCATACATATGCATACATATAATAAATCTGTAGAAAAGTCGTGTCTGTAATTCTAATATACTCTTGAAAAAACAAGTTCAGGGAACTAAATAAAGGGCACTGAAGCCAAAGTGGTTTTTAAAATTTTTGTCTGTCTGTCTGTCTGTCTGTGTATTACTGATTTACGCAAAAACTACTGGACCGATTTCCATTAAATTTTATATGTCGGTAGTTAGTAACCCGGGGCAACTTATAGGCTACTTTTTATCCGATTACGGAACTTAAAAAAGAAGGTTAAGTATTTTTCTTCCTTAACATGTTAATTTTCTATTATATATGATTATGTTAGTTAATAGGCGGGATGAAGGGTGTTTTTTTAATTAAATATCGTATTTGTAAATAAAGTTTAAAATTAGTTTTAACCTTTGCATAACAATTTGAAACTCCGCTGAAGATATACGTTTTAATTATCAAAACAGCGCCATCTATCATCAAATGAAAAAGCCTATATTTTGCCTTTAGTTACTAATAAATTAAATAATATAAATAACTTACATTTATATCTTTAAATTTATATATATGTATATGTTTACATCTATAAAATTATTTAATTTTATTTCATTTTCATTTTAAAAGTGTAATAATTAAAATTTAAAAAATAATAGATAATAGTGACATCTATCAAAAGTATGGAAGTTGATATTTTTTTGAACTAAAAAAAACATATCAATTTTCATACGTTTGATACTATATCTGTATGTAAACTGATTAAAACTGGTCTGCCTGCAATTATTGCAAAATTCTCATTAAATCATTATGTCGTGAAATGGTGTCATTTCATGATATATATCACTGTTTGTTGGCCATGTCATGATATAGCTTAGCCAAATCAATGAATAGAGATCGTTTAACAATATTAATGACTAAACACAACATTGCTATTTCATGATAATATGGTCATATCGCCAAATAGTTTTTCACCGCTAGCAGCGCTGATAGCGTGTCTATTAACAGAAACAGATTTTTAACAAGATTAACACTTTAAGCCTTTTTTATAGAATAAATAAATATCCCGGCTTTGGGGTGGCTCTTGAGCCAGTCGCACCCCAACCTTCTATAGCTGATATTACTAGATAGTATAGTTTTGACTTTCATATTATTAATTTAATATAGCGCCCTCTACTTTCTGCTTAATAAACTAATGATAATTAACTGATAAAATTAAATTTTAGAATGCTACTGAATACTTATTCATGCAGCATCAAAAATTGTCACACACATTATCAGGATGATTTACCACAATTACCACGTTTGGCAAAATGGCTAACAACACTGTTATACACAACACGTGTGTTTTGTGTGCACAGTATCCACCAGTACTGTGTACACAAAACTGAGATTAGGAGAGAAGCTCTTTAGTTAAATATATTGGGGGTCTGTCGGCATAGGTTTCATTTTACCAACTTCATATATTATCACGTTATCTGATGTAAATAATTGGAAATTAAGTGCACTGTGTGATTTTAATGAATAGTAGATTACTAGGTAGATATGGTCAACAATCGTACAAAAGTTTTGTTTCAGTTTTTATGAATTTTATTTAAACAAATACGAGAGCCGTGTAGCTCGCCGTGAGATTTCATCACGGCAAAAGAGCAAAACGTGTACGAGTCCTTTGAGGACAAATGTATCTGCTATGGAAAATTTTACGTGCTGACTTACCGCGTATCCGGTGAAGTGGTGAAGAATAACTTCGTGGGCAAACCTAAATGTCTGAGTAGTAGTTGAAGGATTGCGGCATACTCTTTTCTGCCCATAAACACTATAGGTAATGAGGAGCCCTGTGCATAGTAGTGAGACGTATTTAAGCTGCTACTTTAGTTTTTATACCTTTAATGATACTTATAAATCAGTTTGTCATTTAAGATTTTTGTATTTTTGAGTTTTCATATTATCAGACAAATCAAGATTTTCGTGACAGTCCTAGTTTCATAGCTCACATGAGATATGTAAATGAACAGGCTGTTGCGAAAAAATACTTTAAATATCAAAGATAGCAGATTTTACTTAAACAAAGGTTTATTTTATTTTACTTGTCAAAGGCGGTAATCAAACTGATCCAAACGTAAATTTCATAGTACATAAACATTATTATATATTTTTACATATATGTTAATTGCAATTTGAAGTGTAGATTTACCACGTTCTCGGCGGTGAACGAAAACCTGCATATCTGAGAAGTTCCCCAGTTGGGGAGATGGCGCGTTGGCACTTTTTTTGGCCATTAGTTTTAATGGGGCAATTATGCTGTTTTTATTTCATTCATATTTTCGGATATGTTACTTTTTTGTTTTCACACTACCGTAAATATTAACGGTAGCAAAGATTCGAAAGAATAGAACTCATCGTCATTATCATGACAACCTATCAAAAGTCCACTGAAATGAACATAGGTCTCCCCCATAAATTGTCAAATAGGCTGAATATTTGCTATAGTTTCCAAGCTTGGCAGGCGGGTTGGCAACCGCAACCTTTATTATTTTGAACTGTTGTCAGGAAGATGATGTTGCCCATCTCCTGTTTGTTTGCCTCTATCGCCTCTTAGGACACACACGGAACGATATGAGGTGGCGGATTCTCTTTCGCCGCCACAACAAGGCGAACATTTTTCTGCTTCCGATCATGAGTGTAGTTCTACCCACGTTCACTGCGAATAGAACTTCATTTGCAATAAAAGTAATCTTAAGGATTTTATCATGTTTAATTTTAACTTTTTTAATTCCTGACGTTTCGGGCACTATAAAGAACCCATGGATGGGGGGGGGGGGCTGAGTTGTTTAACGTCCTGATGTCATACATTTACGAAGACTACAATCAACTTTTAACTAATATTGTTTGGTCCGATCTACGCAGGACGAGATTACAGTATATTGAGGTCTTGCAGTAGTATGCTTGGGGTTGAAGTTAGCATGTTTTTAATTTCAATAGCCTCGGGAATCATCCTTGGTAGGAATTGGTGTTTGATTGCGAAGATTTGTTGTCTATCAGATCTGATATAATGGTTGGGACGATACTGAACATGTTGATATACTTCAGACTTCTCGGAGCGTCGTCATAATGATGAATGATAATTGCTTCACATCAGAAATTATCATTCATCATTATCAGAACTGCATTTATGAAATTTTTAAGTCTACTCGAACGTAGAAAAAATATCAGAATCTATTTTATGGTGTCAATCAATATTAAATGGGAACAATGATATGAATCAAATATCGCATATAAGACCATGAATTCATCATTATTTTGTTAAAACTAAATTAACTTCAATTATGAATGAATGTAAAGAGTAAATAATAATAGTAAATTTTGATTCCAAGACAATTTATCTTTCTTATGGATACATCAGAAGTCACGTCCAATATAAAAAAATGTAGATTAGAAACATCGACATATGATATTAATGCAATTCTGAAAAACTTATTTATTCACGTGTTCCTCAATTATCAGGGTCCAATAGTCTTTGGGAATTTAAAAAAAAATCTTTGACAAACTGACATAGATATACACAGACACCGAAGTGACTCTAAAAGTAATCGAATTTGGCGCGGAAACGCATGTAATGATGTTTCTAAATTGAAGACCACACGAGCGAAGCCGCGGGTAAAAAGTTAGTCTATAATAAGAATCAAAATACTGGTGTGCTGTCAACTCTGAGAACTTAAATGCCTAATTACCAGTAAATTACACTAGTATTCTGTTAGAGCGTGGTAATTTTTTTTTTTAATAGTAGTGTAAAATGAACTTACACCTGACGTAGGTAAGTGGCTACTGTAATCCATAGACACCTGCAGTCAACTTCGAATGAAGAAAGGAGGTAGAAATAGGTAAGAGGGTAGTTCCTACCCAGACGGACTTTCAGGCAGAAAAGGAGTCTTATCACCTAGTAAAAGCGGTTGCTGATAATGAGGTTCAAATCCCAGGTCGGGCTAAAATCAGTTATTGGGTTTTTCTGTCAAAAAATTCTCAGTAGCAGTCCAGAGTCAAGAAGTTGGCTGTGTTTCACCCCCGTGCCTCGGAAAGCACGTTAAGCCGTTAGTCCTGCGCCTGATCTCTCTTCGGTCGTGTCGAATAACCGTCCCATCGGACTATGAGATTGAGGGAATAGAGAGCGCATTCGTGTTTGCGCATACACTCGGGCACTATAATCCTGTCCTGCACAGATTGCAAGCCTCCGTTGAGACATGACTCGGTCTAGAGGATATTATTATTACATGGTACATATCTGGATCAGGCCAACCCATTCTTGCTCTTATAAACATGGCGAGAATATGACACAATCAGATTCACACGAAAGTGTGTCTGAAGCAGTGGGGTGATGTGGCGGCGCTGTCGTCGCGACACAAGCGAAATACATCGAAGCCTAAATCACGCTATCAAAGTTCCGAATTAAAACAGTATATATAGAATAGCTCCGAGCTAACACTCTGAGCGTTGGCCGCTCCCCGGGCAGCACACCTTGCCCGGCGGGAGATCTCCCCTTTTCCTTCCACCCGCTACAGCTGAAAGAAATGTACTAACCTCGTGTAATGTGAAAAATGAAGAGTGAATACGTCCCGTATATAGGTTGTAACTACTTTAACTTTTAACATTTGACATCATATTAGATCGAGTTAAGTACCTATACATGAGAGATTATAGAGTTTATCGTTACCATTTCAGCTATCAAAAGTCCACTGCTGAAGATAGGCCTCCCCCATACACCGCATCATTATATTTGCCATAGATTGCTCATTATATTGGCAGGCGGGTTGGTAACCGCAGTTCCTTTATTCTTTAGTAGTAATTAGGATAACGCTACTACCCATCTCCTGGTTTATTTTCCTCTGTCGCCTGTTATTCGTACGATACCTTCGGGACGCTAAAGGGGAGTGGATCTTACACCGCCACTGCACAGTGAATTACAGAGTTTATAATACCATAAATAAATTGTAGTGATTATATACTCTTTGTATAGTAATATTAAAAGTTAAAGTGAGATGACATTAATATTTCTGTTTCCTTTCTACACCTAATCCGCAGCCGGTCGCTAATAGGGGATTTTGAATGACGTCACACATGACGCAAGCTGCTCGGGTTCTATTGGTAATATTATTATAAGAGCGAGGCCACAAGATGCATTGCAGTGACGACGTGATCCGCACATCCGCACAACCATCATTTCGCCGCACTGCGAGCATAGTTAGTGTAAGGTTATAATGCAATGCAGTTTCGATACGGCATCGCATCGGTGCGACATTAGATTAAACACTGAATGCTAAAACACGCTGTAGGCAACACTAGCCCTTAGGCCGTTTCTTGACTGGTCAATACTTTAGCGATGCCTCGTCCGTCTTGGTAAGGTATTGATGTCGATACCGGTATATCTCTTAATTTGTCGATATTCGGCGTAGCATGTGACACCTTTTTCATTATCGTCATAGAGCTACGCTGCAGCTATATTATAGTTGTAACACGAATGTGTCGGCTCGGCCGGGGAAGGACCACGCTCTCACATAATACCAGTGTAAAATAGAAGTTTTATGCTGCTGTGTTTCATATGGTGAGTGTAGAGAACCGGAGACCCTTCTTACTGGAAAAGAGGCATTCCATCTTAGTCCTCAGTGGTGAAAACACATATGTATTTTGATTCTTAATCGAGGATCGATGAAGATTTCTATAGGCCACGGAATCCACTTATCATCAAGTGGACTGTGTGCTCGTTTATCATCTTTATACTATAAAAAAAATTGTCGACATTATTCAACTTAGCGTGCGACATGTTTTTTGTTACAATTTTTACATGTATATTCAATCACGGGCATGCATACTTGTACAAAAATCATTACGGATAATTATTAATTATACTACAAGAGAATATTTTAATAGATATCGTAAGATAAAAACGACAATGCGGCACAGATTCGAACGCATCGCATCGCTGCCTCGTCGCGACAAATTCTGGAGAAGTCGTTATTGAATAAAACTATTTTTACGGATTTTATCGCGTTTAATTTACTATTTTAATTCCCGACGTTTCGGGTGCTTTACAGCACCCATGGTCACGGGGGGGACTGAGGTGTTTGACGTCCCAATGTCATAGTTAGCCCGGCTACCTTCAGTTTTTTGAATATTAATTTTTGGTCCGATCTACGCAGAATGAGCTTACAGTATCTTGAAGTCTTGCAGTGGTATACTTGGGTTTGGATTTAATTTTGTTAATTATAGGATCGCAAGCAGATGGCAGCACCCATCCATCTTCTCTATTGAAATTAGGATGTTTTTTAATCTCAATAGCCTCGCGTATCATCCTTGGTAAGAATCGGTGTTCTTTTGCGGGGATTTGTGGTCTATCAAATCTGATGTAGTGGCGGGGACGATCTTGAATATGTTCACACACTGCAGACTTCCCGGAAAGAATATATAAGAAATATAATATAAGAAATCATTAAGTCGTTATTGATTGGTCCCGACATTGGCTTTAGATTCTAAAATATATGTTGGATCGCCCTTTTTATAGAAAAAGGGTTAGTGGGTTACTCGTCATGCCGCACGTCATGCTCCTCGTCATGCTGGCTGTTTTGTCGGTTTTTTGGGCGCCAGTCAAAGGACTGCTTATATGAGCGCGAGTGGCTGGCCACATACTCGCGCAAACGCAGTCTGAATCGAGCGCTCGTTACGGAAGCGTTGTTCTATTTCGATGAATAGATGTCATCCACTATCTCCGTTGGCGAGAACGATGACGTATATTTCTTTTTTATGATATAATTAGCTATACTAAATATGCATATAGCGCGCATGCTGCCACAGTTGTATTAACCATTGTGTTGCAAACGCGAGCGACCTAATGCGGAGCGTCGCGATTAATTGCGCGAGTAGAGCAGTGTGTGGGCAGAGCGGGCAACATCGCGGCAGCGCGGGGAGCAGAGCGAGAAGCAGCGCGAGGAGCATAGTGTGGCTGAGGCATCAGGGCAAAGATAGAATGCCTCGTTATCAGTATAAAGAATCCCCGATGCTCTAGACCCATCATAAGTAACACAGCAACATTAAGCTGCGATTTAACGCTGATATTCTGTGAGAACGTGGTCCTGCCCCGATTGATCAATTAATCAATCAGCCAACAGTCCAAGATGGTTGAGTTAACACTCCGACACCGCAATACATCTCCATGTTTTACGACGTAGTACAGGGTCTCCGGTTCTTTACACCCACCATACAAAACACAGCAGGTTTAAACTGCTATTTAACACTGTTATTCTATGGGGACGTGGTCTTGCCCCGGTCAATCAATCAATCAATCAGCCAACAGTCCAAGATGGTTGTGTTGTCACTCCGACATCGCAATACACGCACATCTCCGTGTTTTGCGACGTAGCACAGGGACTCCGGTTGTCTACAATCACCATATGAAACACAGCAACATTAAGCTGCTATTTAACGCTGATATTCTTTAAGAACATGGTCCTGCCCCGATCAATCAATCTACCAACAGTACAAGATGGTTGCGTTGTCAATCCGGCATCGTAATAAATCTCCTTGTTTTGCAACGTTGCACAGAATTCCGTGCTATTTGTCATGTCCCTGATATTTTGTATTTAAGACGCCGCAAACGTACTGCTCGGGCGCCGCGTCGCCGCCGCTATATTTTTTATTTAATTTTACTTTATTCTTAAAACGTATAACCTAATAATAAGCAACAATAATGAAATAGTGTAACGCACAGTGTGGCTTCGCTTTTACCGACTCCCTGAATTTGAAATATAAAGGATCAAAAGGAAAGAAATAAATTTTATTAAATATCACCTATTGTTGTGAATTTGGGACATGAAAAGAATTGGTCTACAATGGATCTAATTTTTTACGTGAGACCATTTACAACTTTCGAATTTCTTTTTACGAGGATTAGAAATAGAAAGTCTAAATGCGCTAAAAGCAGCCTCTTGTAGCGTACATTGAATTGACACGTTTAAAGGCCAAATGTCAAATGTCATTCGTCATGGCCCTTCCAAAATAAAGTTTTATATTTTCTACTATTTTCACGCTAAAAATGATAGTGAAAGGAAATTTCCTTTTATATCAATTTGAAATTATTGGAACCGCAAATCGCAAATGAATAAACGTTTGCCACAAAGATTATATAATCACCACCAACATAAAACTACGTACTTTTTTGGTTAATAATTTATTTTAATCATTGATTTATTTTGTTTCGTCATTGAAACTGTTTGGTGCGGTAGTATTCTGAGTATCCCTATTTTTCTAGATGAACTTTCCCTAAAAATATTAAACCGTTATATTTTTCTACGTGTTCAAGGTCTGAAAAGTGTGGTTTAGTTTTCCTCTGATTATAACAAAGATATTTAAATTTATATTGGATTATAATCATGCTGTAAAGTGATATAATATATATAATACTAGCAATCCACCCCGGCTTCGCACGGGTGATTTCTGGATCTCGACGACAACGGCAACGCCACCTAACGCGTCCAATTGTAAATCTAAACCACCCACTCACACACACACACACAAAAATTTCATCAAAATCGGTCCCGCCGTTTAGAAAAAGTTCAGCGTCAAACACACGTACTGAAGAATTATATAGGTATATAAAGATGATAAAGAACTTTTACTGCATTACTCCATCCATCCATCTATCTATTACAGCCTATAAAAGTACACTGCTTCATAGGCAAAACAGAGGGTCTTGCCATAGTTGCCACGCTTGGCAAGCGGTTTGGCAACAGCAGTTTCTTAATATTTTGAGTTGTTATCAGGAAGATGCTGCAGCCCATCTCCTGTTCCAGTTTCTTTTCTTTTTTCTTTTTATCTTTTATTATTTTCTTTTTCTTTTAAAAAACGTTACCCGCACACTAGGATTTACTCCTGTATCGTGGAGGCAGTTTACAAACATAAATTGCACAAGGACAAACATCCAGACCCGGAACAATTATTTGCAGGCCATACAAATACTTGTTCCGTGCGGGATTCGAACCCGCGGTTCCCAGCGCAGCAACTCATTGCTAAGCCACTGCGCCACGGAGCCGTCAGCCGTTTCCCTCTGTCGCCTCTAAACCAGGGGACGATATGGAGTAGTGGGTATTCTTACACCGCCACTACACGGTTATTACTCATTATTATTTAAAATTAAAATAATCGACTTCGTACGACCCAACTCCAAATGGCTTTAAACACAGAAGAAAATATTTACAGTTTTTCTTGTCTTATTCACTGCAAAATTCTGTTATTAAATTACGAAGTTATTTATAGTTTAGATTTCGAAAGTTCGACTGTATTTCTCGGAATTTCTATTGATTCTAAATTTAATTACATATTGATAAATTCGAAATTAAATTCCACATCTTTCGCTTTTACTAAAATTTCCTTAATTCGAAATTAAATTCTACAATTTGCCCTATTGATGACTGATGACGCAACAGCTTAGTTAGTCTACTATAATAGCAGCTCATTGTTGCTACGTTTCGTATGGTGAGTGTAGAGAACCGGAGACCCTTCCAACTCAGTCCTTAGGGGTGACAACGCATCTGCATTTTATTTCTTGATTAACGATAAATGGGCCACAGCATCCACTTACCATCAGGTGGACTATGTACTCGTTTGTTACCCTTTTCTATAAAAAAAAACTATGCTTACTTCCACACCTTGTATTACTGTGTGGATCTGCCGCTGAATTGAAATAATGGCGGCGTTTTTGACAGCGCCAAATGGATACATAAAAATAACCTCATACCTTAGTTTTAACAAGGAAAGGCCCAATATGATTTATGATGAGGCAGTTCTTAAATACAACCGAATTTACATTTTGGTAAAATTGGAATTTGAGACAACATATTTTAAGGACTTTAATGCACTCGATGCATACTGTCAATGTGGGAGTATATTTTTATCATTGTATGATAGTTTAATACATCATCTATGAAGGTTAAAAAGCAATTAAGCTAATTTTTTTATATTGTTATAGGTAGGTAAATTTTAACTTAATCCGAAATCAATTCAAGTCGGTTTATATTTATTTTTAAATCCAAAATTTGGAAGTTCTCCTCTTTTCATTTCGCAAAAGCAAGAGATACGAGGATAATATATCTTAGGGCCTCGCTAGTCAGAACCTTTTCAAGGAGACTAATATTTTGACTTCCGTGGTTATTTATGTCATTAAATCAAAATTCTTACAAAGAAATAGTAGGCTTTTGAAATATACATAATATACATTTTTCCAAATCACTTAATTAATGTTGCTTTCTAACAACAGTAATCGCCACAAGTCCCACAGAATCAATTGAATGTTATTTGAACGTGTTGTCTAAAACTAATTTCAGGTATGTTCATCTTCAATCCCACATAAGAACCACTTCTCCCCATCGGTTTTCAGTTCTTCGAACTATATAGCTGGCCCATTGCCACTTTAGCTCCATTGGGTTATCTTGGTCACTCTGAATGCATTGCGGATGTTATCGTTACAGCATCTATCACGCGGAGAAACGCCGAGAATAGCCATGTTCCATTCTATTATTAAGAGGTAGCCTCTTTCCTACAAAACGGTGTGTAGGGCGTCTCCTGCTTGTTGGAGTGACGGCCTGGTAAGACATGCGGGAAATCGATAGAAGTGACTATGTTTAGCAGTACAGCAATGGACTTCCAAGGGCTGTAATGATGATGTTCATTTCCATTCTAACACCAAATAGGTTAAGATATAGAAATATGTTACTGTAATTATACGCCTCTGTAGCGCTGTGACTAAACGTTAGGTTGCAACCGTGTGGGCAGTGAGTTCGAATGTCGCCAGCAACACATATAGAAAGGAAGAAAGAAACATCTTCATTTGAAGCAATTATTTATAATGTATAAATAATTGCACCACATACATGCATTTTTACGTAGTAGAGCCAAGCTGCAGCTATATTATGATTGTAGCACGAATGGGTCGGCTCGACCGGGGTAGGACCACGCTCTCACAGGATACCAGCGTAAAATAACGGCTTAATGCTGCTGTGTTTCGTATGGTGAGTGTAGAGAACCGGAGACCCTTTTTACTGGAGACTTATTCCATCTTAGTCATCATTGGTGGCAACGCATCAGCATTTTGATTCTTAATCGAGGATAAATGTAGATGTCTATGGGCCACAGCATCCATTTACCATCAGGTGGACTGTGTGCTCGGTTGTCACCCTTATACTATAAAGAAATCCAATTGCACCCATTTGCATATGGGTAGGACGTACCAATAACTGTTTCGTAGGCCACCACAAGCGTACCGACTATGGCAAATATCCCCTCTGTGAGACAATCTGAACCATGTAGCAGCGGTGTGAGAATATCCACTAACTCATATATTAGCTTATTATTATATAGGAGATGGGCAAAAGCGTCTTTGTAATAACAACTGGAAGAAATTTGCGGTCGCCAACACCTGCCAACAGTGGCAACTATGGCAAATATCCCCCCTATGAGGCAATCTATGGGGGAGGTCTATGTTTAGCAGTGGATTTTGATAGGCTGATAATGAATAAATGAATATAGCAGCACTGTCGACGTGCTATAAACGGAAAGCACAACTAAATCACGCTATCAAAGATCCAAAGTACTGCAGTATGTATGTATTAACACAAGGAGCGTTGGCCGCTCTTCAGACTGAACACCTTGCCCGACGGGAGATCTCCTTTTTCCTTCCACAGCCAAAATTCCTAACATTTTAAGAGATAAAAAATGCAAGCTAGTATTTTTGGGTCCTTCGGCTATATCCATCGAAATTAAAACCTTACAAATAATCACGCGGCACGCAAAACAAATTTCAACTCCTCTAAAACATGGCCCGTTGATTTCCAAATTGAAAAGTTCCTTCGTTTTGCGTAACGAAGTTGAGTTGTTATATAAAAACTGCTTTAAATTAATGCTTTTGAGTTGCGAATGCCGAAGAGAACCTTTTTAAAACTTTGCTATTTCATAATTTTAATATTGAATAACGTGGTTGGTTTCTAAGTTAAAGTGGCAATATGCCGGTCATATTCTCTACGTGGTAGAGCCACGCTGCAACTATATTATGGTTGTAGCACGAATGAGTCGCCTAGACAGGGGGGAAGGACAATGCTCTCACAGAAAACCAGCGTAAAATAGTGTGTAGTAGCTTAATGCTGCTGTGTTTTGTATGGTGAATGTGTAATAGATTGGAGAAAAATTTTCTTCGTATTTTATATACAAATTCAAGACATTTTTTTTTCAAAGTTTAATTACATTTAATTATAATATATATGTGCCATTTTTTTCGATAACTTATTGCCATCTTGTAGGTAGTAACATAATCCCGTTGCTGTAGAAATCTTGGAATTTTTGATCAAAAAATGCGACAAGTCGTTTTGACAGTCCTCTCTTGAAGTTAACCTAACACTACCCAAAGAATTCTGAAGAGAACGAAACAGGTGAAAATCTGAGGGTATAAGGTCAGGACGATATGGTGGATGCATTAAGACTTCCCAACCAAGCTCTCTCAATTTTTCTGAGTGGCCAAAGATGTGTGTGGTCTAGCGTTATCATGATGAAAGACCACTCCTTTTCTGTTGATCAATTCCGGCCGTTTTGTTTAGGTCCGGTCTCATGAGTTGTTGGCAGTAGAGATCCGAATTGATAGTTTTGCCCGGCGGTAAAAGCTCATAATAAACGATGCCCTTCCAATCCCACCATACACACACCATCAAAATTCCCGGACTGAAAACGCTTGAACCAACTTTGTGCTACTCTTACTGACACTGCATTAGGTCCATAAACGTCACAATTTTTTTCGCGGCTTGAGTCGCATTATTCCCTTTTTTGTAATAAAACTTCAGAATGTATTGAATTTCTTCGTTAAATTCACTCATTTTAGCGGACAGAAAAACAATTGAGAAATGGCGGAAAAGTGTTTTTTACTTTTTATTTTTATTTATTTTTTCTTAATGTCCTATATGTATTGATATTAAAACCAGCCAGATACAAACAGCACAACCAAAGAGATTTTTCTTCAATTTTATACAAACAAAATACAAAGAAACTTTTTCCCGACCTATTAAAACCTTTTTACTGGAAACGATGCATTCCATTTTAGTCCTCAGGGGTGACAACGCATCTTTATGTTGATTCGTAACCAAATGGGCCACAGTATCCACTTACTATCAGTTGGACTATGTACTCGTTTGTCACACGTATTCTATAAAAATATAACTCGAAGATGCATCATCCGATGGCAAAGAAAGAAAGCTTCGTAGCGGTAAACGAAGTAACAATGCCCCTCACTAGGGGGATTGACAACTTGGTGATGGTAAGACATACAGGAATTCGATGGATGCAGCTGACTCAGACGCATGTTTTGTAGCATTCCTTGGAGAAGATGAAGAAGAAGATTCCTTGTGTTCAACAGTGGACTTGTGCAGGGCGGTAGCGAAGCCTCAATAGAAGCCGAGAAGCCGGGCTTTCGCTATCAAACTGCTCAATCAATAATATCAACTAATAAAATAACTCGTAAACTGTTTCAAACTATTTCAAATTTCCCGCGCGCTTCTCTGTCGCTGTCGCTGACCTGTTCTACACAGGCAAAAACTGCGCGATTAGGTTGTCATAAAAATTAGTCGTCTCTCTCGCACGCGTGGGCTTTTACCGGGCTTTCGAGAAGACGATCGCTCCCTTTCTAACCTGTGGTAAAATGTTCTATAATGAAATATAACTACGATTGTTTATATAGCAATTTGTACGTAGCAAAAAACCCGGCTTTTAGTGTGAAGTTAGTCATTAGTCAAGCGCTGGCGATACCTTTGCAAGTTCACTTCACATTTCAATGTTTACTCTGTGTGTTTACTTGAGCGAATAAATATTGCGAGTTGAAAATTTATGCTTTTTTATAGATTTTTAGTGAAAATGGAGGATAATAGTGTTCCTTGTGATAAATTGAAGTGTGTTAAAGTGCTAATCGGCGAGGAAAAGGTAAAATCGAAAAAGAGAAAAGGATTTTTTTTATAAAACTGCTAAGAACAACAAAACCATATCTTGGGCTTGCCCTAGTTTGGAGCCCTAGCTTCGCCACTGGTGCAGGGCTGTAATAATGGTGACGATGATGATGATGAAGATTGAATGTTTAATGATTTTGCTTTACTACGATCTCATGAATCATCTTCGATCGATCGGCTTTATGATCCAATAAATCTCTAATAAAGTTAGTACACGTGGCGGTAGAACTCCTTTTCTGCTTAGGTCTTTCTGGATAGCTACCACCTTCTAACCTATACCTATTGAGGTAAGAATGTGGTACCTAACACGAGGGGTGGTGACAGAGGTGACGACGCTTCTTTGTTTGAAATTAGTTACAGATGTCCATGAGCTGTAGTAGCCACTTACCATCAGGTTGACCATAGGTTCGTTTGTCACTACAGTTTTATCAGTGCTTGGGAAGCAATTTCTCGTTCCATTTCATATGTTAGTGGCGTCCTCTACGGAGAATGGAAAAAAAGATTTTTTTATTTTGCGCGAAACTCTAATACTTTTCTAAAATAAAAGTAGTCTAAGTTACTCCTTATAATATTAGCTATCTGCCAGTGAAAGTCCCGTCAAAATCGATCCAGCCGTTTCGGAGATTAGCCGGAACAAACAGACAGACAAAAATTTCACAAAAATTGTTATAAGTACCTATACTTTCATATGTATTTAGAAAAAGCTGTTATTTTAAAATTACAAACAGACACTTCAATTTTATTTATTTGTATAGATTTACACTATACAACAAGAACTGTCTGTCATCCATGAAGACGAAAATGGTTTTTCCTAGATTTCCGGTAGCCGTCTCTTTTTTGCATTTCGTTAGGCAAATATGATCTTTAAATTATAGCTATACAGGGTTATTTTGCAATGTATGGCCAAATTTGCAGAGAAGGTTCAGAATAATTAATATAGAAAATTAATTTAAAAAAAACTTTGTGTCCAAATCAAACTTTATCTTTTAAATTCAGAATGCGTGGTAATGCATTATTTTAACTGATTGTCATTCATAAATATCTAATGCGTACTATTTTACTACGCACGTACACATTCGTAAGGGTCGCTCGGTTCGCAAAAACGTTGTGAATTGAATCGCATACAGAGTGGCGCGCGTACGCGTAGTTACTAATTTGAGATAATTTCAAATAAAAGTAATAGCCTTATTTACTCGTATTTTTAAAATCTGCAATAACGGTATATATCATTACTTATATATTTGAACTTAAAAATAAAATTTGGATACTCTTTGAAAAATAACCCTGTATATGTATAATGCGATTCGGACAAACAAAGAGATGGGCAGCAGCGTCTTTATAACAACTACGAAATAAACAAAAACTGTGGTAGCCAACCATGCGCTTAGCGTGGTAACTATGGTATATAAGGTACGTGAGGGTAATATGGTCATCCGGTTAATATGGTCACTTTCTTAAAACTCAAAAACGGGGTGGCCTATATTCAAGAGTGAACTTTTGACAGGTTGTAACGGTAACGGTGAGGAAAACCACAATCTCTGACTGGCTGTAATTAATTAATGAATTAGTTAACGAGCTATAAATAGGGCTCTGTGTTTCTCTGCGTGATAAAATTCGTAAAGAGTATATCCCCTTAACACACTCACCGAGTGTAGAGTAGAGAACCAGAGACACTTTTTACTGGAAACGAGGCATTCCATCTTAGTCCTCAGGAGTGACAACGCATCTGCATTTCGATTCTTACTCGGGGAAAGATGTAGATGTCTATGTACCACAGCATCAAATTACCATCAGGTGGACTGTGTGCTCGTTTTTCACCCTTATTCTGTTAAAACAATCCGCTATTCGCCGATAAAAGCTGATTGGCTATGGATCGGTTATATAGTTTCAAAGAACTGATAATCGATGGAGAAAAAAGGTTCTTCCTCCTACATGCTGGGCGTCGATAAATGAATGTGGCTCCGGACCGTGTTTGGTACTAGTCTTTGGGAGAGGCTTATGTTCAGCAGTTTACTTACGATAAGTTTTTTCTTTTTCTTTGGTAATGATCTCGTAGGGTTGTAATTTTGCCAGTGTCAAGTATTATGAAATTATACTTTATTATAATTTGTTTAAAAACTTCTTCACAATATGTATATACGTTACATTGTGTAGTTTTTGGGCAATTTTGTCAGCAGGTGGGGCGCAAAACAGTCGATGAGGATATTATCTCAAGGCGCCTAAATAGACAATGACGTAAGTTTCACATCATCATCGATGCACATGTTACATCGCTAGTACTAATATTTCAACAGCGCAGGCAGTTAATACACAAAATCGCACCACTTTTTCGTATTAAAATCTACTTCAAACCTTATACAAGACCAACCATCCACCAGGGATCGAGTTCCCGCCAAAACTCTTATCGCTGGATTTTACTTATCGCTTATTAATATACGTAATCAGGTGTTTACAGAAACTTATTTCATTAGAGATGTACAAAAAATAAGTTAAGATCCACAAGATATATAAATAAAATGATAGAGGCTTGCAGTTGTGCGCGCATCACGGAAAAACTACTGGATAGATTTCAATTAGGTTTTCTAAGTTTTATTTCTTAGACACTTGGCCCTTATCTACAAAAAAATAATTCCGATATCTTCATTTAATATAAAGTTATTAAAGTTTTAAGTAACAAAGATTTTATAAGCACCACGTGTTCAGTGATGTGTGTAAGCAACGCGGACGAAGTCGCGGGTATCAGCTAGTAATTAATAAAATTAAATCCCAACCCAAGCATACAGCTGCAAGACTTCAAGATACTATAAGTTCATACTGCATGTTCAATGATGTGTGAAGCAACGCGGACGAAGTCGCGGGTATCAGCTAGTAATTAATAAATTAAATCCCAACCCAAACATACAACTGCAAGACTTCAAGATACTATAAGTTCATACTGCATAGATCGGAACAAAATTAATAATTTTAATCTGGGGTAGCCGTGGTTAACTATGACATTGGGACGTCAAACACCTCAGTCCCCCCGTGACCATGGGTGCTGTAAATTGTTCGAAACGTCGGGAATACAAAATAAGTTAAAAGACGCGATAAAATCCGTAAAAACTAGTTTTATTTAAATGCGTAGTGTTCGCGTAAATATAAAAAATCATTAAATTAAATATTTATGAATGTGCAATAGCAGCAGTATGGATAGTAATAAATCAAAAGTCAAATAATTTTGTGTTCTTAAAATGCCTCTATCATAACCATATTGCACTTATACGATAATATGAGTAGCCGTAAATCAAGAAAACACTAATTAATCCATCTTATATTTTCTAATAAATCATTTTATATTGCTACTTTGAAAAAAAAATGGTTTGAGAAAAATTTTACGTGGACGTCCGGATGTTGATTTTGTATGTGGTCACGATAACTCCTGAAAAAATTTACGTATCGAGACCGGGTTTTTTTTTATTAGCTTCAGAATTACATCAACTGCTTCCCTATTTCATATCAATAGCCTAGTACGCGTAGTTTGTTGATAAAATGATTTCCAACTTTTATAAGTTTTATTGTTATTAAAATTTGAGGGCGCTTTCATATTTTTTAAGCCCTTGATAGACAAAGGACAAATGTACCATACCGCCTATATCGATTTTACACTTTGTGTAATCGATTAATATTGGTAAACATTATTAATTTGTTTCCCTGCAGATGACACTGACCTGTTAAAATAATAGAGCGCTAAATTTAAAACACGTAAATAATATATTTTAAAAGTCAGGAATACAATTAATTTTTTTCATCAGAATTAAATCAGGAGGGGTGCACTTTTGGATTTTCCAAACTATTTAATTTTATAGGTGTATAAATTATCTATACTGACGTAATTACCTCCATTACTGCCGACATCAAGCTGCTCTAATTATCACGCCTGAGAAATGACGCGTCTCAAACAGCCCGTTCCCGATGTCGTAAAACAAGTTTATATACCTACGTCACTATATCTTCCTTTTATTACACCTTGTAAGTTACAACTCTTCATTACACGAGGTACATTTTTTTAAGCGTTCAGATATACTTTCATGTGAATCTGTATGTGTCATATTCTCACAATGTTTATAAGAGCAAGAATGGGTTGGCCTGATCCAGGAACGTCATCATCATCATCATCATTACAGCCCTTCACAAGTCCACTACTGAACATAGGCCTCCCCCAAGGAATGCCACAAAGCACGGTCCTGAGCCACTTGCATCCATCGAGTTCCTGCATGTTTTACCAGGTCGTCACTCCATCTAGTTGGGGGTCACCCTACATTTCGCCTACCGGTACGAGGCTGCCGCTCGAGAACCTTTTTTCCCCATCGGTTGTCGGTTCTTCGAGCTATATGGCCGACCCATTGCCACTTCAGCTTACTAATCCGTTGGGCTATGTCGGTCACTCTGGTTCTACTGCGGATATCCTCATTTCTAAGTTTATCACGCAGAGAAACCTCGAACATAGCCCTCTCCATTGCTCGCTGAGCGACCTTGTGCTTCCTCATACGGCCAGCAATGAAGGACCACGTCTCAGTTCCATAAGTCATCACTGGCAACACGCACTAGTTGTACAGTCTCGTTTTCAAGTTTTGAGGTGTACCTGACGAGAAGATGTGTCGTAATTTCCCGAACGCTGCCCAGCCGAGTTGAATCCGTCGATTGACCTCTCGGTAGAAGTTGGACTTACCTAGTCGGACTATTAGTTCCAGGTAAACATACTCGTTAACAACTTCGAGCTTAGTGCTCCCAACAACTACCGGCATAGGTGTGACATGGACGTTATACATGATCTTTGTTTTCTCCATGTTCATCTTAAGACGAAGGTGTCGGATTTATCGTCCACAAGTCTCTCGTTAACAACGTAGCAAAGATTGTGAGTGTGTCGACGAGGGTTGCGTACTATATACTCAGAATCACCAAACGGTATTCGTTGAAGGTCATACAGGTTTACGCCTCGGCACATCCCGATGAGGAGGTGGAGGAAATGTATAACGATATCTCTAAAGCCATGCATTCCTCCAAACCCCATTATACGGTGTTAATGGGAAACTTCAACGGCGAGCTGAGGGTAGCGAAATTTGGAATAGGGCAACGGAACCCAAGGGGCCAGCAGTTGGCCGACTTCATGGAGAAAGAGGGACTCCTTATGATGAACTCTATCTTTTAGAAGCGGCCCCACAGGAAGTGGACCTGGTCAAGCCTCGACGGTTCGACAAAAAATGAGATTGACTTCATTATGTCGACTAGACGGCAACTGTTCAGTGATGTCTCAGTGATCGCGGGGGTGAAAACTGGTAGCGATCACCGAATGGTTAGAGGCACACTAAACCTAAACGTTAAGTTGAAGAGGTGTCGTCTAATGAAGTCAACGCTCCGTCCCCCTCGTGCTCTAATCCAAAGTCCCGAATCCTTTCAGCTCGAGTTACAAAACCTTTTTCAGTGCCTAAAAGATTGCAATGCAGCGGACGATATGAATGACAAGCTCGTGGAAACTGTCCACGCGATCACACTCTTCATCTCATGACTGTTAGACGGCAAATGAAGCTCCAGTCTTCAGTAGATTTGACAGCATACAGGCAACTGAACAGACAGATCTCCAAATGCATGCGGCGGGACTTGCGCAACTTCAATACAGTTCGTATTGAAGAAGCGATCGAGCGGAACCAGGGCTCCAAAGTCTTTGCTAGAGATCTGTCTGCCAGAAAGAGCCAACTGTCGAAGCTGAAGACCGGTGGCAGCGACGTTTCCGGGACACCTGAGATTTTGAGTGAGATTGAGAGGTTCTATGGGCAGCTGTACACATCATCGTTGGAGCCACACGCAAGTGTGAGTAGCAATCCAAGAGCAAATCTTATCCGACACTTTTCCGATGATATCCAGGAACGTACCATGTAATAATAATATCCTCGAGATCTCAACGAAGAGACGGCTAACTGCGCATGACAGGATTATAGTTCCCGAATGTATGCGCAAGCTCGAATGCACTCTCTTTTCCTCACTCTCATAGTCCGATGGGACGGTTATTCAACACGAACGAAGAGAGATCAGGCGCAGGACCAATGTCTTAACGTGCTTTCCGAGGTACGGAGGTGAAACACCGCCAACTTCTTGACTCTGGACTACTACTGAGAATTTTTTGACAGAAAAACCCAATAACTGATTTTTGCCTGACCCGGGATTCGAACTTCATTATCAGCAACCGCTTTTACTAGGTGATAAGACTCCTTTTCTGCCTGAAAGTCCGTCTGGGTAGGAACTACCCTCTTACCTATTTCTACCTCCTTTCTTTGTTCGAAGTTGACTGCAGGTGTCTATGGATTGCAGTAGCCACTTACCATCAGGTGTAAGATCATTTTACACTACAATTTAAAAAATACCAAGCTCTAACGGCATACCAGCGTAATTGGCTGGTACATCTAAGTTCTCAGAGCTGACAACGCAACAGTATTTTGATTCTTATAAAAGATAGACGTAACTTTCTTACCTTAATTTCCATAAAGAATAAACCTTATAAAATTTGAATAAAGAGGAAATATGGTTAAAGTTAAAAGAGTTACAGCCTATATACGTCCTACAGTTGGGCACAGGACTCCTCTCATTTCTGAGAGAGTTTGAGTGATGAGAAAAGGTCTCATTTCTGAGAATAGAATAGAATAGAATATATTTTTTCAATATAGCTTATTGCATAATACTTATTGAGTCATTTTTTTATTTACCACTGGTTCGGAAAATACCTCTGTCCTGGCAAGAACCAGCAAGAAACCCAGTGGGACTTTTTTTTAAACGTATTTCACTTTACAATCATTTTGTTTTTTTTTTTGTTTGTACAAATTTTAAATGACTTTTAATAGAACCAGCATGGTGGCGATCACCTCATTACCAGGGGATTTTTTTCACTTATGTATTCTTTGATATTATAATAACCCTTTTTGTAAAAATTTTCTTTAATAAAACATTTAAACTTGTTTATTGACAAATTTTTTACATTTTCTGAGATTTTGTTGTAAAATCGTATACATTGCCCCATAAATGAATTACTAATTCTGTGGAGTCTAGTAGCAGGCATTACAAGCTTATGTTTGTTCCTAGTGTTTAAAGTATGAACATCTTTTTTCTTATCAAAGGTTTTTATGTTTTTATGTACATACATTATTATATTTTCATAAATATATTGCGATGCCAAATTTTATATGTTTATTTCTTTAAATTTTTCTCTAAGGGACTCTTTTGCAAAACAAATATAGCTTCGATGTCAGTCGCAATACCCCATAGCAAAATTACATAAGATATCACGCTATGAAAGTAAATAAAAAAAATAATCTAGCTGTCTTAACATTGGTGAGACTTCTAATTTTTCTTACAGTATATGCTGCAGAACTAAGTCTGCCTGCTAATTTACATACATGGGGGCCCCATTGAAGCTTCGCGTCAATAGTAATACAAAAAAAACAGTGGTATCCACAAGACACAACTCTTCCCCATTTAAGAGCACATTGGTATTTGAATGTTTAACATTAAGTATTATAAATTTAATACATTTTGTCTTATTGCCGTTTAAGAGCAAATTGTCGGCGTTAAACCAACGTACTAATTTCGATAGAGCATTATTTACATTATCAAAATTAATTGACTGTCGTTTGAGTTTGAAAATTAAAGAGGTATCATCAGCAAATAATACTATATCAGGATTGTCACCTTCAAGATAAGGTAAGTCATGAATATAGATTAAGAACAGGAATGGGCCAAGAATCGAGCCCTGAAGAACGCCCTTTGATAATACTGATCCGGAGGAACCTTTACCATTGATAACGACTTTTTGAGTTTTGTTATTTAAATATGAAAAAAATAAGTCTAAGCGCAATATTTTTGACACCGTAATGTTGTAGTTTTTTGATTAATTTGTCATGATGAACACAATCGAAAGCCTTGGAAAGATCACAAAAAATACTTAAGGCATCTTGTGAACTCTTCCAGGCATTAAAAATATATTTCGTAAGCTCGACACCTGCGTCAGTCATCAAGTGATCCCTTGTGAAACCAAATTGATTTTTATGGAGTAATTTATTTTTATTAAAAAAAATTAACAATTGATCTAAAATTATCATTTCAAACATTTTACTGATAGTTGGTAGTACAGAAATAGGTCTAAAATTAGCGGGGGTCTAATGTACTAACTGATTTAAATAAAGGTATTTTTTTGTACATTATATATATTATTGTTTCATTAAATCAAGAAACACACCGGATTCGATACTAGTATTAAAAATAATACCAAGATGAGGTGCAATTAAATCTATTATGGACGCAATAACTGTAACGGAAATCCCCCATAAACCTGCAGTTTTCTTTACATCAAGGGTTTTGAAATATTTTACAATATCTTGTTGTAATACTTTTTCAAATGTAAATTCTTTTAAACAGGTATTAATATTCTGTTTGGGTAATGAATCGGCGACAGTTGGAGAAGTATTCAATGACTTTGTTGTCAAAATAGGTATATCAGTGAAATATTTCTCAAATACCGCTGCGACTTCTTGATTTGATCTAGTCAATTCATTATTAATTTTCAATTGATAATTTGTGTTACGAAGTTTGTCTTTACCGGTTTCGCTATTAATTAAACTCCACGTCTTAATTTTGTTGCTAATATGTAAAGATTTAACTGTGGAGCTCTTTTAAACATTTTAGAATAATTTTTGACATATTCCCTAAAAGTATCGGAAAGATTATAGATCTTTCATGGTAAAGTTCATATAATCTTCGTCTGCTCTTATGAATTCCTACTGTCTTACGTTACGTTACTGGAGAATGTTTTAGAAATAAATGTTTTTATTAAATTCATTGCTTATAAGGGTAAATAATACTCCAGATAAATAGTCTGAATTGTTCTTGTAAGAAAGCGATGGAAGTTTTTGTACCATATTAAGTCTAAATCTCTCCAGGCGTTTTGCAATCGGAACAAACACAATTTTCTCAATTTCCTGTTTTTTTGCGCATATATGGTAATGAAACCAGTTATCCACAGTGATCTGAACTTAGTTTTTGAATTATGAATTTCTGGATTGGTACAACATCTGTAAAAATATTATCAATACAAGTTGCACTACAACCTGCAATAAGTGTAGCTTCAAAGAATAAATTATCAAGATTGTATGATTTGAACAATGAGCAAAATTTAATACTGAATGAAGAAGCTTCCAGAAGATTGATATTAAAGTCTCCGCATACTACAAGAGATTTATTCTGTTTATTAAGCTTAACGTAACTTAACTTCTTCCATAATTTTTTCAAATGTATCATACCTTGAACATGGGGGTCTGTAAACAATGACAACAATGAGGTGCTCAAGCTCATCACATGCCATTTCTATAGTTCGCTCAACAGAGAGGCTCACAATATCTTTACGTTCTTTACATGATATGGATTTATTAGCTAATATTAAGAAGCCACCACATAATTTAATATCTCTATTGAAAGAACTGACCACCTGGTGATTACTGAAATTAAATATGGAATTGTAATCTTTCACCCAATGTTCAGTAATACATATAATATGTATATGGTTACTATTTAAAAATAATTAAATTTCTAGTTCTTTGCCTAACATAAATTGTATATTTTGATGCACCAGGTTAAGACAGTTTTTATTATTGCTATTTTGTGAAATTACACAGTTAAGTATTGGTGAGTTGTATTCTAAGGTATTTAAATTATATTTGCTAGAGATTACATCTATTGTCTTTATTCTCTAATTTAAATTAATTGGAACTTATCCCAAATCATTTGTAAAATTATTTCGCTGCTCAATAGATGCAGGTGTCAAGGTAGCCAAAAATTTGTCTGGGTTAAAATATAAATAATAAGATAGCGTATTTGCTACCAGTCTTAAACTAAACTTTGATAGGTAATACCTATCTCTTGTCAAAAACTTCATCATTTAAATTTATCATTTAAATTCTTGCAATTAAATGTCAAATTTAAATTATTATTACATGTCAAATTATTCATTATTAAATTAAAATTATATCTTACTTTGTTTTCCTGTGGCCACCCCTCTATGTAAGGCAATGTAAATAAGATAACTTTATTAGTATATATATATATATATATATATATATATATATATATATATATATCATCATTACAGCCCTTCACAAGTCCACTGCTGAACATAGGCCTCCCCCAAGGAATGCCACAAAGCACGGCCCTGAGCCACCTGCATCCATCGACTTCCTGCATGTCTTACCAGGTCGTCACTCCATCTAGTGGGGGGACGCCCTACACTTCGTCCGCCGGTATATATATATATATATATATATATATTGCCTCTCGTCTCACCAAAAATTATTATACTATTAGGGCTAAATTTACCAGTTAAAATTTTATTCATAATATCACTGAATGATGCTCCAGGCATGCAGTAAAATTTACTTATCTGTTGCCCTTTTAAACAGTTATTTAATGATATTCCCAAGTTTTTGCCCATGTCATCACTATACACAATAACAATATTTTTCATTATATGAATTACCTACTTTTTAAAGTTATCTGCTTTGTCATGGTACTGTAATAGAGTGTAGGTGAAAAAAATGAAGTATTACTGCTTGTTATATTACTAACAACACACACTCTCCCTAAAGAACCTGGCATTGAGCGATGATATTCATTTTGATATTTTAATAAGGAGAGAGGGTATTAGGGCAAGGAAGTGTCCGCCGCATGCGCGTGGGCGAACTTCATATTATGTCTTCGAAATATTTTTTCTTATTTCTCAGACATTCAGGTTTTCTCAGGATGTTTTCCTTCACCGCCAAGCACGTGGTAAATCAGCACTTAAAATTGCAATTAATAATTTCATTGGCGCCGGCGGAGATCGAGCTCGGGTTGCTCGCGTACTGTGGAAATATGGTATGAAAATATGAAGACATTTAAATGCTTTGGGGTTGTCAAGATTTTCTTAAGTACTAGATATTCTTACACCGCCACTACATGATTTCACGTATGCTTCTCAATCAAAGTGATGATATAGAAATAGAAATAAATCGAAACCACAACGCTACGAAGCCTTCCCTCTCTCCTTTGGCTTGAACATGAAAACTTCATATGGGATTTGTTATCTTGGAACAAGTATCTTAAAACCAATACATTAACCAGAACCGGACAGTACTTTGTGGCAACCTATGGGATGGGCATTGGAGTAACCATAACCATAATGATGATAAACAAAAAAATTAAAATGGTTATTGATGTCTTAATAGCTTGCAAATAACACCCTGAGTCTAAAAGAAATCAGTTATTTCAATATTACAGACAGACACTTTTATTTATATTATGTATAGAAACGTTTATTTATATATGCGAGCGCTGTTCTAATCTGACACATTCACTATGTTGTTTAGACAGCTTTATATATCCCGTGTACAGAATGAATAAAGTTAAGGTCTCCTAAACGCTAAGAAGGAATGTTTTGACAGTGTTTCGTCGCAACAAAAGATTTTAAATAAAACAAACATCCATAAAAACGTAATAGAGCAAATTTCTGACGCCTGTAATAAATCACGAGCACGCAAATCAAGTTTTAACGTTACGATAAAATATACCTTTTAGTTTCTTGATATTATCCAACATTTGTTGAAAATATTACAATACCAATTTTGGCTTTTAATTTGATTTTGATTGTACAAGTTTGTCTTAATTTTATATAACAAGCGATGGACGGATATATATTTAGGCATATAGCTGTTGGGTTTTATCACCCGCCATTTAATTCATATCATACATCATGCTACCATTTTACAATGACAATTTCTGAGATTCCCTCCCTGATAAACCCCGATTTTCTGCTGCTAAATACCGAGCGAGATTAACAGTGCAGTGGCAGTGTAAAAATATCCACTACCTCTTATAGTCTCGTTGATGACGTAAGAAACGACAGAGGGAGACAAACCATGACCAACCACCTTATGGGGCAATCTATGGAGAGGCCTATGTTTAGCGGTGGACTTTGGCAGGCTGTTATGAACAATGGATGAATGAATACGGAGCGATATCGCGACTTCATTCTCTATCTTTCGACTATCAGCGCGTAAAAACACACACGCCAGGCAGGCGAATTGACGACGCTATTGATACAAGACAGCCACAATTTTTGTCTTACATAGAAAAACTAAAATGTGCGTATCAGCTCCGACGCGTGACTGGAGTTTACTTGAAAAACGATTGTCTTAAAATATATACAATAGGCAAAGGATGAAACCATATATTTATATTGATTTGATAAAATATATTACATTATTCATTTCGCTCTATGAGATGCGCGAGTATTTGCGCATAGAAAAACCATAACGGGTTCACTTTTTGTTAACGCAAAATTTTACTACTCATCTAGTTTTCATACCGTGCGCTATATACTCGTATGAAACGATTCTTAAGGAGTAAACTCCAATTAACTCAATTAACTCAAAAACTCTAACAAAACTTATTAATCAAAGTCAAAGTCAAAACATTTTATTTTATTTAGATTTGTTTTAAAGCTCTTACGAACGCCAAAACCTACACTGTTATCATCATCATCACAAACTAGCAGTAGCCATTTCAGCACTGCAATATTTGACTTTAAATTACGGTTATACCTTATAACTACGATTTAATATGATCATCAATGTAATGTTAAATTAAAATTATCGGCAATTTGCTTACGAGATCGGCGACATCGTAACATGATATAATATTTATCATATAATCTTTATTGAATAACATCAATGATGTTCTCGTATAATTTAAAACATAAAATTTACTTAGACTGTTCAATTACGTAACATTTTCTTCGGCTTTAGATCGAAATTCTATTACATAACATAGAGGTATATTGAATTGTATAGTATAGAGCCTCAGGGACAGTGTATTTGACGTAGAACATTTATAAAAAGAAACTATTGATATCTGTGGAAACTTCATTGGTTTAATTTGACTGTATATTCCCCTTAAAAAGCAAATAAATAAATGTTTGCGTGTGGATTCAGACCAACAAAGAAAGATAGACAGAGCTCTGCGTACATTTTAAGTGATGCAGCAACCTGCTCAACTTCTTGACACACTCACGCAGACATCTATCTTCTTTCTATCTTTAAACATTAAAATTTCACTGATGGACGCGCACACATGGACCTAAAATCATGTTGTTGGCTGCAAATGATTTTAGATGCATATGTGTACGTAAGTGCGGTTTGGCTTGGTTTATGCATCACTTGAAATGTACGCATCGCTCCGTCTTTTTTTTTTGTTGATCTGAGGTGTAGAACTAATACTTGTGCAAGCAGGGTTATAAAATCTAGCAATAAAATGATTTTAATTACTGTAAGAAAAATAAAACAGGTTTTGATAGGAAAATTGATGGCGTTGCACTTAACAATAAAACACTCGTAAGCCGTTGCGAATATATTTTTAACATAAAACAGTATATTGACAAAAGCGAATAGAGCGAGCAGAAACCTTTATTCTGTAATCTTGACAAAACCAAAAATAAAGTGCAAGCTTATATAATTTTTTTTTCGTAGGTCTGACGATTTTTACTTCGCACAGGTGATTTCTGGATCTCAACAACAGCGCCACCTACCGGGTCCAAATCTAAGCCATCTAAGGACCCATTCAAACATACATAAAAAAAATCATCAAAATCGGTCGAGCCGTTTTTGAGTTTTAGCGAGACTAACGGACAGCAATTGATTTTTATATATAGAGATAGACATAATAACGTTCAGAAATAAGAAAACCTTATGAACAATATGGCGTTGTGTTTATGTGGCAAAATAAATATTTTCTTTCTTTATTTCTTTCTTTCTATTTCGCGCCAGTATTCTGTGAGAGCGTGGTCCTTTTCCATTCGAGCTGACCTATTCGCGCTGCATCGTGGCGGCTGATGGCTTAGATTCACATTTGGACCCGGTAGGTGGCATTGTTGTCGAGATCCAGAAATCATCCGTGCGAAGCCGGGGCGGATCGCTTAGTTAATAGAGGTTGCCTAACGTGACGAAAAGCGGTCGCACGCAGTATTTGGCGTAGCGAACCACAGCCGCTGTATTCCAGTGTGGCCCGTTTCGTCTCTTTCGAGTAGTTCGAGCAGTGGTCTATATTAATTCATTTTAAATTCGTAACGGTAAATGAAAAACAAACAATAAACAAAGAATACACAAGAAATTAATGTGTGCGTGCGTGCGTGTGTGTGTGCGTGTGTGTGTGTGTGTGTGTGTGTGTGTGTGTGTGTGTGTGTGTGTGTGTGTGTGTGTGTGTGTGTGTGTGTGCATATGTGTGTGTGTGCGTGCGTGCGTGCGTGTGTGTGTTCACCCTTATTCCATAAAAAAGACAAATGCAATTATCAGCTGTCGAGTATTTCATCAGTTTACCCCGTCTACCTCATGTAAAACACGCCGTGTAAGCTGTGAAGAGGGCTATTCTCAGAGTTTCTCTGGTTTATACTGTCATGATACGTTGATTCATCACTGTAAATCATAACCACTGAACACACACCTCCCCCGTAGATTGTCGCATACAAAAATATTATTCTTTTTGATTTTGTTATTGTTGCCACGCTTGGAAGGCCGGATAGCAACCGTAGATTTTCTTATTTTGCGTTGCTATGAGGGAGATACTGCTGATCTCCTCTTTCATTTCCCTCTGTCGCCTCTTACGGCACCCACGGGACGGTATAGCGTAAAAGAATCCATATACTATATGTGCCGTCGAACGTCAAATCACTTCAATTATCGGCGGAATGCGGAAGTGACGCGCCGCAAATAACTCAAGATCGTAAAACGCCTTTACTCACATTCCTTTGATAAAAAATAACAAAATATGTTTTACTTGAACCCGGTTTTAGATGTGTTTTTTTTATTTCTATTTCCAAAATGTTAAAAATGACATAATCTTTGTTTTATGTCAACTTGAACGCAGAAAATAACAGAAAATAAACAAAAATATGTACTTAAAAGAAAAATTTTACTTTTAGAACATCTGAAGTCGATACTAAGACAATGCATTGAAGAATTAAGTGGATTTATTTTATTAGTTTTGGTTCTTTGAAGTTTTTATAACAAGTTCGTACTTTGCATTAAAAGTTTCATGATATTCGGATGACAATGCAAGAATATGATAAAAAAATCGTGGTAATTTTTTTTTCTAAAATTTCACTTGTTTTATGAACAGAAACCGACTTTTCTGACATAACACAAAGTATATTACGAATGTATATTTTCTATAAAGTTTATAATTAATTAACATATATTTGGATTCATACAATCAAAATATCAATAAAAAATTAAGTCATTTAATAGAAGGAAGGGGAAGGAAATTATTGTAAGAACATAGAAAAATAACGTAGAGCATTATTTGAACACTGCGTAGAATTCGTAGCAGAGCGCTACGAAAATTTTTCATCGTGATATTTATGTTAACTTAGGACGTGAACACAAAAGAAGCTTGAACTTTTGTAAATAAAAGAAATATAACGCCAGAAATATCTCAACAAAGACCTTTCCACAAGCAACAAATTGTATATTCATATTATCTTGGACGTTGGACAACTCGGTGTATTGTCTCGGCAGTGTTCTACTCTGATGACGACAGTGGTCCTCAAACAGCTTTTTTAAAATGCTTCGTTTCATATACAATAATTTACTTTTTATTACAGATATTAAGGACGCGTTTGCAAAATTGATAGGTATAGAATCGAACTATTACATTGACACGGGTCACACACACAAGTGTACGCACGGTTAGCTGCGGGTGCGGGAATCGTAATCAAGTAAAAACATTTTGATAATTTGAAAGAAAGATTTTTTTTCTCATTTCTTATACCTACAAAAATATACTACTACGAAATACGAATAGCTGCTCCAGAGACTGCTAGGCACTAGAAGCCCACTACTAGCAGTGAGATGGTGGCTGTGGACTTTGGGCTAGTTTTGTTAGTTATGTTAAGACATTAGCTACGGACTTGGTGAAGTGACATGAAGGTATACTTCGGTGACAGCTACTGGAACTCCTCAACGAGTAGTACTAGGTGTGCCGAGTTTGGGCTCGTTTTCTTAGTTACGATGAGAACTAATCTCCGGGATTGATGGACAGACCTGATGGTGTACTTTGGTGACTACTACTGGAACTCCTGGACGAGTAGAACTAGGTGTGCCGAGTTAGGGCTTGTTTTATTAGTTATTATGAGACCTAACCTCCAGGCTTGATGGAGAGACTTGATGGTGTACTTCGGTGACTACTGCTGGAATTCCTGGACGAGTAGAACTAGGTCTGCCGAGTTTGGGCTCGTTTTGTTAGTTATGATTAGACCTAACCTCCGGGCTTGATGGAGAGACCTAATGATGTACTTTGGTGACTACTGCTGGAATTCCTGGACGAGTAGAACTAGGTGTACCGAGTTTGACCTAGTTTTGTTAGTTATTATGAGATCTAACCTCCAGGCTTGCTGAAGAGACTTGATGGTGTACTTCGGTGACTACTGCTGGAATTCCTGGACGAGTAGATCTAGGTGTGCCGAGTTTGGGCTCGTTTTGATAGTTATTATGAGACCTAACCTCCAGGCTTGATGGAGAGACTTGATGGTGTACTTCGGTGCTTACTGCTGGAACTCCTGGACGAGTAGAACTAGATGTGCCGAGTTTGGGCTCTTTTTGTTAGTTATGATTAGACCTAACCTCCGGGCTTGATGGAGAGACCTGATGGTGTACTTCGGTGACAGCTACTGGAACTCCTCGACGAGTAGTACTAGGTGTGCCTAGTTTGGGCTCATTTTGTTAGTTATTATGAGACCTAACCTCCAGGCTTGATGGAGAGACTTGATGGTGTACTTCGGTGCTTACTGCTGGAACTCCTGGACGAGTAGAACTAGGTGTGCCGAGTTTGGGCTCGTTTTGTTAGTTATGATAATAACTTACCCCCGGACTTGATATAACTGCAGCACGGGGGGAATTGCAGAAGCGTTGCCGGCCCGATTTAGAAATTATAATCAAATTAAAAAATAAATAAAAAGTGCCATAAGTATAGGTGTTTGTCGAACCAAGATTTGCGAAGGAACTGATGGGGCAAACCCATTCAAAACACTGTACCTCAATTTTATATAACTCAGCAAATACGGCTGAATAAAAAATATAATACCTGACCAATCTTCAACGCCTAGCAGATAAAACTCTATGCATAAGCCCTGGACACATGGTATTCCATACAAATACACAATGGTAGGACCAACATCTACGTTATGGAGGAGAGATCTTAATGAGTAAGTCATCATTATCATTACATCCCTTCACAAATCCACTGCTGAACATAGGCCTCCCCCAAAGAATGCCACAAAGCATGGTCCTGAGCCACCTGCATCCATCGACTTCCTGCATGTCTTACCAGGTCGTCACTCCATTAGTGTGGGTGTAGTGTGTAGCGAGGGTCTCTCTTACCCTCGCTACCCCATCGGTTGCCGTTTCTTCGAGTTTCTTCAGCTTACTAATCCGTTGGGCTATGTCGGTTACTCTGGTTGTACTGTGGATATCCTCATTTCTAAGTTTATCACGCAGAATACCCCGAGTATGGCCCTCTCTATAGCTCGCTGAGCGAACTTGAGCTTCCTTATACTAGCGGGACGTTTTTCCTAAATTACAAGCAACAGTGAAAAACAACCAATAACCTCTTTCGGTTATATTTTATTTAATTATAATCCAATAAGAATTATATGTTGTAAGTTTGTTTTAAGTTTGTTTTACGAAGTTAAAAAGATTTATTTATGCCATTTTCGCGGTCTTTGGGATCTTCAGTAATAAATCCATCGACCATCCAATAATTTTTAAGTAATAAACGAGCTACGGATCAATAAGCTGAAGTAGCAATGGACCGGCCATATCTTAAAGAATCGACAACTGATGGGGAAATAAGGTTCTCGAGTGGCAGCCTCGTACCGGTAAGGCCCCTACCAAATGGAGTGATGAGCTGGTAAGATATGCTGAAGGCTGATGGATGCAGGTGGCTCAGGACCGTACCATTCCTTAAGGGAGGCCTATGTTCAGTACGACGACATGAATGACTTGTGCTGTGCTTGGGCTGTACTGATGCCTCTCAGTACTGCTGGGGCATGGCAATAAAATAGGCTGGAGGATCGTTGTCTTAAGATAATCCACTACCAAATATCATTCCGTGAGTGTTGTAGGAGGTGACACGGGAAAAGTAATCAGAAGATAGGCAGAAGTATCTTTCTTATAACAACTCAATATAATAAAAAACTGCGGTTGCCAACACGCCTGTCAAGTGTAGTAACTATGGCAAATATATCTCCTATTAAGCAATCTATGGGAAAAGCCTATGTTCAGCTATATGCTTTTGTTGATAGGCTGTAATGATGATGATCAAGGGGTTGACATCTCCCAGATATACTTCTAGGCAAAAATAAACCCCTATAATGTATATATGATCGATTATATAAATATTTTCATTAAGGCAAGTGATAAAAGGCCCAAGTATGACTCAGAAACTTCCTCATAAAATGTCAGTAAGCTATAAAGAACTTATGTCGGACATTATTACGAGAAACTAAGTACCACACAGAGACGTTAAACATGGATAGTGTAACACTAGACAAATGCATAGTGTAGTACATTTTCCGCTAAGTAATGAATTTGAATCTTACTTAAAGGCGAATTCTAAATTAAATTAAAATTTACCGAGTGTAGGGTTCTATCTCTCTGACAGACCGTTTTGTTAAAATTTGACAAAATTTGCTTGTATGACCAAAAGAGCCGTACAACTACCGTACCTTATGATAGCGGAGTTGGGAAATCTACCACCCCATTTCATCCCAAGGATGTCATAAGAGGCGTCTACGGGAAACCCCAGAAAAATCGCTTGGCTTCCAATAGACGGACTGTCACGCTTATGATCTCATCTCCATAAAACGAAAAATATACTTATCTAGGTCAAAGATGCTTCGATAGCCAATTCGCCTGCCAAGCGTGGCATTTATAGCAAGTCTTCCTAACGGAATAACCTCAGGTCCAACTGTGGACTTTTATAGGATGAAGAATTGTATAACGGGTCCCATGTATCTAAGACTGGTTGGTTAAACAACTTACACATTTTGTTTTTAAAACTAAAAGATGTCGTCATAGTCGGAACTAAATGGGATATCTAATTTCACAGTTACTGAAATAAAATTCGTGTCAATATGATATAAATATTGTAGCGAAGTAATATGATAACAAAATACGAAATATTCTGAAAATAACAAGCCCTTGATTACCCTTACTCTAACTTACTTTGTGAACTTTGACGAGGGAGCTTAAATATAATAAATAATAATAATACTACTATATACAGTCACTATATTTAAATAATTATAGGATTCTCTATAGAGTAAGGGTGACAAACGAGCACGCAGTCCACCTGATGGTAAGTGGATGCTGTGATTTATAGACATCTTCATCTATCCTCTATTAACAATCAAAATGCAGATGCGTAGTCACCGATGAATGGAAGATGTTTCTAGTAAAAATGGTCTCCGGTTTTTTATACTCACCATACGAAACAAAGCAGCATTGAGCTCCTATATCACGCTGGTATTCTGTGAGAACGTGGTCCTTCCCCGGTCGAGCCAACCTATTCGTGCTACAACCATAATTTGTCTACAGCTTGGCTCTACTACGTATAAACGGCTTAAAACCTATTACAGTATATATATCGGGGATAATTACAAGTTGCTTCCTTTTTATGAAAATTACATTAACTTTAAACAAAATCCTGAGAATTAAATGTCCAAATCTCAGTGATTAATTCAATAAAAACTCTATTGGTATACTTACAACTTAAATATAGTATAAAAATTCAACGAGGAAAAGCAGTCGCGTATATAGCGCCAAGAACGCGATATACAGCAGGGTGTAGGACTAGACGATAATCTCAGTTTTTAATTTCTTATATCGTTATAAATGTTGTATATTATTAATCTATGTGAATAATTATTATATTATTATTTCAATAACAAACAAACTTAAATAACAAATAAGACACGAGACTAAAAGCTTGTAAATGCCAACTACGCCAGGCTTAAAACACGCTAGCAGTATGAACATAATAGTGCACTCACGACAGGCCGCTGCGGGGGTACGCTGTCCACGCCCATTTTCAACACTCGACTTTAATAATTTATTACATACTTAACAACATCTGTGTCACGGAGGCTTTAATGGTTTATTTATCTTTTGCTCTCAGCCGCGGACAAGCGGCCTCGCGTATACACCCATCCTTGGGAGAGCGCTTACTGAATGCTGAAAACTCATAGTGATGTGACAGCGGCTTGAGAAAAACTTCTTTTTAACTTCTTTTTAACAGAGACTTTTTTATAAAATTTAAATGATAAGCGAAATAACAGCTCACCTGGTAGTAAGTGGCTACTGCAGTCCATGGACACTTGCAACCAACTTTAAACAAAGAAGTCTACAGAAGGGTAGTCACCACCAGTAGACCGGAACACAATAGTACACGCACTAATGCCTGGCGGCAAAATACGGCGGTAATTTAAAAATGTATGTATATGAGTAGATAAAACAATATGATTTTTTAAATTTTGAATATGCATATCATAGTTATGCTTAATTCTTTGCATAAAATGAGTAAATATCACTGTTAAAGGATTTTTCAATCTATATGGAGGACTCACTTACTTTATAGGATATTTGTGTACACATGTATGGATTCAGTACGTCAGTCTCGAAAGCAAAAATTATTAGTTTGGTTGGAACATTATGCAAACGGGCTTAATCTTATGTCGCAGGCCTTTTATATAATGTGTAAAAGAAAAACGTATGAACAAATTTATCATATCGATAAAAATCCACCATTTTCGTTAAAAGAACTTCACTAACTCTGAGTTGCCTCGACTTTGGCGTCGGCGCAGTAGTTTTCTCCACAGCCTCTCACACCGTCATCTGTCAAAAACGTTGCATTCTCAACTCTTTTATTACAAGGTAGGGTACTATTTCGCAATTTTAAACTTGGCCTTCCATTATAAGTGTGGTGTAAACGAAAAAAAAAGTGAGATTCTTTTAACGTAATCCACTGTTATTTCTTTATTTTTATATAAATGCGATAGAAAACGACCGCTTATTTAACAAACAGAAAATTTTTGATCATTGTAAACTTATACCTAAATAATATTTAGCTGTTAGTAACTGAGTTTAAATAAAAAATCCTATATATTTCTCTTAAAAAATCGTAAAAAAATATTTTCCAGTTTGGTTCAGGTTCCAGTCTAGATTCGGTTCTTAAGATTTTTTTTTTATAGAATGGGGGTGACAAACGAGCATACAGTCCACCTGATTGTAAGTGGATGCTGCGGCCCATAGACATCTACATCTATCTTCGGTTAAGAATCAAAATGCAGATGCGTTGTCACCCCTGAGGACTACGATGTAATGCCTCGTTTCCAGTAAAAACACAGCAACATTAAGCTATCTTACGCTGGTATTCTGTGAGAGCGTGGTTCTTCCCCAGTCCAGCCAACCCATTCGTGCTACAACCATAATATAGCTGCAGCGCGTGGCTCTACTTTATACGTGATAAAAGAGTTAAATATTTCTGCATATCGACATCACTGGCCCAGTGGTTCTGCATAACCTAGCAGGCTTAACGCTGCTGGATTTATTTCAAACATATAAATTTTAAATACTAATTAGATATAAATCCAATCGGGGAGAAAATAGCAAAAATAGTAGAAGTAAAACCCCGACTTTAGAATGTGAAGTTCTTTTATTCTTTTCAGTTCTTCGTAGTCGGCTTTTAATTTTTATTCAAAGTTCTTTTTTTACAATACCCTCGCTTATAATTTGATATAAGCTAATAATATACGCGATTTAATATAAGCGAATAATATATGATATAAGCGAATAATATTTACTATATTAACAATAGATTTGATATACGAGTAAGCGAATAATATATGATATAAGCGAATTATATTTACAATACCCCTCGCTTATAATTTGCAACCTTCGCGCAATAATTTCAAGGGTGGTACCGGGGTGACAATATACTCTCGCGCTACGAATAAAACTGATACTCTCGGAAGATCGTACAACCGCTGATACGTCAACGAGGTTTCACTAATTTTGACATCGCAACACTGTACAGTAAAGGTACAGTATATAAATGAGTGAGAGAATGACTTTTAAGTAAAGTACCAGCCGACTTCAAAGCTCAAAAATAATAAAATAATTTCCGCATAATAGCTTCAGAACTCGGTGCTAAGGCATAGTGAATAGATGTATTAAAGCCCCGACTTCTGAAGCATTTCATTATTTTAGCTCTTTGAACTTTTTATTAAAAAATCTAATTTTTGACCCTCATGATTGGAATGAGGAATATCAAAAGCTCGAATGTAGTCTAAATAGTTACATTAAAAACTTTTCTTCTATTTTACCATCCTTAGAAGTAAAAAGTTTCCTGTGCAATAATTTTAACAGTGTAATAAGTTGCCTGAAAATATCCCATTATAATGCAAGCTTCCTTCACCGTAAGATTACGTTATTTTTTAATATTGACCTATCACTATTTATTATCTGATAGAAGAATACATAATAGAAGAATAGTATTTATGAACAAGGCTCTCGAACAGTTACGAGATACAATAAGATTAACCACCTATTTTGGATTTAATAGAAATAGTTTGACAGAAATAAAGAATATTAAAATCAATCAGTTCCTAAAATATCCTAAAAGTCAAATCGTTGGTGTTTGTTTAAGGTAAAAAAAACGCTAGCGCCAGGTCCCTGGAAATCTGCCAGCAAACAGATACTTGTTCAGTCTTATATTTGACCTCTAATAGACAAGTGTTGGCATCTCGAACATGATTCCGCTTATCCTTTATTCATTCAAGGAATTCTGAAAAGTATATTATGTTACATTATTTTGAAATTTTTGAGGTGGCAGGACTCCTTTTTAGAGTGCCTTAGTTAAACAACAAGGAACCCTTATAGTTTCGCCATGTCCGTCGGTGGTCTTACTCAGAGATCCTAGGTGCTACAAAGCTGTAATATGGCATAGTAGATATTAATCATGTGGGGTGTCGTTGGATAGGTCTTTGAAAAATATTGGGGGTATGGAACCACAGCTTTAAAGTGGTATTTTTATTAGAGCCATGTGCAACTACCAACTATACCGCTGTTTTTGGAAATATGACAAGTATGCAAGATAATAGTTATGTATATTGTTGGGAATGAGGGTAAAAATAAATAAAAGGAAATACGAACAAATGAAGGTAGAATGGTAATCTCCCACTCGTTTTAGCAGTATAAAGTATCACACAGGCGACTAAGAGGCATCAGTCTGTAATTCTAAGAGTCCCACTGTCGTTACTATGCCCGTTGGGGTATTCTACTAGTGTAGGCAAGGAAGGTCGTGTTGCTGAGAGGCTGCCCTGTGTTGCATTGTGTTATCATGTAATTGGGGTCCTGATAGTAAGCAGGGTTTGTTACCGAGTAGTTATTTAAATACTTTTGAGAATAATGTTCATGTTAGCAACTGTTTCTCGTCCTCGGCCATAATTATAAACTTACTTAAACCTCTTATTTATTAAACATTACTTGATTAAATAAATTTAACTTAATTAAAATTACTTGATTAAATAAATGCATAATCATTTGATTTATAGTATATATAATATTTAAGTTTGTAATTACATTATAAAATAAGATTCCGGATGTAATAAATAATGTAGGTGATTTTAAACTATTTCCGTTTATGAATTATTGTAAACCGCATAATGCGGGTATAAAAACAAATGCAGGACTCTGTCTAGATTAATTGTAAGTTACTTATTTGCCTTAAGCAGAAACTCTCTCAATTGTTTATTAGAGTAAAACAATATCAAAGTTTTATTTGGAAATCGACAACCACTCTGTCACAATAATTTCTAACATCGGAGGTGGAATAGTTTCTTACAAATAAAAGAAAAACTATCACAGCTAAGTAGGAGTAATAAAACTTGTAATAATTTCTTATATTTACGATTACACGTACACTACACATTCAATGAAACTAATTTTAATATTCAAAAACTGAAGGTAGCCGGACTCGCTATGACATCGGGACGTCAAACACCTCAGTCCCCCCGCCCCCACCATTTGACCATGGGTGTTGTAAAGCACCCGCAACGTCACGAATTAAAAAGTTGAAAAATTAAACGTTATAAAACGCACTTGGAATAGTAAAAGTTTCGTTACAATTCAATAGAAAATGACTTATAACTAGCTGCATTAAAAATTTGTAATGTTATTAACTGTAAGAAATAAACTGTGAGTCTCTCAGGGTAGGTATCACCTTTTTTACATATCACTGCCGCCAAATGGCAGTGCGTACACGGCTGTGTCCCGGTTTAAAGTGTACAGAGAGCCAGTATGATTACAGGCTGTAAGGCAATCCATCTTAATCCTCAGAGGTGACAACGCATCTTTAGCCTACTCTATTTGGAGATGTATTGTCAGAGTGTAAGTTAGTATGTCACTTTAATTTTTTCTTTAAATTAATTTACTCGTAGTTGCGTGCCACATCGTGTAACTTTCCTACTTTTCATCATTATGTACCTACACTTTTTTACTCTTCCGAAGTTTATTTAAGTATTTTCGATTCACTGTGCCGCCACTATTAAAATTGCTTATTCCAATTTTAAGTGCTAATTACCACGTGATTATCGGAGAAAAAAATGATAAGAAAACCTGCATGCTTAAAGAATCTAGAAAATATTATTTCATGTTAATAAAACGTATGTATAGGCAGTAAGACGTATATTTCTATGCTGGTCTGGGACTTATAGGTCCCCTTTTATATATGATTTATAACAACTGAAATGTGCCAATTATAATAATGCAAATTCTCACCAGATGCAATGGTGACTGATAATACACGCTACCATCATGACTTCGATGTGTGACAATTATAGCTATATGTGCACTGTTACATACAATATCGTGAAAGGCGACTAATACGATACTGGTTCTGTAATTATGTAGGATATAGGCAATTTTCTATATAAACCTATATTTTTTCGACAGATTCGCTACTCGCTGCTCTATGGACTCTACCTACCCCCTCAGACATTACTGGCGTGACACAATTAAAAATGATGACTACAAAACGTGCATTGTAGTAATGTTACTCTTAGCTTCATTATTAAACTCAAATGAGAGAATGTTTGCAATACAATGGGAAGCTTATAAACGATTTCTTTACTTTAAAAATCATATTGAACGTTACTGATACGTTTATGAATAAGGATACAGTTGAAACACGTGCCGTATCTGTGAACAAAAGGGACTGAGCGTCGATTCTACGAGACCTTCGTAGCTTTTATATAAAACATCACGTTCCACTTCAAGCAGAGCTGTTTTTAACAACCAATGAAACCTTTACAACACTAACGACTACATCGTCACAAACATTTGAAAACTAACATTGTATATAAAAACAAAAGGAAACCCAAGTTGTTCTTAACGTGGCCCTGGTAACCTTGGAAAGTACTAGTAAGTAGTAAGTAAGTTGTAACTATTTGTTATATTTATTTTGATATTTCTTTAATGAAATAAAACTTTTGTTTTTCAACCGATTTCAAAAAAAGAGGAGGTTCTCAATTCGACTGTATTTTTTCACGTGTGTTACCTCAGAACTTTTTTTCCTAGTGAACCGATTTTGATGATTCTTTTTTATTTGAAAGCTGGTGCTTCTCATGTCGTTTCATATAAATTTGATCAAGATCTGACTAGTATTTTTTTGAGTTATCTTTAATAATGCGTATTTAATTGACTTCGACTACATTGATGATGTTCTCATTTTATTTATATTGAAGTCGGTTGTACAAAATTTTTAATTTTATCACTTGTTCTGTCTAATTCTCGGCTTCATCATCATCATTATTAATAAGCAGCCATCACTGCTGAACATATGCCTCTTTCAATAAAGGGAGTATTCTCAATCACCATCGCCTTAACAGTATCAGATATATCTCCTCGTTATCGGTATGAGTAATTTGTATGTAGTATATTCGAGGCGATTATACTGCCCTCTTTGGGAGGCCTTTATCATTGTGACTCTTTTGAACAACTACGTGTAATAAATATTATCACTATCATTATAATAAATAACCTTAATGAGGTATAATTACACAACTCTAATCCGTCACGACTGTGACATAATGAATTTGTAAGGATTCCAATTAACTGGAAATTGTTATTAAAGTCAAGTAAATAGCCGAGAATACGAACATTGTGTGGAACATATTTTGATGCAAAATGAGGGATGTTATAAGTTTGACCGCTATGTGTGTCTGTGTGTGTCTGTGGCTCCGTAGCTCTTAAACGGGTGAACCGATTTGGGTGCGGTTTTTTTGTTTGAAATGTGACTTCATCGAGAGTGTTCTTAGCTATGATTAAAGAAAATCTTTTCAGTCGTTCGAAGATCATCAGCTATTTTGTTTTGGACGTTATTGAAATTTTCAATTTAATATTATTAATTGAGCCGTGGGAGCTGAAATGGTTAGCGCTCGCTGTAAATTTCACAGTACACGAGCAAACCGGGTTCGATCTCCGCCGGCACCAATTAAATTGTTAATTGCAATTTTAAGTGCTGATTTACCACGTGTTCGATGATGAAGGAAAACATCGTGAGGAAACCTGCATGTTTGAGAAATAAGAAAAAAAATATTTCGAAGACATGTGAAGTTCGGTAACACGCTTTGGGGCAGCGCGGCGGACACTTCTTTGCCCTACAACCCTCTCAGAAATTAGATGTGGCCTGTGCCCAGCAGTGGGACGCATATAGGCTGTAACTTTCAACTTTTTTTAACTTTAATTGATTAACTTAAAACCAAATTATTATTATTATCTCTAACCAAAGCATAAAGTAAAAGAAGCATAAGAAGAATTGGAAGAAATGAGAAGACCTGTGACTGCTTTATGATAGAGATAAAGATTATAGAACAGCTATGGTAGCTCCGGCGGTTAGCGTTCGCTCTAAATTTCATAATACGATGTGTATCATCATCATTACAGCCCTTCACAAGTCCACTGCTGAACATAGGCCTTCCCCAAATAATGCCACAAAGCACGATCTTGAACCACCTGCATCCATCGACTTTTTGCATATCTTAGCAGACCGTCACTCCATCTAGTGGGGGACCGCTCTATACTTCTCTTACCAGTACGAGGTTGCCACTCCAAAACCTTTCTTCCCCATCGGCAAATTTCACAGTACTCGAGCAACCCAATTTCGATCACAGCCGCCACAAATACAATACAATATAATACAATAACTTTATTTCAAGCATCAAGGACTTAAAAATTAAGAACATTGCCCCATAGCAATATATACCTTAACCTAAACATATATATAAAATACATACAAATAATATTGTTAAGTTTTTTTTATAGTAGGTATAAGTGTGGCCAATGAGCACACAGCCCGCCTGACAGTAAGTGAATACTGTGGCTCACAAACGCCTACATCTATCCTCAGATAACTCTGAGGACTAAGATAAAATGCCTCATTTTTCAATAAAAACGGTCTCCGGTAATCTATACTCACCATAAGAAACGAAGCAGCATAAAGCTGCTATTTTACGCTGGTATTCTGTGAGAGTGTGGTCCCTCCCCGTTCGAGCCGACCCATTCGTGCTCAACCATAATATAGCTGCGGCCTAGCTCTACCACGTACTGCTGTGTTTTACCACCTGTTCGATGGTGAATGAAATAATAGTGAGGAAACCGCATACTTAAGGAATAAAATATGTTGAGTAAATGTGAAGTCTGCCAACACGCACTGGAGCAATGCGGCTTCCTTATCGATCCATAACGCTCTAAGAAATGAGAGGGAACATGTATTGACTTTAACTTTAGTTAATTTACTTTAATTTTACACATATATACACTTCTCATATTAACGTAATATATAACATCTATATATCCATCCCAAAAAAGGGTACGACCTGCAAACTTAAAAAGACGTGTATTCGAATCTGTCATTCGACTACCGTCAACAACTACTCCTGGCACAAGCAATTAAGCTTAATATTAATAATGTTAGCAATGAATAATGTTAAAAAATGAAGCGAATTTTACTTAAAATTTCATGATTTTTTTTATCTGTTATGATCACTCTCACTCACAGTCTCAGCGATACTTTGTCACCTCAGGACTATGTCTCGGTGTTCAACAGGATACATTTCGAAGAGTGTGCATGACTTTAAATTCTTTCTTCTCCCTTTCACCATTCGGACAACTAGACGCTCGGCCAGACTCGCTTTGCTATCGATATACCACGTATTCAAACCAAACGGTTTACTCCGTAGTACGTAATGCATACAGCAAACTGAGAGGTCGTATTTGTCAGCATCTGTCTGCCCATCGGATTTCAATATCTTCAAGACAGGAATTAATAAGCTTTTGTTAAGCTAAGTCAATACGCTTTGCCATCTTCAGCTACATCACCACTTACCATCAGGTGGGATAGTGGCATTGTCTTAAAATAGTTAAAAATAACACTAGAAATTTTCTAGCTAAAAAATACTACATTTACGAGGATCTCTAAAACCTTTATATATAAAAATAAGAATAAATAAATGACAACACATTTCCAACTAATGTTTTTATATAAAACAGTAATATTAGAAAAATATATTAAACCATCCAATTTAACTCTAATATCTGATTTCAGGTTAGCCGCGAGCCACTGACTCTTCATTTTACGACTCCCACAGGAGTCACAGTAATAACTAAGAAAGTTTATAGTTCACTTTCCATTTATCTTACTGTTTGAGAGATTGAGTTATCTCTCGACCAAGTTCGAAATCTATCCGATGCATTTTTTGCATTACACAACAAAGCGATAGAAATTTATAATATTATTTTTGTATTGTATGTTAAAGATTATTGATTTTCCAAACATCGTTGATCAAACATTGAATGGAAACAAAATGCATTAAATGGAAACAAAATGTGTCTGTTTGTGATATTCCTGTTCTTGTATTTATTGAACACGTAGTTAAATATTATCAACATCATTATAGCCCATCACAAGTACACTGCTGAATATAGCCCTCCCCCAAGGACCTGTATCCATTGACTTCTTGTATCTCTTAACAGTTCGTCACTCCATCTAGTGGTGCGCGCCCTACCACTCACTTACGGTACGAGGCCGCCACTTCAAATCATATAACCGGCCAGCCCAATTACCACTTCAGCTCACTGATCCCTTATTTCGTATACTTGACGATATTAAGTATCATCATCATCATCATCATCATTACAGCCCTTCACTTACTACACACACTTCCACTGCTGAAGTAATGGTAAAGATCTAATATAACTGACAAAACAACTACAAAAGGATCTACGTAAATGAGATACCTACGCTTACATAATTTTGGTCTAACGCGTAGAAATATAATATATTTGAGGGAAATCTTGGACATAATATTTATCCTACTTCCCACTAATATTATAAATGTGAAAGTTTGTGAGGATGTATGGATGTTTGTGACTCTTTCACGCAAAAACTACTGAATGGATTTTAATGAAACTTTACAATAATATAGAATAATATAGCTTATGTATATTTCAGAATAATACATAAGCTATAATTCATAAAAATATTGTGTAAATTGGCCAAAATATAATGATAAATGTTGAGTAAGCCTGAAAAAATCTGTCATCTGTGAGCTATTTTGGCGTTAACTCGCATCACGCAAAAACCTTTGAAACGATTTGGATGGGACTTTCACTGGCAGATAGCTGATGTTATAAGGAGTAACTTAGGCTACTTTTATTTTAGGGTTCCGCGAAAAAAAATTCCACACGGGCGAAGTCGCGGGGAACAGCTAGTATACAATATTTGTGAGACAGTGACGTAATGAAATTATGAGGATTCCTTCCAGGTAGAGAGAGATCTGTCTTCAAAGAATCCTTTACGACTAATATAGAAAAGCGGTGTGTGGGAAGAACTTAAATAACAACAAGCTAGTAGGTTCCTGGCATTTCTAGAATGTAGCAGTGAGGTTCATGTAATATATTATAATATAAGTGACTATTTTTCACACTGAATTTGTGAACATACATTTTATTATATTTATTTATTTATACTTTATTGTACACCTTAATAAAAGGATTACAAAGGGCGGACTTTTTTTTCCCAGTCAGCCCGGGACGTGTGGAAAATAATGTGATAGGTGCTAAAAATAAAATGAACAATAGAATACATCAGAAAAAAAACTACTGATAAACTTAAAAACAGACTAATTGCATGCCTTAAGCGCGAAGCGCGCATGTATGTTCTACCCTAGTAGAATAACCCTAAAGAATAACCCTAAAAATTAAGATTCCAACGTTTTGTCGCATGAAATCCTATCTAGCAATCATATTGTACATATAAGTGATATAAAAAGCACATTGTCAGAAAGATAAATGATTCTTGAACTAACTTTTTTTAAATCGATTTATTGCTATTTTTACATAAAAAAGTGGTTTTAGTGGCTTATGGTATGGATTTATCAAGTCCGCATGGAGGCGTGAACACGATAACTTTTTTTTAACGATAAGATTTTTTTTAACTCAATATATTTTTTAACCTCTTCGTCTATCATGTGGGAAGCCATGGAACGTAAATGGCAGTTTAATTTTGTTTTGTTAAGTTAAAATTAATTTTTCTCGGCTGAGAAAATCTGAAATTTTCGGTGTTTTCAGCAGCCTTGTAATAATTTATTTTACTAAATAGACTAACGTAGTGACCTGAAGGCGTACTTCGGTGAATGCTACTGGAACTCCACGACGAGTAGAACTAGGTGTGCCAAGCTTAGACTCCTTTTGGTAGTTTCGATGAGACCTTACCTCCAAACTTGATGGAGTGACCTGAAGGTGTACTTCGGTGACTGCTACTGGAACTACTCGACGAGTAGAAATAGGTATGCCGACTTTGGGATCGTTTTGTTAGTTATGATGAGACCTTACCTCCGGACTTGACGGAGTAACCTGAAGGTGTACTTCGGTGAATGCTACTGGAACTCCTCGACGAGGAGAACTAGGTGTGCCGAGTTTGGACTCGTTTTGTTAGTTATGATGAGACCTTACCTCCGGACTTGACGGAGTAACCTGAAGGTGTACTTCGGTGAATGCTACTGGAACTCCTCGACGAGGAGAACTAGGTGTGCCGAGTTTGGACTCGTTTTGTTAGTTATGAATAGAACTTACCTCCGAACTTGATGGAGTGACTTGAAGGTGTACTTCGGTGACTGCTACTGAAACTGTTTGACGAATAGAACTACAATTCACCTTCTTTTTTTTTCACGATCATATGAGCATTATGGATTTTCCAAACTTTTTTTTTAATTGAAGTTTGACATAAAATTATCGGAATATTGGAAGTATAGTAATAAGGTTATTAGTGAAAACTTGTGTGTATTTCAACTACTTTAAAAAGTATACGTATTATCATGTTACACGTAATTTTTTTAATGCGCTTAAGGCATGTACATTTGGATTTACCAATAGTTTATTATATTAGGTCCTTACATATGAAATTAGCGTTTTGTCGTACTGACCACTTTGATCTGAAATATCTCCTCTTTGGTTAAGAATTCCAAATTAAAATTTATAAATTCATTTAGCTGGTACATTTGAGTTTTGAAAACAGTCATTCATTTGTTTTTTCCTGATTATTTTTTTCTTTGGCGGCGCTTATTACCGCACAATGGAAAACATGAAATATCGGTATATTTACGAGTACGAGTTCTACCGTGGCACCAGTGCTGCAGAAACAGCTCGAAGGATTGATGATTTGTACGGCACTGGTGTCGCAAAAGAAGCAACGAATTTCGACCTTCAGAACCAACCCCGTGGATGGCCGGAGACCAAAGTGGAAAATGAAGAATTAAAGGCTATTGTGGAAACAGATCCATCACAAAGCACTTCAGGAATAGCTGCAGGCTTCAGGGTAAGTGATAAAACTGTATTAATCCACTTGAAGCAAATCGGGAAATTAAAAAAACTTGAACGATAGGTACCTCATGAATTGAGTGAATCGAACTTGCAAACACGCGTCGACTGCTGTGTTACTTTGCTCAACCGACACAATAATGAAGGGATTTTAAATCAACTCATTACTTGTGATGAAAAGTAGATACTGTACGATAATCGGAACCCTGGAGACCCAGCCAAATGCTGCCCTAAACGAAAATTGACTCAGAAAAAGTTACTTGTGAGTGTTTGGTGGACTAGCGCCGGTGTCGTTCACTACAGCTTTCTAAAATCTGGCCAAACGATTACGGCAGTTATCTATTGTCAGCAACTGCAAACCATGAAGGAAGAACTAGCTGCTAAACAACCGAGATTGGTCAATCGCTCTAGGCCACTGCTGCTTCACGACAACGCAAGACCACACACTGCACAACAAACAACCACTAAGTTAGATGAGCTACAATTGGAATGTCTGCGACATCCACCGTACTCCCCGGACCTTGCTCCAACAGATTACAATTTTTTCCGGAATTTGGACAACTTCTTACAAGGAAAAAAATTTAACTTCGATGCGGCAGTCCAAACCGCCTTCAAAGAGTTTATTGATTCTCGCCCCCATGTTTTTTTTAGTAAAGGGATCAATGAACTACATATGAGATGGAAAAAGTGCATAGATAACAACGGTGCATAGTTTGATTAATTAAATATATTTTACAAAAAAAAATTGACTATATTCCTCCCGTACAAAACGCTAATTTCATATGTAAGGACCTAATATATATTAACATAAATACAATAAACTTATTTACTATAAAATTTACTACAGACATACAATATATAACTTATTTTAAATACAAATAGATATACATAACATAAACCTATAAAGAAAATAACAACAAAGGTAACCAAATTGACCATACTAACTACAATCAATCTGATATCTTCATAAAGTGTTAACGTACCAATCTTTTAAAGGCAGTCTTATTAGATATTTTTTGTCTTCGGGCAAGGAGTTCCAGAATGCGAGCAGTGAGAATGAGCAGTGCAGCCTCATGAATAGTGAAGGATTTACCAACAAAATTAGTAAAATGTAGAGGGATACCTATTTTATTATTATACGAGGAACGCAGAGTTCTATCATGCGTTGAGGAAATAAAATTTGTCCTTGAGATAAGGAGTGGATGGATCATTTAAGATAGAGAAGAGAACAAGCAAAATTCCAGAATCACGCCTCTGTTTAATAGTGAGCCATTTAAAGCGAGAGCGATAGCGAGAGATATGATCATATTTACAAAGACTGAAAATGTATCTGATGTAATTCACTCTAAGGCACTCTAAGCTTGTTAAGAAGATTTTGGTTTAAGTCCGGGTAAGGCACGTCTGCATAATCAATAATCGGTTTTATCTAGGTGGTAATTTTTCGAAATTATATTTAAAATGAGAATTGAAGTTAATTTGCTAAAATCCGTTTCTGTATTAATATTACAGCTCATCACAAATCTTTCTTATGTTTGAAACAAAGGGGCAGAGGGAGGCGTAAACATTATTATAATACCTATTGCTTACAAGAAACATCATGTATTTAATAAGCACTTGAACACTATCGACTATCGTTCTTCGAGTTATATGATCTGCCCTTTGTCACTTGAGCTTATTGATCTTTTGTGCAATGTTAATAACTCTAGCTCCATTCGTGCTAAAAGGCACAGACCTACTCATATTTCTGACAGGGTTTTAGGTAAATCAGCACTTAAAATTGCATTTACAATTTCATTGGTCTTAGCTGTCAGCCATAGCAGCGTCTATTTAATCTGAAGATGCCTCGTTTAAAGGCAAAGCACGTGCCGTATTATTGACGGTGGTGTGCCTTTCCTAGTGTAGTTGGAAGTAGATGAGTTAACATTAGTGGCGACGGGGATAATGCACGCAGTTGGGGGAGAGCGGGAGGTGTTCTCCAAACTCGGTAAGACATTCATTTTTATTTTTATTACTTACTATCTCAGCTGATTAATTTTTAAAAATTTCATTGGAGTCGGCAGGGATCGAACCCGGGCTGCTCGCGTACTGTGATATTTACAACAAGTACTCAGCTCCTGAGCTACCGCGAGTCGTCGGTTAAGGTTACTCCTAATTTGATCAGTCTTCAAATATTGCCAATTTGGTCGATAAACTTCCGTCAAGGGCGTCCCTTGCCAAATCTACCACTCACTTCTACAGCATGAATTTGCTTTGTTTTAAAAAAGCGTGTGTATTGAGTGACGCCTGCTCGATTTGTATGAGAAACACGCCTCCCGCCACACCACACATTCAGCCGAACCCTTTCTACTGCGGACTTAGATTTAAGCTAAGGATTCTAGTGACGGTGGTGTATGATGTTATAATGTTAATAGTGCTGCGCATGTTTGGGAGGAAGAAGGTAGTTTTGAAGTATAAGATGATAGTCGTATAATGGTAGCGTAAGAGAATGCTAGGGCGGTGTAAGAGTCTGTCTGGATAGATACCACCCTCTTACCAATTTCTGCCGCTAAATAGTAGCGCATGCACTGCTGTTTTCCGGTCAAAACAGAGAGCCAGTAAATTACAGAATGTGAGGCGTTCCATCGCAGTGCTCAGGGGCGGCAATGCATCTGTAGCCTTCGCATGCACTGCTGTTTTCCGGTCAAAACAAAGAGCCAGTAAATTACAGAATGTGAGGCGTTTCATCGCAGTGCTCAGGGGCGGCAATGCATCTGTAGCCTTCGTGTGCACTGCTGTTTTCCGGTCAAAACAGAGAGCCAGTAAATTACAGAATGTGAGGCGTTCCATCGCAGTGCTCAGGGGCGGCAATGCATCTGTAGCCTTCGCATGCACTGCTGTTTTCCGGTCAAAACAAAGAGCCAGTAAATTACAGAATGTGAGGCGTTCCATCGCAGTGCTCAGGGGCGGCAATGCATCTGTAGCCTTCGTGTGCACTGCTGTTTTCCGGTCAAAACAGAGAGCCAGTAAATTACAGAATGTGAGGCGTTCCATCGCAGTGCTCAGGGGCGGCAATGCATCTGTAGCCTTCGCGTGCACTGCTGTTTTCCGGTCAAAACAAAGAGCCAGTAAATTACAGAATGTGAGGCGATCCATCGCAGTGCTCAAGGGCGGCAATGCATCTGTATCCTTCTTTGTATGAAGTTGGCTGCAGGTGTCCATGGACCGCAGCAGTCAGTTACTAAAATAAAGGAGAAACATTTCTTTCGATTTCCGATAGTTTTAGCTTATCTTCAGTTTTTGAATTGCAAGCGTGTGGCTTGTATGGTATATGAATGTATGTGGACCTTACCGTGCATTAGACGACCGCACGGGCATGGCTGTTTTTAGCGACAAATTACACAGTGATTTAAGATGTTATCGAGATATTCCATTGTCTGAACTTGCACGCACAACTGGTACATATTAGAGACAGAGGCAAGCAAGGAAGGCGCAATAATTGAATCTCGTTCCACCCTAAAACTTGTTTTGGGCTGGCACTGCATCCTGCTTACGCCAGGTTTAAATTATTGAAACCGATGACAGGGAGCAGCATCTAAAGGATGATTAGGGTCAATTTCCCCTACAATGGGAGATGCCCATGTTCAGTAGTGGACTTTTACAGGCTGATGAAAGAGAATTTCTTCAGTACATCAATTACTTGGTTCAATCATTGATTCATATTGATAACTAGCTTCCCGCTTGCTTCGCTATGTGCACGATAATAGACGATAATAATGTAGATATAAAATATGAAGAATTTTTTTTTATGCGACTATCGTAAAATCCGTCTTAGTGAGCGTCTACATTGCGATATGAGTAACTATACTAAATTCAGTCAAGTCAAGTCAATCAGGTATATAGTTTTAGAGATATTGTGATGAGTCAGTCAGTCAGTCAGTGGTATTTCGCTTATACAAGTATAGAAATATATTTCAACTCACGTCTACTACATTCAAAAAATAAACAAGCAAAACGAGAACTGTATTTAAATACTCTAATATCAATGATATCTACTTAAAGGCATAAATAAAAAAAAAAAGGCGAGATGAAACAAAGAACTAAGTACTGAAAATCTATTGCATCCATTTACTTGCCCGTCTTTCCCGCGTATTCCCGTGGGTATAGTTACATGAAAAATCTTCGCCGCGGGACCGATGTTGGCTAATTACGTCTGTAGCTCTAAATACGTTTCTCCTTCACATTTTCTTTATTTCCAACCTTTTTATCTTATAAGTAGTTATAAATAGTATAATATTTTTTATATTACAAAAGAGTATACTTTTTATAGAATACGGATGACAAACGAGCACAAAATCTACCTGATGGTAAGTGGATGCTGTGGCCCATAGACATCTTCATCTATCCCCAATTAAGAATAAAAATGCAGATGCATTGTCACCCCCTGAGAACTAAGAAGGAATGCCTCGTTTCCAGTAAAAAGGGTTTCCGGTTCTCTACACTCACCATACGAAATACAGCATTGAGCTGCTATTTTACGCTGGTATTCTGTGAGAGCGTGTTCTTTGCCCCGTCGTACCGACGCATTCATGCTAAAACAATAATATAGCTACAGCGTGACTCTACCACGTAAGAATAAGGCGGTGTTTTACGACGAATTGTGTTATGTATTCGTAGCATTGGTGTCGTAAGAGGCGACTGTGGGGAACGCCAGAAATATCTTATGGCTTCCGATGGATGGCGGTATAATCATTTCGTGTACGCCAGACGTAAAATACGCAGACCGGCGTCAAGCAGTATTGTCAAAGGTGCGAGTAGTCTAATACTATGGTTCTCAGTCCGCCTGCCAAGCGTAATGATTAAAGCAAATCAAATCAAATCAATTTATTCAGAACAATCTACATTGTGTAGAATACATCAAGACAAGAGATAAATGATGTTACAATAATATTAGATGATCATTAACAAAGTCATCAACACCATAAAAGCATTTTTCCAACAAAAAAAATTTCAACTTAACTTAGTTTTGAAATCACTCTTGTACAAATAACTTTTTAGGTCGACTGGTAATCTATTAAATAAATGAACCAACTGATATTGTGAGCAGTGCTTGGATATAACTAGACGAGGAATAACTTTATTCTTAAAGTCTTGTCTTCCCATCAAGGCCCGGCAAAGCCCCAGGCGAGGATGGAATTACAGCGGAGCTTCTGAAAGCGGGTGGAAAATCGGTACTTGAAGTCCTTCCGAAGCTCTTTAATTCCGTCCTCCATGGTGGGACTACTCCGGAGGCGTGGAGCAGAAGTGCGGTGGTCTTGTTCTTCAAGAAAGGCGACAACGCTCTCTTGAAGAACAACACTGATTTCCCTTCTGAGCCGCGTCTACATGCTGTTTTCGAGGGTCATGACGAATCGTCTCGCACACAGACTTGATGACTTCCAACCTCCTGAAGAAGCCGGTTTCCAAAACGGCTTTAGTACTATAGACCAGATACATACCCTTCAGCAAATTGTACAGAAGACCGAAGAGTACAATCTGCCACTTTGTCTTGCGTATGTGGACTATGAGAAAGCATTTAATTCCGTCGAAATTTGGGCAGTGCTGCAGTCCCTTCAGCGGTGCCAAGTTGACTGTCGGTATATCGAAGTGCTGAAGTCTTTGTACAGTAGGGCTACGATGGCTATCCGAGTACAGAACCAGAGTACGAATCCTATCCAACTGCAGAGAGGTTTAAAACAGGGTGACATTATATCCACGAAACTCTTCACCGCTGCATTGGAAGACGTTTTCAAGCTACTGGACTAGAAAGGATACGGTATTAACATCAATGGCGAGTACATGACTCACCTTCGATTTGCCGACGATATAGTCCTTATGGCTGAATCGCTGAAGGACCTAAGCACTTTGCTCAATAACCACAATACTATCTCCCAACGTATAGGTCTTAAGATGAACATGGACAAAACAAAGATCATGTTTAATGTCCATGTCACACCTATGCCGGTAGTTGTTGGGAGTACTAAGCTCGAAGTTGTTGAGGAGTATGTTTACCTGGGACAAATAGTCCGACTAGGTAAGTCCAACTTCGACCGAGAGGTCAATCGACGGATTCAACTCGGCTGGGCAGCGTTCGGGAAATTTCGACACATCTTCTCGTCAGGTATACCTCAAAACCTGAAAACGAGATTGTACAACCAGTGCGTGTTGCCAGTGATGACTTACGGATCTGAGACGTGGTCCTTCACTGCTGGCCGTATGAGGACGCTCAAGGTTGCTCAGCAAGCTATGGAGATCGCTATGCTCGGGGTTTCTCTGAGTGATAAAGTTAGAAATGAGGATATCCGCAGTAGAACTAGAGTGAACGACATAGCCCAAAGGATTGGTAAGCTGAAGTGGCAATCGGCTGGCCATATAGCTCGAAGAACCGACAACCGATGGGAAAAAAAGGTTCTCGAGTGGCAGTCTCGTACCGGTAGGCGAAGTATAGGGTGTCCCCCCACTAGATGGAGTGACGACCTGGTAAGACATGCAGGAAGTCGATGGATGCAGGTGGCTCAGGACCGTGCTTTGTGGCATTCCTTGGGGGAGGCCTATGTTCATCAGTGGCTAAAGGGTGGTAAAGGGCTGTAATGATGATGATGATGATGTCTTCCGATCAAATCCGATCAATCAACGGAAGAGCCCCGTTTCCGTGGCTTTTATGCGCGGATGGTGAAAAAGAAGATATTTTACTTAATGTTTTAGGTTTAGGCCTGTGATACCATTAAGGTGTTATTACATGACAAACGAGTTCAAAATCCACTCAAAAGTAAGTGGCACTGCAATCAACATAGCCAGAAAAAACGAGTGGCCTCCCCGTATCGGACACGGCAGGGGGGGGGGGGTCGTTGCGCAACCCCAGATAACTAAGAAGGAATGCCTCGTTTTCAGTGAAAAGGGTCTCCGGTTCTCTACATTCACCATACGGCACACAGCAGCATTAAGCTGCTATTTTACGCTGGTATTCTGTGAGAGCGTTTACCTACCCCGGTCGAGCCGTCCCCATTCGTGCAACAATGATTATAGCTACAGCGTGGGTCTACCACGTATAAAATGTGATGGGTGTGAAAGCGTTCCTGTGGTTCTGCCAATATGCAATGAAGGTGGAACACCATGGGGTTTTAGTCAGTGCGAGTCCAACATAACTCGTCCTTGCCCGCGCGAGGTGCGTATGCGTAGGCATATTCCCATGTAAAAAAGGAGTTGTTCATTTTTTTACGTCACCACTCCAAAGCAATGGATGCGTGCAACTTACTTTAAAAAAGAAGGTTCGTCCTCTGGAGGATTAAGATATAATGCCTCACAGTCTGTAATAGAAACAGGAGAAAAACACTGGACAGCCCAAACAGCCGTACCTACCTGCAAGAATAATTTTACAGATATCAATCGAATCAATCGAGTTATTTTTATTCTTATCCTTCTTCTTCTTCATCACCAGTCCATAAAAGTTCACCGCTGGGCATGAGCCTTTCCCATAGTAGGATTTGCCCAACCGTCATGCTTGGCAGGCGGATTGACAATTGCAGTACCTACCAGTTGTTTTGTACTTTTGACGCTGCTTTACGGCGCCGTTCTATTTTACGCCTTGCGTTAACGAGATAGTTATAACGCCATAGTTGCTCCTTACGCCACCCACGGGACGAAACGAAAGGAAATGAGTTGATGGTGATGGATGGTGATCCCTAATGCCGAGGACTTTTACTGTCTGACGAAGATAAATACAGCAAAAATATAAAAGAGATCAAGGCAACTCGACAAACAGGATTAGAGTTAAAATTAGAAGGCTAGCTCTATAAACTATTACTTACATCGTAGAGAATCATGTCAAGTTCCTCCGTCACTTGTTGCACTTCCAATATATGTAGTTCTCGCTGTCTTTCACACTACTTCCAAAACACTTAAAGTTATATTAAAACTTTACACTCATAGCAATAAAGTTAATTATATTATCACTATAAAACACAAAGAACACTTTCTCCTTTTTATATAATTTTTAGAAAATATATTATATAATTATTGGTCATCTTCAAAAGTTTAATCTATTATCTGCAGGTACAATACCAGCTCGCTTGATTTTCGAATTCGTATCTCGGGTCACTTCAAGACAAGTACTTTTTATTCAGAATTTTCTTAATATTAGAGTTTATATTTTAGTATTTTAGTAAAATCCGCGTGAGTTTTGGAAATGGCTGAGCCCAGTCGTAGCTCGAACAACACTAGGGGCGATTTTGCCGCCCTATTCTAGACGAAGTGCGGGGCATGTTGGGGACGAATGCTGACGTTAATTCAGTTAGACGGTGTGACGTTATCAATTTGGTTCCAAAAATCTAGAAGAGTACTTGATTTGTTTTAAGCCCATTACTAAACTAGCAAGCGTTATCATTATGAAATTATATCTTCTTTTAAATAAAAGGTTAATAAAATGTCTAAAATAAAAATAACAAATAAAAACCCTTAAATAAAAAGTTTGTCTAGTTATTTACCAATATATATACTTGCATTTATATGATACATAGATTAACTGTAATGTAGCTGATTCGAATTTTGTATGGGTACAGAGGATTGTACGAGTACTTAAATGAAGTTGACCGTGTAAGAATATCCACTACCCCATATCATCCCGTGGAGTGTCGTAAAAGGCGACAGAGGAAAACAAACCAGGAGATGGGCAGCAGTGTCTTCCTAATGACAACTAAAAATAAAATACTGCAGTTGCCAACCCGCCTGCCAAGCGTGGTAACTATGGCAAATATCCCCCTATGAGGCAATCTATGGGGGAGACCTATGTTCAAAATTTAATCAAGAGTCATAAGAGATGTGTTGTCAGCCCTCTCATAACCTATCGGAATTGCAGGGAGCAGCGTAAAAGGTGCAGTACCGCGTTTATAGCAAATCCCTTCTAAAGGAATTTGATCCTTAAACACGCGCAGTAGAATAGCATCGCGACACTGCGGAGCCGCGGGATCGAATCTTACACAAAACAAGTATTTCTATGGCCGGGGGGCAGTCGATGTATGCGGGTGGTGCAGAAACGTACTTTGGAATTTTAAATTTGGAATTGGAATTGAAATTGGAATTTTAAATGTCGTTTTACCACGTGCTCTGCGATGAAGGAAAACATCGTGGGGAAACCTGCATGTTTGAGAAATAAGAAAAAAAAATTTCGAAGACATGTGAAGTTCGCCAACACACATTGTGGTAGCGCGGCAGACATTTCCTTGCACTAAAACCCTTTCAGAAATGAGAGGAGGCCTGTGCCCAGCGGTGGGACGTATATAGGCTGTAACTTAGTTTTTTTTTACTTTTTTTTATTTTATTTATATTCCTAACATTTCGAGTGCTTAGCAACACGCAAGGTTAAAAAATCTATCTATATATATAAAAGGCAAACCTGACTAACTCATCTATCAACGCACAGCAGAAACTACTGAACGGATTTCGCTGATATTTGGCATACAGACAGTTGTAATGACGTTGGAATCCGCTAAGAAAGGATTTTTGAAAATTCGCCCCCTAAGGGGATGAAAAAGGGGTTAAAAGTTTGTATGGAAGTCCGTCATTTTTAGAGCTAGAAGCCTGAAACTTTGTTTGTAGGTTAACAATTAGAAATAAACAATTACGTATCCTAGGGTTTTTGAAAATTCAACCCCTAAGGGGGTGAAAAAGGGGTTGAAAATTTGTATGGGGAAACAAGATTAGTTAAACTATTTTATTCGAAACTTCCCAGGAGTACTCCTATCAATAAATGAGTTAACAAGTAATTCAGGCTCTTTCAGAATTCAACCCCTAAAAGGTGGAAAAGGGGTGACAAATTCTGAAAATCAACATGGGTATCGTTTTTATGGCTTATCGGGTCGCTGATTACAAAAACAACAACTATTTCAAAATCCAACGTAGTAGACGGGAAGTACCTACCATCATCCCCTGTGGGGGTGCGATGTGGTTAAAATGTCAATATGGGTGTCATTTTATGGTTTTTTGGGACGTTTGAAACCAACATGGATGGCAGGATGGATGGATGTAAAAATCATCATTTTTATGTTTGTATGTAAAAATCATCATAGGTTGGGTGACTTGGGTGTAATTTTAAGGTTTTTGGGTCGTAAATAACATAAATGATATTGATAAATATTTTAAACTTAATTTATTAGAATAGAATAGATTATACTTTTATTGCACAAAAACATAAAACAAAATAAACAAGAAGATTTGTACAAAAAATTTGCACAAAATTACACCTGAACAAAAAAATACTAATTTAAAATTAAAAACAATGAAAACAAACAACCAAACCAAATATATTTCTTTACAAATTAATAAAATGGCAAAACCAAAAGAAATACTTAGGTACCTACCTATTTTGTATTGATCTTCAAGTTCCAATCCCTACAAATAGATGGCGTTGGTATCGTTTAAGAACGAGGTAACGTTGTGTTTTTTCGAACTAATATAAAGTAAATGGTGAATGAGCGCTTCAACCTGTACCACATACGGTAACTATTCACTGTTAACGAATATTTGACTAGACTTCGTCTTTGTTAGCTTGCTTACGGTTTAAGATTTGCTTCGTGTTTCGGATTAGTTGCTTGATTTTGTCTTTCTTACAACCACTGTTCAAACTTGGAATTCGATTTGCTTTGTGATTAGGTATAGTTGATAGAAGTATTTTTTCTCACTGAAAAAATGACTACAGAAACTCTTAATATTAAAGGAAAAATGGAAAAATATACTGTCGTCCCCATTATAGGTGACGGCGCCTGTTTGTTTCGTGCTGTTGCATTTTTAATGTACGGAACCCAAGAAAATGCGACAATTATTCAACAGCAAATGAATATTCAGCCGATATATTAAAAAATGAAACTTACGGTGGACTTTGTGAATTGGTAGCTGCAGGATTAATATTTCCGTTTCGGTTTGAAGTATATCGAAATGGTCTGCAATACACAGAGTCCGGAACAGATATCTATCCAGTAAGGCGATTACGATTTAGCCATGATTTATCTAATGGACATTTTGACGCCTATATGCCTATTGTTGCGAAGAAAATTACACAGCGTCGCATGGAGGTACCTGTCGAAGAGAGTGATCCTTTTTCAGAGCTTGACCATTTAACTGTTACATCGTTTGTAAATAGTGAACTACCATCTCCAACCAGCGGAACAGATCAATCTGTATCGTCGACATTAAAATATGAAAAAAAGAAAAATAAACGAAGGTCGATATTTACTAATTATACAAGAAAAAGTCAATTAAAAAGTGCACAAGAAAGATATAGGCAGAACAAGCCAGATTCAAATCGTAAAGCTGTGTCCGCTTATCAGAAAAAAAATCCCGATGTACACAGGCAAGCTGTTGCAAATTACCAAACTGTGAATCCACAAGTGCATAGAGCAATTCAGTCACGGTATGAGGAAAACATTACACTGCGTTTATGGAAAAACAAGGTCCATTCCGCTATGGAGTATGACCCTGATATTGCTTATAGAACTGACAGCAGTGTAGCCTTGGGATCTATGACATACAAGTGTCAGTGGTGCAATGCGCTGAAATGGAAGGATGAGACACCTGGTATGCGCTGCAGCGCTGGAATAGTGCAACTTGATCGGTTGAAACAACTGCCTGAACCACTCTTTAGTTTGATTAATGATCTACACCCAGATCATGACCATTTTATGGGTAATATTCGTAAATATAATGCCTGTTTCCAGATGACTTCCTTTGGTGGTAAACAGGTAACAGCAGATGGTTTTTCACCGATTTTTAAAGTACAAGAGCAGGTCTACCATTCAATTGGAAGTATATTACCAGAAGCCGAACATGACGCTCAGTACCTTCAAATATATTTTGTAGGTGAAGACGATCGAGAAGCAAAGATTCGATGTTCTAAATTTCCTAACTTACAGCCAAATTTAATCAAACAATTGCAAAATATGCTGCATCAAGTGAACCGGTATATAAAAGATCTGAAAAGTGCCATTGATAAAGGCCCTCCTTCAGAGTCATACAAAGCTGTCATACATGCTGATAAAAAACCACCAGAAGAACATAGAGGTAGGTACAATGCACCAACTACAAATGAAGTGGCTTTAGTGTTCATCATCCTCGAGAGCCGAAGTAATTCACTTCAGCGTATTAGTGAAATACGTCGAGCATATGATGCGCTACAGTATCCATTGATGTTTTGCTGGGGGATGATGGGTATTCAATCAACATACCACAACGCGATCCCACAAATAAGTTGCCGCTTAATAAAACTGTAAGTTTCTATTCGTATAGAATAATGATTGAAGAAGGAGAAGATCACTATTTAGTCAACTATCGTGCCCTTTTTAGTCAATATTTGGTGGATGAATACGCCAAAATAGAAACAGGGAGATTAAATTATATCAAAAATAATCAAGCCAAATTACGTGCTGATAGTTACATCCATTTAAAAGATGCTATTGGACGAAAAGACGCTGTAGCCAACCAACTAGGACAAATGGTTGTCCTTCCATCATCTTTTACGGGGGGACCTAGGTATATTCACGAAAGAACACAGAACGCTATGACCTATGTTAGGAATTACGGCCGGCTTGATCTTTTTATCACTTTCACATGCAATCCTCGCTGGGACGAGATAAAAGAGCAATTGCTTCAAGGACAACAATCTCATGATAGACACGATATAATTTCGAGGGTGTTTCGACTAAAGGTGAAAAAAGATCATGAACTTATTGACAAAGGGCAAAATATTTGGTGAAGTGCGATGCTATATGTACTCAACGGAATGGCAAAAGAGAGGTCTTCCACATATTCATATTCTTTTATGGCTTCACAAACGTATTACTCCGGATCAAATCGACAATATAATTTGTGCTGAAATACCGGATCCCAAACGTGACCCAGAGCTTCACGATTTCGTTAAATGTAATATGATACATAGTTCATGTGGAACTTTAAATCGAAAGTCACCATGTATGAAAGATAACATGTGCAGTAAACGATACCCCAGGGCAGTACAAGAGACGTTTACTAGATGACAGTGGGTTCTCTGTTGATATCAAAGGCACAACCATAGATAATCGCTGGGTAGTCCCTTATAATCCAGTATTATTAAAAACATTTAACGCTCACTTAAATGTGGAATATTGTAATTCGGTGAAATCAATAAAATACGTCTGTAAATACGTAAATAAAGGTTCAGACCAGGCATCGTTTGCTTTAGAGAATGAGAAGGATGAAGTTAAAACCTACACAAGTGGAAGATATATAAGTTCATCAGAGGCAGTATGGCGAATCCTTGAATTTCCCATTCATGAGCGTTTCCCTCCCGTAGTCCACCTCGCTGTTCATTTGGTAAATGAGCAAAGGGTTTATTTTAATGATCAAAAGCTGAGTAAAAGAGTGAATAGTCCTCCAACAACCACACTCCTATCCTTTTTCGATTTGTGTAAAGTGGATAACTTTGCAAAAACATTGCTCTACCTAGAAGTACCTGCATACTACGTTTGGGATAAAAGAAAGTTCCAAAGGAGAAAGAGAGGAGCAAACGTTGAAGGCTGGCCAGGGGTCAAAAAAGAGCACGTTCTGGGCAGGGTTTATACTGTGCATCCGAACAATACAGAATGCTATCACCTTCGCATGCTTCTTCATGAGATCCGGGGCCCAATTTCGTTTGAAGCGTTAAAAACTGTAGATGGTCATGTATATTCCACGTTCCAATCAGCGTGCAAAGCTCTCGGCTTGCTTGAAGATGATCAGCATTTGTTCGCAGCAATGGAAGAGGCAGCACTTTTCCAATCACCGCAAATGATTTGTGATCTTTTTACGATTATTTTAGTGTTCTGTCAAGTATCAGACCCCTTAAGCCTTTGGGAGAAATTCAAAGAATACCTATCTGAAGATTTTAAAAGGCAATTAGAAAGACAGGGAGATGTGGATGTAGAGCACATAACAGATGTGGTATTTTACAAATGCCTTTCGGTAATAGAAGATGCCGTATTAGCGTTGGGTGGTCGGCTACTAAAAGAGTATGGGTTACCTCAGCCAAGCAAAGAACAACAATTTGAAAATAGAGAGTTTCATAAAGAGAAAATTTACGACTTAGCATCATTAGCAAACACAGTTAAAAATAATGAAGGATCACTGAATGACGAACAAAAAGCAGCTTACAATCAAATTAACACAAAAATTGAATCAAATGAGGGTGGAATATTCTTTTTAGATGCTCCCGGGGGAACAGGCAAAACATTCCTTATAAATTTGCTATTAGCAAAAGTTTGAAGTATTCGCGGAATTGCTTTGGCTGTGGCTTCTTCTGGGATCGCAGCTACACTGCTTGAGGGTGGACGAACTTCTCATGCTACCTTCAAGTTACCACTCAATTTAACAACAGTTCATACTCCCATTTGTAATATATCGAAACAAAGTAATTATGCTGAAGTATTAAAACATACGAAAATGATAGTGTGGGATGAAATAACCATGGCTCATAAGAGTGGAGTATAGTCTTTAAACAAAACTCTACAAGATATAAGTGAAAATAAGAAGTTAATGAGTGGTGTAACGGTTTTGCTGGCTGGAGATTTTAGACAGACTCTACCAGTAGTGCTAAAAGGAACTAGAGCAGATGAAGTTAAGGCGTGTCTTAAGAGATCCACTTTATGACCTCTAATTAAAATCCTCAAGCTCTCGAAAAATATGCGGGTACACTTAGGAGAAAAAGAGTCTGCTGGTGGATTTGCGAATCTCCTACTTGAAATCGGCAATGGTGATTACCCGATAAATGACGGAACGATAACCATCCCTGATAATTTGTGCACAGTTGTATTTACGTTACAGGAGTTAATATCCAAAATTTACCCAGATATTGCTCATATCCACGATAAGCCAATGGAATGGTTGTGTGAATGTGCCATACTAACCCCGAAAAACGACCAGGTAGCGGCAAATAACGATATACTGTTAATGTCTTTTGAGGGGGAAGAAATGGTGTACACGTCAATAGACTCTGTGGTCAACACAGATGACGCAATTAACTACCCTGTCGAATTTCTTAATTCACTGAAACCATCGGGTCTTCCACATCATAAGCTTATTCTGCGCGTGGGCACTCCGGTTATGTTGTTGCGAAATTTAAAACCTCCTCAACTGTGCAACGGAACCAGACTAAAAGTAAAAGCGTTACATCGCAATTTAGTGGAAGCCACAATTATAACTGGATGTGCGCAAGGAAACTGTATTTGTACCAAGAATTCCTTTGATCCCGAATGATTTTCCCTTTGAATTCAAACGAATACAGTTTCCCCTCAAAGTCTGCTTTGCAATGACCATAAACAAATCACAAGGGCAGACATTAAAATTTGCGGGTATAGACTTGAGGGAAAATTGTTTTCACACGGACAATTCTATGTGGCTTGCTTACGCGTAAGCTTGCTCAGTAGTCTGATAATTTTGGCACACAGTAATATTTTAGCAAAAAATGTGGTGTATAAAGAAGTTTTGTAGTTTACTAGCTTTTACCCGCGACATCCAGTTATAATTGTGGCTTGTACCAGCAGATTCTTTTTCACACATGGGCGCGATATAACCGAACTCCACACGGACGAAGTCGCGGGCAAAAGCTAGTATTAATATAGAATCCCAAGCAAATGTTAGCACCCAGCCATCTTCTCGATCAATATTCTTAGCGTGCAGGTAATGAGTATTAAAGATCTATTATCTTAGTCAAGGCGTATGTGGTATTAAGGCTCTATTATCTTAGTCAAGGCGTATTATAAATTATTTTTTTTTATACTTTTAAAATCCTCATGAATCACTTGTCTATACTTTGCCCCGCCCCTGGATCCTCCAAACAGAAAATGAGGAATTAGCAATCGAAAACGTCAGGTCGATAGGGCCCGATACCGCACTAAAGTGTAATTTTTTTAGTGATGGGTTAGTGAAAGAAAAGAAAATATCGAGTCATTAATTTTATTTAATTTTATAAACCCAAGCCAAGCCTTATTAATGTGTTAATTACAAACAAAGTCAAAAATAATAGTAATTAAGACAGACCAAAATGAAATATTATTTAAAAAAATCTTTTATATAAAATTAATTAATTTAGTTATGCCTATCTTTGTAACATTCTGTGCAAAGAGACTGATTACATTTGACACAGACTTTTTTAATTATCTTAACTTTCTTTTTTGCTTCTGAGGAAGTCAATGTCAGTCTTAGCTTTTCATAGCACCGTGCACAATTTCTTCTTTTTGAACCCTTTTCAAGAACGTATCCAGAGGTATTCATTTCTCCGGCATTTTCTGTAATAAAAAGTTTTATAACATTGTGATTAAATACGTGCCCTATTCTAAAGCATATACAGAAGATGTTAGTGACGTAACAAATTAAGTGTTAAGTGATAATCGTTATCCTACTCCACATAATACAAGCATGCCATTAGGTTAAGGGTAGGGGAGGGTAGAGCAGAACAGGGCAGCTCAAGGCAGGCGGTGTAGGGTAGGGTCGGTTGATGTGATGTGATTAATCTTACTACGACTTATTTACTTTTTGATAGATATTAGCAACTTTTGGCAATAAATGTTTCGGCTTTCTATAATAAATGTGTTTTTTAATTATTATTTTTACATCAAAGTCACAGGACGGAAGTGATGGATAGTGTAGTATTTTTTATTACCACTTACATGAAAAAATATTTTGTTACTGTAACGTGCAGCTATCGACATACTATTGGAGTCACGGGCCGCGTAAGCCATGTAAAACATCATGCGATACGAAAAAATAATATACACAACATACCAGTGAACCGCTAAAACAGTAGTGAAACTAGGGCCCAGCACACGAACGAGCAATTGGGTACTTGAGCAAGAAAGCATTTGACAGCCATGTAGCCGAAGTCGGAGATATAGCAGAGCAGCACACTCCAGTGTGTGACATACGGCAAAAAGAGCATCACATAGCCACCGGGAGGACAAAAAGTCGGAAAAGATGCTTAAAGTCACCTAAACTATTTATTTTTTTTAATTTATGAATTACCTGTCGTCGTTGTTGCAGAGCGATTTAACACGGAGGTGAAAGTTGTAGACCTCAGAATAATCCTACAGAAATATTTAGTTACTTACTCTCAGGGCTTATTTTTTTCCGGTTAATGATTCAATTATAGCTTCAGTAAAAAAAAAATTATAGAAAATTTCTTCGTCATTCACTGTCGTCGCTAAAAAATCTTTGACGTTTATTTGCCGAGCGGATTATTTTATTTTCCAAAACTGTTAATTTGCTGGTGGATGGCTTAACATCTAGTTTTTGAAATATTTTTCTGTATTTATTTCGCTTAGGGACTTCAAAATTCGAACCGCCGTATTCTTCTCCATTACCACTAACATTTTCTAGTATTATTTTGTTTTTACGATGCGCCATTGTAACGAAGCTTGCACGAAACCGACGAGCGCGAGCGTGTCCTCCTTCCTTAGCAAGCACAACACTACGGGCGGCTCGACGCGTACGCATCTGCACAGTGCGGCAACGGGCAACAGGTCGCGAGCGGTCATCCACCAAAGCAGGCCCGCCCCGCACTGAGATAACTTTTTTATGTTCTATGCGGCGGAGGTCGAAAAAGGCCTGCCGCGTTATTAAATTACTATATTACTACATTGTTAATCACAAATCGAAAACTATATTTGTCTCTGTCATACTCGTAAAAATGCCCAGGAAACAGGTTCCGCACTAGCGAGAGAGATCTATTTATCCTGTGCGCACCATCCGATTGTGGGTGAATCGCAGTGAACGTGTTAATGTATTTGTGTGACTGTGACCTATGTAAAAGAGACCACATTCATAATCTAGCTTGTACACTTCTGTAAAGGGATATTACACTTAATATAACTGACTAGTATTCTTCAGGTACTGGAAGCATATTTTTATACATCAAGATGAAGCCAATATTATCCGAGACTGCTCTGACTCGACTGTTGCTGGTTTCACTAGGTCACTAACTAAGACTTAGGTTCGGAACCCGAACTGCTAAACTTTGTGCGGATTCTTCTCCCATAGGAGGCAGGATTACGAACAAATGAAGGTAGAATTGTAATCTCACATCCGTTTTAGCAGTATAAAGTATATATAAGTAGTCTCAGTGTCGTTACTATGCCCTATGACTTGTGAAGGGCTGTAAAGATGATGATGATGATGATGATGATGATGATGATTGTTCGATTGGAATTCAATACATATATTAGACCTTGTTGTTGTGTTATTACAGTGTTATACTGTAGCAGTACCTAAGTCATCATCATCATCATATAAAAAAAAAAATATGTCTGTAATAACTTCTAGTCTTGAAATAACTGACTTCTATTAAGCTCAGAGGGTGTTATACGTGGTAGAGCCACGCTGCAACTATATTAGTTGTATCACGAATGGTTCGGCTCGACCGGGGTCTCACCACAGGACCACGCTCTCACAGAAAACCAGCGTAAGGCTGCTGTGTTTCGTATGGTGAGTGTAGAGAACCGGAAACCCTTTTTACTGGAAACGAGGCGTTCCATCTTAGTCATCAGGGGTGACAAAGCATCTGCATTTTGATTCTTAATCGAGGATAAATATAGATGTCTATGGGCCACAGCATCCACTTACCATCAGATGGACTGTGTGCTCACCCTTATTCTATTCTATAAAAATAAAGAACTGAACTTGAAATTTATAAACAAACAGAGAGAGAGAGAGAGAGAGAGAGAGAGAGAGAGAGAGAGACAATGCAAGGACGGATCTAGGCTATAATTTATCCGGAAAACTTAAAGATTTTTTTCTTAAAAAAAAAATGATAATATAAATGGTCTTTGACTGTCTAAAGTCTAAATAACTCTAATAAATCCTATTCAAGCGAAGCCGGGGGCGGATCCCTAGTTGAAAATATGTCTAATGGTTTATTCTGCCTAAATTTAATACCTTTTTGCTATAAGATAATATAAGAAGCTAGCAGACTTAAAAGTTTAAGGGTGCCCTCGTTACAAAACTCATTAATTCAAAAGGTCGATCGCACTGTTTCTACGTACATAGCTTAGCATCATGTTTCAATTAAATTTGTAAAATAACAATAACACACATTTTAGGTTCTGTTTGAAATTTGAGCTTGAGATAGATAAGTAAAAAAAAAGAAATATAATATGTTCGACGTACTTTGACGCAAATTTTATTGTTGAAACTAACAACCCTGCCGGTTTCGCTAGGATGGGATCTCTAAGATAATCAAAGACCATTTATTTTATCAATATTTTTAAACAAGTTTTTCGGACAAAATATTGCCTAGATCCCTCCTGCCCGGCTAGCATGGGCGGGGGACAAAAATTTTATCCCCCGATTATATCCACTGACAAGAGATAAAATTATTTTGTTATGTCAAACGGGGAGAAGTATATCCGCGTTTGACATAACGAGTAGACATATATCCCCCATCCGTAGCATGGAGCCAAATGAAAGATTAAAAATTATGCTTTTTTGACATTTGAAAGGGACAATTTTATCCTAGTTCATTGGACGTGGGTTGAAGTTTATATTCACACAAAAATATCTATCTAAGTCTAAGTCTATCTCCCATTTTATCTACTGTGGATATTATATCCACCGGTGTGCCCATGCTCTAAGGGTGGATAAAACTAAGCGAGGAGATGATAAACTTTTCTCTTTTCCCCGGGGATAAAATTGTCTCCTGCCCATTCTAGCCCTGCTGGAATTGTTCTCTATCTATTCATATACTTTCATCACAATCGGTTCAGCTATTATGCCCGGACAGGCAAACAGACAGACAGACAATTTTTTCAAATGGTTGTTTATGTCTTAATAGCATGCAAATAACCCCTGAGTTTCATAGAAGCCAGTTATTTCAATATACACACAAACGCTTCAACTATATTTGTATTATTCATGCCATTATTAAATGTATCAGATCCAGGGCAAAGTACGGAAAATACCAATCTCACACATCTAAGGCTCCCTTTTCCCTTGACCTTTAGCAACCAGGCTATGGTGTCCTGCTCACCACTCCGCTCCCACTTACGTCGATAACGGAATTAAAATGTTGCCTTGTGGCAGCGACGTGAGAGAAGCCATCGCCCCGTATCCGTCCCGTATTGTCAAGCGACTTAAATATTTTTTTATAAAACTTATATGACGAACGAACTTGCAGCCTACCTGATGGTACTACTGCAGTCCATGGACGCCAGCAGCCAACTTCAAACAAAGAAGGCTACAGGTGCGTTGACACCTCAGACGACTAAGTTGGAATGCCTCACGGCCTATAATTATACCGGCTCTGTATACCTTTCAGACCTAAATACAACCCTTCTGCCACTTATATTTGGATACAGAAGTAGGTAGGTAAGAAGACGGTACCAACCCAGATGGAGTCCTAGGCAGAAAATGAGTTCTACCACCTAGTGCCGGAAAGCCACGGGAACGCTTTCGCACGCATCTACAAAACTCACCAGCTTCGCTTCGGGTGAGGGTAACTCTACCCAAAGAGTATAATATAATAATAATTAACACTTGAATCCGCGTAGGCGAAGTAACCAGTTGTGTCAGATCATATGCCAATGCAAAGTCGTAAACAGATCTCCCCGCATGATCGGTTAAACGTGAACCAAGCCATTCGGCGTGGTGGGCGTTAAAATCGCCAAGGATCACGATTTCCGCGGGAGGGATCTGCTGTATCAAGGAATCGATGAGTCGATCTGTGTCTGTGTTGGCATATGTACTTACGTACTGGTAATATGTACTTACGTACGTACGTATTAATTACGTATTAACTCTACTTTTTACCTAAAAAAACTAGTAAACCTGTTAACAGTTTCTGTTGCTATATAAAAAGCTGAGACAATTTCCAACACTACGCTTATAAATGGAAACAAACAAAACTACATCCTACAAATTCGTAACACACGTAAATTTATAATATATTTGCACGGTATTTCACCATAAACATTACTGACTTAGCGCTGCCAGCGTGTATAATCCCCGCCAGAGGTTCCCCGTGCTTGCGAAGCCCATGCCACGCGACCAGCAATCCAATTACATCGGCAACGAATGAAGTTCGGATTACAAATGTGCGCGATTCTATGCTCCCTGATTTCGAGAGAAAACGTGACCAGTCCAAGAACTCGGTAGCTGTGTATTAGGGGTTGCTTAAGATTAAGATTTAGCAACGGTCATTATGTCTTAATCAAGATCGCCCTTTTTGTATTTTTGTTAATTTAAGAAGAATTACTAAATTTCATTTGCCAATACAGTCCCGGTCATGCGACTGTAATCAGAACTCTACCGTAAGGACTTCCATAACATTCCCTACTTAATATAAGTTTATAGCCTGTGCTGTGATAGCTTAGGGGTTAAGAGCTCACCGAAAATTTCACATTACGCAAGCAAGCCGGGTTCGATACCCTGCGACACCAATGACATTGTTAACTATCGTACAATTTTATGCTGATTTCATTTATCCATTCATTACAGCCTATCAAAGTGTAACATTGAACATAATACTCCCCATAGATTGCCTCATGAACATCCGAACATCCGTATATAACGGTATATTTTTGGAAAGGGTTCGCCTGAAATACCTAAAAACTTATTTGTTTCGTTTATGTTCGAACGGAATCATAAAAACGTTTATGAAAAGAACGAAATTTTAAATCGTTCTTGTTCAATAAAACGTTTTTAACCATTTTAAACTGTTTTTTCCCATTTTTTGGCCCTGCAATACGAAACAAAATTATACACATCCAGTCCAGTTGTAATTTTACGGCTGCGTAAATAGTTGTATGGATTATTATATATTTACAGTAATTTAACTAAAGTACTGTGGCTGATATACATTATTCTGTGTGTACGTTATTTTTATCAAAACAAATATCTATTTGTTCCATAAATTTAACGTATACATTTATGTAAAAACACCAGCATCATCTTTTGAGTCATTCATTATTCATCATCATCATCATTACAGCCCTTAACATGTCCACTGCTGAACATAGGCCTCCCCCAAGGCATGCCACAAAGCACGGTCCTAAGCCACCTGCATCCATTGACTTCCTGCATATCTTACCAGGTCGTCACTCCATCTAGTGGGAGGTCGCTCTACACTTCGCCTACCGGTACGAAGCTGCCACTCAAGAACCTTTTTTCCCCATCGGTTGTCGGTTCTTCGAGCTATATGGCCGACCCACACTTCAGCTTACTAATCCGTTGGGCTATGTCGGTTACTCTGGTTCTACTGCGGTTATCCTCATTTCTAAGTTCATCACGCAGAGAAACCCCGAGCATAGCCCTCTCCATAGCTCGCTAAGCGACCTTGAGCGTCCTCATACGGCCAGCAGTGAAGGACAACGTCTCAGATTCATAAGTAATCACTGGCAACACACATTGGTTGTACAATCTCGTTTTCAGGTTTTGAGGTATACCTGACGAGAAGATGTGTCGTAATTTCCCGAACGCTGCCCAGCCTAGTTAAATGCGTTGATTGACCTCTCGGTCGAAGTTGGACTTACGTAGTCGGACTATTTGCCCCAGATAAACATACTCGTCAACAACTTCGAGGTTAGTGCTCCCAAAAACTACCGGCATAAATGTGACATGGACATTAAACATGATCTTTGTTTTTCTATGTTCATCTTAAGACCTATCCGTTGGGAGACACTATTGAGGTCATTGAGCATAGTGTCGCACCGCCCAAATTTCGACGGAATCAAAGGCTTTCTCATAGTCCACATACGCAAGGTAAAGTGGCAGATTGTACTCTTCTGTCTTCTGTACAATTTGCTGAAGGGTGTGTATGTGGTCCATGGTACTAAAGCCTCTTCGGAAACCAGCTTGTTCGGGAGGCTGGAAGTCGTCGAGTCTGCGTGCGAGATGATTCGTAATGACTCTAGAAAACAGCACGTAGACGCGGATCAGAAGGGAAATCGGTCTGTACTTTTTCAAGAGAGCGTTGTCGCCTTTCTTGAAGAACAAAACCACCGCATTTCTGCTCCACGCCTCCGTAGTAGTCCCACCATGGAGGACGGAATTAAAGAGCTTCTGAAGGACTTCAAGTACCGGTTTTCCACCCACTTTCAGAAGCTCAGCTGTGATTCCATCCTCACCTGGGGCCTTGCCGTTTTTAAGGTGTTGGAGAGCCATTCTAATCTCGCTCAGACTGACGTCCGGGATATCATCGGAATAGTATCGAATAAGACTTGCTCTTGGATCGTTACTGGCACTTATGTGTGGCTCCAACGATGACGTGTACAGCTGCCCATAGAACCTCTCAATCTCACTCAAAATCTCAGGTGTCCCGAAAACGATGCTGCCACACTCGGTCTTCAGCTTCAACAGTTGGCTCTTTCTGGCAGACAGATCTCTGGCAAAGACTTTGGCGCCTTGGTTCCGCTCGATCGCTTCTTCAATACAAGTTGTATTGAAGTTGCGTAAGTCCCGCCGCATGCATTTGGAGATCTGTCTGTTCAGTTGCCTGTATGCTGTCAAATCTGTTGAAGACTGCAGCTTCATTTCCCGTCTAACAGCCATGAGATTAAGAGTGTGATCGGAGAGTTTTTGTGTTCTTCTGCGGCGGGTCTTGCAGAACTTAGATCCGACTGCATGGACAGTTTCCACGAGCTTATCATTCATATCGTCCACTTCATTGCAGTCTTCTAGGCAAAGAGGCATTCCATCTTAGTCCTCAAGGCTGACAACGCATCTGCATTTTGATTCGCAAACGAGGATAGATGTAAATGTATATGGGCCTCAGGAACCACTTACCATCAGGTGGACTGTGTGCTCGTTTGTCACCCTATTAGTATAAATAAATTTTAAAAAAACTGAAAATGGTTTTGTAACTCGAGCTGAAAGGTTACGGGACCTTGAATTAAAGCACGAGGGGGACGGAGCGTTGACTTCATTAGACGAGACCTCTCCAACTTAACGTTTAGGTTCAGTGTGCCTCTAGCTATTCGGTGATCGCTACCAGTTTTCAACCTCGCGATTACTGAGACATCACTGAACAGTTGTCGTCTGGTCGTCATAATGAAGGCAATCTCATTTTTTGTCGAACCGTCGAGGCTCGACCAGGTCCACTTCCTGTGGAGCCGCTTCTGGAAGAAAGAGTTCATCATAAAGAGTCCCTCTTTCTCCATGAAGTCGGCCAGCTGCTGGCCCCTTGGGTTCCGTTGCCCTATTCCAAATTTCCCTACTTTCAGCTCACCGTTCTCTCTTGTGCCTAGTTTTGCATTAGAGTCTCCCATTAACACCGAATAGTGGGTTTTGGAGGAATACATGACTTTAGAGATATCCTCATATATTTCCTACACCTCCTCATCGGGATGTGCCGAGGTTGGTGCGTAAACCTGTATGACCTTCAACGAATTTTGTTTGGTGATTCTGAGTATAAGCTACGGAACCCTCGTCGACACACTCACAATCTTTACAACATTGTTAACGAGAGACATGTGGACGATAAATCCGACACCTCCTTGGGACAGATGGTCGCCCTCCCGATGATAGAACAAGTTGCCGGATTCGAGGATTACCGTGTCCTCCCCCTGTTTTCGGACCTCGGATAATCCTATAATATGCCAGCGTAACTTGTCTATCTCTTTATCCAGCTCCAGGATCTTCTCGTCAGTCCTCAGGGTGCGTGCGTTGTATGTTGCCAGGTCGAGTCATCTTAGGTGGCAACCGAACCTCCATCGGAGATTCTTAGCACCCCCTGCCCCGCCGGTACCATGGTCGCCACCGTAGCCAGGAATAGCGGGGCCGCCGGGGACTGGGGGCCGTCTCTTCGTAACTTTCATCACTCTTGGCGAGTGGGTTGGCAACCGCAGTTTTTTTATAGTAATATTGCTGTTATCAGGAAGATGCTGCTGCCCATCTCCTGCTTGTTTCCCTGTGTCGCCTCTTACGACACCTACGGGAAGATATGGGGTAGTGGATATCCTTAACCGCCACTACACGGCTTCATTATTATCAGAAATAAATAAAATTAACGATGCCGATGCCCAATGTAGTTAAACTCATGTGCTTCTGATCCTCATGTAGACTAAAGTTTACATCTACAACAACTACGAAATCCTTCCATTTAGTGTTGCCGCCTTTTTTTGAAAAAATATAATATTTTTTCCAAAAAAGGTGCAAAAATATAGTACTATTGGGAAATTCAGGAAAAAAAAAGTAAACATTTATTTTAAATCTTTATGTATTTTTCCATATACATATTTATTATTGCTCTCCGCTTTGGCCATCAATGATCTATTACCTTTAAAATAATTATAGGAATATGATACTCAAATACTCAAACGCTACTCAATTTTAAGTTAAGTCTCGTGTTGTCTCTATCACTTTAAGTCAAAGTGACAGTGACACCAATTTAGATTCATATTAAAATAAATTACAATTCATTTTTAATTAAATGAAAAGAAATACGAGGGTGACACTGAAAGTTCTTAGAAAATCAAAAACTGAACAAACTAACAAGTTATTAGTTTTATTATATCTTTTCAAAATAGTGTCCATTTACATCAATACATCGCTGCATCCGATGGAACCACTGAGAAAAGCACTTTGCCCGCTCGTCCTTAGGAGTCTCTTCGACGGCATTTTGAAACGCAGCCACTGCTTCCTCGGCGTCCATAAAACGTTTTCCTCGAAGTTTTTCTTTTATTTTCGGAAATAAATAAAAATCGCAAGGTGCGAGGTCGGGGCTATAGGGCGGGTGACCCAGTAATTCCACGTCTGACGTCGCCAAGTAGTCGATTGTTTGCTTGGCGGTGTGCGACGAGGCGTTGTCGTGGTGAAGGAGGATCCTACTGCGAGGTCGTTTCTCTCGTACTTCTTCCAAGACAAGTGGCAAACAATTGTTAGTGTACCACTCTGCAGTAACTGTTTTCGATCCTCTAAAACAATTGTTGCGTAATGACCTGTCCTTCCGAAGAACGAGGCCACCATTTTTTTTCACCTCTTCACTTTAGTTGGCAACCTCGGAAGGAAACACCCAGACAGCAGACTGTCCCTTAGTTTCAGCATCATAACAATAAATCCAGCTTTCGTCACCCGCAAGTATGTCGAACACAGCATTTGAGTCACCTCCGTTAAATCTTTGAACCATTTCACGACACAAATTAACACGACGGAGTTTTGGGCCTCCGTCAAATCATGAGGTATCCACCGGGCACAAAGCTTTCTGACCGCTAAATGTTCATGGAGGATTTTGTGCACTTGACTCATACCGATGCCTAAGCTTGTCCGAATCTGCTGATAAGTCACTCTTTGTAAGTCTCTATCATACGCCGTACAACACTGATGTGATCTTCAGTCGTCGCCGTAGAAGGCCGTCCTCACGCAGATCATCGGTGAGATTAGTGCGACTAAGTTTAAACTCATTAAACAGTGGCACGAGAAGGGCTTCATCGTGAAAGACCAATCGAAGTCTATCATAACTTTCTTGTTGACTTAAATGACATCAAAAGTCATAAAAATCATTGTACGAAAATTTTCTCGCGTTATATTCATGCTGACGTGACACAGACAATTTTCAATTTGCCGCCAAATCGTAAACAAATGACAAATTAATAAAATACATACACAATAATATTGGCAAAGAGTTCCATTTTCAAAATTTAAACTTATTTTTTTATTATATCGTTTATAAGTGGCCAGTTCTAAAAACTTTCAGTGTCGCCCCCGTATGTAGACCATGTATCTAGCTCTATTTCTTTCTTCTTTACGTTTTACATTGATGACTGATTCTTTCCGTAATACTTACTTGTTCCAGACTTCCAGTCACAGTTAATATAAAAAAGTGCGACAATGGAATTATGGGTAAAATATAGTATTTTGCGTACTATATTATTTTTCTATAATATATACTACAATTGACTGAAATATAGTACGATACTATATATTATAGTACGGGTGGCAACCCTACTTCCATCTGACATTTTGATTTGCGAGTTTCATCATTATATAGGTGTAATAAGAATAAATAATATTTTTTTCTTTTAGTTCCCATTTTCGCCGACGGCCCAGTCACAATACAAGTTACAAAAATCAATTGGTCCGCTAACACCAAGCGCATCGGAATTCGGAATCACTGGTGATTGGTGTAATGAAATGAATGCAAACTAAGTAAACAGGTTAAACTTGTCGCGGCACGCGCCATCCCTTTAGCTTCCTGCGGAATAAATCGTTTTTTTTACGTTCTTACATTACGTTCTCATTTTGTTTTTGTTCCGAACAAAATGTTATACAAGGAACCGTTCCAAACGTTTTAAAAACGTTATTTTTAATAATGTTTCCGAGCCCTGCTTTTTTTGATGTGTGTACCTATATCCGTGAAGCTACACATGTAGTATCAAACAAATAACGTTTCATTTTTAAAACTATTTATATATAATATATAAGTAAATGTTAGTTTATTAATATGTGTATGGAAAAAGACAAGTCCCGATTCACTCGACTCACTTGCTCATTTACTGTAATCACTCACTGACCCTCGAAAGCTGAGATTTTGCACAGAGGTTCGCTTTATAATGTAGACAAGGAATAAGAAACGATTTTTCAAAATTCCCACCGGCTAAAGATGATTTATCATTTCGTTTTAAAGTTGCCTTATTTCCGTAGCTATAATCACAGTCACAGATAACTTTATAGAGTATATAGTCATAGAGCTGTAATTATGAGATACTTCAGTAGATAATTAATTATAATCACTAATAACAATTTTAATAATTTTTCAAGAAAGTTTTAAAACCTTGTGGAATATTTGCAGATGATGGCAGGACTCGACAGTATGACTTTAGTCTTTTGGGAGAGAAACAAAGCCCTAGTGTGGATGCTAAGTGCCTAGACACTTTGGTGACCTCTCATCTCAGGGGTACGGGGTATCTCGTTTAGAGCCGTAGTGACATCAAAGGCGGCTGAACTTTGTTAATGACGAAATATGAGTTATATACTGTGGAACCTTTCGGTCCGTGGGGTCGACGCGTATCGCGTAGTAAAGTTCCTAAAGGAACTTTATCCGCGACTGGTCGTCGCCTCTGGTGACAAGATGGCTGGTTTTCTTATCACCTAATGGCCATTCGAGGAGGAAACGCAGCGTATTTGACACTACTGCGAGAAGTAGGACTGTGTGATAATTTCGATTATTAGTTTTTTATTAATATAAATATTTTAAATTATTATACCTCTAAATACACGTTTCTTTTTGCACTATTTTTTCACATATTAAAACACTTCAAAGAAATATGACAAAGCGTTATTTTACGATACAGGCGGCAAATAATTTAAAATTAAAAAATTTGTACAACCGACTTCAATATAAATTATTAATGATAACTCAACAACTACTGGTCAGATCTTGGTCAAATTTATATGGGACCACATGAAAAGGACCAGCTTTCAAATAAAAAAAGAATCATCAAAATCGGTTCTCCTAGAAAAAAGTTAGGAGGTAACACACATAAAAAGAAACAAAAAAATACATTCGAATTGAGTACCTCCACATTTTTGAAGTCGGTAGAAAAGTTCCTAAACGATCAAAACTGATTTTTTTACTACTGAATCAAAACTGAATTTATTACTATTGTAAGTGGAAGGCACATTATTTTTATAACTTATCCTATTTTAAAAGATTAAAAAAAAAAGATCTAAAAAGTCAAGGTTTTGAACAAGGTATTTTTCAGCATCTAAAGAAATGCCTTCTTTAGCACTTGACACGAAGCGACGGCGCGTTTCTAAACCACTAGCTGCATCATGCTGGAGGCAAGGTCAAGCTCCACTCGGCCCAATGTACAATGATGTTTTAAATGTTATCATATAATATGTACACACCATAACGCTTCTCAGCGTGGTGTGTAAGCAAATATTCTAAATAATACATACCAGCTGACTTGGAAAGGACTTGAAACTAAAAACTTAAAAAGTTAGATGTTGGTGTGTGATAACCTAATACATATTTGTAAACAATTTCTACGTATTTAAAAAAAAAATTGAATATTTATTTTAGGTTTATTCTATTTTTGAAGATGTGAAAAACTACGTGGTATAGCCACGCTGCAGTTATTATTATGGTTGTAGCACGAATGGGTCGGCTCTACCGGGCTAAAATAGCACCTTAATGCTGCTGGGTTTCGTATGGTTAGTGCAGAGAACCTTATTACTGTAAAAAGTTCCATAGTAGTCCTCGAGGGTGACGACGTATTTGCATTTTGATTCTTAAATGAAGATAGATAGATAGATAGTGTTTATGGGCTACAGAATCCACTTATACCATCAGGAGGACTGTAGAATCTACTAGTTAGTCTGTGGATGACTGTATGCTCCTTTGTCACTCTTATTCTATAAAAAAATACTTGTCTATGAAATGGGGCGTTATATTCTAGAACTAGGACTAGCCCTAGGACTACTCTTATTTTGTGTGTGAACTTTGAAACTCTAAAATGATACCAACACAATGTTGTGGAATACGCCTACGAATAATACCATGTAAAAGTGTAGAGACCTATGAAATGACATTAATAACTCCTTAAAATTAGTTGTAAACTGGTTGGATGAAAACAATTTAAAAATAAACTTAAATAAAACAAAAGTTATCCATTTCAGTCAACGGATTCCTAGCATGAGCCTAAATGTACACTACAATAATGATGTTGTAAAGAAGTTGAAACTGCAAAGTTCCTAGGTCTCGAAATAGATAAACATCTTAACTGGAAAGCACACATTAATACTTTATGTAAAAATTAGTAAAACCGCATATGCTTTACATAATTTGTCTTCAATAGTATACACGGATGCACTCCTCACTGCTTACTATGGCTTAGCAGAATCCACCTCCGATATGGAATAATATTTTGGGGTAACTCAACCGAAAAGAATCAGTGTTCAAGGCTCAAAAGATGCATAAGGGCGATGTTTAAGCTTAAAACTACCGATAGTTGCATGCCATATTTTAAACAGTATAAAATACTGACATTACCTTGTTTATACATACTAGAAGTAGCAGTGTTTGTTAAATTGCATCCAAAACGTTTTAAACGCCTTGACCAAGCAGTTCCACGTAATAGACGCGACAATACCCTTTTGTGCCATCATTCCGCTAAGACAGCACTAATGCGCAAAAGTATATACTGCATGGCTCCAGTCATATATGATAAAATACCAAAAGTTGGAAAGAATTGCCGCTATCGATATTTAAAAAGGCTTCGTAGCTTCTTGACAGTCAAAGCATACTATAGCGTAACAAATTCTTGACTGAAAAATTTTTTATTTTGAGATTAAGACTGTATAATGTTAAAAATTTTGAATTATGTTTGTTTTGTGTTATTATTTTATTTCTTATAGCTGTTTAGGTGATTAGTTTATATTTCTGTATATTTTGCATGCCTACTGGTAAAATATGGCTGAACTCACTACCTATATTTCCATGTACTGTACCCATATTTGCAAAATAAAATATCTTTATCTTTATCTTTATCTTTACGCGATTGGGGAATATTCAACGCTTATGACCAACACAGACATATTGGAGAGAGACATCGGATCGCTTAGTACAGCTGGCTTGGAAAACTTGATTGATGACATCTGCGGGGTTATTCATAAAGCGTGTAAAAGTCTATGCCGACAAAGAAAGGCCGATCCCTGACGAAGCATCGCCCGCTATGGTGGACGAAAAGATTGACGGACTTCAAAAAGTAGGTCATCCAGTTACACCACAGACTCAACCGAATGAGACGTCAGAATCTTCCTCTAGACCAACTAGCAGAGGAGTTAAAAAGCAAAACGGCAATATATGCGGAAGAACTGAGGGCGGAGGAACGTACGAACTTCCAGGAGTGGGCGTTTCCTTAGACATCCGCTCCGCGTTTGACAACGCGTGGTGGCCCGCACTATTTGAGAGATTACGTGCAATACGATGCCCTAAGAACATCTTTCATTTAATAGAGAGCTATATGACGAACCGTACAGTTGCATTAGAATACGCAGGAGCGCAGGTCACTAAGCGCAACATTAAGGGCTGCATACAAGGTTCGGCATGTGGACCCATTCTATGGTACGTGATCCTGGATGAGATGCTTGAGGCTGAACTTCCAAGTGGATGTCATTTGCAAGCCCTTGCGGATGATGTTTTACTTATCGTCTCCGCAAAGGATGTAAATACTTTACAAACGAACACCAAACATGCTTTGCAAATCATCTTGAAATGGGGGCAAAGTGTCAAATTGACCACAGACCCACTAAGACTAAGTTCTTAGGTGTGATCATCGACCGGAAGCTCCTTTTCAACAAACTATGCATTTACACCCGACCAACCTGGGTAGCCCATTCTGATAACGTACAAACTATCTATCGACAGGTTATTGAACCTACTATTACATACGCGGCAGGCATCTGGGGTCAAGCAGTGAAAAAACGATATGTAAGGAAGCTCTTGGAGTCGACGCAAAGGGGTTTTGCAATAAAGGCAATCAGGGCCTTTAGGACTGTATCAACTGTGGCGGCAGTCGCTCTGGCTCAATTCGTGCCCTTGGACCTCAGAGTCCTGGAGGTACATTAAGTTGTGACAGTTCGACTGCAGGGTGCCACCAACTAATTACCAAGGGATATACAATGTGGAAGGCCCACCCTGTGCATGGGCTATTACATCCTTCATAGAGGGTAAGTATTGATTGTGCAGACCAGAAATGAGAGGATCAAGAACAAGAGACATCCCTTAAACCGTCCTTGATGGGAATTTATTAACAGTTGTACACAGTAGGGTATACATCTCATCTCTAAGTGTCGCCGCACACGGGCCACCGGCCACAGCCACAAACGCCGCCACGAGAAGCTAGAAGCGGCCGCAAAGGTAGCTGAAGCTCGCTACAGCCACTTGTGGCCGGTGGTCGCCACTTGCGGTCGTTGGCTGCTACTTTTTTTAACCCACGCATGCAGTATCATAATGGACTCGGACGAAGAAGGTTTAATTGCGCTACTTTTGATAAAAAGACGTCGTCGTAGAAGACGAAACCGTAGTTATTGGATACATCCAATTTTAACGAATGTACACAAATGCAACGAACATTTCGATAATCTTCTAAACCATCCAAAAAAGTTTTTCAAACATTTTCGTTTAAGTATAGGTACGTTTTGGGAACTACATGCTCTATTATATGCTGGATTAAAGCACCACGACACCAACATGCGGAAAAGCATCGCACCTGCGGAAAGACTAGCTATCACATTAAGGTAAGTGGAAATAATCACTAGCGTAAAACTCCACAGAACACTATAATAAAATAATCTATACTTTATTTATAATCACTACTTATAATGTTATTATAACTGCGTATTAAAATCTAGGCCTATTTGTCTGTCTGTCTGTTACACGCCTATACCGCGCGCTGATCCGATTTTAATAAAGGATTTCTGATAGTTCACCCATGGGGCACAATTGCATTGTTTATTCTACTAGAGAATAGCTAGTTAACAAATAAAACACGTAGGTCTTTGTATTTATTTATTGTGTGTTTATTATAATTTGTTATCACTCGTCATCATCACGGAACATGTCTTCGATAACAGAACTGTTGTCCATAGACTGGTCAGAATAATATGAATGAGTTGGAGAAGGCTGAATTATAGATGAAGACGGGATAGATGTAGAAGCGTTTTGTGTAGAGTATGACATGTCAAGCATAGACTTGTCGGAATGAAGTGGAGAAGGCTGGGCAGATGTGGAAGCTTTTTGTGTAGAGTGTATGTTGGCATTTCCTGAAGAATAACCATAATATTGTGCCGAATAGGTTTCATAATTTTGATTATGTGTGTACTTTCTAATTAACTGTAATATTTCTGATTGAAAATCAAGTTTACAATTTTCGTCAATTTTTTTTACATGAGGAAGCAGCGACATCAGAAATTGCTTATCGGGGTCATTTTGGTCGCTTATTTGATCATGTTTACGTTTTAAATTTTCCGAAAGTGTTCTGAGAATTTCATTTTCTGATTTTTCGGCCCTTTTTATATTAATGTTTCTGTTTATTTTCGGGCGAGGTGTTTCCGCATCATTAGTGGCAATTTCATTCCACATGTATTGGGTCGGTTCTGGAATACAAACGGCTTTTAAATAGTTCCAAATTAGTTGACATGTTTCTTGTACTATTTTCCTTGCTGTAGAGGCCCCACGGTGGTAAGAGAGTTCAAAATCCTCAAACGAGCATCCAGTTCCTAGATACCTGAAACAATGAAGTATATTATATTTTTTTGTTGTTACAGTGACTAAATTACAGAGGAAGTGGAAGAGTCTGCGTGACAGTTTTAATAGAGAAAATGCAAAAAACAAGAACGTTGCGAGTGGTTCGGCAGCAACAAGCAGTAAACAGTACATTTATTTCAATCATCTATCTTTCTTGAATTCCTTAAAAGAAGTGAGACCGCCTACCGATGTTACTTCCGAGTGTGCAACTCGTGGCGGCGTTTGTGGCTGTGGCCGGTGGCCCGTGTGCGGCGACACATTAAATGTACGAAAATTACAGGAAATATGCCAGTGGCACGGTGGCCCGTGTGCGGGAGCCCTAAGACAAGATAACGCTACATCAATACGATTTGATATATTTATGAGGTATCAATCTTCATCATACTATCACTATTACACATTTATTTTGCACCAAATGACATTAATAATAACAATAACAACGCAAATCGTACAAGTATTTTCAGTAACATGTTCATAAATGTTAGAGCGTAGCTCTTTAATTTTTTTTATTATCAGATCTATAGTACTTACATAATATGTATACTCTAAACATTATAACTTAATTGCAAATAATTATGAACATAGGTTAAAAGCACGGAGCAAATACAAAGATGAGATGGCTTATGCAACTGTGCACTGTGATTCTAACTAAGTCCTGACGTCATCACATTGGGCGTGGCTTTACTTAGTATACTCTCAGCGTTCGTCCTGTGCGCTTATGTGTCGAAAATCGCAAATCGGTGTATTTTCGTAGTAATAAGAAGAAAAGGATGAAGTGTTGTGTTTTATCGTGTAAAAACTTGTCAGGTAGACGCTCTGATCACATTTCATTTGTAAGTGATTTTATACCTAATTTATTAAAAAGGTTCTAGAAAAATCTCTGCGTCGACTTTCAAATGTAATTAAATATATTCGACACTAGATGCCGACACTTTGTGTCATGGGAACTAAAAATATAAAGGTACGTGGAGCTCAGTATTGGTAAAATAATCATACGAAGGTGTTGAAATTTGTTTTGCATTCAGTCCTAAAGAATTTTTAATCGCCAAAATATTATTTTTATACTTTTTATAATCATTTTGTGAACAGGCCGCCATCTATCGTCAAGGTAGCTAAACTACATTGAAAAATCGATATGGAACGATGCGAGTACTTTTACTATTTATTTAATATTTATGAAAATAGTAAAGTGGGCGGGGCTTAACATCCCCTCACCCGCAAATTGTTACGCGTTGTTACATAGTGAAATCTAATTACAACACCTCCTCTTTGTATTTGCTCCGAGATACAAAATTAATATGAGTATAATACAGGGTATTCTTATATCTATTGCTTATAATTTAGTCTTTAGCTTATGATTTATTAACAATCATTAAAATTAGTGTCTTAAAGTCGAAAATAATGTATAAATCATAAAATTGTGCAAATGTGATTAGCTTATAAAAGAGAATAATAATTAAGTTGTGCATAGCTATATACAATTTGTAATGAACTTAAAATAACTAGCCTAAATGATTTAATCTACATATAGTATCTTTAAGAATAAAGATAAAATCAGAAAGAAAAAGTAATAATTATATATGTTAACTTAAAATATGAAACTAAGTGGAAAATTTATACACATTGTCTTATATCTCGTTTTAAGCTTATCTATAATAGATTTTTGTAAATATAACGAAGGATTCAATTGTACTTTGTTTGTCCAAAAGTTCCGTCAGTCAGTATGGTGATATATGTAAATTGCTAAAGAGCACCTCATGTCTTAGTCTATTATACTCAAATCTAGGGCAGTCTCTCAACAAATGAGTAATTGTTTGAGTAGTGGTATTGTCACAAGGGCAGAGGGGATCATCAGCGATTTTGAACCTACTATGCAGATATTCCTTGTGGTAGCCGTGACCCGTTAAAACCTGCGTTAATTGAAATGATACTTTGGTTGCTTTCCACAGTGCACAAATGTTCGTCAGTTTTGGGAGTAATTCTTTCGTACGCGTTCCTTGTTCAGCGCTTTCATATCTTGAGTGCCAAGTTCTCCAATTGCTCTTATAGTACTTTTTACAAAGCTCATAGGGAATTTCGCATAATTAGGGGTTTTATGTTGCGTGGCAACACCTTTGGCAGTCACATCGGCGATTTTGTTACCTACGTTGCCCGCATGACCCTTACCCATGAAAACATGATATTAAGGTCCATTTGAGCCGCTGTGTATATTATATTGTGTGTATATTATATTGTGTGTCTTTGCCACAATGGGGTGGGTGTTGGATCTCCTTTGGATCGGCCTGGGAGTCAATCAAGATCTGAATAACCTCCTTTCGGCATGTGTGCATCCTTGTGCCTCTTTGATGCGTTTCATCTCCTTGATTCAATCTTCGGTCCAAAGTCTACTCGCAAGCTTCTTTAATGGCTAAGAGCTCCGCTTGAAACACAGAGCAGCTTGTATGTATTGAAGTTTCAGCCTCTTTTCGTGTATTTCTTTTGAGCCTTCGAAGCAGTCGAAAGCCGCTCCCACACTGCCATCTTCAAGCTTGCTTCCATCTGTATCGACTCCTAGATGGGAAAAAAACTATACACATCTATACATCTATCTGCATCTATTTATCTATACCCAAAATAAAAAAGCTGGTCTGTACATTGTATATTTTTGTTACGAAAATGTAAATTTTGTTATAAAAATAAGTAATTATTAAAAAATATTAAATATTTAAAGTAAATAAAATAAAATTTGAGTTTGTCGACACGCAGTGGGGTAGCGCGACGAAGTCTTCCCTGATTCAAAAAAATAACCCTCTCAAAAGTATGAAGATGCCTGTGCCCAGCTGTGGGACGTATAAAGGTTATAAGATTACTATTTGCTTGAAGTAGAACATATTCCTTATTGCTCTTGTAACAGAATAGGCACTATTTAAAAAAAAGTAGGTACAAAATAGATCTTTGATTTGATTGACATTAATTTACCCTACATCACAAAGTTTTTATTGGTAAATATATTTTAAGAAATACATATTAAAGTCTACATTGGTAAATGACTTATTTCACCTATGAGTAATATAAAGATCAGCAGCGGTTATACACAAACCCGCTTTTTGAGTTACATTTGCAACAACACTATCTATCGATGACACTTGTTAACTATTGTACTTTTCTAAAATGAGATGGTATCATGGTATTAACATTAATCTTTGTGAGAAAACATATTCTTTTTTTTTATTACCTACTGTGTTTGTAGAATAAGAATATCATTACATCCTTTTATTTCAATTTCTAACATCAGACAAAATGCATTAATGACTACTAAAATAATTGTTTATAAAATTAAATTGCTTAAAACAGAGTGCTATAAATAAAAATAAACCTACGACGAAGGAAAAGGAACAATCTCTGGTAAAGTACCTACTGCCTATCTGTATCTCAGAAGCGTACCCGAATGCTGTATTTGAATAATCCTACCTCAGAGTAAATTAATCTGAGAATCCTCCATCTACGACTTGTATGGTTGTTCTGAGACACTATTTTTCTAATTGTAATCGGTTTTGTCGTTATTTAGCTATCACCGTAACAGGTGTTCCGATTACATAAAAGTCACAGTGAAAAATCATTGTGACTTTGTCTAAATGTCGGATACCTGGAACATTGAAACATCCTATAATTAAAAGTGGCGGAGGTTCAATTACTCATACGAACGTAATAATAACAAAACTATTTTCATGCTAACATATTTGCATCATATGTGCAATTTTTCGAATTTGGATAAGGATTATCTAGGGCTCTAACTAAGATTTTCTTTCATTATCAAAAAAAAATTATACTTACCTACATCACATAGGAAGTGTTTACTCCCTGTTTGTTTTGTATTAAAAGCAACGATATTTAATACGCTTTTTACACTACATATAGCCTAAATTGTCAATTTTTATGATGTCAACAAGAAGTGGAAAAGAGATTATTTTTTTATTCATATTTTTTTTATATTATTCTAAGCCAGTGCTTAACTACAATCCCACCTGATGGTAAATGGTGATGTAGCCTAAGATGGTGAAGTGCACTGACTTAACAAAAGCCTATTCACTCTTGCCTTGAAGACACCCACACTGTAATCGAATAGAAAGACAGATGCTCGCAACTTATTCCACTCCTTTCACTCCTTTGCCGTACGCATGATGACCGATGTAGCAAACCGTTTGGTCTGAATGCGTGGTAAGTCAACAACGAAAGGGTGGAGACTGGCCGAACGTATGGTTCTCCAATGGTGAAAGGGAGAGGGAGTAATTAAATTATGCAATTCCTGCGCACACTCATTATGCAATTCCTGCGCACACTCTCCGAAATGCAACCTGTAGAAAACCGAAAGACTGGCTACTTTGCGCCTGTCTTCGAGCCCGATAAGATTGGTACTAACCAAATTTTTAATACGAGTTACCATTTCCCGCTTGTTGCTCAGTGCGTCTCTCTCGTTCTACATTAGCAAGTAAGAGATACGACAAGTGACAAAATGATATGTAGAATGTGAATACTCATACTCACTGTGACTAGATAAGTTCGTAAAAGTTAATACCTACGCTGAATTTATTTTTTCTTTAGATTAATAGAGATAGTTATTAAAATTAAATTAAGTCGTGAAGTTAACCTGGCCGTGTGGCACGGACCACAGCATCCACTTACCATCAGGTGGACTGTGTGCTCGTTTGTCATCTTTATTCTATAAAAAAATCGTATCCTTATTTTAAAACTTTCTATCTCCTCTAAGTCTTCTCTTTACTCCTCCTTCACTTACTTGTACAATATAGCTGCTTGGTACTTTACACAGACAATCATTGCCGGTTTCCATAGTTTAGTGTCAACATCATATAACATTACTCTGTCTGCAATTAACGAGGTTGACAATGACTTGGCGTGCAAATAAAAAAAACATGAGATGATGAAAACCGTAAAAAATGATTGACTATTAAAAGGCATATTATAACATAGCAGTTTTTCTGGGACTCGAAATCTACCAAATGCACTTTTAACACATTTATTTAAGAAAAGATATCACAGGCTATTCGTTGCCAAGCACGCTGTGGTAGACCATGTTGCATTAAATGCTCTTTCACATTCGCATTGCTTAATTTGAGACAAACACTACAAGCTTTTATGTAATTTTCAATAACACCATACCCTTCCAAAACAAACATGGTTTAGCTCTATTTTTACATTTATTTATTCCAAGATGACTTTCATGAATCAAATGTACTTTGCCTTAAACATGCAAGTACAATGATTTTACCGCAATCGGAAGATAAAATTGGAAAATGTTGCTGAAGATACATCTAATCTCGCTCACAGTGACGACCAAGATATTACCGAAATAATGTCAGAATAATTGGCGTGAGAGGTCGAGATATTTTACTTTATATTTCACACCAAAGATATTGTATATAATTTCACACTCGTACATCACTACAAACGTCATTTTTGACTTTTGTAACGTTGGAACTACAGATCTGTCAGTGTCACTTGATAGTCCTTTTAGTTCTTTATTTCCTAGTTTGATGCCTTATTATTAATAATAATGTATTTTTTGTTTACTTAATAACACTCATGTGGCAATATTTATGTCCAAGCTAGTGTTACTTGAATTATATCATCGTGTGGAGTGAATACAATTAATGTTATAACTCAAAATGTCTCGTAACAGAGGTGATGGGTTGCTTGCAAAGGTTGATTTTCCTCTCTATACGCTTCAAACCCTTACGAATCGACATGTCCTTGTAGCGGGAGGTGGCGGAGCGTCTAACACAGGCGTGTTGAATGGATTTGTGAGTGTTAACTTTTACATTTATAGAAAACATAAGCTGTTTTGAGTATCACCATGATACGTGTCATTACATTACAGTACATTACTTTCTTTTCCTTCCTAGGAGATTTTTGAATTGTCGCACAATGGAACTAAATTTGTTGCTGAGGAGGTGATGCGTCATGAAACTGGTCCAAATGTGGTGATGAACTGCTCTGTACGTAATGCTCAGGGACGAACATATCTTTGCGCTGGACAAGAGAGCCATTGTCAGTTGTATAGGGTAAATGTTCGTATGGTAGATGCTGCTGAAATGCGCCGGGGGAGCTTTCGAGCAGAGAATGGCTTGGTACGTCGTCGACGACGCACTGTTTCTGAAAATGATAACATATCTAAAACAGAAAGTACTACTGTGGAGAAACGAATATCTTTTGAAATACGCCCTTGTGACAGTGTACAAACTGATTTTGGGTAAATATTCAAACATTTAAGTTACTTCAACATAACTTCTTTTAATCTTTCTGGTATTAATATTTTTAGTTATATAAGTAATATATTTTTTTCTCATATCAGTGATTGATTTAACATAGATTTGATTCAAAATTAACTGTGCAGAATTCCACTACTGGACATAGGCCTCATAGGGGGATATTTGCCATAGTTGCCATGCAGTTTTTTATTATTTTTGAGTTATTATCAGGATATTTCTGCTGCCTATCTACTATTTCAGTTTGCCTCTGTTTCTGCTTACAACATCCGCAGGATGGCATGGGGTAGTGGATTATTTTGTGCCGCTGCTATACATCATTTTAATAATAATAATATTTTATTTGCATAAAACCTGGTATATCCAAACTTTACGTGGTCGAGCCATGCTGTATTAATAGTATAGTTGTAGCACGAATGACCACCCTCTCACAGAATACCGGCGTAAAATAGCAGCTTAATGCTGCTGTGTTTTGTATGGTGAGTGTAAAGAACCGGAGACCCTTTTTACTGGAAAAGAGGCATTCTATCTTAGTCCTCACTCAAGATAGATGTAGATGTCTATGGGCCACAGCAACCACTTACCATCAGGTGGACTGTGTGCTCGTTTGTCACCCATATTCTATAAAAAAAAATATAAAAGATTTTACACAAAGTTACAGATCAGCATGTTTTGCTATGGTTATACATAGCATGCAATTTTTTTTATACATTAATATTTATGGCTACAAAAATCCCTAATGCTATAGAAATAAAAATCATTCAAACACTGATACTTCTGGGATTATAGTTTAGTACCAGCCTATATGGACATCGGCGACTACGGTGATTTATATAATCTACCGTTGTAAACAATGTTTTGTGTTTCATAAAACATTTAATTTGTTTTTGCAAAAAAAATGTTTTTAAGTCAATATTTTACTTGTAAATTACTCTCTGGCATAACTTGTTTCTTAAATGTGTATTTCAGAGAAGACCCACTGCAAAGGGTAGTGAGGATCAGTCATAATGGTAAGCTAATGGCAACTGGTGGTATAGATGGCAAGGTTAGACTGTGGAGCTTTCCCAAAATGCAACTGCTTCACCAATTAGAAGGACACACAAAAGAGGTTTGTGTTTCATGTTCATATTAAATACACCAATAAAACTTTTAAGTGCATTGATTTTATCATGACCTTCAATCCTAATACATTAACTTGTGCATTTCCACAATTTCCTTTATCACTTGAGGATCGAAACATTTATAATTTTCTTTGACGCTTAAAATTTTTGATATGATTGATTTTAATGATTCGGCGAAATATACTTAAACAGAACTTTTGTCATTATACTATTTTAATTTATTTGTAGTGATTCATTGAATTATGTCTGAGCTGGAAGATGTAGTCAGTCAGAGACAAAGTCCATAAATTAATAAATTAAAAAAATATACTCATCAGCACTATGAGATATAAAAAATAATGTGATACAATAGCTACTTGGGTTGGACTGATAATATACTGATAATATACATGTTTAAATTTGTGACATAACGAAGTACCTTCTAACATTAGACAATATGTATAAATTGCTTATTAACAAAATTTGTTAATAAAAAGCTTGTAATAATTTTTTCTTAAATGTTACCCTTCACTCTAGGAATTACTTCATGGATGTATTTTACATACATGAATTGTACATAGACAAACATCTAGACTCATAAAACATATACACCATGCAGTGGCATTGTAAGAATATCCACTAGGTACATTATATCATACTGTGGGTGTCATAAGAGGCGACAGATGGAAACTGAAACAGGAGATGTGGGCAGCAGCATCTCCCTGAAAACAACTCAAAATAATAATATATTGCGGTTGCTAACATGCTTGCCATGCATGGCAGCTATGGCAAATTCAGCTTTTGAGGCAATATATGGATGGGGTAGGCCTATGTTCAGCAGTTGACTTTTATAGGTTATAATTGATGGATGGAAACATCTAGACCTGGAACATTTATTTGTAGGCCATACATATAGTTATTCCATGCAGGATTCAAACTCGTGGCCAGAATATCTTCGGTTTTATTGTAGTGCCATAAGTGTATGCACAAACACAAGTTACACTCATCAGTATGCAAACCAAGGCAATAACATTGGAGGTAGGCTAGGATGAAATGTTAGAGAAAGGGACAATAACAACGCAATCATATTTTACTGGGTGGTAGAATTCCTTTTTTTGCCTAGGACTCCACCTGGATGGCTCCTACTCTCTTACTTATTTCATTCGCCAAACAGCAGTTCACTCACTGCTGTGTTCCGGTCTAAAGTGTATAGGGAGCCAGTAGAAATAGAATACCAGCGTAAAATAGCAACTTAATACTCCTGTGTTTCGTATAGTTAGTGTAGAGAACCGGAGACCCTTTTTACTGGAAACGAGGTATTCCATGTTAGATCTCAGGGGTGACAACACATCTGCATTTTGATTCTTAATTGAGGATAACTGTAGATGTCTTAGACCACAGCATCCACTTACCATCAGGTGGACTGTGTGCTCGATTGTCACTCATATACTAAAAAAAAAAAAACAGTCTGTGAGGCATTCCATCTTATCCCACAGAGGTGACAAAGCATCTTTCTATATTTGTAGAGTGACAGGGGTGACAAGGCATCTGCATCTTAATGACTTTTAATGTAATATTATATTTGGCATTACCTTGATAATTAAATAACTATGTACAAGATGAAATTAGATTGAATTGTGTGGTTAATACGGAAACTATGAAAAATAGACAAAAGTGTTTTAAAGTGAATTGTCTCCAACAAAACGGGATTGTGAATTGTAATTTTAAGTGCTGAAACACCACATAAATATTGTGAAGAAATGGGAATGTCTAAGATATTCGACATTCTTAAAAGTCTGTGCACATCAGTGACACAGACTTTTTTTTTTATAGTATAAGGGTGACAAACGAGCACACAGTCCACCTGATGGTAAGTGGTTGCTTTGGCCCATAGACATCTACATCTATCTTCGTTTGCGAATTAAAATGCAGATGCGTTGTTAGCCGTGAGGATTAAGATGGAATGCGTCTTTTCCAGTAAAACGGGTCTTCGGTTCTCTACACTCACCATACGAAACACAGCAGCATTAAGCTGCTATTTTACGCTGGTGATGAGAGCGTGGTCCTTCCCCGGTCGAGCCAACCCATTCGTGTTACAACTATACTACTAATATAGCTGCAGCATGGCTCTACCACATATAACTGTCCCTTCACTTCCTTTATGTTTTCCGTACCAATTTTTCCCAAGCTTTACCTTCCAAAGTAAAATAATCTGAAAATTAAGATGGCCAGGATTTTATTCCATAAAATAAAAAAGAATACTATATTGTAACTATAATATTATGCCAAATATTATATATGCCAATAATTATAACAAAAAGTAAAAACCAACTTCAAATTGCTAAAAAAGAAGTTATTTATTTGATATCCCTTAGGGGTGGAATTTTTTTTTAAAAAAAGGGGGACCACCCTTAAAGTATAACTTATTTAATAAAAAAAGAATCATCAAAATTGGTTAACAATCTGCGAAGATATCGCGTAACATTCATACACAAAAAAAAACACTCGAATTGAGAACCTCCTCCTTTTTGAAGTAGGTTGAAAATAAACACTAGAATAACCCACAATGTTTTTATTCCAGCTGGATGATCTGGACTTCAGTCCTTGTGACAGTCGGCTGGTGAGCATCGCCAAAGACGGACTAGCGCTCGTGTGGGACACCACAAGGTCACGTGAGCCTCTTTTGAAGATCACCTGAACCACCAAATGGTACTAAATATCTGTTTAGAAGGTGCAGGTAAGTTGGAGTTCCAAGTGTCCATGCTAAGGATCTATCACAATTCATCGAAATATTTTTTGTATGTTCATTAATAATTCTTTACCACATTTCCATTACAACATATTAAAGTCCACTGCTGAACATAGGTCTAGATTACCTCATAGGGGTTATTTGACATAGTTGCCTTGCTTGGCAAGCGGGTTGGCAACCACAGTTTTATAATTTTGGTCGTTATTAGGAAGACGCTGCTGCCCATCCCCTGATTTGTTTCCCTCTGTCGCCTCTTATGACGCCCACGGGATGATATGGGGTAGTGGATATTCTCACACCGCCACTACACGGTACCTTTACCACATAATCCAATTTTAATTATACTATTTTTTTCACGTTTATTAGAAAGAGGCTACCTACGGAATGGTCCCATATAAATTTGGTCAAGATCTTATTGTGGGACTCTTTCATTTGCAAAGGCATCTGGGCAAATGATTCTTTACCATGTTAACTGATTTTGATGATTAAATTCTTCTTAGTTGTTTTAAGTCAGTTTTTACTTTTTTTTAAAGTTTAATTATTAAATGTAAAGCCAAAGACTTGTATGTATACTAGTAGACCGACAATTTAGAACAAAAACTGTGTCCCAGCTGTGGTCGCGGACGTGGGTAGCGATATGGATAAATTAAGATGGCAGTTGTATTTTTACTAATGACAGTTACTGTTTTAGGCAAATACGAAGTAAAGTTACATACTTATCTGAAATAAACGTTAAATCACGTTGACAAAGTGCGCAAATAAATAATGACAACGTTTTCTTAGTCACATTAAACAAAATCAGTGTTAGATTGTTCTCGCCGCTCGCAGTCGAATTAGCGAGTTGCGGAGAATTAGTGGGCAATGTATTAAGACCGCAGAGCCCGTCTCGTAGTATAATACACAGAAGTCTTTGGTCAAAGTATACACATTTTGAAAACAGAATACATTAAAAAATGTTTGGTAAACTAAATTAAATGTTGCTAGAGTCAGGGAGTCTATCCATTTATTTTTACTTTATTACATTATAAATGTATCGACTTGTTATCAGACAGATGTTCTCTCTTTCTTTACTTGCCTCTTGAGGTTGTTATTTTACCCAAATCTCATTACATTCTTTGTATGTATTCTAATGGTAAGTCTTTCTGAGGCACATGGCAAACTGCAACCAATTCAAAACAAAGAAGGCCTTTGTCTTTGTCTGTTGTCACATCCAAGGACTGTGATAGAATGCCTTAAAGTCTGTAATCATTTTGTTTCGACCTACAATTTTCAAAGCAACACAAAATCACAGTGAATTCACTGTTGCTTGGCCACAGAAAGGACGATATCCAATAATTTCCATTTTTCTACGCATATGCAATATGAGTATAATGCATTAAAATTAAACTCTTTTGTGCATTAGGTATAATAACTTCTTAATCATTTAAAAAATATGTATAATAGAATCCTCTCAAATAAATAAGTAGGTAATTAATGTTTAAAACTAATGAAATACTAACACAGATGAAGTAAATTTTTTATTATATCTATAAATACCCGAAGTTTCGTGTGCTTGCAGTACGCATAGTCACGGGGACCGCGTAAATAAGTTTCATTAGTGTGTTATATGATCCAATTCCCTCTTTCTCTTACTCTATTTAAAAAAAAAATTACCCTCCAACCCAGGATTTTCTCGTGTATCGTGGAGCCAGCTTACATACACAAATTGCACAAGGACAAACATCCAGACCCGCTACAATTATTTGTAGGCCACACAAATACTTGTTAAGTGCGGGATTTGAACCTGCGGCTTTTAGCGCCGTAACCACTGCGCCACGGAGCCGTGTAATCCAATGGTTACATCTCTACATTCAGGTTCGGTGCGAACGAGGATCGTCCTAAGGAGACGCGTATGTTTACTATCGCGAACCCGGTGTCGCGGTCTGGACGGGCGAGGGGGCTGCTGCAGATGTGGACGGGGGTGTGTGCGGGGGAGGGGGAGGGGGAGGGGGCGGGCGGGGTGCTGCGGCGCTCGGTGTTGCTGCCCGAGGCGCTGTCGGCGCTGGCCGTCCGCGAGGACGGACGCTATGTCGGCGTCGGCACCATGTTCAGCGGCTCCGTCGAAGTGTACATCGCGTTCAGCTTGCAGGTCAGCTACCGTTGACTTCTGTCGCTATCATTTTATCTACATTTGGATTGTCAAGGAAAATAATTTTGTCGTGCTCATCACCTCGTCAGCAAGTCAACAGTATATGGACGACAACGACATTGTAAATATGGTTCTCTCATTGTAGAGCTTTGTACTGATCTGCTTGATTGACGTGTCGCACCTTTAATTCTACTTCTCGTCACTGGTCCAGGTATTTTAGATCTGGCTTATATGGTACACTTTTTTTTTTACAGAATTAGGGTAACAAACGAGCATACAGTTCACCTGATGGTAAGTGGATACTGTGGCCCATAGACATTTACATTTATCTTCGATTAAGAATCAAAATGCAGATGCGTTGTCACCCCCGAAGACTAAGATTAAGATAGAATGCCTCATTTCCAGTAAAAAGGGTCTCCGGTTCTCTACATTCACCATACGAAACACAGCATTAAACTGCTATTTCACGCTGATATTCTGTGAGAGCGTAGTCCTGCCCCGGTCGAGCCGACCCTGCATGGCTCTACCACGTAAAATATTTACAACTGTTATGAGTTATTTGGTCAACTGCGGAGAAAGTAAATATAGTAACAAACTTATATCCACCGCCCGTGGCCAGTGAGAGTAGTATGGACAGTTCTTTCAAAAAATGTGTCATTAGATTTGTTCTTGGAATGATCCGTTCCAGCAATAAATTCAAAAGTGTTTGGTTGTGGAAGGAAAAGAGGAGATCTCCCGCCGGGCAAGGTGTCCAGCCTGGGGAGCGGCGAACGCTCCATGTAATAGTTCGGAGCTATTGATAACGTGATTTAGGCTTATGTTCGTTTCGCTTGTGGCGCGACTATAGCGCCGCCACAAGTGCAATAAAGAACCACACTCGACCCTGATACCAGTCTAAAATAGGAGAATAATACTGCTGTTTTGTATGGTGTGTACAGAGAATCGAAGACTCCTGTTAACAACACATTCTAACTTAGTCATCATGTATGACAACGCATCTGCATTTCTTTCTTAATTGAGGATAAATATTTCTATGAGTTGCAGCACTTACCAGGTTAGGACTCCTTTTCTGCCTAGAAGTCTGTCTGGGTAGATACCACCTTACATACTTCTGCCGCCAAATAGCATTGTTTCACAGGCTGTAAGGGATTCCATCTTAATCCTCAGAGGTGATAACGCTTCTGTAGCATTTATTTGAAGTTGGGTGTAGATGTCCATAAATGCAGAAGCCACTTACCATTAGGTGGACAGTAAGTTCGTTTTTCACTTCAGTTTTTAGTCAAAAAAAAAAAGACGCTTGTGTGCTATTTTTACATATTTTACATTTAAACGCAATAAAATTTGTACAAACCAGGTTCATTTAAGTGTAGTAATTCTTCATAATCATCATCATCATTACAGCCCATGACAAGTCCACTGCTAAACATAGGCTTATACCTCACAACTTGAAAAACAAGAGTATATAACCCTCTGTGATGACATATGAATCTGAAATGTGGTCATTCACTGCTGGTCGTATGGGGAAGATCAAGGTCATTCAGCGAGCTATGAAGAGATGATCGAGAATATGCTCGGAGTTTCTCTGCGGGATACACTCAGTGAATAGGATAGTAGTTGTATTGTCGTAAACAAATATTATAACTACTGCGATTGATGAGAAAAAGTAAAAGCCAAAGCCTACTAGACCAACAATTCAGAACAAAAACTGCGTCATAGATATTGCGCGGGCGCACCACCGGTACCGACTGGGCACCGAGCTGCCACGGTAAATATGCCACGCAGTTGTATTTTCATTAACGACAGTTACTGTTTTTCTGTAAATACCATATAAAGTTACATAGTTATCTGAAATAAACTAAGTCACGTTGACAAAGAGCTCACATAAAAATAATAACAGCGTTTTCTTAGTCACATTAAACAAAATCAGTGTTAGATTGTCGAAAACAACGTTCGTGGTTTACATAACGAGTTACGGAGGATTGAGCGTAACTTAGTGTGCAATGTATTAGTACCGTGGTATACACAGAAATCTTTGGTGGTCCTGTACACATAAATCTTTGGAAGAAGCGTGTAACGCAGTGGTTTGTGGGTGCAGCGAGTGCTGCAGGTGCGCAGCGCTCACGGCATGTTCGTGACGGGGCTGGAGTTCCTGCCCACGCAGCTCGCCAGCCGCAGTGACGCTGCCTTGCTCTCCATCTCCGTCGACAACTGCCTCTACGTGCACAGCGTGCCCTCTCCAAGTACGTACTCTTTAGTCCATCTCAAGTATAGGATTTATTGACGTTTATACATACGTCTTTAAATTTGCCTAGTGGAAGGCAATTCAGAAAACTGATGATAACAAAATCGGGGGATACAGTTTGGTGTTGCAGCTACATATCTATCGTCTACATTCAAAATTTATTACATCACTCGATAGCTAAAGGATTAAAGAATTTAGAGAGAAGAGAGGTTGCGTCGAATGTGGACTGTGACGCATAGCGCGCGGCGGAGAGTGGAAGCCCGCTATTTTGAGATCGTTTCGTTACGTGCACGTATTCATACAAAACACATGTCCACGACACAGCAACGCCCCGATTTTTTTAAATACATTTTTAGATGTAAATGTCTATGGGTCGTGTGTGGTATGTATATGTATAATTGTGAAAGTTAATTTTCCGTGTAGTGGCGGTGTGAGAATATTTATTGGGTAGTCCCATATCGTACCGTGGGTGTCGTAAGAGGCGATAGAGAAGTTTAAACAGGTGATGGGCAGCACCATCTTCCTGATAACAATTCAAACTAATAAAAACTGCGGTCGCCAACCCGCTAGCTAAACGTGGCAACTATGGCAAAATTCCCCCTAAGATGCAATCTATAAGGGAGACCTATGTTCAGCAGTGAACTTTTATAGGCTGTAATGGATGAATGTATGGATAGATGTCTATGGACCACAACATCCACTTACCATCAGTTGGACTGTGTGCTCGTTGGTCACCCTTATTCTATAAAAAAAAGGAGTCTCAATTCGAATGTATTTTTTGTACAAGATATCGCTTTGTCAATTATGAACCAATTTTAATGATTCTTTTTTGTTAAATAGATTATACTTCAGGAGTGGTCTCATATAAATTCAGAGAAAAATTTCCACTCCTTAGACTACTCTAAAAATCCATTCCCTATTTTTGTAGAAAAATAGGGAATGAATTTTTTAATGTTACTTTTAGACAACATTACACAACAAACTAACAAAAAGTCATAACCGACATCAAAAAACTAAAAACAATAAAATAATTTCCACATAATAGCTTCTGAAGTCTGCAGTTTAATTCTTTATTACTGTGTGTGTGTGTGTGTGTGTGTGTGTGTGTGTGTGTGTGTGTGTGTGTGTGTGTGTGTGTGTGTGTGTGCATGTGCGTGTGCGTGCGTGCGCGTGCGTGCGTGCGTGCGTGCGTGCGTTCTTTGAAGTCGGCTTCTACTTTAAGCCGCGTATCCGCCGAAAATGTTGACAACATTTATGTTTCCAACTGTTTGCAACTCAACAAGTTACCAACTTTTGTTTCCGATGTTTCCGCACCGAATTGAAACATGTCGCCAACAATTTGAGAAACATTTTAGTTGACAACTTGCTGTCTCCACCAGAGTTTTGTTCGCAACAATATGTCTTCAAGTGACGATATTATGCAGGCAGCCGCAGTGTTTATAATTTTATGCAAAAAAAAAACCACCAGTAGTTTTGGGAGTTATCCTTAATAATGCGTATTAATATTAAAGTAGGTTATAGGCAAAATTTTTAATTTCATTAGTTGTCTCTCTTCCTCTCTTTTTAAAAAACGTTACCTCCACACTAGGATTTTCTCTTGTATCGCAGGGAAAGTTTACGTACATAGAACAGACCTAGAACAATTATTTGTAGGCCATACAAATACTTGTTCCGTCCGGGATTCGAATCCGCGGCCTTTAGCGCTGCAACTCATTACTAAACCACTGCGCCACGGAGCCGTCACTTGTCTGTTTCACATTTTTTGCTATTTACAAACATGCGACACGCGACTTGGTTATTAATGGTTTTGTGCGAGCAGCTTAGTATGCAGGTCTAATAAGACTAGTATCACTGCGACCAGTTAGATCTATTGTGATCGTTGCTATGGCTATAGTTCACTGCTAAGCCCTATATGGTCAATGAATTGAAATAGTTGTAATCAATTTTACTTCTTCTGGGCTAAATACGTAGTTTTCCCGATGAGTGTTACGTTTGTGCATTAAGGGTTCGCAATCAGTTAGGATGTGCAGAGGTGTTTCTTCCGTTAAGGAACAGAATCGGCACATCCTTGAGTTGCTTAGTCCCATAATGGATATGCTTTTTTAAACAGAAATGTCCACTCTGGGCGCTTGCCAAAATACGCAGTTTATTCTTATTTAATCCCAGGGCTTAAGCGAATTTACGATCATGTGCCCGGATTAAGGTTCTAGAATGTCAGACCAGATCTTAAGTGATTTATTGTAATAAAGAGTTTCAAGGGTCAATCCGGCCCGGCCTTTTGAGATTCCACAAAATGGCTCGGGTCTTATATGTTTATGGTTTCTATGTTACATTTATTTTTATTTAGATAAAACTACGTGGTTAAAACCACGGTGCAGCTATATTTGGCTGCGGCACGAATGGGTCAGCTCGACCGGGGTAGGATCATGCTCTCACAGTATACCAGCGTGAAACAGCAAAATAATTCTGATGAGTTCGTATGATAAGTGTAGAGAAATGGATACCGGCATTCCATTTTAGTCCTCAGGAGTAACGCATCTGCTTTTTATTCGTAATCGAGGATAGACGTAGTTGTCTATGGGTCACAGCATCCACTTACCGTCAAGTGGACTGTGTGCCCGTTTGTCATCCTTGTTTTACATAAAAAGATATATTATTTTTATACTTAAATGTTATCAACATAAAAAGTGATTTTATTCTGTTAATATATGTTATTGAATGTTAAACATACATGTGATCATTTTAATTTCAGGTACTGTACCTGCCTGGATTGCCATCATTCTTATAGTTTTCGTTTTATTTTGTACTTTTACTTTATGTTCATATTTAGGTATATAACGGAAATTTTATTTAATTTAAATCAATATTATTTTCTTTATAATTATTATGTATGTAATTAGAAAAATTATTTTTCTGTGTAAGTTTATGTATACTTTGGGGGTAGTTTAGTTTAATTATAAAAGGTAAGCAAGTTCATATACATATTATGACTGTATGTTTGTATAAATAGAATCAATTTAATAAAAGGATATACGGTGTTGAGTTATTTTTGATTTAATTTCCGATCCATTTATAATTTAGTTGTCAAAAGAATTTATTGTTTATAATTTTCGCAAATGTCTTAAAGGTCTATGAGGTAACTGTTGGTTTACGCACTGTGATCCGTATGCATTGTTACATGATAAAGTATTGATAAAAATTATTGAAGCTGTATTATGAATTAAATATTTATGGCAAACAGTATGACTTTTAATTTAGAATTTTCGTATTTATTTTTAAGACCTGAGTCTTTGAATTCTCTTTAGTAGAGGTTGAATCAAATATCGGTACTCAAAACTGTAGAACAAGATGAGGAAATTAGTTAGATAAACATCGCGTACTAAAGCTCCTGATGATGAGTTTTAGTATACATACGTTTAAAGGCAAACACGTGTCCTATTATCGACGGTGGTATTTTTCCTAGTATAGAATTTGGTGATGTGACTTTGAGGATAGTAGTGATGGTACACGCGATTATGAGAAGGGGGGGGGGAGGGGGTGCATTTGAAACTAGGTAATACGCACCATTTTTTTGTTTCATGTGGATCTTAGCTTATTAATTTTCACACGTTGTAATGCCAATAAACCTGCTACAACAAGAATAGAATAGAAACATTTTCATTCAATATTGATTACATGTAATTCTTATTGAAAGTCCTTTTTAACTTTTTTTAATGTCTGCACATTTTCTTGGACTTTGTTGTAAAAGCCAAGGGTCGGAAACCGGTAAAATTTTCAAACCGGTTTGGCTTGCAAGTACATGTGAACGAAATATTAAGGTTTCGTTCCAACGTAACCTTAATTTAACCGGTATTATCAAATAAAGTTCCCATTGTGGTTAGTGTTCATTAACCGTTATTGAACACTATTTTTTTTCGTTCTTTAGATTTAAGGCAAGGCGGGGATAGGGGAATCCACCGACCCGCGCGCCGCCGCGCCACACACACGCCAGTGGCAGCGGCAGATAGCTACAAAAATCACGTCGCACAGACAATTATATCCGCCGATATCAAGCACCGCGGATCGTGATTCAAAAAACCGGTTTATTTTGTTTACAGAACAAAATGAATTCCGGTTTTGTTCTGAACATAACGTTAACACAAAACCGTTATTAACCTTTATTAACCGTTATTTTTCAAACCGGTTCCAGGCCTTGGTAAAAGCGCATACCTACATTGCCCCATGAAAAAATTACTGACTCTTTAGAGTCGAGTCACTGGTATAACTAACTTGTGCTTGTTCCTAGTATTTACAGAATGTACATCACTTTTTTTAATAAAACTGTATTTGTTTTTGTGTACATACATTAAATTTTCGTAAATATATTGAGAGGCCAAAGTTATATATTAACTTATTTCTTTAAATTTTTCTCTAAGGGATTCCTTTGGACCTAAGTTATAAATTGCTCTTATGCGTCTACGCATTACCCCATAGCAAGATTCCATATGACATTATGCTGTGGAAATAACTAAAATAAACTAATCTAGCTGTTTCAACACATGTAAAGCCTCTAATATTTTTACAGCATATGCTGCAGAACTAAGTTTGCTAACTAGTTTAGATATACGAGGGCCCCATTGAAGCTTCGCATCAACTGTAATTCCGAGAAAAACAGTGGATTCAACAAGGCTAAGCTCCTCGCCATTTAACAGCACACTGGTATTCACCTGCTTAACATTAGGTGTAGTGAATTTAATACATTTCGTTTTATTACCGTTTAAAAGCAAACCAGTGTACTAATTTTCATATAGCATTATTCACTTCGTCATATTTTAATAATTGCCTTTTAAGTCGGAAGATCAACGAAGTATCATCAGCATATAAAACTATATCATGGTTATTCCTTCATAAGACATACAACAAGAAAGTAAAAACGAAGTATATAGTTGGGCTATATAGTTGGGTTGATTATTCATGAGTGAAGAAAAACATCGGAATGATATACCTTCGAGAAATCTACACTAAAAGATATGGGGTAGATTTGTTTGTAAGCTTTTTTAACTGTATTGTTATACTATATTTTACCCGCGACTGCCTTCACGTAGAAAGTATTTACTGTACTGCAAAGCAACAGCCGGACCCGGTGCACAGTTTGGTAATGCTAACTTTCTCCTAAGAGCTACTGTCCAGTATACTATTGGTTTTTGGGGCACTATCAAGGGAATTTACTTTACCTGTTAGTTAAATATATTACGAAGAGTGTTGGGGTAGCTCTCGTTAGAGACCTGTGCCCAACAGTGGGCAGATGAAGATGACGATGATGACGACTATGAATTGTATTTTAAAATAAATAAATAAATAAACCTTAATTTCGGACCTTTCTTTTTTGTTGTTTATCCATATTTGGTTAATAGAGAACCATAATCTATGTTAGTACATTTTAGAGGTATTATATGTTAATAATAAAAAATATATTTATTAAATGACCGGCTATCTTATACTTCCACACAACACGCATACCCTGTGTCTCGATACAGGACAGACAGACAGGACAGACCTTGCAGTAAAATAAAGCATCTTTTTATAAGAAGGCTCTTAGCAAATCCTTGATGTGTAGCGGGAAGAGTGTTGCATATAGAACAGACTCCCGAAGATAAACCATAGGAATAAAACATGATAATATGGCCTACCAGACCCTGTCAAGACCTTTGTGACATAGAGCTAACATGCCAGTGCTACACCATTGTTGTCGAGGGTCTCATCGATGAAAATTGGGGCCTGCGAAGTGTATCAAAAGAGTCTTGAATGGCATTAAACAATGTTTTAGTGATCTATTTTTTATGAACTGAACTTTCCAACAAAACTACCTAAAGGTTGTTTGAATGCGACAAACGAGGCATTAATCGAAAAGAAATCATTATACTCAGCACGCTTGGCAGCGCTAATGTTGCTTCTGTGATCTACTAATCTGAGCTCATTTTCCATCCAAGGCATCGTTGAAAAGTTAGCAGAGTGTAAAACGTGCAGGTGTGGGTACTTACAGAACAAATTAGTTTATTGCTCTCTCCCTGACGTGACACCGTTAGAAGATAAGAAAATATTATTACTCGGGATTGTGGAAATAATAAACAGTTTATTTTTAATAACATTTAATTAATTACATCAAAACAAATAACATACAATTACTCATCGTGATCCTTCGGCAAGTTGCATTGAAATAGACCGACTAGAGACCTATGATACGACGGACTGCGACTGCACACATATTCTTACATTCCGTTTAAAGCTCTACTACATTGTAATAAAAGTCAAAATCGCTTACAGAATCAATCGAAACAGTCGCGAGTAGGCCACATTGACGTAAAATACATAGGAATATTAGCTACAGTTTTGAAATGGAGAAGGCCTTTGAAACGTGATAACTAAAGGATTTTAAACTTAAAATATAAGACGCAAGATTCAATTTTACTTAAATCCACGCTGTTACGCCTCTCCATTCCATGTCGTTGTCAAATGCATTTCATTTTGTGCCCCTTATATAAAACATTTATAAAAATAATAATATGGAAGACCGACTACGCATAGGCTTTATACTTACAATGTGATGTGATTCGTACAATTTATAGAAATAAAAAATATTTTCAGTTTACAACGACTAATATAAACATAACGTATCCTGAAAATAGTCAACTATTTATTACTTCGATGAAACATTGGTTTGATTATAGAATTAATAATTAAATAACCGTCTTTTTTTCTTTACCCAAAAATGCTTATAGCAAACTGAGCCCATAACTAAATCGATTCAATTTTCTTCCAAAAACTTGAAGCTATATTATTGTGATAACTTATTCCACGTAGCATGCATACTCAAAGCTTCATTTAGACAACAATTTGGTAAATTTCTTAGTTTAATGTCATAATATAATTTATATCTTTGGAACGATTGCAACAACGTTGTTAGAAAGTTCATCGATCTTTATTGGGCTCAATACATAAAGCTACTCTTGATACAACTAACAACCTAGAAAACATTGATTTAAATCGTTTTGAGGACGCTTAGATTAGTTTAGTTTTATCTCAATTACCAAGATAAAAAAATATTTCAACATATAATTACTAACTGGAACTGTAAACTATGTTCCGGCATTACTAATTATGTATCCCGGTGTTGTAAATATTATACGCCAGAAGTTGTAAATAATATCTCCGAATTTGTAAATATATATAAAATGATGTGGTTTTTTAGGTTTCTATGGTTACTTTAGGCATATAATTAAATGTATCCCGATATAAAATTATTTTTATTCTAATCAATACAAATATATATACTCTAGCTAAAATAGTTAACCTGTCATATCATTGAAGGCATCGTTCTAAACTTCATTGTGTAAATGTGTATAATGAATACAATATTGTACGATGTATTGTATAATGTAAAGTCGTATATACTGTGAGATAATATGGTCCCTGTATACAGTATGTGTTCGCCCCTGCTGGGCTTGTATGTACTATGTCGGTAGAAGGCACGCGGTCGCTTGCGTCGGTCTATCGCTGCGATGAGATCGCTATGTTGCTCCACGATATTAAGGCGCTACACAGACTATAAAACGGCAGCATTGCCTCCAATATTTCTTTCGTAATTAACTGTGATCTTCTTAATAATTAACTTTGTTTGAGTGTTAATCTTTTATTACAGTTAACAATAATATTATAACTTGTGTATTATGTACGTTTACATGATATTTTAGGAATATAATTTTGCTTGTGTTTTACATAATATAAGCTACAAGCGTTTAAACTCATTACAACATAAAATCAACGGTTAAACGTTCACTTGTCCAAAGACTGTATTTTAGAAGGCTTGAACTAGAATAGACTCACGTCACGAGAGCGTAGGAACTGACACAAAATAAACCTTTTTTTCTTGTGTAATACTATATGATGTACATGTCGTTGCGTGTGCAATGTAGATGTAATACATACGAATAATAACACATAAAAATATTAATAGAAATAATTCGGCTGTCCCATTTCAAAACCTGACTTAAACCGGAGAGCAACGAAACATAAATCGAGGTAGTCTTTGAAAAGTTCAAATTACTCATATGTTGAAGGATTTCAGATATTACAAATTGTGGTTATTTTTTAAGTTTCATTGCAGCTGTTTTCATCTTTCTGTGTAAAATTACTATGTACCAGCTGTTCCCCGCAATATCTTCAGCGTGGAATTTATTACTATTGTATATCATGGGATTTATTTTTGCGTAGAACCCTAATTATTTTTATAAAATGAAGCCTAAGAGTTACTCCTTATAATATTAGCTATCTGCCAGTGAAAGTCCTGTCAAAATCGGTCCAGCCATTGCGGAGATTAGTCGGAACAAACAGACAGACAGACAGACAAAAATTTTAAAAATTCTTTTTGAAGTGAAAATTCTTTAGTATCGTTGTGATTTGAAACGCGATGAAACGAAAAAGCGACACTAAAAGACAAACATACATCTATATGATTTAGCCTGCAAGAGAATGAGATAGAATCTATACTAATATAATAAAGCGAAAGAGGTTTTTTGTTTGTTTAAACACGCTAATCTCCGGAACTACCAGTCCGATTTAATAAATTATTTTTGTGTATGATAGCCAGATTCATGAGGCATATAGGCTATCTAGCATTAGGCTACATCTCTCAGTTAGCCTTAAATATTGAATTTTGTTAAGCAAGTCGGAAGAAAAAGCGCTAAAGAACTGCTTTATCCGCGTGCGCTGGCGTAATAGTTAGTGATACGTAAATACAATATTCTACAAAAATATAGATATTTCCCCCATCTAAAAAAGTCCGCGATACCATAGGTTCTTATACATAAGTCACAATAAAGTAATTTGTTATAAAAAAATATTAAAAATTAAAGTGATTTATGAGCGTTATTATTAGGCATGACATATTAATCCTTACGAACGAAAGTTACTTCATCACCAAGACAATTTTATGAGGATAAACTTTGCTCTTTATAGCATGTTATTTGGACGCATAGTTTGAGATAATGAAAAATTACAATAATTCAACACTCGGCTCGGCGCGCGATCGACGCCTAGCCACCCGATGAGAATCGACAAACCTAAGCAAGGTATGTTATGCGGCTCAGACGCGCGATATACGCGGGTGAAAATGCGGGGCACAGCTATTATCTCGGTCTCCTCTGTGTGCGGTCCTTTAAATATGGTTAATATAACTTTTAACTGTTAAAATAAAAAAATTCAATTTTATTAAATAAATAAAATTAATTATATTGAATAAAATAATAATATCCACACCATTCTTAACTTCCACGATTTCATATCTTACTGATTTATGGACCACATTCAATAAATTTTTGTTCGATAAAATGGCTTTACCTATAGAATGAAGTACACGTCGCTATTACAAAGCAATTTTAGTCGAAAGAAAATATTCTTTTGATTTTATTAATACACCAAAATTTTGGCTGTATATGACTAAAAATAATTACTATAAAATTAAACTTTTATCTTATATTTTATGCCGCACTTGTGGTTGAAAATTATCAAATTAAATAAATCATTTGCTGTGAAATATATTTGTTTTATATTTCACTAGCTAGTCCCCGCGCGTTGCTGCCGAAGAAGAAATAATTGTGAAAATATCGTTTCTAATTTGGAAGATTTATATTGTTTAATTAGACATTATAATACATTCATGATCAAATTGAATGATATATAACTTTCATGTGTCGGAACAATACGCGCGTCACCGACTATAAGTTAATTGTACCATGCCTATAACCTTCGCGCAAGTGCCAGCAATAAGTTGACAAAGTTTTAGCGCAATCTAATGAACGGTATGGTAGCGCATAAAATAAACAAAAATTAATTTTTATATATTAGATTTCATTTGAAGATTTCACTTCTAGCGCGTGTGAACTGCACACACGCTTTTTTTGTTATAAGTACCGTATATACTTTCATATGCATTTGATAAAAAGCTTTTATTTTGACATTACAAACAGACATTTCAATTTTATTTATTTGTATAGATTTTTAATAAGAAATTTTTAAAGCCAATTACTGGGTTTTGATACGGGACAGACATCCATCACTAATAAAAAACTAGATAGACAATCAGTGACAAAAAATGTCCTTACTGAATGAGCGCCCACTCGAACATTTGGGTGCGCTTTTAATTTGTGCGTAGCTTTGTGAATACAATTTTTGGCAATGCATTTAAGGTTGAATTTACATTAATGTATATTTATTTCAACTAGAATTACGTCAAAACAATTGGCGACAGTTATTAGAGAATTTTTGCATGGGATTGTGTATCAAGTTTTTTATTAGTGATCAATGGGGGAAGACGAATTATTTTTGTCATATTCTCAAAGCACAGGTACGTGCGTCAAATAAATGTAGTTTTAACTTTACAATTTCACCATCGCATCGACTATAAATACTAGAACGGACAAGTTGATGGGCATAAAAATGGATATTGATGAATGATAGAATATTCATAGTGGTAGGATTAGGTTTATTGCAAGGCAGTGCTGACGTCATATAGGATTTTTGTATATGCCATGACCTGGGATTACACGCTCAGGTCTACCCTACATCTATATGTATACATAGTAAATGGCACATTAAATATGTATCATCCGAATTTTATGTATAAAAATGAACTCTTCGTTATATAATGTTAAACATATGTACCTAGGTTCATATAATCTTTGCTCTACAGTCAGTACTTCCTTGTGTAAGAACAATATGTCCTTATTATAAGAACTAAATGTTTCTGGATTATTAAAAAAGACCTTTTTCCTTAACTATCACAAGGATATACGCGCATGTAGCCGTGACGTAATTACTTCAATTTTAAATTGAAACCGGATTCGGAAAATTATCACTAGAAATTAACATGAAATAGTAAATGTCCAATTATTGATATACCTATGTTGGATACGTTCTTATGCCAAGGGATTAAAATGCTACAAATGGACATAATTTATAACAAATAATAATTTGTAAGAAATGGACATACCAGCGTGGCGTCGATCTTAGTACTCACATCAGTTATAGGTGCAGGAACACGTCGTCGCTGCGTCTGCAAAACCCGACAAACATGTTTTTTTTTTGGTGAAAATCAGTTTGCATGCATTAATTAGCAGTATTCACTTCGGCCCATGTACCTATAAATCCATTTTGTATTATTTCAACTGGTTATAAAAATAACAATAATTTTATGAAATACTTACCTTTCATTTAAATGAATTGTTAAAACTAAAAACTATTTTTTATTATTATTTGTGAAAAGTTATATTTATATGTCGGGTTTTGCAGGCGCAGCGACGACGGTGGACCTCAGTTCAGTTATGAAAACAAATGAAGCAGATATTTTTAAAACTTTCATATCATTCAGTTTAACAGAAGCCACTGATTCCACATTCTATGATATGTGTCTGTATAAGTTGACTATCAAAGTACAATAATAATTAACAAAACGAAACGAAAGTCCAATTGCAATATTTACAGATAATGCGATTTACAAATTTAGAATTATAAAGAGCCAAAGATTATATCTTATAGTAATACAAATAAAAAAAAACTATTGGTAGGTTCTTTACGTTTCGTTCTACTCAGCAGGCCCTATCAACAAGACCGACGCCACACTTTACAATTTATTAACAATAACAATATAAATATAAAGCTTACATAATAAAATTCGATGTTGAAGAAAATCTGGTAAGAAAATACACATCTCAACATTTCTATATAAAGAATTCATAACTTTCAACTTTCTCCACTCAAAAATACATCATACATTAGCATTATTTTTTTAAGTGTTTATACAGCGTGTTGCAAAACACCACTTTTCCAAATTTAAAAAGTTAATAATTTTTTGCAAATATTCACATATAAAAGATTTAATAAATGTATATTATTCCAAAAATTGAATATTGTTAATGTAGATAAATACTATACATTTGTAATTTGTTGCATATAATACGTTTGAAAATATTGGATAGTGTTTTGCTGCACGCCAAAAAATTTAATAGCCCTGTAATACTGACTCACATGGTGTAATAATTGACGTATCAAAACGCATTCTCTGATTCAGATACATGAGAGTAAAATTGTCTCACTCAAGCACTCACACATTTGTACACACATTTCATATAGAGATTATATTTTTCTACATGTACGTTAAACAACTATAGCAAATATAGTAACATCCATTAAAAATTCACATAAAAACTGCTTTTGAGCCCTTAACACATCACTAACAAATGCATTCAGTACAGGCAAAATATAGTTTGTTCATTCGCACAATATCTAATGAGTCTAATTTCTCGGGTGCTTTAGAAGCGTTGCGGCGTCGATATTTTAAACTGTAAGAGGAAAGGCACACTGTTAAATTATGAATGTTACAAATGATCAAAATAAAATGTCATAAAGAATTATCAAAAAAAATATAATGAAAGTATTGTAGTATTGTATTCACAGGTAAGGCAAATTCGGAAGACATAAAAAGAAAAAAAGAAGGAAAAAAAAATAAAGCAAAACGTAAAGCTGATTATCAGAGCCTTTGAGCAGAGCAGACCCAGAAACTAGAATTTTGCGACCGTTTTTGACCGAATTTTTATTATTGATTTAATATTCAAATGACATTTTTGACTTATGAAAAAACACCATTAAAAGACTTTGAAACTACTTCAGATTAGTATCCAAGATGTGCAGTAGTTATAGGAATAGTTAACGAATGAAACCTTAAATAACACTAAGCAATTCCTTGCTCTAAGTCACCGTATCCACACTAAATTAATTACGATTAAGTAATAAACCTATAATTCTATTAATTATTATTAATTAACTGAAAAATGTTTAATACTTGACTACTGGCACTGAGATAGTTTTCACGTTCACTAACGGTCGACCAGCTAGTAAAATATGTCCATGTACTCACCCTGGTCGAAGGTGCTGGGGTTTATGTAGGAGAGGAGGTCCTGGTCGCTCATGTCGGTGAGGCCCTGGACCGGCGCGGTCATCTCCTGGGAGACGGCCTGCGACACGGCCTGCGACACGGCCTGTGACACGGCCTGCGTCACGGCCTGCGACACGGCCTGCGACATGGCCACCAGCGGCGTCTCCGAGGCCTGCTCGGCGGGAGGCTGCGTGTCCGCCGTCTGCATGGCGGCGCTGCCCGCGCTCTCGGAGGTGCCCGTGCTCAGGATGTTCGCCGTGTTGATGGCGGACGTCACTAGCGCGTTCATCGTCGTGTCCGACGTCAGGATCTCGGCCGCCGCGTTCAGTATCATCGACTTGACGGCGGCCGGCGGCGTCTTCACCGACTGCGGTATGTCCGGGATCATCATCAGCTCGTCCTGCGACCCGCCCGCCGGGAGCACTATGCGCTGGTTGTTGTCGCACAACAAGCTCGGGGACACTTGCGGGTTTAGGATCACGTCGGGCGATATCGCCGACGCCGGCATCGGGGGGAGGAGATCCGTGTTCGAATTTCGCGAGACGACCGCCGCGTTCGGACTTAGGATGACGTCCGACGCGTGGGACGCCGTAGAAGACGAGGTGGTCGAACCAGATAGGTGATCGTCCACTCTGGAGTTGACCAGCTCGTCGAGTTTCGCCGCGTCGGCCGGAAGTATAGCTGCCGTTGCCTTCATAGCGTCTTCCACCAAAGCCTCCATGTGAGCGCTCTGCTGGGCCAGTCTTTGTTCAATTTGCGTCGCGCCCATCTCCATTTTGGTGATAGCACCGAAAGGGTTGAATGTTTCCTGGGACCTGTTCGGTTGCATCTGATTATAGACGATCAATCTTTGCTCATTCGGCGATTGCATATTCGAGTCCCTCATCATGATGTCAGGATTGAGCACTTTCATATCGGTCTCGAGTGGGTCCATCGATCTTTTCGCGGACATCAGCTGTCTCATGGGATCCATAGACGCCATCGGCATTATGGGAGGGTCGACGTAGATTTGACCGCCGTTATCGTCGGAATTAAATATGGCGGCCGTCACGGATTCGACCATCTTATCAGTTTGTACTTGATTTTGTATGGCCTGAAGTTGCTGAGTGAACGACGCGAGAGGCGAAGGGGACTCACTTTGCGAGGGCGTGCTAGGCGATAGTTTGATGGAGTCGTAGCCGCTCACGAACCCAACCTGTCAAAATTCGATTATCGTTAATAGATTACGAAACATTGGACGTCGGTATTGGTGTGTATGTGTGTTAGGTTTACATGTGTGTGGGGCGGCAATGTGTAAGTGCGCGTGTAGTGTGTGAGTGCAGGGACGTGTGCGTGTGTGCCAACCTGCGGGAGTCACGCGTGGCCTCGGTCTTGAGGCGAAGGTCGACGGCGGGGAGAGACGCCGGCAGTAGAGGCTCGGGTCCCTCCGCCCCGCACGACCCCTCCTGTTCCACCAACGACTGTTGGCTCGACTCGTCCGGCACCTGCGCTTGTATTAGAGTAATTATTGCGCCTCTGTACGTTATTTCAATAAAGCAATTGTGGATTACTAAGCGGAGCGAATACACGTCAGGAATGTAGCCGGATCGATACTAGCAAAATGTATGATTTCAATGACATTGCCACACGACAACAAAATAAAATATATGCATGCTAGTTTCGAGATTGCAATCATAATTTGTACAAGAACTTATTTTTTTATATTATCAAAGATAAAAGTATTTCCAGAGTATAAAAAATAAAATCTGAACAAATTAATTTCATTCAATGCATTCGCGTTAATATGAGTAATCATTAAAAAATCATCAAAATCTTAATCTAATAATAAAACTTAAACTGTATTGTATTTTGTGCTATAAAAATAATTAAGAACTGTATTGAGAGAAATATAAAACAGTAATTTAGTAAAAATTACAAAGCAATAAATTTGGTGAATTAATAAAGAAGCTAATTACCTACCGTATTGAAACATGTAATACCTAACACTTCAGTATGGTAGTGTGACGTACCTCGCTTTTAAGGCCGAGCGGCGAGTGCGGGTCGGGCACTATGAGCGAGGGCCGGCGCACGGGCAGAGCGGGCGGCGGCATGATGCCGGCCCCGCCCCCCCACATCAGCAGCGGCCGCGCCTCCTCCGCTCCCGCCACCGCTCCCGCCGCCGCTCCCGCCACCGCTCCAGCTGATGCTCCTGCACACACGCAAAACTCGTCAGACACGCGCTCTACCCTTCGCTACTACCTAACTAGGGCCGCCTCTTACACTACTGAAAACCTGCATTACAGTCGTTTCGAGAAATAACTGATGGAGGAATAAAACTTAAATTTTACGCTACATAGATCTCAGACCAACAAAGAAACAAAGATGAAGCGCTGCGTATATTCTTGGTGACGCAAAAACCAAGCCAAAACCATACTTCAACTTATTGTAAGAAAACGCACTCGAAATATACTCGTATGCATCTAAAATCATTTGCAACCAACAACATGGTTTTAGATGTGCTTGTGTACGTCCAGCAACGAACTTTTACAGACTGATAAAGAGAGAAAGAACAATGATGTGTGCGAAAGTGCGTGTCAAGAAATTGAACATGGTTCTATCTATCTTTTGTTGGTTCCGAGACAAAGATATATAACTACACGTACTCGGCTAAAATGATTAAAAATAATTCTTCGGTACTTCTCATAGTTTATGTTTGTGTTAATCTTATGTTGTAGAAGTTAAATTGTATATATATAAGTACTGTAACATTAATTTTTCGAATTATTTTGAAAACTACTAAAAATATTTCCGAATGTGATTATGGGAATGATATTATCGTCAGATAAATGTTATCCATCGAAGAAATTATAACCCATCTGATTATAAAAGTGAAACAGTTGGAACTATTTTATTCATAAACTGTAATTTTTAATTTGTTTATGTTGAATTTTATTCTAGAATAAATGTACTATGAAAAAAAAAATTGGCCCTTAAAAGAACCGTATTCAATTTGAACAATATATTACTGTTTGAGTATATAGTATTTCAGATAATATAGTATAGAACTGAACTCATTAGTGCAGTTGAAAATATTTTTTTGCCTTTTACTATTTAACAAATAAAGTTTTATAAAAATCTTATAGTTTACTACTCCATCAGGTAAAATAGTCCATTTATATAATAATAAATCGATACTTCAAATCACAGCAAAAAAAAATTATTTTTAATCTAAAATTTCAAAATAGTATTTTCGCGCCAAAATGTTTTGAAATTTAAAAATAAAAAAAATTATCTTTCGTTTTACACAATAGTGACTTGAGTGAAATACTAATGCCGCATGATATTTTTAAATAACCGTTTATTTTACTCAAAACAACTGCAAGAGATTTAGAGCAGTAAACTGAAAGCTATTCAGTGTGGCATGGGCGGCATGGCATCTAGATATTGGTGTTGGAGGGATGTGTTTCATTATGTAAAAAATTGTGTAACTGCAAAGTAATCGATCGGATGTGTAAAGTTTCAGAAGAGTAGGTATTTAATATTTATATTGTATTTAATATTTTATACTTTTAATGAATTGCAATGAAAAACATATTCTTAATATTAAGACGCTAATTTTCCTTATTATGATAGATAGCCTTTAGCATATAGAATTTATCAAAAATATGCCCGATAGCAGTAAGGCAAAGAATTGATTTACAATGTGCTATTTAGTTATTATTACACCGTTTCGTTATGATTAACTTTAAACCGCCGTAACCCACTTATTGTTTGACTAAAATATTGTAAAGACTAATTGGATAATTAACAAAATATATGATGGGACCACTGTGAAAATCGATAAGGTCATAGATTACGAAACATATTTTTTTATTTAACTGGAATTATTTTAGAGCGGAGACTATATCAAATTTTTCAAATTTTTTCAATAAATTGTTTTGTTTTTTGGGTGAAGAGTGAAAATAAATTGTGAGTATGAGAGGTGTGTCATCAACATGTATTAGTGTGAATAAATCATAATTCTTACGTGAATGAGAGTTGGAAACATTTGTATTTTTAATCAACCTTTTAATCAAGTTAAAAGACTTGCCCGTACTCACCATGCCGGGCAGGTGGTGTGCCTTGCTTAGTTGTATTATCGTTATGGTGTGTATTTTATTGTGTTTGTATAAAATTTTAGCGTAGTTTTCAATTTTATATGTTGAGATCTTCGAGTTATGAAGTTGTATTCTGTCAATGTTTATGTGAGAATATGTGTGGCAGTGCGTGGTGTATGGTTAGGTCGGCAGGGGACAACACGTGTGGTGGTGTATGGTGGTGTGTGGTGGCGTGTGGTGTGGTGGTGGGTGGTGTGGGGATGTCAGTACCGTGACGGGCGGCGCGCGGCGGGCTGCGGCGGCCGATCTCGCTACCTAGACAGACCTAGCTTGAACAGAAGGGAAAAAAGAAACAGTACGCTATTTGCGCATCAGTCATTTCTTCCAAAATAATATTTCTCACTTATCTTATTTTTCATATCAATCACCATTACACTTAAACATGCAGAACACAATGAACAGGAAGCAACTGTTACTGCGTTAAGAAGCAACGTGCTGAGTGTTAGGCATGCAAGTTATTAGTCAATTCAACTTTAACTTTGCCTTTTAAACTTTTTTTTTTAGTTTCACTTATTTGATATTGATATTAAATTAATTATGTAATATTTTAAATAGGTCCCTTATTTATATTTGTTCGAAAGAAAAATCAAGTTTTACGAGCAATCTTAAATTTAAAATATTTAAAACTTAAAAAAGTGAGATGACAAAGTATAAAGTTAAATATGCAAATAAATCTGCTACACATTTAGGTAACTACGTTACTTTGTTAGGCATAATAAGTGCTTCTTATTCGCTTTATAATCTAGTTTAAAAAAGGATTTGGATTTCTGAGTTTTGTAAAATAAAACGTAATTTAATAATACCATGCTGCAAAATATAATCCAACCGGTAAAAGATTTTTAATAGCAGTAAGTGCAATCAGATATTATTATTATACTATAGTTTATACATCATGTCATTTTTAAAGTGGTTTGCAAATGGACAAGCGTTATTTTCATTGCAACCAAACACAATTCAAGCCACATAGGTGTTCGACTTTGCAATTATGTATTTGTAAGAATAAAGACATTGTTTTAAAAAATTGGTTGCCTGTAAAGTCGGTATACGGGCGAAAGTTTTACGTGACAACGACTTTGAGTGGTAAAATAATTTTATTATGTCTGTCTCTCTCGCTCTTAGGCGGGCTAACCATGCCCGAGTGGAAGGGACGCGTGCCTCTCACTCGCTCTCATTGTGAGCGCATAACGTGAGCGGAGCGTAACGCAGTTTCTTGAAGTGTCACCCGGCAAACCAATTTATAAGACGTTGTCACGTCAAAAGTGTATTATAAATAGAAGATAAAAATTAAAACGGTCAAAAACCCTATTTGTAACTTTGCAATTAGCATGCTAAACATGTTTTACAGCAATTTAGTACTACATTCCACAGATAAGCGTATTATTTGCTTGCAGTCACACATAACATACACTACGTATTATAAATTCTATTGTACATCAATAATAACTGGAAGCGAATGCACGCTTTTCGTTGCTAATGGCATAACAAATTGCAAAAATTAAATTAAAAATTACAGCGTTATTTCGTAAAACAATATAAGTGATGATGGTATTAGGGCATTATTCCTAAAGTGGAACAAATGGCTCCTCCTTTATTTTTGAAGTCGGTTGAAAAGGGGATAATATATACGGCCCTCAGAAAATCTAGTGGCTCTAAAAACTTGATGTCATTAACTCCATAAAAAACATTTTAAGGACGTCAAACAATGCTTTAACTGGGTGGGATCCGTGTTGGCCTTTAAAAAAAGTTGAAAAGTAACATTATCTGGCATGAGTTGCTCCGATAGGATATAAATTTCAAGTATTTATATCGCTTGGACGGCTTGAAATACTATCGTAATCAACTGTCACTGTCAAGCTATCGTCAAAATCTCTCAAAAACTTTGCAATGTGACGCATCAGCATACTGTGAAGAATTTAGTGAATAAAACACACATCAGACAAGGCTGCATGGTGTAAGACCTTTGCCTGCATTAGCTGGCGAATCGTAACAACAAAGTCTGCCTTTGGAGTTTTGGCGGAAATTTGACCGCCTGTGAATCGTTGCTCCTGTTTTATAGTTTATATAATGGCTCGAAGTGGGTTTTGACACGTAAAAGTGATGGGATTTTGTATATTAAGTGTCTGCGCATGTGAACTATTAGTGGAAACGACAAAACAAGTGTTCCGATGTTAATATAAACCTCAAGTTTCATTGTCCGCTTATGCGTTTAAGTACTTAAGATACTGTCGGCATCGACTATCCGTTGGGTTTTGCTATCGTCAAAATCTGCCAAGAACTGTGACGCATCGGCATAATGTAAAGAAGTTTTTGAAATAAAATATTATTATAGGATATTTTATTATTACTTGACACTGGCCAAAGTATAATCGTACGAGTCCATAACCAAAAGAAAAAAAAACTGCCATGAGCACAAAAAGCGCGCGCGCACGCAGTTGACGTGCGGAGTGCGGACGCGTACGGGTACGGACGTGTGCGGTTACCTGCGGCGTGGTGTCGCGTGCAGTGCAGCGGGCCGGTGTCGAGCGCGGGCGGCGTGTAGTAGAAGCTGTGCGGCTCCGACGCCTTGCCGCCGGACCGCACGAACAGCTGCACCGTCACCGTCTCCGCGATGTCTGCGCGGCAGTACGCCGGCACGCAGCACACCAGGTGCGTCTGCAATATAAATCACCGTTCAAGGTCACTGACCGACACGTGGGTGTCGTAAGAGGCGACAGGGGAAATAAATCAGGAGATTGGCAACAACTTGCTAATAACAACTAGAAAAAGAAACTGCGTTTGCCAACCAGCGCACCAGGTGCGTCAGCAATACAAGACACCGTTCAACGTTATTGACCGTGTAGCGGTATAATACCCACTGCCCCATATCGTCCTGTAGGTGTCGTAAGAGACGACAAGGGGAAACTGAAACAGAAAAGGTAGTAGCATCTTCCTGATAACGACTCAAAATTGCGTGGCAACTATGGCAAAATCCATTTGAGGCAATCTACGGAGTACCTATCCGCGATTAAGTATATAATATTCTTTTATGACAAACGAGCAGACCGTCCACCCGATAGTAAATGGATACTGTGGCCCATAGACATCTACATCTATTCTTGATTAACAACCCAAATGCAGATGCGTTGTCACCCCTGAGAACCAAGATGGAATGCCTCGTTTCCGATAAAAAGGGTCTAATATTTTCTATTTTATGCATCTTCGGCCGGACCGAGTTAGTTCTTAAAATATTTCATTTGAAAGTGAAAGAAGGTTTTGAAAAAAATAATAAATGTTGATTTAGTAGATACTGTTAATTGGATGCAATATTTAATTTCTCGGATTCCCTGCCTCTAGTTGTAAAAGTAATCAATTTCAAGTACCTACATTTCTTCGACTAAATAATTCTTTATATAATTTTAATGGTTACATCAATCAAAATTGTCACCAACCTGTTGTAGGAACTCTTTATCGGGCACGACCTCCTCCTCCCAAGTGGGGCGGCCGTCCTGTCGCTGACAGAACACCACCCGAGTCTCCTTTAGGAAGTTCTTGCCCAAAAGATACAGCTCTAAGCCACCGGTCGCAGGACACGAAACCAGCGACTTGCGGCAAACTTCTGGAACGCCTGGAGGTTGAGCTGAGAAAGATAATATACAAATATTTAAAAAAAAACATCTGTGATAGTTATTTCTAGTTGGGTACATAATATCGCTAAATATTTATCCATATTGTGTAGGCAAATGAAAACAATGTAAAACAATAACTGTTTGTGCACCGGTTATTATGTACTTAAAGGTTTGACAATATTTGCTTGATTCTAGCAACGGTTGCCTGACCTGACGTCCCAAGTTCGATTTTCATCGATGAAGTTGTTTAATGCAATTTTAAGTGCTGTTTTATCGCATGCTCGGTAGTAAAGAAAAACATAAAAAGCCTGCATGTGTGAGCGATCAAAAATATTTTGAGGACTTGTTCATGCGAGATCCTGTGAGATTTTGAGCATTATGTAGGTTACTGATATTTTTATTAGTAAATTAACAAAGTTTACGGAGCGGCATGTAACACAAAGTTGTGAAGCACTAAAACAAGAGTAAGAGAAGGAGACTCACTGCATATAATCTGCGTGGAGCAGACCTGCAGAGTCTCTAGCTGCCCGTTCGCGTCCAGGATTTCTGTGCGGAACACCATGCGGCAGCGCGTCGACTTCTTCTTGCCGCGCGCGGCGTGCCCCCCCGCCCCCGCGCTCCCCACACCCCCTACACCCCCGCCACCGCCCAGCGCATCCCCGAACCGGTGCTCGACGTCCACGTTACGCTCCTATAACGAATGGACTTGTATGAAATCTGGAAGATATCCCATGTTCTGTTCGTACTTAATCACGCTTAGGGTAGCCCCAGTGGTGAGCGTTCGGCGGGGCGTGCGACGTGAATGCACGTTTCCCAATCAACTTGAGCGGTCACTCACTACAATAAAATATAACAGCTGGTGTTGGTCCTGCACGCTGTACTCTGTGTTGGTCCAACACGATCTCCACTGAGGCCTTGGCCTTACATTTTCTTCAGGAAATTACTTATTCCATGACGATGTCAGAATATTCTAAATTTATAATACTAAAGAAACAAAAGACAACAATAGTCCGTGAAGTCAAGAACTATACAAAAATAAAAACATACTTAAACAAAAATCTAATAGGGTATAGTTATTATTTCCGCAATTGTTAGATTCCAAATGACATTTTTTTTCTGAATTCAATCATGATAATTATGCTATCAACAAATTTTTGAATATTACTTTAAAGATATCGTAAATTTTAAAGCATGTCTATTAAATCAGTCAGGTATCGATTGAATGACTAGTCTAATAGTACAAACATAAATACATAGTAGCAACAAGAACCTATTATCAAATAATGAACGCTTCACAAACGATGGCCCACCGTCTGGCGCTGAGGCGGCACGTCGACCTCAGATAAAGTGCGGTGCCGGGCGACGCAGATACCGAGGACAAAGGGCAAGACGCTCCCGAGCGCGCGCGATAACAACTCGATAGACGACTATATTGGACTTCCGATTACCGGCTTGTTTAGGGGCTGAGAAGTTGCATCTATTGTGAAACTAGACTCAAAGGATAGTGGAGTCGAACTTTATATCGGTCAAGAGATCTTACAAGATTACGAAACGCATGATTATATATTGAAAATATTCGATAATATAATAATATACAAATGATGTATAAAAATTACTGTTAACCCTTTCGCTGTCCCGTGCACTACGTATAGGTCATTGCTATTGTCCTACTAAGTGTGTCTGCAAACCGGACAGAAAGTCTTAATGACAAGGATAATGTTGAAATAACGAAATTTTACGATTCAATTGACGCTAAGGACCCGTCTGCGACTTTTACGGAGTTTCTAGAATGGAAAATATTATAAAACAATTTTTAGAACAAAAGATAAAAAATAATATCCTAACTACAAAGAAATTTAACTCAAAAGGTATAGTTTAGCGTAATTTATGACGAACTTTAAGTGACGAAAGCATAAACTTACGTAATAATTTTTTGATGTAAGATTGTAGTGATGTTTCTAGGTACTGATTGTATACAATTATGATAGGTTTAAAAATATTTGTTACACGTATTGAAAACGTGTGCGTTGCACGTGTTTGTGTGCGTGCGTACACACGATCATATACGATAAAGAAATGCTAGCGTACGGATTGTGATGATTTATTTGTGACACCAATTTAATGTGTTCATACTAGCGAAACAAAATAAAGGAATGCAGTATTATTAGCTAGTAAATAACAGTCAATATGTATTTTCATATCAAATGTTTTCCGTATTTAATAGTAGGTACCTTCACCAGTTTTTAAAAAGATTTATTGACAATACATACTAAAAAACGAGGTGATTGCAAAGTTGATTTCAAAACAACTAACATATTAAGCTATCAGCTTACCGAACGAGCGAAATGACAAAATACGTGTAATATGAGAAATGTTCGTAACCGAGTTAAGAAGTTATGCAGGTATAAGAAAAAAACACTTTTAATAGGCAACACTAAAAATGTTCCAATATATAGTTCTATATATAATATACTAGCGATCCGTCCGGCTTTGCACGGGTGATTTCTGGATCTCGACACTTACTGGGTCCAAATGTGAATCAAAATCATCTAGACCCACAATTTTTATCAAAATCGGCCGAGCCGTTTTGAGTTTTAGCGAGACTATTTTTATTTTTATTACTAGAAAAACATTAAGTAAATAAAACTGACTTCACAGACTATATATATATATATGTACGTAAAAATATTAGTTGGAAATATTCAGCATAAGTACTGAGCGCTTACCTTGAGTATGCCAACGCAGTCGCAGGTGACCTGCCAGTTCTTAGCGGGCTCCAGGTCTATCTCGATTATGACGGTGCCGTCCTCCTTGCGTTCCTTGCACGGCGTGGAGTTTTTCCCGGAGACGCGGCACGCCTGGTAAAACATATGTGGCGCCACGCGACCCGTGTCTGTGCCGATAAACACCTGCCAGGAACAAGAGGATACAGTAGTTACAAGCTTAACAGTTAAAACAGTAATTAAGAAAACCAACGACGTTAAAAAGTTAACTGAAAGAAAACCTTCCTCTCCTTTTTTGTATTTGCAGATGCAATACGTAAATATGTATTATATATAGCCTCTGTCACTCCTGGTCGGTTCGACCGGGGAAGGAGTGTGCGTGCTCTTACAGAATACCAGCGTAAAATAGCAGCTTAATGCTTTTGTGTTTCATGCATGCCATTCCATATTAGTCGTCAGGGGTGACAACGCATCGGCCACAGCATCCACTTACCATCAAATGGACTGTGTGCTCGTTCGTCACCTTTATTCTATAAAAAAATTGTTTCATTTATAAATAAACCTCTATATTAAAAATGCTGTTTATTTTTTTCAATTTCTTGACTCTTGACCATAATTAAGACAAATCTAACGACGACACCTTATATGTACATCAAGCCGTTTAGGCTACAGAGCGTACTCTCGAAAAACATTACCCTCCTTCTGGGGCAGTCGGGTAAAAACTTTTCAAATAGCGGGACTGTCTGCGCGAGCTCTCGCCGTATGCAAATATTCCACCATGAGGCGATCTTTGGAGGTGGCCTATGTTCATCAGTGAACTTCTGATATGCTGTTATAAAAGAATGATAGAAGAAGTAGACAAAACTCGGACAAAATATGTTCCTTAACTACTAACACAATAATAATTATAATAATGTCCTCCAGACCGAATTTTGGTCACGGCGGTCAGTCTCAACGGAGACTAGCCATCGGCGCAGGACAGGATTATTAAAGTGTATGCGCAAGCACTGGTGCACTCTCTATTCCCTCACTCTCATAGTCCGATGGGACGGTAAACCGACACGATGGGAGATATATCAGGCGCAGGACCAACGGCTTTACGTGCTTTCCAAGGCACGGGGGTGAGACACCTCCAACTTCCTGACTCCGGGCAGCTACTGAGAATTTCTTGATGGAAAAGCTCAATGAGTAATTTTTTTGCCCTAACCGGGATTCGAACCCGGTACCTCATGGTCATCAGTCGCACTACTACAACCACTAGACCAACAAGGCAGTCGACTAACTACTAACATATAAGGTGCATAACGCAAACATAATGGACAGTAAATTTCGAGAGTATTCAAATTGTTCGTTACCTGTAAAACGGCAGGTTTATCGTAGCCCACCAATTTCACGATTGGGAAGCCGTTGCCGGAGTTGTCTTTCACTGCGCCCCGGCTGCCCTCAGTCTGATATCTGCAACAAAAGTGGCCCATGAGAAAAACGTTAAACAAAAACATCTAATAAAAGATATATTTCTTTAAAAAACGCATGGTGAGAGGACCGTACACGTAAGAAACATGTACACATCTACCTAATGGTAAGTGGATGATGTGCCCTTTAAACTCTAGGAAATGACTACCGCGATGCCCGAATGCGTATTTTTTTCACGTTTGCCCACGATGTTTTCTTAAACTTTTCGCTGATATCCAACGAGAGCGTGGTTCTTTCCCGGTCGCGGCGACGAATTCATCCTGCAGCGATAATATAGCTGCAGTGGCTGCAGTGTGTCTTCACCACGAATAAAACAATAAAACGAAAATCCATACGGATAGCATGGAAAATACCAAATACACAAATTTCACACTTACAATTTGATATTACACCTTTATAATATTAATAACAATTCATGTACGTGGGTCCAAAACCACCAGAAATACCATTTTTTATATAACCAGTTTGTATATCGATGAAATGAGTCATAAATTATAAACTGCTATGACTCATCTCAGTATTTATGAAAGTATTTTTTAATTAAAAAAGTTGACATTCTTACAAAGAAGTTTTTGCGCAAACTTCTTAAGTGGCAAAGAAGCCTTAACTTATTGAATGGATCGAGGAAAAGTTACACTTTCCAACTCAATGTAGGGAAAAGTTTCCACTTTTATATGTGGTAGAGCCATGCTTTAGGTATATTATTGTTGCAGCATGAATGGGTCATCTCAACCGGGAAGGATGACGCTCTCACAGAATACCAGCGTAAAATAGCATAAAATAGCATCTGGATACCCTTTTTACTGGAAACGAGACATTTCATCTTAGTCCTCAGGGGTGATAACGCATCTGCATTTCAATTCTTAATCGAGGATAGATGTAGATGTCTATGGGCCACAGAATCCACTTACCATCAGGTGGACATTGAGCTCGATTGTCACCCTTTATCATCATTACAGTCCTTCACAAGTCCACTGCTGAACATTAGCCTCCCCCAAGGAATGAATTCACTTCCTGAATCCCTTACCAGGTTGTTAGTGCATCTAGTAGGAGGCCGACTTCACTTAGCCGACCGGAACGAAGCTGCCACACGATAGTTACCTTACAACTTTAAAATTATTATTGCATATCCTCTTTTTCCCACATGTAATGTATTATATTATGTATTTTGTACTGGCATGCTGAATATATGAATATAATAATGCAAAGAATAGAAAAATACCTCGCTCGATGTTGCGTCTCCGGCTGGCAGAGTATCTGCAGCTCCACCCTCCCGTCCCTCGACCGGCTGGAGAGCGGCGCCGCGAGGCCCGGCGCTCCTGACTGCGACATCGCAGCAAGCGCCCTCCGCCTGGCCAGCGCCTGTGCCAGCTTGCCGCCGTACTTCCCCCCCAGCTTTCCCCCCAACTTCCCACCCAACTTGCCACCTACTCCGGCCAGCTTTCCCCCGCCCGAGTACTTTCCCGAGAGTTTTCCACTGCTCCCCAGCTTACCGCAGGACCTGTACGTTGGGTCCTGGAAACGTTTCCCTGGATTCTCGGCGATATTTGGACTAGATAAACTGCAGCCGGCTCTTATCCTGTAATAAAACGTTTTGTTTAATGACAAAGTTTTATATTCGTTTTTTCATGATATAGATATGATGATATGATACGAAGAAGGAGTTAATAAATTAGATATTAAGTAAAATTGAAAGCCTGCATTGAAAGTTAAGTTCTACGAGTAGGTTACAATAACATAAAAGAACAGAATGAAGTTTGTACAGGTTTGGTTAAAGCTAAAGCTAAAAAAAGCTAAAAGAAAAGAAGACTGATAGTTTAAACTTACATCTAGAAGAACCATATAAATAAAACTAATAAAGCTCAGTCGAAATGATAATGGACATAATGTCAGACTTTCGCTTGTAAACTAGTCGTCAGTAAAAAATAATAAACATATCATGCAAGCCATGCCACTAACTAACGACTTTCTATTTAATACACTTTTCCACTTTCTATTCAAGCCTTCTCCAAACCAATTACCTGAAAATCATTAAAACTGGAGATGTAAATTTAAAACGTTTGTCAAGTGCAAACATCTACTCACTACTGCAAAGAAAAAGCGAAATTTTCTATTAAATAGGCAACACAATGGTATATTTTTAGACAATGACTTCGGGAAATCGTTATTCTTTGCACCCCAACGAAATTGTTTAATTAAGATTAGTTTAAGAGTGAAAGTTGTGTTTTTTTACGGATTTCATCTCATTTTATGTTACTGATGTCTTGAATACTTTGCAGCACCCATGGTCACGTGAGGACTGAGGTGTTCAAAACCGCAATGTCATTCATTATCTGGTTTCATTCGTTGTGTAGTGTACGTGTTACCATTACAGCCTATTAATAAACCACTGCAGAACATAGGCCTCCCCTATAGATTTCCTTATGGGGAGGATATTTGCCATAGTTGCCACGCTTGGCTTCTTTAGAATTGCTGTGATTTGAAACTCGATGAAACGAAAAAACGACACTAAAAAGAAACAAACATATACATCTATAGAATTTAGCCTGCGAGAGAATGAGATAGATATTAAATTAGACGGTTTAGGTCATCTAGCTTCTTTTTACGTTCCGCCTTGAGAGTCGATCAATGTTTTATTTTATAGTGTTGTTATTGGGAAGACGCTGTTTCACTCTTTTGCCTCGTAAGACACCCACGGAGAGATATGGGGTAGTGGATTTTCTTACACCGCCACTTGTTTACGGTTTAGTGTACGGTGTAGTGTACGGTTTAGTGTAATTATAAGAAATCATTAGGATTGCCTTTATTTTGTTATTGGTAATGGTTATATGTTATTAGTACGGCAGTATGTAGTTACATAAAGGGATACGTGAAAATTCATATACCTGTTTAGAAAATTCACACACCCGTTCCACAAAACATCACAAAAATTTATGAGTGATACATGCATACATATATAAACCGATATAAAATAATTAGACTCTATGCAATAAATGGGATTTACTTAATAAATTTAATGTAATTGATTCTTAATAAAAATACACTTCAATTTTAAGATGCCGTTAAGTCTCGTGCTGTCTCTATCAATTTCGGTCACAGTGACTGTGACACTACGAGACTTGACGACATGTTAAAATTGAGTAGCATTTGAGTATTTGGCCATTAATGGGACATTTTAATATCAATTGAACAAAATTTAAAAATCAACAAAAGACAAGATTGCCGAAAGAAGAGCGAGGAGCATTAAAAAATTTGTTGTTTCAAAAACTATGCATTTTTTGTTTTACTAAGGATAACGACGCCGGGCGTTGTGCAGTTTTGTTTTAAAGAATGTGCTGGATCAGTACGTGATAACAGTCTCTGCAGATATCACGTATCAGATATAGCTCGTGTGACGTCGAATAAAACATTTGGACGTGCTTTTCTCGCTATCGATACATCGACGTAAATTAATAATTCAGTGTCAGTGTAATTATGCTTGCGTTCTGTCTGTTTTTGATAAGGTTCAATGTTTACGTTCTTTACAACACTCATTCGGCGGCATTCGAAGATAACTGCTGCTGCAGTTTCACATAAATAGGTTAAATTATAGGTTAAATTTTCACATAAATAGGTTAAATTTAACATATTTATGTGAAAATGCAGCAGCAGTCAATTCACTAATAAAGTAACAAGTAAAAGCTTAGTAGTAAAAGAAGTTAAATATTAGTTTATATAGATAGATCGATGGCTAAAAATATAAATGTTATGTAAATAAACGGAAATTTTACATTCTTACTTATTACGGGATTAAGAAGGAGAGTGAACAACGATTTCATTAGGTAGGTACCTCAAACACCTTTTAAATTACCATAAAAATATATGAATAGAGATGTGGAAATGTGTATTAATCTATTAATAGAGTAAAGCGAAGTAGTATTAAGCATGCTTATTGTAGATGTAATGGAAAAAAATGGACACCACCAACACCCGCGAACTGTTGTAATAACAAAATAAAATTTCCATAAACATGTACTCAACCAAAAATATAAAAAAATATATGCAACATACACGGGGGCAGGTAGTAGAGCGGTCGCTGTGTCGAGCGGAGCGGGCGCGGGCGCACTAACAGGCGCATGCGCGGGTGCGCTAACGAGCGGTAACGGATACGCGTCGTTCGCGTCGTCGCACTCTATCTTTACCGGCAGCTCGTTCCCACGCCGTCTTTTCCTTTCACTGTGTTCCCACTCCTCCACTGTTTCAGTACATCTGTGCACACGCGCCCATATATCCTTCACACTACATCCAAATTAATTTTGAATAGTTTCGCCTATAAAAAAACTTTATAACGTATAAATCTTAGAGGAATGAGATCATTTTTTTAAATTCGTCATTTTATATATTTCTTAAAATTTATAAACTTTCTAATAAGTGAGGCATTTTGCACGGTACTGATTATATATTACAATAGCATTAATAAGAGACCCAACCACTTTCCAAAAAAATTTTCGGGGCAATCATAAATAACAACTGTTATAAATAAATAATCCCGCATACCTCACGATTATTGTAAGCGAGCCCTAGACGGTGCACTTGGAGTATACATAAGCAAGCTATCTAATGTATACTCTAAGGTAAAGCAGCATGACATGCGTCACACGAATAATCATGCCGCAAGACGGGCGCTCATGCTATATCATTAAGGATGTTATCGCTTTTCAGGACGACCTGAATAAAGCATTAAGTAAGTTGTGGAATTATTTTTTATTGCATTTAAAAAAAATGCAAAACTTTGTTTTTGTCCATTTATGTTTTTCTTGTCGTGCCTCACAATCTTTATACATTGGTAATAACAATAACACGAATTCGTTTTTTTTTTTGAGAATGTTCGCTGTAATTAAGGCCGTTTCGGAACGAACTGATCGGTTGCATGACAAGCTAATACAAAGATGATCATGCATGTCAATCGTAGCTTCCAGAATGATAAAATGAATTATCAATCAACCGCCAGCACGTAGTTTGCATGTTTTTCACGTCCATCAATACAAATTAAACGATCTTGCATGCATGACAGCAAATAAAGCATGTCATGCTACATTACAGTCTAGGGTCCACTGAGGACATGACATTTTGAGCAGTGAAAACAGCTTCATGATATTATGAAAAAAATGCCCAGCATAATAAAAAATATCATTCTTGTGAGACTTGTATATAGTTAGAACCGCCTTAAATGACTTATGGTGATGGAGCATTACATACATACCTACTAAAAGGATGTTTTTCATACTCATATGAAAACATCAATTTTTGATAGAATATTATTGAAGAAAAAATGATATCAGAGGCACATTATTTTCCCATTTTGGTAAAAGTTCTATTCATGTAACTTATGGTGTTAAAATGAACTCTTCACATATCTTAAATTAATACTAAACTGAATTCTTGTCTTTTATTATTAACACTGAAGGTCTACTAGTATCGTTATTTTTATATAACATTATGCTGATTATTGCAATTTCTAGTATAAAATATGTCGAAACGTTGAAATCTCGTAATATAACGTAAACTAAAATTTAAAAAAAAAAACCCCGAAACCAAAAAAGAACTACTGATGATCTTCAAAAGGCTGAACAGATTTTCTTGAAACATAGTTAACAAAAAAAGTTAATCAAAATCGGTTCATCCGTTCAGGAGCTACAGGCAGACACACAAATACACAGATACCCACTAAAAACTTATAACACCCATCTTTCTTTTTTTCTTTTTTTTAAACGTAACCTCCCCACTTGGATTTTCTCCTGTATCGTGGGGGCAGTTTACAAACATAAACTGCACAAGGACAAACACCCGGAACCGGAACAATTATATACCTGTTGCAGTACCAGATCATACAATAGACAGCTAGTTAACTTGCTGTTAAACACTTAATGTCTCTTTTAAAGTCTTGAACACATTAACTACTAACACTAACTATAAATTATCTAACCAATGACTATATATGTACATGCATAGACACACACATACGCGCGCGCACACATCCTAACTCACAAACACACAAAACTTTAACCTCTAATACATTTTAAATAATATTTTAGAAATTAAGGTACTTTATTTTTACAAAATTAGGTCCCTCACATAATTATTCTATGTTTTATACTCTATGTGTGACCATCGTCGTTGAGTTTATGATAAGTAATAAATTGTAATAGAACATAAGCTTTAGCATAAGTTATATTGTAAACTTGTTTGTGGTTCTCTAAATAAATAAATAAAAAAATAATACCTAAATGGGGTATAATTTCTGTAAAAAAGCCACACAATCGTGTGACAATTTAAAAAATTTGCCCAATACGAAATGACTTTAAAGAGTGTGTGACGTAGGAGCTGACGTTTATCTTTGCCTGATAAAACTTTTTCACCGGATACAATATCGTGAAAACACCGCGATCGCAATGTACGCCGAAGTGCAATGCACACGAATATAAAACTACATATTGATTTTCATTTCATTACAATCCTAAGCACTTTGAAAATGAGGTTTATTTTGATTCACCAATTGAGGTGAATTTGGAAAAAGATAAATCTATAGTCGTACTGCTCCGTCCTACGCTTATTGAATATTTGCGAATTGGAGTAGTCACCTGGAATAAGTCATAAAGCAGATTGTGCCGAAAATACGATGCAGCACATGCACGATAACGGAGCACGCGGTGAACTTAGACACGCGCATTTGAGTGGTGAAAATGTAGGATTTAATCTACTGGACTTAAACCAGCGGCATATAAGGGGTATTCCACTAAAATTGATGGAAGATTATTTAATCGATAGAAGGCAGCGGGTTCGTTTAGATCATTATACATTAAGTGACGAGTTACCTGTCCTCAACCTGTGCCTCAAGGCAGCATTCTCGGCCCGACACTCTTCTTGGTATAATATATTAATGACCTATGCCAGCTTCAACTTTCTAAAGGAAAAATAATCACCTACGCTGATGATACTGCCCTTTTCTTTGTTGATGAATCTTGGGATAATGTTTTTAAGAACGCTCAGGTGGGATTTAATAAGGTCTGTAAATGGCTTAGCTACAATGTCTTAACAATGAATGTTAATAAAACAAAGTAGGCATTTGGTCATAGAGCTAACCTTCTTCCACCACTATCTTTGACAATCACATCCCACCTGTGATCTTAGACTTTCCGGATGTCACTGTCCATTAATTGAAAGAACCAATAAAATCAAATATCTTCGCATTTTGATTGATCAGACCCATATCAGACCTTAACATTTAAACCCCACTTTGGGATTTTAGTATTCGTATATTATTATATGAGCGTCGCTATGTTTTAAGGTTCTGAATATATATATATATATATGTTCAGAACCTTAAAACATATAGCAGAGCGCCGTGTTCTAATGTTACTTTACTTCGCTTTAATCAATCACTAATCATCCCTAATTAAATATTGTATAACATCATGGGAGGAGGAGCCAAAACATACCTCATTGAAGTAGAGAGAGCACAACGTGCAATTCCCAAAGCAGGTGCTGGTCTCCCTTTACGTTTTCCTACAGACGAGCCGTATAAAAAATCGGATGTACTAACGGTTAGACAAACTTTCATCCTGCATATCGTGCTTAAACAACACTCTCATCTACGTTATAACCCAGATCTTCTTAAGTATAAACGCCGCAAAGATATAATATGCAAAACCCAAACTTTCAACTCAGCTCTTTCACATAAGTTTTTCTGCTTCTTGGGACCATTTCTTTATAACAAACTAAATAAAATTTTAGACATATATTCCAAAAATAAATCTAGTTGTAAAATAACATTGAGAAAATTCCTAAAAACCCTTAACTACCAAGAAACTGAGAATCTTCTTTTAACCCAACACTAATACTTTTAATTTACTCAAACACGTAAATCACTCTTATCACAATCTCTAAAACCTCTAATAATGAGACTCCAGGATTGCTTCTGTACAATCATTAAAACACACACATATATATATATATACACACACACACACACACACACACACACGCACACGAATAACGCACACGCGCACACACACACACACAGACGAGTAACGCGTGTATTTGCGCGTGTGCACGCGCAAACACGCAAATAAACGTAAACCTACACATACACGCTTTCATATACTCACTTACGCCGGCCACATACATACGGAATTCCGAATCGGAATATCGAAACGGAATTCCGTGAACACATCACACACATACGTTTATTTCCGTTCGAAATAACAAGGGTCAGTTGAGAGAGGTTAGCAATTAGATTTTCTGATTGCGATTCCATTGTTGCTGTATCATTGTTACTGGGTGCATCCCCTTATCACCCTAAGCTTGCAATATAGTCAATATTATGTAAAAAGGTCTATCATTCCAGAGATATGTTTTAAATATGGATGTCTGTAAACTCTTTCGACGAATTATTAAATAAAATAAGATGAAAGGTTACGAAAAGCCATACACCCATAAGATTAAATGTAAAAACGTACATAAACACACCTACTCGCTTCGGTCGTGCGACGAACACTGAGCGCGTTCCGTACGGAATTTACGTATGTGTGTTGCGACTCGTACAAAATCTATGGTAGACTTGCGTTCGGAGCGGCTTTTTTCCGTTCGGGATTCTGAATGCACAGGCGGTCATACGGAATCTCGAATCGGAGAAAATTCCGTACGGAAAAATTCCGTATGTGTGTGGCGGGTCATAGATTTTATATGGACTTGCTGCGTTCGGAATCTCGAATCGGAATATCGAAACGGAATCCCGAAACGGAATTCCGTATGTATGTGGCCGGCCATGTCCATGGAATGGATTCAGCATTCGCCTTAGGCCGGCTAAGGCCTAAGGCGAATTCCTTCCTTCCATAGATTTTGATACATACCTACTAAAAGGATGTTTTTCATACTCATTTGAAAACATCAATTTTGATAGAATATTATTGAAGAAAAATGATATCAGAGGCACATTATTTTCCCATTTTGGTAAAAGTTCTATTCATGTAACTTATGGTGTTAAAATGAACTCTTCACATATTTTAAATTAATACTAAACTGAATTTTGTCTTTACTATTAACACTGAAGGTCTACTAGTATCGTTATTTTTATATAACATTATGCTGATTATTGCAATTTCTAGTATAAAATATGTCGAAACGTTGAAATCTCGTAATATAACTTAAACTAAAATTTAAAAAAACCCCCGAAACCAAAAAAGAACTACTGATGATCTTCAAAAGGCTGAACAGATTTTCTTGAAACATAGTTAACAAAAAAAGTTAATCAAAATCGGTTCATCCGTTCAGGAGCTACAGGCAGACACACAAATACACAGATACCCACTACAAACTTATAATACCCATCTTTCTTTTTTTCTTTTTTTTAAACGTAACCTCCACACTTGGATTTTCTCCTGTATCGTGGGGGCAGTTTACAAACATAAACTGCACAAGGACAAACATCCAGACCCGGAACAATTATATACCTGTTGCAGTACCAGATCATACAATAGACAGCTAGTTAACTTGCTGTTAAACACTTAATGTCTCTTTTAAAGTCTTGAACACATTAACTACTAACACTAACTATAAATTATCTAACCAATGACTATATATGTACATGCATAGACACACACATACTCGCGCGCACGCGCATGCGCGCGCACATATCCTAACTCACAAACACACAAAACTTTAACCTCTAATACATTTTAAATAATATTTTAGAAATTAAGGTACTTTATTTTTACAAAATTAGGTCCCTCACATAATTATTCTATGTTTTATACTCTATGTGTGACCATCGTCGTTGAGTTTATGATAAGTAATAAATTGTAATAGAACATAAGCTTTAGCATAAGATATATTGTAAACTTGTTTGTGGTTCTCTAAATAAATTAAAAAATAATAATACCTAAATGGGGTATAATTTCTGTAAAAAAGCCACACAATCTTGTGACAATTTAAAAATTTTGCCCAATACGAAATGACTTCAAAGAGTGTGTGACGTAGGAGCTGACGTTTATCTTTGCCTGATAAAACTTTTTTACCGGATACAATATCGTGAAAACACCGCGATCGGAATGTACGCCGAAGTGCAATGCACACGAATATAAAACTACATATTGATTTTCATTTCATTACAATCCTAAGCACTTTGAAAATAAGGTTTATTTTGATTCACCAATTGAGGTGAATTTGGAAAAAGATAAATCTATAGTCGTACTGCTCCGTCCTACGCTTATTGAATATTTGCGAATTGGAGTAGTTACCTGGAATGAGTCATAAAGCAGATTGTGCCGAAAATACGATGCAGCACATGCACGATAACGGAGCACGCGGTGAACTTAGACACGCGCATTTGAGTGGTGAAAATGTAGGATTTAATCTACTGGACTTAAACCAGCGGCATATAAGGGGTATTCCACTAAAATTGATGGAAGATTATTTAATCGATAGAAGGCAGCGGGTTCGTTTAGATCATTATACATTAAGTGACGAGTTACCTGTCCTCAACCTGTGCCTCAAGGCAGCATTCTCGGCCCGACACTCTTCTTGGTATAATATATTAATGACCTATGCCAGCTTCAACTTTCTAAAGGAAAAATAATCACCTACGCTGATGGTACTGCCCTTTTCTTTGTTGATGAATCTTGGGATAATGTTTTTAAGAACGCTCAGGTGGGATTTAATAAGGTCTGTAAATGGCTTAGCTACAATGTCTTAACAATGAATGTTAATAAAACAAAGTAGGCATTTGGTCATAGAGCTAAAATTCTTCCACCACTATCTTTGACAATCACATCCCACACCTGTGATCTTAGACTTTCCGGATGTCACTGTCCATTAATTGAAAGAACCAATAAAATCAAATATCTTCGCATTTTGATTGATCAGACCCATATCAGACCTTAACATTTAAACCCCACTTTGGGATTTTAGTATTCGTATATTATTATATAAGCGTCGCTATGTTTTAAAGTTCTGAATATATATATATATATATATATTCAGAACCTTAAAACATATAGCAGAGCGCCGTGTTCTAATGTTACTTTACTTCGCTTTAATCAATCACTAATCATCCCTAATTAAATATTGTATAACATCATGGGGAGGAGGAGCCAAAACATACCTCATTGAAGTAGAGAGAGCACAACGTGCAATTCCCAAAGCAGGTGCTTGCTGGTCTCCCTTTACATTTTCCTACAGACGAGCCGTATAAAAAATCGGATGTACTAACGGTTAGACAAACTTTCATCCTGCATATCGTGCTTAAACAACACTCTCATCTACGTTATAACCCAGATCTTCTTAAGTATAAACGCCGCAAAGATATAATATGCAAAACCCAAACTTTCAACTCAGCTCTTTCACATAAGTTTTTCTGCTTCTTGGGACCATTTCTTTATAATAAACTAAATAAAATTTTAGACATATATCCCAAAATAAATCTAGTTGTAAAATAACATTGAGAAAATTCCTAAAACCCTGAACTACCAAGAAAGTGAGAATCTTCTTTAACCCAACACTAATACTTTTAATTTACTCAAACACGTAAATCATTCTTATCACAATCTCTAAAACCTCTAATAATGAGACTCCAGTATTGCTTCTGTACAATCATTAAAACACATATATATATATATATATACACACGCGTGCACACACACACACACGCACACGAATAACGCAATAACGCACACACACACACACACACACAGACGAGTAACGCGTATTTGCGCGTGTACACGCAAACACGCAAATAAACGTAAACCCACACATACACGCTTTCATATACTCACTTAGGCCGGCCACATACATACGGAATTCCGAATCGGAATATCGAAACGGAATCCCGAAACGGAATTCCGTGAACACATTACACACATACGTTTATTTCCGTTCGAAATAACAAGGGTCAGTTGAGAGGTTAGCCATTGAGTCTAGACATTCTGCCAGCGAATAATGACGACGATTTTCTGATTGCGATTCATTGTTGCTGTATCATTGTTAATGGGTGCATCCCTTATCACCCTAAGCTTGCAATATAGTCAATATTATGTAAAAGATCTATCTATCCAGAGATGTTTTAAATATGGATGTCTGTAAACTCTTTCGACGAATTATTAAATAAAATAAGATGAAAGGTTACGAAAGCCATACACCCATAAGATTAAATGTAAAACGTACATAAACACACCTACTGCTTCGGTCGTGCGACGAACACTGAGCGCGTTCCGTACGGAATTTACGTATGTGTTGCGACTCGTACAAAATCTATGGTAGACTTGCGTTCGAGCGGCTTTTTTCCGTTCGGGATTCTGAATGCACAGGCGGTCATACGGAATCTCGAATCGGAGAAAATTCCGTACGGAAAAATTCCGTATGTGTGTGGCGGGTCATAGATTTTATATGGACTTGCTGCGTTCGGAATCTCGAATCGGAATATCGAAACGGAATCCCGAAACGGAATTCCGTATGTATGTGGCCGGCCATGTCCATGGAATGGATTCAGCAATTCGCCTTAGGCCGGCTAAGGCCGGCCGGCCTAAGGTGAATTCCTTCCCTTCCATAGATTTTGTACGAGTCGCAACACACATACGTAAATTCCGTACGGAACGCGCTCAGTGTTCGTCGCATGACCGAAGCGGGTAGATGTGTTTATGTATGTTTTTACATTTAATCTTATAGGTGTATAGCTTTTCAGCCATCCATATTTAAAAGATATCTCTGGATAGATAGATCTTTTTACATAATATTGACTATATTGCAAGCTTGAGGTGATAAGGGGATGCACCCAGTAACAATGATACAGCAACAATGGAATCGCAATCAGAAAATCGTCGTCATTATTCGCTGGCAGAATGTCTAGACTCAATGGCTAACCTCTCTCAACTGACCCTTGTTATTCCGAACGGAAATAAACGTATGTGTGTGATGTGTTCACGGAATTCCGTTTCGGGATTCCGTTTCGATATTCCGATTCGGAATTCCGTATGTATGTGGCCGGCCTTATAATGTAACTTTCTATAACTCTTTTATGATATATTTCCTCTCTGTATTATTCTTTGTATTATATGTAACCTATCCGCGAGGGGGGGCTGGTGACCTGTAACTCAGGCTTTTAATATAAAACCTATAATAGGCACCAGTCTCTCACAACGCTAGGTCCTTACTATGTTTTATACGTGGTAGAGCCATCATGCTGCAGCTATATTAGTAGTATAGTTGTAGTACGAATGGGTCAGCTCGACCGGGAAGGACCACGCCTCACAGAATACCAGCGTAAAATAGCAGCTTAAGACTGCTGTGTTTCGTATGGTGAGTGTAGAGAACCGGAGACCCTTTTACTGGAAAAGAGGCATTCCATCTTAGTCCTCACGGTGACACCGCATCTGCATTTTGATTCTTTATTGAGGATAGATGTAGATGTCTATGGGTCACAGCAACCACTTACCATCAGGTGGACTGTGTGCTCGTTTGTCACCTATCCTATAAAAAAATAAAATGTACATCGTTATTGTTAACCAGCCATTAAGTTGTGAAGAGATAAATAGATTGAATTGAATTGAATTCGTTTTTTAAGAGAAATATTTTTCAACGTGACATTACATATTCTTTAGAGACATCGTCTTATAAAAACCACTAAAAATTTTAAGAAGATTAACTATGATTTGCTTTACACTTTTTCATATAATAAGGTTTTGCACATTATGGCTTTTGCACCATGTAAAAAATAATCAAAAAATTCATATTTATGATAGGTTTTGTAAAAAGTAAACTAGAAATGTTGATTTCTATTCATAAAAATGCATTATAATTTTTTTAATTCAATTTTAAGATTTTTTTTTTAAATCTGAGCCTCAAATCTCCAAAACGCTATACGCCGGAGTTTTAGCGGGAACTTGACCGGCGGCGGATTGCTGCTCCTGTATTATTGTTTAAATAATGGTTTGAAGTGGATTTTGATATATAAAAGTGGTGCTATTTTGTGTATTAAATGTCTGCGCATGTGAACTATTAGTGGAAACGGTGAAACAAGTGCTCCGATGGTGATGTAAATCTCAAGATAAGGTGTCTGTCTGCTTAGGCGCCTTGAGATACTATCGCCAACTGTCTGCTGGCTCAAGTTGCCGTTAAAATCTCCCAAAAACTACGCTATGTAACGCATCAACATTTTTTTTTATAGAAGAGGGGGCAAACAAGCATGCGGCTCACCTGATGGTAAGTGATTACCGCCGCCCATGAACAACCGCAACACCAGGGGAATTGCAGGTGCGTTGCCGGCTTTTTAGAAAGAAGTAAGCTCTTTTCTTGAAGGGAACTAAGTCGTATCGGTCCGGAAAAATCTCCGGTGGTAAACAATTCCACAGAGAAGTTGTACGAGGAAGAAAACTCCTAGTAAAACGCACAGTGGTGGACCGCCAAGCATCCAGATGATAAGGATGGTATCGTGAATTTTGACGCGATGTGCGTTCGTGAAATTTGGCGGCTGGAATTAATCCGAACAATTCCTCAGAGCACTCCCCGTGGTAGATTCGATAGAAAATGCAAAGGGATGCAATATCCCTACGCAGCGCCAGTGAATCGCGCCGATCAGAAAGACTAGGTCGTCGACGATTCGAACCGCTCTGCGCTGAATGCGGTCAAGTGGAAGGAGCTGGCACTGGGGTGCCCCGGCTCAGAGATGAGAACAGTATTCCATGTGAGGCCGAATTTGCACTTTGTAAAGTTTTCAGCGACCCCTGCCACGCTATCCGTGAATTTCTGCAACATCAGGGGACTTCACTCGAATCTAAACGCCGTCCACTACCATCTGGAGACGACAAAGCCGGTCTTGCTCTTTCTGACCGAGACGCAGGTGTCCTCTCCGGCTGATACTTCGTATCTCTCCTACCCGGGGTACAAATTGGAACACTCCTTTGTGCCTCGGGCTGGAGTTTGCGTATACTTCAGACAAGAAATTTGTTTTCGACGCCTCGGCAGACTTGTATGTACGGACGTGTCCATCCTATGGCTGCGCGTAGACAGCGACGACCATCCCCGCGTGTACGGGCGCCTCTATAGGTCCCATAGCGGTAATGCCGAAACAGACCGACTCATCGACCACGTCCAAATGGCTACGATTCCTTGCTACAGCAGATCCCATCCGCAGAGATCGTGATCTTATGATTTTAACGCCCACCACGCCGAATGGCTCGGTTCACGTTTAACCGATCATGCGGGGAGATATTAAGTCGATTATTTATTTTATTTATTTAAACAAATTGCGCCCCCGGCTCCACGACTTTTTTATGAAGTCCGACGCATCTAAGACACACATTTGGGCCCTGATCCTGATTGATTTCCGCGTCAAAGTATTTATTTTCACCGATTTTCAAAGATTTAGTCGATTATTTATTTTACTTGTTTAAAAAAAATGATGTCACCGGCTCAACAATTTTTTTAAAAACTATCGCGAACAATAGAAACACATTTGGGCCCTGATCCTGCTTGATTTCCGCGTCAAAGTATTTATTTTCACCGATTTTCAGAGATTGAGTCGATTATTTATTTTATTTGTTTAAAAAAAATGGTTTCCCCGGCTCAACAATTTTTTTATAAACTATCGCGAACAATAGAAACACATTTGCGCCCTGCTCCAGCTCGATTTCCATATCAAAGTAAAAAAGTAGTTATTTCCGCAAATATTCAGAGATCTCGTCAATTTTTATGCCGGTACTTTCCTTTCCTCTCTCATACGATTGTTTAAAGGTTTTTGCCTTTTTTTTTTGAAATTACAAATTAATTTTAGAATTTTCAAGTTACAGTTAGTAACCTGTATTATATTATATTCTAGTCATTGGTAAAACTTCAATATAGCTTGTCTGACCTTAACTGACCTAATCTCATAAGAGCTGAAACTTGGAGCTAGCTTCAGCCTCATATCGTTGTTACTAATTCTGTCGCTGATGTGGTACTTCAGGGTATGGAACTTTTTATTCCTTCTTCTGTGGTGCCCATCGGAGGCAGATCCCAGCCATGATTTTGTCTCTCCTGTAAAATAGCATCACGCTATAAGCAGGAGTGCTACCGCAGCCGAGCTGAAGCATCAACGTCCCGGGATGTAAACACCAGCGCCTTTAAAAAGAAGTATAATTCCGCCTCCAGGTCCTTCAAAAGAGTCAATGCCAAGGCAAAGTCAGAGCACATCGGCAGGATTGGCGAGAAACTAGTTCGCCTTCCTACGGGAACCCGTGCATTCTGGTCAGCCATCTCTTCCATCTCTGCACAGGGAGGACGACTCACTGACCCATGCCGCAAAGGAGAAAGCCGATCTGATAGGCTCTCTCTTTGCGTCCAACTCGACTCTTGATGACGTGGGGAACACACCGCCGACCATCCCGCGGTGTGAGTGCTCCATGCCGGATGTGCGGTTTATACACCGCTCGGTTCGCAAAGCACTCCTTACCCTGGACGTCAGCAAGTCGAGTGGGCCTGACGGAGTCCCTCCCATTGTGCTGAAGACGTGTGCTCCGGAGTTGGCACCGGTTTTAACGCGTCTTTTCCGGTACTTCTACTCCCAAGGCGTAGCCGCGAATTCATAGAAGACAGCCTTCGCCCACCCGATCCCTAAAAAAGACGACCGCTCAGACCCGTGTAACAAGAGGCCTATCGCCATCACCTCCTTGTTCTCCAAAATAATGGAATCCATTATAAACTGCCAGCTCATGCGGTACTTTGAGGATCACCAGCTGATACTAACCGCCAATACGGTTTTCGTCGGCGGTCGATCAGCTGATGATCTTCTGGTCTACCTGACGCATAGATGGGCGGAGGCAGGAGCAGAATCCAAGGAGGAGGCATTGGCCGTTAATTTGGACATAGCGAAGGCCTTCGATCGGGTTTGGCACAAAGCGCTTCTTTTGAAGCTCCCTTCCTATAGGCTTCCTGAGATATTGTGCAATTGAATTACCAGCTTTCTTGCAGATCGGAGCATCAAGGTTGTAGAAGACGGTGCATGCTCCGATTACAAGCCTATTAATGCTGGTGTTCCACAAGGCTGCGCGCTACACCAAGGCTGTTTCTTCTGCATATCAATGATATGTTGCAAACCGGTAACATTCATTAATATGCGGATGACAGCACTGGTGATGCTCTATACACCGGCCGTGCCAATATTTCTCAGGAAAACGTCGCCGAGTACCGGATCAAACTTGTGTCTGAAATCGAGCCTTTGCTAAACAAAGTCTCGGATTGGGGGCGACTAAATCTAGTTCAGTTTAATCTCCAGAAGACACAAGTTTGCGCGTTTACCGCTAAAAAGAACCCCTTTGTCGTATCTCCTCAGTTTCAAGGCACTCCCCTTGTTGCCTCAGCCAGTATCGGAATCCTCGGCGTCGACATATCGAATGATGTGCAGTTTCGTGGTCACTTGGAAGAGAAGGCCAAATTGGCATCTAAAAAGCTTGGCGTGCTCAGCAGAGCGGGACAGTATTTCATGCCGGCACACCGCTTGTAACTTTACAAGTCGCAGATTCGGCCTTACATGGAATACTGTTCCCATCTCTGGGCTGGGGCTCCCCAGTACCCCAGTGTCGACGACCGAGTCCTCTCCGATCGGCTCGATTCACTGGCACTGCGAAAAGATGTTGCATCCCTTTGCATTTTCTTTCGCACCTACCACGGGGAGAGCTCTGAGAAATTGTTCTAATTAATTCCAGCCGCCAAATCGCACGCAATCGCACATCGCGGCAGAACTCCCGACAGCATCTGGATGCTTGACGGTCCACCACTGTACGTTTCACTGGGAGTTTTCTTCCTCGCTCGAACTCTCTGTGGAATAGTTTACCACCGGCGATTTTTCCGGACCGATACGACTTAGGGACCTTCAAGAAAACAACTAACTCCTTTCTACCGGCAACGCACCTGCGATTCCCCTGGTGTTGCAGTTGTTCCTAGGTGGCGGTAGACACTTACCATCAGGTGAGCCGTATGCTCGTTTGCTCCTATAAAAATAAAAACAGGTCAAAGTGTCTTTTTATAATACATAGTTATGTTTATCTATGATGACAATCATTAGTTATATCTAAGATAACTTAATCTTTTACAAAATTTTACTTGCAATACCTATAACCTCATGATGTTTTGTTTTGTACAAACGATAGTTAAATATAAGGCATACTTACATCAGAGTGATCTTCGCAGAAGTATAGTCTAGTTTTTGCAGACAATCTCTTCGGGTCTCTTCTTGCCAGTTTAACCAAGTATTTCTCATATTTAAATCAGTTGGCAATTGAATCCATAACTACTCCGGCGTTCTTATGCTCGTATTTTTGCATTCAGGCAAAACATACCAATAATAGAGATGTTAACTCATGATGATTAAACATCCAACAAAATCTAATTACTTTGCAAAACCGTTTTATTTACTAAAGCAGTGACATCACGAGCTGAACAGCATGGCGGCCAGCGTTTTCGCGCAAAAATTTAAATCGATATATTAAAAGTAATTTTATGGCACTATTCAGTTTAAAAAAAAATTATATAAAAATTATAGTGATTTATTATCACTCTAGGATTCATTTAAAATAAAACACTATTTGAAAATGGGTGTAATACCCTATTGCCAGAGACAGCTGCATTAAATAGGAATCTTTGTATATCTAAGTAATTCTTCTGTCCGTGTGTATGTGACTGAACTCTAATCTAATATATATATATATATATATATATATATATATATATATATATATATATATATATATATATATATAAACATTTAAGGTATGAATTTTTTCTCAATAATCTGTGAGCAATTATTTTTCACCGAACGTCTCTGTTTCCTTTGTTTTTATTTCCGTCAGTTTTTAATAACCAGTTTAAAGCTAAATACATTTTGGTATCTCAGTCTTTTTGAATGAAAAATGAAACCGATATTTATCTAACCTTACAATTTGTTCAAAAATGATCACGTAAGTAATCAAAGTAAAATCAATACTTTTACAGATAAGGTTTTGTACTTTCTGTCACGCGTTATAATGCATTAAATTTCAAATCATTAGAAAAATAAAACTAAAATTGATGTTAATCGATGCTAATACAAACACATAGTGCTGATAGCGATATTATTACTGAATTATACGCCAAAGTTTGTTTAGAAAATCATGTCATAGTCATTAAAGTAAGTAATTTAGCAGTATGATGACTTGATATACTCCCACGCACTTGATTTAACAGTGCTTTAAGATGAGCACAACCCAGAGAAAACGATTAGTAAATCAAAACCGGAGCAATAGTTCCATTCCCTAAAATCTACGTCTATGAGACGTCATAGGTTATATTTAAGCACCAACTACTTACTAGACGAAGAACTCACTCAAAAACATTTACCTCTGTCACCACACTTGGCAAATCAAAATCGCGATTGTGATTTTGAAGTATGGTGTTTCTGAGTTTGTTCTTGTTTGTTGGTTGCTACCTTCAAACTATTATGAGGGTAATGTATTCGATTATGCCACCGATACGCTACGGAAATGTTTCATTAAAATACAAAACTTAGGCCGCGGATTCATCCACCATTTTAATAAAACCAAAAGGTCGTTACTAGACTGACTATTACGCGATACTTGTTTTAACGTGTTCAACCGTTACCGGTGCAGCCTATTAAAGTTTACTGCTGCTTTTCCATAGTTGCCACGCTTGGCAAACGGGTTGGCAACCGCAGCTTTTTATTTTAAGTCGTTATTAGGAAGACGCTGCTGCCGATCTCCTGATTTTTTCCTTCTATCGCCTCTTACGACATCCACGTGATGATATGGGGTTGTGGATATTCTTACACCGCCACTACACGGTAACGTGTTCAACATTGCTACGCATTTTAAAACGGCCTTATTTATGCCCATAAAAATACAACGAGGTAAATATATGTATGTAAATGCTTTATTTTCAAGACTCGTTTCTGTTTATATTAAAGATGATAATTGAATGTTTGTCCGTCGGAGGTTGTTTTTAATTTTAAGGAAGAGATAAAAGGGTCCTTCCCATGTAGTGGCAGGCAAGAATACCCATTATCCCATATCTTCCCGTGGGTGTCGTAAGAGGCGACAGAGGGAGATGGGCAGCAGCGTCTTCCTAATAACGACTTAAAATTGAAAACTGCGATTACCAAACCGTTTGCCAAGCGTGGCAACTATGGCAAATATCCTCACTGTGAGGCAATCTATGGGTGAGGTTTATATTCAGCAGTAAACTTTGATAGGCTCCAACGGTAACCGTTGAACACGTTTAAACATGTATTGCATAATAGTCAGTCTAGTAACGACCTTTTGGTTGACGACGTTAACGACGCATCCTGAGGACTGACGAGAAGATCCTGGAGCTGGAGGAAGAGATAGACAAGTTACGCTAGCATATTGTAGGATTATCCGAAATCCGAAGAGAGGGGGAGGACACGGTAATCCTCGAATCCGGCAACTTGTTCTATCACCGAGAGGGCTATCATCTGTCCCAAGGAGGTGTCGGATTTATCGTCCACAAGTCTGTCATTAACACCGTTGTAAAGATTGCGAGTGTGTCGATGAGGGTTGCGTACCTTATACTCAGAATCACCAAACGGTATTCGCTGAAGGTCATACAGGTTTACGCACCAATCTCGGCACATCCCGATGAGGAGGTGGAGGAAATGTATGAGGATATATCTAGAGCCTTGCATTCCTCCAAAACTCACTATACGGTGTTAATGGGAGACTTCAACGCAAAACTAGGCACAAGAGAGAACGGTGAAGGTAGGGAAATTCGGAATAGAGCAACGGAATCCAAAGGGTCAGCAGCTGGCCGACTTCATGGAGAAAGAGGGACTCTTTATGATGAACTCTTTCTTCCAGAAGCAGTCCCACAGGAAGTGGATCTGGTCGAACCCCGACGGTTCGACAGAAATTAGATTGACTTCTTTATGACGACTAGACGGCAACTGTTCAGTGATGTCTCAGTGATCGTTAGGGTGAAAACCAGCAGCGATCACCGAATGGTGAGAGGCACACTGAGCCTAAACGTTAAGTTGGGGAGGTCACATCTAATGAAGTCAACGCTCCGTCCCCCTCGCGCTCTAATCCAAAGTCCCGAAAACTTTAAGCTGGAGTTACAAAATCGTTTTCAGTGCCTAGAAGATTGCAATGCAGTGAACGATATGAATGACAAGCTCGTGGAAACTGTCCTTGCGGTCGGAGCTAAGTTTTGCAAGACCCGCCGCAGAAGAACCCAAAAACTCTCTGATCACTCTCTCAATCTCATGGCCGTTAGACGGGAAATGAAGCTGCAGTCTTCAGCAGATTTGACAGCATACAGGCAACTGAACAGGCATATGTCCAAATGCATGCGGCGAGATTTACGCAACTTCAATACAGCTCGTATTGAAGAAGCGATCGAGCGGAACCAGGGTTCCAAAGTATTTGCCAGAGATCTGTCTGCCAGAAAGAGCCAACCATCGAAGCTCAAAACCGATTGTGGTAGCATCGTTTCCGGGACACCTGAGATTTTGAGTGAGATTGAGAAGTTCTATGGGCAGCTGTACACATCATCGTTGGAGCCACACGCAAGTGTGAGTAACGATCCAAGAGCAAGTCTTATCCGACACTATTCCGATGATATTTCGGACGTCAGTCTGAGCGAGATTAGAATGGCTCTCCAGCACCTTAAAAACGGCAAGTCCCCGGGCGAGGATGGAATTACAGCAGAGCTTCTGAAAGCGGGTGTAAAATCGGTACTTGAAGTCCTTTACAGGCTCTTTAATTCCGTCCTCCATGGTGGCACTACACCGGGGGCGTGGAACAGAAGTGCGGTGGTCTTGTTCTTCAAGAAAGGCGACAACGCTCTTTTGAAGAACTACAGACCGATTTCCCTTCTGAGCCGCGTCTACGTGCTGTTTTCGAGAGAGTCATTACGAATCGCCTCGCACGCAGACTTGACGACTTCCAGCCTCCCGAACAAACCGGTTTCCGAAAAGGCACCATAGACCACATACATACCCTTCGGCAAATTGTAAAGAAGACCGAGGAGCACAATCTGCCACTATGTCTTGCATATGTGGACTATGAGAAAGCCTTTGATTCCGTCGAAATTTGGGAGGTGCTGCAGTCCCTTCAGCGGTGCCAAGTTGACTGTCGGTATATCGAAGTGCTGAAGTGTTTGTACAGTAGGGCTACGATGGCTATCCGAGTACAGAACCAGAGTACGAAACCTATCCAACTGCAGAAAGCTGTAAGACAGGGTGACGTTATATCCCCGAAACTCTTCACCGCTGCATTGAAAGACGTTTTCAAGCTACTGAACTGGAAAGGATACGGTATTAACATCAAAGGCGAGTACATCACTCACCTTCAATTTGCCTACACCTACTCACCTACTAAGTCTAAATAATCGTCTAACTGTAACGAAAGGAATCCAGATAAATCATGCCACTACCTGAAAATTGTCGAATAAGCACGTTATGAATATGAATTATAGAACTTTAAATACGCTTTCTGGAGGCGAGCAGCAGCGTTTGAGGTGCTAAGTTGACAAAATATTATTGTGATATTTTACGTCAAAGGTTTTGTTAACTATACAGATTAGATGCAAAATTGCTGCCCAGCGTCGGCGTAAGAATGTCCACTACCACATATCGTCCCGTGGGTATAGTAAGAGGCAACAGAAGGAAATAAACCAGGAGATGGACTGCAACATCTTCTAATAACAACTAAATAATAAAAATCTGCGGTTGCCAACCCGCTTGCCAAGCAAGCCAACTATATTAAATATGTAAACCATGAATAATATTACAAAACGACGACCCCCAGTTCTCGGCGACATTGCTATTATTATTACGGTAGCGAAAACCGCTAGGCAGGGGGTGCCAAAAATCTTTGGCGGAGGTTCGACTGCCACCGTCGATGACTCGACTTGGCAACATTTAACCACGCACTCTGAGGACTGACAACAAGATCCTGGAGTTCGAAGTTGAGATAGACACTTGTCTACTGTCTGTTTTACGCTGGGATATCATAGAATTAACTGAGGTTCGAATAGAGGGCGAGGACACGGTAATCCTTGATTCCGGCAACATGTTCTATCCAGATTCTATCCCAAGGAGGTTCTGTTCACATATAAATGGGATGGTGGAAACTGCGATGGTAGAAATCATCGAATGGTAAGAGGCACACTGAACTTTAACGAGGTCACATCTAAGATTACGCTAAAGTTGACGATTGTCAACTGACAAGCTCGTGGAAACTCCATGCTTGTGGTCGGAGCTAGGTTTTGCAAAATCCATTGCAGAAGAACCCAAAAAATCTCCGTTCACACTCTTAATTTCATATTAAGACTGTTAGACGGGTAATGAAAGTGCAGTTTTCAACAGATATGACAGCGTACAGGCAAGTGAATAGACAGATCTCCAATTAATGTGGCGAAACTTATGCAGCTTCAATACAGATTCTATTGAAGAGGCGCTGGAGCGGAACCAAGGCTCCCAAAGTCTTTGCCAGACATTTGTCTGCTGGAATGAGCCATATATCTAAGTTAAAGACCAACTTTGGAAGCGACATTTCCAGGTGACTGAGTTTTTGAGTGAGATTGGGAGGTTCTATAGACAGCTATACACATCTTCGTTGGAGCCACATGCAAATGTGATTAAACACCCAAAAGCAAGTCTCATCTGACACTATTCCGGTGATATCCCAGACGTTACTATGAGTGAGATTAGAATGGCCTCCCAAGCAGCGTAAAAATTGGGAAACACCAGATGATAATGGAATTACAGCGGGAGCTTCTGAAAGCGGCTAGAAAACCAGTATTTGACCTTCAGAAAATGGTTTGAAATTGTGCTACAATCAATCAATAAATCAATAAAATCAATTAACCAAAGACGAAAATATTAAGTATCATGTAGATATTTAGTTGTAGTTGCTTCCTTGAGTCACATGTCTGACATTTTAGCACCTGTTTTTTTTTTAGCCGTCTTAACACTAGTTAGTAAATATATATGACTTATACAAACTAACAAATTAATACTAATGAAACATTTCTATAAACCAAATGGGTGAATCTAGGCAACGCCTCTTGTAAGCGATGAATATTTCACACATTGGGTGTACACGCGTGAGTGTTAGTTCTTGGTTAATACTGTGATGGTTCACACATTAACGGTGATAGCGGTTAAAGCACGATGGGCGCAAGTTAAAACAATAACAAAGCTGTGACAAAGACCAAATACTAGTCTCTCTCACCTGTTGACGGGGTCCGGACCCAGCCCGCTGTCGTTACTGTTCTCACACGGCTCCGGTGGTCGCAATGAGTGTGCATGTGCGTAGTGTGCTAGTTTCCCGAATTTGCCGAGGTGCGCAAACTTGCCCGGGTTGTTTGCGTTCTTCCCCGGGTGCGCCATCTTGCCAGCGTGCAGCATCTTTCCGGGAAGCGTAGATTTTCCTGGGTGCACGCGCTTATTTATCACTTTTCTGTGCACTCGCGCGCTCATCGTCGCTGTCGTGGACATAGTCATTTTCATGCCTGTCGACAAGCAAACATGACTGTGAGACTGTAACATGTTCAATATAGATTGCGTTAGTACCTAGGTTTTGATGAAAGTTGCCGAGCGTTCGCCCGACTGCGAACCCAGTTTCATTATTATTAACAGAAAAAAATACACATGTTAACAATTGATATCAATAATATAATTAGCAGATGATTTATATTAATAACATGGTAAAGTCTCCTTAAGGCCTTTGTAGAAGCTGCTAAAGAAATAAAAGTATATGATATAACTATAGTGCTCAGGAAATAATTAAAATTATTCAGATATAAATTTAGTTATAACTATAAGAAGGCTGTGGCTCAGAGCCGCAGTAGGCCTCTGTCACTCATGCTACCTGCGTGATATAAATCACGCGGAACCTCAGGTTATGTACGCGGTCAGGGCTAGCGCGTTTTAGACAAGTGGCGGACTTGTGAAGTTTTTTTAACACTGTTTACGTAAATAGATTTTTTGTATACACTTGTATAAATATTTTTGTTTATTGTTTAGTATATTTAGTTATTGGATAAAATTGTTATAATAGTTTTAGTGCAATTTATAGATATAGTTATTATTGAAAATAATTCATATTTTAAAAACATAATAATGAAAAACCAACAAATAATTTATTAAAATTATTAACGAATATTAATTTTATCACTCCGTGTCAATGTTTTCCCTCCCAGTATTTACTTAAAATTATACGTCAGATTTACAGCTCTTTCCACTCTTAAATTCAATAACTCAAAAGGTAATCAAAAGGTAGGCACTATACACGTACAGTATATTTGTTGAAAGCCCTGAAAAACCAAAAAATATCGTCCGTGACGTAGGAACTTATGGTAATGATGATGATGATGAAATAAACTTCACATTCACCACCTTGCATTTATTGTTTTTCAATACCTATATCATTAGGTAATGCTTAATTTAATTTTTAATTATGTTTAAAAAATATTATTGCGTTGATAATTTGAGAATATGATGTCCAAAAATCAAAATGGGATGTAGGTATGTTTATTATGGAGAAAGCAAATATTAATTGTAATGATCAGAAAACTGTTTCATCATTCATAATTAAAACAAAACTAAAGTGCGTTTCCGGATCCGGATCAGATATTTTTCGACGGCATCTCGAATTATCCAAACATAAGATTAACGGCGTTAAGGAAATCTTAAACTCTAAAATCTTTGCCCCTGTCAACACATTGACCAGAGTTAATACAGAGTTTAATGGCACTAACAACAGCTGAGGACAGCCGTAAGAAAATTCTTCTTTTGTGAACAAAAAATGAATTTTGATTAAAAAAAAATAGGAAGTGTAACGTAAACCTAGAACAAACTTGATAATAATTGAAACGAAAAAAAAACATGTATGCAGTTCATACGCGGTAGAGAATTAGAGAAAAATTTAAAAGGAAACACTCTATACTGTATTCTATGTCATTCTTTCGCAGGCTAAATCATATAGATGCATATGTTTACCTCTTTTCAATGTCGCTTTTTCGTTTCTTCGAGTTTCAAATCATAACGATTCTAAAGAAGTTATAACTTCAAAAACTATCATTAAAAAGGCACGGTATCATCATCATCATTACAGCCCTTCACAAGTCCACTGCTGAACATAGGCCTCCCCACGGAATGCCACAAAGCACGGTCCCGAGCCACCTGCATCCATTGACTTCCTGCATGTCTTACCAGGTCGTCACTCCATCTAGAGGGGACGCCCTACACTTCGCCTGCCGGTACGAGGCTGCCACTCGAGAACCTTTCTTCCCTTTCTTCCCGAAAGGAAAGAAAGGGAAGAAAGGCACGGTAACAACGAGCTAATAGCGATTTTAGTTGAGTCTGTGATAAACAAATTGCTCGCTAAATATTAGGTGGGCAATGTGTTCGTTTTACTTATATAAAATGTGGCCTCTATTTCTGATTCACAGTAGAATTCAGACAGATTATTAAAAATAAAAAGTTTTCCTTAAAATATTTTAAGTTTATTGAAAATATATTTATATTAAAATTTTGTTAAGTTTGTAATAGGTATAATATGCTCAGAGTTAGTAATACTACTTGTAACTCAATTTGCTTAAAGTAATACTTAAGAATATTTTCATGAAAAATACTGTCGACATCTAAAGCTTGTATAATGTCACAAGATAGCACGAGACACAAGGACGGCCTTCGTTCGTAAAGCCGTATATATTCGAAGAAATATATATGCACACCGCGACCAAATTAAATCATGTCCGTCGGTTTATCTGAGGCTAATCTGTCCGCGCTATCTCCGAAGCATATAAATTCATTCACGGTTCATAGGAAGCGATAAACCTCGACCGTAAAATTCGGCCTCGCTGACATAATCTAAACGCTAATGTGAGTTTACGTAAGGATGATTCATATTTAACACCCGTCACTGAAAACGCAAATGCAATAAAAGTAAATTTTGAAGTTGTATTGCCAACTTTAAACGTTAATTTTCCAATATACAATATCACATACTTTCACATGTATACATGGGAAAGAGATGATGATAGAAGCATGATAGATTTCATAATTGCGGATGAAAGAATGAGGAGCGCAGTGGTAGATACAAGGGTTTACCGGGGGTCCAACGTAGCGACGGATCATTACTTGGTCTTATGCCGAATTAATGGTCTATTCAAGCGTTGGCGGCATCGGACATCTGTGCCTACCACTGCATTACAGCGTATAAGAATAGAGAGGTTACAAGATGAAGCTGTGAAAGAGAAGTTCAAATGTAGACTGAAAGAAAATATAAGTGGTATGGATGAATTGTGTATGAATGATTTAGACTTGGAGACTGTGGTATAATGTCAAGAAAAGTTTGGTGGATGCAGCCACCGAAGTATGTGGTGTAAGTAAGAGAACGAATGAAAGGAAAAATAATACGTTGTGGTGGGATGATGAGGTACGGATGGAAGTTGAAGTAAAGAAGAGAGCATGGCTACATTTACTAGCAACCAAAGCTGGTAATTCTAGCGCTATGATTGATGAGATTGAAAGAAAAAAGGCAGACTTTAGAGGTATAAATAAGAGAGTAAAAGAAGTTGTTGAAAGGAAAAAGCAAGAAAGAACGGATAAGAATGATAGAAGGATATCTGATAACTTCCAGGCAAATATTAAAATGTTCTGGAAACTCGTAAGAACTGCCAGGAGAAATTCAATACAGCCTAGAATGAATGCTATACGAGGCGAGAATGGCTGTATGCTGAATGATGAAGTTTCTAATTTAAAGAGATGGAAGGAATACTTTAAAAGCGTGTTTATGAGTGAAGAGTCGTCTGAATTAAGTGAAATAGAAATTCCGAAAGAAGTGGAGAGAGGTAGGGAGATAAGTGTAGATGAAATAATGAAAGCAATGAAAAGCATGAAAGTAGGTAAGGCAGCCGGATATGATAGAGTATTACTCGAAATGCTAAGGGCTGGAGAGGGAGTGGTGGCAGGCCTGCTGTACACCTTGTTTAATTTATGTTGGGAACTGAAGCGGGTACCAAAAGACTGGTACAAAGCCGTTATAGTCCCAATATATAAGGGAAAAGGGTCACAGCAGGACTGTAAAAACTACCGTGGCATTAGCTTGCTTAGCATTGTGGATATGTATGCTAAGGTGTTAATTGAAAGAGTTATGGAAGAAACTGATGGAAAAATTTGGGATGTGCAAGCTGGATTTGGAAAGGGGATGGGGTGTACGGATCAAGTATTTTCCATACACATGATTGCGGAGAAGTTTCGGCTAAAAACCAGAAAGTTTTTTGTGCGTTCATGGACTTGGAAAAGGCTTATGATAGAGTGGACAGGAATGTGTTATGGCAAACACTTAACTCATTTGGTTTGAGCGCTGGTTTGATACAGGCATTAAGGTCTCTTTATAGGGACTCTAGGGCTTGTGTCAGGATCAATGGGGTCTACTCGGTCTGGTTTGGCATTCAAAAAGGTGTCAGACAGGGCTGTGTAGCTTCCCCGTGGCTGTTTATCCTATTTATTGACAGTTGTTTGCAAACTTTGAAAGTTGAAGAATGTGGGTTGAGAATGGGTGAGTTAACCGTCAAATGCCTTTTATACGCCGATGATCAAGTCATATTTGCATCGTCGGCGGCCGAGTTGCAAATGATGGTTACTTTAATGAACCGATCATTAAAAGAAAGAGGTATGAAAGTGAACGCAAGTAAGACAAAAGTGATGGTTTTTGAAAGAGAAGTAAGTAAAACGTTATATGAAATAAGAATAGAAGGGGAGATGATTGAGCAAGTGGATGAGTTTATATATTTGGGATGTTTATTTAGCAGGGATGGTAGATATGATAAGGATATAGAACGACGAGTGAACGCAGGAAATAAGACTGAATGGGGCTCTACATGCTATTATGAAAAGTCAGAATGTGTCAAAAAAGGCACGTATGGCAATTCATAATGCTGTGTTAGTCCCTACTTTAATGTATGGTAGTGAAAGTTGGGTCTGGCAGAAGAAGCATGAGAGTAGAATAAATGCTGTAGAAGTGCGATCATTAAGGAGTGTGCTAGGGCTGAATCTGAATGACAGGGTGAGAAATAGTGTGATAGAAGAAAATTGTGGTTTGCAAGATGACGTTTTGACCAGGATTAAGAAAGGAATGCTTCGGTGGTTTGGTCATGTAGAAAGAATGAACGAGGAAAGAGTGACAAAGCAAATTTATGTTGCAGTAGTGAACGGAAGAGTCGGGAAGGGACGCCCCAGACGAAAGTTTATCGACCAAATTGGCGATATATTGAAAATGGGCCAGATTACAAGTACCCTTAACCGACGAGCGTGTATGCGTAGATATATGGATGTAAAGGAGGCGAGAGAAGTGTGTCAGGATCGTGCCAAATGGAAGTCCCTAGTCTCTGCCTACCCCTCTGGGTGACAGGCGTGAGTGTTTATGTATGTATGTCATTTTATAGAATTTATCAGATATCGAACCTATAAGTAAAGTAATAATTAATGCGTAATAACCTAATAACTCAACTTTTTTGGAAATATTTTCTGAATTAAGTTTTGAATGAAATTACGTTTGCTTCAAAATAGGGTATTTTACATCACGTAAAAAAAAGTAATAAAAAAACCGTATTATGATACGTTTTGTAAAAGGTAAACGAGAAATGTTGATTTTTATTCATAAAAATGCATTATAAATTTTATAATTCAATTTTAAGGATATTTTTTTAAATCTGTGCCTCAAATGTCTAAAACGCTATCTGCGGTTTTGGCGGGAACTTGTTCGGCGGCGGTTTGCTGCTCCTGTATTATTGTTTGAATAATGGTTTGAAGTGGATTTTGATATGTAAAAGTGGTGCGATTTTGTGTATTAAGTGTATGCGCATGTGAACTATTAGTGGAAACGGTGAAACAAGTGCTCTGATGGTGATGTGATTCTCAAGATAAGGCGTCTATCTGCTTAGGCGCCTTGAGATACCATCGCCAACTGTCAGCTGTCTGCTGACTCAAGTTGCCGTCAAAATCTCCCAAGGGCTGCACAATGTGACGCATCAACATATTGTGAAGCAGTGTACTATGAAGGATAAATAAACATTTAGGGAAATTATAATAAACCGAATAAAAATACCCAAGACTTGGCCTAAAGGTCTAGATACCAGGCCATAAACTCCAAAAAAAAAAACGCTATCCGCCATATTACATTCCGTCGTGACATCACTTCTATAGTAAACAAGCTAATGTGCTGTGTCTTATTTCGAAATGTTTCAAGTTATCATCACGATTGTTGACTTTTATTCCGTATTTTATTGAAATAGCATCATGGAAGACGGATTCGTAAAAGAAGCGAGTACTAATGATTTCTTATATTTACGCGAAAACTACTTATTTTTCATTCCCGACGTTTCGGGTGATTTCGGGTGAGTTTCGGTCACGGGGACTGAGGTGATTGACGTCCCAATGTCAGAGTTAACCGTACCTTCAGCCTTTGGAACGAAGTTCCTTATCGCACGGTACGAATTTGGCGGATGGGGGCTAGGCGAGAAAAGTGTAAGATTTTTCCGTCACAACCCCTTCTGACGTAGTGTAGACGGCCTTGGCGGCTATAAGGAAGCGAGATGGAATAATATCCATCTACCTCGCATTTTTTCTTATCTTGTCATGAAAGAAATATAATTTTATTTTAAATAAAGCATAATTTTAATAGATGCTAGTAAGTTAAGTGCTTAGCAAAGTAGTTTATTCGTCTTTGTTAATCAATAATATAATACGTTAACACTAATAATATACTACGAAAGGAACTTCGTTCCAACCGAGTGTTTCACGACACTCACGCATGTTTTTTATCTTTTTAAAGTGTTATCCTGTTACACTACGATTTTCTCCTGTATCGTGGAGGCAGTTTACATACGTAAATTTCACAAGGACAAACATCCAGACCCGGAAATACTTGTTCTACTACTTCTACTAGGCGAAAAAAAGTGTAAGATTTTTCCGTCACGACCCCCTTTCTATTGTGCGAGCGAGATGGAAAAATATCCATCTCCCTCGCACTTATCTTATCTTGCCATAAAAGAAATATTATTTTAAATGACGCTTCATTTTAATAGACGCTAGTAATTCATTTATTTGTATTTGTTAATCAATAATATAATACGTTTAACAATAATAATATACTACGAAAGGAACTTCGTTCCAACCGAGTGTTCCACGACACTCACGCATGTTTTTAATTATTACTTTTGGTCCGATCTACGCAGAATGAACTTACTGTGTCTTGAAGTCTTGCAGTAGTATGCTTGGGTTTAGTTTTAATTTTATTAATTACAGGACTCCAAGCAGGTGGTAGTACCCAGCCTCCTTCTCTATTGAAATTGGGATGTTTTTTAATTTCTATACCCCCACGTATCATCCTCTATACCCATACGTATCAATCTCATGTAATGGCGGGGTCCGTCTAGGATATGATCACAAACTGAAGATTTCCCGGAGCGTTGGTGTTTCACGTCAGCTATATGTTCTTTTACGCGGGTCAAGCTTGTACACTCCTGCATCATAGATATATGTATATGACGGATGGTAAGAACTGACTAATCTTCTTCAGCGGCTTGTAGATTTTTTCTAATATAAGCTCGCTTCATGATGTAGCCAATCTTGTCTGTGTCACCTCTGACATATGGTAGTACTGCAGGCACACGCTTGACTGTGGCCTTCTTCACTTGGTCATTGTGACGCGCTGAAGCTCGGCGGCCAGGTGTTTGCTGTCACAGATCCCTCGTGCTCTCTGTAACAAAGATTTATCCACGGTAGCTAACTGTGGCTAAAGGATGATGGTTAGATTCACCGTTTAAATATCGGGTCGTATGGGTCCTTTTTCTATACAGTGTGACCTATGGTGTTGTTAGGATTTTTAAATTTTATCGTAAGATTAAGCTTATAACTATTAAGAACATCCTTCCTTTTCCTAAATCAATTATAGATGTTTTACTCGCTCTTACTTTAATACTATATTCTATTTTTATTTAAATCTAATGTCATGACGACCGGGAACGCCAGTTGGAGCCAACATTTGTGCCAAAACACTAATTGTTGCTTTTACTGGTCTAGTAAATCCTAGCTTACCTCCGATCATAGCACGAATTATTTTGGGCACTTGTGGCACTATTAATATCTCCTCAGCATTTAATAGCTTCCGATTTTCCGATTAATCGGAAACTGTCGCAGTCGAAAATCCACCAGGAGAATATTATTTCTGCTGAGGAGTCATAGTTATCTTTTCGATGTGAATTTTTAATTTAGCGCTGTTTACTATCTTTTATCAAGTGCCAAGTGTTTGAATGCCGGTAAATCCAAATGCTATTGTAACCTTTCAATGGAAACCAAAAAAATGGAAATAAAAACCATTTGATGTAAATTTCTTGCGGACTGTATCGCAGTGATAAAAATATTTACAAATATAAATCAAAATTTTATTGATTTTTCGCGTACTGTTTTCTATGCATACCCTCTACATACACAAGGACAAGCGTCCATAAATATTAATTTTAGGATAAATGTAGGATACATGCAATAAATAACAAAATAAATAAGAATGAATTCACCTTTTTTCCTTCATCTTTTTTCTGGCGGAGAGTACATTAATGCTTTGGACTCGTACAATCATGTGCGGGTAAACGCCCACACAAAAGCGCCCTTAAACAAACGCACACCCGAACTAGGTGCAATTAGGACTGAACTAAATTATGAAGTAAATTGCCACTCATTTACAGGTCAGTTAATTTAATTATCCACAAAACTCACTTATAAAACACGGACAATACACAATTTTTCACCGGATTACATGACTGCAATAAGATGTCACATACTCGAAGGAACATAAGGGACTGTCTGATGCACTTAATTCTTTTGTATTTATAAGTTCTCTCGGACGAAACTCGGTTGAGGCGAGATTTTCAGAGGGCTACCAACATTATGCGCATAAATAAAGACAAATGGTAAGTTCCTCCGTTTATTTTGCTCGTTTTGCATGTCCCGTTTTACCTATTATTCAAACATTGTGTTTTCGTATAATGTCAGTACAGAGAATTGTGATGCTACTTTCAGGTGCGTAGCTAAATAATTGAGAGGCCCAGAGGTGTCCTATAACACCCTCGTCAAAATTTATAATTATCAAAATAATATCTCGATATATTAAAAAAAAATGTTAATTTACTGTTGAATGAGCAGTAAGTTCTTTAAAATGGCAAAGAATTTGTTTGGAAATATTTTCAATTTAGTACTCGTAGAATGAGAAATGCGAGTAGAGTACGATAACTTCAACAAAATATTTAAAAATTTTAGTGTTTTTACAAAATTATTTGTTTTGAAAATTATTGTAATTAACAAAAATCATAATTTTAACAGAAAGATTAGCAATAGCAGCTAACAAAGAAAGTTTAAGCCGCGCTATGCTATCTATACTTTCGATGACAAGAAGGATGTTAATGAAGGCGTTAAATACTGACTTGGAGAAGATCCAAACGAAAGATGAGGAACAGAATAGGTTTATCAATAATAATAATAAATAAAAAGGCGTAGGGAAGCGACGACCCCATCGCCCGCTGACGTAACAGTTAAGTGACAAAACTGCTACGTCAGTGCAGTCAGTCAGCGCCCTGCCAAAATGTGTGAGCGCCGTGCCTTGGCAAAATTGAGGGTGCAAAGGTCCGTTTGTGCATATGGCCGAACTATGAAACGGTGCCGGATCTGGGCGTCTCCCGTTAATTGACGCCCATAAAATGGATGATAGCACAACGAGGAACGCGCATAGGGCCGCTGCCTGGAGGTCGCCAGGGCGCGTCTGAAGCTGGTGCTGGACGTGACAGCATGCGGACCGCCAGCCGAGCGCGAGGAGCTGCACGACTACCTCGTAGCCCCTCGCATCCATCATCCCCACCAGATGGCTTGGTGTCGGCAGGGTCCTCTCGGATACAGCAAGCAGCACCCGCCACTGGTGGAGTACGCCGCAGGCATTGGACGAAGAAAATGAATTCAAACGTATTGCGGGCGTATTTTAGGGTGAAAGGGGGAGAAATTGGAGGTTTTGCGTACCGGGCTAGGATGCATCGCTTTTTTGCTGAGCTGGAGCCGTCTATTACCGTCACCGAGCAAAACCTGGCAGACCGAGTTCGGTACATCATACGCTCAAAAATATTTGATGACGCCGAACTCGAACGGCTACGACTTGAAGCTGTTCCCTCATCGAATGAAAATACTACGACAGGAGATGCGACCCTACGAGTTGCAGAGTAACCCGCACACGTAAATGCCGCCGTAGATCTCTTTGTGGTTGACTCAGACGACGATGGAATAGTCGCCCAGAAACAAGAGCAAATGAGGAGCATATTGGAAGAGGCGATTAGGGAAACGCGCAATACGCCTCTCGAGAATCGACCGTGACTTCCCCGCATACCCCTTAGCAAGCGGAATCGGGCTGTCGTGAGGGCTCTAAGCCCAACGTTGGTAACCTATTTGGAAATCAGCCGGGACCTTTGCGCTACGGATTCAATTCTTTTTGGCACCGCACTGGCAGTATGCCGTATTATTGGCGCCAAGCTCCCCAAGGCTGGACGTGCTACTACACAAAGTAGCGCCATCCCAGCCTGGAGAAAAATAGTTGAAGACCATATCGCAAAGGCATGAGCCCTCATCGGCAGACTGACAAGCTTCAGCTCGGGCAATAACAGGCCAAGAATTGTGCGCACTGTCAGGATGGCGTTAGCTGCTGCCCAGCCGGATATTACGCAAAAACTGACGGAGCGCATGGACTACTTGAAGTAGAGAATCGCTGCTTGGGGAAAGCGGATTCGGCGATATACCAAGAGGTCGACACGGTTCAACCAGAATCGTCTCTTCCAGAGTGATCAGAAGAGGCTCTATAAATCTTTGGAGCGACCAATGGTACGTGGAACGGGCCAAGCACCGAAACAGGCCGACACTGTCGCATTCTGGCGCGGCCTGTGGTCGGAGCCCGTAAACCACAGCGAGGGCCCTTGGACAGAAGTTGTGGCGAGCCAGTGTGCGAATGTTACGCCTATGGACCCCGTATCATAATGCCGGACGACGTAGCTGAGGCGGTCCGTAGGGCCCCGAACTGGAAAAGTCCGGGACTCGACGGGCTGTATCACTACTGGCTGAAGGGGTTCGTGGTGTGCCACGCTGTGCTCGCCCGACAGTTTCAAGAGGCTCTCGACCAGAAGTCGCTCACGAGCCTCTTCACTACTGGGATCACTCATTTGGTTCCTAAAGATTAGGATAGCACAGACCCGAGCAAATACCGCCCTATCACGTATCTAACTACCATATACAAGACACTAACATCCATTTTGAGCGCGAGAATCACTCGTCACCTGAACTCAAATCAGGCGATGTCGCGCACTCAAAATGGATGTCGGAGCGGTGGTTGTGGAACCAAGGAACCACTCCTCATTGACGCGGTCATTGGCAAGGTGGTTAAACGCAACCGTCGGAATTTCTCCGCCGCCTGGATAGACTACAGAAAGGCATTCGACTCGGTGCCTCATACATGGCTGAAGAGGGTCCTCGAGCTGTACAAGGATGACTGTACAGTTAGAGACTTCCTTGGGCAGTGTATGGGGCAGTGGAGTACGATCCCATGTGTAGGCCATCTTCTAGGCGAGCTGATGACGGCTGCGGAGGACTACATAAGGATAAGAAGGGGTAGATACCCCAGGCGACAGTTTGCGTGTTTGTACTTCCAGGGCGACTGTTTGAGTCCAATTTGGTTTTGCCTCTCTCTGAACCCTCTCAGTACCTTACTGGAGTGCTCCGGGAGGGGATTTCAGCTTCGGAAAGGAGGTACAAAAGTGACCCACCTTTTCTATATGGATGATCTCAAGTTATTCGCCTCCAGTCGCTCCCATCTGATGGAATTGCTAAACATCACTTGTGATTTTAGCAATTCTATTAGAATGGAGCTGGGGACGGATAAGTGTAGCACTATTAACTCTGAGGGCATTGACTTATCTATGCCCATCAACATAAGGACCCTTTCCGAGGCTGAAACATACCGATACCTGGGTATGTCACAAAATATAGGTATCGATGAGGCGGACATGAAACAATCAGTTTGCGATCTGTTTTATGCACGCTTGACCAAAGTGCTTAACAGCCTTTTGGCGGGCGTGAATAAGACACAGGCATATAATATTTATGTATATTTATTTACTATATCCTTTTATATATTTATTCAGCATAACCAGATGAGAATACTTTATAAATACCACAATAATAATAATAATTTTATAATACCGAAAATTAATCAAATGAGTTTAAAAAGTTCATAAGAAAGCAATTGGTGTTTGGTATGGTACCATGTTTGGTATGCCATACCTGTCACGTATGTAACGTGACAGGTATGGCCTTGGTGGCATTTATCAGCGTTCAAACTTTCAATTATCAACCTATCAAAAATCTTCGTCTTAAAATGTATTTTTCTGCAAGAAAGCAAATATTTTGTTGAGAATTTAGTTGAGAAGTAGTAGTAGTTATTAATTATATTCCGAAAATATAAAGATTTCTCTCTCTCTCTCTGTTTAATAACATTTTCTCTCTCTCTTTACAATAACATTTCATTAGTATTGTAACATGCAAAAAATATTTTTTAAGTACATCATTGAATGATTAAAGAATATGACGGATTCGAAGCACACACCCACAGAAATGTGAAATTTGATATTAACTGTGAAGCTGTGAGCTGCGGGTTGAATTCCACACGGAACATGTATTTTTATAGTTCATGATAAATTAATGTAAGCAAAACGCCTCTACGATACAAGAGAAAATTCATCCTACCACCTCGATGTGTCGTTTCATTTAATATAATATCACTGAATAGATAATAGTACAAGTAGTTATATTCATAAAGTAAATAACTCACCGTGTAGTGGCGCTGTAAGAATATCTACTATCCCATATCGTCGCGTGGGTGTCGTAAAAGGTGAAAGAAGGAAACAAACCAGGAGATGGGCAAAACGGTCTTTCTAATAATATATAAGAAACTGCGATTGCCAATCAGCCTGCCAAGCGTGGAAACTATGGCAAATATCCTAACCCCTATCCCCATGAGGCAAGGTGAGGCCAAAAAAAAAAAACTCAAAGTGAGGCGAAAAACAAACCAACTAAAAAGAACAAAACACGCCACTATTACTATTATCATCATTTCGTGACTATTCCACAGCTGATCATGGACCTATTATTAATGTTCATTTAGGTTTAATTATTTTCTTAATGTAAAGCCTATACATTTTTATGTTTACAATATATTATGGACAAAAAGTGTATGAAGTCAAGGTCCAAACTTTTTATTAAATTTGGGTTAGTATAAAGCTCTAATGAACGTTGAAATAAACGGATAAAAGTGTGAAATTTGATATTGTTTACTTTCAATCTGTGCTACAGTATACGAATTTAATTTACTAAATAAAATTACTGAATAAACATAGCTTGCTTATTCTTTAAAAGCCACTACTGACTATATGCCTTTCTGGAATGCAGAAAAAGACGTATTACTTAAAAAACGCGTTCAAGCATATTACGGCTACAGCACGAATGGGTCGACTCGACGGGGAAGGAAAAGCTTAATGCTAAATTGTTTCTTGGTTTACCCTTTTTACTGGCAACGAGGCATTTCATCTACGCTTCGATTCTTAATTGAGGATAGATGTAAATTACCTTCAGGTGGACTGTGTAAAATGGTAAAACTAGCGGCTCATTTTTGGGTATATGTATAACTTAATTATAACAAGATTCCTTGTAATATTACTGATTTGCCATTGCACATATCATCAGTTGAAGCGACGGCGTAGCTTTCTTGACTTTCAATAAATTAAAATTAAAAATTTTGTACACCCGACTTCAATATAAATTATTAAGAATAACTCAAAAACTATGGGTCAGACCTAGATCAAATGTATATGGGACCACATTTGAAGCGCCAGCTTTCAAATAAAAAAAGAATCATCGAAATCGGTTCACCCAGAAAAAAGTTATGAGGTAACACACATAAAAAAAATACACAGTCGAATTGAGTACCTCTTCCTGCTTGAAGTCGGTAGAAAAGGCAATCTTGAATAAAAATATTTTAACTTTGAGGTACGGAACCCTACAAAAGATGAGTCCATGCACACCATTCTGGTAACGCTGCCCATCACCAGTATGTAGAATTTGGGTTTCAGCATATTTGGATCGATTTTCTTTAAATCGTCGGTCGATAACTGTTCATCACATTTATTAGATAAATATTACTAATTGCTGGGATTCAAACTTACTTGCTCTTCACTAATGGTTATACGTATTATGACCTCGGCAAAGCAGTGACGTCACATGAGTCATAAACGTAAAACCCCACCCAGGGCCGGTTTTCTGTTAATGAATATACTTAATAAAAGCAAAGTCCCTATCAAGAATTGGACTGACGTCAATGCAGCAAAAAAGATCGAATCAATGTTTTTTTACAAATAATACGATACAATTTCAAAAAACATTCTGTTTCTAGTTTGATTTATATTAATAGTATTTTAAAAAATTGATCGTATTTACAGAAGTAATTTAACGTAAGTTTTATTTAAAAATTTCTGATACATCTCACTCTGTTTTTAAATAAATAACAATATGCTGATTTATAGTCCATTACAGCCTGTAAAAGTCCACTGCTGAACATAGGACTCCTCCATAGATAGGGGGAATTTTGCCATAGTTGCCACGGGGAATAAAGGTTCTCGAGTGGCAGCCTCGTATCGGCAGGCGAAGTGTAGGGCGTCCCCCCACTAGATAGAGTGACGACCTGGTAAGATATGCAGAAAGTTGACAATGCAGGTGGCTTAGGACCGTGTTTTGTGGCATTCTTTGGGGGAGGCCTATGCTCAGTAGTTGACTTCTGAAGGGCTGTAATGATTATGATGATGATGCCACGCTTGGCAGGCCAGTTGGCAACCGCAGTTTTTTATTATTTTCAGGAAGGTGCAGCTGCCCATTTCCTATTTCAGTTTTCCCGCGGTGGCCTCTCACGACACCCACGGGTACGATATGGAGTAATGGATATTCTTACACCCCCACTGCACTAATGTCTAAATTTTCTCGTAAGGTTAAGTTTTTACGTGGTAGAACCATGCTGCAGCTATATTAATAGTATAGTTGTAGCACGAATGGGTCGGCTCGACCGGGGAAGGACCACGCTCTCACAGAATACCAGCGTAAAATAGCAGCTTAATGCTGCTGTGTTCCGTATGGTGAGTGTAGAGAACTGGAGACCCTTTTTACTGGAAAAGAGGCATTCTATCTTAGTCCTCACGGCTGACAACGCATCTGCATACAAATTCGCAAACGAAGATAGATGTAGATGTCTATGGGCCACAGCAACCAGTTACTCGTTTGTCACCCTTATTCTATAAAAAAAAAAGTCTATAACTATAATAAAAAATGCACTTCAATGCATGAAGAGGGTTACAATTCTGTTTAAAAATAACATGTACCTAAGTATAATAATTTTAAAAATTGCAATATTAAACGAAATATTAAAAAATAAAATGTTCAGTTGTAAGTACCTTTTTAAATGACTATGTCAGTACGTAACATTATTTAAATTTGACTTGATACGGAAAACTGGACCGGATTTATAGTCGGTAGTTAATCGGTCATGGTATTAGTTTGCTTACTTTTATTAGTTACAACATCGCACATAAAAAAATTAAAGATGTTATATTTTTTAAATAATAATAATAATATTTATTTGCACACCATACAAAGTCCTTAATCAACAAATACAAAATGTTTACTTGTTCTACACAGCAAGTATCGCCCCTGCCCCCCTCTCTCATTCAATGAGTTTTGGCGACAATATGCCGGAACCCCACCCTCCATTTTGTACGTAATTAATTGGACGCCCCCTATTAACTTCATACCCTACTCCTTTTTTGATTTTTTTCCCTCCACATAAAATCTATAGCAGTTATATCAAAATTATTACGGCCCGCGACCAGAACTAAAGATTTTAATTACCCACATATACGACAAAGTTCATTAAATTTGATGGTGCCACTGCTATATGCAGTTTGAATTGCGCGCTGTTTTAGTTCACGCTGGCTCACCTTTTTAAAAAATAAGAATAATTACATTCAAATTTTTTTTAAATCGATTACCTGAGCCGGGATTCGAACCAACTAAAAATTCAAAAAATATACGGTCACTATTTTATTGAATTAATCGATAGGGTCTATGACAAGGATAAAATCTGTCGAACAAACATTGTATCTTATAATTAAGGAAGACCTTGAAATCTAACAATTCGTAAGTATTAACTAACATCCTGGCCTAGACTGCTTTTTTTTTACTCTACATTTATTTTCTTGTAACTAGTTTTTATTAGTGATCGATGGAAACTGCACACTAAAAGTACCTAAATAAAAGAAATATAAAATGTTTTAGTTTGTAAATGGTGTGAGACTGATTTTGAAATTGGAACGGATGTATCGATAATAATCTGTTGTTATTTTTCTTTGTTTACTGTTGTGTTTGTTTTCACGCTTTTTTTTAATAGTATTAATAATGACTTATCAGGAACAATTTGATTTGTTAGAAGCTTACTTTTTAAACCATAAAAGTATCACATTAACTCTACAATGGTATGAAGAGAGATATCCGGATACACAAATAGGAATGGTTAAAAATTTAGTAGATATCGGAACCTTCAAGAAACGTGTACAACGTCCACAGCAACAAAATCGATATATTCTGATTTTGGGCTGGATATTTTGACATACTTTGAGTGTTATCCAAAAGCATCAAGTAAGGAAGCTGCTGAAGTGTTAAACACCACTCATACGCGTGTACTTAGTGTGCTGAAAAAGAACAAATACAAATGTTATCGTAATAGACGATTAGTTCAGAAACTACATCCTGGAGACCGTGAGAGAAGATTCCAATTCTGTCAAAATATTCAAACAAAAATAGCCCGCAATCCAAATTTCTCAGACTACGTTGTGTAATCTAACGAAACAAATTTCAGTATTGGCATATTTTCCTTTAATGTTTGTTGTGGCATCAGGAGAAATATGGTTGTGGTGGTGCACGTGTTTGAAGGACATCTGAATACTAGAAAATACATAGAAATATTAGAACTTCTACGAAATGAAATGAAATTGTCTGCCAGAGGAGGAGCGAAATAATATCATATTTCAACAAGACGGTGCTCCTGGCCCATAATAGTAGAATATCCACTGCTTATCTCAATAATAATTTCAACGTCTGGATAAGTACAAATGGGTCAATTAAATGGCCTGCAAGATCTCCAGATATTACGCCGCCGTACGATCTTACGATCTTATAGTCGGAGAGTTGACGACGAATTTTGGGAAGGTCCTTTTGGCAATTTGAAATTGGGAAAAAATATAATTTCGTCAATTGGCTAATCCAGCCCCGCGAGTCTGGGAGAGCGTTTGCGGTTATTTCGTTACTGCGCAGCATATAACATGTGCAAAAAAATATCCAAATAATATGTTTTCTTTATCTTTTAATTTAGTTTTTATATAATTTAAAAAAAGATCCCAGACATTTTTGTCGGTTATAAAGTATTACCAGACCTCCAAAAATATTTTATTAAAATTCCCAAAAAATATACTTTTGGCAATCTCAAATTTTAATCACGTATTTATTGAGTAATTTTAATAATACCTGCCAATCGCCAGACAAATTTAGCGGTTTTAAACAATTCCCAGACGTGAATAAAGTTTACAAATGAATAAGACAAAAAAAGTCTTATGCGTAGCCCATAAGTGCGAGAAATATAGCTTATCGTATATAGAGATAGCTCTATCACAAGGTAGTTCTACGTCTACCACGAGGGTTGAGAAAAAAAATATTTCCAAAGAACTTCGTTTATTAGAACCTTCTTATCTAGAGTGCTCCATCAGAAAAAAGTGATAACCCACTGTTTTATTTGCAACAATAATATATGGACGATTAACTAATAAACCGAATTGTTGAAAAAACTAATAAATCTTCTGTTCTGAATGGTGGACGTAGCTTAAATATCAGTAAAGGAAAGCTTATTTATATAGTTATCAGCTTTATAATGGCAAACTTATTTCCCAGTACACCCTGCATGAGGATGTACTGGGAAAAAAGATGGCGAGACACTATGGTTGCAGATCTTATGACATGGAATCGTTTTACTCAAATATTATAATTTATGAGGTTTCAGTTCAATTTGAAAGTCAATTAACTCGTTTTAGTTTTTTACACTATTTGATGATAAGAGTGATGTGATTTTCTTTAGTCTTTTTTGTAAATGATAAGAAAAGTATGTTCTCTAATATCTTTCATTTAACTTATTTCATGGCTATCGGCCTAGTATGATATTTAAAGCAGTTTCAAAATACCTACTATTTCAAGTACTGCCCGATGTTCTACAAAAGAACATAATAGAACTACATTTAGGTAGTTCAAAAGTCATCTATATCTGTACCACATCACCGTGTAAAATAGTTACGGGTGTAGAAAACGTGCAACCTGTTATTTTTTCCACCTTCACCTCTGAGCGGTAAGCACTTTATACATATTGTCCTTTTTTAAGAACATGGGGCGGTAATTATTAAAACATATTTTTTCCCAAGCCCAAGCCTTACGAGGTTAAAATTAATAGCTATTATACAAATTATTACAGCACCGATCTAAAACAATTCAAACTATATACACAGATATTTACATGGTTATATATGCGCATACATACATGCTAAATCCCAAAACAAGAAGTTAATTTTAAAATCTTTAAAAAAGATATAAAAACACTAGATACTTTTTCAGGATGCTACGATTGCTCTCACACAAAATACTCTGTTGTGAACGCAGAGCCGAAACATACTGGAAACACGCGGTTTCTCAATAACCAATCACAGCGCGAGGAGCTTGGGCCCCCATCAGCTACCGGCATGCCTCGATAAGCTATTTTTCTCGCACTTATGGCTACGCATAAGACTTTTTTGTCGTATTCATTTGTAAACTTTATTCACGTCTGGGAATTGCTTAAAAACGCTAAATTTGTCTGGCGATTGGCAGGTATTATTGAAATTACTCAATAAATACGTGATTAAAATTTGAGATTGCCAAAAGTATATTTTTGGGAATTTTTATAAAATATTTTTGTAGATGTCTGGTAATACTTTATAACCGACAAAAACGTCTGGGATATATTTTTTAAAATTATATAAAAAACTAAATTAAAAGATAAAGAAAAAATGAAGTTGCCAAAAAATATTTTTTTGAATATTTTTTTTTGCTAATGTTATATTCTGCGCAGTAACGAAATAACCGCAAACGCTCTCCATACTCACGGTACTGGATTCGCCAATTGACAAAATTATATTTTTTCACAATTTCAACTTGCCAAAAAGACCTTCCCAAAATTTGTCGCCAGCTCTTGAACTATTATTTTTGTGGGGCCATGTAAAAAATTTAATTCACAAAAGACCGTACGAGTTAAGAGAATAGGTTCAAGATGTTATCACGAACATTCATCACAAAATATTGCAGATGGTTACATGAAATTAATTTCTGAAAAGACTCAATCACTGCATTCAAGAAAATGGTTTGCATTTCGAACAACTTATCAGTGCATTTATAAAAATATTGCATTGAAATAATAATTTTCATTATAGACATTAATGAAAATTAATTATAAAAGTTTAATTCATCCATCCATCCAACCAATCCATCCATCCATTACATCCTATGAAAGTCCACGGCTGAACATAGGCCTCCCACTTAAATTGCCTCATAAGGGGGACTTTGCCATAGTTTCCACTCTTGGGAGGCGAGTTAGCAAGCGCATTTTTTTATTCAGCTCTTATCAGGAAGATGCTGTTGGCCATGTCTTGTTTTAGTTTCCATTTGTCATCTCTTACGATACCCACGCGACGATTTGGGGCAATGGATATTCTTACACCCCCACCACTACACGGTAAAATTTATTTATTTAACAATTTTCAATAGTCTACTTCACGTAATTATTTGCATATTCAATGGTTGATGCACATACGCTTATCTATGTTTAGTTAAGTTTTTTTATAAGTAGATATAATTTTTCTAGCACACTTTTTGAATTCTTCAGTATTAAATGAAACTATTTTTACGGATTTTATCGCGTTTAATTTACTATTTTAATTCCCGACGTTTCAGGTGCTTTACAGCACCCATGGTCACGGGGTTGGGGACTGAGTTTTGACGTCCCAATGTCATAGTTAGCCCGGCTACCTTCAGTTTTTTGAATATTAATTTTTGGTCCGATCTACGCAGAATGAGCTTATAGTAACTTGAAAAAAAAAATACAAAATACTGAAGGAAGCCGGGCTAACTATGACATTGGGACGTCAAACACCTTAGTCCCCCCCGAGACCATGGTGCTGTAAAGCACCCGAAACGTCGGGAATTAAAATAGTAAATTAAACGCGATAAAATCCGTAAAAATAGTTTTATTCAATGTGTAGTGTTCGCGTAAATATAAGAATTTTCTTGTGGGAGATTCGCTATTTGGCGATGACTGCCGATTATACAATTTTTAGATAGTAATATTGTTTGTAATAATTTGTTATAATTATATGCAATAAAGAGTTATTTATCTAGGTACATATCTTTCAGGTTAATTCGATGGGTACGAACTGCTAAATATTGTGGCCTTCTTTAATTGTAAGTTACAATGTTTATTCGAGAGATTTTATCCTTTTTGTACATCCTATCGATTAATTCAATAAAATAGTGACTATTTAATTTTTGCATCTTTAGTTGGTTCGAATCCCGGCTTAGGTAAGCGATTTAAAAAAATGTTTGAATCTAGTTATTTTTATTTTTTAAAACAAAGTAATGTTTCCTTTGAGTGAAAATTGATATCTTCAATGTTTAATGTACTTTCCCTCCATGGCCCATCCGTTTTTTTCCACCTTGTATATGTAGCCTTCTTTGTTAGAAGTTGGCTGCAGGTGTCCATGGACTGCAATAGCCACTTACCATCAGGTGGGCTGTAAGTTTGTTTGGTTACTTTACATATATAAAATAAAAAAAATATTTTAAAAAGTAGAACAATAATTTCTAGTCTTTGTATATAACATTAAATCATAAGTACACAATGTTGTCTGAAACCAGATTACACTTTCATAATATTTACAACCGTGTGTGTATTACGTTTTGTTTATATGCATAAGGAAAAACAACATCTTCTTCACAACCTTCATAAGTTGAATGACACCGATATGCTGTGAAACGTTGGTGTATTCGTAGCTAGTGACGTTCCGACTCGATTGAAAGCAGATAATATGTCTGAATTCACATAGCAAAAGTAATCGTCCGTGACAATGTCGCCATTCCCCACTAAATCAACAATGCAATAATTACACATTGCATATTTTTCCATTTATACTTTAAGAGGTGTTAGTTCCATATTGTTACCGCTTACGACTGCTAATTCATATTTTGAACGGTTGCTGTAAAACATACATACTGGCCGAGAAAAAACTGCACGCTAAAGAAAATACGTAAAAAATAAAATAGGAGTAAAACAAAAAAGAAACGACTGACGCTATCGGCTGCGTGCACACCCACATACAAATTCAATACTTAAACATAAAATTTTGTAAGACACCGCTGTATTTTTTGGATATTATGTCATTATCACATCGTCCTATCATCATAAGTTTTATTGAAGTCCTTATACAACTTATGCAACACTAATAAAACTTTTCTGGAAACTTAAACCAGTAATGTTGTAGAGCATATTATTCGGCAATTGATTCTTCTGTCACCTCGACTATCGGTAAACGGCAAGTGTTCAACAAGTTACGAGCTTTGTGTAGGCAACTGTTATCAATTCGAGTTGAAATAATTAGTACAACAGTAGCAACTCATATATTATAACGATTGTTTATTGCATATAAACAATCGTTATATTTATACAAATATACAACAAAAGACCGGCTTTATCATCTTACACACGATTACTTCCTTAAAATGCAGCAAGCATTTACAAAATATCGTTTTTGTTACTTGTGATGTACATTACAAAGGCTACTGAAAAATTCAAGAAGCATATTTATGTAGATTGAATATGCTTAGCATTTCATTGGTCACAACGAAGCTGAATTATCATAGAGTAGAGCAGGGATCACCAATTAGTTCAATTTGGGGTCCGTTTAAAAAAATATAAATCTGTCGCGGTCCGTTTGCTGGATGATGACTGGCAACCGAGATTTAAAATGTCAATTAACAAATAAAACGAAGAGAAATCAGAATATTTTTTATTAAGTGTACATCTTATTAAAAAGAACAAAGTAAGTACCCAATATTTAAGCGAAAAATATCATTTTTTAATCTGAATAATCTGTCTGAAGTCTGAAATCGAATTGGTGCAAGCTATTGTCATTAATTTTGAAGATGGTCATCGGTAAAACGAGACCGAAATTTATTATTAATTAAGTTCATCTTAGAAAACGCTGATCCGCAAATATAATATGATCCAAACATTGTACAAAGTTTCAAAGCCTTTTTATTTGTGGTTATTTATACCACACACTAATTTTATCCAAAATTCTTGGAAAAGAACTTCCGAATTTATGTGTTTTAAAACAGAAGAAAATTGAATTATCACAAATTTTTACATTGATATTCTTAGATTCTTCTGGGTCCGTATAAAATAGATCGGCGGTCCGGATTCGGACCGCGGTCCGCCATTTGGTGACCCCTGTAGTAGAGTGTTGGGTGCGCTACCCTGAGGCAGGCCGATGGCTCGTCCAAAGTCTACGATGTTTATCGGTCGATATCGCAAAATCGGTGAAAGTTCATCGTCCTATCTGATAATCTATTAAATTCGAAAGAAAATAATGTTATGTTGTAAATAGCTTTTAACGTTCACGAAGTAGTAAAGAATTTTAAACTATTTAAGTACATAGTAAATCTGTCATAAAAAACAAACTTTTAAAATTATTCACTGTTATTAAACGTTTTTCTTATCGTTTATTGTACAATATAGTTAAAATACATAATATATTACTTAGAGAGGCCTAAATAGCTTATGCGCAAGAAGAGTAGGTCGCTATTCATATCATAAGAATTTCAATATGTAATAGTTTTTTTAAAGTATTTTAACATTAGATCTTTACCTATGAACATACCTTTTTATGAAATAAATTAACGTAATTTTTTTTCTATATTTTTTATTTCTATTAATCAAAGTAATCACCCATGTAATCAATGCAACTTTGCCAACGCAGTGGCAGTTTATTGATACCCTTCTTGAAGAAATTTTGTACTGACGAGACGGGAGGCAACAAATTCTTCAAAGGCATTTTGTACTGCCTCTTGGGTATTGAATTTTTTTCCCGCCAAAAAGTTATCCAAATTCTGTAGGCGCAAGGTCTGGTGAGTACGGCGGATGACGGAGAGCTTCCAACCCCAGCTCTTGTAACTTAAAGACCATCGATCATTGAGTTCGTGGGGCACCCATTTGTCAAGCTTTTTTACCTTGCCAATTTGACGCTAATGGACCAATATTGTTTTGATGCTAACATCGAAAGCTGCTGCTAATTCAGCCGTAGATTGAGTATCATCAGCTTCCACAATCGCCTTTAATTCGTCATTGTCGTCCAAAGTTTTCCGACGACCACGGGGTTAATTTTTCAGATCGAAATTTCTAGAATGGAGGCGAGTAAATCAATAACAGGTGGTACGTTCGTTTGTAGTATTCGCTTCCTAAACGTCGTTGATGTTGCGTGTCGCTTGTGCCGCGTTACTGCCACGACGGTACTCATATTTCATAATTACTCCAATTTTTAACGTATCTACTAATTAACTATTAATTAACTAATAAAAACTGGACTAATTTTGAAAAAAGAATTGCATGTTAATAAAATAAAATTAATTTGAAATTAGAATTCTTAGCCAAGCAAAAATTATTTTGATTTGAAATGGCCAGCACTGCAGAACGGCAATTTCATAGGTAAAGACCTATTATATGTAATTTCTTTTAACTACAACAAATCACAAACCGTGTAGTGGCGGTGTAAGAATATCCACTACCCCATATCGTCCCGAGGGTGTCGTATGAGACATCACGACAGAGGGAAAATGAAACAGGAGACGGGCAGCAGTATATTCCTGATAACAACTTAAAATAATAAAAAACTGCAGTTGCCAAGCTGCTTGCCAAGCGTGGCAACTATGGTAAAACACCCCATGAGGCAATCTATGAGGGAGACCTATGTTCAGCAGTGTACTTTAGTAGGATGTAACGGTAACAAGTATTTTATCTCTAGCGTAAACGAAATGGTTTTACTGACATCTATCGAGAGCCACAAAGAACTTTTATAGGCTGTAATGGATGGACAACAAATCAATTTTTTACCAGCACCTATCGAAGATCTTTTTAGAATTTCTCATAGTAGCTTCTCACGACACCTGCAGTATATAAAGGAGTGATGGATTCTTCTGCTATGCCGCCCACTATACAGGGTTATTTTTCAGAGTAGCCGAATATTATACTTAAGTTCAAATATATAAATAATGATATAATATTATTGCATTTTTTGAAAATACGAGTAAATAAGGCTTGTACTTTTTTTTTTAATTATCCCAAATTGAATGTGATTTATGAGCAACAACTATGCGTACGCGTGTTCCTCTGTGTTTTTTTTTTTATAAAATAAGGGTAACAAACGAGCACACAGTCCACCTGATGGTAAGTGGTTGCTGTGGCACATAGACATCTACATCTATCTTCGTTTGCGAATTTAAATGCAGATGCGTTGTCAGCCGTGAGGACTAAGATAGAAAGCCTCTTTTCCAGCAAAAAGGGTCTCCGGTTCTCTACACTCACCATACGAAACACAGCAGCATTAAGCTACTATTTTACGCTGGTATTCTGTGAGAGCGTGGTCCTTCCCCGGTCGAGCCGACCCATTCGTGCCACAACTATACTAATAATATAGCTGCAGCATGGCTCTACCACGTAAGAATTAACTGTTCCTCTGTGTGCGATTAATTCACAACGTTTTTGCAAACCGATCGACCCTTATAAATGTTTGAGTGCGTAGTAAAGATATTTATGAATGACAAACAGTTAAAATAATGCATTACCATGCATTCTGAATTTAAAAGATAAAAAGGACAGAATGTTTGAGATTTTTTTTTAATTAATTTTTCTTCACCTATATTACTTATTCTGAACCTTCTCTGCAAATTTGGCCGTATATTGCAAATTAACCCTGTATATGGAATATTAAAACTATTTGAAATTATTCCTAATGAATGTTTAAAATCTAAACTATGAATTTGTAACAAATCGTTATGTTTGTGAAAATGTTAGTTTGTACGTGGAAGTGTATATATCGACAGATCACTTTTATCTTGAGGTTATCACAAGTTCTCGATGATTTAATATTACGTAACACAAAGCTACAGGAATAGGTCAAAAACTGAATAAATGTCCAACCGGACTATATCGTAGCGGTCCTCGTGACCCATTATAATTTTAAATTTATTGTTCTGTCAATCCAGTGTTGTGTTGGTAGATTTGTATATTTATAGAAAAAAAAAACATTATTTTACATATAGTATACAATATGCTTATGGATGTGTGAATGTTGATACGTATTTTTTGGTAACTTCTTGAGATTATTCATTGAAAAAATACACAAAATAAAACATGTAAGTTATTCATCTCAAAGTACAGTCTGACCTTTGTACAAAGTACAATAACTTCAGTTACATATCAGTGTTGGTGAAACTTTTAAGAAAGTTAATATCATCACCCGCCTATGTGGTGGCGGAAAAAGAGAATCCGTTATTTCATCTCAATTCTTTACCCGCTCTAACTACCTACCATTTAAGTTTTTATTGAACAAAAACGTTCTGAATTACTTATAACAATGCGTATAAAATTTGTACAATATAATTATACCAATTATACAATATAACGATATTAATACCGTAAACTCCAATCAATTAATTTTATAAAACCTTAAGCCAATAAAACGTGCAATCCAAAAATTTTCGCGTTCCTTTAAAATTCCCAAAAACCTTTCTCTGTTTTTCTTTTTCTTTCTACTTTTACTCTTTTAGTATCATTTTACGATCAGGCGTGTCACTAAGAGACTGTTGTCTTTGTAGTGTATATTGTTATGACTTGTTTTATTTATAGTGCACCTTTCTTCTGATTCTTATAGTGGGTCGTCAGAAATAAATAAATTTAACTTTTATAACCAGTGCTCAACTACGTTCCCATTTGATGAAAAGTGTTGATGCAGCCGAAACCTATATGGTTAAGCGCGTTCTTAAGTTAAAGAAGCCTATTCACTCTTGCCTTTCTCTTTTGGTTCTCCGTCAATATTTGAATATTTTTAGCCTACTGAAAAAAGAGGAGTTTCTCAATCCCACCGAAATTGTTCTTTTACTCGATATGTTCGTGGGTGGAAAAATAAGGAATGAAGTTTTTAACATAATTTAAAAGAGAAAAAATAAATTAAAAAAAATAACATAAATATTAAAAACTTCATTCCTTGAAAATTGGTACGGTCGATTAAATGGGCCATAATAAAAAAAACTAGTGTGCAGTTCACACGCGGTAGAAGTAAAACCTCCAAATAAAATAAAATAAATAAAAATATTTCACGGCAAAAGATTTAATATGATAATTTTCAACCACAAATGCGGCATAAAATATAAGATAAAAGTTTAATTTTTATAGCAAATAAGTAGCATTTATTGCTTATTTTTAGACACGTAGAGCCTAAATTATAACGTAAAGAATCAAGAGAATATTTTCTTTCGAGTATAATTGTAATAGCGCCATCTACTTCATTCTATAGGTGAAGTCATTATATCGAACAAAATTTGATTATCTCTCAAGGTGGTACGTAAAATAGACGCTAGATGGCCTAAACACCATTAATTTAATATAATATTCTATTCCATTCTCTCGCAGGCTAAATCCTATAGATGTCCTATATGTTTGTCTCTTTTTAGTGTCTCTTTTCGTTTCATCGAGTTTCAAATTATCAAATCAAATCAAATCATTTATTTGCAATCTAAGTGTACATAATAAGTCTTAAATTAAAAATGTGCCTACAACTTAGACGCCCTTTTCGGGCACTGCAAATTTGACAAGGACACTGCTTATACATAACATATAAAATATACTTAGAAACTAGATAAAAAGAAAAATACATAATATATAAATAATATAATATAATATAATATAATATAATAGTTTTCCAATTGATGTTTGAATCTACTTTCCAACCTAAAAGATTAAAAGTATCAACTTCTTCCAGCTGTATATTATTAAAATTTATGTTTAAAATTAATGGACTGCTTATATATGTTTTAAATTGAATAATTTTAGTCTTTTTAAAGTTTATTTCTAATTTGTGATCTTCGAACCAATTTGTTATAGTTTGAAGAGTGTTGTAGACAATAGAGCTATAATTTGTGTTTTTATCGCAGTTCACTAACACTGACACATCGTCAGCAAAGAGTACGCTTAATGTGTTTTCGTTATTTATTATCTTAGGTAAATCGTTAATGTATATTAAAAACAATAGACACAAGACACTACCTTCAGGGATGAGGGATTGAACATGTGAGGTCCCGAGTTTGAAAAAAAAACTAATTAATATTTTTTATTATTGTAATGAAACCCTGTGCTCGGTGGTGAAGGAAAACATCGTGAGGAAACCTGCATGTCTAAGAAATAAGAAAAAAAAATTTGAAGACGTGAAGTTCGCCAACACGCATTGGGGCAGCGCGGCGGACATATCCTTGCCCTAAAACTATCTCAGAAATGAGAGGAGGCCTGTGCCCCGCAGTGTGACGTATATAGGCTGTAACTTATTAATGAAAACCGTTATGAAACTCAGTGGATTAACTTATATGTCACTATAAGCGACGTTTAAGCGGCCGGATAATTGTGGAGACCGCGCCGTTGTCGCCGCACTGCACCATCGTGGGACGACCTGCTAAAAGTGGGACGTCCGGCACCGCTGAGGAGGAGGGTAAACATATTTAGAGCAATGATAGACAGCAACGTATAAGACGCGAGATGCGATCACCAGTCTGCCAAGTTTGGTTATTACCAAATGCCTTCATTCCAGGAGGTTACCACATTCATTGAAATAATTCTAAATGGATATTATAAAGGATAATTATTTAGTATTGATTATTTTTACTTTTTTATACCTATCGCTAGGATAAATTCAAAAAGTGGCAATGAAAGAGGTTCCCGTGCAGCTAATGATTTACGGGGTCCAAGTAACCTATAAACCATGTTATGATCGGGTGGAACTGGAAGTTGTCGACTACAACGATCCAAAATGTGTTATATGTTAACGATGTTAAAAATTTATCGGCTAAGATTCGCTTAATAAAATAAAATTATGTGTCTTAACTAGTTTGAAGAGCACCTCCCGCTCTCCCTCAATTGCGTGCACTCTCCCAGCACCACTATTCCCAACACCACTACAACTACACTAGGAAAGACATACCACCGGCGATAATACGACAAGTGTTTCGCCTGTACACGAGGCATCCTCAGGTGAAGTAGACTCTGCGGAAGTGACTGACCGCTAAGTTGTGACTGGATCTTAGCTGATAATTTTTTTAACATCGTTAATATAATGGATTTCCGCAAAGTAACGCCTGATTCTATTAATTGTATTATATGTATTTTCCTAAATAAAGTCTCATTGAACGAAAGCATGTGCTTTATATATTATAAGCGACACTGGATAAAATAACTTGCACAAATGATGCGCGAAATACGACCGTATAGTTATCAGAAAGCGGGCAGCGTCCACGCATACGACTGCGTTGCTGGGGCTATATTGTTTGTTTTGAAACTTATAAAAGTGCGAGTTTATTGACCATGAGATATAAAAATAATGCGCGGCGCAGAAAAAATAGACGGATGTTTCTCGAGACAGAGCTTTGAGATCATGCTTCTGCAAATCACGGTCTCTACACATGTACTCGTGTATTGAATTTTGCGGCGGAATCGACTTCTTAATTAACGTTTGAAAGCAGACTTTTTTACTCTTGAATACTAATTGTGGACTTAAGTATTTATTTTTAAATCAAAGTTACAAAAGAACTTACAGTTAACCTGATGGTAAGTGGCTACTGCATCCCATGGACACGAAAAAATCAAATTCAAATTCTGCTCATAACTGCAGAGTTCATTGCAAATTAATACTTTTGTATTTAAGAGGTATATATCCGCCATATGGAGCAATCTATGGGGAGGCCTATGTTCAGCAATGGACTTTTGATAGGCTGTAATGAATAAATGAATGAAATGGGGCAAGAAGGAATGGAAAAAAACTGATTTGGAAAACATCATCGAAATGTTGCATCGCAAAAGATCAGGAAGTTGCAAATTAAGTGTAACGGTTTTACAGGCTTACTTTCGTTGTAAAATAGAAAATAATTATGTTTTGTAAGATTTATGACTGTTTTATTTAGTGTGATCTGTTTTTTATACTAAGATAATTTACTAAAGGGCAACAATAAATTATTGTGTTGCTATGATATAAAAAAAGAAAACATTCTTAATATTCAGAATAAATTAGCAAAGTGCCAATCATTAGGGGAATGCCAAAATTAATACTGTTTACCCTACTTTATATAAGAAACTGTAGTTAAAATTACAAACAATAAAACTGTATTTATTATTATCAAAATCCACGAATAGGTAGTTGATAATTGAACAATAAACTTTCTCCAAATGAAGTCTGAAGGGAGTAAGTGGTTATAGTATCAAGCTCCTTAAAGTTTCGACGCTGTTCCACCACCGGTAAGTATTTTAGTTGAATTAGCAATACTGCAATTTGCTTTTTACCATTTTGTTTGTAATTGTGTAGTGGCTGTGAAAGAATATCGACTACCCCATATGGCAACTATGGCAAAATCCCTATGATGCAATCTATAAGCGAAAGAACATTTACTTTTTAACATTTATTTAAATCTTCACATGGTAGAGCCATGCTGTAGCTATGTTATGGTTGCAGCACGGATGGGTCGGCTCGACCGGGGAAGGACCACGGTCTCACAGAATACCAGCGTAAAATAACAACTCAATGCTGCTGTGTGTGCTTTCGTATGGTGAGTGTAGAGAACCGGGAACCATTTTACTGGAAACGAGGCATTCATCTTAATCTTCAGGGGTGACTACGGATCTGCATTTTGACTCTTAATCGAGGATAGATGTAGATGGCTATGGGCCACAGCATCCACTTACCATCAGGTGGACTGTGTGTTCGTTTGTCACCCTTATTCCATATTAAAAAAAAATAGCAAATAACAATTTCAATAATGCTGATGGGATCGAACTAATGTTTTAAAAAACCGACCCAGTTTTTTTTATTAACGTGACTCCTACTAGGATTGTCTCCTGTAATTATTTAAGTACAATAGCGTACGAGACGTACGCTATATATACGACGCAATGTACTACGAAGTGACTATCATTTTGTTGTCAACAAAGTTGGCGAATAGGCCTGCAGGAAAGGCAAATGAACGAACGGACACTATAAATTTTTTCTATAATGCCTTCCTTTGTGGTAATCTCGTACTTCTATTTACGTGGACGACCATGGACGACCGTAGGCGACAGCGGCCTTAAACGTCAGTGAAAAAGTATGATTCATCTGCGTCTAATTGAAAAATTTATGAAGTTCAGAAAGTGATATTAATTTTTGGGAACAATTTTCCGTCACAAAATAAAGAGAGTATCTACTTACCAGTTTTTTTTTTAAATTGAAGAAAATTTCCACCACTAAGGATGGCAAAATAGAGGATGAGATTGAAGATTTTAAATAAATTATTTTAGTTGTAACCTTAAACTTTTGATATTCCTAAGAGTACACAAAATGTTTAAAAACTTTTAGTAAAAAGTAAAAGCCGGCTTCAGAAGTCGTTGCTAAGACATAGTGTATCGAAGAATTACAGCCCCGAATTCAGGAGCCATTACGTGTGTGGTTTTAGTTTTTGAAGCTGGTTTTTACTTTATTTAAAAGGTTTACTTTTTAAATAATAGACACTATTATGCAGCCAAATTTCCGTAAAAATAACATATTATGTAAAGCATTTTCAAGTTTGCCCTATATGTCTGGCCTGGAGTCAGGAAGATAGTGGTGTTTCACCCCCATGCCTCGTAAAGTACGTAAAGCTTTCTCTCAGGTCGTGTGTGGAACGCCGCGTCGTCCCAGCGGATGCCGGATCCGATCATGCCGTGCCGTCGCATACACTTGTACTCTATAATCCTATCTATTGCAGATGGCTAGTCTACGTTTAGATAGGCCGCCGTGATCGAATCTCGGTCTGAAGAACATTGTTATTATTTCAAGACCTTAAATAACATCTGTAAGCAAACAATATAACCTATATCAAGATGAAGGCATATGTTATGTATCGACATAAAATAGTATCGGATGGATGTCGCCATGGCCGATGATAAACAAACCTCGCTCTCTCCATGACCCAGATTAACGTGCGTGCTCGTAGTGCAGTCGTACTATTTACACGTTTAGTTTGTGCGGGCGCAGGCGACTTGGCGCAGCTCCGTAGATAGTGCGTTATAGGGATGATCGATAAACATCGATGTTTCTACATCGATGTTTAGCATCGAGTAAATGCTCAAAAACATCGACACATCGATGTTACGAGAATAATATCGTAACATCGATATACTCTAGGCCATTAAGATCCATTACTTTTATGGCAAGTCCTAGGATCCACCTATCCAAAGTTGAAGAAACTAGCCATTAAAGATTTGTGCAGTACAGCAACTTCGACAGCTTCGAAAAGATTTTTTTAAAAGCATAAAAAATACAAATACAAAATGTTAATTTTCTTTTAGTTAGCGAAATAAATACATTTATGAAATAAAATAATCCTAGATTGCTCATTTTGCCACCTAAAACATCGTTGCTTTTCGACAACGATATTTTCCTTTCGACGTTTATCGTGTGAAGAGTAAAAGAGTCAGTATATTTACAGCCTGTGACGATTTTCAGACTGAAAAACTTGATCATAGGCTAACCCATTACTTTCAACCTTAAGGACGCGTTTGCAAAATTGATAGGTATAGAATCGAACTATTACATTGACACGGGTCACACAAGTGTACGCACGGTTAGCTGCGGGTGCGGGAATCGTAATCAAATAAAAACATTTTGATAATTTGAAAGACTGATTTTTTTCTCATTTCTTATACCTACAAAAATATACTTAGATACGAAATATGAATAGCTGCTCCAGAGACTGCTAGGCACTAGAAGCCCTCTACTAGCAGTGAGATGGTGGCTGTGGACTTTGGACTGGTTTTGTTAATTATGATAAGACTTTAGCTCCGGACTTGGTGAAGTGACTTGAAGGTATACTTCGGTGACAGCTACTGGAACTCCTCGACGAGTAGTATTAGGCGTGCCGAGTTTGGGCTCGTTTTGTTAGTTACGATGAGAACTAACCTCCGGACTTGATGGAGAGACCTGAAGGTGTACTTTGGTGACTACTACTAGAACTCCTGGACGAGTAGAACTAGGTGTGCCAAGTTTAGGCTCGTTTTGTTAGTTATTATGACACCTAACCTACGGGCTTGATGGAGAGACCTGATGGTGTACTTTGGTGACTACTACTGGAACTTCTGGACGAGTACAACTAGGTGTGCCGAGTTTGGGCTCGTTTTGTTAGTTATAATGAGACCTAACCTCCAGGATTGATGGAGAGACTTGATGGTGTACTTCGGTGACAAACTGCTGGAATTCCTGGACGAGTAGAACTAGGTGTGCCGAGTTTGGTCTCGTTTTGTTAGTTATGGTGAGACCTAACCTCCGGGCTTGATGGAGAAATCTGATGGTGTACTTCGGTGACAAACTGCTGGAATTCCTGGACGAGTAGAACTAGGTGTGCCGAGTTTGGGCTCGTTTTGTTAGTTATGGTGAGACCTAACCTCCGGGCTTGATGGAGAAATCTGATGGTGTACCTTGGTGACTACTACTGGAACTCCTGGACGAGTAGAACTAGGTGTGCCGAGTTTGGGCTCGTTTTGTTAGTTATTATGAGACCTCCCATCAAAATTGGTCCAGCTATTTCGGAGACTAGCCGGAACAAACAGACAGACAGACAAAAATTTTAAAAATTGTGTTTTTGTCATAAGTACCGTATATACTTTAATATGCAACAGACACTTCTATTTTATTTATTTGTAGAGATATAGCTTATTTAAACTTTTTTTTCTTCATGAGTCATTATTTTAGTTTAGTTTTCTTCTAATTTTATTTTAATAATTTCGCCGAAAAGGGCCTTCTTTACTAATTCCTTCTTTTCAGTTATATCTTCACCCATTGGCGTCTTTTCCACAGATTTTTTTAATTTTGTTAATTAACTGTTTTATAGCTCGTTTATATTTTTGACACTGAGTGACAGTGGATGCTGTGGCCCATACATTTATCCCCGGACGGATACATTTATACGGACATTTATCCCCGATCAAGAATCAAAATGCAGATGCGTTGTCACCCCTGAGGACTAAGATGGAATGCCTCGTTTCCAGTAAAAAGGGTCTCCGGTTCTCTACACTCACTATACGAAATACAGCAGCATGAAGCTGCTATTTTACATTGGTATTCTGTGAGAGCGTGGTCCTACTCCGGTCGAGCCGACCCATTTATGCTACAATCATAACATAGCTGCAGCGTGGCTCTACCACGTAAAAAACTTCACTACCAACATCAAAATTTAACAAGAATTTGACCTTGAGTCGGCGACTTTAAATTCTTGCAAAATCGCCTTTCTGCAAGAATTTCAACACTATGTCGGAGCGAACTGATTTATTTTCATGATCGAAGAGTGAGCTCAGTAAAATGGCATATCATACTGTATCGTTGGCTACACTGTCGAATTAGGGTGCTCATCCTGTAATGATTGTGTATGTGTGTAAATAAATAAATAAATAAAAATTACCAACGCACAACGGACTGACGAATTAAACTGAACACAAAGATTCTTATTTTTTTTAAATAACACTTAGAGCATTACATGATGAAAGTTGTGTTAGACATTATTAAGAAAGGTGCCTTATTATGTAAGTAACGCCTGTCGGCTAATAAGGCCTAAGTAACAAAAATCGTATTTATAATAACCGCATTCGCTTAAGGAGATAATAACAGACTCCTATTGCACGATAATGTCTCTACAAGTTTGCAGAGACGCGCTACCCCGCGTCCTGTCACCAGAGTTGCATTATCTATCATAAGATACGACCGGACTGCACCAATAATAAAAATCAGTCCAAATAAAGCGTAGAGTATGTTTTGTAATATTACACTTAGCTATCTAAAATCGTAATCTTTATCTTTATGAATAAATGCTTTGTTGATCTTGAAGATTTGAGTAACGTATCGTGGTAATTTTTTTAAATTTGGTTTTCTTAAATACTTCGTCGACGGTTATTAAGGCCTACTAAATTTCACCATAGGCCTTATTATACTCCTTTATCTTGTGTAGTTTTTTTGTTTTATTATGAATTTTATATCACTTTTAAAATGTTATAAATGCAAATAAATCGTACGCTTTTATTATTAAACTAATGTCGTAGTCAGAAAAAGGCCTGGTTTCAGCTGTCCAAAGAGTGCAAAACAAAGTGTGTCGAAGAATTAAGGCTTTGACATAAGAAGCTATTAAATTATGTGTAAATTATTGGTCCTGCGGTGCTCCCTCGGACCGTGTCGGATTGCGATTTGATGATTGTGAGGGAATAGAGAGTGCACCTGTGCTTGCGCAATACATTCGGATACTATAATTCTTTACTGTGCTGATGGGCTAGTCTCCGTTGAGACTGGCCGCTCTGACAGAAATTTGGTTGGGGGGACACTCAATCCAACAATAAACCCAATTCTCAACACAACCTAACACTCAACTCAACTCGAGACACAACCGACGCCCTGATGATAATCACGAGGAGTTTGTTCAGTTTGTTCATCATTATACTAATGACTTTAAGTACTGTTAGGCGAGGCAATTTTTATATTTTTTAGAATTAAGTCTTAATTGCTGCATTAATGTGATTATTGATCACAAATATTAAATGTATTACGTATAAATTGATTATTTGAGTTCGTTAAAGCAGTAGGCCTTATTATCCTACCATAGTAAAATAAGGCCTACTAGCAAGGTTTTTAGGAATGTTTAATTTAGTTTTCTTTATGGCAAATGTTACAATTATTCGTTCATACTTTATAGAAACTGTACTAAACTAATGATTTTCATTAAAATCTGTAGACTAAATTAGATATTTCTGATTTATATATATATATATATTTTCGATTTTCCCTTAGCTATGCCTTATTACCCGCAGGTACCTTACATTACAGATTGTAGTAAAATAATAAGGATTCCTAAATTAATGGTAGTATATAATATACAGCCACTTGAATGCGCGTTTTAGGGATTGTGACATGCCAAAGTACTGACGTTTTGAGGATTTCTCTTGTTGTTTCACAAACTTTTTTTCAAAATAATTACCTGAAACTGGGTAAACTAATAAAGGGCTTTTAATTGTTTGAAAATAAAATGAAATAATAACAAAATGCAATAAAATGTCATATCTATTGACAGATGACATCGAGTTACCCATTTTTTGTAAAATCATCCACCTTTATAGTATATTTATTTCTTTATTTATTTATTTGCTTTTTTAGTATGTTACATGAGATATTATTAAATAATATGTATTACACATACTAAGTCTTAAATAGAGACATTCAAATTTGTTTTTTTTTCTTTGAAATATTTGTTTTATATATTAAAATAAATAAATAATTATTAAAGCAGCAATAACAAACATTCCATTTCATGAAAATGTTGAAAAAATGTCAAAAAGTAATTAATAAAAAATATAGTTAACAATTAAAAAAAAAAACAAATTAAACAATATTACATACAATGTCATGTCAGTTAATAATAAAAATTTCAATAATCAGCTACCTATAGTCCTATCCAAGTTGTCCTCGGTAATTTAAAAATTCGTTTACAGAGTGTATTTTGAAGAAGCCACTGGTATAATTTTTTTTAATTTTTGTATAGGAACATCTTTAATTATTGTGTGCGGTATTAGATTATATATTATTTTACCCATTCAGTAACAACTTTTGCTAAAGCGTTTACTTTTTGGTATTTCGCTAATTACTATTCTATCTGGGTATCTCGTGTTCATGGACACCACTTCTTTATTAAATTTATAAAAAAATTATGGTCACTTAGTTTTATAATCGAGGATAAATGTAGATGATGTATATGGGCCAAGCATTCACTTACCATCAGGTGGACTGTGTGCTCGTTTGTCACTCATATTCTATAAAAAAAGGAATAGCTGTGTAGGTGTTAACGTCGTGTTTAGAAACGTTAAAAAAGACTTCGAGCCTCTTATGTTAAATTTGCAATTGAAATTTATAGTTGAAAGCATAAATTGGAACTTAGATTTGTTAAAAAAGCGGCAAAACCAAGTTGAATGTTTGCAAGTACCTAAGACATAATGGTATATATGTTAATTAAAAAAAAATATGCTACTCCTACACAAGGAATTTCTCCTGTATCTTAAAGGCAGCTTACGTACATAAATTTCAATTTAAAACAAAAAAACTCGTTCCGTGCGGGATTCGAACCCGCGGCCCTCAGTGCCGCAACTCATTGCCAAGTCACTACCTCACGTAGCCGTCAAATTAATAATGCAATAAATAACAAAATATTTTCGTGAGTTCAAAACAAGTACTCTTATTTACAATCATCTCTAGAATGCCCGAAGTGTATAATATAATTAATAAGGTATTCGGCCAACTTGTTGCGGTAAAAAATGTAATTCAACGTTGGAAATTCCAACCTCAAAGCACAATGAATAAAAATAAAAAGGCGCCAAAACAAAAACTATAGTAACGAGAAACACAGAAGCCAGTTTCGATTGAAACCACGGATAAGACCAGGAACCGATCGAAACGTAAATAATTTAATCTAGGCATGTAAAAAGTAAATCTTACGTGTCTGTCTTATGGGTCTTCCGCTTGCCTCACCTTTTCCAATTTTGAACCTACATTTGACAAGTCTGAAATACAATGATTATATTTACTGGAATACTACACATTGAATAAAACTAATTCTACAGATGTTACCGCGTTTAATTTAACTTATATTTAATTTAACCACGTTTTTATTAAGCCACTTTCTTGTTTGTCTGTCGTTCCGGGTGGAATGTTGCATCTCAAATTTCGGGCACTTCCCGATCCCAGACTTCAAATTTTGAACATAGCTCAGAATCGGATGTCATGTAGGAATATGAGAAAAACGTGGTATATTAAATTTTTTAGTACAAAATTTAGAATGATATCACTTGTTTTTAAATCTAACCCCGCAGAGCTTGTATTTTTATTTTTAAACAAACTCTGTTTAGGAAATTAATTACATAATTGTAAACAAAGTTATTTTTATACAAGTCGTGGGAAATATAACTTCAATTATGGCAATTCATAATTCTGTGTCAGTCCCTACCTTCATTTATGGTATTGAAAGTTGGGTGTGGCAGAAGAAGCACGAGAGTAGAACAAACGTTGCAGAAATGCGGTCATTATGGAGTTTGTTAGGGATGACTCGGAATGAATCTGTGAGAAATTGTGTAATAAGAGAAAAGTGGAGTTTGCAAGACGTTGTAACCAGGACTAAGAAAGGTATGCTTCGCTGCTTTGGTCATTTAGAAAGAATAAATGAGGAAAGAGTAACAAAGCCAGTTTATGTTGCAGAAGTGAATGGCAGAGTCGTCAAGGAACGTCCTTGACGGAAGTTTATCGACCAAATTGGCGATATAGAAGATAGGTCAAGCCCACGACTTTTTCTGCCACCAGACTTAGGAATGAGGTGAAATTTTTGATAGATTTCATAATGGATGAAGTAACTTTTTTTTAGAAAAGTGTAGAGATTAATGTTTCTTTCTGAAATATTAGTTATATTTTATATTATTTACATTAGAAATAGATAAACCAAACTACGGATACGGATGTTCCTAAAAGTAGAAAAATTAAAAAAAAAAAGTTAAAATGTGTAAAAAATTAAAGAATACAGCACTGAGAACTGAGGCATTGGTTTGTATACATTTAAATACTAAAAACAGAAAAACTTCTATTTAAAACGCATCTTTTCTACGATGTTGACGCTGTGTGACGATCTGCGTAACAAATAAGTTCACCTTAGTCCCAACTAGCGACATCTGGTGAGCGTATGATTATAAGCCCTCCTTAAGAGTACACTTAACCGACGAGCATGTATGCGTAGGTATATGGATGTAAAGGAGGCGAGAGAAGTGCAAACTGGAAATAGTCTTTGACTACCCTATAACTTTCAACATTCTATAAAATTAAGGATAAATCAATTATAACAATCAAGTTGCAGATATTTAATATATCAGATGAACATTTTGTTTGTGTCATTCACATTATAAATTCTTGCAACTAATTAGCATTAGTCTTTGTATTTGTTTTTTGTCAAATATAACATTTATATATACTTTTTAATTTCAATGAAAAGGAGAGCTACGATCATCGAGCAATCAGCGTCAGTATAAAGTAGCTAACGATGTTATTTTGACTTCAGATGATAATATCTAACATCACGCGGCACCTTCGTGAACGCGGTGCCTAAAATGCCGCTCAGCAAATATGTTTACTAATGTATATAATACATATTATATAAATTCGAATAAAAATTCTTTGACTTGCTGTTTAAACTATTTTAATAATTAATATCACATAATATGTAAATACATATTTTAATTAATTTAATAAACATGCGAGTTTATACGAGTAAATCTAACCACATTTTTCTCATAAGGCCGTTAATAATATACCAACAATTTGATAGTAAGTAGTGCTACATAATAAGGACAGCCGATTTTAGAAACATTGACAAATCAAATTTATCGATTAAATCAGGGAAACGTAAAGCGGAAAAGTTGGGCGACGTGATGACTTTATTTATCTGGCTGATTCCGAGACATATTTGATTACGCGTAAACCTTTCATTTGTCCAAACCTACATCATTTGATGTAGATTTCGATATGATGCGCTAGAATTAATTAGATATGCAGGAGTAAAAAGAAAAGGCATAGAAGACTCGAAAATCTATCATTTGCGTATTTGCTTAGCACTTAAACCTTATGACATTATGTCATAGCTTGGTTGACATCGATCTATGAAAATAAATGTCAGTAACTTTTATTCTTCACTTTCCTTTAACAATATAGATATAGAATTCCCGATAGCAAATTTTAATTCGCTCAATAATAAATGCTTAACTTTCAGATTAAAAACTAACTGAGCTCTACGCGCAGAACAAACAAATAGAACTAATAAATTATGAATGGCATTGCAAGGCGATCGGTCACACCACATTGGTACGAAACATTATGACGCCGATGTGAGTAAATAAATTGATGATAATCGCATTTATTGCGTGGCGATGTACTTTCGCCTGCGTCATGTGTCATAACATTAAACAACGGTAACAATGGATAGTAACTGCTACGTTGAAGAAAGTTTTAATTTACAATTAAATGAATCTTGCGTTTATAGAAATTGTAAATGTTTAAATTTTTTTTTAAACTTTGATTTTATATTTTAAATATATAATTAAGACTGCTAATAGTAAAATTAAAATGACGTGGGGTACAGCGACACCGGTAAAGACAAACCTCGTAACAGAAACTATCAATTGAAAATTAACAATGAATTGACTAAATCAAATCAAGAAGTTGCAACGGTTTTTAAGAAATATTTCACTGATATTCTTATCTTGACAACAGAGTCATTGAATACTTTTCTAAATATTGCCGAGTCATTACTCAAACATAATGTTAACACCTATTTAAAATAATTAATATTTGAAATAGTATTACCACAAGATATTGTAAAATATTTCAAAACACTTGATGTAAAGAAAACCGCAGATTTATGGGCGATTTCCGTTACAAATACTGCGCGTCCATAATAGATGTAATTGCACCTCATCTTGCTTTTATTTTATAATACTAGTATCAATACTGGTGTGTTTCCTGATTTAATGAAGCATAGTAAAGTAATACCTTTATATACATCTGGTAGTACATTGGACCCCGCTATTTTTAAACCTATTTCTGTATTACCAACTATCAATAAATTTTTTGAAAAAACAATTTTGGATCAATTGTAAATTTTTTTTTATACAAATAAATTACTCCATAAAATCAATTTGGTTATACAAGGGGTCGCTCGACGACTGCCGCCGGTGTTGAGCTTATGAAATATATTTTTAATGCCTGGGACAATTCACAAGACGCCTTAGGTATTTTTTGTGATCTTTCCAAGGCTTTCGATTGTGTTCATCATGAGATATTAATCAGGAAACTACAACATTATGGCGTCAAAAATATTGCGCTCAGTCTTATTATTTCATATTTAAGTAACATAACTCAAAAAGTCGTTATCAATGGTAAAGGTTCCTCCGGATCGGTAGTATCAGTGGGCGTTCCTCAGGGCTCGATTCTTGGCCCATTCCTGTTCTTAATCTATATTAATGACTTACCTTATCTTGAAGGGGACAATCACGAAATAGTATTATTTGCTGATGATACCTCTTTAATTTTCAAACTCACACGGAAGTCAATTAATTATGTCGATGTTAATAATGCTCTATCGAAATTAGTACATTGGTTTTAAAAAGGGTTATTATAATATCAAAGAATACATGAATGAAAATAACCCCTGGGAATGAGGGGATCGCCACCATGCTGGTTCAATTCATTTAAAAAATTGTATAAAATTATTGTAAAGTGATATAAGTTTAAAAAATCCCGCTGGGTTTATTGCTGGTTCTTACTAGGACAGAGGTATTTTCCGAACCAGTAGTAAATAAAAAAATATACTTTTAATAAGTATTATGTAATAATTTATATTGAATAAAAATCATTCTATTCTAATCTATTCTATACGCTTGATATTCATTGTCTTCTCTCTTTTCCTCATCAGCCAGTAAACGTTCCACAACTGGACCTTCCCCAGTCTAGAAGGTAGGAGTGGTAGAAAATAAACAAAAGCTCAAATTTATTTTACAAATTACTTACTTTTTTAAAAGATAAATTGCAAAATTAATTGTCTACAAAACATTTATTAATGTAGAAAAATAATAACGTCGGAGATACGGCCCCACATATATTTAAAACACAGTCCAATTAAGTTTTTAGAAACTGAAAACGTTTTCGAGACGAAATTAACTTACCCGTAGTTGTGATGCAGCATTTTAGGCACCCAATATCTCATACGTACAGGTGTGTCCCGCCATTAAGGCGAGTGATTACGAAACGATTAGGCTCTCGTTACCCGGACATTAGCTCCCGATATCGCCCATAGTTATACTTTTATTTAATTACTAACGCCGCTGACCGATACCGACGTGTTAGTATTGACACTACTTCATACAACAGCGTGTAACCATTGTCATCGATTAAACTGAGTTTGGAGATAGAGAAACAATTCTCAAAACAAAACACGTTATTACAGAAACATAATTCTAGTTATTATATGATATAATTCCAGAATTACTAGATATTAGAATCTTATAATTTGCCACAAAACATGCTAAAGAATAAAAGCGAAAGAAAGATGTACTCGACACTGTTCTTGTATCTATGAATAGGACATTTCTATGTGTTTTGTGTTCTGTCGATGTGTGTAACTTTTTCAATAAAAAAATAAATAAATACCAACAAACCAACATGGTTGCGTACCTAGTTAAAAATGGACGATAAAAATAAATTATTTTTTCTTTAATGTTCAGTCAGTCAGTTCAGTCATCATTGTATTCAATTTAAAGAAAATGCACGATCTGTTCTCTTTTTTATACGAATAGGATGGCAAACGAGCACTCAGTCCAAACGATGGTAAGTGGATGCTGTGGCCCATAGCCTCTACATCGATTCTTAATCGAGGATTAAGAATAAAAATGCAGAATGTATGGCACCCCTGAGCACTGAAATGGAATGCCTCGTTTCCATTAAAAGGGTCTCCGGTTCTCTCTTACACTCACCTACACTCAACATTAAGCTGCTATTTCACGCTGGTATTCTGTGAGAGCGTGGTCCATACAGTTAGCTCTAGAATGCCCGAAGTGAATATATTTAAGGTATTCGGCCAACTTGTTGCGGTAAAAATGTAATTCAACGTTGGAAATTCCAACCTCATAGCACAATGATTAAAAATAAAAAGGCGCCAAAACAAAACTATAGTAACGAGAAAAACAGAAACCAGTTTCTATTAAAAACACGCACAAGACTATTAACCGATCGAAACGTAAATAATTAGATCCAGGTATGTAAAAAGTCAATCTTACATAATGGGTCTTCCGCTTGCCTCACCTTTTTACCAGACTGCACGACGCATAGGAGGGTAATGTGTTTATCAGCCTATGTATGTATATGTTTGTTCGCTTGTGGGCCGCGTGGGCCGATTTTAATGATTCTTACGTCAATCGATTTGTCTTAATCAGGTGAGTGTCATTAGAGACATGACAGTAATCAACATTCAATATGGGGACAACCAGACGCCATATTGCTTAAATTAAAAAAATTAAAGTCGAGGAATATATCAAGTATTATCATTGATTAGGTCTTTAAAATCATATTTAGGTTTCTCTGGTCATTTTTCATTTTGAATGACCATTTAGGATATATAACGATTTAAAATTGGGCAGCGACCATTCTCGCTTAAATTTTCAAAACTTATTAAAAAGCTGTGATAAAGTTCATATATAATCGTAGGGGATGCCCCTATTACCAGCCTTTTAGTGCCAATTTCAACTTTGAAAATTCTTGCTATTTTAATTAGCGCACAATATTTTTACACATTTATTTTAATCGATATGTTATTTATCTAAAAATGTAATGAACATTTATTTACAATCATATTATTTCAAGATCAATTTTAAAAACGACGATAAGCAAAAAAATGCGTTATGGTTCAAATTCCAGCCACCCTGTACCGAATGTCGTCCTTTTGTGTGCCTAATGCCAGCATAGCATAGGGTTATGCCTTTTGAGTTTTTGGTAGGTACCTATTGTAGGTAAGTTTTAGGGGCACAGAAATAAATTCGTAACAACTTTGAATTTTGAAGCATGCATGTCAAGCATGGAATATGTATTAAGACAGACGACCAAAATAATTTTATTTTAATGATTTACTCCTTACCTTACTGTGTTTTAGCTTTAAGCAGTTCCATTTTTATTTTAACACTAAACAATTAATTAAAGCAAATTATGATAAAAATTATGTATAGTACATCGATTTCTTATAATTTAATCATCCAAGTTTTTGAATCTTAATCATCATTTCAGCCCTTCACAAGTCCACTACAGAACATGCTCCTCCATAGAATGCCGCAAAGCATGGTCCTGAACCACTTTCCTTGTTATGACTTTTTCATTTATGTCCTTAAGTTATGATAAAATTAGTATTTACTAAGTTGTAGTTAATTATATTTATTGCTTGTTTTTGTCTTTCTCGAAAAATAATTAAATATTGTATGGTGTTCTTAAAATATACTTATACCAAATGTCTGATAGAAAAGCAAGTACATCTTTTGCTAAACTTTAGAATCCAAAACCAATTTTAAATATACACGAATTGATCATAACTTCCTTAACTATAAAATAAGTTAAGTTCTAATTAATGGTATTTATTCCAGTCTATGACAGCCCTGATTTATATTACATGACTGAAATTAGGTACTTCTTATTAGGTACGTCAAACCCAATATCAGCCTTACAGATACCCATTAATTTTCACTAAAAGAAAATAAAAAACTTGTAAATTTAAACAAAAATAGCTACATTACTATGTCTATAGTTATATTCATACAAATCAAAAAGCCTAAAGATGAGCTAATGTAAAACATGCTTAATTCTATCGGGACCATAACTTGTCAAAAAATTTGGAAAATTAGCGTTTTCCGTTGCGTGCGTGTTTTGATTTTTAATTTAACACTCTTAGATTTATAACTGTGTGGTAATATTTGAAATACACTTTCCTCTAGTTACGAAGAATTTTTTAGCCGACAATATTTGTAGTTAAGACTACTAGAAACCTTATTTACGAAATAAAAAGCCGAAAAGGCTGGAATTAGGGGCGTGGCTGGAATTAGGGGCATCCACCCTATAGTGGGTATTATTAGTAACTTTTTTGCGCAGTCATGTTTTTTTTAAAAATATCATATAAAATTTGTGTTTATCTTTAATTTTTTTACATAAAAATTATTTGTACTTTAACATTGTAAGCCAACAAACCAACATGGTTGAATTCTGATAGATTTAGTTAATGTTGAACTATATAATTATGCTTTTATGTACTTAGTTAAGTCTTAGTGGATAAGTGCTTGGACGGAATTACTTTTTACAAAACGATTCTGTATTTATATTGTTGTGGGGTTTTATCCCTGATATTAAATAAATAAGTTGTGCAAAAAAAAATGAATCGAATCCTTTAGCCACGATATGATTATTGTTGTTGTGTGCAAGCGATTTAAAGTCAATTTTATTAATACTAAAACCGAGAAGGTAAATTATAGCACAACCATCGAAAACTTGTATTATGTATATTTTATAACAGTTATTACCGGATATTTTAAATAACATAATTTAATATATTCTTATATAACAAAATATAATTTGCTATTTTTGCCAGTAGAGCACGCCCATTGTTATTTACTGCTTAAATAATGCTAATTACATTCAAATCCGGCCAGTGCCTTAGCTCTGTATAGCTATTTGAGTGAGAAACACTAAACCGTTATTGGCTGATAATTGCAGTGCTAGATCCCGCCCTACTTTTATTGGTGGTATTTTATTTATAGTAGTGTGTAGAGTAATGTATAAGTGGTAGTGAGGTGATGGAAGCGGTCCAGGTTTTCTATTGGTTAGCTAATGCACGTTGTACCGATTAATAGTTGTTTTGTAATTGTGTTTTGTTTTGGGTGTGATACATCAAAAATATTTAGCACTAGCGATCCGCCCCGGCTTCCCACGGGTGATTTCCGGATCTCAACAACAGCGCCACCTACCAGGTCTAATTGTGAATTTAAACCATCCAGGGTATATAAACTCAAACACACACAAAAGAAAAAGTAAAGTTACAGCCTATATACGTCCCACTGCTGGGCACAGGCCTCCTCTCATTTCTGAGAGGGTTTTAGGGCAAGGAAATGTCCGCCGCGCTGCCCCAATGCACACAAAATTTTATTAAAATCAGTCGAGTAATTTTCGAGTTTTAGCGAGATTAACGGACAGCGGATAATAACGGATTGATTTTATTACAGTTGCAATGAATATATATTCGGCCACACGCCGAATACCGAATATTCTGCGGACTTCCTGGCCGAATAGTCGAATATTAGGCAAAAGTATTCGGCCGGGAAGGAACTAGTGTTTATTCTTCAGAGCGTCTATTCTCTGAAGCTGGGATTGTCTGCGAGAAGAAAAGGAGTAAACAATTGCCTGAAAATGAAGAAAAATTAGTCTTTCTGCACCATTATCTTCCACTTTAATTACGATAATTCGAGTGCGTAGACATTTATCTGATAGTTCTTTTTTAATTTTTATAATATGGAAGTTGATTATATACTACTTTAATGATTACAAGATTTTTTTTTTATAAATAAATAAATTTTCATTTTACCAATTATCTGACTACAACAAAATCTCTTACTTAAGTATTCGGTATTCGGCCGTATAATACGTAGATATTCGGTATTCGACCGAATAGGATAAAAGTAGCCGAATTGGCCAAATACCGAATAATAACCGAATATTCGTTGCAATTCTAATTACCATTTATTGAGTTCAGCTGCGGACTTTAATAGACTTGAACGGTAACGGTAACTTCTATTTATTAAATAATAATATTATTATTATTTTTACTTAACTTTTGGCCACCAGCTTTCAAAAAGTTGTTTTTTCATAAATGTTGTAAAATTTTACACAAGTTATGTGTACGAAGTTGTATTCACTTTATCGCACGACCAGCGAGACCTGTAGACCGACAAGTATAGCCTAGAATAAATTTCTTTTAAATTATTCTGGAGATAATGTGAGGCTAGAACAATAGTGATGGGCAATTTTTGTCGATAGGTCCGTACTCGATATAATTCACTTACTTTTACTTGGGTATAGTAAACTTTAAAACTCACGCGCGCCACATGTGTGAATCTTACATAGTGAACGTGCTGGACGCTGAGTGGTGTGACGTCACGCGTCAGAATTCAGCAAAGCAAAGCGCTAAGAAACGCCCTAAAATAATAATATCTGGATACGTGGCGCCACCATAGACAACATACATACCCTTCGGCAAATTGTACAGAAGACCGAAGAGTACAATCTGCCACTTTGTCTTGCGTATGTGGACTATGAGAAAGCCTTTGATTCCGTCGAAATTTGGGCGGTGCTGCAGTCCCTTCAGCGGTGCCAATTGGACTGTCGGTATATCGAAGTGCTGAAGTGTTTGTACAGTAGGGCTACGATGGCTATCCGAGTACAGAACCAGAGTACGAAACCTATCCAACTGCAGAGAGGTGTAAGACAGGGTGACGTTATATTCCTGAAACTCTTCACCGCTGCATTGGAAGCCGTTTTCAAGCTACTGGACTGGAAAGGATACGGTATTAACATCATCGGCGAGTACATCACTCACCTTCCATTTGCCGATGATATAGTCCTTATGGCAGAATCGCTGGAGGACCTAAGCATTATGCTCAATGACCTCAATAGTGTCTCCCAACGGATAGGTCTTAAGATGAACATGGACAAAACGAAGATCATGTATAACGTCCATGTCACACCTATGCCGGTAGTTGTTGGGAGCACTAAGCTCGAAGTTGTTGACGAATATGGGACAAATAGTCCGACTAGGTAAGTCCAACTTTGACCGAGAGGTCAATCGACGGATTCAACTCGGCTGGGCAGCGTTCGGGAGATTACGACACATCTCGTCAGACATACCTCAAAACCTCAAAACTATATTGTACAAACAGTGCGTGTTGCCAGTGATGACCTATGGATCTGCGACGTGGTCCTTCACTGCTGGCCGTATGAGGAAGCTCAGAATCGCTCAGCAAGCTATGGAGAGGGCTATGCTCGGCGTGTCTCTGCATGATAGACTTAAAAACGAGTATATCCACAGTAGAACCAGAATAACCAACATAGTCCAAAGAATTAGTATGCTGAAGTGGCAATGGGCCGGCCATATAGCTCGAAGAACCGACAACCGATGGGGAAGAAAGGTTCTCGAGTGGCAGCCTCGTACCGGCAGGCGAAGTGTAGGCCGTCCCCCCACTAGAAATATTGTCATGAAGTATATTTATGTTTCTCTTAATTGCCATGCTTCATGCACCCATTTCCTTTTTTTACTTGATGCTGCTCTTCTTCTTCGTCTAAAGCAATGGCTATAATTCCTGGTTCTGTATTATTGAACAGATCCCTGGCAACAATCACAGATACTTCAACGTCGCACACGTTTTGCCTGAAGATCCGTAGCCTGAGTACTGACATGTGTTAATTGAAGCACTGCCGCGTCACTGTAGCACTGATGCGGACCTGTGCGGACGCGTTGCCGAAACTGTGACTTCACTGATATGTGTGAATCGGCCATAAGGATTCTCCAATTATAATTTACATCGTATTTAAATGAAACTAGGTTTTACGGATTTTGTCGCGTATATTAACTTATCATATATTTACACCACGGTCACGGGCAACTTCGGGTGTATAAAAATAAATTTATATACGCGACAAAATCCGTAAAAACTAGTTTCATTTAAATGTGTGGGGTTCGCGTAAACAAAAGAAATTGTGGCGGCGAAAAAATCATCATGTCCATCGTAAATTATTTTCGTTATTATTAACTATCTCCAAACATTTATCACTAAGTAATAAAGCCTGGTGACAAATCGATACTCAAGTCGAATAATATAAACGATTACGATCGTCGCATTAATACGCGTTGTGAGTCGCGATCGGATATAAAGATAAACGCTCCCTGCCGCCGGTAATAATAAGCCGACGCATAAAACTCTCGTAAATCGTCTCGAATGTTTGTTCATGGTTTATTGTCTCATTATCATAGTCACGGGTGCCTAGGCATCAATAAGGACACACGAAATAATATTTGTCACTTATACACAAATAAAAATCGAGTTTGGCATATTAACGCACATATTTTTATTGCTTATTTTAACATAAAGAAGCTTCAAGCCACACTCATGTAAATATGGTAATGTCGTCAGATGCCGGATAAATGCACGTTTTTCCACCGGGATCGCCCACACGGTAGGGAGGTGGGTGAGACGCGGCACGCGTCGGGCACGCGATCTAGGGCGCTGCAATTTGCCGTTCGCCGACTATTGAACCTTAGACCTGCGTCGATAAACACGCCGCGCCGCCGATATTCTACGACATGTTTGCGCGATGTCATGTCGACCCTCATCGACAGTATGATATGGACACGTGTATTAATTTTCCTAACTCTTAGGAGATTTCCAGTTTTATGAAGAGCCTAAAAAATGACAATCACTGCTTTCCTTTCGCTGATCACAATTCCATACCGAGTAATTTCTTTGAGAGTTGACGTGAGGTGAGCAATGTTTTACGTACCTTGGTTACCTGATACCTGGAAAATGGCTCTCTGGCCAAGCTGGCAGGTAGGCATGCGATCATAGTACATATTAACACTACTCAATCGTACACATTTCGTTCGTCAGAAAATAAGTGACATCTGGTGGCTCTGGGATCTTGGACTATTACACGAACTGCTCAATATGAATAGAATTACTGCACTGATTATTTTTATTTCCAGAGTATATTGCACCAATTTTCAAATTAAAAAAAACATTAATAAATTTTTCTCCATACAAATTTTAACACCTCTGACCCCCCCACAGGTAAGGTGTTGTTTTGTAAAATCGCTAAATCCTAATTAATTTATTTTATTTACAGAGTACCTGCAAATAAAATAAATGTAATACAGGTTTTTATACCTACATCAGGCACCAGTCTCTCACAAGTTAGGTACCAGTCTGGCAATTCTGTAATACCTAGCATTAAGTTTACCTATTGTGGAGAGAAAATAAATTCATTCATTCATTCATTCATTCACCTTTAATTAACTTTCGAGTCAATCGCTCCGTAAAATAAAAAGTTCCATACAAGCTGTAACACCCTATTTTACTGAAGTTTTGTTTGGACTAAAACGTGCGCATATGCTGGTACTACCTGCTGTCGCACTCCACAATTAATGCCTGGTACATGGCGACACTAGTTACCACTAGCGCCTTCTAGTATCGAGTAGCAGAACTAGGAGAGTCAAGATCCTTCTAGAAATTTCCATGGAAGAACTTTCTAGAACTATCGACACCTAGTAAGCCGGCACCGGTATGTACTCGAACATTCTAGATGTTTCTACAGTAGAAGGTTCTGGAACTATTTGAGGCCCTATATAAGGCCGGTATAGACCGCGACCCGGGCAGTGTTGAATTGGCGATACAAGCGAATATACTTCGAAGCGATACAACTGCCACAGTCCACCTGATGGTACACTTACCATCCACTTACCATCATGTGGACTGTGTGCTCGTTTGCCACCCTTGTTACATAAAAAAAGAAAAAACTAAGTTTTTTAGGAAGACCTATGTGGTATACGAGGTATAGAGGGGTTATTTTAAACCCAACTATATCAAAATCTATTTTTGGAATATTTTTTAAACAATATTTTCTTAGTAGCTAATGAACTACCGCGTCGTACAAATTCATATACTAGTAGTTAAGAACCGAGCAAGCATAGGCAGGGAGTACTTGAACAACGATCTGTACTAATCTCTGATTGAATTTAATAGAACGAAATAAATCTTAGTAGTACAGTACTAAAGCCAGATATCGACAGTGTGATGTGTCGAACGCAACCCGCCCCACACTCCCTACTCGCCCCACCTGTTGCAGGGTGGTGCCAGGCAACAAGTGGTGGCAATAAAAACATTACACGGTAAATATGTGTGAATCTACCACGATTCTTTTAAAGCGAGTGAACGAACGATTTGAATACAATCTAGATAATAAAATGCTGGCAGATTTATGTACTTACTGTTTAAGGGTAATAATTTTTTTTATAGAAATAATTGCTTTGAAGTCATATTTTCTTCGAGAATTGGTCTATGGAAATACAAGTTTGGATTCAATTTTGTAATAATATGCACCTTGATTTAGATAGTTTATTCAAATAAAAAATGAGATTTTCTTAAACATATATATCTCTTATTTAATAAAAACACTAACTGGCCTGGCAGACGTTGTTATGCCCTTTTTTTTATAAAATAAGGGTGACTAACGAGCACAAAGTCTACCTGATGGTAAGTGAACGCTGTGGCGCATTTATTAAGATGAATCAAAATGCAGATGCGTTGTCACTCCCGAGGACTAAGATGGAATGCCTCGTTTCCAGTAAAAATGATCTCCGGTTCTCTACACTCGCCATACGAAACAACAGCATTAAGCTACTACTTTACGCTCGTATAGTGCCCCGTGTAGTGGCGGGTTAGAATACCCACTACCCCATATCTTCCCGTGGGTGTCGTGAGAGGCGACAGAGGGAAACTGAGGCAGAAGATGGGCAGTAGCATCTTTCTGATAACAGCAAATAACAATAAAAAAACTGCGGTTGCCAACCCGCTCGCCAAGCGTGGCAACTACGGCAATATCCCCCCAATGAAGAGAGTTACGAAGAGACGGCCCCCAGTCCCCGGCGGCCCCGCTATTCCTGGCTACGCTGGCGACCGTGGTAACGGCGGGGCAGGGGGTGCTAAGAATCTCCGGTGGAGGTTCGGTTGCCACCTACGACGACTCGACCTGGCAACTTATAACGCACGCACTCTGAGGACTGACGAGAAGATCCTGGAGCTGGAAGAAGAGATAGACAAGTTGCGCTGGAATATTATAGGATTATCCGAGGTCCGAAGAGGAGGACACGGTAATCCTCGAATCTGGCAACTTGTTCTATCACCGGGAGGGCGACCATCTGTCCCAAGGAGGTGTCGGATTTATCGTCCACAAGTCTCTCGTTAACAACGTTGTAAAAATTGGGAGTGTGTCGACGAGGGTTGCGTACCTTATACTCAGAATCACCAAACGGTATTCGCTGAAGGTCATACAGGTTTACGCACCAACATCGGCACACCCCGATGAGGAGGTGGAGGAAATGTATGAGGATATCTCTAGAGCCATGCATTCCTCTAAAACCCACTATACGGTGTTAATGGGAGACTTCAACGCAAAGCTAGGCACAAGAGAGAACGGTGAGCTGAAAGTAGGGAAATTCGGATTAGGGCAACGGAACCCAAGGGGCCAGCAGCTGGCCGACTTCATGGAGAAAGAGGGACTCTTTATGATGAACTCTTTCTTCCAGAAGCGGATTCACCGAATGGTTAGAGGCACACTGAACCTAAACGTAAAGTTGGAGAGGTGTCGTCTAATGAAGTCAACGCTCCGTCCCCCTCGTGCTCTAATCCAAAGTCCCGAAACCTTTCAGCTCGAGTTACAAAACCGTTTTCAGTGCCTAGAAGATTGCAATGCAGTGGACGATATGAATGACAAGCTCGTGGAAACTGTCCATGCGGTCGGAGTTAAGTTTTGCAAGACCCGCCGCAGAAGAACACAAAAACTCTCCGATCACACTCTTAATCTCATGGCTGTTAGACGGGAAAAGAAGCTGCAATCTTCAGTAGATTTGATAGCATACAGGCAACTGAACAGACAGATCTCCAAATGCATGCGGCGGGACTTGCGCAACTTCAATACAGCTCGTATTGAAGAAGCGATCGAGCGGAACCAGGGCTCCAAAGTCTTTGCCAGAGATCTGTCTGCCAGAAAGAGCCAACTGTCGAAGCTGAAGACCGAGTCTGGCAGCGTCGTTTCCGGACACCTGAGATTTTGAGTGAGATTGAGAGGTTCTATGGGCAGCTGTACACATCATCGTTGGAGCCACACGCAAGTGTGGTAACGATCCAAGAGCGAGTCTTATCCGACACTATTTCGATGATATCCCGGACGTCAGTCTGAGCGAGATTGAATGGCTCTCCAGCACCTTAAAAACGGCAAGGCCCCAGGCGAGGATGGAATTACAGCGGAGCTTCTGAAAGCGGGTGGAAAACCGGTACTTGAAGTCCTTCAGAAGCTCTTTAATTCTGTCCTACATGGTGGCACTACACCGGAGGCGTGGAGCAGAAGTGCGGTGGTCTTGTTCTTCAAGAAAGGCGACAACGCTCTCTTGAAGAACTACAGACCGATTTCCCTTCTGAGCCGCGTCTACGTGCTGTTTTCGAGTCATTACGAATCGTCTCGCACGCAGACTCGACGACTTCCAGCCTCCCGAACAAGCCGGTTTCCGAAAGGCTTTAGCACCATAGACCATACATACCCTTCGGCAAATTGTACAGAAGTCCGAGGTACAATTTGCCACTATGTCTGGCGTATGTGGACTATGAGAAAGCCTTGATTCCGTCGAAATTTGGGCGGTGCTGCAGTCCCTTCAGCGGTGCCAAGTTGACTGTCGGTATATCGAAGTGCTGAAGTGCTTGTACAGTAGGGCTACGATGGCTATCCGAGTACAGAACCAGAGTACAAAACCTATCCAACTGCAGAGAGGTGTAAGACAGGGTGACGTTATATCCCGAAACTCTTCACCGCTGCATTGGAAGACGTTTTCAAGCTTCTGGACTGGAAAGGATACGGCATTAACATCAATGGCGAGTACATCACTCACCTTCGATTTGCCGATGATATAGTCCTTATGGCAGAATCGCTGGAGGACCTAAGCACTATGCTCAATGACCTCAATAGTGCCTCCCAACGGATAGGTCTTAAGATGAACATGGACAAAACAAAGATCATGTTTAATGTCCATATCACACCTATGCCGGTAGTTGTTGGGAGCACTAAGCTCGAAGTTGTTGACGAATATGTTTACCTGGGACAAATAGTCCGACTAGGTAAGTCCAACTTCGACCGAGAGGTCAATCGACGGATTCAACTCGGCTGGGCAGCGTTCCGGAAATTACGGCACATCTTCTTGTCAGGTATACCTCAAAACTTGAAAACGAGGCTGTACAACCAGTGCGTGTTGCCAGTGATGACCTACGGAACTGAGACGTGGTCCTTCACTGCTGGCCGGATGAGGAAGCTCAAGGTCGCTCAGCGAGCTATGGAGAGGGCTATGCTCGGAGTCTCATTGTGTGATAAACTTAGAAATGAGGATATCCGCAGTAGAACCAGAGTGACCGACATAGCCCAACAGATTAGTAAGCTGAAGTGGCAATGGGCCGGCCATATAGCTCGAAGAACCGACAACCGATGGGGAAAAAAGGTTCTCGAGTGGCGGCCTCGTACCGGCGGACGAAGTGTAGGGCGTCCCCCCACTAGATGGAGTGACGACCTAGTAAGACATGCAGGAAGTCGATGGATGCGGGTGGCTCAGGACCGTGCTTTGTGGCAATCCTTGGGGGAGGCCTATGTTCAGCAATGGACTTGTGAAGGGCTGTAATGATGAATGATGATTACGCTCGTATTCTGTGAGAGCGTGGTCCTTAACCGGTCGAGTCGACCCATTCGTGTTACAACTATGATATGCCTACAGCATGGCTCTGCCCATCTACTGATTTGTTTTCCTCCGTCGCCTCTTACGACACCCACGGGATGATATGGGGTAGTGGATATTCTTACCATTACTACGCTAGCATTCAAGTTTATTTTCAACACAAAATGAGGCGCTAGAAAAAGTAGATGTACCAAAACAATGGCTTAACATATAATGTATACAGTAAGATTTTTTGTAGCCGTGTTAAGTGGCTACTGCAAACTTTAAGTTCGTTTGTGATTTCATTAAAAAAAAATTATGAGCTTACGACCAATACTGGTCGTAAACCAATATTTGTTACTCCTAAAGTATTTTTTAATAATATATGTTTATTTCCATTTCCGTTACAAACCAGAGTTACATATAAACTTACAGGCTATAACTTTACTGGCTAAAATAAAACGAACATTGTTTAGTCAGCTGAAGCCAAACTAGGAAAATCAAAAGCCAAAAAACAACCAAATATACATTAACATTACAAACATAAAAATATTGAAATAAACAAACTATGTAATAAAATAATGTATATTATATAATATGTATATTCATGGAGACACGTCGAAGTACACGAGCAACTGAATGTAGCTCGGGCAAACAACTCCATAACGTCGGTTAATCCTTTCGTATATATGTATGTACATTCGGCTTCAAATGTAGAGACGAAGTGGCTTTAGGCTCTTATATTATACTCATAGTGAAGGGACGTCTCGATCGACGTTCGATGCAGTCTGTTTATCGAATTTTATTTATCGGGGCGGGTGCAATGACCTAATGACGTACAATCCACGGCCGCTCTTTGCGTCACAAGAAATCCCCACAATTATGCCACTTTTTGCAGATCCGTAACATCGAAACCTTATTAAAACAAATAAATGAGAGGCAGCACGCGACACTTGTAAGTGTTGATTTTAATTTTCATGGACTACTAAATGTTATAGTTATTATAATTATATATATTAGTCGCCACAAAAATACTAGGAACCTATAATATAATCGTAATCGAATCGAAACAATCCACTATAGTAGGAAATGGGAAAGATTTACCATATCACATTTTATCCATAGATTGAACAATAAAGTACATATTTTAAGTGTGCCAACTGCCAAGAAATAACATAGTTATTTCGTTATCTGTCGGATGCTACAAGTTTTTCTAAACGGTTACTTTCGTCTCATTATAAAGCACCTCCCGGATGCATAATACATTACATTACTGCTCCTGGTAAGGATATGTTTATTGTGTTAAATATTTTTTACATTCAAAGCAATTTATTTATGTTATTTATTTTATCATTAATCATTACAATATCTAATTTCAGACAAAATATATTATTTTAAAAGCAAACGATGTCTGCATTGTTCCTGTATTCCCCGTCACTAGCTGTCATACTGAGTTTATTTATAGGAGGGGCGGCCAGTGGAACCGACTTTCCAGGATTATTTTCCAACTTGACCGGAAGACTATTTACTTAGAGTAAATATACTTGGGAATTTTACCCTTGCGAATCACATGAATAATTTACGTGAAGGTCAACGTTTATTTATTCTTCCGTTATAGAATTTCTTATGTAAGGTTTTTTTAATAAAATCTTACCACATTGTAAAAGCTATTTATAAATCTATTATATATATATATATATATATTGGAGTTCATAAGCCTACCAGCAGTTTGATATTTGTTGATTGAAGCTGTAGAATCTTAAAACTCATCCGAATCCGCTCTTAGAATGAACAGCGGAGAATTTCATTTACAAATTAGAGTGGTAAAAGATGCGATTTTATTTTTTATTAATTTTTTATTGTTAGCTACTACAATCCAATGCTGGTGCCTTACAACCAGTGCGCTGTTCATTCATACAGTTGGCTAGTTCATCACAAATTTTACAACATTAAAGAATGTTATTTAACTGTATAAAGAAAGAAAAAATTATAATAATTTAGTTCTATGGTAACTCCTTCACAGTTCAGGCTACACGTCTTTGACTCTCCTTGCCCGATGACATCAGAAAAGCACCCAAAAGTATGCTTTTAAAAAGTTGGTTCGTCGTCATCTATTAAAAACAACGCTTCGTATGTATGTATGTATAGGTTATATTTGTATACTTTATTTATTAGTAAAATGTATATATAATATTACGTAGTTAATTATCGTTTTTTTTTTTAAATTCTATATTGTTACACCTACGTCAAATTCTCACACTCCATGGGTTGACTGGTAGAGAATGCCTCAAGGCATTAAGTTCGCCCCTTATATTTTTTGTTTTAAGGAATGCAATAAAGAAATATATAAACAAATAAAGAATAAATAAATAAATAAATTTTTCCCGGGGTCGACTGACTGAGAATGCCAAAGGGCATTCAGTCCGCCTACCATAACACTTACTATACGCAGTTAACGCCTCGTCTGATATGATTATGTAGTTTATGCACTTTTCGCATCAACAAACATGCGTTCAAAGATTTGGTTAAAATTAACCAGAAAAAAAATATATTTATTTGTGACGGCCACCCATGAGTCCATAGCAATACTGGCCGGCGTATTGCTATAGACTCATGAGAATATAATCACTACGTATAGTACGACCTCGCGGTAGAGAGTAATTGTGTTCTGTGAGTACGACCAATCATTATGACGTTTCGTGTCAAACAATCCGCGTCGTATCTGTAAACAAAATTGTGAAAAATAAATCTACAAAGGAAAAAATTAAGCGTGTTAAGTAGAAAATGGAGAATAAGAAAGAAAAACTTTAAAGAAAGCTTATGGATCTTTTATTTTCTTCATCAGAAGGTTGTGCTTGGGTGTCGCCATTTTAAAATGTTAAATGCGTCCTTCGTTTTATCACAACAAATAATATCTCAAGGATGAAAATATTGGCCTTAGCGATAGGACGAGCGTGTTTTGCTTACTATATGCAGTTTATTTCATATTATGTAAATCATACGGTACTACGAGCGAGTACATGTGATACTTATTTCATACCTTCTAACAAAATGTCACGAAATATTGCTATAAAGTTTCATAAATATTATCATACAGTACTACGAGTGAGTACATGTGATAAATTAATTCTGCAATATTTTCGCAGATGAAACTGAAACATCCGTTAAAAAGAGAAGGAGAATAATTGTGGAAAGCGGATTTCGACAATAACTTGCCCTCTTGTAGTAACAATGATAATACTCCAAATGTTCTTCAAAAAATGGGCCATGTGGAGAAAATCGATAAAACTATTAGTATAAATAGTGAACTAAGAAATATGTGGAACACATTTCTTATGCAAGAGTTAGAGGAAAAATCAAGTGATGAAATTTTAAAAACATTTCGTAGTTCTACGAGGGTGACACTGAAAGTTTTTCTAGTCACACTAGAAACACAGCTATTAAAATATCAATGTTTTTCAAAAATATTTATAACTCCAAAACCAAATGGTTCGGTTCATCCAGATTTATTTTAAACTTAAAAAAATTTAATAGATTTGTACCAACATTGCATTTTAAACTAGAAGATATTAGGACAGCATTACATCTTATTGATAAAAATTGTTTTATGGCATCGCTTGATCTAAAATATGCATATTTTTTACTTAAAATTCACGAAGAATCGAAAAGATATTTAATATTTTATTTTAATAACAATCTTTATCAGTTCAATGTCCTACCTTTTGGTTTATCCACAGCAACTTATGTTTTTAACAAAATAATGAGACAAATAGTTCCTACCTTAGATCAAAAGAGATAACCTTGGTAAATTATCTTAATGATTTTCTTTTTATATCATCAACTGCCAACGAATGTAGATATAATGTAAATACTGCCTATCGATTTCTCAAATCATTAGGATTCATTATAAATTATGAAAAAAGTCAATTACATCCTAGCAAAGAGTGTAATTTCTTAGGTTTCATATTAAATAGTGATCATTTTACAATAAGTATTCCACTAGATAAAAGAAATAAAATTAACTCTAAATCACACTCTATTATACAAAAAAGAATATGTACCATCAGGGAGTTTGCATCTCTCTTGGGTTCCTTAACATCAATTTGTCCCTTCGTGCCATATGGATGGATGTACACCAAAATTTTGGAAAGAAATAAGTATATAGCTGTAAAAACATCAAGGGATAATTATGAATCCAAAATAAAGATCAATCAAGACATTATAGAAGACTTATTGTGGTGGAAAAAAGTAATTTTCTCATGTTCAGCCTCAATTAAGCAAGAAAAATATAAATTGGAAATATTTTCTGATGCATCTAATACTGGGTGGGGAATAGTATGTGGCCAGAAAAAATTACATGGAAACCGGTCAAAAAAGGAAAGAAAATATCATATAAATTTCTTAGAACTTTTAGCAGTTTATTTTGCATTAAAATGCTTTGCAAAAAATGAGAAGGATTGTGATATATTAATTCGCTCGGATAATACAACAGCAATTTCATATGTAAACAGAATGGGTGGAATACAATTCCCACACTTAAATTCTTTATCTAGAAAAATATGGCAGATTTGTGAAAAAAGAAAACTACATATTTTGCTTCATACATACCTACAAAAGAAAATATAGAAGCTGATGCACAATCTAGGTTAATTAATATAGAAACTGAATGGGAACTAGCCTCATATGCTTATGAAAAAAATATTATACAATTAGGAATACCTGAAATTGACCTTTTTGCTTCTCATGCAAATAAAAAATGTGATAAGTTTATTTCATGGAAAATTGAACCAGATTGTTTTTCAGTAGACGCTTTTACCATAGAGTGGACAGGACTAAAATTTTATGCCTTCCCACCTTTCTCAGTAATTTTGCGTTGCTTAACAAAGATTCAAGAAGATCGTGCTGAGGGTATTATGGTAGTACCAAATTGGCCAGGACAAGCATGGTACCCCCTCTTTATGAGTCTGTTGAGCTCAAAGCCTATTTATTTAAAACCCAACCCAAAATTACTTTAATCCATTTTCAGGTCTTGTCACAACACAAGAGCCTTTCACTAATTGCAGGATTGTTGTCAGCAGGATCTACCTAAAAAGGGAATACTCCTTGGAATGTGTTAATATTATCATAAATTCTCTGTCAAAAACACTACAGTAATACAGTTCTTGTTATCAACATTGGTGGAAATTCTGCCAAACCAATAAAGCTGACCCATTGTCCGAATCAGTTCCCCTATTATTAAAATTTTTAACTGAAAAATTTAAAAATGGTGCTTCTTATGGCACCTTAAATAGTATAAGGTCAGCTTTGTCACTACTTTTGAATAGTGAATTAAGTGCAAATAGAGATATTAATAGATTTTTAGAGTTATCTTTAAATTAAGACCTAACCAACCTAAATATAAAGAAACTTGGGATCCAAGTCTAGTACTTCATTATGTAAGCACTTTGTACCCAAATTCAGAATTAGATCTAAGTATTTTGTCTAAAAAATTACTAATATTATTAGCTTTAACAACAGCACAAATATTACAAACGATTTCTTTGATAACAATAGATAACATTACTATTACTAATAATTACATAAAAATCAAAGTTCCCCAATTAATCAAAACTTCCAAAATAAATGGTCTTCAATCTTTATTGACCTTAAAGTTTTTTAATGAGAATATGAGTATTTGCCCTGCAAAAACATTGTGATTATTTAGAGGCCACAAGAACACTACGGATGAACACAAATAATCTTTTTATCACCATTAAAACACCACATACTCCTGCTTCAACCCATACACAGAGCAGGTGGATAAAAGATGTTTTATTTGAGGTTGGAATTGATGTATAAATATACTCTGCACATAGCACACGACATGCCTCTACATCGGCAGTACACCGAAAGGACCTTAATATAAATTTGATTAAATCAACAGCTGGGTGGTCCCACAGGTCTAAAAATTTTGCCATATTTTGTAACTTACCTTTAGAAATTAATGAAAACTTTGGTGAATTCATCCTTCGCAATCAATGAGTCAATTAATTATAATTGTAACTGTGAATTGTCATAAATAAACTCTATTATTTGAAAACATTTTTATTATTTCGCAAGACCTTTCAACATCTACATAGTCATATCAGACGAGGCGTTAATAAGTATAATAGTATAATCAAAGTAACTTACCTGTAAGTGAACTTCGATCACTATTATACGCAGTTAACGCCTCGTCTGAAGTTTCCTTCCCATTTATTAAATTTCCCACCCTGCTCCATAATGAAAATGGCTGGAGTTCTTTAAAATTAATGACTGGTCGTACGTCGGCCAGTGTTGCCATGGACTCATGCGTGGCCGTCACAAATAAATTTTTATTTTTTGGTTAATTTTAACCAAATCTATGAACGCGTGTTTGTTGATGCGAAAAGTACATAGTCATATCAGACGAGGCGTTAACTGCGTATAATAGTGAAGTTCACTTACAGGTAAGTTAAATCTTTAATCATACTATAATATGCTGTCTTACAATAAAGATTAATTTAGAAAAATTCTAAGTACTGAACCCTAATAACGTATTTCTGTGTTGGGCTCAAACCTGATATAAACGCGGAAAAGCTTAGTTGTGTTGTGGCGAACACCATACTAAATGTAACCGCATAATTGATTACAAATGCTGCATGCAAGACTTTTTGTGTCTCCAGGGCGGCGCCACATTAGAATGAGGTGAAATATTTGACAAATCTCATAGCGGAAAATTGTGAAAAATGTAAGGTATGTTTCTTTCTATAATATTAGTTATATTTCATATAAATTCGATAAGAAATGAATAAAGCAAACTACGGATATTCCTAAAATTGGAAAAATTGAAAAAAACAAACTAACAATCGAGGCATGGTTTTGTCTACATATATATAATATATATAATACTTTATAAAATGATAAACTTTTTCTTAAAACTTAACTTCTTAATTGGATTGGATTCTCAAAAGGAAATTAGACAAAAAAATTCACCTCAGTCCCAACTAGCGACATTTGGTGAGCAGAAGATTTTTAACCCTCATTATTTTAACGTACGCTACAAATATCTTACGATTTAATGTAATGGGTGGGAAAAGTGGCGTTATTAAGGTTTAAGATAATCGCAAAAGACTATTTACTTTAAACAATTATTCGAATAAAAAAAATCTCCAATCTTTTCGAATAAAACATAGCCTAGATCACCCCTAGCATTCTGTATGTTCTTGAAGTTTCATTAGAATCGGTTTAGTCATTCCGAAGATTACAGAAATACAGAGAGACAATTTTTTTTTAATTTGTTATTCATGTCTTTATGGCATGTAAATAAAGGCAAGCTCGATAAAAGGCAGTTATTTCGATATTAAAGACAGCCACTTCAATGTTATATGTACAGACGGCGGAAATAAAAAATTCACGTTTGAAAGAGTTTTTTCCACTATAGATAGATAAAATATTAAGATACCTTATGAGTAGGTTGCTTTTTTAAATAAAAGTGAAGTGACAAAGGAACTCACAGTCAACCCGATGGCAAGTGGTTACAGCAGTCGATGAACACCTGCAACAAACATCAAACAACGAACGCTAAAGATGCGTTGTCACCTCTGAGTACAAGATGGAACCCGCAACCCCTAATTATACTGGTTCTAATACTTACATTGTTGTAATTTGAATAATTATAACACACACACACACACACACACACACGCACGCACGCATGCACGCACGCACGCACGCACGCACGCACGCACGAACGCACGTGACACGCACGCAAAATGTGACATATTTGCTCTGTCATCTATAAAGTTTAAAAGAATGATAACTAAGTTGCTAACTGACTATAATGATTTATAAATTATATACCGGGTATTTGTGAAACGCTCCCGAAAACGAAGACAGACGCTAGTACTAAGGATACCTTTGATGATGGGTCACAAAGTAATTCGATCCCGAGGAAAAAACATCTTTTCAAAACGTTTTATGAACTTTGTTGATGCTCCATCATGTTAGTACAGCTAAATGAAACGATAATTTCATAAAAAAAATTATGAAAATACCTAAACATAAAACCAGCAGTGGAACTTAAAATAAAATCAGCTGACAATAGGGTCAATATTCGCGCGGAATTCACGCCGAATTCGCGCGGCCCGCAGCTAGCGATCGTACCAATAGCCAATACCTAATAATTTATAAAACTTGTCTAAATACCTAACTTATCTACTTAACCTGCTATTTTACCACTGTGCTTATCTCCACCTAGCCACTTTAATTCGAATTCACAGGTTAAATAAACCAAATACCTGGTTCGATTCCCCGGTAATGAAAAATTTACTTAAATGGAATGTTAACAAGGATAGTCATGCTTTTTTATCCATCGTGTAGGTATGTTTATTATTCTGATGTATTCAGTTATGTACCTATTCAGATCAGTTTAGTACTAAGTTATTTAAAAAAAAATAGGTATGAAACAGCTTACCGATGTAAATCCATCATATTAACATGTTGCCGTATTCACGAGCACTATAAACGTACGCGTTTGGCATTATTAAAACAAAACAAGAAACACAAAATGTAACAACAAGAATAATAACAACAAGTAATAACAACAAGAATTTAATAAACAAAACGATTGAACTGTCGCTCACGCGCACGTGATCAACTGTCTCAATTTCAAAAACTAAAATTAATAATCAATCACGCCAAAACACATGCCTACCGCTAAGTGCGTGCGTCCTAACGTCCTTGCGGTAAGCACCTTGATCATATCCACAGATTCTTAAACTGTTACGAGATTGCCAACTTTTATTTTATAAGTTTAGTTATCCCTACGGCTAGTCTTCATATGGAATTTAGAAGTTATAGTTGTCATTTTTTAATACAATTAGATAATCAATTGTACCCTGACGCAACAAGCAGTTCGTTACTACAAAAATGATATTGAAATCAATAAACGTACCTAATTGGGTACTCACTTACACAATTATAAACACTATTTCCTCGTTATCTTTGATTTTGTACAAGAAAACAGAAATGAAATGGTACTGAATAATTTAATAGTTAATCTATCAGAATTAATCTAAAAAATAATTCTTTTACTTTATTTTAATTGAATTTCCGTTTTTAATCCGATCTTTGAATTTAAAAAGAGGTACGTCAAAACTATCAAAAATTACTTGCAAGTTTTATTGTGATTGCCGCCTCTTATTCTTATGTCGCCTGCAAACAAATCATAGTAGGTAAATTTGGGTGCAACATGGCATTTGTCAAATTCCCCGAAAATCTATGTCAAATTCCCCAACTTAAGAACAAAACTTCAACAGATTCCCTACAAATTCCTCTCAATTTTATTTTAAGAAATGAAACAATTTTCAACTAATTTTATAAGATTTATTTTTACCTAATATTTTATTTCTCTTTTACCGAATTTTTTTTTCACATTTTCCATATTTTTGTAACAAGCGTTTTACTCCATGGAGTATTTTTAATTCCTTGCCATTAAAAAGTACCACAGTATCTGCATTTATATGCATGCGGTTCTCTGCTTTAAAATTAAAAAATAAAGAAATGAAAAGCATTAAATGATACACAAAAGTTGCAGAAATAAATCCGAAAATTAAAAGTACTGCAATGAAGGTAATTAAAAAAGGGAGTCATTCGATATTCTAATATTTAAGTAACCTAACAAAAATGTTAAGATAAGTATTTAGATTTCTAGAAAAAAGGTTCTGACTTGGCCCGGGCTATCGATTTTCAAAATCCCCGCATTTTCCCCGCATAATACCAATCCCCATAAAATCCCCAACCAACTTTAAATTCCCCGCAATTTGGGGAATTCCCATATTGACAACGCTGACACGAGGTAACACTAGTCGGCCGGTCGCCGGCAGCGCGTGTGTGAAAGGAAAGGATAGAGTGAGTAGTAATACTTAATGCATTGTTTCCCGCCCGCCAAAACAAATGCCCACATTGTAACGTCCTTGAAGCATGCGTAAATTAAACAGCGCGAGCCGACACGAAGCAGCGTGTGTGTGAAAAGGAAGGGTAGAGTGAGTAGTATACCTAATGCATTGTTTCGTACCGATCTTTCGTAGTTCGGCGCCCGCGAGGATATTGACCTTATTGTCAGCTGATTTTCTTTTTTAAGTTTCACTGCTGGTTTTATGTTTCAGTATTTTCATGATTTTTTTGTGAATTATCGTTTCAATTAACTGTAACAATATGATGGAGCGTGAATAAAGTTAATAAAACGTTGTGAAAAGATGATTTTTTTTTCCTCGAGATCGAATTTCTTTTGACCCATCATCATAGGTATCCTTAGTACTATCATCTGTCTTCGTTTTCGGGAGCGTTTCAAAAATACCCTGTATTAAAGAGGTTTAAAGTCCCCGTAGCGGCTGCAATCCCACTGCCAAGCGTTGTCATTATAAAATCCTCCACGCTATGTGACAAGCGCGGTGAACTACATACATTATGATGAGTTGGAGGACCTGGTTATTCAGGTTCCTTATTGAACGCTTGATAGTGGGCACAAATTTAAAAAATATGATGAACGTTGACATAAACCTTATACATTATGCATTAAAACAAATTTTGGCACATTAACGAAGTAGAGAAACGAATAATAATGACATAAATAGTGACGATACCAATTACGACGTAGTATGGTTGTCAGTTCGCAAATGCGTGATTGAAGCACAAATAGAACTAACTTAATAAAAATTTGAGTATACTAGGTTAAGAATATGAAGGTCGTAGAGCGGACTTCGCCTTGAGCTTAAACGACCACGGAATGCATTATTGTTATTAATAGAAGAATGAAGTTCACATTCTTTAGTTTTATATTTATAAAATGTGGTGGCCACGTTAAAAAGAACCATCACCCCATAACGTCCCATGGGTGTCGTTAGAAGCGACCATGGGAAGTGCTGAAAAGGTCTTATGGCTTTCCATAGATGGCGGTATAGCCATCTCGTTGACACCAGACGTAATTTTTTTATATACAATAAGGGTGACAAACGAGCCCACAGTCCACCTGATGGTAAGTGGATACTGTGGCCCATAAACATTTTCATCTATCCTCGGTTAAGAATGAAAATGCAGATACGTTGTCACCCCTGAGGTCTTAGATGGAATGCCTCGTTTCCAGTAAAAAGTATCTCTGTTTCTCTACACTCATCACACGAAACACAGCAGCATTGAGGTGCCATTTTACGCTGGTATTCTGGTGGTGGTTATATACTAGGGCAGCAGCGTCAGAGGTGAGAGACGTCTGGTATTGCAATCTTCAATCCGTCAACAAAGCTTGAAGATTAAGGCAAATCCTCAAACCCATATCCAGCAAGACTTTTATCAACGGGAATACATGGGGTGATAGATTCTCTTAGGCCGTCATCGCACGTTGAAGAGAGAAAGAAATTGAATTATTTATACGTATGGCGGCGCTGTCGTGGCACCACAAGCGAAACGCACCGAAGACTAAATCACGCTATCAAAGTTCCGAAGTACTGCGGTATATATATAATATCTCTGTACTACCACACGGAGCGTTAGCCGCTCCCCGGGATAATCACCTTGCCCGGCGCGAGATATCCCCATTTCCTTCACGGACAAATACGTAATAAGTCGTGGCATCTTTTTAATTACGGCCATGTATCATGTCAATGTTAAATAGCGAAACTAAGACTATACAGCAAGTTTAAAAACGTCAAAGGCATGCGACTTAAACATGATTAATAATAACTTAGGTCGACAAAAAACTTTATTTTCTAGGTTTCTGTTTTAATGCATAAATTCTGATGCTAAGCATCGAAAAACACCAAAATATCCATTCATAGCATTTAAAGTTTTGTCTGTTTTACGTCGATAAGTAAGTTTTGAAGATTTTAATTGATTTAACGAGCAGCAGGTGGCAGCGCTTTGATCAAAACAGTAGCAAATTGCGTACCTAATACTCGCGTAGGGCACAGTAGACAGTAGTGAGTGTTTACTTGTCTATCACAGTTGTAACAACCATTCTTGTATATTACTGAGTTAGGAAAATGGCGTCAAGGCAGTGTAAACAAGATGTTGATTCATTCTGTTTTATTTGCGGGTAATTTATCAAAGATAGAAGCAAAAAAATTATTTGGCAACCAACCTGCGAATTCGGAATCAAGATAAAAAACAGGTTAGTAGGCTCACTTTGCCTGTGTTAACTACAAAAATTGTATTAGGTATTTAGTACATGGTAAGAAACTAAAAATTAAAATCTAAAAAACTTTCGAACATATTTATATTTTTCTAACTTGAATACACAATAATTGTTATTATTAAACGGAAAAACATCAGAATTAACCCCAATTTTCATTTACAATTATTCGAAATATTTGCATTTTTTCAACAGTTCCAAAATAACAGTAAAACAAGATGGGAAAACATAATGTCAAGTGGGAACCAGTTGCAGAGCCTAAGAATACATTGATGCCGCCGTTGCATATAAAATTAGGCTTTATGAAACAATTTGTGTAAGCTCTGGATCAAAATTCTGAAGCTTTCAATTATTTAAAGGGATTCTTCCCCATATTATCTCAAAGTAAAGTAAAAGCAGGTATTTTCGTATGACCACAAATAAAAAAAATTACAGTGATGAATTCAAACAATTACTCAATAATATTGAAAAACAAGCCTGGAACAGTCTTAAAGAAGTAGTTAATGTTTTTCTCGGAAACAACAAAGCTGATCATTATATTAGGTCCTTACATATGAAATTGGCGTTTTGTACGGGAGGAATATAAAGTTAATTTTTTGTAAAATAAATTTAATTAATCAAAGAATGTACCATTGTTATCTATGCACTTTTGCCATCTCATAGGTAGTTCATTGATCCCTTTATTATAAAAACCATGGGGGGCGAGAATCAATAAACTCTTTGAAGGCGGTTTGGACTGCCGCATCGGAGTTGAATTTTTTTACTTGTAAGAAGTTGTCCGAATTCCGGAAAAACTGGTAATCTGTTGGAACAAGGTCCGGGGAGTACGGTGGATGTCGCAGACATTCTAGTTGTAGCTCATTTAACTTAGTGGTTGTATGTTGTGCAGTGTGTGGTCTTGCGTTGTCGTGAAGCAGCAGTGGCCTAGAGCGATTGACCAATTTCGGTTGTTTAGCAGCTAGTTCTTCCTTCATGATTTGCAGTTGCTGACAATAGATATCTGCCGTAATCGTTTGGCCAGATTTTAGAAAGCTGTAGTGAACGACACCAGCGCTAGTCCACCAAACACTCACAAGTAACTTTTTCTGACTCAATTTTCGTTTAGGACAGGATTTGGCTGGGTCTCCAGGGTTCAGCCATTGCGACGAGCGCTTCCGATTATCGTACAGTATCCACTTTTCATCACAAGTAATGATTCGATTTAAAATCCCTTGATTATTGTGTCGGTTGAGCAAAGTAACACAGCAGTCGACGCGTGTTTGCAAGTTCGATTCACTCAATTCATGAGGTACCCATCGTTCAAGTTTTTTTACTTTCCCGATTTGCTTCAAGTGGATTAATACAGTTTTATCACTTACCCCGAAGCCTGCAGCTATCTCTGAAGTGCTTTGTGATGGATCCGCTTCCACAATAGCCTTCAATTCTTCATTTTCCACTTTGGTCTCCGGCCGTCCACGGGGTTGGTTCTGAAGGTCGAAATTTCCAGAACGAAAACGTTGAAACCAAAAACGTACCGTGCTTTGTTTTGCGACACCAGCGCCGTACACATCGTTAATCCTTCGAGCTGTTTCTGCAGCACTGGTGCCACGATAGAACTCGTACTCGTAAATATACCGATATTTCATGTTTTCCATTGTGCGGTAATAAGCGAAGCCAAAGAATAAAATAATGAGGTGAAAACAAATGAATGACTGTTTTCAAAACGCAAATGTACCAGCTAAATGAATTTATAAATTTGAATTTGGAATTCTTAACCAAAGAGGAGATATTTCAGATCAAAGTGGTCAGTACGACAAAACGCTAATTTCATATGTAATGACCTAATAATATGTTTCAAAGTTTTAAAATTATGTTATTATATTACACGTTAACCTGGACCAATTTAAAGATAATATGGGTGCCTACTCAGAGGAGCAAGGAGAGCGTTTTCATCAAGATGTGATAGCCTTTGAAAGTCGTTACCAAATGCAGTACAACGAGACTATGATGGGAGATTAAATTTGGAGTTTAATGCGAGAAACTTCATACAAACATAAGAAAATCACTAAAAATATTCATTTTTGAACTAGATTTTTTACTATTTTACATTTGTATGATCTAATCATTACTTGTGAAGTAAAAAGACTCCGATGTTCAGCAAAAAAAATTCTAATTATATTAATAATAAAATTATGAAAAGTCAGTAAATTTTCTTAAAATTCGAAAAATTGCTCTGGTTTCTACAAAAGCAAACTGTGATCAAAAATAAAATATTTTCCCCTATATTTTTAACGTAGAAGATAAAGAATAGAACGCAAGGAATCAAAATTTGACAATCAGAAGTCAGACCCGTAATAATATCCTCCAGACCGAATTTCGGTCACAGCGGCCAGTCTCAACGGACACAGGGTTGAAACATTGCCAACCGCCTGACTCCGGGCAGCTACTGAGAATTTCTTGACCACTAGACCAACGAGACAGCTAATACAGCATAGATTTATATATTACATTGTTAATTTGTGTCAATTAGTACGAAGAAATTGTAGAAATAGCAGGTCTATCTGAATAAATAATTCAATGCCTGAGTATAAGATACACGGGAACAAACACATTCAACTTTGAAAACTAGACAAAGTGGACTCGGAGTGGGGTTTAATTACATTACTCGAGTCGCAGTCGCTATACTTTACGGGGAAAGTATTAATGAATGAAATTAGGACTTTACAGGAATGACCTTTATCAGGTGTTAGGTTCTTAGGAGTTTTACTAACGTCCATCTTCTTGTTAAATATATATGGAAGCATAGTTATGTATTAAAACACACATTCAGACATAGTACTAGCACAGAACACCGCGTTCGCACACTGCGTTCGCCGGCGAACGCGAGGTCCCTGACACACACCCGTGATACGGGGCGATTTTAGTTTACGACCCGTTTGCCTCATTCCGATAGTGGTTCAAGCCGAGATTCGTACCTCCTTCTGAACCCTTAAATCACATCGAGTCTCACTTAAAATCAAGGGCCGGGGTGCCTCAGGACTGCAGTCGGCGTCACGGCGCGATAATCGTTGTAATCAATAATCGTTGCACTCAATAGCTCGTAAGTCTATTTCGATAAAGCTGTAAAGGCCGCAGGGCCAACGGCATACACTTTTAGAAAAAAAGAAATATTAAAACTAATGACGCATATAGTTCATTCATTCATTCAGTTAGTTTTCTTCTTTTATATTTTTATATATTTTTTTTTAATTTTTATACAAAATATTGTGGTGGCAAGCTTTTACTATGTATATGTATGTTCCGTGGCGCAGTGGCTTAGCAATGAGTACCTGCGCTGGGGAGCGCGGGTTCGAATCCCGCACGGAACATGTATTTGTATGGCCTACAAATAATTGTTCCGGGTCTGGATGTTTGTCTTTGTGCAATTTATGTTTGTAAACTGCCTCCACGATACAGGAGAAAGTCCTAGTGTGGAGGTAACGTTTTTCTAAAGTAAAAGAAAAAAAAATTGGATATCTGTGGAAACTTCATTGCTTTTGGGATTACTTTTAGATATATGTTTTATAATGTAATTTTTTATTGTACTGTATGATTCCCTTAAAAATCAAATAAATTTTTATACGTGGTAGAGCCATGCTGCAGCTAAATTAGAAGTATAGTTGTAGCACGAATGGGTCGGCTCGACCGGGGAAGGACCACGCTCTCACAGAATACCAGCCTAAAATAGCAGCTTCACACTGCTATGTTTCGTATGGTGAGTGTAGAGAACCGGAGACCCTTTTTACTGGAAAAGAGGTATTCCATCTTAGTCCTCACGGGTGACAACGAATCTGTATTTTGATTCTTTATTGAGGATAGATGTAGATGTCTATGGGTCACAGCAACCACTTACCATCTGGTGGACTGTGTGCTCGTTTATCACCCTATCCTATAAAAAAAAATAGCAAATTAACGACAACTACATAGTAGTAGTATGATAACAAGATAAAGTATGATCTTTTACTACATACTAAATACTTGTTGATATTGTTTTATGAGGGCTTCAATACCACACGACCGGAATATTATTAAATCAGATTAATAAGAAATATTAATTATTTATATGACGTAAAACCTAAAAACTTGTTTACCAGAGCCTAGCGATTTTCACGGACATGCGCGTGGGTTTTTCAATTTTTGTTAAAAATAAATTCGAAACTTATGAGCGTTGAAATAACGTAATGAAAAACATTTGCGGTTTAAAAAACTACAAGAGATATAAATTGTGGTCAATTGTAATGGAAGCGAGGCATAATTATACAACCCGTTTGCCTTACCGTCGCTATGAACGCACGTTTACATTTTTTTAAAGGCGGAGGTTAGAGTTTATGTAACCTTGCTACGAATCGACTGTTAATTTTATTTTACAGTCACATGGCTCAGAGGTCAGTGGCCATAGTTTTTGTAAGGGTGACAAACAAACACACAGTCCACCTGCACGGCTACCATGGGCTGGGGACAAAAATTGTATCCCCCTATTATATCCACTGACAAGAGATAAAATTATCTTGTCCTTACGCCAAATCCGTAGTATTTGTAGTCCGTAGCATTGGGCCAAATGAAAGATAAAAAATATGCTTTTTGACATTTGAAAGGGACAATTTTATCCTAGTTCATTGGACGTGGTTTTAAGTTTATATTCATACAAACAATCTATCTAAGTCTAAGTCTATATCCCATTTTATCTACTGGGTATATATTATATCCACCGGTGTGCCCATGCTCTAAGGGTGGATAAAACTAAGCGAGGGGATAAACATTTTCTTCTTTCCCCGGGGATAAAATTGTCTCCTGCCCATGCTAGCCCTACTGATGGTAAATGGATACGATGGTACATAGAGGGCTGCACTTGTTGTCTCTGTAATATCGCTGCATCACGATTGGATTAGACGATAAAGGCCTTCTACGTAGGCCACAGCGTCGACTTACTTTTTGTCATATTTTAAAGACATTTTATTATTATCGATTAATATCTATCGAGTTATAATTTTATGTCTTTTAATATTATCTTGTGACACTGCGTACAAAATACGAGCATCAATACAAGACAACATACTCACTGAAGCTATATTGAAATGGCCTAGCGCAGGTGGCAAATGTGACAAGCCACACACTCAAGAGTAATTTTATATTTGTAATAGAACAAAACTGCAGCTTTCACAAAGAGTAAGGAATATAATAATGCAAAGCCGATGGGAGACAGCCATGTAGCGTTAAACGCTAAAATCGCCACAGCGATAATCGATTTAAAATAAAATAAATTGAAGTAACAAACGAACCTGCTGCAGTCCACCTGATGGTAAGTGGCTATTGCAGCCCATGGACATCTGCAACCAATTTCAAACAAATAAGGCTACAGATGCGTTGTCCAACCCTGACTGCTAAATGAAATTACTAACAGCCTGTAATTATACTGGCTCTCTATACTCTTTAGATCGGAAAACGGCAGTGCACGCAGTGCTGCTTGAAGGAAAAATAGGTGAGAGGGCGGTATCTACCCAGACAAACTCCTAGGCGAATAGGAGTCCTAGTGCAAACAACATATCTACGAGGGCGACACTGAAAGTTTTTAGAACTGGCCACTTGTAAACGATATAATAATAAAATAAGTTCAAATTTTGAAAATGGAACTCTTTACCAATATTATTGTGTATGTATTTTATTAATTTGTCATTTGTTTACGATTTGGCGGCAAATTGAAAATTGTCTGCATCACGTCAGCATGAATTTAACGCGAGAAAATTTTCGTACAATGATGTCATTTAAGTCAACAAGTAAGTTATGACTTCGATTGGCCTTTCACGACGAAGCTCCATCTCGTGCCACTGTTTACAACTGGTTTAATGAGTTTAAACGTGGTCGCACTAATCTCACCGATGATCTGCGTGAGGAACGGCCTTCTACGGCGACGACTGAAGATAACATCAGTGTTGTGCGGCGTATGATAGACTTTTTTACGTGGTAGAGCCATGCTGCAGCTATATTAATAGTATAGTTGTAGCACGAATGGGTCGGCTCGACCGGGGAAGGACCACGCTCTTACAGAATACCAGCGTAAAACAGCAGCTTAATGCTGTGTTTCGTATGGTGAGTGTAGAGAACCGGAGACCCTTTTTACTGGAAAAGAGGCATTCTATCTTAGTCCTCACGGCTGACAACGCATCTGCATTTAAATTCGCAAACGAAGATAGATGTAGATGTCTATGGGCCACAGCAACCACTTACCATCAGGTGGACTGTGTGCTCGTTTGTCACCCTTAATAAAAAAAAAGAGTGACTTATCAGCAGATTTGGACAAGCTTAGGGATCGGTATGAGTCAAGTGCACAAAATCCTCCATGAACATTTAGCGGTCAGGAAGCTTTGTGCCCGATGGATACCTCATAATTTGACAGAGGCCCAAAAACTCCGTCGTGTTGATTGGTGTCGTAAAATGGTTCAAAGATTTAACGGAGGTGACTCAAATGCTGTGTTCGGCATACTTACGGGTGACGAAAGCAGGATTTATTGTTAAATTCTTATGATCCTGAAACTAAGAGACAGTCTGCTGTCTGGGTGTTTCCTTCCGAGGAGTTGCCAACTAAAGTGAAGAGAGGTCGAAGCGTGGGAAAAAAGATGGTGGCCTCGTTCTTCGGAGGACGGGTTATTACGCAACAATTGTTTTAGAGGATCGAAAAACAGTTACTGCAGAGTGGTACACTAACAATTGTTTGCCACTTGTCTTGGAAAAAGTTCGAGAGAAACGACCTCGCAGTAGGATCCTCCTTCACCACGACAACGCCTCGTCGCACACCACCAAGCAAACAATCGACTACTTGGCGACGTCAAACGTTGAATTACTGGGTCACCCGCCCCGACCTCGCACCTTGGGATTTTTATTTATTTCCGAAAATAAAAGAAAAACTTCGAGGAAAACGTTTTATGGACGCCGAGGAAGCAGTGGCTGCGTTTCAAAATGCCGCGGGTTGGCCACAACTTTTTATTCTTAGTCGTTATTAGGATGACGCTGCTGCTCATTTCCTGATTTGATTCCCTCTGTCGCCTTTTACGACAACCACGGGATGATATGGAGTAGTGTTCTTATACCGCCACTACATGGTACGTATCTATAATACAGGTTTCCCAAATATGAAACAATGCTCAAACGACACCTTTTTTTTTCTTATTAAACGTTACCTCCACACCAGGATTTTCTCCTGTATCGCGGGGGCAGTTTAAATACATAGATTTCACAAGGACAAACATCCAGACCCAGAACAAATATTTGTTCCGTGCGGGATTCGAACCCGCGACCCTTAGCGCTGTAACTCACTGCGCCACGGAGCCGTCTACCTTTAATTTCTATATACTAACTAAATTCTTTAATGCCTTTCCGACACTGCTTTGACAATTTTATCATCATCATGTTAGTCACATTATGTTATACAGTACTTAAAATTTAATGACCTACTACCTACTACGTTTTTAAAAGCTTTTATTGAACTTGCAATGTTTGTTTGTTAGGGTCAAATCTTGTAACTGAATTTTAAAGAAGTTATCCTCAACCAATTGAGCTGAAATTTTGCATACATGTTTAGTTTGGATATTTACCTGTGTACATAAACAAGAATACAATATGCAACTTCTTATTGATATAAGTAGGTAATTTAATTTTTTTTTTATAAAATAGGTAAATCTCGCGACAAGCTTTTATATCATATAAATTATGTAATGTAATAAATTGATGGATTTGATTTAATTTAAAGTTTATTTTCTTCTTTATAGAGCATTTATACAAAAGCTTGTTTTTAAAAATGTTTTTTTACTATTAATTTATTTTATAGAATTAGGGTGACAAATGCTTGCTATGGACAAGACACATCGATCTATGGTTGATTAAGAATCAATATGCTGATGCGTTGTCACCTCTGAGGACTAAGATGGAATGCATCGTTACTAGTAAAAAGGGTATCCGGTTCTGTACGCTCACTATAAGAAACATAGCAGTATTGTTCTGCCTTTTCACTAGTATTCTGTGGGAGGTCGCCGGTCAAGCCGACCCATTCGTGCTGCAGCTATGTACAGTTAGCATAGCTGCAGCGTAGCTTTACCACGTAAAAAAAGTGTATTTTAAGATAGTAAAACTAAAACTAGAATGTATTACAATTTGCAACCTTTTATCCGTGCACTCGTATTTAATTGACCAAGGAAATTGATTCCTTGCGCCATTGCATTGCAAATTACACCTTATTTTAAAATACTTTTAGTTGAAATTGTTGTGCGCGAACATTACCTGGGGTTTCCCAAGCGTGCGAATGAAGGTGATCAAGGGTAGTTAATGCGTCAACGATACCCTTTCAAAGCGAAGGTGGTATGTGAGATGCAGAGGTGGAAGTGACAAATTTAATACCATTTTATAAGCGTGAGTCGCAAATAGCGCAAGGACACTTGCCAACTACAAAAAAGAAGGCTTCAAACGTGTGTTAAGATGGTATGCTTGTAATAATACTACGAGTAGCTTCTACACCTTAAAAACGAGATTGCGACAGAAATTGGTACGGGACTTTTGGCAGCGGCGAAAATAGGAAATGGGGGATTCCCACCCAGGTGATCCCCTAGGCAGAAAGGAGACTTTACCTTGCTCTTAAACATTTTTGAGTTAAGGCATATACATTTTAATTTTTTCCATTATATAAATCATCTCAAATTGCAGTTTTCATTACTTTTTGTATTATGAATAAATAAAATTACAAAATTCATTAGTTTATTACGTTACCATTAATTGAAGTATGGCTGGCGACCATTGATCCTGTTCCTTTTCGACGAGTAGAAAATTTTAATTTACCTGAAAAAGAAATAGTAGTTAATATAAGAATTTTAAAGAAGATACTTCATTTCACAGGCACAAATAATATTATTTTACACAAATAATCGCGACAAACAAGCGCAAAGTACACTTAATGGGTAAATGGATGCTGTGGCCAATAAATACTGAATCATGTTTTTTATAGAGTAACGGTGACAAATGAGCACACATTCCACCTGATGGTAAGTGGATACTGTGGCCCATAAACATTTTCATCTATCCTCGGTTAACAATGAAAATGCAGATACGTTGTCACCCCAGAGGTTTTAGATGTAATGCCTCGTTTCCAGTAAAAAGGGTCTCAGTTTGTCTACACTCACCATACGAACAAAGCAACATTGAGGTGCCATTTTAAGCTGGTATTCTGGTGGTGGTTATATACTAGAGCAGCAGCGTCAGAGGTGAGAGACGTCTGGTACTGTAATATCCAATTCGTCAACGAAGCTTGAAGATTAAGGCAAATCCTCAAACCCATATCCAGCAGATCTCCAGTTCTCTACACGCTTGTAAACATTTTCATCTATCCTCGGTTAAGAATGAAAATGCAGATACGTTGTCACCCCAGAGGTCTTAGATGTAATGCCTCGTTTCCAGTAAAAAGGGTCTCAGTTTCTCTACACTCACCATACGAACAAAGCAACATTGAGGTGCCATTTTAAGCTGGTATTCTGGTGGTGGTTATATACTAGAGCAGCAGCGTCAGAGGTGAGAGACGTCTGGTACTGTAATCTAAAATTCGTCAACGAAGCTTGAAGATTAAGGCAAATCCTCAAACCCATATCCAGCAGATCTCCAGTTCTCGACACGCTGGTATTCTGTGAGAGCGTGGTCCTTCCCCGGTCGAGCCGATCCATTCGTGCTACAACCATAATATAGCTGCAGAGTTCTATGATAAACTACAAAATGTACGTGTAATAAGTGGTAGAGCCATGCTGCAGCTATATTAGTAGTATAGTTGTAGCACGAATGGGTCGGCTCGACCGGGGAAGGACCACGCTTTCACAGAATACCAGCGTAAAATAGCAGCTTAACGCTGTGATGTTTCGTATGGTGAGTGTAGAGAACCGGAGACCCTTTTTACTGGAAAAGAGGCATTCCATCTTAGTCCTCACGGGTGACAACGTATCTGCATTTTGATTCGCAAACGAGGATAGATGCAGATGTCTATGGGCCATAGCAACCACTTACCATCAGGTGGACTGTGTGCTCGTTTGTCACCCTATCCTATAAAAAAAAATGGACATTAAAATTTGGAGCTTATGAGTGCACACAGACCGACGCAGCGTGATGCTGTACGGTTATATTTCATCATTTTTTTTTGAATGGATATAATATTTGATCCGATCGTAAAACGTAAACAACCCAACTGACTATAAAGTGTTATAAAACAAACGCAAAAAATTTGTTATAGATAGAAGTCTCAAGGTGCCGGCGACCGCAAACATATCGAGGATAAACAAACTTAAACCAGTTAATTACTAGTTGCCTTTTACTGCGACATAACTAACCAGACAAGGGATTCAAAGTAACCCACGGTGGTAAGCATTGCAATTTAATTTAAGTTGTTTCTTAACCCAGGAACTACTAAGTTGGCCTTAATAGGTCCTGGGTTCGAATACAAGTCGATCTAAATATTTACTTCTTCTGACAAGGAGTCCGCCTGGGTAGGTACCACCATCTTTATTTTCTGCCGCCAAACAGCAGTGTGTGCACTACTGTGTTCCGGTCTGAAGAGCATTGAGAGCCAGTATGATACGGCCTGTGAGACATTATTGCTAAGTCCTCAGAGGAGACAAGGCATCTGCAGTCTTCTTTATATGAAATTAGCTGCAGGTGTCCATAGGCTTAAGTAGCCACTTAACAGCAGGTTGACTGTAGGTTCTTTTGACACATCAATTTTATTAAAAAACCAACATTCCACTCTACCAAAGTGTCTAGACACTGCCTCTACGACTACTGTCGCAAAAAGCGAACGCATGCTGTATATAAACCTTTCTGAGAATGTGCATAATTTGAATGATTTGCCTATACTCGTAAAAGAAACACATAGCTCTGTGAATGGCAAAAATGTCATTGTCATATACATACATTATATCCGCTATACACGGTCATATTGTAGAATTTACTGTCGCTAGAAGTATTTCTGGACCGATATGGCTTAAGAGACCTTCAAGAAAAGAGCATACTCCTTTCTAAAAGGCCGGCTATACCTCTTTTGTTGCAGATGGTCACGAGCGCCGGTGATCACTTACCTACTCTTCTATAAAAACAAAGTGATGGACACAAACTGAAAGAATACCAACACAAAATACATTTTGTTTTCACCAGGAACTCAGGAACAAACTGATTAGTATAAAAAATTAAACAGTTCATAAAAGTAACAACCGACTTAAAAACTTAGCAAAATTACAAGGTTACAAACTAGAATGTCGCCCAAATAGTTACAATAAAAAATTCATCACCCATTTTTCCATAGTTAGGGGTGGGGGTTGAAAAAAAAAACAAAAATTAGGTCCCTTTTAAATGTGTGAAATTGGAAACTATAAATTTAAAAGGGACCACGCTCTTGGTATGATGGTTGGCCATGGTATACGAAGGTACTTTATTACAGCGCGTCGTTCAATATTACTGAAATTTTATTAAATTTGACATGATGACGTTTGTCCTTCGGCAGATAATTTGTTAATACGCCTTTTAAAATGTTAATAGCTGAGTATAAAATTTAGTTGACAGTGGATCAAAACACTGAGAGATAACTAATCCGCATTTGAGAAACGAAATATTTTAAAATATTTCGAGGCATGTGAAACCCGTTATTATTAAGGGCTTATTCCCTGGCACAAAGCGGCAGACGATTCTCTTTATATATATTTTTATACTACCTCCAATTACAATAAGATACATTCAAACGCTATAAAAATCTTTCTGCAATCGAGGAAAAGATTGAAGACACAACAGCGGCTATAGTGTTAGTTTCGCTACGCAAGGGAATATAGAATAATTTCATTATATTTTTTTTATAGAATAAGGGTGACAAACGAGCGCAGTCGATCTGACGGTAAGTGGATGTTGTGGCCCATATACACCTACATTTACAACACAGCGGCATTATGCTGCTATTTTACGCTGGTATTCTGTGAGCGTGTGGTCCTTTCCCGGTCGAGCAGACCCATTCGTTCTGCGTTAGACTATTCCACAGCTGTTTTCGTTCGCACTAAGTCATACACAGTCGTAAATTACTAATAATGTAGTGATGTTTCTCCCTCGACGCTATATTTTTTTACTGATGGTGTCTTTAACTGTCCACCCAATTTCATCCCGTGAGTTTTGTAAGAGGCGACAGAGAGAAACAAACCAGGAGATGAACTGCAGCGTCTTCCTAATAACGACTAAAATAAAAAAACTGCGGTTGTCAAACCGCTTGCTAAGCGTGGCAACTATGGCAAATGTTTGCCCTATGAGGCAATCTATGGGGGAGGCCTATGTTCAGCAGCGAACTTTATTATGCTGTAACGGTAACGGGTGTCTTTAATAACATTAAATTCAATCCAACTTAAAGCTGGTTGCAGATGTTCTCGAGCTGCTGTAGGTAGCCATTTACCAGGTCGATTGTCAGATCGTTTATTACTCACAAATATTTAAAAATAATATGTAAAATAATGGCTTTACCAACAACACAGTAAAATCAACCACATTTTACCACTTTTTTAATCAATATTCAGAAGCTGTATCATTCGTGTTACAAAAATAATATTCTGTGAATAAACTTACGTTGGCCAGTGGTGTACCACTTTAATAATCGATGAACTGATTGTTTAATGGAATCGGTAAAATGTATAAATTCGATAATGCGAGTTAATTATTATTATAATGTTTAAAATAATTACTTATAATTATGTTTAAAATTATTAGAAACAAAATAATCACATTTTAAAGAAAAATCAATATTAAAGAATGAATGATTACGGGCTGTTGAAGAAGATCTGCAGTTACATTAGTAGCACGAATGGGTCGGCCCGACCGGGAAAGACCAAGTTCTCACAGCGTAAAATAGCAGCTTTTTAATTTTTGACATTATAGTTTTATGTTTTTAATTGACTTACAGTCATTTCATTGTGCGTTTGGTATCCGTGACAGGGATATGAAAAGCAGTGCGTTTCCCCCTTGGTGCTCTGGTTTATTTGTAATTTGGCTAGTGATATTTCCTGGAATTAACGACGAACTATTACGTTTACCGCAATTCTTTAACATGATAGAGCCACGCATAGCGACGCATTTTACATTTTATGTTTTAATCGAGGATAGATGAGGTGTCTAAAGGCTACAGCATCCGTCCACATACCGTTAGATGTATTGTCTGCTGTATAATTGCTCTATAACAAGAAATCAGGAATCCTTTACCACGAAATCCTTTATAATCCAGGTTTCATCCTCGGTTTTATAGTTAACCATCTGCTAGTTAAAACATGTAAATAGGTAATTGTAAAAGTAAAGTTTATTATAGTACAGGTGTAGTGATTTATTAATACATGTACAAGTTATCTTTCTTTTATTCTTTCTTTATGCGTAGATATATGGATGTAAAGGAGGCGAGAGAAGTGTGTCAGGATCGTGCCAAATGGAAGTCCGTAGTCTCTGCCTACCCCTCTGGGTGACAGGCGTGAGTGTTTATGTTTTTATGTTTAAGTTATCTTTCATTATTTTGAAATATAACATCTAAATAAACGGATATAATAAAATAAAATATAAATAAACGGAACAGTAAGCTGAAGTGGCAATGGGCCGGCCATATAGCCCGAAGAACCGACAACCGACGGGGAAGAAGGGTTCTCGAGTGGCAGCGGACTTGTGAAAGGCTGTAATGATGAAAATGATGATGATGATTTTGAAATATAAATGTACTTTTTTGAATCTGTAGTTATTATGTTTACAAATATTCGATTAATTTAATCAACTGTTGTCGCATCAATAACAGTTTTATTTTCGTTCAACAGTGAGATCCGCCGTGTTTGTTTACAATCTTTCTGATTTCATTTGAAGTGAGCTATATATATATACATTACAAATATATTGAGCCTTGAATTTGATATCGAAGAGAACAAAGTTAAGTCGATGTCAATGAGTATCTAATGCCACATTTAGTAATGTGGCATACGCACACGATATATACGCGTTTCGACAATAAAATCGAGGTCGTATACAAGCTAATAGGTTGGGCTAGGTTCAGTCGACGTTAAGTGGTCATTCATATCAACGCAGCTACGTGTATTTAGTGATCTATTATATTATATACGAAGACAGTTTCGATTGTTCTTATTAATGGACATCGGAAAAACAATTCAAAGCGGGAGTTATAGTTTGATGCTACTCTTGTACTCAGTAATGGGGTTTTATATTTTTGGATAGGATTATAATAACTTTTAAAACTATTACACGGCCAAGAAAAACATTGTTTTAAAGTAATTATTAAAAAAATTGTATCAACCACATTTTCCGCAATCGTACCATTTCGACGCGGTTAAAACAGAAGGGAAAACTCAAATTAAAAAAAAATAGAATCGACATGCCGTACCCAATTTAAATATGTGATGAAGTCCTATAGTTCCGCAAGATTTTTCTTGTTTTTAAATGATTAACGACAACCACGGGGGTATACTGGAAAAACATTGGACTTCTGTTATTATGCAAAATTTTCGCGAATACTAAGAATAAAATTTATTCCTCAATATTGAAAACGCTATACTTATGTAAAATATTATAAATATTGAAACATTTTATTAATGATGTGAAAATTAATTAGCTAAGAATCGCGTGAAAAATTTAAAGGAGGTCTTTGAGAGCTGAAGAGCTTTGAGCAGGTCAAATTTTGTATATTGACTTGCTCAAAGCTCTCAAAAAGTTCAAAAACTTCATTAAACTAAGTTTGTTTAAAAAGGGTTATTTTAATATTAAGGAATTTATGGATGATAATAACTCTAGCTGATTGCTACCAAGCTATTTCTAATTTGTTTTGTGTTGTTAATTGTGTAACAGACATGATTGTAAGCTGTAATTTTTTTTTAAAAGAAAGTCCTGCTGGGTTTCTTGCTGCTTCTTCTCAGGACAGAGGTTTTTTTCCGATGGTAATTAAACAAAAGAGTGACTTTCAATAAGTATTATTTATAATCTATATTGAATAAAAAAGTTTCTCTTTCTGTTTCTGTTTCAAAGAGCAACTCCCTTCCTCCCACAGTTGCCCCTGCCAACATCACTCTTAGATACTTCTACCCTAGTAGTATTGACTGCAAAACATTTATCGTAAGTTTTCGAATAGACCCCAAAAGATGGAGTGATGGTCTGGCAAAAGATGCAGGAATTCAATGGATGCAGGTGGCTTGGGACCGTAATTTGTGGCAGTATATGGGGAGGCCTATGTTCAGCAGTGTACTTGTGATGGGCTTTTTTATAGAATAAGGGTAACAAACGAGCACACAGTCCACATGATAGCATCTGTGGCCCATAAACATCTACATTTACCCTCGGTTAAGAATCAAAATATAGATGCGTTGTCAGAATTGAGGACTAAGAAATGAGACTATGAAATGCGTCGTATCCAGTACAAAGGGTCTCCGGTTCTCTACACTAAACGCTTTACGCTGTTATTCTGTGAGGGTGTGGTCCCACCCCGGTCGAGCCGGCCTATTCGTGCTACAACCATAATATAACTGCAGCGTGGCTTTACCACGTAAATGCTAATAGACAATGAATTTCACGTGTTTTAATTAATAGAATAGAATTTAATTTAAAGGCAATTATTAGTAACGACAAGATTGAGCTTCGCTTTAGAACACTTGTTTTCGATTAATGTAGTGGTGTGTGGTAGACTGTATCGTATACACTCAAAGGTATATATATATAAGCGAAATACCACAGACTGACTTGACTGATCTTGATATTTTACATCTAGGTTCCGCAATAAAATGTTATCGTGCGCCCAGCGAAGTGAGCGGGTATCAGCTTAGTTCATTATATTAACAACGGACAGTGTGCTCGGAAATAGAATCCAAAATTGGGTCGCATAATGTGAATGATTATTATTTAATTCCACTATCGTATCGTACAATGTGGAAACACTTTTGAATCACACAATCCGAATGGAGATATAAATAATCAGGGAGGATACGAAGTATAGAATAACTATCTCCAGTCATCATCCTTATCGCACATAATATGCACTCGATTAATATTTTTTACGTGGTAGAGCCATGCTGCATCTATATTATGGTTGTAGCATAATTAGCTGGAGAAAGACCACGTTCTCACAAATTACCAGCGTAAAATAGCAGCTTAATGCTGCTGTGTTTCGTATGGTGAGTGTAGAGAACCGGAGAGCATTTTTTCTGGAAACAAGACATTTTATCGTAATCATCAGGAGTGACAACGCATCTGCATTTTGATTTTTAATCGAGGATAGATGTAACTATCTATGGGCCACAGCATCCACTTCAGGATTCATTTCTACAACACACCATCAGGTGAACTGTGTACTCGTTGGTCACCCCTATTCTAATTTAAAAAGCATGATACTCAATGACGTCGAAAATGATACCAATAAATAAGTAAAGCGACGAAGCATACGAAATCTAATAAACAGTATGAGGCACGGTGTTACCGTTACAGCCTATTAAAGTCCTCAGCTAAACACAGGACTCCCCCGTAGATTACCTCATAGGAGGGATATTTGCCACAGTGGCCACGCTAGGCAACCGCAGTTTTTATTTTTAGTCGTTATTAGGAAGACGCTGCTGCCCATCTCCTAAGGCACGGTGTACTTGCGTATAATTGAGTTGCGATAACTACAGGCGAGTGTGTCCCGTTGGGACCAAACACGGGTATTCGTATATCTTCATAGAGCCGTAATAATTATTGCATGACAACAAATGACCTTTCGACACATCTTGATTGGACTTATACATAATGGCTTTTTCAAAATAACTTTATATCATACGTAATTTGTATTACGATCTCGAGCTGTTGGGAACACCTAGCTGTGTTCTCAATGAAATGAGTTTTTTCTTTACACGATTGAAGGGAAAAGTCATTTCATTAAAAAGGAAGGAAGGAAATATTTTTCAAATATATGTATGTACTCGTATTTCTTTGACACGCTCTATAGCCTAAACGGCTTGATGGATATTAACGTTAGATTCTTCTTAGTTGTGGAAGTAACATAGGGTATAAATGTTTAATATTTTCAGTAAACTTATATACGCAAACGGGTTTTTTTTAAATTACTGTTTGGCATGGTAATTTGTAATTTATGTTAATTTATAGAATAAGGGTGACAAACAAGCATACAGTCCACCTGATGGTAAGTGGATGCTGTGGCACATAGACATCTACATTTATCTTCAATTAAGAATCAAAATGCAGATGCGTTGTCACCCCTGAGGACTGAGATAGAATGCCTCTTTTCCAGTAAAAAGGGTCTCCGGTTCTCTACACTCACCATACGAAACACAGCAGCAATGAACTGCTATTCTACGATGGTATTCTGTGAGAGCGTGGTCCTATCGCGGTCGAGCTACAACCATAATATAACTGCAGCGTAGCTCTACCACGTACGAAAAATTCTCGAATCATCCTTGTTAAGATCTTAGAAATCGGATTTGTGGTGTTTTAAATCTGATGCTATGACAGTCACAGTCTGTGAACATGTTTAGATTGCAAAGTTCCGGGTGCGTCGCTGTTAATTATAAGAAATCAAAAATGTGATTTTTTTGTTTAATTAAACGCTATAGCCTGTTAAACTAATTTTATTCAACTCTTGATGTGTTGTGCTATTATACAATCGAGTATATTAGCATACTAAGCGCGCGTCGAGTTTATTTTATATTAATTAAAATCCTCTCATCCAGTAGAAACTAGTTCTACTATAGCTCTTGTAATTTATTTACAGTTTAATATAGTAGACAGCGATCAGAACAAGCGAAAAGAATCAGCGAACGTCAGCTATTTCAAAGCACCAAACTTGTTTTTGTACTTGGTAAAAAATAATCTATTTATAAATAAGGTTTCTAAGATTCAACATCATGATTAGGTTTCGTGGATCAGGTACACAATGGTTTTTTTTTATTACCCTTGTAAGTATAAATGTCACAGTCAAAACTCACAACCGGTCAAAACCACTTTTGACTGCAAAAATCAGGCAAAAATGGTTTTGACCGATGCTCTTAGTCAAAAACAGTTTCGACTGATTTTTGTAGTCAAAAGTGGTTTTAACCAACGTTCTTAATCAAAAGTGGTGTTGTCTGATTTAAACTTCAGACTATCGGTCAAAACTCGCAATATCAGTAACAGTAGGTTAAGGTACAGCTGGGGTGGCCCTTGAGCCACCCTAAAGCCGCGTACATTATAATGATATAAAATATAATATTGAAGAAGTTGAACTTTTTAATTTCAGAAATTCAAAAAGTATAAGTCAAAAGAAGTTTTGTCTAACATTGTTGGTCAAAACCACTTTCAACCGTACATCGGTTAAAAGTGGTTTTGACCGTACATTTGGTCAAAATCACTATTACCCAGTATTTTTGCAGTTAAAAGTGGATTTGACCAACGGCCTTAGTCAAAATTACTTATGATTGCAAAAATCAGTTAAAAGTGGTATTGACAAACGTCCTTAGTCAAAACTACTATTGCCTGATTTTTTACAGTCTAAATTGGTTTTGACCGGTTATGAGTTTTGACTGTAACATAAATAATGTGTCGGAAATACTTCAGGAGGTCAATAATTGTAAAAATAATAATAGTGTGAGAGCGGATATTCAACTTGCTCTTTAGCTTACGCAATTAATTACGCAATTAAACAGTATACATTCAGTATAGACTATAGATCAATTACAGTTCGGCCAACAGTAATGTGCCCCCGTCAAAATCACGCAGTAGTGTAACATGAGGGACGTAATTACATGATAACACCAAAGTATGCAAACTAACAGCCACACTACCCATCTCATCGTAACACAGTACAGCCTCTCAGCCACACCATCTTCCTTGCCTGCACTAGAAGAATTACTACAACGGACAGGACCACCATACTGTCATTTTAGAAGTCTTAGCACTCGTAGAATAACACAGGCGGAATCTCTAGCGCACGGCGCCTACAGTGAACTTCATACTGAACTACGAGTGGGGGTTTCCGATCTACAGCAATCTATCTAGACTGAGAGGAAGCAACCCACACTACGCCTACGTTACGATACTTTTTTTTATAGAATAAGGGTGCCAAACGAACATACAGTCTACCTGATGGTAAGTGGATGCTGTGGCCCATAGACATACCATACAAACCAAGCGTGGCGATTAAGGCATAGTGTACTTCCAAAGCAATGGACTTCTACGGGATGATGGTGACAAGCTGCCCACGACATCAAAGCATCTTGCTATGCTGTCGTATTGAAATGAGATCCGCTTAGGCCATTCATTTATTTATTTAATAACTTATTCGTTATTGTAGTCACTTCGAGACAACAACTTCCTTGTGGACTAACACCAGCGGTTTTTCCGGACCGATTCGGCTTAGGGACCTCCAAGAAAAGGCCGGCAACGCATCTCTCCTGGTGTTGCAGTTGTTAATGCTCGTTTGCCCCATCTTATATTAAAAAGGCTAACAACGGACGGATTCAATGTCTTGTAGCATTCTTTGCTACACAATCCTGGGAGAGGAAAGTGTTGGCAGGTACAGACTTTGATGACAAGAAAAGAAAAAGAACAAAGAATCATGCATTCATCACATATATATGTGTATATATGTGATGAATGCTTGATTCTTTGTTGTTTGCTTTCATCATCATCCTCCTCCATATTGCCATAACTGGTACACTTGGCAGGCAGGTTGGCAACCGATGTTTTTTATTATTTTGAATTGTTATCAGGAAGATGCTGCTGCCCATCTCCTGTTTCAGTTTCCCGCTGTCGCCTCTTACGACACCCACGGGATGAAATGGGGGTAGTGGATTATCTTACGCAGTCACCACACGGCGCTACATAATACAAACACAATACATCCGTATACAAATACATATACACACCTACATACATAAGTAAATATTTTAAAATTTATAATTTAAATCAAATATGTTATTTCTTTTTATTCTTAAAAGGTGTTGACATCATCCATCTAATATATGTAAAACCTAAAAATTCTAGAAATGTCTAGCAGCGTCTAAAGTGTACACTTTTTGAGGCGCCTCATTTAGTTCATATCCACTTGCCAAACATGGCGCTTTAGGGGCCTATTCCCAACACAGAAGTTCCTCAATTCCAGCAACAGCCTCCGTGCCGTTGCCGTTAATGTAATGCCCCAGCGCAGCAACTCATTGCTAATCGGTGGCGCAGTGGCTTAGCAATGAGTTGCTGCGCTGGGGGCCGCGGGTTCGAATCCCGCACGGAACAAGTATTTGTATGGCCTGCATATAATTGTTCCGGGTCTGGATGTTTGTCCTTGTGCAATTTATGTTTGTAAACTGCCTCCACGATACATGAGAAAATCCTAGTGTGGGGTAACGTTTTTTAAAAAAAGATAACTCAATCATTACAGTCCACTGCTGAACAAAGGGCTCCCCCATAGATTGCCTAAATGGGGGGATATTTGCCATAGTTGCCACGCTTGGCAAACGGATTGGTAACCGCAGTTTTTTTTTAATTTTTAGTCGTAATTAGGAAGATACTGCTGCCCATCTCCTGATTTGTTTTCCTCTGTCGCCTCTTACGTCACTCACGGGATGATATGAGATAGTGGATATTCTTACACCGCCTCTACACGGTAACGGACGGTAACACAGTCTCCGTAACGGACAATAAATGTTACTTACTGCTTGCAAAATTAGACTAGATCATTTTCACATAATAGCTTCAGGAGTCGGCGCTTAGACAATGTGTGTAGAATTAAGTCTCGAATTTCTACTTTCTACATTTTCTACTTAAAAAAAAAACATTTTTTTTTATAAAACTTAAGTGACAAACGAACTTACAGTCCACATGATGGTAAGTGGCTACTGCAGTACAGGAACACCTGCAGCCAACTTCATACAAAGAAGGCTACAGATGCGTTGTTTACCCGTTAGGACTAAAATGGAATGCTGTAATTACTCGTATATACGAGTAGACTCTCTTTACACTTTAGACCGCACCGGGACGCAGCAATGCAAGCAGCATTACGTTTTTTTTATAGAATAGAATAACGGTGACAAACGAGCACACAGTCCACCTGATGGTAAGTGGACGATGTGGCCCATACACATCTACATCTATCCGCAATAAAAAATCGAAATGCAGATGCGTTGTCAACCCTGAAGACCAAGATGGAATGCCTCGTTTCCAGTAAAAGGGTTCGGTTCTCTGACTGTTCTCTGACACTGACCATACGAAACGCAGCAGCATTAAGCTGCTATTTTACGTAGGTATTCTGTGAGAGCGTGGTCCTTCCTCTTATTGCTATTCGGCGGCTGAAATAGGTAAGAAAGTGGTACCTACCCAGACGGTCTCCTAGTCAGAAAAGGAGGGAGCTATATATTATTTGAACATTAATTTATTCCTTTTGTTTCTTTGAAGTCGGCTTTTACTTTTTATTAAGTCTAATTTGACCCTTTTGAGTAGACTAATGAATATCACAGGCTAGAAGAAGAACAAGCTTTTTTACGTGGTAAAGACACGCTGCAGCTATATTATGGTTGTAGCACGAATGAGTCGGCTCGACCGGAATAGGACCACGCTCTCACAGAATATCAGCGTAAAGTAGCAGCTTGACGCTGCTGTGTTTCGTATAATGAGTGTAGAGAACCGAACCCTTTTACTGGACCTTTTAGATGTCAATGGGCCGCAATTGGTTAATAATAACGAATATATCGTGTAATAGACATAGAGAACTTACAGTCGAATTGAGAACATCCTCTTTTTTTTGAAGTCTGTTAAAAATTGGCAATATACGCAATGAAGCGTTTTGCAATGGCATCTAGTGACGTAGTATTCTCGCTAGAATGCGTTATTAGCAATGATATATTAGCATCAACTGAGCATTGATTTCCGGTAAACTTGCGTACAAACTGTGAGCGATTACGTGCAAATCGCAAAGATAAAAATAAGACTGCTATTTTTAAACCTTATTTTTTTTACAAACATAACCTACACACAAGGATTTTCTCCTGTATCGTGGGGCAGTTTACAAACATAAATTGCACAAGGGCAAACATCCAGACCCGGATTCGAACCCGCGGCCCTTAGCGCTGCAACTAAATTTCTAAGCCACTGCGCCACGGAGTCGTCACAACTATATTACTTTTACAACTTATCTTTTAGCAACAGAGCAACATGGGCCACAGGCGGACCGGAGGGGAGTAGCCATACGTAAGCGTTCCCCTCTGTCAAAATACAAGTCCACGCGTATGCGTATGCGTACAATAAAGCTGAACGCACATTTGTCCGCACCGTACGCTCCGAATTTTACTGACGGCCTCGCACATTTGCACGTACGCACCGTCCGCGCCGTACGCAAATCTTTTGTATTGCCAACAACTTTTGAAGTTTTTTCCAACCACTGGTGTGAAACGGTACAGTGACATTGATCGCTCGAAATCACTATGGGAAAAAATATAGTAATAGCCTGCTTATTGGCAGAGGAAGAAGAAAATAAAATTCGAAGAAAAAGAAGATTCTGGATTCATAATATTAATTTAAAAAGGCAATTGTATTTAGAATACTATACTTTATTTAAAGACTTATTAGATGATGATAAACGATTTTTTAGATATTTGCATTTAATATACAAGAAATTTCAAGAATTGCTACATATACTAAAACTATGGAAAACTCAAGATTTAGAAGGCCAATTGAACCAGAGAAAAGACTTGTTGTATGTTTGAGATTTTTATTGATATTAAGTAATAACTAAGATAAGTTTTAGGTATAATTGGGTTTTTGAATTAAAATTAACTATCATTTTATCAACTATATTTTTTTTAGTTCAGTATTTAAATAATTTATCACTAAGTATTCATATTGATAATCGATGCAAAAAAAAATTCAAATTATGTATAATTAATTACGAATTAATTAAAATTTATAAAAAGACAAAAATTATCGCGTAAGTCGAAACCACCTGTTTAAGTGGAAAATCCACTAAGTTGGCAACATTAGACAACACTGAGTATCAGCACGCGCAGAACGCGCCGCTTTATATTACGTCATCAACATGCGTCCTTCAATATTCGGATACCTACCGCATTTTATAAAATTCGGCGCGTACGGTGCGGGTGTAATGTGCGAGGTTTCATATGATTTCATACAACGAATTCTAAAATTCGACGCTTACGGCGCGTACGATGCGGACAAATGTGCGTTCAGTTTAAAACAAGTTGAAACCGTACTGCTCATTAGACAAAATCTAGTTGCGCGGCTGAATGGACGTCCTAAAAAAATATCGAAAATTTACAAATAGATGGCGTTATATATAAGTTATTTTCAATCACAAGTAGTAATTTTAAACTTAAAAATACTATAACGGTCGTGTTGTTTCAGATTTGAATATCAACACAGGCCGCTCGCCCTGATACAATATGTAGATCGATCGCGCAACTGATCCGGGTCCGTAGCCGAGTTATCGCTGTCACCGAGCGATGATGTTATAATGTATCTATGTGTGTGTGAAATTGTTAGCTTATTGTTTTAATTGTCATGTGCGAGTTTCGTAGTGACAGACGATTGTTTTTGTGTGCGCAGATTTCCCCCGAAAACAATGACAGACACTTCTATATCTTGAAAAAAAAAACGCTATGGCTACTCCCCTCAGGTCGGTCGGTGGCCTGTGTTGCTCTATGTGCAGAATATAAAGTAAAGTTGGTTAATCTTTTTTAAAAACAGTAGTGATGTCACAGTAGGAAATCAACACTTAAATTGCAATGCCAAATTTCATTGATGCTGGTGGAGTTCGAATTCGAATCACTAGCGTACTATTTAATTTGAAACGGGCACTTAATCTCTGAAATAACTCGGTTCTTGCCATGTTTAAATTATTTCCGTGAATCCCATGGAATAGATATAGAATGAATTTGTTTAATGTATCGTGAAGTTGCGGTGTATATCCACTACACCTAGTTCCGAGGGTGACGTAAGAGACGACAGAGGGAAACTGAAACAGGAGATGGGCAGCAGCATCTTCCTGAATCTCGAAATAATAAGAATCTGCTATAACCAACCTGCCTGTCAAGCGTGGCAACCATGACAAAATCCTATAAGACAATCTATGGGGGAGGATAGATTATAATGAATTTGTTTAATAGAGCAAAATGCGCGAATTACAACCATTACTACCATATGTTACACATAAGAACACATGAAATACATAATACATGGTTATAATTACAACCATGTATTATGTATTTCTTGTGGCATGCATATTATATAAATAAATTACGCTTTAAGTGCGACCGCACCTCGATTGACTATGTCGTCATAATTCGCGGCACGCGATTTGGTTACAATGTTATATTTAATTTGCGGTTAATTAAGTCCCTTCTTGCGTCGAACTGTTTAAGGCCGGGTCCAACAGATATCATAGTTTCTTATGAAATCGTGAACTGTTTTGGACGTCCCATTCCTATAGAATACGTGACGTCACTTGTGATCAATGGTGAGTCAACTCCATTATATGAATTAGATTGTACTTATATGAAATATATAGCTTTTAAATCAAGATATTAACAATCAACTTTGCAAAGATTTAAAAATAACATGATATGCATAAATTTTGATAAGTAAAACGTGTTTTATTTAACATATTTCTGAAGAATGAACAAAACATTAGATAATCATATGTAGGCGGATTTTTGTAAGTAAACATTGTTAGAGTATGACATTCAAAAACAGCAAAAAAATCTTGAGACCTTGAGTATCCAACCAAACCACACCGACCAAAGATTATATTGAGGCAGCCACTTAAACCAGTGAACGCAAATAGAACATTTATTATTGTGATGTATATTCATATTAATACGTGAAGTGAAAATCCCTTTTTGAGCATATTGCGCGCACGGAACAGTGTGAGGTTTGGCATTGTTAAAGTTTATATGGAGAAAGAGAGCAGAATGCTAAAAGTTATGTGTAATGTGTGTTAAAATATGTACATTAAATTAAATTTAATAAAACATTTGCGTAAACAATTCATATTGTCAATGTCAAACACACATATATTAGTCGTTTGGACCAATTATGTCGTTTGTTGACGTTCATACTGCCAATGTCTTAGTAAGTACAAGCATATTATATATTATGTTAGGGGCATTCTTTTAATAACGTGGTTTTTAGGCCACTTTAATGATCCCCGCCCCCCTCACCCTTGATGATAAGTCGTGAGGTTTTAGGATACAAGCAGCTCCCATATATTGCTTCATAGGGAGGATATTTGCCATAGTAGCCACGCTTGGCTTATGGGTTAGCAACCGCAGTTTTTTAATGTTTTTATTTGTTATTAGAAAGACGCTGCTATCCATCTCCTGATTTGTCTCCCTCTGTCGCCTTTTAATACAGCCCCTGGTCTATATATGGTAGTGCCACTACCTGGTGAATATCTTTATACATCATCATTATAAAGTGCAAAGGTTTTTTAACGTAACGCTAAAAGAGTTGTGAATGATAAACAGTTATGCTCATTACACAAACAGGACGGTGCAGTTGTTATTGCAGTACAATAAGTGGGTGGATTAGGGTGACAACGCTTCAGCGGCGGTTTTTGTTCGAAAACAGGACGGTGCTTTTGTTATTGCAGTACATTATGTGGATGGATTAGGGCGACAACATTTCAGTGTCAGTTTTTGTTCTAAAACAGGACGGTGCTTTTGTTATTGCAGTACAATAAGTGGGTGAATTAGGGTGGCAACGCTTCAGGGGCGGTTTTTATTCCAAATTGGTTAAATGTGCCCATGAGCTGCTATAGGCACTGAAAATGAAGCGGCACTGTCGTTGCGAAAATGAACCGACCAAGGAAACCTAAGTCGCTGCATCGAAGATTCCGACCGACTCTGTATGTATAGAACAAGCTCCAAGCTACCACACTGATCATTGGCCGTTTCCGTTGGCTTGAACACTTCGTCCGGTGGGTGATCTCCCCTTTTCCTTCTCGACCACAAACTGAGAATTCTTGGTTGCTCTTATATTAGAAAAACAACCCATATAAATTTAAAAGGGTTGCAAGCTACAAAATGTGATATTACTTGTCTATGCTTCTTCTTAGCGTTTCAATGGCAAATAGTTTTATATTACAGTATTTATTGCTGTAAATGAAAATACGTACATGGTTAAGCTGGCGAGATCTCAAGTAATTAGATTTTTCTAGCACTACGAGTATGAAACTATTGTAGGAGATCGACTGCCTGTATGACTTGAAAAAACATTGACTGGAAAAAACACGTGTGAGATGCTTGAGTATTCATATTTTATATATTATATTTAAGTCACTGTGTTTTTTTTATTTTTATAGAATAAGGGTGACAAACGAGCACACAGTCCACCTGATGGTAAGTGTTTGCTGTGGCACATAGACATCTACATCTATCTTCGTTTGCGAATTTAAATGCAGATGCGTTGTCAGCCATGAGGACTAACATAGAACGCCTCTTTTCCAGTAAAAAGGGTCTCCGGTTCTCTACACTCACCATACGAAACACAGCAGCATTAAGCTGCTATTTTACGCTGGTATTCTGTGAGAGCGTGGTCCTTCCCCGGTCGAGCCGACCCATTCGTTCTACAACTATACTATTAATATAGCTGCAGCATGGCTCTACCACGTAAAATATATATAAAATTGAAGTGACAAACGAACTTACAGTCCGCCTGATGGTGAATGGCTACTTCAAATAAGGAAGGCTACAGATGCATTGTCACCTTTGTGGAGAAAGGTGACAATGTCTCACAACCTCTAATTATTCTGATTCTCTTCTGATTCTGATACCCTTCAGACCGGAACACAGCACCGGAAGCACTGTTGTTTACGTGGTAGAGCCATGATACAGTTATATTGTCGTTGTAGCACGAATGGCTCGGCTCGAACGGGATGAGACCACGCTCTCACAGAATACCAGCGTTAAATAGCAGCTTAATAATGCTGCTGTGTTTCGTATGCTGAGTGTAGAGAACCGGAGATCCTTTTTACTGGAAATGAGGCATTCCATCTTAGTCCTCAGGGGTGACAACGCATCTGCATTTTGATTCTTAACAGAGGAAGGATGTCTATGGGCCACATCATCTACTTACCATCAGGTGGACTGTATTCTCGTTTACCCAGACACACTCTTACACAGAAAAGAAGTTCTCCGCCTAGTGGTTTCAAGTATAGAAACTGAACTGAGCAGTAGGAGCGTACGGTATATACAATTAATACATGCATTACGTCACCTCTTTCACCTGCAGCATCATTAATCACCGCCATCTATTGGTACATTAAAATGATTAACAGCTTAACTAACTTCACTTCTAATAACACAGACCGCCATGATATGGTATACAATGCTGTCAAATGCATCTAACAGTGACATAAATTGACCAAACATTTGATACAGTGATAATATATTTAGTCCTTGTACAAGTAATAGAAACTAGCACCTTAGCTAAGTTTTAAAGTATATTTACGAAATGAAATCAGTATTCTTTGTAATAATCGTACCGATGAAACCAGACGCGATTCAACACCACACTTGCCACTAAACACAAAACTATGACGCACATACTACCTTACAACAACTATAGAACACTTTTAAACAACTATTGAACACTTTTCGTACGGTCTGACCGCAGTGGCAACTACTCTAACACTGAATAAGACATGCGGAGTAAATAATATTGCATTAATTTAATTGCAAATAATTACGAGTAAACAGTAGAGACGACGCGAGCGACGCCATTGTCGCGTATAATGACAAGGTCACACTTGCAGGTAAATGTGTCTATGCTTCTTGTTTGTTTACTAAGAAATGTGCCGCATCGACTTAGAAGCAGTCATCCTGGTGTAATGTGACTCAAGTTAACATGGTTCGTGTAGCAACTGACGAAAGTGACGCGGATCTATCTATCAGCAAGCTGTATGAAGGATTATTACAATATTCAAAAATACACGATTGAAAATTACCGTACCGTTGGGTATGAGGTGTCTGCTACCATGCCGTTTCTAAATGATTTTTAAATTTAATTGTACAACATTTAATTATTATTTAAAAAAAAAAAGAGTCCCGCTGGGTATCTTACTGGTCCTTTCCAGGACTTGTAATCTATATGAATAAAAATTATTATATTCCATACAAGACAAAAACACGCTCAGAATATACAGGGTTATTTTTCAAAGAGTAGCCAAATTTTAAACTTAAGTTCGAATATATAAATAATAATATACCGTTATTGCAGTTTTTGAAAATACGAGTAAATAAGGCATCTACTTTTATTTTAAATTATCCCAAATTGAATGTGATTTATGGGCAACATCGTTTTTGCCTACCGATTGACCCTTATGAATGTGTGCGTGCGCAGTAAAATTAGTTAAAATAATGCATTACCAAACATTTTGAATTTAAAGGATAAAAAGGACAGAATGTTTGAGATTTTTTTAATTAATTTTTTTTTACCATTTGCCTGTATTACTTATTCTGAACCTTCTCTGCAAATTTGGCGTTTATTGCAAAATAACCCTGTATAATACAGAACGAGTCGCTTCGCCGTCGCAATATGCCCTATTTTGATGGCACTCTCTATTTTAACTTTCGTTATTTATTTATTTTTATAAAAACTGAAGTGACAAACCAACATCCACCTGATAGTGTGTGTCTACTGCAATCCATGGACACCAGCACTCAACTTCAAAGAAAGAAGGCTACAGATGCGATGTCACTTCTGAGGACCAAGATGGAATCAATCACAGCCCGTAATTATACTGGTTCTTTACACTATGTATGAATGTTGGTTTTTTAATAAAATTGATATGTCAAAAGAACTTACAGTCAACCCAATGGTAAGTGGCTACTGCAACCCAATAGACACCTGCAACCAACTTTAAATAAAGAAGACTGCCGATGCGTTGTCACCTCTGTCTCGCGGGCCATATTATAGTGGCTCACTTCAGATCGGAACACAGTAGTGCACGCAGAGCTGTTGACGGCAGAACTACGCAAGAGGGTGGTACCTACCCAGATGGACCTCTAGGCAGTGCAAACACCTGCTGTTGCATTATGGGTGGTGGCCGCTTGTGTTGTTAAAATTCACCACTCACTGCTTGCATCTCCTCTCATCTCAAACAGGTAGGCCCATGATCAAATACGCCTAATATACCTTGAAAACAAGTTTTCTTTTCTTTACCACTAATGGAAAAAAATATGATTCTAAAGCAAGGAAATTAAATAAGGCAGTTTTCGTAAAGTATAAACATCCTATTGAAGGGCACGGGATTCCTCCTCAATTGTGATAGAGAGGATTTGGCAGGAATCTACCACGCTACTCGAATGTTGGCAATCTTCCTGTGTACTGTTAACAACTGTCGCAAACTTTTCCTTCACCGCCGAAGGTTTAGTAAACGAGGATTTGAGAAGATCTATGGTACTTAAAGTTAGGATTGCAATGGGACCTTAAATCTCATAGAACGCATAGGAATTAATCTGGGAAAGTATCACCCCTTATCTATTTTCGCCGCTAAACAGCAATATACCGCCAAATAGTAATACACCCTATGATCTATATATATATATATATATATATATATATATATACCGGGTCTAATTGTGAATCTAAACAATTCTCGAATGAACTTAATTACACACACAAAATTTCATCAAAATCGGTCCAGCCGTTCAGGAGGAGTTCAGTCACATACACCCGGACAGAAGAATTATATTATATATAAATAAAGATAGGAGAGTCCAATGTTCAGATATGGACTTTTGAGAGGCTGTAATGAATCAATAAAGAGGTGAGCTGCAGAAACCATTTACTATCGGTTGACCTGATATCTCGTTTATCTCTCCAATATTATTGAAAAAGAAATCTGAATTCCATCGTTGAAAATAGTAAAATTGAATTCAATTAATAAAAATATCTGGCAATGTATGGCCATAAACAGTGTAACGTTATGATGTGAGGTCGTATAAATTGGAATTAATCCAGTAAATTTAGCTGACTTATTGCAACACGCGTTGCAAAGTATAATACTGGTTTTGTCCAATGAAGCAAATACCAGCTGCATTTTTATAACATAAAAGTTAAGATTTACATATATACAGCAAGTGTGGCTCAAAACTAAAACAGATTACCGAGAAGCAAACACCAGGCACGACTCTCCTGCCCATTCATTTCAATCACTGCAAAATAACGCTATCGGCTACCGATACAACAAACGGCTTAGTTTTTTTTATTAGAAATGGGTGACAAACGAGCACACAGTCCACCTGATGGTAAGTGGGTGCTGCCAATAGACATCTACATTTATCCTCGATTAAGAATAAACAGAAACAGAAACAGTAACTTTTTTATTCAATATAGATTATAAATAATACTTATTGAAAGTCACTCTTTTGTTTAATTACCACTGGTTCGAAAAAAACCTCTGTCTTGGGAAGAACCAGCAAGAATATATGTTACACAATTAACCACATAAAATAAATTAGAAATAGCTTGGTAGCGATCACCTCATTCCCAGGGATTATTATCATCCATAAATTCCTTAATATTATAATAACACTTTTTATACAAACTTTGTTTAATAAAGTTTTTGAACTTTGAGCAGGTCAAATTATGTATATTCAAAATGCAGATGCGTTGTCACCCCTGGGGACTAAGATGGAATGCTTCGTTTCCAGCAAAAAGGGTCTCCGGTTCTCTACACCCACCATATGAAGCACAGCGTGAGGATCCCGGTTGAGCCAACCCATTCGTGCTACAACTAATATAGCTGCAGCGTGGCTCTACTACGTATAAAGGTGCCATAAGGGCGCCGGGCCGAGGATCTATTGAGACTGCCTTTGATTGAGATATTCTCACGCAACATTCTTACTGTATACCTACTTTAAGATTTCCTTCACGATCAAAGCCATCTGCCTATGGAACGAACTTCTACTGCTGTGAGAAAATACTGGATAATACTGACGTTAAAAATCACCACCTGCCACTTTTTTATGATCACTATTTATCATTAACAACATTTGGATTTCTGTTTTCCTTGTGTTTATTTATTATTGTTTATATTATATGCTTTTTCATTCATTAATTCAAAAACACGGTCCTGAACCACCTGCATCCATCGACTTTTCCTGTCTTACCGTCTTTGGTCGTCACTCCATCTAGTGGGGGCCGCCCTACACTTCGCCAACCGGTACTAGTCTGCGACTCATGAACCTTTTTTCCCCATCCATTATATGCTTATTTAGTCTTAATACTTATGTTTACCATATTATTTTGTGTGTTATTTGTATATTAGTGTATTTAAAAAAGATCAAAATTATATATTATTGATTTAGTTTAATTAGGTATTATAATATAGCATATAAGTCTATTGTACCGTGTATTATATTATTGAGTTCGCAGCAGACGTCTCGGCGTGTAGTGGCGGTGTAAGAATATACGAGGGATGATCCAAAAGTAATGATAATGAAAATAAAACACGGTAATTAAAGTTAAAATAATAATTTATTTTTCTACATAGTCTCCTAACAAATCAATACATTTAGTCCATCTTTTTTCTAAACCCAGGATTCCCTTTGAAAAAAATTCTTTGTCTTGACCCTCCCAAAACGCTTCAACAGCGGCCATTACTTCGCTATCGTCTTCGAATTTCTTGCCTCAGGCGTTCCTTGAGCCGAGGAAAGAGGTAGAAATCACTAGGAGCTAGATCTGGCGAATAGGAGGGTGTTCGAGCAGTTCGAATACCGTTTCTTGAATGGCAGCCATCGCAACTGCGGCTTTGTGAGCCGGTGCGTTGTCTTGGTGAAACAGCACTCCAGCTCGCAGTTTGCCGCATCGTTTTTCCTTAATGGCCTCCCGTAATCTTCTTATTTGGTCTGCGTAGTAAGAGCCCGTAATAGTGGCTCCTTTTCCAAATATTCCACCATAATTATGCCTTGAGCGTCCCAAAAACAGATGCCATAACCTTTCTCGCCGAACTTGAAACTTTGAATTTCTTTGGCGTCGGTGAGGATGCTCGCTTCAAGTCATCGATTGTTGTTTCGTTTCAGGATCAAAATGGTGGATCCAGGTCTCGTCCATAGTCACAAAACGGAACAAAAATTTTCTTGATCTGCTTGGAACTTTTCGAGATTGACCCTCGAAATATCAACTCGATTTTTCTTTTTCTCGTCGGTTAACATTCTGGGTACCCAACGCGCAGAGAACTTTTCATATGCAACTCGTTCGCAAGGATTCTTTGAACGCTGCCATATGAGATCCCTGTGACCTCAGCTACATGCCTGATGGTCACTCTTCGATCTGCCGACACAACATCTTCGACTTTTTCACGTTGTCTTCAGTGAGGGATGTGGATGGGCGTCCTTCGCGATGTTCATCTTTAGTGGATGTTCTGCCCAGTTTAAACTCCTTGGCCCAGCGTGCAACTGTAGAATATGGAGGAGCAGAGTCCCCAATGTTTCCACTAAGTCACTGTGTATGTCTTTTGAAGACATTTTTTCAAACAGAGGTACTTGATGACAGCTCTAATTTCGATTTTCTCCATGTTGATGTTATCTCTTTCACAGTTCGTATTCAAATGAATGTATCTCCCGGAAATCGTGATCTATTTATATGATTTTTTTAGGCTGACGTAGTGAGTATATAAGCAAGCAAAAAAATTTATTTTTTATTTTTATGCGGACCTGAAGTAACCGATTATCATTACTTTTGGATCACCCCTCGTAACTACCTCATATCGTCCCGTGGGTGTCGTAAGATGCTACAAAGGGAAACTGAAACAGGAGATGGGCAGGTAGCAAAAATTATAAAAAACGGCGGTTACCAACTTGCCCCCTAGGTGGCAATTTATGAGGCAGGCCAATGTTCAGCAGTGGACTTTTATAGAATGTAATGGATATAAATGAAAGTATATTATAATATATACAAAACTGTCAAAACAGCTCAATTTTTTCTTAACCTTAAAGCTCTCTCTAATTTTTATAGTTTTTTCTTCATGTTTTATGGCATAAAATAAGTATGTTTAGCAGTTTTTATACGTGGTAAAGCCATGCTACAGCTATATTAGCAGTATAGTTGTAACACGAATGGGTCGGCTCGACCGGTGATAGACCACGCTCTCACAGAACACCAGCGTAAAATAGCAGATTAACGCTGCTGTGTTTCGTATGGTGAGTGTAGAGAGCCGGAGACCCTATTTACTGGAAACGAGGCATTCCATTTTAGTCCTCACGGGTAACATCTGCATTTTGATTCGTAATCGAGGATAGATATAGATGTTTATGGGTCACAGCAAACACTTAACAGGTGGACGGTGTGCTCGTTTTTCACCCTTATCCTATAAAAAAATACATGTTTTTTTTAATATACATTCATATTCGAACTTCCCCATACTATAGTATTAAAATATGGAAAACTATGCATTACTACGCTCTGCTAGGATGTATTTCCTCATTACTTCCTTTTAAACATTAAGGTTTTTTATATTATATGACAGGCTCGTTGGCTTAGTAATTTAAACGGCTGCGTAAAACGGCAAACAGTGTGCCAGGTGCCAGCTTCTTAAGTTTTGGGTGTTTATGAATTTGCATGCCAGCCAAAGTCTATTTATCTTATACTAAACACTCCAGTACTTAAAATCTTACCATCTTGTTTAACCGTTACCATTACAGCCTATCAACATGGCCCTCCCTATAGATTGCTCCATAGGGGGGATATTTGCCACGCTTGGCAACCGCAATATTTCTTTTTAGTTGTTATAAGTAGGACGCTGCTGCCCATCTCCGCGTAATAGCAGCAGTGAGTTAACGTGTCTTAGTTTATTGGTATCGTGTCTTAGTTTATAGGCTGCTACGGTTGCAACCATGTTTCACGACATGTTAAGTATCAGCTCCGATACTCCACACAGAACTCATCATATCTATATAGGTAATATTTTAATATTCTAATATTGGTTTTCTTAATTTAACTTATGTAGGCTCTATTTTAACTTTTCGCCTTTTAGACCATTTTCTAATTGCGTAAGTCCAATATAAAGAAGAAGAAGAAGAAGAAGTATAGCTATAAAAAACAATCTTTGATCGAATTTCTATCACAGTTTATTTTTATTCGGAATTATATAAAAAATACCCCTTACATAAACTGAACAATTCCACCGGTATTCAAAACTTCTAGGATTAAAGGACTTCGAAAATAATTCTTTTGTAAGTTAAACTGATTCCTTCCTTGTTTTTTTGAACTTGGCAAAGAAAAGTTAGACGAAGAGAGGTTTTCTAAATTACGAGTTTGATTGTGGACGTTGGTGTACATGTCACAGTCAAAACTCATAACCGGTCAAAACCACTTTTGACTGCAAAAATCAGGCAAAAATGGTTTTGACCGATGCTCTTAGTCAAAAACAGTTTTGGCTGATTTTTGTAGTCAAAAGTGGTTTTAACCAACGTTCTTAGTCAAAAGTGGTGTTGTCTGATTTAAACTTCAGACTATCGGTCAAAACTCGCAATATCAGTAACAGTAGGTTAAGGTACGGCTGGGGTGGCCCTTGAGTCACCCTAAAGCCGCGTAGGTACATTATAACGATATAAAATATAATATTGAAGAAATTGAATTTTATAATTTCACAAATTCAAAAAGTATAAGTCTAAAGAAGTTTTGACTAACATTGAGGTTAAAACAACTTTTAACCTATGTAGTTTGGTCAAAATCACTATTACCCAGTATTTTTGCAGTTAAAAGTGGATTTGATCAACGGCCTTAGTCAACTACTTTTGACTGCTAAAATCTGTTAGAAGTGGTATTGACAAACGTCCTTAGTCAAAACTACTTTTGCCTGATTTTTTAGTCTAAAGTGGTTTTGACCGGTTATGAGTTTTGACTGTAACATATACATGAATAGCAGTTATAAGGAACTTTGATATAATTTATGAATGTTGGAGTTTAAGAAAATTTAAACAACATGAATGGATCATTAACTGTGAATGTGAGGCTATCTAGCATCAGGCTACACCTCTCGGCTAGCTTTAAATATTGATTTTGGTTAAGCAAGTCGGAAGAAAAAATTTATCCTCGTGCGCTGGCGTAATGGTTAGTTATACATCAATACAATGTTCTACAAAAATATTGATCTTTACTCCATCTAAAAAAAGTCCGCAATACCATATGCCTATATCTTATGCATAAGCCACAATAAGGTATTTTGTGACGAAAATTATTGAAAATTAAAGTGATTTATGAGCATTATTATTAGGCATGGCTTAATCTTACCTACGAACGAAAGTTAAGATCATCATCAAGATAATTTTATGAAGATAAACTTTGCTCCTTATAGCATGTTATTTGGACGAATAATTTAAGAGATAATGAAAAATTTAAATAATTCAACACCCAGCTCGGCGCGCGAATGACGCCTACCCTAGCCACCTGATGAGAATCGAGAGAGAACCAATATATTTTAATACCACATGAAAATGTTACTAAAAATATTGCCTATACTGAAGTATTATAAATCAATCAAGGGTTTCTTAAATTATACGCGGGTGGAACCGCGGGACACAGGTAGCTAAGTAATAAAAATTATGAATATTAGGAGATAATTATTTCATATTACATTCTTCTTTTTTTTAAGTCCAATGCTGTACACGGACCTTCCCCGTTGTAGGGAGTATTTGTATTTGCTTTGGCCGACATATTGAATTTGCAGCAGACGTCTCGGCGTGTAGTGACGGTGCAAGAATATCCACTACCAGTTTTCCTAATAACGACTAAAAAAAATTGCGTTAGCCAACCCGCTTGCCTAGCGTGGCAACTATGGCAAATATCCCCCCTATGAGGCAATTTATGGGGGGCCCTATGTTCAGCAGTGGACTTTAATAGGCTGTAACGGTAACGGTAACGGTAACGGTCTCAGATTGACGCTGCATTCCGTCACTGGTCTGGTTATTTTATACCCAAATACTAGAATATACCACATGCACACACCATCGGAGTCGGTCTTTCTGGCCTCCATGAATTGTGTCATACTTATGTTTTAAATAAAACTTATTTTGAGGATTTTATTGCGTATAATTTGACTTATTTTTACTTATTTGAATCCCCAACGTTTCGGATGCTTTACAGCAAACGTTCTAATGTCATAGTTAACCCGGGCAACCTTCTATTAATATTCAAAATATTTAAAAGCTGAAGTAAAAATAAGACAGTTTACATACATAAATTTCACAAGGAGAAACATCCAGACACGGAACAATTATTTTTGTAGGCCATATAAATACTGGTTCCGTGCGGGATTCGAACCCGCGCACTGCACCACGAAGCAGAATTCAATGTGTAGTATTCGTGTATAAGAAATCAATAGATCTTTTTTTAATAGCATAAGGGTACAAACGAGCACACAGTCCACCTGATAGTCGTAAGTGGATGATGTGGCCCATAGACATCTACATTTATTCTCGATTAAGAATCAAAATGCAGAAGCGTTGTCACCCCTGAGGACTAGATGCCTCGTTTCCAGTAAAAAGGGTCTCCGGTTCTCTACACTCACCATACGAAACACAGCAGCATTAAGCTGCTATTTTACGCTGTTATTCTGTGAGAGCGTGGTCCTTCCCCGGTCGAGCCGACCCATTCGTGCTACAACTATAATATAGCTGCAGCTTGGCTCTACCAAATTTTTATATTTTACTAAATGTTAATGTCATATACGAGGGCGGGTCAAAAAGTTCGCGGAATGGAGGGGTTCGAGAAGGGAGGTGGGATTTTTTTTAACTGTTACTACTTAGTGACTTAATACAACTATACATACCAAGTTTCAACCAGATCGGTTCATTAACCTTTGAGATATCACAGGATTAACAAGTCAATCGGGAAGTGAACACTAACTATGGAGAAAATTAAGTTTCGTGCCGTGATTAAGTTCCTCACTTTGCAAGGAAAATCGCCACATATCATTATGGAAGAGATGTCAACTGTTTATGGGGACTCTTGCCCTGGAAAAACGATGATTTATAAATGGCATAGCCTTATCAAGAAAAGCAGAGACACAATTGAAGACGAACAGCGCTCAGGCTGACCGATTGAGGCAACTTCCTCAGAAATTGTCGAAAAAGTTAAAAAAAACTTGCTCTTTAAGATGCTCGTCTGAAGAAAAAACAGATCGCAGAAATAACTGGAGTAACATCTAAGACCGTTTTAAACATTCTCCATGACCATCTTGGCATGTCTGAGGTCTGTGCAAGATGGGTGCTAAGAAAGCCCACACCGCTTCATAAACAGCAGCGGGTCGAGTGTTCGTGTGAGTTTTTGGACCTGTGTAGTGAGAACAAAGACGAAATTATGAACCGAATTGCGACTGGGGATGAAATTTGAGTTCATTACTATAAACCTGAGTTAAAGCAGTCCATGCAGTGGCATAAAAAGGCGCAGCACCGCCTAAGAAGTTTAAGGTGTCACAATCGGCTGGATAGACTATGCCTTGTTTTTTTTTTTGGGATTCAAAGGGGATTTCATTGATTGATTATAAAGATAAAGGTGTCAATATCACGGGACAGTATTACGTTACGCTACTAGAAAAATTAAAAGATGCGATTAAAGAAAAAAAGAAGGGGGAAAATGGTTTCGAGGTATGCTCCTATTGCACAACGCACCTGTTCACAAGAGTCATGTTGTTGATGGCTTCCTTACACAAATGCGCTTCGAAACTTTAAACTACCCTCCATTTAGTCCAGATTAGGCTCCTTCGGATTATTATTTGTAGCCAAATATGAAAAAAGGGCTTCGCTGAAAATTTTTTACAGATGACAAAGAAGTGAAGTCGGCAATTTCTGCCTATTTTGAGGGCCTTGACAAAACATGTTTTTCGAAGGTATAAATAAGTTATTTGAACGGTCTGAGAAGTGTATTAGGGTTAATGGAGAAAATATCAAAAAGAAAAAAATATTTCATGTTTAATTTTACCCTTTAATTCCGCGAACTTTTTGATCTCCCTTCGTATATCGTTCTGAAGCATAGAGAATCATTTACGTAAAATTAAAAATAAACTCATGAAACTGCAAACTATCGTAATGAACTCTCTACCAGTACACCGAAACTAACGCTTTCCACTTCGCGAATATAATAATATGTAATTCGGGTGCATCGGTATAGTAGCGGGCGTTTGCGTGTTAACGTCCTGGTTATTTATAATTCGTATAACCTTGCGCGGCGACGCCAGAATTGTAACGTCTTACTCAATTCTACACATACCGAGGAGCAACTGTCTCCCACACAGTTATTTGATGGTTAATCGTTTCGAGAATTCAAGTCTGCAAAAGATCCGCGATATTTACACTGGAACATCGAAAGAACTTCCGCAAACAATAAAATCGATAGTTTTAAAATCGATTCGACGAATTAATCGCGCAGTGTGTGGCGGTAGCTGGTAGCTAAAGATAATCCATCACTCAGTCTCGTGTCGTGAGAGGGGACTATTATATTGGAACGGCCACAAAGATCTCATGTCAAGTCCGAATTCAAAGAATAAAGGCTACACGATATGCAAGTAATGTATACATATTATATAGTGTAGTTTCAAAACAAAGAAAATATCGAGCAGCTAACATTTCACAACTCACATAAGTTATAAAAGAGTAAATTTTAAACGCTTATAATAATCAGAAATACCAAAACCACTAAGTGTTGCACAACCACAACAATTAAAGAGACTATAAGTCGTTTCAGAACGTGATTACGTTCCCTTCACTTAAAAAAACAAAAAATTGTAAGCAATAATTCTACATGCCGATTATGTAAATAGATACACGTAACACTGCGCCGTGCGTGCTTGAGACTAGCGCGGTTTTTGACCCCCTGTTTACAGACAGCCTCTCAATGTTGCTTGACAGTGAAGAGGATCGAGGTCAGAAAAATAATCCAAAATTTATAAAAAAAACACGAGACGTAAACAAGCGTTAGGTAAGTGAGTATTTACAACCTGCGTGTTTACAACTAAATAGTTTCACAATTTTTTTTCTTTACGTGGTAGAGCCACGCTGCAGCTGTACTACGGCTGTAGCACAAATGTGTCGGCTCGACCGGGGAAGGACCACGCTCTCACAGAACACCAGCGTAAAATAGCAAACTTCATGCTGCTGTTTCGTATGGTGAGTGTAGAGAATCGGAGATCTTTTTACTGGAAACAAGCCATTTTGTCTTACTCCTCAGAGGTGACAACACATCTGCATTTTGATTCTTAATCGACTATAGATGTAAGTGTCTATGGAGCCCAGCTTCCGCCTGCCATAAGGTGGACTGTGTGCTCGTTTGTCACCCTATTCTATATAAAACAATCAGAGACTTTAGAAGTCTTTGGGTACACAAACCTGTGTTTTTATTGTACTTTGAAAATGGACTGAAGTTTTATTCGATATAAATATACGTATGTACACATATATCTATACATATAAATAAAATTCTAGCAAGCGATTATTTAGATCAAAAATCAGAAACCTATGCTATGGTTAAGGGACTAGGTAGAATACTACCAAAATTGTCAGTGAACATATAAGGAACAAGGTAACGCAAAGCAAATGTGTTCTTTCTTAGACACTCTAAATTGATATGTCTAGCACTCGTTTTAACCAACTTTCTGTACGCGAAAAGAACGCTTTTGATTTGTTTTAATGTTTTAATAAAGAAATGATAAGTATTACGTTTTAAAGGCACAGAGAAAATACATATTTACTTTTTGCACTGCTCATTCAGGTTTATGAATGAGCAGTGCAAAAAGTCAATTACGATATTTCCTTGAGATATTTTAAATTTTTCACGTTAAAAATAGATAAGACTTAAAGTCAGACGTTTTGATTGGCCTTGGTTTCGTTTAAATTAGTACACCGCGCCAATCCGGATGCTGGTACAGAACTGACCGACTTACGGGTGATAAAACTGTTATGGTGCAATTATATATTTGTACAAATATTTTCTGTATGGATATTATAATCCGGATATAAAAGAAAAAACATGTGTGCAGTTCACACGCGGTAGAAGTGGAACCTTCAGAAAACTAAACTTCGAGAGAATGAGACGAATGCAGAGTATCAGCAGTAGGATAATTGTAGTTTATTTATTATAATACTAGCTGGTCTCCGCGACTTCGCCCGCGTGGAATTTGTAACGATTTAATTTTTGGTTTTCAATTTTTGTGCGCGGAACCCTAATTATTTTTCTAAAATAAAAGTTAGCCTAAATTTATCCTTATAAAATTAGCTATCTGCCAGTGAAAGTCCCGTCAAAATCGGTCTAGCCGTTACGGAGATTAGCCGGAACAAACAGACAGACAGACAGACAAAAAAAAATGTGTTTTGGTTATAAGTACCATATATACTTTCATATGCATTTAGTAAAAGGCTGTTATTTTAACATTACAAACAGACTTATTTCACACTTCAATTTTATTTATTTGTATAGATGTATAGATTATTACCAAGATTAAAAATTATTTTACATTTTATTCTACATAATATGTTACATTACATATTAGAGATAGACTCGCAAGTTTTCAATTTCATCATCACATTCACTAATCAAAAAATTTAGTCCTTAATCCTTACTGCTCATAGATGGCATATACCATATGGGGCATATATGCATCTAGATGGGGCAGCGCGGTGGACATTTCCTAGCTCTAGAACCCTCTCAGAAACGGGAGGAGGTCTGTACCCAGCAGAGAGACATATATAGGCTTTTTTTTATAGAATAAGGGTGACAACCGAGCACACGGTTCACCTGATGGTCAGTAGATGCTTTGGCCCATAGACATCTACATTTATTCTCGATTAAGTATCAAAATGCAAATGTGTTGTCGCCCCTAAGGATTAAGATAGAATGCCTCGTTTCCAGCATTAAGCTGCTATTTTAAGCTAGTATTCTGTGAGAGCGTGATCCTACACCGGTCGAGGCGACCCAATCGTGCTACAACCATAATATAGCTGCAGCGTGTACTACCACGTAACTTTACTTTACTGTATCAAAAATAATTACAAGTTTAGAAGTATGTATCTTCTCGTACCGTATATATAAGAATCTTAAAACAAATCGTGTACAGCCAGTGCGTGTTGCCAGTCATTATTACGGACATGAGACGTGGATTCGCCGGTGGGCGAATGCAGAAGCTGAATGCTAGAGGTTTCTTTGCCTATTAAAATCCGTAACAAGGATGTCTACAGCAAAACTAAGAACGATAGACTTTATAAAGATAAAGCCCAACGAATCAATAGGCTGATGTGGGGCGGGCCATAAAGCTCTAAGAACTAATGATGAAAGAAGATTTTCAAGTAACAGCCTCGGCGACCTCAATAGGAAACAGAGTGAAGACCTGCATCCATCGGCCTTCTATATGTCTTACCAGGTCGTCATTCCATCTAGCGGAGGGCCCTTCACTTACCGGTACGAGACTGTAACTCGAGAACGTTTCTTTCCCATCGGTTCTCAGTTCTTTGAGCTGTATGGCCGGCTCATTGCTACTTCAGCTTACTTATCCGTTGGGATATGTCGGTTACTCTGGTTCTACGCGGATATCATCATTATGATGACGACTATAGTATATTAATAAGTGACACACAAAATTGATTTTTTTATAGAATAAATGTGATAAACGAGCATACAGCCCACCTGATGATAAGTGGATGTTGTGGCAAATAGACATCTACATGGATTCTCGATTAAGAATCAAAATGCAGACGCCTCGTTTCCAGTAAAAAGGGTCTCCGGTTCTATACACTCACCATACGAAACAAAGCAGCAATAAGCTGATATTTTACCATGGTATTCTGTGAGAGCGTAGTCCCCGGTAGAATCGACCCATTCGTACTACAACTATAATATTGCTGTAGCATGGCTCAACCACGTATAATGCGTAAAACCGAAACCGCAATAGAGAAGACTGTCACACTGTGTTGCGTACACATTACGTGTAGTTCAATCTGGCATAAGTTATATAATATTATATCACTTGACATGCTAATCCTTGAAAGTGTTATCAGAGTAAACGAGAGTGCGGAAGCTTCACACAGGCGTCTCGCAACACACGCACACATGCGCGGAGTTCACCTACAGTAGAAGACAGAGGAAATAAGTCGATATTTAGTACTGCCGGTGCGGGTATAGCGTGGTTTTCTCTAACAATATAAAATGCAGTGAGACGACGACGAAATTACGTAGAAATCTTAGATCTTTTACACGGATAATAGAGATACTTAAATTAATGAAAATACAGCCGTGGTAGATCAGGCAGTTAACGCTCACCGCTCACCTTAAATTTCACAGCACACGTGCAAACCAAATTCGATACCTAAACGAATAAGTGACTGGTAATGTAGCAAAACATCGTGAAGAAAATATACTACAATATGTCTGAGAAATTAACTCTAAATGTGTTTGTAATTTAATATTAATAACACGTTTAAAAACGTCCAACTAGATGGGTTGCTTGCTCTAGAAATTTCCCGCGTCGTCGGGGCAGACAAACATCATTCCCCATACAAATACTTGTTCCGTCTTCAAACCCACAGCCCTCAGCAGCAAACTACAATCTTTCAGCTGTTGATTCGGTGGCACGCTTTGCGTCAAGTGTGCCATCGCGTTATTTTTAACGAGTCAACGTTGCACCGCCCGCTATCAGTTCCAGTTTCGATAACTAATCCACACTTAATGTACATTTAATCGAGTCTCACATTTACACAGTCCAGAGTACAATGCGAGACCTAATTCTAAACGGATTTCGAGGCGATATCGGCTAAGTAAATTAATAACGACATATAGCACTGTTATCGGTAGCAATTAGTGTGTTTGGGCTGCTATGTGTCACTAACGTACATTTCAATATACGTACATTAAGTTTGTTTCTTGGACTAATAGATATAACCATCTAGAGTAGTACAATGTTCAAGACTTTAAATATCTTGGTTGTTTTCGACCGACTTTAAAAAAGGAGGAAGTTCTCAATTCGACTGTATTTTTTTATGTGTGTTACCTGAGAACTTTTTTCTAGTTGAACCGATTTTGATGATTTCTTTTTTAATTTAAAAATGGTGCTTCTCATGTTGTTCCTATATTTTGATCAAGAACTGATCAGTAGTTTATAAGTTGTCCTTACTAATGTGTACTTAATTGATTTTGACTACATTGATGATGTTCTCTTTTTATTTCTATTGAAGTTGCTTGTACAAAATTTTTAATTTTACCACTTGTATTCAAGTAAGTAACAAATGATCACAAAGTCCACCTGATCGTTAGTTGATGCTGCCCATAGACACCTTCATTTATCTTTAAATTAAGAATGAAAATGCAGTGGCGGTGTAACTTTTTTTTATTTGAATACACCCACTTTTACTATAATATTTGAATAATAATAAAAGTGTGTGAAATGTACATATAGCTCCTGCCTTGCTCTTGTACCACTAATCATTTAGTATTTAACTAATTATTTTACTTCTACCCACTTTATTTTGTTTCTTGGTTGTAGTAAAATAGTTTTTATGCTTTTATTATTCTATTTGGTGTGTATTCAATGGCGAGGGCTTAGCAGCTCTAACACAGGCCTTTCACCTAGCACGGTTGCTAAAGATACCCTAATGAGAGTTAGATTAAGTCTTGTCAATATAATAAAGTTTTTTTAGGTTAAATAAATATTATTATTATGACTATTTTTAAATTGATATGACAATGGATCTTACACTCCACCTGCAACTAACAAAGAAGGCGATAGATGCGTTGTCACGGCCCGTAATTATACTGGCTCTCTATAAACTGCAATCCAGAACACTGCAGTGTAAGTACTGCTGCTGGCCACAGAAATAGGTTTCAGGGTGGTACGCACACAGACAGACTCCTAGGAAGAAAAGGAATGTTACATCCTGGAGTCTCACTACTCAGAAGAAACTACCAATCCTGACGTTACGTTAGAGTTAAAAACTGGTTCTAGATTCTCCCCACTGATCGTATGAAACACAGCAGCATAATGTTGGTATTTAACGCTGATATACTGTGAGAGATTCTTAGCGTGTACTGACGGTGTAAAAATATCCCTCATCATACCCCATATCATTCCATGGGTGTCAACAAAGGGAATTCAAACAGGAGATGAACAGCAGCGTCTTCCTAAAAAGTACCAGATGATAAAAACTGCGGTTGACTCTCCGCCTGCCAAACGTGGCAACTATAGCAAATATCCTCCTAACGGCAGTCTATGGGGAGGTCTATGTTCAGCAGTCAGGAGACGTTGTGGTCTTCCTACGGTCAATTTTTGCTGAAACTTGCGTGTCACTGGAATAAAAATCTGTACGTGAGTACACTTGGATCACCAGAATTGGAATTGGAGTTGAAGTGATGTTGTGATGTAGTACCGGAAAACAAGCCGTATAGTGCCCCAAACAAATGGTAAAAATATAATTTTTCCCTCACGTAATCTTGAGATTTTCATCATGCATTATCATGATTATTACAGCCCTACACAAGTCCACTGCTGAACATAGGCCTTCCCCAAGGAATGCCACAAAGCACGGTCCGGAGCCACCTTCATCCATCGACTTTCTCTATGTCTTACCAGGTCGTCACTCCTTCTAGTGGGGAGCCGCCCCACACTTCGCCTACCGGTACGGTTGCCACTCGAGAACCTTTCTTCCTCATCGGTTGTCGGTTCTTCGAGCTATATGGCCGGCCCATTGCCATTTCAGCTTACTAATCCGTTGGGCTATGTATGTGTGGGTTACTCTGGTTCTACTGCGGATATAATTTTAAATTTCTAAGTTTATCACGCAGAGATAGCCCTCTCCATAGCTCGCTGAGCGACCTTGAGCTTCCTCATAAGGACCACGTCTCAGGTCCATAAGTCATTACTGGCAACACGTACTGGTTGTACAATCATGTTTTCAAGTTTTGAGGTATACCTGACGAGAAGATGTGTCGTAATCTCCCGAACGCTGCAGTTGGACTTACCTAGTCGGACTAAAACTTCGAGCTTAGTGCTCCTAACAACTACCTACCGGCATAGGCATAGTGATATGGACGTTACACATGATGTTTGTTTTGTCCATGTTAATTTTAAGACCTATCGGCTGGGAGGCACTATTGAGGTCATGCTAACTTTAAATCTAACTCTATTTTATTAAAAATTAATTAATGCGACATTATGTTTACTTACATGGTATAAGCATCCGCATACCGCTATTATTGTTAAAATATGTATGTTTACCTGTAAGAGAAAAAAATATTCATAAATTAGGAAAAATTATGAATTCAAAAATAATTATTAATTAATTAGGATTAAGTTAACACCTTACGAGATATTTGAAAGTTAATGGCAGTAGAACGGCTCGAGCGTGGCATTTCGTGCGTTAACTATGCACGAAATGCCACTCTCCGCCGTGGAAAACGACAGTAAGAAAGTCTCTGATGATTATTGGGAATTAATAGATCCTAATATGGCGGAGAATGCTAACTGGCATTAAGTCTACACTTTGTAACCCTCATGGTTCAAAAACAATAAAGTTTTTAAATAAATAAATAAAATGTGGAGGCCATGGTAGCTCTAGGGATGAGCGCTCACCGTAAATTACACAATATGCGAGTAATCCGGATTCGATCCCAGCCGGCACCAATGAAATTGTTAATTGCAATTTAAGTGCTGATTTACCACGTGCTCGACGGTCATAGAAATCATCGTGAGGAAATCTACTGGTCTGTTAAATTGAAAAAATATTTTTATGACATGTAAAGTCCGCCAACATAAGGGAGCAGCGCGAGCGACACTTCCTTGATCTAAACCTATCTTAGAAATAAGAGTCCTGTGCCCAGAAGTGGGACGATATAGGCTTTAAATTTACTTTTCTTTACTTTTAAAAATGTGATATATTATAATATGTCGCATTGGGAAAAACGTCATAAGCAATAATAAGAGAGGTGCCGATTCGATTATACTTATAGTCCGCAGCGCCAAAATCAAACGATTACCCACTACGATATAGGGTAGTCAAATAAAATAATACATATCGCTGTAGTGTCGTGTTGACCGTGTAGTGACGGTGTAAGAATATTCACTACCCCATATCATCCCGTGGGTGTCGTAAGAGGCGACAGAGGGGAACAAATCAGGAGATGGGCAGCAGCGTGTTCCTAATAACGACTAAAAATAAAAACTGCGGTCGCCAACCCGCTTGCCTAGCGTGGCAACTATGGCAAATATCCATATATATAATATAAGACAATCTATGGGGGAGGCGTATGTTCAGCAGTGGACTTTAATAGGCTGTAACGGTAACGGGGAAAGAGGAAAGTGCAAAACTGTTTCTGTCCGGTATGCTAGTAAGTAGTGATATTTTGTTTGATCAGGATTGACGTGGAGCCTCGCAAATACCTACTCCAGTTTGCTAGATAAATATCGCACACTGCAATTGAAGGCTTTATCGCATGTTTGTAAGAGGCAAGGCCATTGCTCCCATGTGACAAAATATTTGTGACATGTAACAAATTGACGTTCTATTATCTCTGAGTGATGTGTGATTTGAACATAATATACTATTATGCCAGCAATTATTAACAATTATTAAGAGTCGTGGTAGCTCAGGGGCTTAGTGAGAAACTTGAAATTAAGCATCGTAGTGGATCACACTACCATCGGACTACAATTTAACAACTTTATACGTTTACGTGGTAGAGCCATGCTGCACCTATATTAGCATTACACCTATATTGTAGCACGAATGGGTCGGCTCGACCGGGGGAGGACGCTCTCACAGAATACCAGCGTAAAATAGCAGCTTAACGCTGTCGTGTTTTGTATGGTGAGTGTAGAGAACCGGAGACAAACGAGACATTCCATCTTACTCCTCACGGGTGACAGCGCATCTGCATTTTAATTCGTATACGAGAATAGATGTAGATGTCTATGGACCACAGCAACCACTTACCATCAGGTGGGCTGTGTGCTCGTTTGTCGCCTTTATCTTATAAAAAAAAATAACTTTATATTATATTTTACATTCGACTACGAAAACAAAATACTGCATACAATACTAAAACTAGTGAAGACAACACGAATCAACTATAAAACAAAACAATTTATGATGTGTCCGAACACTCATGAGTGTTATCATTAAGCAGACAGCAATTAGACATAGGCATGCTGTAATTACACCGTGTAGTGGTGGTGTAAGAATATCCACTACCCCATATCATCCCATGGGTGTCGTAAGAGGCGACAGAGGGAAGAAATAGGGTTAGGCAGCAGCGCCTTCCTAATAACGACTAAAAATATAAATAAACTGCGGTTGCCAACCCGCTTGCTAATCTTGGCAACTATGGCAAATATCTCCCCTATGAGGCAATCTATGGGGGAGGCCTATGTTCAGCAGTGGACTTTATTAGGCTGTAACGGTATGTTACTACTAATCTTGATGTTAATAATCAACTTGAGATTACGGCTAAACTTGGGTTAACTTAAGGCTAATGCTTGCTTAAAAGATTTTTTTTTCATGCTAAGTTAAAAACTATATTTAACTGCAACCTATCGGCTAAAAATATAGAAGCAAATGAAAATAAAAGAAAAATAAAATAAGTAACATTATTTGATGAACAATAACTAAATCTTCTTACAGTGTAGTGGCTGCGAGAGAATCCACTGCCCCATAATGTAATCCCATGAGTATTGTAAGAGCTGACAGCGGAAAATCAATCAGGAAATGGGCAACAGCATCTTCCTGACAACAACTCAAAATAATGAAATCTACGGCTGCCAACCCGCGTGCTCTAACAAACTTGGTAACTATCACATATAAACATTTGAGGCAATTTAAGTATATATAAATGTATTCTATATATCTATATATATATATATATATATATTTATATATATAATATGTACGAAGCGACACTAGCCTAATGGCATCGTGGGTTTGAATCCGCCATTCGACTACTGTCGTGAACCTTTCCTAACACAAGCATTTTAAGCTTACCAGGAGTGGTTAAATTTTATATTAGTAATGTTACTAGTTGTTTTATGGCGAGGCTTATGTTCCGAATGAACGAAAATTACACACTACTTGGTTCAATTTAGATGTATTCGATTTATTCATGGCTAAAACTAGATATACTAGGTTGCCAGTAGGTTAAGGTATAGATTATAGATGGGGTGGGGGGGGAGGGATTGTGCACCCCACCGTCGTAAATATTAGTAGGTATTCTGCTAAAAATGTTTATTGCAAATGAATAATATGTCAAACAAAAATTAAACCTAAGTTTAGCCAGCTAGACTTATGTTTATTTTTTATACCTACTAAGACTAGCACTTCTAGATATTAATATGGCATCATTAAGAATTTTTTAAAACAATCTTCTTTAACCATTTATTTTATCAAACGTTTAATTTGCCAAAAAATATTCAAGTTTTTTTGTTTTTTTTGGCAAATTAAAAGTTTGAAAAAATTATTTTATTTTTTCGGATAAAATATAGTTTAGATCACTCCTGGCATTGCTCTCTACCTGTTCAAGACAAAATTTTCACAAATGGTTATTCATGTCTTAAAAAGGCATGCAAATAGCCCCTTGAACTCGTGTTTGACAGTTGTTTTAATGTAACAGACAGAAACTTAAATTGTATTTATATGAATAAAGATGTATAGATTAGCAGTAACATATACAGCAACAAGTTACAATAATTTTACGTAATACAACACGAGAGCCAGTGTGCACAGACAACACGCTCGCCAAGGTCCCTGATAACGGATGATTAGATAAGAGAAGCTGAAGACCTGGCACCCAGCGATAGAGAACGGTAAGCCGACAGTAACTAGGCCCATTGAAACATTGTATGGCACAGATAATTCAAAATGGCGTATCATGACGCGTGCCCTGCCTTTATCAGCATAAAGACAGAAACGATTAATTAATTATTCTAATGACGTTTATTCATAAAAAACTAAGGCTTGTTTAAATTAAGATAACGACGACTTACGAGTGAGTGCCTCAGTTAGAGCATTTAATCACCTTGAATTATCATGTTCGACTCGAATTATGAGGTAGTAACTTTAAAATATTATATAGATACAGGGATATATTATGGCACTATAAAATAAAATTAAAAATTAAAAAACGCGGCGGTTCGATAGCACAGAGCTTCATCTTGGAATTGATACAGATAGATTCATAGCAAAAATGTTTACTTCAATAAACTTGTTAACACAGCGAGAAATATCAAGGCGAATACAGTGCGGGATGACCAAGCAGTTCTTTTAACATTTTAGTGTTACCAACATTGCAATATTTGATAATTATATTGACCAAGCTTCATTCGGGTTGCGGGTTTGATTGCAGCACGGAAGTATAAGTATGGCCACAGAATAAACAATTCTACTAACATAGTAGTAGAAGTAATGTGTTTAAACGCCTCTTTGATGCAGAAAATAAAACTTCAGGTGTAATTTAGCTTATTTAAAAAAAGAAATGATAAAAAAATGTAATAAAATGCAGTATTTTTCAAGGCTGCTGCAGTCGACGCTCATCGAATGAATAATAAATTACTATGCATACGGCAATCGGATACTAAATTTGTATTTATATTCTACTAGCGATCTGCCCCGACTTCGCACGGGTGATTTCTAGATTTCGACAACAGTGCCACCTACCGGGTCCAATTGTGAATCTAAACCATCCAGGAACCCACTCATAACACACACAAAAATTTCATCAAAATCGGTCGAGCTGTTTTTGAGTTTTAGGAGACTAACGGTCTGCAATTAATTTTTACATATAGAGATATTTATAAAAAATTACCGTCGCCATTATAGCCTATCTAAAGTCCACTAGGACTCCCCTTAGATTGTTTCATAGGGGATATTTGCCATTGTTTATTTTAATTTTAGTTGTTATTAGGAAGACGGTGCTGCCCTCCTGGTTTGTTTCTCTCTGTCGCCTCTTACGACACGCACGGGACGATATGGGGTGGTGGATATTCTTACACCGCCACTACATGAATCAATTAAAACCATGTAGTTGTACAATAAAATTTCTGTATGGTCTGTATGAGTTTTGTGATTGTTTGATGAGGTAGTAGTACGAGTGGGTCGGATCAAATGGCGAAAGGACCACGCTCTCCCAGAATACTCAAATCTGATGTGTTTAATGTGCAGTGTACAGAACCGAAAACTCTTTTTACTGAAACAGGCATTCCATCTTAGTTCTTAGCGGTGACAACGCATCTGCATTTTAACGTCTTAATCGAGGACCGATGATGATGTCTATAGGATATAGCATCCACTTACCATAAAAAGCGTTTGAGAAAGTTTCATTGTTTTATTGCGGGTGTCGGACTCAACATGAAGACGATACTAACCTAACCTAATCACCTCGCAATGGTAAGTGGATGCTGTGGCCCATACACATCTACATTTATCCTCGATTAAGAATCAAAATGCTGAGAACTAAGATGGAATGCCTCGTTTCCAGAAAAAGTGTCTACGGTTCTCTACACTCACCATACGAAACACAGCAGCATTAAGCTGCTATTTTAAGCTGGTATTCTGTGAGAGCGTGGTCCTTCCCCGGTCGGGCCGATTCGTTTCGTGCCATTCGTGCTACAACCATAATATAGCTGCAGTGTGGCTCTACCACGTATAAACGCTTTCAGACAAACGATGTATTCATCACTGCAATCGAGTTGTTTGGTTATACAGTTAATTTATTTGTTCGATTGTCAAGTAGTCAATGATAGCATTCACGACTTTTTCTGCCACCAGGGCGGCGCAGCGCCACTTTGCATTGAGGTGAATCATTTGACAGATTTTATAGAGGGAAGATAATTTCTTAGGAAAATGTGAGGTTAATGTTTCTTTCTGTATTATTAGTTATCTAATATATAAAATAAATTTTTGTTTGTTGGACCCGATAGGTGGCATTGTTGTAGAATCCAGATATCACCCGTGCAAAGCCGGGGCAGATCACTAGTACCTATTTTATATTAATTAGATAAGAAATTAATAAACCAAACTATAAATATTTAACAAAAGTAGAAAAATTAAAATGTGCAAAAAATTAAAGAGCAAACCACTGAGGCATTATTTTGTGTATTAATGTAGTACTCTAGAAACTGATAAACTATTATTAAAAAGTAATTTCTCAATTAACTGACATAGTGTAACAAAAGACTTTACCTCAGTCACCACTAGCCTCATCTGGTGAGGGGAAGATTATTAGCCCTCATTGCAAGACCAAGTTGTCTCCTGGTCATATTCACCGTAAGGTGTGCTGTGTAGGCTTTCCTTATTTTTACTCATAAATCGGATAACTTTTGTCCTGTTTCTATAAGAGAAAACCTTGAATATCTTTGTGTAGCAAAACAAAAACGAATAGTCATTCGCATTGTTTAAAATAAGAGGAACAGTGATAAACTGTTATCAGATAGTCAAGAGATACCTACTATTTATTCGTAATTAGATAATGGCATAGAAATGACGCTATTTGAAGCAAATAAGTTTCAAATGTTTACAAACACCATTAGTCGACTTCAAAAAACAATGAGGTCCGGCTGACGGCTCCATGGCGCAGTGGTTTGGCATTGAGTGTTTGCACTGAGGGCCGTGGGTTCGAATCCCGCACGGAACAAGTATTTCTATGACCTACAAATAATTGTTCCGGGTCTGAATGTATATCCGTGTGCAATTTATGTATGTAAACTGCCTCCACGACGCAGGACAAAATCCTAGTGTGGTAAAGTTAAAAAATATAGATGCGTTGTCACCCCTGAGGACTGAGATGGAATGCCTCTTTTCCAGTAAAAAGGGTCTCCGGGTCTCTACACTCACCATACGAAACACAGCAGCATTAAGCCGCTATTTTACTATTATTTATTTTCCCCGGTTGAGCCGACCCATACGTGCTACAACCATAATATAGCTGCAGCGTGGCTCTACCACGTAGACTTTTTCGTTTTTCTTTTTCATATTATATATTTCTATAACATTAAAGTGACAATCCAACTAACAGTAAGCCTGATGGTAGGTGGCTATTACAGCCCATGAAACTTACATTCAACTTCAAACAAAGTAGGCTACAGATAGATTCGTTGTCATTACTGTAGTATCAGAACGCAGCTTTATCAGAACGCAGCTTGTTAATGTCAGAATAATCACCCCTCTCATTTGCCCAGTCGCCATCTCGCTCTCTTGTAATTGAACTGACAGGACATTGTAGCCTGCGATATTAAATAATAATATAAAACAACCATTGTAAGAAACTTTATAAATAAACTCAAGAAGATCTAAACAATAATACAATTTCTGGGGACTAAGATGGAATGCCTGTAATGTAACTGGCTCTCTGTACCCTTCAGACCGGAACACAACAGTGGACGCACTGCCTTTTGGCGACAGAAAAAGTTATGAGGATGGAACCTCATATTGCATCTCCAAAGTAGTGTTATCTGCTTACTTAAAGGTTGACTGGTAGAGAACGCCTTAAGACGTTAAGTCCGCCTTCGTAGTTGCGGTGTAAGAATATCCACTACCTCATATCATCCCGAGGGTGTCGTAAGATGCGACAGAGGGAAATAAATCAGGAGATGGGCAGCAGCGTGTTTCTATAACAACTAAGAATAAAAAATTGCGGTTGCCAGCCCCCTTGCAAAGAATGGCAACTATGGCAAATATTTCAAAAACTGCAATATTATTTCAAAATATTGAGGCATAAAGTTACTTAATATAAATATTACAAAATCATATTCAGCCGCATTAAACTGCCATGTCATAAAAGAGTCGTTGAATATTTATAGAAATTCACACTTATATTCTGCATTTTTGCATTTGTTCATGAATACATAAAAAATTCCACGTCAAGTGCAATTATTTCCTTAGATACAGGCAGATGTTTCCCTATGAGGCTATCCCCCCTATGAGACAATCTATGGGGGAGGCCTACGTTCAGCAGTGGACTTTAATAGGCTGTAACGGTACGGACCCACACGTTAGCCGGCACTAGTATCTAGGGCTGCCAGACGTTTTTTATTTTAAAGGACGTCCTCTATATTAGACCAAAAAATTGATCTGGTTCCCTACTTTGAAATCTTTTATATATTAAATTATTATAGGCAATGTCGCGCGTATTCGACATTCCCTCTGCTAGTTGAGATCAAACACTTTAAAAATCACTGAGGCGACGCGCTATGTTAGAGACCAACTACGTTACATTGCGTTTTAACATTGTTTTTGTATCAAAAATGTTGCTATTGATACCATAACAGCATTTTATTATAAACAGTATGATATCCTTTTGTTTGGCCGTGGAGAAGAGATCTCACCGGGCAAGGTGTTCAGCCCGGGGAGCGGCGAACGCTCCGTGTGTTATTTCGGAGCTAATCTAGTAGCATGGTAACCTCGGAACTTTGATTTGCGCGATTTAGGCTTCGGTGCGTTTCGCTTGGGGCGCGACGGCAGAGCCGCCACATTTTCGTCCTGTCCTTTATTTAATCTTATCATATCCTCTAAAACATGAAACGGGAGCTGGCAACCCTAATCGTATCCAATTACTTCGATAAGCGTCTTTCTCCGAGAATGTTTATGTAAAACGTTCTATGAATTAATTAGTCAACTTTCACAACGTCTCTCATGGCATTAAATAACCATTCACCTTCAGATAACCCTTTCTCTTGTTTCTGAATTTATTTTAATAATAACTATCTAAATTAAATATAACACTACACATGCGCCCTTATTACAATAGTCGATTATCGCTTACTTATATTAAGTACTACCATTTCACCCGCGGCTTCGCTCGCGTGGCATTGAATTTAAGAACATCATTAATACATTTCAAAATAAGCAAAATTGGATCACTTGTGTACCTTGGTGTGCGTATTTGTCTGTTTGTCACAACATTTTTTATTGAAATTTGGCATAGATATAATATGCTACAGGGACACATAGAGGAGTTTTTTAGAATTGCATTAATATCATACGTTTAGCAACACCTAGCACTTTTTTATATCGGGCATGACTTCCGATGTATCTTTACGAAGGGTAAATTGACTTGGGATCAGATGTGTCTTATTATTATATATTTTACTCTATACATTTATCACCCCATTAGATGGAGTGACGACCTGGTAAGAGATGCAGGAAGTCGATGGATGCAGATGGCTCAGGACCGTGCTTTGTGGTATTACTTGGGGAAGGCCTATGTTCAGCAGTGGACTTGTGAAGGGCTGTAATGATGATGATGATGATTTATTCATAATAAAAGTTAATGTCGTTTTGACAAAATAATGTTGCATTTTATGGTCTTTAATATTTCTATAAATTTACCGCATAATGTCTAATTGCGATGTTTGATTCACATCATTGGCCCCGTTGAATATTGATTGACACCATAAAATAGACGCTGATATTTTGTTAACGTATATTCGCGGTGAACGTGAACGTGCCTTGTAGTGGCGGCGAAAGAGAATCCACTGCTCCATATCGTCCCGTGGGTGTTGTGATAGGCGACAAAGGTGAACTGAAACAGGAGATCAGCTGCAGCAACTTCCTGATAACAGCTCAAAATAATGAAAAGCTGCGGTTGACCGCCTGCCAAGCGTGGCAATTACGACAAATATCCAACCTATTTGGCAATCTATGGGAAAGCTTTTGATCAGCGGCGGACTTTTGATAGGCTGTAATGATCACGATGATGAGTTCTACTCATCTTCGCTACTCTTATATTTACGGTAGAATGAAAAAAAATAACATCTACGAAAATATGAATGAAATAAAAGCTGCATAATAGCTTGATTACTGGGCACAGGCCGCAGAAGGTTTTGGGGCAAAAAAAGTTCGCTACGCTTACACCAACGCGGGATGACAAAATTCACATTTAAAAAAATTACCAAAATATTTTTTTAATTCCGAGATATGAAGGTTACACTACGAGTGTCTTCCTTCACCTCCGAGAATGTGGTAAATCAACACTTCGAATTGCAATTAAAATTTATATGGTGTTGGCCTGGATCGAATTTGGGTTCCTTAAGTACAAACTATAAAATCTACACTTGCAAGTATCTATTTGGTAACCGGCTTTGACAATAAGTGACTTCCGCCATTGTATAAATGCAGTTATATTTATAGTTAAAATAAAAATTAACTTGTGTTTAAGTATAATTTACTTTCTTTGATATTTATACTAACTACTTTTTCTCATTCATTAGACAGTTATTTACACTACATAATATAATTATTTAATTTAGTAATTTTATAATTTAATGGTGGTGTCGCGACATTAATAAAAAAACGTAGTTCTACGTTAGAATGTGAGATCTATCAAATTAATTCTACTTCATTAGATATTTTATCTGTTTGTTTGGTTTTCATTTATGTATTTACATGGCGTACGTCGATACTCGATACGCGAGCCGTGGTAGCTCAGATGGTTAGCGCTCGCTGTAAATTACACAGTACGCGAGCAAACCGGGTTCGATCCCCGCCGGCACCAATGAAATTGTTAATTGCAATTTTAAGTGCTGATGTACCAGTGCTCGTCGGTGAAGGAAAACATCGTGAGGAAACCTGCATGTCTGAGAAATAAGAAAAAAAATATTTCGAAGACATGTGAAGTTCGCCAACACGCATTGGGGCAGCGCGGCGGACATTTCCTTGCCCTAAAACCCTCTCAGAAATGAGGGGAGGCCTGTGCCCAGCAGTGGGACGTATAGAGGCTGTAACTTTACTTTTACTTAACTTTTACGTCGATACAAGTTTGTGTATTTGTAATTATTATAATTGTTACTTAATTGGTGTAATAAAAGGGTATGTGCATAAAATACAACCGTACCATAAAAATCATCACGTGGGTGTCGTAAGAGGCGACAGAGGGAAATTAAACGGCAGATAGGCAGCAGCATCTTCCTGATAGCGACTCGGAATAATAAAGAACTGTGGTGCCAACCCCCCTGCCAATCTTGGCAGCTATGGCAAGTGCCCTCCTACGAGGCAATCTATATGGTTGACTCAAAATGTGATTAGCAGTGGACTGTGATGGTGATAATGATTATGTTGACAAAATCTGTATTGTAACCAAGCTTGTAGAAAGCAAATGTTGCTAGTATTATGTAAGTGTATAAAATCTGTGCCAGTTTTCGGAATAATTAAACTGTAATTCCGAGGTGATTGAAATTTGAAAGTTATAAATCATCATTATTAATATATAAATAACCATGATATATTATAAATAACATAAATTCAACTTAAAAATACATGCGATCAAGTGGTCAGCGATATAACTGGTATTCGAACAAGGGTAACACCTCCATCAACGATAAAGATACCCCGAGGGATAAACTGAAGAATATTTATTTATTTTTATTTATTTATTCCTTATTGTACACCAAAATACCGAGTACAGTTAAATCTAAAATATAATATGTACAACAGGCGGTCTTATCACTCTGAAAGTGATCTCTTTCAGACAACAACAAATAGTTTTTCATGCAACGTTACTTCACTATGAACTAGGCTTGAATTAACTCGATTGGCGCTCTCTTAGTTCACTCAGCAGCGGAAATACGTTACAGCATGTCATATCTAATTATATTAACACATTCAAGTACACGCCATTGCTTTGCTCAAAAAAGTAAAAATACACCATTTAGCATGCTCACACCAAGTTACGTTTGTCACCTTCAAATCGAATTTGTAACTTCGTTTGGTGTTCTTTGCTAAGTTTAACGCAAACCGAAACACTCACGGATTCACCTCGATCTCTTTTTTTATAGTAGTAATGGTGACAAACGCACATAGGTTAGTGGAGCACCTGATAGAGGATCAATGTTGTAGCCCAGGGGTTCCCATTTTTCTTTAGTTCGCAGCGCAGATTAGAATTATGTCTCGGCGCCCGCCCTAGCTAAGCGAAGTAGGGTAGAATACTAGGTAGATAGGCACAAAATTAAAACATACACACTAAGAAGCTGAGTTTTTATATTTATATTGACACAAGAATGCATTTATTATTTAACCAAAATGGGAAATAAAATACACTAACAACTTAGTCTTACTTAGCTTGGTGATCTTCACACATGTTTTCAAAACGTGGGATAGGGCTTGACACCGCTACTCTCATTTCTTGTTCCACATTGACCTTTAAGCGATATTTGCTCTTTACTACAGCTACAGCCGAGTTTAGTTTCCGGAGAATGGTAAAAGTTAAGAGTTAAGAGCCTCAAGGCGCCCCTCTTAACTCTCTCTACGGCGCACACTTTACGAACCCCTGTTGAAGCCCATAGCCACTTATCATATCATCCATCAACCCCATCCACAACATCCTTCAAACGCTTGTTCTTGCATCATTGTCATGCTGCTTTTTCCTACTCTTGTATTTTGTTACTTATTTTATTGGCTATTAATATATATTAGGTCCTTACATATGAAATTAGCGTTTTGTCGTACTGACCACTTTGATCTGAAATATCTCCTCTTTGGTTAAGAATTCCAAATTCAAATTTATAAATTCATTTAGCTGGTACATTTGAGTTTTGAAAACAGTCATTCATTTGTTTTTTCCTCATTATTTTTTTCTTTGGCGTCGCTTATTACCGCACAATGGAAAACATGAAATATCGGTATATTTATGAGTACGAGTTCTACCGTGGCACCAGTGCTGCAGAAACAGCTCGAAGGATTAATGATGTGTACGGCGCTGGTGTCGCAAAAGAAAGCACGGTACGTTTTTGGTTTCAACGTTTTCTTTCTGGAAATTTTGACCTTCAGAACCAATCCGTGGACGGCCGGAGACCAAAGTGGAAATGAAGAATTAAAGGCTATTGTGAAGCGGATCCATCACAAAACACTTCAGAGATAGCTGCAGGATTCGGGGTAAGTGATAAAACTGTATTAATCCACTTGAAGCAAATCGGGAAAGTAAAAACTTGAACGATGGGTACCTCATGAATTGAGTCCACCAAACACTCAAAAGTTACTTGTGAGTGTTTGGTGACTAGCGCCGGTGTCGTTTACTACATCTTTCTAAAATCTGGCCAAACGATTACGGCAGATATTTATTGTCAGCAACTGCAAACCATGAAGGAAGAACTAGCTGCTAAGCAACCGAGATTGGTCAATCGCTCTAGGCCACTGCAGCTTCACGACAACGCAAGACCACACACTGCACAACATACAACCACTAAGTTAGATGAGCTACAATTGGAATGTCTGCGACATCCACCGTACTCCCGGACCTTGCTCAACAGATTACCATTTTTCCGGAATTTGGACTACTTCTTACAAGGAAAAAATTAACTCCGATGCGGCAGTCCAAACCGCCTTCAAAGAGTTTATTGATTCTCGCCCCATGTTTTTTTTTTAGTAAAAGGATCAATGAACTACCTATGAGATGACAAAAGTGCATAGATAACAACGGTGCATACTTTGATTAATTAAATATAAGATATAAATTGTATAAAAATTACAAAAAATTGACTTTATATTCCTCCCGTAAAAACGCTAATTTCAGCTATATATATATATACCGTTACAGCATATTAAGGTCAGCTGCTGAACATGTTAGACCTCCCATAGATTGCTACATGGGGGATATTTCCATATTTGCCACGCTTGGCAAGCGGTCTGATTGTTTCCTCTGTCGCTTCTTACGACATCCACGGGATGATATGGGGTGGTGGATATTCTTACACCGAAACTACACGGTATATAATATAAATGTAATATACAGAATATTACAGATATTTCCCTTTCGTATTACAGCTATAATACATCTGCAGAGTGGTTTTATCACACATCTATATAATACTAGCTATCCGCCCACGCTTCGCACGGGCGACTTCTGGATATCGACAACAGCGCCACTTAAGCGGGGAATTCACTAGACGGACATGCCCACGGGCATGTCTGTAGTCATGCCTGCCGGACTTCGCTACTATAGGTCTGTGCAAAGTTTGATAGTGTAAATTTGTGAATGTTAACTGCGGGCTGTCTGTTCACAGACACAAGAGCGACAGCAACCAGTGCAGACGGCCTTTTATTATTATTTAACGAACTTTGGAGATTTTTTAATTTACAATGAGTTTTAATAATAATAAAATATTCTGGGAAGAGAATAAAATATTCTGAGAAGAGAGTCTATCAGTTGTAATAAAAATTAAAAACGACTCTATATCCATGCGCAAGTAATTGTACAGGTCTCCTGGTTCATCAATTTCTAATTCTTTAAGTAAATTGATATGGCTAAACTTATTTCTATTTTAATACCATTCTTTGCACCAAATTCTTTTCTTTTTCTTATCATCGGAGCCGTGGTAGCTCAGATGGTTAGCGCTCGCTGTAAATTTCACAGTACGCGAGCAACCCGTGTTCGATCCCCGTCGGCACCAATGAAATTATTAATTGCAATTTTAAGTGCTGATTTACCACGTGCTCAGCGGTGAAGGAAAACATCTTGAGGAAACCTGCATGTCTGAGAAATAAGAAAAAAAATATTTCGAAGAAGTTCGCCAACACGCATTGGGGCAGCGTGGTGGACATTTCCTTGCCCTAAAACCCTCTCAGAAATGAGAGGAGGCCTGTGCCCAGCAGTGGGACGTATATAGGCTGTAACTTTTTTTCTTATCATCGGACATTATTAATGCAGCACCAGCTACTATTGCAATTTTTCGTCGTTTCGTTGTCATCTTAATGTGCAGGCACAAGCACAACTAATCGCGTAGCCAGTCTAAAACAAACTGATGAGTCTGTGTAGTGTATCGTGGCGACAGACATACAGCCCGTGGGCATGTCCGTCTAGTGAATTCCCCGCTTTACCGGATCCAATTGTGAATCTAAACCATCCTGGGACCCACTCAAACGCACACAAAGAATTTCATCAACATCGTTCCAGCCGTTTTCGCCTTTTAGCGAGACTAACGGACTGCAATTGATTTTTATATATAGAAAATAGTAATTTAATTAAACAAGCGGTAATTTGATACATGCAGGTGGCTTAGGACCGTGCTTTTGTTCGTACTTGTGATGAGCTGAATGATGATAAGTAGTTTGATTTGATCTAGAAAGATGTTTACTTTCATTTTATTATCAAATCTTTGTCAGTTTAGCTCAGCAGACCGAGAACTAGTCAAATACTCCCTTTTGTATGGTTTTCGCCCTTGACACTGAAATGGAGTAAATCGATCGAAGCCCAACAAACATTACTCTCAACATTGGGTGCTACCGCACGAAAAGTTGAGGAAAATGTTTCATGAGTAGATTTTGATTCTTATCAACTTGTCACATCTCTTGTAAGTTATAACTTTTCTCGTTTACTGAAAACACTAAGTTAAATAGAGAAATTGTAATAAAAATCGTAAAAGGCAAAATTATTGCGAAAAGACCGTAACATTATTTTTACCGTAGAATGAAAAAGGAGAGATTTCCCGCTACAAATTCATTATAAAACTAAAGATAATGTGCACAACAACGACAGGTAGCCGTGCAGGCAACATAGCACAACTCTTTCCTGTTTACATTTCATCATATAAGGTTGGGGAAAAAGTTTCTCCGTATTTTATATACAAATTCAAGACATTTTTTTCAAAGTTTAATCACATTTAATTAAAATATATATATATATATATATATAAGACATTTTATATATATATTAATTAAATATATGTGCTATTTTGTTCGATAACTTTTCGTGCTATTTGGTAGTGACATAATCCGTTGTTGTAGAAATCTTGACATTATTGATTAAAAAAATGCGACAAGTAGTTTTGACAGTCCTCTCTTGATGTTAACCTAACACTACCCAAAGAATTGTAAAGAGACCGAAACAGGTGAAAATCCGAGGGTGCAAGGTCAGGGCTATATGGGGGATGCATTAACACTTCCCAACGAAGCTCTCTCAATTTTCACTGAGTGGCCAAAGATGTGTGTGGTCTGCCGTTATCATGATGAAAGACGTTTTTTCTCTATTTCTTGCTTCAGTCTCATTAGTTGTTGGCAGTAGAGATCCGAATCGATGATTTTGCCCGGTGGTAAAAGCTCATAATAAACGATGCCCTTCCAATCCCACCATACACACAGCATCACCTTATTGCGCACAGCATCACGTTAATCCGGGTTTCGCTACAGTCTGTGGAGCTTGATTACCATTTGAACATGATTTTTTTCGCACGTCATTGTTGCAAGGGACTTTTCATTACCAGTGATCAATATTTTCAAAATGATCGGTTTCATTACATTTTAATAGAGAATCGCAAATGAGTACACGATTCATTAGGTTTCTTTCAGTGAGGTCGTGCGGTACCCAAATATCGAGCTTTTTATGTAGCCAGACTTTTCAAATGACTCAAAACTGTATTGTGGTCAATCCTCAATTCCTCGGCTATGTCGTAACTACTAATATGCCGATCTCGTTCCGCTTTTTCAAAAGTGGCATCAACTTTATCTAAAAGTGACATCAAAATTCCCGGACTGAAAACGCTTGAACAAACTTTGTGCTACTCTTGCTGACATGTCTTAGGTCCATTAACGTTACAAATTTTTTGCGGCTTGAGTCGCATTTTTCCTTTTGTAATAAAACTTCGGAATGTATCGAATTTCTTCGTTAGATTCACTCATTTTCGCGGACAGAAAAACAATTTAAAAATAGTGGGAAAGTGTTTTTACTTATTATTTTCTTTTCCTTAATGTCCTATATGTATTGATATTAAAACCAGCCAGATACAAACAGTACAACCGAAGAGATTTTTCTTCAATTTTTGTATAAACAAACAAAATACGAAGAAACTTTTCCTCAATCTATTATTTCGTATGAAACTTGGTAATTAATATTATAATTTAATAGCGTGGAATATTTAATTAATTAATGTTTAATTAAGTACTTTTATTTGTAAATAGGAATAATTAGTTAAGTCTAGATTACCTATATTAGAAGTTATTTCATGCTTAAAAATAGGATAGCTAAAGTTATTGATATTTTTAAGCGTTTATTTCTTTGTTTACCTTTTGATTATGTCTTATCGTAGCGTTATAAATAAGTGATAAGGAAAATGGAGTAAGGTATGAGAAGTAGATAAAGATGTTACGTAGGTAAAATAGTAAAAACCCGCATTACAGATGCATAAATAAATAAAGTATAATGTTTTGTTGTGTTTTTTTTAAGTTAATTAAGTAAGATCATATTCATATTCGTATTCATGTATGTGTACGTGCCGACGCTAAACCAAGGACTGCGTCACGAGCGTGTTACCAAAATTGTGGTGAAAAAAAGAAATTACTTAAACAGTGGTGAAGCTTGGGAACAGGGTATTTAAAGAGCGCTCCCGAATTCGTGCTATTTTCCCACATTGCTATAGTCGTTCAAGCCGAGGTTCGTACCTCTTTCTGAGGGGCCTAATTCGATGAAGCTGTAAAAGCCGCAGGGCCAACAGCATACACTTTTCGAGAAATAATCAAAAATTAAAATTTTTGTACAAGCGACTTCAATATAAATTATTAAGAATAACTCAAAAACTATTAGGACCAAATTTATATGGGGCCACATGAGGCCACATGAGAAGCACCAGCTTTCAAATAAAAAAAAAAAGAATCATCGAAATCGGTTCACCCAGAAAAAAGTTATGAGGTAACACATAAAAATAAACATAGTCGAATTGAGTACCTCCTCCTTTTTGAAGTCGGTAGAAAAAAACGTGCTACCATTGCTTAACCAAGCGGCACCGGGTGCGCACGTATTTATTGATGTAAATAGCATAATATAAGCTAAGACCTAGCCATAAGGAAAATATATTATGTAAATTAAAGATTTTCGATTAAATAGAGAATGATGGCCAGAGGGGGTGAGGCAGAGAAGTTTCCAGAAAAATGCTAGAAAACATAAAAATCGCGCCCATTGGATGGGAATTCATTCGACGTTCGGGCCTTACCAGAAAAAGAAAATCAAAAAGGAAACTCTGCCTTGCCCTCAGCTGCCTCCCTGACAAGTCAACTAGTATTTTATTCGTCCTGAAAACCCTAGGCAATCTATCTGCAACTGATAAGTCATACGCACGCTTTATAAAGGTGGAGCTTGTGTCTTAAGGACAATTTGCTCTTGCTGTTAATTAGCGGGTGGAGGCGACTAGCGACGAATTTTGCACGGTTGCGCACATCGCTAATGTGCTTCGCGAATGTCATACCTTGGTCGAATGTAACCCCTAGATATTTGGCCGTTGGTTGCCAGGAGATCAGGCGGCCGTACAGGCTGACCGCACCTAACGATTTCTTGGGGTTTCTGATTTGACGATTGAAAGTGGAGATCCTTTGAAAGCGTATTGCTACACTTTTCTCAGGATTCACTTCGATTCTCCATAAGCGGAACCAATCGCCTAGACGGTTGGCGGCTGTTTGGAGCATATTGGTGTTGATCTAGACATGCTAGCGAATATATCTTTTATGGTTTCTTGCGAAATACGTGCCCACACCGCGGTAATCACATTCTTTAGCCCTCTGATGGTCTACGGAGCCGGCTGCACTGATCATACACGTCGCGTCAGAACGTCCAGACATGCTCTTCGAGCTGGCCAATCCAAAAGACGAATTCCGATCTCTAACATATACGCTTTCACATTGCCAGACCGGTGGGTGTTTCATCGTGTGGGTGTGCGTTGTCGATCATAAAAATTGAGTTATTGATAAGCCCGGCCAATGTAGGTTGTGCATGAGGAATTAGAACTTCTGTTATGTATCGGTCTCTAGTCCAGACTAATTCCGTACGATCCAACGAATTTATTCTTGCCCAAAACATAACAGAGCCCCCAGCATATGGTGTTATTACTTAAAAACATGCCTCTGCAAAAGCGTTCTCTCTCTTCGTAGCACTCGCCCACGTCGATCTCATCGTATAGAGATATCCTGACTTCATCGGAGAACAATACCCTACCCCAGTCTTTTTGAGTGCATGACACACAATTTCGAACGAAGCTAAACTTGACAACTCGGTGCTCACGGAGTAATTTAGGACCGCGGGCTGGGCGATGACTGCGTATATTGGCAGCGAGAAGCCTCCTCCTGACCGTCCATAGCCTAATTTGCACATTTCTTACTTCTTCGAGGTAGTTCTTGAATGCACATACGAAGATTTGCGATTTCTCAACACTTGACTCATCAGAAAAGATGATCCCCTGGTTCGGTACATGGCTTTTATCCAGAACCAGGCATTCTCTTGACGGAACCGGTCCCTTGGATTGTCGATCGACTCACGTTTAGCATCTGAGTCACGTAGCTGTAACCCTCCTCAAGCAGCGCAATAATTTTTCTGGCTTTTATCACCTTATCTACCATTTTTGAGACCGCTAAACAGCAATAACAATACTTTGAAATGTCTTTTCCTTGACATTTAAAAGTATTGTTATTGCTTTTTTAATTGTGCGATCGGGGGACCCCCGTCAGGAACGAAGTTCCTTACGTTATTTTTTCAACTCTAAACGTGATTTAATATGTATGTTTCTATTGATTATAAACATTATTTTTTTATTTATAATTTTTTTATTAATTTAAATAAAATTAATCAACGAATTCATGTGCATTTTGATTCTTAGTCGCGGATAGATATATGATTATATTATCTATCCGCTATATATATAGATAGGACTGTGCGCTCGTTTGTCAACCTTATTCTACAAAAAAAAAAACTATTACGAAAGTATCACGATAGTAAGTAATGTTATTTTTTCCTTGTTGTCTTGTCTGTCTTTCGATTGGATAAAAGACCAAATTTATACAAATGGATTTTAGTTATTCACACGAGTCGCAAAATTATGTTTATTATTCATCAACGATCACCGATTGGGTAAGATATTTATACTGTCAAATGAATGTGTTCCAACGAACTCTTAAACACTCTTAACAGTTCATTGGTTCTCAATACAGTAACAAACTTATTTATATTCGAATTCATACGGCACCCATATTGTAGTTATTTCTAATTATCAGTAAAATTTCATAATACATTATGTTTTTCCAACGTCATCATCATCGACATCATCTTTACAGCCCATCACAAGTCTTGAGCCACCTGCATCCATCGACTTTCTGCATCTCTTACCAGTTCGCCGCTCCATCTCGTGGGGATCCGCCCTACTATACTTCGCTTATCTGTACGAGGCTCTCACGGCTCGAGGTATATCTTGCCTTTTAATAAACCAAATATCCGGCTTAAGCAACGACGACAATGCCATCTCTCAGTTTATGCAGCCCTAGTACCTACCTAGTACGTACCACTTACTAATAAGCCTAATACCATCAAGCAATTTTCTTTCTACAGTTGGCGACAGTGCCTTCTTATTACTTATCTCAAATTCCAACAACGTGACAAGGCCACGTACAAAAGTGAGCTGTTTACGAAATAATGGGATGATGCAAAAGATGCTGAAAGAAGAAAAATAACTAAATAGCACGTAAGCTTAATTCTAACATACAATAAACTAGTTTCGCTTAACAAGTAATAATTTCAATAAACTTAAGAGCCGCTCTCACAGTATCGCATCTCAAGCAGCCATTCCGATCTTAAATTTTAATATGCATTAAGAAAATGTTTCTAAATTGTATTAATTAACCGCATTTCTGGGATTTTTCCGGCAAGGCAACGTCACCGTCAGAAACTTGTCACATTATCGCATAGCTTACCTACCGTGTTGGAATTATGATGGTTGAAAAGAGAATGTATTGGAGAATTGTAATCAGGGTGCAATGGATTAAAATTCTTTAAATTTATTATTGCAATTTAGCAGATTTCAAAAAAGGAAGTTTACAATTCGATTGTATGTATGTTACGGGATATCTTCATCAACTGAGAACCGATTTTGATGATTCTTATATTATTAAATAGGTCAAGAAATTTGGGATGAAAAATTGGGGATGAAGTTTTAATGTAACTATTTACACGACAGATGAGATTGTCCTTAGTCCACTCAAAAAAGGGGGAAAAAGTAACTTTTAATAAAAAATAAAAGCCGACTGCATAGAACTCAAAAGAATAAAATAATTTCACATTCTGAATGTCAGCAATGTCAGCAATTCTAAACTGGCTGTTTAAGGAACAGAAATGAAAGATGGTAAATATACATATACAGAAATGAAAGATGGTATTTACAGACTGATCAGATAATTGTGTTCGTATTAAATAAAACAACATTCAGCCATTAGGCGAGAGACGCGAAGTAGTTAAATATAATAAATAACGATTAAATCGTCTCCAATGTAAATAATAACCTTGATGCTGTTGAAACTTTATTGTACGGTAACATAACACTTTTTTAAATAACGCGACATAATGCAAAGTTTGTCATAAACAAAAAGCATTGTAGCTCGCTCGACTGAAGATATCAGTGCGCAAATAATGCGGAGGTGTGTCTCGGGCATCACAAGAAGTAAAAATAAACGGGGTATCTTTGTCTTTCGCGGTAAACGTGCGCGAATAAGTCCACATGGAGATATTTGATAGTGGAATTACGCACTTGCTGTATTTGCCGGCCCTCGACCTCTGGTTGATTGTAGCGCGGCTCAGACGGAGGGGAGTCTGAGGTGGGGGCGATATGAAAGTTGATTTTAATGCCGTGAAAATTTTTTAACGACACTCCACAACATACTTTGCAGTTTGGAAAAGAATTATTCATATGCGAAGAAACTGTAGCGGGTCTGTTATTGCGTCATACATTTTCATTAATTAATGAAAGTCCAGTAGTATTTATTACAGTAATTTTATTCGTTATTTGTATGTTAACAACCTTAGATGTTAAGTTCGAATATGCTGCGTGAAATTATACAATTTCGCCGAATAAATAATTTGATAAATTATTTATTCGGCGAAATTAATAATGATTATTACAGCCAAAAAAAGTATACGTGGCAGAGCCATGCTGCAGCTATATTAGTAGTATAGTTGTAGCAAGAATGGGTCGGCTCGACCAGGGAAGGACCACGCTCTCACAGAATACCAGCTTAAAATAGCAGCTTAACGCTGCTGTGTTTCGTATGGTGAGTGTAGAGAACCGGAGACCCCTTTTACTGGAAACGAGGCATTCTATCTTAATCCTCACGGGTGGCAACGCATCTGCATTTTGATTCGTAGTTGAGGATGGATGTAGATGTCTACGGGCCACAGCAACTACTTACCATCAGGTGGACTGTGTGCTTGTTTGTCACCCTTATCCTATAAAAAAATCAAAGTAAACAGCAGAAAATAGGCCTCCCCCATAGATTACTTAATTGAAAGAAAGAAGAAGAAAATTAACATTATTCTTTTCACCGTCTATTACTATTTTATACGTGGGAGAGCCACGCTGCAGCTATATTATAGTACGTATGGGTCGGCTCGACCGGGGTAGGAACCATGCTCCCACAGTATACCAGCGTAAAATAGCCGCTTAATGCTGAGTGTGTATCGTATGGTGAGTGTAGACTGTAGAGAACCGGAGACCCTTTATACTGGAAACGAGGCATTCTATCTTAGTCCTCAGGGGTGACAACGCTTTTGCATTTAGATTCTTAGATGAGGATAGGTGTCTATGGGTCACAGCATCCACTTACCATCAGATGGACTGTGTGCTCGTTTGTCACCCTTATTCTATAAAAAAAGGGTAAGGTTTAGTCCATTGAAGTTATAGTATATATATTGCCCAGTAATACCGCCTACTGTCTATATACTGATAGATTAGCGGAAATAAAAAAAAATTAAAAAGACAACACTCTAATATTGTATTTGTATTGTCTCGTTGGTCTAGTCTAGTGGTTGTAGTAGTGCGACTGCTGATTACGAGGTCCCGGGTTCGAATGTCGGGTCGGGCCAAAATAATCACTTATTGAGCTTTTCCATCAAGGAATTCTGAGTAGTTACCCGGAGTCAGGAAGTTGGCGGTGTCTCAACCCCGTACCTTGGAAAGCACGTAAAGCCGTTGGTCCTGCGCCTGATATATCTCCCATCGTGTCGGTCCCATCGGACTATGAGAGTGATGGAATAGAGAGTGCACCTGTGCTTGCGCATACACTTGGCACTATAATCCTGTCCGTTGAAGCTGGCTGCCGTGACCGAAATTCGGTCTGGAGGACATTACATTATTATTATTACTGTTTTTGAAATGAAAATTAAGACCGGTCCGCTATAAAATAACATAACTAAAACATTAAATTAACAAAATTAAACATTTAAATAACATAATATGTTCTGTTATTGTGCTAGAATAAACGTATTTGTTTTTTTTTTGAACGATGAAGTCGTGGATATGCGAAGAGTTCAACATCGAATCACTTACTATTATATAACTTCACTAGCTGACGAATGACGGTGTTCTGTCATTTCCGGTAGGTAGCGCGATGAGTTTAACTTTCGAATTCCAGACTTTAAAAGTGTAAATAATATAAAATTTATTATAATTAATCCAGATCTATCAGGTCCCGATTTAATTAGTATTTTTTTTGCACATAACAAACATTATATATTCTGAATATGTGTAATTTTGGTCCATAAATATATAATTACTAGCGATCCGCCATGGCTTCGCACGGGTGATTTCTGGATCTCGACAACAGCGTCACCTACCGGGTCCAATTGTGAATCGTTTCCAGTGACCCACTCAAACACACAAAAATTTCATCACAATCGGTCCAGCCATTTTCCAGTTTTTGCGAGACTAAATGACAGAAATTGATTTTTATATATAGAGATTTTTACTAAGAATTCTAATAATAACTTGATTACTGCTCCATTTATCGGATTCTAACATAGCTATGAACCATAGTCTCGATAAAACAAATATATTGTCTGAATTTGAGCTTAATCAGCCGTGTAGTAGCGGTGTTAGAATATCCACTACCCCACTAATCAGAACGTGGGTGTCGTAACAGGTGACAGAGGGAAACTAAGCCCGAAGATGGGTAGCAGCATCTTCCTGATAAAAGCTGAATAAAAATAAGAAAACTGCGGTTGCCAACCTGCTTGCCAGGCATGGCAGCTATGGCAAATATCCCACTATGAGGCAATCTATAGGGGAGGCCTATGTTCAGCAGTGAACATTTGATAATGGAGCTTAATCGGTAAAGTCATTCAGATGTTACACGATCACTAACAGACGCATTAATTATATGTAAAGAAGAGCGCTTACCAGCACGAGTTTTACAAATTTCGGTGCAAATAAATAACGTTTATGTGTGTGTCAAATAGACGGGCAGCAAGCAATTAGATGTACTTTTAAAGGTGTTAAAAATCAATTAGCTAGGGACCGCCACCGCAGTCTACTTCACATGAGGATGCCTCATGTAGAGGCGAAACACGTGTCGCATTATCGACGGTGGTGTGTCTTTCCTAGTGTAGTGGTGTTGGGAGTAGTGGTGCCGGGATTAGTGGTACGCATTTTAGGGAGGGCGGCAGGTGCTCTTAAAACTAGGTAAGACACATCATTTTATTTTATTACGCAGATCTTAGCTAATTGATTTTTAACACCTTTAATATAATGAATTTCTGTAAAGTAACGCTTGATTCTATTAATTAGATGTACTTTTTATTAATTTCTTAATATGCATCATTCCGCAAAAGTCCACTGTTGGACAAGATGCATCGCACCTTTGTCTCCGGTCCGGGTATTTTATGTCGGGCGTTAACAAGATCGTTGTACCACCATCTTTGGGAAGCCTTGTGATCTTACACATTACCTATAGTCGCATCTTACGACCACCCACGCGACGAAATGGTGCGGATAATTTTACCCCGTCACCAGACGGCATTTTACTAACTAGTTGATACAATTAAAATTTGTCTTCAAACTAGGCAAGACACATCATTTTATTTCATTATGCGGATTTAATAAATTAATATTTGTAACAACTTTATTATACATAATGGATTTCCGCAAAGTAACGCCTGATTCTATTAAAATTGTTAAAACATAAATGGTCAAGGATAATGCAATTTGTCGATAAATCATCGTTTATTTGGTGAATCAGTCATGTTCTGACTATTAATGAAAATGTTCATTTATTATTTTTGATGATAATGTTCATTACTGTGATAATCATAAAAAATAATTTAAAATTTAAAATTTTGTACAACCGACTTCAATATAAATTATTAAGAATAACTCAAAAACTATTGGTCAGACCTTGATCAAATTTATATGGGACCACATGAGAAGCACCAGCTTTCAAATAAAAAAAAATCATCGAAATCGGTTCACCCAGAAAAAGTTACGAGGTAACACACATTAAAAAAAACATAGAGTCGAATTGAGTACCTCCTCCTTTTTGAAGTCGGTAGAAAAACCAGTGTACATTACTGTGTTCAAATCCGTCTCATAAAATGAAGTAAGAAACAATAGACTGGGAAAATTATGCAAATACGTGTTTATCGCAGTGGCATCGGCATAATAGAAGAAAGAGAAGGCGCTTCTAAGAATTTGATAAATGTTACCTCATGTTTGCACTAGACGCTTGAAATATGGTAAACAGAGCTCGCTAAATATGCAACACGCCGCTTCGTCGTAATTTGATCAAGTATTCAGTAATTTATATAACGAGATCTCGACGCATTTCTTAGCTCGATGCATTATATTAATTGCAGCACCGGGATATTACAATAACATAGTGTTGGCTATTTAGTGGATGGTGCCGGCGTAAGAGAACTACCACAGTTCAACGCCGTGGATGTCATAAAAAAGAAAATTATGACAGCCGATATAAGGCATTTAATTTACTATGGGCTATATAGATAGGGCTCTTTTTCAGTCAAGGCGTCAACCTGTGTGGATAGCAACTAGCAACCTCTTATCTATATTGCCGCCCCTAAGAATCAGTGTTTTTTTATAGAATTAGAATGACAAAAGAGTACACCGTTTATACCGATGGTAGAACAGAATAGAATTATTTTTATTTAATATAGATTACAGTACATAATACTTATTGAAAGTATTTTTTTTACTTTTACCACTGGTCCGCAAAAAACCATCTGTCCTGGGAAGAACGAGCAAGAAACCCAGCGGGACTATTTTTTTTACAAGCACAATATACAGTATAATATTTTATAAAATTGTTATGAAAACATTTAGAAACAGCATGGTAGCGATCACCTCATTCCCGGGGGTTATTATCAGTCATGTACTCTTTAGTAGTATAATAACCCTTACTAGACAATTTTTGCTTAATAAATATTTTAAACCTTTTGATAGATAAGGTCTGCATATTTCTGGTAAGTAGATGCTGTGTGCCATTAACATCTACATCTATCCTAAAATCGAAAAATCAAAATGAAGATACGCTGTTATCCCTGAGGCTTAAGATGGACGGCTACCAGCGAGGATCGAAACCAGGCTAGAGAAGAGATATTTACGGTGAGCTCTTAGCTCCCGAGCTACCACGGCTTTCCGGGTATCGGATTCAATTTAGTACCTATTTTTGCAACCCACTATGTTATATTATATCTTCTTTATATATCTATATTCTATATACATATTCACAATAATAGTAGGTTGTGTCAAAAAAATCATAAAATGTGGATTTTCTGGAATCTGGAAACTTACGCTGTAAACCTCCGGAGTGCCACCTACCGGATAGAGCATAAGTCTGCCGGTTCAGTTTAATCAGAAACAGTCAAGTGTAGTCACTTAGAACTGTAATTACCAATTTCAGTGATGCCGGACTAAGAAATTTAAAGCTGAGAGTTCATCCTTTGCTCTACGTTCTCTCACGTAGACACCGGCCTGTATGTACTTAGCAAGATGTATATTATAAACCTCTTATTTAAATGCTCTCTATATATACAGTTATAAGCCTATTAGTCAGTGAGCAGACCCGCCCGCCGCTTCCTCTGTTCTGCGTCCATGATTACCAATTAGCGAATTACGTTAGCGTTCAACATAAACATTGCGAATTACTCAAGATATCGACTCACTACAAGGTCAAGGTAGATCACTACGTTGCGTCTTGTGCTGACGTCACACGGCTGGAGCTGAGGTAACACTGACTGTCTCATTCGCACCTACGCCAATCGTGCTAATCAAGGAGCGTGATAGACAACTACGCGTGATAGGCAACAACGCTTAGCACACGCGAACTGTGTAAGATCCATCACAAGACTTCAGGTACGTCCGCATTCTTGGCTGAAAATAAATTATCGGAGAAAACGTCTGTCAACACGGTGTATCACTTGAAGCAATGTTTACTTAAGTCGTTCAAATCTATTTTCTTCGATCTAATGTCTCATTTAAGTTAACTTTAATTAACACTGAAAATAGTTTAAGTAAGCTATATTATTGTGGTTATAATATTAGTGTGGTTCTAACAATATTGGTGTCACCATAAACCTCTTACCACACTTTTCCACGATTTGCGCTTTTAATAACGTGATGCAACAGTCCCGGCGTGAAGTATTGTCCCATTTATGCAAGGACACCTAACTTCCTTGCAGCGGCTTTAGCGCTGGACTCAAAAAACCGCCCAAAGTTCTTGACCGGGGTAAGACCAGGCTCTCACAGAATACCAGCGTAAAGTAGCAGCTTAAAGCTGCTGAGTTTCGCTTGGTGAGTGTAGAGAACCGGAGACCCTTCTTACTAGAAACGAGACATTCCATCTTAGTCCTCAGGGGTGACAAAGCATATGTATGTATTTTGATTCTTAATCGAGGATAAATGTAGATGTAAATGTAAATTATGCAGTCCTTTAACATTTGGTTCTAATGCGTGGTATGTCGACAATAAAGGGTTAAGAACAGCCAAGCGTTCGGTGGTCCGATGATGGAATGTATCCTGTAAAACACCGAAAGGCTGGCTATTTTTTGCTTGTGCTCGAGACTTGTAAGATTCGTCCTTCTTAAAAGGTGAGCACATAGATGGTTAGTGGACGCTGTGATCTATAGACATCCATTCTCGTTAATCACACCTAAGGACAAAGTTGGAATGCTTCGTTTCCAGTTAAAAGTGTCTCCAGTTCTCTTCACTCACCATACAAAACACACGGAATTAAGCTGCTATTATACGTTGGTATTCTGTGTGGTTCTAAAAATATTGGTGTCATCATAAGCCTCTTACCACATTTTTCTAATGAGTCCAAAGCCACTAGGTGGCATTTGTAGCACCAGGCCATATATGGCAGCAATACTCCATGCACGTACGGATTTGCGCTTTGATGCAACTAACCCGGCGTGGAGTATTGTCGCATTTTGCAAGGATACCTAACTTCCTTGCAATGGGTTTAGCGCTGGACTCAAAAAACCGCTCAAAGTTCTCAACCGGGGTAAGACCACGCTCTCACAGAATATCAGCGTAAAAAAGCAGTTTAATGCTGCTGTGTTACGTATGGTGAGTGTAGAGAACCGTTTGATTCTTAACCGAGGATAGATGTAGATGTCTATGGCCCACAGCATCCACTTACCATCAGGTGGACTGTGTGCACGTTTGTCGCGCTTATTATATAATAAAAAAAAATTGAGGAAACCTCAAACCTCTGCAACTGATCTTACATACACACAAAATAATCCGCCTCTATAGAGCTAAGCACCTAGCCCATTTCAAATAAAGTTTCTAAGTAACAATTTAAATTACAATATCGTATAAAAGCTGCGTTATTTACGTATCATATATTTCTATCATTTGTGTCAATGCATAGCGGGTTAAACTCGATACCTACTGATAAATATACAGATTGCGATGGAAACAACACGTTCTATCTATTGTTTTGACTGCTCTCTTTGTTGTTTTTGATAATATTAAAAACAAGAGATAAAACTTTAAAAAAAAGAAGACCTAACCCTAAAAAAGCCCCCACACTACGAATTTCTCTTTTATCATAGGGGCATTTTACACACATAATTAATACAAAGACAAACAGCCAGACCCATATATGTATATCATTTGTAGGCAATACAAATACTTGATCTATGCGGGATGCGAACTCGCAGAAAGCAGCGCTTCACACGAACGCTTAGCCAATGCTTTACCAAGTCATCAAATTAAATATTATTTTATTTAATCACTCTCGCCTTTATTCAATTCCCAAAGAGACTCGGACAGATACAATCATAATCAATCATATCAAGTTATCGATTTAGGAAATCGGAAGTATAAAAAAATAATAGAGTTCTATCTTATTATCAAATTTTTTGTCAATTTTGTTATCAAGCGATATTACGTGGAAATAATCTACTTATCAAGCAACTTCTAATAAATTTGCGAATCGTCTCTTTACCTGTATATTTATTCGATATGAGAATTAACTTTCATAAACAAAACATAATCATAATCATCATCACCATCATCATCATTATCATTTCACCATATTCTCCATGTTACAGCATATCGAAGTCCACCGCTGAACATAGGCCTCCATATAGCCGCAATTTTTTTATTATTTTAAGTTTTTATCAGGAAGATATACGTGGTAGAGCCATGCTGCAGCTATATTAGTAGTATAGTTGTAGCACGAATGCGTCGGCTCGACCGGGGAAGTACCACGCTCTCACAGAATACCAGCACTGCTGTGTTTCGTATGGTGAGTGTAGAGAACCGGAGACCTTTTTTACTGGAAAAGAAGCATTCCACCTTAGTCCTCATGGGTGACAACGCATCTGCATTTTGATTCTTTATTGAGGATAGATGTAGATGTCTATGGGTCACAGCAACCACTTACCATCAGGTGGACTGTGTGCTCGTTTGTCACCCTATCCTATAAAAAAAAAAGATACTGTTGCCTATCTCAAGTGTAATTTCCTTGTTGCTAAAATTGAGAACGAAATTATTATAGATTAAAGGCGTCATGTCTTGTGAAATACTACGACAATAGGGATGTCATTTTTCTAGTAAATCAGAAGATACTCACTCTCATATTTAGCATAGCATAAAGAGACTAGTCATTCAAGCTCTACGGATAAATTACACGCAACATCTTTCAATGGGTTTCTGTTTTTGCCTTATTTGAAAATTAAATTAGAAAAAGCGAGACAAGTATATTGACTCAATTTATGTAGAATTGTTGGTTCCCTTCCATGTATACATATTATGTTACCTACTCGAAGATTATGGTACATCATACATTTTGACATTGTGTGTATTTGACATTTATGAGACAAATATAGTAACAGGAATATTTTTTTCTTTTTCTATAGATTATGAGTGACAAACGAGCTCACAGTCCACCTGATGGTAAGTGGTGCTGTAGCCGATAGACATCCTTATATAAAATTCAAAATGTATAATATCCTCAATTAAAATTCAAAATGCCGATGCGTTATCGCTCCTTACGACTATGATGGAATGCCTCGTTTCCAGTAAAAAGCAGTATCTAGTGAGTTGCTATTTAACGCTGGTATTCTGTGAGAGAGTCCTTCCCCGGTCGAGCCGACACATTCGTGCTACATTCGTGTACACAACCATAATATAGCTGCAACATGACTCTATAATCTACACATCTCTGTTTGCATTGTAAATGATATTTGAAAATACTTTTATCTAAATGTTAACTATGAAACGAAATAATTTGTAATTAAAAAGTACGTTTTCCAATCATAAAAAGTCTGCGTAAGATTTCATATTTTTTTAAAATTAATAGTTTTTACTTATTTTAGTTTTTTTCTTTAGTAACAAAGAGGTTTAAGATACGTGTATTACTAACACATATGATCCATGAAGGTCGAAATATTTTTTTTTACTAGCCGAGTCTCGACAACCCTGCGTATTGTCAGTGAATGACAGTCTATTGGACAAATTGCAGCATCAAGTGTGTGTAACTGGCCTCGTTGTACAATAGCCTAGTGTCGCTGACACCACTGCTTGCTGATTGATGATAGCATATAACGTTTTTAATTTCCCAATAATATTTTAGGGTATAATAACAGGATCTATATCCTGTAGAGAAATATTTTTTAAACTATTAAAATAATACTATATAATGATTTCTTTATTAATTTTAATAATTTATTAATTAATAAAACTAATTTTACGGATTTTATCTTCTATACCTATATCTTCTAAATCATATAGGGTACACGACAATCATGGTAATTGAAAGCCAAAAAATATTTAAATTTAAAAGTTAAGTAGCCTTTAGGGTTATCTTTTTCTCAACGAAAGTAAAAAGGATTGTAAAGAGAAATAAGAAAGACTTACGAGTATATGTATTTCGTACGTGGTAGAGCCATGCTGCAGCTACATTAGTAGTATAGTTGTAGCTCTCACAGAATATCAGCGTAAAATAGCAGCTTAACGCTGCTGTGTTCCGTATGGTGAGTGTAGAGAACCGGAGACCCTTTTTACTGGAAAAGAGGCATTCCATCTTAGTCCTCACGGGTGACAACGCATCTGCATTTTGATTCTTTATTGAGGATAGATGTAGATGTCTATGGGTCACAGCAACCACTTATCATTAGGTGGACTGAGTGCTCGTTTGTCACCCATATAAAAAAAATCTATATTCTCCTCGAAAAGTGAGTCGCAATTTTATTTTAATCTCACATCATAAAATTACCAATATAATAGCATTGTTTCTGAGATAGCCTGATTAGCGAACAATGGCAATTTTTCATCACCCCGACTCCTTTCGAAGTCTAAATGGCGATAAATCGCCTAACTTGGCAGCACTGGCATGTGGGACCGTATTACGATAGTAAAATAAAATTGAGGTAACGTCTGATACATACGTACATACACAAACTCTTACGTATATCACCCAGAGGTGTAGGCAGAGACTACGGACTTCCATTCGGCACGACCCTGACACACCTCTCCCGCTTCTTTTATATCCATATCCACACATATTGATATTATATTTACGAGTATATATAGGCATACATGCTCGTCGGTTAAGGATACTCTTAATTTGGTCCATCTTCAATATATATTCAATTCGGTCGATAAACATTCCTCTAGGACTCTAGGACGTCCCTAGCCTACTCTGCAACTCACTTCTGCAGCATAAATTTGCTTTGTCAATCTTTTCTCATTCATTCTTTGAGTAATTGGGCATAAGTCACAATATCTTCTTGCAATACGTCTTATATATACTCATATGTAGCTTTATAGAGACTAAAAACAGATTTATTTGAGAAACCCTTCTGTAGGCGATGTAAACATAAGAACAGTAAAAAATTATAAAACGCGATCTCATTTTCGCAGAGCGTTTTTTGTTTATTGATAATTTATCTGGCAAAGAGCACAATCTTGACCAAGGTTAACTAGTCAGTCACTAACTATCAGAAACACACGGCATATTGAGATATGCATTATTCTTTATGACAACTTTTAAATTTATAAGCCAATAAACAAGCATAGAATCACTAAATAGCAAAAAAAATATATCTGCGTCTATTTGTGTTTGTTGATATTTTTAAACTACTGGATGGATTTTGACGCGGTTTTCACCAGGAAGGTTTTCATGCATATTTTATGTAATTATGCCTATTAGGGAGATTTTTTTGTCGTTATTAGGAAGACGCTGCTGCCCATCTCCTGATTTATTTACCTCTGTCGCCTCTTACGACACTCACGCGATGATATGGGATAGTGTATATTTTTACTGAAACCACTACACGGTGTAATCGCCTGTCAAACGTGGCAAGGCAAATCTGCCCACCAACTGACTGACTTTAACGGGCTGATGAGGAAAAGTAAAATTGTAACACGACACTAGTCTAATTTAATAGCTGGCGAAAAAATGAACAATGACCTTAGAACGAATTGAAGGAATAACCAACCTTTTTGCCATTTTCTCACTTCAGTTTTGATCTTTGTTTCACGTTCTGCCTAATCTATACCTGGTAATTGGTTAATTTTATTAAAAAGTATGGTAGTTTGTCAGAAAATATCAATTATTTATTCATTTATATAAGTACTTACATGCACAAAGTAGTACATTTTGTGGACTTAATTCCATATTTTCTCCCAGTCAACCATTAAGCTAAACAGAGACAGACATATAAGAGGCGATGCAGCAATAATCAAACTGGAAAGGGATGATAAAAAGATTATCCATACCAGAAAATTAATTTGATACTTAGTCTTTGATTTTGTATAAAGTAAAATGTTTAATGATCATAAAAAACAAGAATGAGACAATAAACAGAAATAACAAAGTCCACAGTTATAAATGAACACACCCAATTCTTAAAATTCGTCATAACAGGTTTGTCATAACTCTGAATGACAGCGTCTCACCGCCATTCCACCCTGTACTATGTAACGCGGTAAGAAGCGTAAGCGATAAAGAAATGTATGGCAAGCGATACGTATCCTCTTTCTGAAGTCGCTAACATAATATTTATCATACTTGGTGTCTGTGCGTTTTTCCGCCTGCCCTACACACACAGACTTAGTGAATCACAGCCATGCGCAACCGGAGCGAGTCGTTGGTAATAACTATACGTGATAGAGACGTGTTGCACCCTTATTATGGTTGTAGCATGAATGGGTCGGCTCGGCCGGGGCAGGACCTCGCTCTCACAGAATACTAGCGTAAAATAGCAACTTAATGCTGGTCTGTTTCGTAAGGTGAGTGTAGAGAACCGGTGACACTTTTTGCTGGAAAAGAGGCATTCCATCTTAATCTTCAGAGATGACAACGCATCTGCATTTTGATTCTTAATCGAAAATAAATGAAGATGTCTATGAGCCACAGCATCCACTTACCATCCGGTGGATTATGTGATCGTTTGTCACCCATATTCTATAAAAAAATACCTTCTAGAACTCGACTATGAAAGGGACAGTTTTGGTTTGACATGTGTAGTTCAAAGATAACGATAAAATTAATGTTTGTGAATCAAATTGGAGCCGACGTCCAAGCAGGTCAACGACACTCCTCATTCATGGAGTACCAAACTTTCATATCTTATCTGTGGCTTCCTTTTAAACGCTTAATTAGATAGAGCACGTAGTACTACATATGGTTTACTTTTATTAAATTCCCATCTGGAAAACGTTGCAAAGGGTAATGACATTTCTCAAAAGTCCAAATTTCAACTTTAATCTAGTTATGAGCTCCAGAGATCAGATTATACTACTCTTTTTTAGATTATGGCGAATTATATTTTCAGCTCATCACTAGCAATTAATGTTTTTGGATTGATCCAGAAGAATAATATACTATTACCGCCCTTATTAGCACAAAAACATCTGCAAATACGTTTACGCACTGACCTCGTTAACACCTTTAGGTCCTAAGGTGCGGGATGAATAAGACCAGTGGCAATTCCTCCAAATTCAAAAACTAATAATTAGTATGTCTAGCAAATAACCATTTGTGTTGGATAATTATGCATTTAATAACGTTCATATTTTGCGTGTTAAGTCTATTTATCGTTCATGACTTGGGGTCACCCAAGAATACTCAGGCCCGTAAATACCTCCTTCCTATCTTCGAATTAGAATCAAAATGTTATCTGTGAGGCCAACGAAAGGTCATTATACTCTAAAATGGAAGATAAAACAAAACGAACAAACGAATAAACAAAACATACAACGCATAAAAGCTAGATGCTATAAAAGCATTATAAAATACACCGATAGAGGAATTGATTGGAAAACCGAGTTTTACAAAATTGACTCACTAAAAAAAAATGCTTTTTGAAGATCGATTTTGAATAAAAATATTTTGACCGACTTACAACACCCAAGCGATAAGACGCGATTGCGACAAATATATTTATAAACAGAAAAACATGTATTCATAGTTTTTAGTGACGTTCAATTACTGTTATTTTAGAAAAAGAATTAGGGTTCCGCGCAAAAAAAAAAACTCCTAAATAACACGCGGGCGAAGTCGCGGGAAACAACTAGTTATATTATAAAAAAACAGATAATATGCTATATACCTATATACTTTATTATCATTTACTTTGCATATTTATAATTAGCCCAAATATTAAAATTAATGTAAATACAAAAAAATGTTCAAAACAAGAGTAACAGACTCTTTCAAGGTCTCAAATCAAATTACTTCTAAAGTCAAATTACTTATGTCATAAATTGCACTGCCAAATATAAAGATTTCGTAATAGCACGCATAATCTAGTAGCAATTTATAATTTCGATTAACGGCTTGGCGACGCATTGGTAAAGCGTTGAGTGACGGTGCTACGGGTGCCGTGTTCTAATTCCGCAAGGAACAAATGTTTGATGGCCTACAAATTTGTTCCGGGTATGGATGCTTGCATTTTACATAGAACGCCTTCATGATACAGGAAAAAGTCCTAGTATTGTGGCTAACTTTTATATGAAAACAAAAAATATGCATATATAATGCGTATACTTATTATATTATAGGCGTTTTTGAGCATGTGTGGCAGCAATAGTACGCGCAATTGTTGGAGGGAGGACTGTGCTATTCAATTTTTATTTCTTAAGCGGTTCTTAGCTAATTAATTTACACTTTAAAATAAACATTTCAAAATTCTAAACCTTATTGCACGTATAATTATTAAAATGGCGACTATAAATATTCAAATACCACTTTACCATTCAGCACGGTTAGATAATTCACGTTTATCGCATGATCTTGCGATAAAACCGCAATATTTTTAGATAAGAAAGGCCTAATGAGCCAGGGATACTCGGCCAGGTGACGCACAAGTTCGGGCTGGTACTCAAGTCATATGTTCCAAGCGTGCCAAGTATCAATCACTGTAAACAGGGCGGTGCGAATCTCCTGACCTCGCCCGGCGCTGATAACTCTTAGATAAGTCGTTCACTTCGGTTCGTGAGTCCCAATGTGAGGAAACAAAACAAGGATGGTCTATACAAATTACACATTTCGTTTCTAACAGCTTATGAAACCCTAGTACACAGTTATCAGTCTTAGGCACTTGTCCCACCACCAACGACGAACGAGAAGCGAGTAAAGATAGAAACTAGATAAGATTTGGCGAGCAGGGAGAAGCCAGTTTGGTTCTAATAGTTTTGTCGCTGGGCTATAAGCGAGTGCACTCAGATCCGTACTGTAGAGTAAAATGACCGCTGGTTGTGACCGATCGTGCATCCTACATATTTGTATTGTCATCCGTCCGAGATGGACGTTGAAACAATTGCAGCAGCCGCTATTTATTTACCTAATTACTTTATATGTATAACCATTATTTAAATGTACACCTTAAAAGAGTGGTGAAAAAAAGGAAGCGAAAAAGGTGGATGTTAACTATACACCGAAATAAAACAAGGTAAGTATAGAGCATCGGCGACGATCATGGCCGAACTTTCTTTGATGTTTGTCTGAAAAACCGACACAGCGGCGATTACGCTCGATCGTAACCGATCATGGGCGATTATAGGCGATCATGCCCTCCACACGATCGTGATCGCTAGTATTCGTCCATCATGGCCGATAGTGTATAGGGCCCATTATAAACAAGGGATCTGTATATATTGTTCGTTTCTTGAGCGAGAAAATAGTCGATTGCTACTTCGGTTCCTCGTCGGCGGTGGGACAAGTGCCATAATGCGATTTGCGTTAATACTCGTAGATCAATTATTGAATTATAAATAAAAAATGACATCCGTATCTTGTATCTAATTACGCTCGAATAGCAAATAGGATTTTAATGAAATTTGAGATCACCTATTTCCACTGTATCCTAGAATAGAACATAGAATAATTTTAAGAAGTATAATTTTATCCTCATCATCATCGTCATCATTACTCATAGGTACCATATGTCAGAGTTTGTCCCGACATTACATCACTTTTGGGATCTTGTCAGGATTGCGGTCCAACTGTGAGGAACTATCATCATCATCATCATTACAGCCCTTCACAAGTCCAATGCTGAACTTAGGCCTCCCCCAAGGAATGCCACAAAGCATGGTCCCGATTTCCTGCATGTCTTATCAGGTCGTCACTCCATCTAGTGGGGGACCGCCCTACACTTCGCCTACCGGTACGAGGCTGCTACTCGAGAACCTTTCTTCCCCATCGGTGGTCAGTTCGCCGAGCTATATGGCCGGCCCATTGCCACTTCAGCTTACTACACTGTTAGGCTATGTCGGTTACTTACGGTTACGGTACGGTACGGTACGTTACGGTACGTTACGGTTCTACTGCGGATATCCCCGTTTCTAAGTTTATCACGCAGAGAAACCCAGAGCGTAGCCCCCTCCATAGCTCGCTGAGCTACCTTGAGCTTCCTGTGAAGAATATGCCTCTAAAATGCGATTTAATTTAGAACTTCCAGGTTTGTATATTGCACCGATGTTCAAACATGGTTTGTCTATGTATATCCATAAGTAGTGGTTCCCATACTCACACAACTCTTCCGTTATATCATATTTTATGCTGTTATGTACGTAAATTGAAACGCTACCACCTTTGCAATGTTGCCTATAATGTCCTCCAGACCGAATTTCGGTCACGACGGCCAATCTCAACGGAGACTAGCCACCTGCGCAGGACAGGATTATAGTGCCCGAGTGTATGCGCAAGCACAGGTGCACTCTCTATTCCCTCACTCTCATAGTCCGATGGAACGGTACTTCGACACGACCGAAGAGAGATCAGGCGCAGGTCCAATGGCTTTACGTGCTTTCCGGGGTGCGGGGGTGAAACACCGCCAACTTCCCAACTCCGTGCTGCTACCGGGAATTTCTTGACAGTAAAACCCAATTACTGATTTTGGCCCGACCATTCGAACTCGGGACCTCATTATCAGCAATCGCGTTTACGACGCACTAGACCAACGAGGCATTCATTTTGTCTACAATTGTAAATATGTTTATAGTTTGGCATCTGATATAATTTTGCGTCGGTTTCCGATGTAATCCACGCTTCAGGAAAAATCAATAAGTGCGCAGTCAACGGTATTGTTTTTAATATGCATTTTATTTCATCGAGTTTGCCAGCTTTGCGAATACTACGTAATAGAAAAATCTTAATGAGGAAGGGTGTAACGGAATGTTTTCGTAATTGTTTACTAATTGATTGTGTGATCTATCCGTATATTTTTCAGTTTGGTTATTTATTTTTTTGGTAGGTTTTGTTTACAACAATTGAAAGTATTCCTTTTATATATTTAACTAACTGGGTGATTTCTGGATCTCGACAACAGCGCCTCTTACCGGGTCCAAATGACCATCTGGGGACCCATTCAAACACACACACAAAATTTAGTCAAAATCGGTCGAGCCGTTTTTGAGTTTTAGAGAGACTAACGGACAGCAATTGATTTATATATATATATATATATATATAAAGATAACAAGGACCTTTTTGCAGTTTTCTATAAGTTTGTTTAATTCCTCTTTCAATGAAATATACTCAGTAAATACTCATATTCTCGGCTAGGTTCTTCTTATTCCGTAACAGGTATTTCGAAGTATATTGTTAAAGTAAACTTTTATAGGCCGGCTCTTGTTTAAAACTGCTGTTAAACTTGTCCATTCATCCATTACAGCCTATTAAAGTCCACTCCCCATAGATAACCTCATAGATTATATTTAGGCATAGTTATCAGTTATATTTAACCTTAGTAGATTATATCTCATAGAATAGATTTTGCCATGGTTGCCACACTTGGCAGGCGGGTTGTCGGTCGCAGTTCTATATTTATAATTTTAAGCTGTTATCAAGAATATGCAGCTGCCCATCTCCTGTATCAGTTTCCCTCTGTCGCCTCTTACGACACCCACGGGACGATATGGGGTAGTGGATATTCGTACACCGCCACTACACGTTAAATATATTTCCCCAGTCTTATACATTTAATTGGTTTAGGACAGTCTTCATGCAGTGATATCAACAACTTCATCACTTTTTCATTATCGTAATTTCGCCTCGTTTTAGGGTTTTGTTTCGTTTATTTCTGGTATACCCGCGATAATGATGATTTTCATAGTGGCATGCATCGGTTCGAGGTTGAGGTTTTCGTGGCGAAGGTCGGGCGGTTTATCCGTTAAACTTTCAATGTGTTCTTTTATCTGGGATATTTCACTTTCTATTGGCCAAATACTCACACGCTACACAAGTTTGAGATGTCGTTAAGTCTCGTGGTGTCACAGTCACTTTGAATTAAAATTAAATGTAAAGCCGCCGACTCAAGGACCTAAAATATTTTTATTTTTTATTTATGTGTATTATAAAATTATTTTATTATTTGTAGATCCTTGAGTCGGCGGCTTTTACTTTTATTTTAAGTTTAATTTTTGACTCTTTTGAGTGGATTAAGGAACATATGTATATATATGTTGAACAGATATGTCTTGCCATTAGTTTAAGTATTATACAAGATGATGCGATTAAAGGAATTAGTGCTGAAATCGAACAAGAAGTAACCAAGAAGTAAAATTTTGTTGGCATCCTCAAAGTGCATCAAGTCACTGGAAAATTTTATAATCCTTTGGGTATAAAATCAAATTCTATTGAGATAGTGATTAAACATCTAAGCTGATTTTTGTGATTGTTGTCTACACCTTAATATTGATAAATTAATTTATGAAGATAAGCCAAAACTTAGTGTGGAAGATGTGTTCACTGATTCAGAATCTGAGCAATGTGAGTATTAGTAGAATATTAAAAAGACCTGTTGATTTTTTTGTTTCTTTATTGTTTAATTACTTAATTCCTAAAAGCCTAACTTTTATGAAAATAAAACGCATTAATTTTGGTACTAAAATGGTATTTTTCATTTAAATACACAGTCTCCTGACATAGGCAACAGTCCCTGTATCGATTTTTCAGAATTCGTAAGTTATAGAAATATTATTGGTTCATTTGACGTTTATTATTTAATAGGTGGATATATATTCACTGAATGAGATTTTTAAATTTATAAGCAAAAAAATGCTGAGACAACTTTCTTAGAACGAGTTGCCCAGTTTACAGAGAAACGCCCATATATATATATAACATAAGTAACAACTAAAATGTCGCCTAAATAGTAAATATTTAGATTTCATAACTTTTCCTTATTTTTCCACCCTTAGGGCTTAGGGCGGTATTATTTCTTCATGTTTATATGGGACCATCTCTGAAGCATAATATTTAATAAAAGATAATAAAATCAATTTTATATTTTGTTTTGTGTATATAATAAAATTTATACAAAATAAAAAATACAACATACACCCTCATAGAATACAACCTCTTTTTTTGGTCTTTCCTTTTCAGAAAGACTGATTCGCTATCACTACTAGTGGTTTAGTAGGATCCACGATACTAGCGCATCAAAATATGATGGTCTAGTAAAGTTACAGCCTATATAAGTCTCACTACTGGGCACAGGCCCCCTCTCACTTCTGAGAGGGTTTTAGGGCAAATAAGTGTCCGCTGCGCTGCCCCAATGCGTGTTGGCGGACTTCACATGTCTCCGAAATATTTTATTTTATTTCTTACACTCAGAAAGATATCCTCACGATGTTTCCTTCACCGCCGAGCACGTGGTAAATCAGCACTTAAAATTGCACTTAACAATTTCATTGGTGCCGGCGGAGGTCGAACCCGGGTTGCTTTCGTACTGTGCAATTTACAGCGGACGCTAAGCCCCTGAGCTACCACGACTCATGATGGTCTAAAATTGTCAAAATAAAAACACACAGGCTGACGATAATGATGCAAAGAGACTAATAAAAGTAAAAAACTTTCATAGAATAAAAAATACAAAGTCAAAAGTATGGGTGTTATGAGCGATAGTAATTAAGTACAAGAGGACAATGTACAAGCGACTGACGCATCTGTTTGATTAAACAAATTAATTTATAATGTGTACGATGTAAATAAATACGTAGCGAAGCAGAAGCAAATCGTTATTTAATTGGGTTATCTGTCGGTCCGTGGATTACGGCGGTTAATTGTTTGTGCGCACGTAATGTAATAACAAATATTGGGCAAGAAAATATTTTGAAGAAGCTTACCCCACAAATAAATAACCGTGCAGTGGCAGTCTAAGAATGTCCACTACCCATATCGTCCCGTAGGTGTCGTAAGAGACGACAGAGGGAATCAAACCAGGGATGGACAGCAGCGTCATCTTAAAAACAACAAAAATAAAAAAAGCGTTTGCCAACCCACTTGCCAAGCGTGGCAACTATGGCAAATATCCCCCTACGAAGAAATCTATGTTTAGTACTGGACTTTTGATAGCCTTTTGATAGGTAAATAATAGGTACATGCATATTTCTTAAAAGATTCACCCCTTCAAATAATCTAATAATAACATATATTTGGCCGCCTCGTTTGTTTAATTAGTGGTTATGGGTTCGAATCTCGGGTCGGGCCAAAAAGTCGGTTATTGAGTTTTTCTGTCAAAAACATTCTCAGCAGCAGCCCGAAGTCAGGACGTTGGCGGTGTTTTACTGTCGTGGCTCGGAAAGTACGTAAAGTGGTCCTGTCCTCCGATCTTGTCGGATTACCGTCCTGTCGGACTATGAGAGTGAAAGAATAGACAGTGCAGCTGTGCTTGCACACTTGTGCAAGCGACAGTAGCCTAATGGTAGGGTGCGGACCGCAAACTCAAAAGGTCGTGGGCTCGAATCCACCATTCGATTACTATCGTGGACCACTCCTAACACAAGCATTTTAAGCTTACCACGAGTGGTTAAAGGGACTATTAGTAATGTTAATAGCATTGCAAGTTTTTTTTAAACCCTGTGCACATGGCTTGTCTCTGTTGAGACTGGCCGCTGTGACCGCAATTCGGTCTGGAGGGCATTAATCACATGAGTAAAGAAACATTATTGACCTTAATAGCGATGATAATGATTTTCTTTTGGAAAATTAGTGACAAACAAACAGTTAAAATAATGGCAACTTGACTGCTGCAGACTATGGATAGCCATTTTCTTACGCGACGATTGGAAAACCACTTTTGGCTTTCCGTTGCAGACTGAGAAGAAAAGAAAATTGAGACCCTACTAATTATCAGTAAAATATGGGAAATCATAATTGGATAAATGTGAGTGACGACTTACCGTGTGGTGGCGGTGTAAGAATATCCACTACCCCATAATATCATCCCGTGGGTGTCAAATCAGGGAACAAATCAGGAGATGGGCAGCAGCGTCTTCCAAATAAAGACTAAAAATAAAAAACTGCGGTTGCGAACCCGCAACGTGTGGCAACTATGGCGAACATCCCCCCCCTATGAGGCAATCTGTGGGAGATGTTGCCTATGCCTATGTTCAGCAGTGGACTTTAGTAGGTTGTGACGGTATCGGTACCGGAGTGACGACATTGTATGATAAAGTTTTAATTAGTTCTTCTAAAAGTTTTCCAATCTCCGACTCAAGATCTCTAAATTAAATGTACTGGCTCGGCGCTCCTCTGAGGTGACACATTATACTCACTAGTAACAGGCTAAAAGTAAAACCACAGAAAACAGTGCACAGGTACTTCAAAAACACATTTATTATTTGAAAAAATAAAAAACTTTTTTTTATAGCATAGGGTGACAAACGAGCACACAGTCCACCTGATGGTAAGTGGTTGCTGTGACCCATAGACATCTACATCTATCCTCAATAAAGAATCAAAATGCAGATGCGTTGTCACCCGTGAGGACTAAGATGGAATGCCTCTTTTCCAGTAAAAAGGGTTTCCGGTTCTCTACACTATACATACGAAACACAGCAGTGTTAAGCTGCTATTTTACGCTGGTATTCTGTGAGAGCGTGGTCCTTCCCCGGTCGAGCCGACCCATTCGTGCTACAACTATACTACTAATATAGCTGCAGCATGGCTCTACCACGTATAAAATACGTATAAAAATTTTGTGCCGTTTTCTTTAAAAATAGGATTTAATAGGTTTATTTATGTTCCACATATGCAATAACAGTATTAAGAGGACAGATTATCGAGGTTCCTCGATATTTCGAGACGAATCGCCAGCGCAGACCCAAAAGCAAACGATCCTTTGATCTTTGACGCAATAATATTGATTGATATAAACTTTTCGATAAATAAATAATTAAATATATTGCAGCTATAATTTACGTCTGTCGCCATTTTATAATTAAACTGTTTGTTTATTTAGTGATATGGAATGAGGCGACGCCCCGATATATTTTAAACGGAGATCCTTCTTTAATTAGTTTAATAAAGTATAAATGGCCTCGAAACTTCGTTTTATTGCCTTCTAACCTTTCTTCTTTTGAAACTTTCTAGAACATATAACTTCATACAGTGTAACGGCATGATTTTTTGTTCCTATTATAATATTTCTGTGTAAGTCAACGCACAACCAAGCATATTTAATACAATGTAATTATGTAGCTGTGTTACATAACATAAACTCTGACACTCGTCACCTAGAAGGGTAGGCAGAGAATAGTTATCTACACTTCTGCAGCATAAATTTGCGCCCATCACCATTAACATCCCTTATGCGCTGCAGAATCGGGGCAGCCCCATCAGCATCCTAAATGCATTATTATACCGTACACGCAGGACATTAGTATTTAACTGCTGCATCACAATTTATTTTGGAGCATTGATTAAACGAGTGAATTCCATAATTTTAACACGTGCAATAAATCTAAACTTGTTGCTCCAAAGTACAGGCTCCATAAAACTAGTGGCTCATTTTTAGGTAGATGTTACCGTTACAGCCTATTAACAGTCCACTGCAGCACATAGGCTTCCACATAGATTGCCTGATAGGTAGAATATTTATGACATTTTACAGTGTTTGATAGGGGTATATCATTTATAGGATTCAAAAATTTTATGAAAAATTATTTATTATCAATAAAAAATATTTTTAGGATATTTTCTTTATTAGGTATAATTATTAGAACTTTTATATTTATATATAAAGGTTTTAAAGTTATTGAAACTAATAATCTTCAAAATTATAAAAAAAAGAAATTTCTTTAAGCCTTAGTATTTTAAATAACAGCTTAACGCTGCTGTGTTTCGTATGGTAAGTGACCCCTCCATCCCCTTCGTGGTTAATTTTTATAAACCATCCAGAAATAGGAGCCCCGCTTAGCGGGGCTCCGTCGACTAGACTTTGGTATTACTTCGGCGGAGGGGGGACGTCACTGTGAACCGTCGAACGGAGCGCACGCATCCACGTGTTCGGTGGACGTCATTTAGTGTACTTCTTCATTTATTTTGAGGTAATGGACCAATTGAGAACTGGTCTCGCTTAAAAATGTTGTCATTTTTAGTCGATTTATCATGAAAAACTGCCTTAAAAATCTAAAACTTCAAACCCTCGTAAAAAATTTCAGGGGCATTTGCGCCAAAAATCCCTTTGGGGGTTGTCATCATTTATGTTGGTAAGCATGTAAAAAAAAATTTGGTCCTAATCGGAGGTGTCCCTAGAACAGAACTATATCCAATAATAATCAGAGACCCTTTTTACTGGAAAAGAGGCATCCCATCTCCGTCCTCACGGCTGAACACGGCATTTGCATTTTGATTTTTTATTGAGGATAGATGTAGATATCTATGGGCCACAGCATCCACTTACCATCAGGTGGACTGTGTGCTCGTTTGTCACCCTATGCTATTAAAAAAAATTACTCCTTAAAATTTGCTATTTTATATAATTATTGACTATAAGACTTTATATAATAAAAGAGATTTTTCTCGTTAATAAATTTACAATTTATCGCTTATACTCCGCCATTTTATTATGGAAAATGACTTTATTCAACAAATCGATAAAGATATTGGCACATTACATTTTATTTTTGGTATTTGAGCAGGAATAGTAAGAACTTCTTTAAGGTTATAAATTTGATTCTTTAGTTGTTATCAAAAAGACGCTGTTGCCCGTCTCCTGGTTTGTTTCCCTCTGTCGCATCATACGACACCCAAAGGACATATGGGGTAGTAGATATTCTTAAACCACCACTACATGGTCAATTGGGTTGATGTATAACTATATTTACAACAAGATCCCTTGCATATAACTGATTTGCATTGCCATAAGTTCAAAGCTCTTGTAAAAAGCGTTCTTATGTGGAAAGGATATTATAAATTAGATGATTATTTACAAGTTAAGAACGCGTGGACGTAATGAGCTTTCTTATGAAGTTTTTTTTTTAAATTAGGTATGCATATTTGATTCTATAAGGTAAAATTGTAACAGTTGGGAGAAAAATATTCATCTTGTGAGATTCTTGCCGCTGCTTCTTACAAGGACACACTGCGCACAAGTCCCTACTGCGCGAGTGGGGACTTGTTGAAGCGAGGGCGTAGCTACAAGCACTTCTACAAGTGGTAAAATTTAAAATTTTGTACAACCGACTCCAATATAAATAAAACGAGAACATCATCAATATAGTCGAAGTCAATTAAATACGCATTATACGATAACTCAAAAACTACTGGTCAGATTTCAAATAAAGAAGGGACAAGATTTCAAATAAAAGAGAATCATCAAAATCGGTTCACCTAGAAAAAAGTTCTGAGGTAACACACACACAAAATACAGTCGAACTGAAAACCTCCTCCTTTTTAAAGTCGGTTGAAAATGGAACGAAATCAAGAAAAAACATTGAGCTAGAAGCTTTCAGGTTTAACTGGAGAATGACGTCTTTAGAGCACAAAGAGATTGTACAAGGGCTTCCTAAACTTTTTACAAACCCATTTACAGCAATAAAACTTCCGACCACCTTTAAGAAAAGGGGTGAGAAGTTGTTCTTTTGTGGTGATTTCAGTCGGCAATTAGTCACCGATTTCTGATTATTTTTAATATTATATAACGGAAGGCGTCGGGACTCATTGTTAGTACAAGCTCCTGTTAGAGTCTCATTCATTCATTCTTAACAGGTAATCAAAATAATAATAAAATTATTCTTTTGATTTTCCTCCTCCTCTTTTTGAAGTCGATTGAAAAGTACTTTGTAAAGGCCAACAATTTTGAGTAAAAACTTTACACTTTGTAGTAAGACTTTTAAAACATCACAAACATTTGCATAGCTGAGAAACTAAGTCATAGGATCATGTCATATACTCGAGTCATATGAACGCTGCCCACTCGCTTTGTTTTTTTTTATTACCCGAAATCTTTTTTAGAATGAGAGGATTGTGTACAACAGTAGGACGTATATAGGCTTAATCTTTTAATTAAAACTAGCAACCCGCCCCGTGATTTCTGGATCTCGAAATCAGCGCCACCTATCATGTCCAATTGTGAATCTAAAACATCCAGGGGGTCCTCAAACATGCACAAAAAACCTTTAAAATCGGTCCAGCCGGTTAGGAGGAGTTCAGTGACAATACGTACATAGAATTAAATATCTATATAAAGATCATGAGAGATGACTGGCTCATTGGGCTAGTGGTTGTAGTAGTGCCACTGCTGATCACGAGGTCCCAGGTTCGACTCCCGGGTCGGGCCAAAGAAATCAGTTATTGAGCTTTTCCATCAAGAAATTCTCAGCAGCTGCCCGGAGTCAGGCAGTTGGCGGTGTCTCACCCCCGTGCCTCGGAAAGCACGTAAAGCCGTTGGTCCTGCGCCTGATCTCTCTCCGGTCGTGTCGGTTTACCGTCCGTCGGACAATGAGAATGAGGGAATAGAGAGTGCACCTGTGGCTATACGCTAGGGCACTGTAATCCTGTCCTGCGCGGATGGCTAGTCTCCGTTGAGGCTGGCCGCCGCGACCGAAATTGGGCCTGGAGGACATTTATATATAACAGCCGATAAACACGCGAGCCAATACAGTAACACTGATACTCGTAAGACAGTAAGTATATTAACTGTGTTAAATTTATATCAAAAAGATATCTTCATTGAACTTCAGCAACGAATATTTAGCGTTATCGCCACAGAGGTCATAGATAAAAAGAATCGTTGCTATTAATAGCAACAATGTTTGTAAGTTATGAAAAGATTGAATTATTTCATTATTTATTATTTTATTTGTCAGATGCAATTTCTCATAGCTACTTTACCGCACGTATGAAGTCAGGCTCCGGCTACACGCGACGGCATGTATGCACACAATTTTTTTGCAAAAAATTTGCGCAAACAACATGGTGCACTGCACAACGTCCACACGATAGCGTCTTGCATGCGCAAACACTTTGTACAAAGTTTTCGCAAAGAACACGTGTGTGGCGTCCACACGCCGTCTTAACGTACATCATGCTTGCTTGTGCAAATTAGAATTTGTGCAAGTAAGATAGAGCGTGTAGCCCGGCCATAAGTGAAGTTTCTTCTGTCAGAACGGCATGATATCGCCAGTAGCTACATCATAGTTCTACAAAGTATTACATTTGTATTGCAAACATCTTGAGTGATCTATACTTATCACTTTCTTATCACGTTCTTTTGTCCCACATTAAAAGTGACAAACGAACTAAAGCTCAGTTCAGACTACCGAAACGACCTCAAAACTCAATTTAGACAGGCGAGAGTCGCTATAATATACTCGTATGTACATAATACATTAAAGCAAATATTATCTAGCATAAAAATATCGCTCGGCATTCATTTTTATAGACACACTAAAGCTAAGTTCAGATCGTCCCCATAAAAATGAATTCTGAGAAATATCTATATATAAAATCAATTGCTGTCCGTTAGTCTCGTAAAACTCGACTAAATTTGATGAATTTTTTAATGTGTGTTTGAATAGGTCCCTAGTTGGTTTAAATTCACATTTGGACCCGGTAGGTGGCTATTGTCGAGATCCAGAAATCACCCGTGCGAAGCCGGGGATCGCTAGTATTCTTTATATTCCAGCGTAGTCTCAACGGAGCTTAATAGTCCATACGATAATAAATGGATATTGCAGCCTATGGAAATCTGTATAGAATCAAAAGCAAAGTTACAGGTGTTTTTTCACCTGTCTAAGATAAGATGCCTTGAGCTCATGCATAAATCAATCGGGTTTTTATATGTATAATAATTAAAGCCTTAAGTTACTACGTTCCGCTACCGATACAGATATATCGGCGATACTTAGGGTTAATATTTTCATTACCGATACAACTATATCTTTCAAATTCAAGGTTTTCTAATATATCGGGAGACGCGATACGCTTGTTTTCTGCCGTAATAACATCTTATATACAAACTTAAAAGAAATGGCGCAGACAAATACTCTAGTTCCCAAATGAGTTCGCATCTGAGAAACTAGTTTCCACCGCAGGTCTCATTCAAACAGTCTTGCGAAATGGCCTTTTTCCGCAAAATTTAAGAATACTTTGTTTCAAATGTTATTAATGTTAATTTTATTTACTAACACTATCAACTTTAATACTTAATTTTAATAACTACAAATCTCATTTTAAGTTTGTATTTTTTTTAAATATTAAAAATAAATATGTAATCCATCTTGTGTTTTTATTACCTTCATTTTAATTCACTAAGCGCGTCAGTATTGGTATAGCCGATATTTTTATAAGAGTATCGGTATCGGTATCGGTATCGTACCTACCGGCTAAAATCGACTCGAAGGTAATACAACGTAGTGATTATATTCTCTTTGGTAATACATAGCTCAAAATCAATGTTTGCTCTCTGAGCAATATTAATCGCTGTGCTAGGAGCTACGACCCATTTGTTAAACTGTAACACACATCCTGTACATTTAGATCTTAAGATTATTAGCTTTTTTTTATACGTTACTTTGTACCTAGTTTAGTTACTGAATTTACGTGTGTAATTGGAGAAACAAATAAATGCTTTATCTATCTATCTATCTATCTAAAAAGAGTATCGATGCTATTATTAATCTCTATTAATACGTACGTACTTAATACTTACATATAATATGTCCGCATCGAAGAATTCAATCACTTATTAGAAGAGAATTTCTTAAGGGGTTCCGAGACAATCAAGCTAGACGGTAATTTTTTTTTTACTTGCTTAATCAGCTTGATGCACACGTCTAGCCGTTTGAGCAAGCACAAAGCATTATTTCGGATATACGACTGCAGCAATGCTTGATCAAGCCGGTCGCGAACGCTGTAAACACCGCGTCAAGCATAAAATATAAAATCGCACCAAACACGGGGCAAGCACTTAGTTGCTTGACCCAAGCATCAGACAAATATTTAAGTGCTTGTTTCAAGCCGCTTGACCGCTTCGGAATCTCTTTAGGATCTTATTACCTTATAATAATTTGTACACCTACTTAAAAACAGTTGCAAACAAAACGTGTTTAGAAAAGGAAGTCGTTCATTCCTATCTTCAAACATCAATCAAACAAAAAGCAACTCTATTGCAAATAGATTAAGAAGCAATGGTTCCAAAACTGCAATAACGTCGCAAAATGCTATGTGACTGCGATAACGCAATAAAACAAGGTTTATTTAATGCAACCGCACAACTACAAGATAAATAACTACGGAAGCAGGGAGAAGGTCGCCTGTAGCCACTTCCTTGATGCGTTGCAGTCAACTGATTAAATTAGAAATACGAATAATTCATCCAACGATCAGATAGTTTTTTTTGTATAGGATTAGGGTGACAAACGAGCACACAGTCCACCTGATGGTAAGTGGTTGCTGCGGCCCATAGACATCTACATCTATCCTCGATTACGAATCAAAATGCAGATGCGTTGTCACCTTTGAGGGCTCAGATGGAATGCCTCATTATCAGGAAAAAGCGTCTCCGGTTTTCGTCACCCACCATTCGAAAAACACCAGCATTAAGCTGCTATTTTACGCTGGTATTTTGTGCGAGTGTGGTCCTTCCCGGTCGAACTGACCCATTTATGCTGCTGTCACATTACTCGGCAGCGTGGCTTTCTACATATGTACATATATTTTCATAATCCTTTATTTTCATTTAATTCCTAAACCAATGCTTAAAAATGCTGTTTAAATTATAGTGCAGTTAATCTGGAACAAAATGCGAAATTGTCGCATACTAATATTGTATACGTTTTGCCTTAAGCTACCACGGTCATTAGCATTTACACAGAAATTTAATATTAATTTTGCCTATCGTTTCTAAACAAGCAAACAACGTAATCGACTATCAGACAGTAAATATAGGTATCACAATTCACCGACATCCAACAACACGCATTCTAATTTAGTAAGAGTACACATAATTGAGAGATATAATTAAATTATTATCTTATATATTAAGAGATAATCAAATACATTAGATAAATCACGCAAAAATTTTGTAATTTTTATATTGTAACGATCGTAGAAAGAATGATTATGACAGGGCAAGATGTAGATTGTCGCATCTTTTATAATTCTTACGACGAAATTAATTTTAGAATACGAAAATTTGCTACGAACTATATACATATGTATACACATATATGTTTACGTGTTCCTTCTTGCTAACATCACAATAATCCTTGTTCTGCAAAATATGCCCACACAGCGGATATAACCACTTGGATCTAGCAATTATTTGGAAGCGTTATTTCTTACCAACAATGTTAGAAATCAAAATTATATCACTATAACACAACACGTTTCATTTGTGCGTTCCGGTGACACCCGATTATCGTCTATCTGGTATATCGTCTATCCGTTTTCGTATAATAAAAGATATGAGAATTACCATATTTGAGTCATTTTTCTACAAGAATTCGCTATTTAAACTGAAGCTTCTTCAATGATATCACGTACTAGCAGCTCTGTAGCAAACATAAAAAGTACAAGTGGTAAAATTAAAAATTTTGTACAACCGACTTCAATATAAATAAAATGAGAACATCATCAATATAGTCGAAGTCAATTAAATACGCATTATTAAGGATAACTCTAAAACTACTGGTCAGATCTTAATCAAATTTATATGGAACCACATGAGAAGCACCAGCTTTCAAATAAAAATAAAAGAATCATCTAACTCGGTTTACCTAGAAAAATGTTCTGAGGTAACACACAAAAGAAACAGATAGTCGAATACTATACATATACATACAGTCGAATTGAGAACCTCCTCTTTTTTTGAAAACGGTTAAAAATGGAACGAAATCAAGCAAAAGCATGAAGCTTTCAGGTTTAACTGGAGAATGACGTCTTTAGAGCACAAAGAGATTGTACAAGGGCTTCCTAAACTTTTTACAAACCCATTTACAGCAATAAAACTTCCGACCACCTTTAAGAAAAGGGGTGAAAAGTTGTTCTTTTGTGGTGATTTCAGTCGGCAATTAGTCACCGATTTCTGATTATTTTAATATTATATAACGGAAGGCGTCGGGACTCATTGTTAGTACAAGCTCCTGTTAGAGTCTCATTCATTCATTCTTAAAGAAGGGTAATGTTTTCGAGCGTATGCTTTTACAAAAAAATTATCGATTTTTTTTAATCAGCACAGTACATTATCATTATGTATTAATGTATCTCTATTTCTTTGGCACGCTCTGTAGCATAAACGGCTTGATGGATTTTAACATAATATGGGGTGTCGTTAGATTCGTCATAGTTGTGGAAGTGACATTTTTTTTTTTTTTAGTAATTTTTTTACGCATACAGGTTAATTACTGTTTCGACCGTTGGACATGTTTCAAATAACCTTATGCCGATATAGGTGGCAGGTGACCAAAACGTAATCATTATATCAATCATCCAATGCTGAGAAGGAGAAACTTCTTTCGCTTACTCGGCCCTTCTCCTTTGTTCTAGCGTTTGTCCCGGTTTGAACCAAGGTCTGCTTTACCAATCATTTTACTCCACTTTTACCAGTCTTCAATTTGTTATTTAGATAATCTATAGATTTATACATCCTTTTAAATGACATGCAGCCGGTGCTTGCATATTGAGGCGTTCGTGGTCTCACGTAGCATATCGGATTTCGCAATCCACCCCTAGACAACCGCCGAGTATTTGATGTGCATTCAGCACTAAACCCTTTATAGGTTCTATTTGTCATTTTTATTAATTTCAACAAAAAATGGTTATTGTGTGGTTATGGTATGATGAAATTATGGTAATTTATTTGCCAAGCGAAAGTGACAAACCAAATGGTTTGTGACAAATCCTTCCAATATTTGAAATACTCTTGGCCAGTAATGTACTATTGATGATATCGAAGTCATTGACGACGACGAGCATCGTGTTCTGATTTCTGATAGTTAATTCTAATATTATAAATGTTATAAATTAGTTAGTATTATAAATTATAATAAATTCAGTTTCGTGCCCAGGGTCTTTACATAGGGCAAGCCGAACTTTTTTATATTTTCCGATACTGACCTGGGTATTTTCGGAATTCTGGAATAAAATTAAAAACAATAAAATAAAATTATTCTTTTTAATTTTACATAGTGTATAGAAGTATTGAAGTTTAGAAACTATTTAATTATGTGACAATTATTTAATAATTTTATTTTTTGAAGTCGGTTTAAAATTATTTTCCAAGGTTAATTATAGCGTATTTCGTAACTTACCTTACGTGACACCATCGAAGTAAATAAGAATGCTCATCTTTAATTTAAAACGCGGACTGACGTACGAATTACGTACGTTTTCCGTTCCGTTACAGCCTATTTAAGTCTACTGCTGAACATAGGCTTCCTCCATAGATTGCCTCATAGGAGCGATATTTGCCATATTTGCCACGCTTGGCAAGCGGGTTGGCAATATCATTTTTTTTTAGTCATTATTAGGAAGACGCTGCTACCCATCTCCTGATTTGTTTCCCTGTGTCGCCTCTTACGACACCCACGGAATGATATGGGGTAGTGGATGTTATTACACCGCCACTACACGGCTTTTTACCTATGTACGTTTTCTATTAGGTAAAACGTATGTATATACTAAAAAATTAAAAATAAACTCCATTTATAATAAACAGGTTTATCTACTACTTAAATATGTTTTTATTTTTATCCACAATCCCCACCGCACCCACCGATAGCATTTCTTATCTTTTTTATGTCACATGTCACATAATTGATGTAGTTTTGATGACAGAGGATGGACAATTTATCTCTAAATCATCATCATCTTCCTGTTACAGCCTATCAGGCCTTCCCCATAGATTGCCTCATAAGGGGGATATTTTTAATAGTTGCCACGTTTAGCAGACGGGTTGGTAACCGCAGTTCTTTCTATTTGAATTGTTATCACGCAAATGCTGCCACTCATCTGCACTAACGACACCGACGGGGTGATATGGGGTATTGGATTCACCTACGCCGTCATTAAACAGCGAATCTATGCCAATATTAAACCTCTGGCGACGGACACGGTGTATACATTTTAAAATGCCGTAACCGAATCTCACATGCTAGTGATTGTCAGCATCATTGCTAGAGCGAGGTTATCGCTGCTGCGCTTAAAAAGCCACCTCTACCAAGCGTGGTATGTGCAAGACTACGTGGAGTCGGGGCGTTCTGATTCGGTTTTAGTACAGATTCGACCTATCTTATCTATAAAGTCAGGTTGCCCTAAACTCTGCTATGATAGTGGTAAATGAAACAATGTAATGTGAATTGTTATAATTTTGTTTTCTGAAAAACCTCTTTGACTGCTCTCCACTGCGACTCAAATCGTTGTGTATGTGTCCCATCTTCAGCCACAAATGGATTATCTGGGTCTGAGTAATTAACTCTTTTATGGGTGACCCGTTTCGTTATATGCAATTTTTAGTTAGTGAAAATTATTTTTATCGTAATTAATTCAAAATACATTTCCGTAATTCAAAGACAGTATAAAAGTTTCTAGCTTAACCCTGACAATCCTCCTAAACTGAAAACATAATTAGAATCAAGTACCAGACGCCTACTTTATAATACTAGACCAAATTTGTTGCGAAATTTATTTTTATCGTAATTAATTCAAAACGCATTTCCGACATCCAGAAACAGTGTAAAAGGTTCAAGCTTAACCCTAACAAGCCTAAACTGATAACATAATTAAAATCAAGTACCGGGCGTCTATAGCCAACCCGTGATATTAGTTAGAGAGAGTGTATCACTTAGCCTTCCAGTTTTGACTTCTTTTCATATATAGATAGACTAGGAAAAACAAGATGCATACTTTGCATACATATTTAACATTAAAATAAATAAAAACAATGTAAAAAGTATGCTAAAAATTCGATTGTTTAGCCACTCCACATCAGTTTTATGAAGACTTCTACTGGATTTGCTCATTCTCACCTGCAGTCTACGAGTTGGTTGGTGGCAGTCATGCGAGCAGCTCTCCATCCTATCACAGATTGGGGAAATTTGGATTCAGCATTTGTTAACGGGCTTTCCGCCATCAGTCGGCAGCCGGAAACTCGCCTGACAATCAGCAGGATTTACCGCATGAATGTGAGTTTGGCATTTAGAGAAAACGGTGGTCTATTCCATAAATCCTATTATAAACAGTATAAAATAAAAATAAATATGGGGCAAAACCCTAATTATTTTTTTTAAATCATCGTTACAATAACAACACAGTGATTACTGATTACATACCTCTCGCTACATTTCCTTGGCCGACCGGCGCCCCGTTCACTTTGATCCGTCGCCCATCTGCAGTACATTTCAAAAGCATATTTCCAACATACGCTCACGTGCTGTGATCCATTCAACATCTGATTTCAGCAACAAACGTTTCAGATCATAATAAAACTCTCAGTTACTACACAATCTTCGGCCTCATTTGATTGGTCACCTTTCGTGACGTCAAGAGTCAATTTGAAACCACTCGACACAAAAACTTGTTATCTTGCTGTCTTTTAGTAATTACATTATTTGTAATAATCACGTGAATGTCCACACAACTTACACACAGCTTCTAGTACACAAGCATAATTTATGTTAATTTTGTAAAACACACAATTTTTAAACTTATATAAATACAATCCACGAAACCCCACTGCACCGCTTTAATAAAAACAGCGATACAAAAACAGAAACATGAACTGCAATGTGTCCACTTTACGCTCGTACTTCGACAATCAACAAGTTCAAACTGAAACTGAGGCGAAATGGAGAGATGAAATGCGAAGAACTGACGGATTTGACATTATATGTCAACTGTCAACCAAGTATACCAGAAAGAATAGAGCAGTAGTGAAGTTAGGAACAAATAAAAATGTTGACATGCAATAAAATGTTATTTCCTAAAATGATAAAATAGTTATGTAATAATAATAAATAGTAATGATAAAATAGTAATGATAGAATTTTCTACAAGAGATATTACTTTCATAACACTTTATGTTGTTTCATAATTAAATTAAGGAATTAGCATTAATCAAAGAAATATATATATTTTTTTAATTTTCTTAACCTTTTTTTAAAATATGCTTTGAAATATTATTTCGATAATTTTATTTTATTCTAAAATACTTTGAACAATACACAACAACTATAAGACTGGCCACATACATTCGGAATTTTGTTTCGGGATTTCGTTTCGGAATTTAGAATTTACGGAATTGCATATTATAATAGTAGTTTTAATTAACTCGCTTGTTAGAAAATACTTTAAAAGAAATATATTTTTAATATTGTGATTAAAAATCAACTAGTTGTTGATACATATAGTAGTTGTTGTACAAAGCTAGCTAACAACATTAACCTATTATGTCATTATTATTTATATTGGCAATAATTTTGGCGTCCCGCTCCCGCCATTTTGGTATATTAGAAGCTGTTATAGAAGCCGTTCGCTGTCCGGCATTTTCTGTTTAATTTAATCTAAGTATCCATTTTTATAAGAAATGGGTAAAAAGGACAAGAAAGGAGAAACTACTGATCCTTCTAGTGAAGAAGAATACGTCGTGGAAAAGGTGCTCGATAAAAGAACCGTCAAAGGAAAGGTTGGTATTTAGAACTGCGACATTGCAATCATTCGAATTTACTAAAAAAAAATATTAAATAATTAGCTTTAATTGAACTTAAATTAGCTTTAATGTTTTTTGTAGATTTATTATTTAAATTGATTAGTAAACAAAATATTGACATTAAAATATCCTGCGTTCTATTTACATTGATAGCTTTGTATACATCTAAACGTAATACGTATCTTACATCTAAACATGTTCTAATAAATCATTGAAAATCACAGTAGACATTTGTATTAGTCAGGAAAAATAAATTATGACCGTAATTGACACTCCAGTACTATTAGTATTATATTGTGTGGATTTTAAGGTTACATATTTTTTAAAGGTTATTAAACTCGCTTTTCACTATGGGATATAATGTAAGATATATTATATCTCGAGATATAAATTAATATCGCTCACCGTACTTTTTATGGAACCGTTTACACTGAAATGTAATATATATTACATCTCATACTATAAATATTTTTTCGATCGACCGAGCCATATTTTCATATTATATTTCGCCCACTGTACCCCGCACACCGTTCCGCGTCAAGTTCGTGTTTGTCATTACCTGAATGAACTTTTGAGTAGTGCGTATACTCATTTGTATTCCTAACTTCCCTTAATAAAATTCATTAAAAGGTTTAAATTCACCATATTCCTCTCTAAACTATATGATTTGACATCCAGTATCGACGCTCCCTGTTTTTACTTAAAAGTAAAACACTTAAACAGAATTTTGCATCATCTCCCTCTGATGAACTGTGGAGGCTATCAAGCAAAACAATATTCATTTTGTTTGTAAACTACGAATGCGGTGTAAATGTAATCCAATGACGACCACACACTGGTGAAAAGATATATCTCATAGTGTAAAAGCCAATCGCGGGATATAATTTATATCTCGGGATATATAATATATATTATATCGCATAGTGAAAAGCAAGCTTTACATTATGTGGCAAAGCAACAGACTAGTAACCATCAGGTGAACTGCTTACCGGTTTATCACTAGTGTAATATAAATGTGTAGTGTTAACTAATAATATTAGTGTTAGTTCATTAGGTGGGCATTAGAACATATTATTATATATTGTATTGGATTTCAATGTTTTTTTGCTTTTCATTTTATTGCGTGACCTTTGTTGTTGCTCTCTGTTGCGGGTCTGGCCTATTTTTTATAGTATCCTTTATCAATTCTATCATTACATCTTCTTTCATGAGTTTAAGGGTTCTACCACATCAAGCTATCGTCGATCAATGCCATTGATTGATGTTGATCGATTGGTGTGGTAGCTTTAGCTGATTTATGGATACTGGTCAATAAAACATTGTTCAATCACCAATCCACATTGATCGACAATTAAGGAGCGGTCGGTGGAGCGGGGCGGGTTCTCGAATAATCAAGCAACTCGATCTACATCGACTAATCCATTTTACCTTTGATCAATGCCATAGATTGATCGGTGAGGTAGAAACTATTGATTGACGTCGACTAATGAATTCCACCATTGATCGATGTCGTCAATTGACGATCGATTGATTGGTGTGGTAACACCCTTACAAAAAGTGAACTATGTGTGAACTATAGAAATTAATTTCTCATCATTTTTTGTGAATATTTCATAAATTATGTGACCGGCCAAACTCTATTTTAGTACAAACTAGCTTATCCTACACTACTCAATCAACTAGATGTCTACAATCACACCTCAACGTGCTGGCTGTCGCTGATATTACTTATAGTGTGCTTTAGTATTATTTAAATTTTTCTTTCCAATTCTATGGTATAATGTAATTTTTTATAATTTACCTAGTATTTAAGGAATTGTATAGGTTCCCGATCCAGTCCCATAATGAGAAAAAGTTATATTAGCGATAGTAGGTTTTAGGAAAAAGGAATATCAGTGATCAGTGATGCTGTGATAGCCCTTGGGCCAATTCTCTCCTGCACCTGTTTGCATGTTGTCTACAGTGCATAGTCTGAATACAATATGACAGGCATAACAACTGCCAGTATTTTACAACAAAATAATACTTGTCTGTGTTTGTCTACTATGCAAGGGACTACACAATTTTTGTATTAAAAGATTGTAATGAAAATTTTTCTAGAGATAAAACTAAATTTGAATTATTCATTTCAATATATTAACAGCTAAGTTAGGTTCCAATTTTTTTCTAGGAAAATAATCCTGTTAATTATTTTATGGCCCTACTTGAAAACCATGTAGTCATTCTACCTATGTTAGTTGTGCTTCTGTGCCATTAAATTCCATAGGACATAATGTTATATTATAAGAATTTTATATGCTTTATTTATATAAGCCATTGGCAAATGCCAAATAAAGTATGTTGTTTAAGAATTTATGTGCCCTTCTAGATCCAGTATTTATTAAAGTGGAAAGGCTACAAAGAAGAGGAAAGTACATGGGAACCAGTTGAAAATCTTGATTGCGAGGAACTCATCAAAACATTTGAAGACAGCAGGAAAGAAAAGGAGGTATGCTTTTCAAGATTTTCTTTATATACAGGGTTATTTAGTTAGGTAGTATCCGACCGAAAGCCAATTTCTGGCCAAAACCAAAGCCAAAGCCTATTAATTGGCTATTGCCATAACCTTTGGAACACGAAGGTTTAAAAACCCTAAGAAATTTTGTTGAAGATTGGCTAAAATTAATAATATAAATAATTTTGAAACTTAAAGGTTTATATTGACTGTATAATATAAAAAGGTAATTTTAATCATCTCTAGAAGTTGATATAGAGATGATAAAAATTGCGTCACCATATCCATCGCGCTGTCGCTCATTCTTAATAGTTTGTTCAATTTAGACACTTGCTAGAAACCTTTGGCTTCATCCAAAACTTCGGCCAATTTTAGCCAAAGCCGACGGCTTCGCTGAAGATGGTTTTTTCCCCAAAGGTGGCAAAAGCCGAAGTTTCGGTCGGACACTAATATTAAACCAATTTTTATATACCATGTTAATATTTTACATTACTCTGACCTTATTAACTTTAAATGTAGGGCACAGAACTATACTGAAGATGAATGCCATTGATGTTAATACCTATTTATCCTAATAATCTGGTATCTTTTCCAGTCCAGTAGCTTAAAAACATCTTCCAATGCAGCGGTGAAGAGTTTCAGGGAATATAATGTCACCCTGTCTTACACCACTCTGCAGTTGGATAAGTTTCGTACTTTGGTACTGTACTCGGATAGCCATTGTAGCCCTACTGTACAAACCCTTCAGAACTTCGATTTATCGACAGTCAACTTGGCACTGCTGTAGGGACCGTAGCATCGCCTAAATTTCGATGGAATCAAAAGCTTTCTCATAGTCCACATACGCAAGACAAAGAGGCAGATTGTACTCTTCAATCTTCTATACAATTTGCCAAAGGGTATGTATGTGGTCTATGGTGCTAAAGCCTTTTCGGAAACATGATCCAAATTGATACATCATAATAACGACTGGGGAAGTATAATGCTCTCACAAAATATCAGCTTAAAATAGCAGCTCAATGCTCAATGTCCTCGTATGGTGAGTGTAGAGAACTAGACCCTCATTTTGACTGTTAATCAAGTATAGATGTAGGTGTCTATGGGGCCACAGCATCCACTTACCATCAAGTGGACTGTGTGCTCGTCACCCTTATTCTATAAAAAAATCATGCGTGCATGGTGGCGAGGTACTTGATGCTAATACATATTGTTCACAAGCATCACGCGAGTTTTGAGAAACACGCGAAAATTGCACCCGACTCCGGTCGCGCACAAAACGCGCGTGGCCGTGCCTCTCGTTAGTGAAGATACTAGAGACACCTGAGTTATATCCAGTTTTCCGGCAAACTTAGTTGAGCACTAACTGATCCTTTCTCAAATGTGTAAGCATTGCACGCTCCTGGATGTATTGTACGAGAGTACTAGTGCTAGAATACTAGAAGCATGTAACATATCATGCTCACTTTAAAATTGTCCTGTACTAGCCAGACTTGCAAGAAGAAGTAGTCTAAGGTCAAAGCTCGGGGAAAACAGATATTCTGTCACCAGTGTCCTTTGTAATACTCGAACACAATACAGCATAAAATAGCAAAACAATTTATGCTGTTGTGTTACATAAGTATTCACTTCGTTTGTTGTTTTATTCATAAAATTGGAATGAAGAAGCTTAAAATCAATGCTTTGGGGGGGGGGGGGCTAGCGCGCTCGCCCTACTTAAACCCATAGAGCATATATGGGATAAGCTTGGAAAAAAAATTAAGAATATAAGTTCTGCCCCCGCTAATTTGAGAGATCTCAAAAACACCTTACAGGAATAATGGAACGCAATTTCTCAAGATTTTATTGATTACTTTTTTTTATATTTGCCCCCTGCAAACGAGCATGCGACTCACCTGATGGTAAGTGACTACCGCCGCCCAGGAACAACTGCAACACCAGGGGAACCAGGGAATTGCAGATGCGTCGCCGGCCTTTTAAAAGGAGTAGGCTCTTTTCTTAACCCTTTACTGCATGATATATTAAATAAGTGAAAAAAATATTTTTCTAAGTGAATGGTTTTATTAAACTTTCAAAACTAATTATAATTATTTTTCTTCAAAAAGTACTTAAGTTTCAGTTTTTTTTTCAGAAACCATATATGGGTTCGTATGCATCAAAGCTTCAAACTTTGGACATATATGGTTTCGTATGCAACTACAAATATGATAAGTGATATCAAAACCTTATTTTAACTGACGATAATTAAGTAAGAAAGAAAGCTATACTAAATTATTGATGAAACTTAGTTAAACAATTTCTTATCATTATAACATAAATATACCTTACATTTGGGACACTTAGTATAGGTTTTCATTGAACAAACTTGACAAATTTGTCGATTTTTCTGCCACTCTGGCAAGTGTCCAATATTGTCAGTCCGCACAGAGGGCAGGGTAAGTCCTGACGTTTATTTGAGCTTTTCTTATTTTCTTCCTCTGGGTTGGTGTCCCAGGGTTTGAACAAATTGATGGACTTTCATGGCGGCTCGTAGATGGTGAACCAGTTACTGAATTGGCCAATGGACGACCCTGTTTACGAGGTAAAGCCTTCCTGCTTTGCGCAAATGTTCCGAGATGGCTTGTTTGAAGACGAACAAAGATAAATAAGAGTCTTCGTTTCTTCTTCGCCACAAAATCCACGCATTTACAACGCATAAATCTATCATATGGAAAAAATCCTTTATACCACTTCTTTGATCTCAAATGAATCCTGTAAAGCCCAGCATTGAATCAAGTAAGTCCACGCCTCCCATATGACGATTGTAGACTTCAACAACTTGGACAGTCTATTTTGTATTGGTGGTCCTTGCGGCAATATCTTTCCTTTTTTGTGATAGGCTCGCTACCAACGAATGTTGAAAGCATATTCACAGGCTTGTTGTCAAACCAAGTTACTAAACCTAGTCGAATTCCATCCATTGTGGCAGTTTTTTCAATCATATGGCCTCTTCCTCCTTTTTTTAACTCTTTTTCGGAAGGCATTTGAGCATTTGGCACACGGTTCAATCGCATGGTACCCGAAGGTAAAAGACCACTTGAGTTAGATATACCTGTAATTTTGGACTATTGTACCAATTATCAAAAGATTTTGTGATTCTTGTGTTTTGGTACCGACTGCGATAAACGAGTCACAACATTGCCACTAACTCCAAGGTCAGGTGCGCCATCAGGAACCTTGTTGCTTTGTTCGCCAGCAAATAACTCGAAATCATAGCTGAACCCTGATACTCCACTCAAAACTTGGTTTTTATAACTTATTTATCCGGCTTCGCTGGGTTATACTGTTTGAGTTCGTGTCTGCCTTTGGTAGGTATCATCTGCTCATCTACCGCCAAATATTCTTCCTGGGAACTATCAAAAGGCGCTGTCGAATCTTCATCAGAGGACGAACTTTGAATAGCTTTTCGTGTCCTTCTTTACCAAATGGAATAAATTTTGAGTTGTCGTTGAAATGTAAGAAACGCTTTATTGTTTCCTCATCTGTTGCATGTCATTACCTCATTTACTTGAGGTTGCCCTATGTCCGAATTCCAGTAAAGTCTTGATGCTGGTAGTTTCACATATAGACATAAAAATTACTATACCTATAAACTGTTCCATCTCTTCTTTCGAGATATAGGCTGGCTTGTTGATGTTATCTTGAATAGCTTTCAAATTGGATTGTTCTACTATCATTGTTATCAACTCGTCAGTAAATAGATACAAGAAGAAATCGGCTGGCGAATCTAGCTCTTTATATCGTCAGGTAGTTCAACATCCCAGTGAAAATATAATGATCCGGGTTATAAGGAGGCAAATGTTCTGTTGACCAGTTCATTCTAATGGTAGGTTCTTTACAACGACTGCTTTTCTTGGTCTTTGATGTTGAGGGTAATGTTGAGGGTAAATTTGCTAAAGGAACATCGTCTTCGTCTGAAAATTCATCGTCCGTCTCAGGTACAATAACAGGGCGTCTAAAAGGTATGGAGGATGTAGGCATGTCTGTATCGGAATCGGGTGCCAAATCATCATCGCTAAGGCCATTCTCAGGGATTGCGTTAGTATGCCTGTTATGCCCATAAAAGCGTTCAGGGTTTACTCTAGAAAAAAATAGCTGAGCATTAAGAAAAAGTAAAGGAAACCACATCCTGTTCAATCATGTTTGAATCATACGAAACCATATATGGTTTCGAAACAATTGGTGTTGAAAATGGGTGAAATCGAATAAAAGTGAAAATCAATGCTTTGGGGGGGGGGGGGCTAGCGCGCTCGCCCTACTTAAACCCATAGAGCATATATGGGATAAGCTTGGAAAAAAAATTAAGAATATAAGTTCTGCCCCCGCTAATTTGAGAGATCTCAAAAACACCTTACAGGAATAATGGAACGCAATTTCTCAAGATTTTATTGATTACTTTTTTTTATATTTGCCCCCTGCAAACGAGCATGCGACTCACCTGATGGTAAGTGACTACCGCCGCCCATGAACAACTGCAACACCAGGGGAACCAGGGTAATTGCAGATGCGTCGCCGGCCTTTTAAAAAGGAGTAGGCTCTTTTCTTAAAGGTCCCTAAGTCGCATCGGTCCGGAAAAATCGCTGGTGGTAATCGATTCCACAAGGAAGTTGTGCGAGGAAGAAAACATCTTCTAAATCGCGCAGTGGTGGACCGCCAATCATCCAGATGGTGTGGATGGTATCGGGAGTTCTGCCGCAATGTGCGTTCGTGAAACTTGGCGGCTGGGATTAATCCGAACAATTCCTCAGAGCACTCCCCGTGGTAAATGCGAAAGAAAATGCAAAGGGATGCAACATCTCTTCGTAGCGCCAATGAATCGAGCCGATCGGAAAGGACTCGGTCGTCGACGATTCGAGCCGCTCTGCGCGGGATGCGGTCAAGTGGAAGGAGATGGCACTGCGGAGCCCCAGCCCAGATATAGGAACAGTATTCCATGTGAGGCCGAACCTGCGCCTTGTAAAGTTGCAGGCGTTGTGCCGGCATGAAACACTGTCCCGCTCTGCTGAGCACGCCAAGCTTTTTAGAGGCCAATTTGGCCTTCTCTTCCAAGTGACCACGAAACTGCACGTCACTCGATATGTCGACGCCGAGGATTCCGATACTGGCTGAGGCAACAAGGGGAGTGCCTTGAAACTGAGGAGATACGACAAAGGGGTTCTTTTTAGCGGTAAATGCGCAAACTTGTGTCTTCTGAGGATTAAACTGGACTAGATTTAGTCGCCCCAATCCGAGACATTGTTCAGCAAAGACTCGACTTCAGACACAAGTTTTTTCCGGTACTCGGCGATGTTTTCCCGAGAAATATTGGCACGGCCGGTGTATAGAGCATCACCACTGCTGTCATCCGCATAGCAATGAATGTTACCGGTTTGCAACATATCATTGATATGCAGAAGAAACAGCGTTGGTGATAGCACGCAGCCCTGTGGAACACCAGCGTTAATAGACCTTGATGCTCCGATCTGCAAGAAAGCTGGTGATCCAATTGCACAATTTCTCGGGAAGCCCATAGGAAGGGAGCTTCGAAAGAAGCGCTTTGTGCCACACCCGATCGAAGGCCTTCGCAATTTCCAAACTAACGGCCAATGCCTCCCCCTTGGACTCTACTGCCTCCGCCCATCTTTGAGTCAGGTAGACCAGAAGATCACCAGCTGATCGACCCCGACGAAAACCGTATTGGTGGTCACTAATCAGCTGTGGATCCTCAAGGTACCGCATGAGCTGGCAGTTTATAATGAATTCCATTATTTTGGAGAACAAGGAGGTGATGGCGATAGGCCTATAGTTGGACGGGTCTGAGCGGTCGCCTTTTTTAGGGATCGGGTGGACAAAAGCTGTCTTCCATGAATTCGGGACTACGCTTAGGGAGTAGGAGTACCGGAAAAGACGCGTTAGAGCCGGTGCCAACTCTGGAGCACACGTCCTCAGCACAATTGGGGGGATTCCGTCAGGCCCACTCGAGTTGTGGATGTCCAGGGAGAGGAGTGCTTTGCGAACCGAGCGCTGTGAGAACCGCACACCTGGCATGGAGCACTCACACCGCGGGATGGTCGGCGGTGTGTTTCCCGGTCATCAAGAGTCGAGTTAGAGGGAGCCTAAAAGGTCGGCTTTCTCTTTTGCGGCGTGGGCCAGTGAGTCGTCCTCCCTGTGCAGAGACGGTAGTGATGGCTTACAGAAATTCCCTTGGAAAGCCTTGGCGAGAGACCAGAATGCACGGGTTCCCGAAGGAAGGCGAACTAGTTTCTAGCCAATTCTAACTTTGCCTTGGCAATAACTCTTTTGAAGGACCTGGAGGCGAAGTTATACTTCTTTTTAAGAGCGCTGGTGTTTACATCCCGAGCCGCCGAAGCCTCTGCCCAGGCCTGATAACATTCCTGATTACTGCGTAATGCAGTCTTACAGGAGCGACCAAACCAAGGCTGAGATCTGTCTCCGATGGGTACCACAGATGATGGAATAAATAGTTCCATTCCCTGTAGCACCACATCAGTGGCAGAGTCAGCAACAGCGCTTGGATCATCCGGCGAGAAGCAAACCCGCCCCCATGGGTAGGATGCAAAGAAAGACCGCATTCCGTCCCAATCTGCCGACCTGTAATGCCAAACACGGCGGCAACCTGCAGAACGCAACCGCGAGGGGAGCGTGAGTGGCACCACACTCCGGATTAGACAATGGTCCGAAAAACCGAGAGGGGCATCGACGGAAACCTGATATCCGTCCGGAAGAGAGGTCAGCAGAAGGTCCAACAGGGAAGGTGTATGATCCTCCACATCTGGAATCCGCGTAGGCGAAGTAACCAGTTGTGTCAGACCATATGCCAAGGCAAAGTCATAAACAGATCTCCCCGCATGATCGGTTAAACGTGAACCGAGCCATTCAGCGTGGTGGGCGTTAAAATCGCCAAGGATCACGATCTCTGCGGATGGGACCTGTTGTAGCAAGGAATCTGTAACAATTTGGACGTGGTCGATGAGTCGGTCTGTTTCGGCATTACCGCTATGGGACCTATAGACGCACCCGTAGACGCGCGGGATGGTCGTCGCTGTCTACGCGTAGTCAAAGGATGGACAGGTCCGAACCTTCAAGACTGCCGAGGCGTCGAGAACAGATGTCCTCTCTCTGACGTATACGCAAACTCCAGCCCGAGGCACAAAGGAGTGTTCCAATTTGTACCCCGGGTAAGAGAGATACGAAGTATCAGCCGGAGAGGACACCTGCGTCTCGGTCCGTCTCGAGATGGTAGTGGACGGCGTTTAGGTTGGAGTGAAGTTCCCTGATGTTGCAGAAATTCACGGATAGCGTGGCAGGGGTCGCCTTGGTCTTGTTGCTCAGTTTGCCTGTATGTTTGTTTGAAAATATTTTTTTTTGCGAAATCGTAAAACCGATACATAAATGTATTTTGATCTCATAAACTAAAATAAAAAAGTAGAAAAGAGATACAAAAAAGTTTGAACTAAACATTTTTGGGTTGCAATATTACACAAAAAAGGTCCTAACAGTGTATCTTCTATCTCTTAGTTTTGATACAAAATCGATTCTTAACATATTTTTAAAAACTTTAAGAATTAGGTTGTAGAAATTAAAATTCAACACCATTCCACAACAAAACTGTGAGTGTTAAAGAATAAGGTGATAAGACCTATTTTACGTAAAATTGATGACCTTCAATTTTTATTTCAAATATTTTCCCATATCGTACATAGTTTTTGAGATAATAAAAAACTGAATTCAGTGATTTTTCGATAATTGAACTACTTGCCCATAGACCACTATTATAGATCTCCAGTTTTTTTTTTGTTTAAGTTCTACAGGGACGAAATCGCGGCTATAAGCTATTTATAAATATATTTATTTTGATTTAAAATTTAACATAAACTTCAGTAAATCCGCTTCTTTACTGAAGTTAAGTTAAAATCTTTGTTTGACATTTTTAATAAGGTTATAAGTTACTATTAAGCATTTGTGGTCTAACTGTGGATATTCATAATTTATAAAAATTGGTTTTAGAAGTCAAAGAAGTCAGAAGAGCGTGGTAAAAAGCGAGTGCGTGAGTCCAGTGAAGACACCAGCGTGACAGGACGTAGCAAAGGCCGTGCCACCAGCGTGTCCTCAATGGAAGAGCCTAAGGAAAGCAAACGAGAGCGAAAGGAAGACAAAGCCAAGTCCGGATTTGATAAAGGACTGAAAGCTGAGAAAATTATTGGTAAATTTGATTGTTTTATTTTCAGTTTTAGTACAAAATCCAAATTTCATCCTTCTCTTCTCTTACTTAATTTAAAAATCTTTTAACAGTGTGTTGTATTGTTTGTGCATTGCGATGGAAAGATCTACTTTGCATCTTTTAATGTACAATACAGGACCTGGTGTGGACCGTTGAGGCACACGACGGTTATGTCCTAGTGAAATTGGGAGTACAAGTAAAGCTTATTCTTGAAATATATGACCTTACTTTAAATATGAGAAGGCATATTAGATCAACTGTGACCATAGAACTCTGCTATAAGTTGAATAAAGAAAATTAAATTTATCCTAATCTTGAAACATTTAATGTTTGATTTTGCAGGTGCATCGGATGCTACGGGCGAACTCATGTTCCTAATAAAATGGGCAGATTCCGATGAAGCTGAACTGGTGCCTGCCAAGGTTGCAAATGTCAAGTGCCCGCAACAAGTGAGTTAAATATTTACTATCTACATTTAAATCATACAATGATAGTTTTTTGGGCATAGGTGTCTCATTATTATAGTACATCAACTGTAAATTTTATTTATTAAATACTATTGTAGATAAATTGATATAAGGATAATAATTGAATAAACCTAACTTTTACATATATTCTCAATTAATTTGTGTCGCCATAGGTGTAGCAATATACGTTTTTTATTAGTTAAATAGTGTTAAAATTTGTTTTATTCAATGTGTTGTAATGTGCTCATAAAATAGAAATTATTTTGGAAACTCCCGCTTACTCTTTGCTACTTTTGTCTGTATTTTTGTAAGCCGTGAGAGTTTTATGTCATACAGTGCTTGTTCTATTTTCATTGACAAAAAATTTACTTTTTTGTGGAAGTCCTCAAATAAGTTCATGAAATAAACACAAGCCTTTGTAATGCTACAAAATTGAAATTCATGATAAACTTTTTTTGCAGGTGATTGCATTCTATGAGGAAAGACTAACGTGGCACACGCCCGCTGAATCTGAGTGATCTAACAAGCGTTTAATACAAGACTTTTAAAAAAGTGGCCAACTTGAAATAAATTCAGTGTGTTGGTTGAGGGATCTCTTTCACTTTTGCATTTTACTGTGCAATCTTAAGTGCATTGTGATGTTCCACATGTGTTTATATACTTTATGCAGATGTCTGCCACTGATTTGTGACAACAACATAGTTTATTAAAGTGGAAAAAGTTATTATTGTCCTTTATTTCGTTACTATTTCTTGCTGACCATTGGAAGATTTTAATGTTTGATTTCTATTAAAAACTTTAAACTCGAACTTATTAATATTCTTGTAATGAACAGTTTAATTAAAAGTATGAACTTGTAAATGTGCGAGTTTTATCCATTAGAATTTAAATATTGTTTTAATTTTTTACTAGAAACTTGTTTACCTTTTTTGATTTGCGACTATGTCCTATAAAACCTGGGGCTAGTTTGAATACATTATATTGGATTACAATATGATTTGACAATGACTATGTGGCACAGTAAACTTTAACGTTAAGAGAGATACATATTAAATAAAAAACATTTCTAAAAGGGATAGTTTTATTTCAATATGAGAAGAGTAAGCCAAAATACATCAAAACGACTTGAAACATATATACATGAAAAATCCAAAGACTTCTATGTATACTACTAGTTTCGTAATTCAGAACCAAAGCCGTGTCCCAGCTGTGGATTGCGCGGGCGCCGGCTGGGCGGATAGCGGGCACGCTAAATATGCCACGCAGTTGTATTTTCATTTACGACATTACTGATTTTAGGCAATTACGAAATAAAGTTAGTTAAATAATTATGTGAAATAAACTTCAAATTACGTTGACAAAGTGCGCACATAAAATAATGACAACGTTTTCTTAGTCACATTAAACAAAATCAGTGTTAGATTGTCGTAAACAACGTTAACAAAAAAAAATTTGTCTTCGTCCGCTCGCAGTTGACTAAAGGAGTTAGGGAGAATTGACCGTAACTTAGTGTGCAGTGTATTAAGGTCCCAGAGCCCGTCTAGTTGTTGTATACATAGAAGTTTGGAAAGATCTAATCTATTGTTTAATCTACACTTTAACAGTCAGTTCCAGTCAAAATTTATATAATTTTTTTTTAATGTTTATTAATTCAAAATCTTAACTCCAAACATTCTTCACTGATTACTTTGGAAATTTTGACAAAATGTTGCATTCGAATATGCTCGTTTTGGATAACTTTTTGAGCCAAAGGTACACGTGGCCGATTTTTATGTAAATTAATTAATTACAAAATTTCTATTATGAATAATATTCATGAATCAAAACATTATATTATTTCTAAACACCGAGAAAATTGTAATAAGAACAGACTGTAGAAGCTGCTTTCCTCCAATACCTGTGGTAAAAATTAAACGCCCTATACAAATAGGACGAAAAGCTTTTAATATTAAAGTGCGTGGACTTACATATTAAATTATGTGCGTATTATTTGATGCGATATTACAATTTGTTGCATGATGTTTTCTTTCAATCGTAGTTTTTGCTTATAAATAGTTTGGAACTTATTAAAGTAAACTGTTCATACTTACATATAATTGCACAGAATAAATATTTAATTGTCTATAAAAATATACGTGATAAACATAGATTGCCTATATTATACAAAGATTACAGATGTAAAGAAATCAAGCCAATAAGTGCCATTACATCTTGTATTTGAAAATCAAATGTTTACAATAGTTCAAACTGATCAAGGATATCAGAAAATAGTTTTAACTTTCGCAGTAAATATCATTACATCATCATTACTGCCTATCAACGTCCACTTCTGAAAATAGTCTTCCTTCGTAGATTGCCTCCTTGGTGGGATATCTGCCATAGTTGCCACGCTTGACAGGCGGGTTTGGCAACCGCATTTTTTTAATTATTTTGAGTTGTTATCTGAAAAATGCAAGTGCACATCTCCAGCATCTTCAGCTTCCCTCTGTCGCCTCTTACCACCCCACGGAATGACTATATAGGGTAGTGGAGTATCTTACATGAGTAAAAAATTGTGAGGATTTCGAAAGAGCTATTTTCTTTGCGTCTTTTATATTAAAACACCATTGAAGGTAACAGTACTTAACATAGCTTACAGCTATAACAAAGGATCCTAAATATTAATTTATCAAATAAAGCTTTTTGTATTTTAAGTCAAATTCATAAATGCACATGACACTGACTTATAAACACCTAGTTCTTACGTGTTCAAAATATAAGAAAATAGTTTTTGATGTGATTGACAAAAATAATATTCTAATCTATTCATATAAATAAAATTGAAGTGTCTGTCTGTAATATTTGAAATACTGGCTTCTTTTAAGCTTAAAATAAGTGGGTTGTTTGCACGCTATTAGCACATAAACAACCATTTTTAAATGTCTTTGAATGTCTTGTCTGTCCGTCTGGACTAATCTTCGGAATGGCTGAACCGATCGCAATGAAACTTTATGAACAGATGGAGAGCAATGCCAGGAGGGATCTAACCTATAGTTTATCGAAAAAACTTAAAATGAAAAATCGATAAAATAAATGTTTTTTTGATTAGCGTCAATCTAAATAACGCCACAGATCCTACCAGGCGAAGCCGGAGCGACAAGTAATGTTATAATAGATACAATTTTACGAATTTTTCCACGATTTTTTAATTCCCTGACGTTTTGGGTGCTTTAAAGCACGTTTAAGGAATTAAAAAGTTAAAATTAAACGCGATAAAATCCGTAACATTAGTTACATTTAATGTGAAAAAAACATTAAGTAATGTTTTACACATTACTATTTACTTCTACACCTGTACTGTTTTGTCACGGGAGCTTCGATTTGAACAAGTAAATCTGAACCCTCAGATTTAAAACTACCAAGTTTTAAACTTAATGTAGCCAAAGATCAAATTTGTGCTCAAATCATCTTCTGAATTGTTCATAAATAATAATTATGCTTGATATTTGTAGTCGTGCTTGCTCAGTCCGTTGCTGTAAAAAAGCAAAATGGTTCATTATACCCATAGGTTTGGTAAAAGGTTTTTAGCTTAGGTGCAAAAAAATAGTAATAAAGTTAATAGTAAAATAGTCAGTTACCAGGTTAGAATGTCAGTCATTTTTTTAACTTGTAAGCAGTTTTGTGTGTAAAGTTAAGCAGACATGCAGGTTTCCTCACGATGTTTTCCTTCACCGCCGATCACGTGGTAAATCAGCACTTAAAATTGCAATTAACAATTTAATTGGTACCGGGCGGGGATCGAACCCGGGTTGTTCGCGCACTGTTAAATTTACAGCGAGCGCTTACCATTTGAGTTACCACGGCTCTTTCTTTTGTGTGTGTATAATAGAATATTAAATATAGAATAGAATGTCTCATTTGCCATAGATGTCACGCAGGTGGGGTTGGCAACCGCAGTTTTTTCTACACATAAAAAAGTCTTATTGGGAAACTGTTTGCGAGCGTATTTGCTTTAAATAGTTACAACAATAGTTAGCCGTATGATAACGGCGTAAGAGAGTCCACCACCTCATTACGTACACCTGTAGAAGACGAAAATATTTTTCAGTCAACAATATATTATAAGTCAATTAAAAGACAATAAGTAGTTAAGTCTAATTTTCTTATTTTTCATTAATTACAGCCCTCCACAAGTCCACTGCTGAACATAGGCTTCCCCCAAGGAATTCCTGAGCCACCTGCATTCATCGACTTCCTGCATGTCTTACCAGATCGTCATTCCATCTAGTGGGCGAACCGCTCTACTCTTCGTCTACCGGTACGGGGATCCCACTCGAGAACTATTCTTCCCCATCGGTTGTCGGTTCTTCGAGCTATATGGCCGGCCCATTGCCACTTCAGCTACTGTAGATATCATCATTTCTAAGTTTATCACGCAGAGAATCTCAGAGAATCCTCTCCATAGCTCGAGCTTCCTCATACAGCTGGCGTGCGTGCGTGCGTGTGTGTGTGTGTGTGTGCGAGGAGCGCACCTGAGCTGTGCGACGTGTCCGGGCGTGTGCTGCACGAGCGGCGCCAGGCGCTCGGTGAAGCGCGCGAAGTTGCGCTCGAGCTCGCGCTGGTACTCGCGCTGGTCGCTGCCGATCAGATTCTTGTTCTTGCGCAGCGCGTCGTGGCACCTGCGAATGTGCCACGCTACTTAATATTGTGCCAGTACCATCATGCGAGCGGTGGCTGCCACATGCTACTTGTGGGGACAGGATTAGCCAATATGACATTCCACAATCGTTAATAAAAAATTGGGAGGGGTTATACGAGCATGCGGCTTACCTCTTGGTAAGTGACTATTGCCCACCCATGATCATTGCATGATCCTAACATCTGCAATACCAGGGGAATAGCAGGTGCGTTGCCAGCCATTAAAAAAAGAGTAGACTTTTCTTGAAGATCCCCAAGTCCGTAAAAATCGCTTGTAATAGTCGATTCTACGAAGTTGTGCGAAAAAGAGAACTTCTGGTAAATCGCACAGTGGTGGACATAGTATCGCGATGTGCGATGGTGTTAGTCCGAACAATTCCTGCGAGCACTCTCCGTGGTAATAGAATATGTAAAGAGATATCTCTTCGCATCGCGAGTGAGTCAAGTCGATCAGCGAGAGCTCGGTCGTCGACGATACGAGCCGCTATGATTGTACAAAATAAATAAACTTTAAAAAAGTAAAAACTGATATCAAAGAATTAAAAAGCATATAATTATCGAAACCGGTTGACGCGGTAGAGAATTATTCGCCTTGTTATCGTGCAGATGCCTACGCCTATTAAAGAGTTTGATAATTTTCTCATGGATGGATCCCACCATCAGATCTTGTCCGAAAATATATGGGACCAACCTTGAGACAACGTGGTAAAGAATCAACGCTGGTCATACAAATTATATATACATACATAAAATATTCCGACGAATTGAGAACCTCCTTTTTTAATTCGGTTGGTCAAGTATAAAAATTAATGAAATCAACTTCAAGGCACGTGCCAATGTTGAGATATTAATAAGTCATTCTCCTTCGAGTAACATACATATTTTTATAGCATTATATATTTTTTATTCATGTTAATAACTAGAAAGTCAATTTAGCTGACCTCACTGGTCTGCTCAGGTTTGCATTACGTAATCTAAACGATTTTTTTGTTGTGTAATTCTATTATGGAGCATGCTTTGATTACCTATAGACCTATAGGTCTATTCCTTTTCTATTATTTTTATAAAACAAAATAGAAAAAAAGTAGTTTGACTAAAGAAAATTTTAATTCCTTACGTTGTAAAATATAAAGATAATTAGAATATAATTTTCATTTTATTTCATTCCTAATTCATCTATTATGCAATCTTAAAGACAAAGAAACTTAAAGAGAAAGAAAAAAATCTTAAAGAGAAAGAAAAAAATCTTAAAGAGAAAGAAAACTTAGCCCGTGTAGTGGCGGGTTAGAATACCCACTACCCCATATCTTCCCGTGGGTGTCGTAAGAGGCGACAGAGGGAAACTGAGGCAGAAGATGGGCAGCAGCATCTTTCTGATAACAGCAAATAACAATAAAAAACTGCGGTTGCCAACCCGCTCGCCAAGCGTGGCAACTACGGCAATATATCCCCCAATGAAGAGAGTTACGAAGAGACGGCCCCCAGTCCCCGGCGGCCCCGCTATTCCTGGCTACGGTGGCGAACATGGTAACGGCGGGGCAGGGGGTGCTAAGAATCTCCGGTGGAGGTTCGGTTGCCACCTACAACGACTCGACCTGGCAACTTATAACGCATGCACTCTGAGGACTGACGAGAAGATCCTGGAGCTGGAAGAAGAGATAGACAAGTTGTGCTGGAATATTATAGGATTATCCGAGGTCCGAAGAGAGGGGGAGGACACGGTAATCCTCGAATCCGGCAACTTGTTCTATCACCGGGAGGGCGACCATCTGTCCCAAGGAGGTGTCGGATTTATCGTCCACAAGTCTCTCGTTAACAACGTTGTAAAGATTGGGAGTGTGTCGACGAGGGTTGCGTACCTTATACTCAGAATCACCAAACGGTATTCGCTGAAGGTCATACAGGTTTACGTACCAACCTCGGCACACCCTGATGAGGAGGTGGAGGAAATGTATGAGGATATCTCTAGAGCAATGCATTCCTCCAAAACCCACTATACGGTGTTAATGGGAGACTTCAACGCAAAGCGAGGCACAAGAGAGAACGGTGAGCTGAAAGTAGGAAAATTCGGATGAGGGCAACGGAACCCAAGGGGCCAGCAGCTGGCCGACTTCATGGAGAAAGAGGGACTCTTTATGATGAACTCTTTCTTCCAGAAGCGGCCCCACAGGAAGTGGACCTGGTCGAGCCCCGACGGTTCGACAAAAAATGAGATTGACTTCATTATGACGACTAGACGCCAACTGTTCAGTGATGTCTCAGTGATCGCGAGGGTGAAAACTGGTAGCGATCACCGAATGGTTAGAGGCACACTGAACCTAAACGTTAAGTTGGAGAGGTGGCATTGCTTTTTTTTTTACTCTTCAGGCAAAAGCGGCGAAGGTGGCAGCCGGGAACGACGAACGTGACATCGCGAACTTGCTCGATGAGGGTGACGAAGATTTGCTCTTCTAAACTGTCTTGGGCGAATATAGAACTGTTCATACGCCTAGCATATAATTAGTAGTCGTGCAGTCAAGTGAAATACGCACAGTCAAAGTTGAGCCTACGCTTAAAACACTCAAGCTCTTACTATTAAGCCATTTGTAACTAATATTGCAAGTGTTTTGCAACAGTTTTGGCTAATCTCTAAAACTTTGACTGAATATATTAATGATATTACAGTGTTCATTTCTTGTACATAATTAATAAAAGCAATCGTCTAATGAAGTCAACGCTCCATCCCCCTCGTGCTCTAATCCAAAGTCCCGAAACCTTTCAGCTCGAGTTACAAAACCGTTTTCAGTGCCTAGAAGATTGCAATGCAGTGGACGAATGACAAGCTCGTGGAAACTGTCCATGCGGTCGGAGCTAAGTTTTGTAGGACCCGCCGCAGAAGAACACAAAAACTCTCCGATCACACTCTTAATCTCATGGCTGTTAGACGGGAAATGAAGCTGCAATCTTCAGTAGATTTGATAGCATACAGGCAACTGAACAGACAGATCTCAAAATGCATGCGGCGGGACTTACGCAACTTTAATACTGCTCGTATTGAAGAATCGATCGAGCGGAACCAGGGCTCCAAAGTCTTTGCTAGAGATCTGTCTGCCAGAAAGAGCCAACTGTCGAAGCTGAAGACCGAGTGTGGCAGCGTCGTTTCCGGGACACCTGAGATTTTGAGTGAGATTGAGAGGTTCTATGGGCAGCTGTACACATCATCGTTGGAGCCACACGCAAGTGTGAGTAACGATCCAAGAGCAAGTCTTATCCGACACTATTCCGATGATATTCCGGACGTCAGTCTGAGCGAGATTAGAATGGCTCTCCAGCACCTTAAAAACGGCAAGGCCCCAGGCGAGGATGGAATTACCGATGTAAAACCGGTACTTGTAGTCCTTCAGAAGCTCTTTAATTCCGTCCTCCATGGTGGCACTACACCGGAGGCGTGGAGCAGAAGTGCGGTGGTCTTGTACTTTAAGAAAGGCGACAACGCTCTCTTGAAGAACTACAGACCGATTTCCCTTCTGAGCCGCGTCTACGTGCTGTTTTCGAGAGTCATTACGAATCGTCTCGCATGCAGACTAGACGACTTCCAGCCTCCCGAACAAGCCGGTTTCCGAAAAGGCTTTAGCACCATAGACCACATACATACCCTTCGGCAAATTGTACAGAAGTCCGAAGAGTACAATTTGCCACTATGTCTGGCGTATGTGGACTATGAGAAAGCCTTTGATTCCGTCGAAATTTGGGCGGTGCTGCAGTCCCTTCAGCGGTACCAAGTGGACTGTCGGTATATCGAGGTGCTGAAGTGTTTGTACAGTAGGGCTACGATGGCTATCCGAGTACAGAACCAGAGTACGAAACCTATCCAACTGCAGAGAGGTGTAAGACAGGGTGACGTAATACCCGAAACTCTTCACCAATGCATTGGAAGACGTTTTCAAGCTACTGGACTGGAAAGGATACGGTATTAACGTCAATGGCGAGTACATCACTCACCTTCGATTTGCCGACGATATAGTCCTTATAGCAGAATCGCTGGAGGACCTAAGCACTATGCTCAATGACCTCAATAGTGCCTCCCAACGGATAGGTCTCAAGATGAACATGGACAAAACAAAAATCATGTTTAATGTCCATGTCACACCTATGCCGGTAGTTGTTGGGAGCACTAAGCTCGAAATTGTTGACGAATATGTTTACCTGGGACAAATAGTCCGACTAGGTAAGTCCAACTTCGACCGAGAAGTCAATCGACGGATTCAACTCGGCTGGGCAGCGTTCGGGAGATTACGACCCATCTTCTCGTCAGGCATACTTCAAAACCTCAAAACTAAATTGTACAACCAGTGCGTGTTGCCTGACATATGGAACTGAGACGTGGTCCTTCACTGCTGGCCGTATGAGGAAGCTCAAGGTCGCTCAGCGAACTATGGAGAGGGCTATGCTCGGGGTTTCTCTGCGTGATAAACTTAGAAATGAGGATATCCGCAGTAGAATCAGAGTAACCGACATAGCCCAAAGGATTAGTAAGCTGAAGTGGCAATGGGCCGGCCATATAGCTCGAAGAACCGACAACCGTTGGGGAAGAAAAGTTCTCGAGTGGCAGCCTCGTACCGGCAGGCGAAGTGTAGGGCGTCCCCCCACTAGATGGAGTGACGACCTGGTAAGACATGCAGGAAGTCGATGGATGCAGGTGGCTCGGGACCGTGCTTTGTGGCATTCCGTGGGGGAGGCCTATGTTCAGCAGTGGACTTGTGAAGGGCTGTGATGATGATGATGATGATGAAAGACAAAGACACATTTATTTGCCAAAAGCCAAAACATGTGTGGTAACAATGGTAATGTTACATGTTTTGACAAACAACATGGCTTTGATGTTTAATATAGGTTAAAATAATAGTGTCGATCAACATATTTGACCAAGACTTGTATACAAATTATAAAGAAACAGATAATTAAGGAACACCTAATTACGACAAGACATTTCTACAAAGTAAACTTGACTACAAAAAAATAATAATTAAATAATAATAAAAATGTCTTATTTTTTCATAATAAACAATACTAATTTAAATACCTTGCTTAAAAATTTACACGTAACCTAAAAAGAAATTAATTAAAAATTAAGAATTTATTTTTATAATTTACAGTAAGACCAGGACTTCCTTCCTACATTAAAAGGCTTTGAGCGCCCCCTCAGTTGCATGCATATTTGTCCAGCACCAAGTTCGCGTGCGACATTCGGTGGACAGAAATCTAATTTTACTTAAAACGGATTTGCTTATTATCAGGGAATAAAAGAGCTAAATTAAAATGTAGCCGATCAATAATCTTATCATCCAGATGGTATGAATGATGGATGGCATCGCAATGTGCGATGGTGAAATTTAGCAACTGGAATTAGTCCGAACAATTCCTCTGAGCACTCCCTTTCATTTTATCTAAAAATATTGTATGGTTATCGCTTTATAAAACTTTTTTTTTATCGCGAATAATATGAAGTATTTTAAAAATCCATTCGATTAAGAATTTAATTGAGTGTTTCATGCATGCCCATATTTTTCCGAGCAACTTATTTTAGGAAGCATTAATTTTCAAGCGTCAAAATTGTGTCTAAAATAAAATATTTTTTTGCAATCTGTCGTTGTGTCGTTGTGTGTCTATGTGTTGTTTTTGCAATGCGTCCTTAAAGTGGCTTATTTCAGTCAATATTTATAATATATTCTAGTTTGTTATAAATTAATGGAGCTCTCGGCATTTGTTTTGAATGCATGGAATATCTGCAACAAGAGGGTGAAGACTTGCCTACCATCTGGTTCACCAATGGTGGAAAGGGAGGGAGGAATTTAATATTTATTTAATACGCTGTTTCGAATATTCTTAAAAAAATCTTCATGAAACCCCAAAGGCACTGGTCTATATGTGTAACTCTAGAAAAGAAAATCACCCATCACAGAGTCTATTTCTCCTGAATATGCCTCGTTTAGAGGCGAAACACGTATCGTATTACCGACGGTGGTGTGTCTTTCTTAGTATAGTCAAGTTACACGAAATTGAAGGAGGACGGGAGTTGCTCTTCGAACTGGGTAATTCATATCACTCTTGTTTTATTTTTACGTGATTCTTAGCTAAATGATGTTTAACATCTTTAAGAACTTATATTAATTACAAATGATATCAATTTAGTTGAAATGACAAAGTTGGAATACACTTACTTTTTCGAAAAATCCTTAAAAGCGAGACGCAGTTTGTTTGTGAGGCGCGTGGGCGGTTGTCTACCTTCTGCCACTGGCGCCAGGAACACCTTTAGAACAATTGAAAATGGGATATTAATTTATATCTTTTTGGGTTAGGTTTAATTTGATTTGATGAATTGCTACATCACAACAAGTATGTAGTGATACTTATGGGTTAAGCCCGAAATTTTTTCGAAAATTCATCATCAACATTACAGACCATCACAAGTCTATTGCTGAAGATAGGCCTTCCCCAAGAATGCCAAAAACACGGTCCTGAGTTAACTGCATCTGTCGATCTCTCATCAGGTCGTTACTTCATCTGGTGCGGGCAGCCCTACACTTCGCTTGCCGGTACGAGATTGCCACTCGAGAACCTTTTCCCCATCGGTTGTCTTCGAGCTTTATGTACACCCCATTGCCACATTAGCTTGCTAATCCGTTGGGCTATGTCGGTTACTGAGTTTATGGGTGCATATGCTAGAAAATCGTGATTTGTCGCAGTCTATGCCTTTCAGCAATGGATTTGTGAAGCTCTGCAATGACTATAATAATGCAGAAAATCGCAAAAAAAATAATAATAGTAAAACCTTGTAACTGACCTGTGCAAGTTCGAGTGGGCCCTGGTTCACAGTGGTGCCTATACAGCCCTGTACCACCATTTGCAGCATCTTGGGATCGGCAGGCTCCTGAGATGTGGCCGCTGCTAGCTCTGCGATCTGTGTAACAATATACAGGCAACAGCGTAAGAGTAACTGTAACTCTGTCTCATGATATAGATGCCGCATGAATTAGCTAAGCTAAAAGACTCCTTCACATTCACAACGGTTTCCCATATTCACGTGAATTTGGCAGGCGGGTTGGCAACCACAGTTTTTATCATTATCAGCCTCCTATTTTAGTCTCTGTGTGTCTATGGAGCTCTGTCGACTCTTATGACACCAACGGGATGATATGGGGTAGTTAATATTTTTACGCCGCCACTTCACAGCAAATTTCCTCTTCGCATGTTATATAAGACTTGCGTTAAAATAAAATTAATAATAAAATTGCTGGCATTAAACAAAGCGTTACCGTGGAGAGGCGGTGTAAGATTATCCACTGCCCCATATTATCCCGTAGGTGTCGTAAGAGTCGACAGAAGGAAACAAACAGGATATGAGCAGCAGCGTCTTCCTAACAATGACTAAAAATAAAAAACCAGCCAAGTGCGAGTCGGACTCGCGCATGAAGGGTACCATCGTAAAACACGTTTTTAGTAGAAGAGCCCCACGATTTTTTATTATTTGTTGTTTTAGCGGCAACAGAAATACACATTCGGTGAAAATTTCAACTGTCTACCTATTACAGATCATGAGATACATCCCGCTGACAGACAGACAGACGGACGTAGGGACGGACAGCGAAGGCTTAGTAATAGGGTCCCGTTGGTTACCCTTCGGGTACGGAAGCCTAAAACTACGGTTGCCAACCCGCTTGCCAAGTTTGGTAACTATGGCAAATATCCCCCTATGAGGCAATCTATGGGGGAGGCCTACGTTCAGCAGTGGACTATAATAGGCTGTAACGGTAAAAAAAAACGTAATAACAATCCCAGGTTTCGAAATAGGCAAGAGTTCGCCGCGCTGCTACAATGGGTGTCTAATGAAGTCCGCAAAGACTTCGTCTGTACTCAAAAATATATATATGATTTTTCTAGATGGTTTGGTCATATAAAAATAATGAATGAGGAAAGAGTGACAAAGCAAATTCATGCGGCAGCAGTGAGTAGCAGAGTCGGCTAGGGACGCCTTAGACGGAAGTTTATTGACCATAGAACAATGGCCATTCTTCTAACATGCTTGGACTAGTAAAATATAATATAATGTAACTTGATGAAACATATTATGTACTTTGATATATTTAAATAGTTTCATTTGACTATTTAAATATATCAAAGTACTGATAATCAAGTAATTATGCAATATGTTTTTTGAGGCTATGTGGTCTATTAACGTAGCATTTTAAAATGAAAGGTTATTCTTAATTCAATAATTAACATAAGTTTACACGGTTGCATTGTATAGAATTTAATTTCGATGCAGAAACAAAATCGATTTAGACTTTAGAAAAAGTATGGATAAAACGTAGTAATTTTATCACAGAGTACTATTAATTACATTATATACTCTTTATTGCCTATGGATTTCTCTAGTAAAACGTAGTTATATACTCTTTGTTAAGGAATGTAAATATGGATATACGGATGCGTTCAATAATAAGATATTTAAACTGTGTTCTGATAAGCAAAGATATATTTTTTAAGACGATTACGTATTTATATTTCTCCAGCTTATAAAAATAAACTGGTGATATCTATGAATTAAATTGACAATATTCTACATTTTTTCATGTCGGTAACAATTTATGTTTTTTCCTAGTCCAAAATGGCCATTGTCCTTTGCGACATTTTAAATATAGGCCAAATTAAGAGTAACCTTAACCGACAAGCCCGCATGGTATATTGTATAGGTATACTGTGCCGGCGGGGATCGAACTAAATGTGATCTCGATATTGAAGCCGAGTACTTATCCTCTGAGCAAGACGCGTGTTTCATGACAAAACCGGAAAGGAGTTAACTGACTAGATCAACCTGTATAACATATTTTAACTACATGCTCGCTACTTACCTTTTTCTGTATATCTTCAATGGCCACTTCAATGGGGGAGAGGATTATCTGTGTTCGCTGTACGACCTGCAACAAAATGGTAAAAGTTTGTATTTTTGAAATTTTATGTAATTAAATAAAAAGACGAAATTAAATACCTTTTGATGACTTTTACTACCAATATTAGGAAACAAAGTAAGTGTCAATGGTCAAAGAGCAATTAAGACACATTTCAAAGTAGGTAATACACAACATTTTCTTTGGTTCTTAGGGTTCCGTAGTTACACAACAAGGAACCCTTATAGAATAGAATAGAATATTGTTTTATTCAATATATGTAGATCACATGTGTAATTCTTATTGAAAGTAATTTTTTACTTTACCACTGGTTCGAAAAAAAACCCTCTGTCCTGGGACGAACAAGCAAGAAACCCAGGTGGACTTTTTTTAAAGTAAAATTTACATGTTACGTCTAAATTTAAAATTTTTGTTCATGTTACAAATTTCATGTTATAAATTTCATGTTACATGTAAATTTAAAATTTTTTTTTTAGAAACAACTTGGAAGCGACCACCTCATTCCCAGGGGTAATTATCAACCATGTATTCATTTATATTATAACAACCCTTTTTATACAGTTTTAGTTTAAAAAAATATTTAAACATGGTAATAGAGAAAGCTTGTATATTTTCTGGGACTTTGTTGTAAAAGCGTATACATTGCCCAAGAATGAATTACTGACTCTGTGGAGTCGAGAAACTGGTATCACTAGCTTGTGTTTGTACCTAGTGTTTACAGAGTTTATATCACTTGTCTACTAAAACTACCTTTGTTTTTGTGAACATACATTAAATTTTCGTAAATATACTGAGAGGCCAAAGTTAATATATTTATTTCTTTAAATTTTTCTCTAAAAGACTCCCTGGGTTTTAGGTTGTAAATAGCTCTAATAGCCCTCTTCTGTAAAACAAAAATTGTTTCTAAACGAGCATTTCCCCTTAGCAAAATCCCATATGACATTATGCTATGGAAATAACTGAAATAAACTAATCTAGCTGTCTCGACACTAGTGAGACCTCTAATGTTTTTTACAGCATAGGCTGCAGAACTTAGTCTACTTGCTAGTTTGGACATATGGGGGCACTACTGAAGCTTTGCGTCGAGAGTGATGCCAAGAAAAACAGTGGATTCAACAGGGCTCAGTTCTTCCCCATTTAAAAACACATTGGTATTCCGATTTTTGACATTTGATGTTGTAAATTTAATACATTTAGTTTTATTTCCGTTTAAATGTAGATTATTAACGTTAAACCAATGCACTCATTTTGATATAGCATTATTCACTTCGTCACATTTAAATGATTGACGTTTAAGTTTAAAAATCAAGGAAGTATCATCAGCAAATAATACTATATCATGATTATCTCCTAGAAGGGAAGGTAAGTCATTAATATACATTAGAAATAGGAATGGACTGAGAATTGAGCCCGGAGGGACACCCATTAGTACAGGTGACCCGGAAGAACTTTTACCATAGATAATAACTTTCTGCGTTCTATTACTTAAATATGAAATGATAAGTTTAAGCGCTGTGTTCTTGATACCATAGTACTGTAGCTTCCTGATTAATTTCTCATGGTGAACACCGTCGGAGGCCTTGGAAAGGTCACAAAATATCCCCAGAGCATCGTCTGAATTCTCCCATGCACAAAAAATATGTTTAATAAGCTCAACTCCAGCGTCAGTTGTCGAGCCGAATTGATTTTTATGAAGCAATTTATTAATGTTAAAAAAACTTAACATCTGATTTAAAATTATTTTTTCAAAAAATTTACTAAATGTTGGTAGTACATAAATTGGTCTAAAATTGGCGGGTTCTGATGTACTACCAGATTTAAATAAAGGTATGACTTTACTATGTTTCATTAAATCAGGAAACACACTAGATTCGACGCTTGTATTAAGTATAGTGGCTAGATAAGGTGTTATTGTATCTATTATAGATAAAATAACTTTAACGGAAATCCCCTATAAGTCTGCCGTTTTCTTAACATCAATAATTTTAAAATATTTAACGATATCTTTTGGCAATACTCTATGGAATTCAAAAGTATTTGAACAAGCCTTTACATTTTGTTTAAGCAATGATTCGGCGACAGTAGGAGAAGAATTAATAATTTTGTTGTCAAAAAAGGAACATCAGTAAAATGTTTCTCAAAAGCCATAGCAACTTCTTGAATCAGATCGAGTTAAATTATTGTTAATTGTTGAAGCGCCTGCATCTACTTTCTGAGCAACGAGTTAAACAATGTACTCGTAGTAACTACGTCAGTAGATTACGTTAATTTTAAACAGGTTCTTTGTACTTTCAATGTTTTACTACCCTCTCAACTGTTGTGAGATCAATAAAACCGTCCAAGACCACATTCAAGTTGCATTATTTTAAAATTCCCTTATACTCCCGAACATCAATTGAAAATCCGATTTGCGCGGTTTGACCTTGCCCGTTTCACTATTAATTATTCTCCGAGTCATTTTAATTTTGTTGGATGCAGTTTTAATTGGATATAGTTTCGCCATGTCCGTCCGTCCGTTCATCAGTCCGTCCGCGGTTTTGCTGAAACCCTAGGTGCTCCAAATCTGTAATTTGGCACAGTTATAGATATTAATCACGCCTAGAAAACTGTGAAATCAAATCTTAAAAAACATTTTTATTTTGGGGACTTCCCATGCAAGTAAATGGAAGATGTTTTTTTTTTACCCGTCTATTCCATCGTGTGGGGTATCGTTGGATAGGTCTTTCAAAAACATTGGGGGGTGTGGAACAACATCCTTTCGATTCAGGGGTCCGTTTGCAAAATATTTAGCTTTAAAGTGGTATTTTTCATTAGAGACATGTGGTCCCCCATCTACTAACTAAACCGCTGTTTTTGGAAATGTGAAAAGTATGCACAATAGTAGTATATATAATGAAGTTAAAAGCAAAACTATTACAGCTAAGTAGAATTAAGAAGTTAACAAGTAATAGTCGACTAACTTATAATATACACTTGTTATAATATACTTAGTAAAAATTTCGTTACAACTCCATAAAAAATCTAATAAATAACTTTGTAATGTTATTGTAAACTGTTAAAAATAAACATTTAATAAAGAAAACGACTTATATGCATTACTACTATAGCTTTACTTTTTCATTTGCGGGATAGATAGGGTATTATTATCAAAATCGAAAAGTTTTTTAATCTTTTTTGAATACCACACTCCCTATAAGGCTGATTTGAAAATAAGTCCTTCAGTTACGATCTTCCTATATGGGCCCATTTTAGTCGTTATAGCGGTCAAACTGCGAACTCACTTGTTATGCTCATTATCAAGGAAGCCCACGTATTGTGACGGGCAACTACGGAACCCTACCTCTACTATGTGCGTGGCCCGACACGCACTTGACCAGTTTTTTTGTTATTAATAGTTGTATAAGCTTTTGAGATAGATTAGATTTTGATATAACTACTTAAATAATCATAATCATAATCATTTATTTCGTGGATCATAGGTATTACATGGATGTTAGATACATTATTATATAATCTAGTTCAACTATGTACTAACCTGTGGGCATGCTATGACAAATACCTCAGAGTGTAGTGTACTGATTAGTTGTGTTTTCGTAAACTAAATATTTTATTTGTTGACTGCAAAGAGAAAGACCGTGATCGTATAAAATGTATTGAAATTTGTTATAACTAGCTACAAAAGGTAAATTATAAGTAAATATGCGTAATCGTACTTAGAGTAATGAGTAGCGTAGAAGACAATACTCTGCTCTAGTTTAGAGAAAATATTGAAATAGAGACATGTATGGGTAATACTTCACCAAAACAATTAGACGCATGATTACTCCCTAGCTAATCACGTCTTAGCTGTCATGCGCCTAATTGTTTTGGTCGAGTAGTAATATGTGTTTGCGTACGCGTATACGTGTACGCAAGACATGTATTTGTACTAATAGTCCAGTAAAGAGAGATTTTAAATCGACATTTGTTGTGGATGACTGATTTTTTGAGCATATCTTCGTTTTTATATGTAAAACAAGGGTCAATAGTTAAAAAAATGAAAATTAGCCGGGGTTGTAAAAAAAATAAAAACCACCCTCAAAACCACTTTTACAATTTAAAAAATTATAAGAGATAGCAAAAAAAAAACATTGAGATAAAATCGATAAAGAATAAAAAACTACACAAAATTGTCTTGAATCATTTTCCTCTAATTTCTAATAGGAAAAGAGATATTTGCATTTGAAAGCTGGCCACGACCTTAAAAATACCCGAATTTTTAAAAATTCATTAAAAATAAACTAATTAACATTTTTTTTACTTTTTTTATTGTTTCAATTCAGTCTGACCGACATTTCTAGAGAGGATTTTTTTAAATTATTTTTTAAGTCATTACAATTTCAATTTTTAAATAATTGTTTACATATCTTGTTTAAAATCTTATAGTTGGGTTTCATGCGACATCCGCTGTTTACCTGAGATTTTACCTGTGTAAAATCCATACTTAATATTATAAATGCGAAAGTGTGTTTGTTTGTCCTTCTTTCACGTCGCAGCAGAGCGTCAGCATGGCATGATTTTTTGTATGGGGATAGTTCGGTGGCTGTAGAGTGACATAGGCTACTTTTTTCCGCGGAAAAACATATCATTCCCGTGGGAAAATCGAATATGTTGCAAAATTAAATTCAGCTAGGTGGCGCCACCGTGATTCTACAAGACGGACGACGGTACGATGGACGAACGCAGAAGGTCAGAATATCTGGATTATTATGTCTTTTTACCAAAATTAAGATAAAAAATGTATGGATCTGTATTTTTCCACGCAGGACCGGGAAGAGAGCGATAAAAAGCATAAAATTCACCAGCTGATTTTCTTCAAACGTTTTGGTGCATCGTAATTCACAGAATAGGCGATAACCTCGCAGACGATATTAAGTAATCCGTTGATGCTCTGCCTACCCCGCAAGGGTTACAGGCGTGATTATAAGTATGGATCAGAAATACTATCACCACCTGTCACGCTTTCACCCTTAACTATTACTTAACAATGGTAGAAACAGTTCTTAGTAAGCCTTAGTAATATTTATTGAACGGAAATGAATACAGTTCTTATATGTGGTCATGAATGAATCGGTATTACAATAAGAAAAATTGTGCAAAATTATAAGAAAAATATTTTTTGAGAGTTCTTATTAACTAACGTATACATAGTTTAAATTGATTCCGCTAGATGTCGTTACTAGGTTTTTAAAACGCGGTAACTAAATGTTTCCTGACATGTACTTAACTCCCGCCGTTGAGCCGCGCGTCAACTTATAGCATACGGTACCTATACGCTTAAATTGTTTCTATTTCGTAGCTTATTCGACTACCTGCTTTCGATTTCGGTTGTTTGTTATTTGCTTTGTGATTTGGTTAAGGTTGAATGGATTTATATTGGCTTTCATTTTCGGATTTGTGTATTTTCTTGGATCGGTTTTGTTGATTTGGTTGGTATTCCTTTATACATATTTAGACTCTGGCTTTGATTTTGGATTTTGTTTATTTAGAATCGTGAATTGGTTTTCGTTGTTTTAGGTTGTTTAACAATATTTCAAAGGAATATTAATAGTATAGATAGTGTATACGGTACCTATACACTTACTTCTTTTTTCGTTGGTTATATTTATATTGACTACTGCTTTCGATTTCGGTTTTCTGCGATTTGTTTTGTGATTTGGTTTAAGTTGATTCGATTTTTTTGGCTATCGTTTTCGGATTCGTGTTGTGTCTTGAATTGGTTTTGTTGTTTTGATTTTAAAAAATATTTAAAAGGAATATTTATTCCTTTTAGATATTTTAGTTGCTTTAAAAATATTTAAAAGGAAATTTAATTCCTTTTAGGTATTTTAACGTTTTTTATAAATAGGTTTTTCTTACTTCATAATGCCTCGCAAACGTAAGTCCAGCATTTCAAAAGTATCTTCTCAAAGACAAGCGAAAAGATTAGCTCGATCGCTAGAATCTTTAGAAGATGCTGAACTGAGAAGGCAAGAACAAGCAGAGCGTCAGGCTGCTTTAGAGCATCTGAGACACCTTCTCAACGTCAGCAAAGGTGTCTTGATCAGACAGAGCGTCAGGCTGCTTTAAGAGCTTCCGAAACACCTTCTCAAAGTCAGGAAAGGCGTTTTGAACAGGCAGAGCGTCAAGCTACTTTAAGAGCTTCTGAAACACCTTCTCAAAGTCAGCGAAGGCGTCTTGAACAGGCAGGCGTCAAGCTACTTTAAAGCTACTGAAACACCTGCTCAAAGTCAGCAAAGGCGTCTTGAACAGGCAGAGCGTCAAGCTACTTTAAGAGCTACTGAAATACCTGATCAAAGTCAGCAAAGGCGTCTTGAACAGGCAGAGCGTCAATCTACTTTAAGAGCTACTGAAACACCTGCTCAAAGTCAGCAAAGGCTATTCGAACAAGCGGAACGTCAGGCCGCCTTAAGAGCCGCGGAAACACCTGATGAAACTCAACACAGACTCATTGAGCAAGCTGAACGTCAATCTACTATAAGGGCATCTGAAACACCAGAACAGACACAGGCGCGAAGAGATGCAAATGCACAGCTCCAAGCTGAACGTCGACAAAATTTTCAAAGAAACAATTGGTCGGTTTTTAATGACGCAGCATTCAATTATGATCCGTTGATTGATTATAAAAATCACAAGTTAGTTGTTATCGGACTGATGGACAAGGCGTGTCGATTTTGCAGCGCTTTAAAATGGAAAGATGAGACAACATTTGAAAGATGAGGTAACATTTTAGTCAAAACATTTAAAACTGCTTTAGAAAACCTACCTGAAGAGGATTATAAAGTCGTCATTCACGCAGATCGGACCCCTCGAGGAGAGCATGAAAGACGCTACAATGCACCTTTGATAAACGAAATAGCAGCCGTAATTAGTGGTGATCAATTTTCTTCACGAGAAATTGTCTTGCGAGCACGTGATGATACGTTGCAACGGGTAGCCGATACACACAAGTTTTATGACGCTCTGCAATACCCATTGATTTATTGCAAAGGACAAGAGGGTTATCATTTTCAAATTCCACTCATTAACCCGGTCACAAAGGAGCCTACTCCGATAAAAAGTATCATGTATGGATTTTATGCGTATCATATGATGTTGCGAGAAAATGATTTTAACCTCTTAGCCCGGTGTAGACAATTATTTCATCAATTTTGGTAGACATGTATGTGAAGGTAGAAAGTGAACGTCTCCGGTATATATCTTTAAATCAAAAAGCTGCGCGTTGAAATTATATACATTTACAAGATGCAGTTTCTAGCGACGCCAATGTAAACCCCAGAGATTTAGGTAAAATGGTAATTCTGCCCTCATCATTCGTTAACAGTCCCACTACCTACATGAGTACACACAAGACGCATTCGCCTATGTACGAACTTACGGAAGACCTGATCTTTTTGTTACTTTTACTTGCAATCCCACATGGAAAGAAATAACCGAGGAGCTAATGCCGGGCCAAAAAAGTACTGACAGACACGATTTAGTTGCTAGAGTATTTAGATTAAAAGTACAAAAATTAATGTATGTAATTAACAAAGGGAAAATTTTCATGATAAAGAAAAGCAAGATAAAGAATTGTATGATACCATCGTCCGAAATATGATTCACGGTCCATGTGGAGCACGAAATTCAATATCGCCATGTATGAAAGAAGGAAAATGTACAAAGAAATTCCCTAAACAGCTATTAAAAGAAACAGTGCACAATGACAATGGCTACCCTTTATACAGACGCAGAGCTCCCGAAGATGGTGGCAGGAAAGTTACAATCAAATCTTGCTCTGGAGCGTTCGAAACCTTAGATAACAGCTGGATTGTCCCGTATTCGCCCATTCTATGTAAAATGTTTAATGCCCACATTAATGTAGAAGCATGTAGCTCTGTCCGCGCAATCAAGTATATCTGTAAATACATAAATAAAGCAAGCAATATTTAATCTCAGGAGTGAAGGTGAGGCAAATCCCGTTAATGAAGTACAGACCTTTCAAGCAGGGCGTTATGTCAGCAGTAACGAGGCAGCGTGGCGTCTCCTTGGCTTCCCTTTACACGAAAGGCACCCAACAGTTACTCACCTTGCTGTGCACTTAGAAAATGGAGAGCGTGTATATTTCACCGAAAGAAATTTCCAAGAAAGAATTGCATCACCGCCAAAAACTACACTAACAGCCTTCTTTCAACTTTGTCAAACCGACCCTTTGCAAAAACGTTATATTCTGAAGTCCCCCGCTATTATACTTGGAACACATCTAGGAAGGAATGGAAACGCCGTATTAAAGGCGCGCCTGTTGCAAATTGGCCCGGTGTAAAGTCATCAGATGCCCTTGGTCGTGTGTATACCGTCAATGTAACTAATTCTGTTTACAATTGCTGCTGCACCATGTTCGGGGTCCTACAGGATATAAAGACCTTAAAACTGTCAACGGTCAGGAATGCGCAACTTATAGAGAAGCATGTGAAGCTCTGCATCTTTTAGAAAACGATAATCACTGGAATGAAACCATGGAGGAAGCTGTGCAGTGCCAGTCACCAGCCAAAATTAGGGATCTTTATGCAACTCTCATATCATCTTGCGGGCTATCTAATGCACATAAATTGTGGGACAAATATAAAGAGTACATGGCGGAAGATATTTTGCGAAGGTTACAGCAGACACACGCGAACATGACATAGAATGAACACATTTATAATGAAGCACTTGGAAAAATTGAAGATAAAGTAATGGCAATGGTAGACAAAAAATTAAGCGACTTTGGAATGATAAGCCCTCAGCGAACAACCGAAAATGAACTAAGTGATGAAATTATACGTGAAACAAACTACGATATACCAGCTTTGCAGCAGCAAGTAGCCGAATTTGCTTCCCGAACAAAAACGAGTTTTTGACAAAGTATTAGGACAAATTGAATCTGGAAATGGTGCACTTTTCTTTTTAGATGCCCCTGGAGGAACTGGGAAGATATTTTTGTTAAATTTATTATTAGCGCAAGTATGGAAAGATAAAAACATTGCTGTGGCCGTAGCTTCCTCCGGTATAGCCGCCACGCTGCTGAGCGGGGGCCGCACTGCACATTCTGTTTTAAAATTCCCTCTAAATCTAGCCCAGGAAGAATCGCCGATCTGCAACTTTAGCAAAAATAGTGCACGAGGTATAATGCTACGACAATGTAAACTTTTAGTGTGGGACGAAAGTACAATGTCGCATAAAAAAGCTGTAGAAGCACTAAATCGAACGCTCCAGGATTTGCGCAGCAATACCGATGTAATGGGAGGAATGGTGGTTTTACTGGCTGGTGACTTTCGCCAAACTTTACCTGTCATTCAAAAGGGAACACCTGCAGATGAAATTAAAGCATGCCTCAAGTCGTCTATTTTATGAAACAAGGTGACAAAATTCAGTTTAACTACGAATATGAGAGTGCATTTGTATAATGATATCAATGCTGGAAACTATGCTGACACACTATTAAAAATTGGGGATGGGCGGTTGGAAACGGATGCTGAGGGCTGCGTTAAATTGACGAGAGATTTTTGTAATTTAGTACAGAGTCATTCCGAATTAATTGCGAGCGTTTATTCAGATTTAACGAACAACATGCATGAAGACAAATGGTTATGTGAAAGGGCGATTCTTGTACCAAAAAATGAGAGCGTTAACAAAATAAATTCAGATATATTAAGCGAAGTAGCAGGAGAAATAACAGAGTATTTGTCAGTAGACACAGTTATGGACACAGAACAGAGCACTTCATATCCTGTAGAGTTTCTAAATTCTCTAGAGTTGTCAGGTGTGCCTCAAATAAGCTTCAATTAAAATTAGGCGTCCCAGTCATGCTAATGCGAAATTTAGATGCTCCTCGGTTATGTAACGGGACAAGGCTGCGTGTGACACATCTTGGACGGAACATAATCGGTGCTACAATTTTGACAGGCGTAGGAAAAGGTGAAAATGTTATTACCACGGATCCCTATAATTCCCACAGATCTTCCTTTTCAATTCAAAAGGTTGCAGTTCCTATTAAGCTCAGTTTTGCAATGACAATTAATAAAGCGCAAGGCAAACGTTACAGGTAGCGGGGGTCAACTTAGAAAAACCGTGCTTCTCTCATGGTCAGCTGTATGTAGCATGTTCGCGTGTATCAAATGCCCAGAATCTCCACATTCTTTCCCCGAATGGAAAAACATATAACATTGTGTACAGTAGCGTCTTAAAATAGTGTTCAGTTAGTTTTTTTCCAAAATTCCCACAATCAATTAATCAGAATTCCCACAGATCTTCCCTTTCAATTCAAAATTTCCTATTTAGCTCAGTTTCTTTTCAATTCCAAATGCTGCACCTCTGACGGACCTATTAAGCTCAGTTTCCTTTCAACTCAAAAGGCTGCATCTCTGACGGATCTTTATTTGGCTCAGTTTCCTTTCAATTCAGAAAACTGCATCTCTGACGAATCAATTTAGCTCAGTTTCTTTTCAAAGTCTGCATCCCTGACGGATAATTATGCTCAGTTTCCTTTAATTAAAAAAATATCCCATTTCCATTTGGAATAAACAGGCTATTTTCATGCTTTCCTATACGCTGCGTTTCAAAACATTTAAATAGGCTGACGAATCAATTTTGCTCAGTTTCCTTTTAATGGCTGCATCTCTGACAAATCTATAAAACTCAGTTTTCTTTCAATTCAAAAAGCAATGGATAGTTCATTTCCCAGTGACCATGCGGGCGAAGCCGCGGGTAACAGCTAGTCTACTATAAAATAAATTGCCCCCGAGTCTACGACTTTGTAACTGTCGTTTATTTGTCTTTGTCACTCCCAAAGTATCTTGTCGCTCCTATAGCTCACAGCCCAGCTGATGCGCAGACAATCACCGCGCATATCGTGCCATTTTGGGCATTGGTGGGACACATACACAGCATATATACGAGCATTAAATGGGATGACGTTCGTGTTTGACTTTGATTACATTGTTTTTAACTCGTCAATTCCCAGTGTCACCTGTAGGTGACAGAAGTTTAATCATTATTTTATACCACATGAAAATATTATTTCCTAATTCTAACACTATGGTAGTAATGTCAAAGGTAAAACTTGACAATTTTATATCTGAAACACACACCATACGTCAACTGTCAATGTCACAACGTTATTTTGCGCGTAATTGCATCAACTTGCGTTTTGTGATCTATTGCAGAAAAGTGAAAATAAAATGCCCAAACCGTAAGTATTGTGTTTTCTTTTCAAATGTTAAAAATTAATATATAAGCTATAATATACAAGTATTTATTGAAAATGTAAACTAAAAGTGGTATTGTTATAACGCCTAAAATGTGCGGTGTCACCTGCAGGTGACACTGGGCATTATATTATGTGTTTCTACTGTTTTACAAAACTTTGTTATATGTTGGTTATATCGCTGTGCTTATACAAATTGTTTCATTTTATTATAGGTTGACGTTAGATGAGATTGTCGAGGCGTTGCAGGCCGAAGAAGACCAAGGTGATATAATTTTATTTCCTCCTGACGACGGCGATGTAACTGATGAAGACAGTGGTGATGAAAATGAAGCTAATATCCTGCATCTTCCTAGTCGCATCCTTCGATCTCAAGTTGAGACACAGAACCACCCTTCCATGTCTGGAGAAAATCTTGACGAGGAAGAAGAAGAAGAATCCATGCCTGCCCGAAAGAAAATGAAAAAAAAAGAAAATACAGTAAAAAAATGGTACGATTATGTAACCACTGCTTCTATTACGACTTGTGGTAAAGGAGACCGAGATGAAGAAGTTTTTGCCCACTTACAGGAGGAGATGACTCCTGTCCAATGTTTTGAATTGCTTTATAGTGATGAACTGATTAGTTATATAGTTGAGATGTCCAATCTCTATGCCTTACAAAGGAATCATACTCTGAATGTAACTACGGAGGAAATTAGAGTATATATTTCGATATTGTTACTGACAGGGTATTTGACGCCAAAATATATGAGGATGTTCTGGGAAGTAAAAAGTGACACACACAATGACTTAGTAGCATCTAGCATTAGGCGTAATAGGTTTTCGAAATTCAGCAATATATTCATCTTTGCGACAGTACATCTCTGCCATCAATGACAAATTTGCTAAAGTTCGAGAATATTTCACGAAACTGAATAAAAATTTCACAGCAAACTTCAGGAGAGCAGGCTCCTCTCATATTTCGATTGACGAAACTATAGTACCATATTTTGGAGGCACGGTACCAAGCAACACATACACGGAAAACCCATTAGATTTGGTTACAAGCTTTGGTCAGCCGCTACTCGCCATGGGTATTTAGTAAATTGTGAGCCTTATCAGGTGCGTCTGGTCCCAGTCTCAAGATGCAATCTGACTTGGGCTTAGGTGCTGCTGTTGTCTTAGAACTTCATGAAAGATTGCCACAAGAGTTGGGACCATATAACTTGTATTTTGATAATTTTTTTACTGGTTTACCTTTGATAAAATATTTGCGAGAGCAGAATATAGGAGGCACTGGAACTGTTCGCGAAAATCGCTTAGAGAACTGCAAACTTCTGAATTCCAAAGAGATGAAGAAAGAACCCAGAGGAAAGTTATATCATAAAAGCATCTGAGGGGATTATTGTCGCAAAATGGCATGACAACAACATTGTGACCATTTTATCCAACTGCCATGGATTAGATCCTATTACAAAAGTAGATCGAATTGGATTTGTTGATAAAAAAAGGGCCAAAATACAAGTTGATTGCCCAGCTATTATAAAAATGTACAACAAATACATGGGCGGAGTCGACCGTTTTGACGAAAATGTTGACTCTATGAGAGTAGCTCTACGGGGTAAAAAATGGTGGTTCCCTCTCTTTGCATTTGGATTAGATGCAGCTTGCCAAAATGCGTGGCTGATCAAAAGGCAGTCAGATACTAACTGGTCCTACTGTGATTTCCGGCGAAATGTGGTGACAACTTACCTAGCAATGTACGGAAAACCTTCGAACCGAAATTCTGCTTGTGGCGCCCCTCTGCAACTGAGAGTGCCTAATGAAGTGAGAAACGCAGGAACTGCAGATGATCATGCACAAGTCGACTGTTCACAACGAAGATGCGGGTATTGTCATCAACGCACTAGAAAAATGTGCAGTAAATGTAATATCGGTTTGCATCTAAAATGTTGGTATATTTTCCACAATAAATAGGCGTAAGATAGATTAAATTTAGTTCTTTGTTCTTTTTTAACGATTTTGTAAATAAACATTCTAATAAATAAATAAAAATCTGTGTTTTACTCCCCTGAAATAATGCTAAAAACCACATAAGTCGTATAGCACAATGCCCAGTGTCACCTGTAGGTGACCTCCTCATAAAACGGAAGGGGGACAGTATAAAAAAAAATTAACTTTATTTGTGGCTTTAGTAAACGTCTATTAATTGAATAAGTATAGGAAAAACTGAAAAAATGCATTAGATTGGACATGGGAATTAAAGGGTTAATTGAAATTTTGTCTCAATAATAAGAAATGCTGTAAAATTGATACGAATCGTTCGTATAGGAAATTAAATTTCCAAAAATAAGTAATTCCTTATTTTCCAAATCTCCAATATTTAACGCTCAATTAGGATTCTTGATTTTTAATTAAATTTTACTTCTCAAAAATTGATTTTTTTTGTCCGACAAATTATAAAAAAAGTAGACGGATTATTCCTATTATATAGAGGACCAATTTTTTACGGATTCATTGTTTTTGAGTTAGTTCACAAATAATTTGGAGTAACAATTTCTCAACTTCTTCGTCAGAATCATTATTAAATAAAATTTCTCTAATTTTCAACTATCTCTTTTCTCGTTCTAATCGATCACGCTCCCAGAACTATCAATAGAACTATAATCAGAGTCTGAGCTGAATTCATGGTTATCGCTATGATGAGCTAAATTTTCGCTATTTTTATCATTCTTATTACCGTCTTCTTGATTACCATCTACTTGAAGGTTATCACCGCCATCTTCAATCGCAAAACCTGAAGTCTCTTCGATGCCGCAGGTATCAGGAAGAACAATGTCATCTTCATGATCTTGTGAATTAGGCTACTTAGAAACATCCGATGCACTTCTACAAGTAATGCTACTGCAATTACGGCATCCCCGTGTAGTGACAGGTAAGAATACCCACTACCCCATATCTTGCCGTGGGAGAGTTACAAAAAGACAGCCCCCAGTCCCCGGTGGCCCCGCTATTCCTGGCTACGATGGCGACCATGGTAACGGCGGGGCAGGGGGTGCTAAGAATCTCCGGTGGAGGTTCGGTTGCTACCTAAGACGACTATACGGTGTTAATGGGAGACTTCAACGCAAAACTAGGCAATAGAGAGGACGGTGAGCTGAAAGTAGAGAAATTCGTGTTAGGGCAACGGAACACAAAGGGGCCAGCAGCTGGCCGACTTTATCGAGAAAGAGGGACTCTTTATGGTGAACCCTTTCTTCCAGAAGCGGCCTCACAGAAAGTGGACCTGTTCAAGCCCCGACGGTTCAACAAAAAATGAGATTGAAGTCAATCTTATTTTTAATGACGACCAGACGACCAGTGATCGCGAGGGTAAAAACTGGCAGCGATCACCGAACGGTGAGAGGCACACTAAACCTAAACGTTAAGTTGGAGAGCTCTAGTCTAATGAAGTTAACGCTGCGTCTCCCTCGTGCTCTAATTCAAAGTCCCGAAACCTTTCAGCTCGAGTTACAAAATCGTTTTCAAATCGAAGAACACATAAACTCACCGGTCACACTCTTAATCTCATGGTTTTTAGACGGGAAATGAAGCTGCAGTCTTCAGCAGATTTGACAGCATACAGGCAACTGAACAGACAGATTTCCAAATGCATGCGGCGGGACTTACGCAACTTTAATACTGCTCGTATTGAAGAAGCGATCGAGCGGAACCAGGTCTCCAAAGTCTTTGCCAGAGATCTGTCTGCCAGAAAGAGGCAACTGTCGAAGCTGAAGACCGAATGTGGCAGCATCGTTTCCGGAACACCTGAGATTTTGAGTGAGATTGAGAGGTTCTATGGGCAGCTGTACACATCATCGTTGGAGCCACACGCCTTTGATTCCGTCGAAATTTGGGCGGTGCTGCAGTCCCTTCAGCGGTGCCAAGTTAACTGTCGGTATATCGAAGTGCTGAAGTGTTTGTACAGTAGGGCTACGATGGCTATCCGAGTACAGAACCAGATTACGAAACCCATCCAACTGCAGAGAGGTGTTAGACAGGGTGACGTAATATCTCCGAAACTTCACCGCTGCATTGGAAGACGTTTTGAAGCTACTGAACTGGAAAGGAATCGGTATTAACGTCAATGGCGAGTACATCATTTACGTTCGATTTGCCGACGATATAGTTCTTATGGTAGAATCGCTGGAGGACCTAAGTACTATGCTCAACGACCTCAATAGTGTGTCCCAACGGATAGGTCTTAAGATGAACGTGGACTAAACAAAAGTCATGTGTAACGTCCATGTCACACCTATGCCGGTAGTTGTTAGGAGTACTAAGATCGAAGTTGTTGACGAGTATGTTTACCTGGGTCAAATATTCCGACTAGGTAAGTCCAACTTCGAACAAGAGGTCAATCGACGGATTCAACTCGGCTGGGCAGCGTTCGGGAGATTACGACACATCTTCTCGTCAGGCATACCTCAAAACAAGATTGTTCAACCAGTGCGTGTTGCCAGTGATGACCTATGGAACTGAGACGTAGACCTTCACTGCTGGCCGTATGAGGAAGCTCAAGGTCGCTCAGCGAGCTATGGAGAGGGCTATGCTCAGGGTTTCTCTGCGTGATAGAGTTAAAAACGGGGATACCCGCAGCAGAACCAAAGTAACCGACGTAGCCCAACGGATTAGTAAGCTGAAGTGGCAATGGACCGGCCATATAGCTCGAAGAACAGATAACCGATGGGGAAGAAAGTTTCTCGAGTGGCAGCCTCGTACCGACAGGCGATGTGTAGGGCGTCCCCTCATTAGATGGAGTGACGACCTGGTAAGACATGCTTCCTACATGTCTTACCAGGACAATAGATGCAGGTGGCTCAGGACCGTGCTTTATGGCATTCCTTGGGGGAGGTCTATGTTCAGCAGTGGACTTGTGAAGGGATGTAATGATGATGATGATGATGATGATACTAACTCAAAAACAATGTGAGTCCGTAAAAAATTTGGTCCTCTATAATAAGAATAATCTATATCTACTTTTTTTTAATTTTTTGGTACAGAAATTAAAAAAAAAACAGTTATCAGATCAATTTTTTTTAGTAGTAAAATTAAATTAAAAATCAAGAATCCTTGAGCGTTAAATATTGGACATTTGGAAAAAATTAAATTACTTTTTGTTTTGGTAATTTTTATTTCCTATACGAATGATTCGTATCAATTTTACAGCATTTCTTATCATTAAGACAAAATTACAATTAAAAAACAATGTAATCAAACACCAACGTCATCCCATTTAATGCTCGTTTATATATGCTGTGTATGTCCTACCAATGCCCAAAACGGCACGATATGCGCGGTGATTGTCTGCGCATCAGCTGGGCTGAGAGCTATAGGAGCGACAGAGATACTTTGGGAGTGACAAAGACGAATAAACGACAGTAACAAAGTCGTAGACTCGGGGCAATTTATTTTATAGTAGATTTTACACAGGTAAAATCTCAGGTAAACAGCGGATGTCGCATGAAACCTAACTATAAGATTTTAAACAAGATATGTAAACGGAAGTTTTTTTTATTAAAATGATAAAAAAATTAATTACAAATTGATATTGTTAAAACTTTTAAAAAAAATATTTAAAAAAAAATCTCTCTAGAAATGTAGGTCAGACTGGATTGAAACAATTAAAAAAAAAGTAAGAAATTGTAAATTAGTTTATTTTTAATGAATTTTTGAAAATTCGGGTATTTTTAAGGTGCCCAGCTTGGCCAGCTTAATTGCAAGTTTTCTAATTCTAATTGTAGTTTTTTATTTTCTATCGATTGTATCTCAATGTTTTTTTTGCTATCTCTTATAATTTCTGAGAAAATTGCAAAAAAGTGGTTTTGAGGGTGGTCTTTATTTTTTTTACTACCCCTGCAAGCTAATTTTCATTTTTTAACTATTGACCCTTGTTTTACATATAAAAATTAAGATATGCTCGAAAAATCAGCCTTCCACAACAAATGTCGATTTAAAACCTTTTTTTACTGGACTACAATATGTGTGTTCGTGCGGGCGGGTGTGTGTGTGTAGGCACATGTATTACTATCGCAACTTATCGCAGAGGTATTTACACACGAGAGCTATAGACGTTGTGAAGGCTGTAGCAATCAGTATAATCACTAGGCCTCCAACGCCTCTCAGTTAATGGTTTAGTATAAGGTGTTGGGGATGGACAAATGAAGAGTCAAGCATATGGTTGTGTTTGAAGTCTGTTGTACAAATTTTTAATTTTACCACTTGTTTATACTTTCATTCATTCTTTAATTTGTAATGTGCGTGTGCACATTACAAATGAAAGAATATATACGTGGTATACCCACGTATATATTCTTTCATTTGTTGCACGAGATGTATCTGTAATGTGCGAGTGCGTGCGTGGGTATAGGCACGAGATGTATCTGTAATGTGCGAGTGCGTGCGTGGGTATAGGCACGAGATGTATCTGTAATGTGCGAGTGCGTGCGTGGGTATAGGCTCGAGATGTATCTGTAATGTGCGAGTGCGTGCGTGGGTATAGGCACGAGATGTATCTGTAATGTGCGAGTGCGTGCGTGGGTATAGGCACGAGATGTATCTGTAATGTGCGAGTGCGTGCGTGGGTATAGGCACGAGATGTATCTGTAATGTGCGAGTGCGTGCGTGGGTATAGGCACAGATGTATCTGTAATGTGCGAGCGTGCGTGGGTATAGGCACGATGTATCTGTAATGTGCGTGCGTGCGTGGGTATAGGCTCGAGATGTATCTGTAATGTGCGAGTGCGTGCGGGTATAGGCTCGAGATGTATCTGTAATGTGCGAGTGCGTGCGGGTATAGGCACGAGATGTATCTGTAATGTGCGAGCGTGCGTGGGTATAGGCACGAGATGTATCTGTAATGTGCGAGTGCGTGCGTGGGTATAGGCTCGAGATGTATCTGTAATGCGAGTGCGTGCGGTATAGGCTCGAGATGTATCTGTAATGTGCGAGTGCGTGCGTGGGTATAGGCACGAGATGTATCTGTAATGTGCGAGTGCGTGCGTGGGTATAGGCACGAGATGTATCTGTAATGTGCGAGTGCGTGCGTGGGTATAGGCACGAGATGTATCTGTAATGTTCGTTTGCGCGGTACCTGTATGCGCGTCTTGACGTAGGGGAAGTGGTGCGCGGTGGTGAGGATGGTCTTGCGCTTGCACTGCTCCGCCAGCGAGCCGTGCGCGCGCCCACCCACCGTGAACGGCGTCGCGTACATGAACCGCTCTGCAACCAACCCCAACACAATGTCACTCACTCACACCCCTCTCCCGCTCTCACTGTATAAGAGTGAAAAATACTAATTTTGTTTAACTTCCATCGCACATCGCGAAACAACTCCCGATACCATCCATACTAACTGGATGATTGGCGGTCCACTACAGTGCGATTTACTAGAAGTTATCTTCCTCGCACAACATCTTGTGGTATCGACTACTACCAGCGATTTTTCCGGACCAATACGACTTAAGGATCTTCAAGAAAAAAGCCGCGAAGCAGTTGTTCATGAGCGGCGGTAGTCACTTACCATCAGGTGAACCGCATGCTCGTTTTCCTCCTCTTATATAAAAAAGAAATTTGTAACACAACGCATGTTGTGCGTTTTGTCTAAAATTATATGAGCTATGTATAATTTATTATATTATAATGTAACCATACATGAATTGCTGTTTCTGACTTTCGCAATTTGAATAAATAAATAAAAAGCCAATAGTCTCCACCGTGTCGAAAGATTACGAATACATTTTGTATTATGTAATACTGTATGCATGTATGTATGCAGCTGTTCCCCGCCACTTCGCCCGCGTGGAATTATTTTGCGCGGAACCCTAAAATAAACTAAAACATATTTCAACTGAGAAAACCTGGAGTTTTATTACAAAGACAATTTAATTGAAACCCTATCGAATTTTGTTGTTTTTTACAGGCCATAAAAGATAAAAAGGAGAATAAAAACGGTACCCTGAAAAACTAAAAACAGAGCCTCGTTACTGTACTGTAATTGAATCAAGACGTTCCCCAAAGTTACAGACTGTAGCTGTGGGGAAGGTCTTGATTCAGCAGATGAATTGTGGAATGCTGTAATGATGATAACAATGAAGCTAACCTCTGGTTTGTGTGGACTTTTTTATAGCCTAACATTAGATTTGGTGGGAAACGTATAAACAGAATAATAACAAAAAGAAAAGGGATTTAAACCTGGAAAATACAAAAAAATTTTGCTTCACTCACTTATGTTGTAGTTCCTCTCGTAATGTGTGAGCCGCTTGCGCAGCTCGTGCGGCTCGAAGTACGGTTCCACGTACGTGATCTGGATGTACGCCTTGTCGGGCTCCAGAGAGCTCGGGTCCACGATGTTGGAATCCTTTATGATTACCACGTTTTCAGTCCCGAAACGTGACCCGTAGAAATTCTGTTAATAATCGGAAGATACTGCCAAGTTATTAAGTTAAATATACAGGGTTACTTTTCAAAGAGTAGCCAAATGTCAAACTGAAGTTTAAATATATAAATAATAATATACCGTTATTGCAGTTTTTGAAAATACGAGTAAATACGGCTTCTAATTTTATTTGAAATTATCCCAAATTGAATGCGATTTATGGGCAACAACGTTTTTGCCTACCGATCGACCCTTACGTACGTGTGCGTGCGCAGTAAAATCAGTTAAAATAATGCATTACCACGCATTTTGAATTTAAAAGATAAAAAGGATAGAATGATTGAGATTTTTTTATTATTTTTTCTTAAACATTTGCCTATATAACTTACTTTGGAACCGTCTCTGCAAATTAGGCCGGTTATTGCAAAATAACCCTGTATAGTTTGTATATAAACTAACAATATATAAGTTTTCTATGTTATATATTGTTACTTGTGGGGTTCAGTAAAATGCCGATTAGGATAAGAAATTGATGTATTTTTAAATACATCAAGTATACAATTACGTCGTCCAAGATCGCTAAGCTTCTTCGGTGAGGTCCATAAAAATCGCTGATGTCGTAGGTCGATTGATCGCAGTCGCTTTTCGAAGTAGAGTTCACTCTCGGGTTCTTATAGTAATTAATTCTGCGCTCACAAGCGAAATGTAACATTCTAGATCAATCCAGGTCATTCCACTCTTTTAATATTTATTTATTTATTTAAGTACACCAACGATTGTTACAACAATGCAGAAATAGTAAACACACATCAACTTAGATACTTGCACTTGCACAATCAATTAAAGGTATACACCGCATGCTTCAAGTTAATAGAAAGTTACCTAGTAATTCTAAATACATAAAATACAATAACTTAGAATAGAACAAAATAATATTATGTATATAAAACAATGACTTACACCTAGTTACTTAAATAATGTATCGTTTACTGTGGCCTTAAACTTGGCTAGAGACATAACATGAACATCTATTGACCCTGCGCATTTATATATAGTTATATATACTTATATAGTCCTGGAAACCAGTGAATTGGCTCCCAAAACTGTTTTCCGAAACGGACGAGAGAGCCGTTCAATGGGCTTACGAAGCATTCGTGACGGAAATTTAAAATTAAATTTCATTAGGAGTGCAGGACAACGCAACTGATATCCTATAATCTTGAAAAAGAAGGGCAGGTCAAGTAGATCCCTGCGGTTGTCCAAGCTCTGTATCCTTAGGAACTCTAATAGGTCCTTGTAGGGGCTCAATCTTATATGCCAGAAGTGTGAGAACACCAAGTGTTGTACAAATCGTTTTTGAATGCGTTTAATACGAAGTGTGTGAGTAGCATAATGTGGACATCAGACAACACTTCCATACTCAAGGATCGATCTGACCAAGCTATTGTATAGCTCAATTTGTGAGGAATTGCGCTTGAATACTCTAGCGTTCCTGATAATAAAACCCAACAACTTGGACGCCCTTCCTATGATGTAGTCGAATCCTATTAATGCTGTAGACGGATGGAATAGGATTCAATTTTCTAGTGAATTTAATGTGAACACATTTATTGATATTGAGCTCCATTCCATTCGTCTGACACCACTTCACTAGCGCGTCAAATTCTTTTTGTAGATGCAAGACATCCTCTTGTGTTTAAATGACTTTCCAATATTTTAGTTCATCTGCAAACATCGACGGGGGCGAGTATTTTATGTAATTAGGTATATCGTTTACAAAGATATCAAAGAGAATAGGCCCTAGGTGTGAACCTTGCGGAACACCAGAAGTGATATCTCGTAACTCTGAGCTGAAACCATTAACCACTACACAGAAAGAGCGTCCAGATAGATAAGATTCGAACCAAGCTAGAACAGACCACCCTATTCCGTATGCAGATAGTTTTACCAGAAACCGTCGATGGACTACTCTATCAAAAGCTTTGCTTTAGTCGGTATATATCGCGTCTACTTGTTTATTGCCATCAATGCGTCTTACAATGTCCTCCACATACGTAACCAGATTAGTATTAGTAGACCTACCTTTTGTGAAGCCTTGTTGGTTGTCGTTTAAATACTTGTCGAAGTAGGCTTGAAGAATAGGGCAGACTAGAGACTCGAATATTTTAGCTAATGAGGACAATATGTAAATAGGCCTGTAGTTGCTAATGAGCTGATCATCACCGGCCTTGTAAATTGGTACCACTTTAGATACCTTTCAAGCTTTGGAGAAAACGCCAGAACTCAATGAGTTATTAAAGATAATAAATAAGGGCTCCACCAGTCATGATGCGCATCGTGAAATGAATATGTAATGGTGAAATAATATCACGCCCAGCGCCCTTCGTTACATCAATATTGACTATTTTTATAAAATTTGTTTGCGGGAAAGATGTAGACTCGTCAGTATTTAAGTCACAGGGAACACCAAGATTGGAGGTAGTTTACAAGAAGTAAGATGCAAAGCTGTTGCATATATTATTACCGTTTTGTATCTCCGTATTACCGTCTTTCATCATAGCTGGATATGTTACAGAACCAAAACGTTTGGTTTTAATATAAGACCAGAACAGTTTTGGGTTCGTTTCTATTTTTCTCTCGCAAGCGACTAATCAAGTCCTTACTGAACCAGGGAGGATATTTATTCGTTTTTGGTTTGACAATTGGTACAAATTTATGAATGACTTTGTTAACAACCTCTAAGAATACGAGGGGTGATCCAAAAGTAATGATAATGAAAATAAAACACGGTAATTAAACTTAAAATAATAATTTATTTTTCTACATAGTCTCCTAACAAATCAATACATTTAGTCCATCTTTTTTCTAAACCCAGGATTCCCTTTGAAAAAAATCTTTGTCTTTACCCTCCCAAAACGCTTCAACAGCGGCCATTACTTCGCTATCGTCTTCGAATTTCTTGCCTCGGAGGCGTTCCTTGAGCCGAGGAAAGAGGTAGAAATCACTAGGAGCTAGATCTGGCGAATAGGGAGGGTGTTCGAGCAGTTCGAATCCCGTTTCTTGAATGGCAGCCATCGCAACTGCGGCTTTGTGAGCCGGTGCGTTGTCTTGGTGAAACAGCACTCCAGCTCGCAGTTTGCCGCGTCTTTTTCCTTAATGGCCTCCGTAATCTTCTTATTTGGTCTGCGTAGTAAGAGCCCGTAATAGTGGCTCCTTTTCCAAATATTCCACCATAATTATGCCTTGAGCGTCCCAAAAACAGATGCCATAACCTTTCCCGCCGAACTTGAAACTTTGAATTTCTTTGGCGTCGGTGAGGAGGCTCGCTTCAAGTCATCGATTGTTGTTTCGTTTCAGGATCAAAATGGTGGACCCAGGTCTCGTCCATAGTCACAAAAGGAACAAAAATGTTCTTGATCTGCTTGGAACTTTTCGAGATTGACCCTCGAAATGTCAACTCGATTTTCTTTGCTCGTCGGTTAACATTCTGGGTACCCAACGCGCAGAGACCTTTTCATATGCAACTCGTTCGCAAGGATTCTTTGAACGCTGCCATATGAGATCCCTGTGACCTCAGCTACATGCCTGATGGTCACTCTTCGATCTGCCAACACAACATCTTCGACTTTTTCACGTTGTCTTCAGTGAGGGACGTGGATGGGCGTTCTTCGCGATGTTCATCTTCAGTGGATGTTCTGCCCAGTTAAAACTCCTTGGCCCAGCGTGCAACTGTAGAATATGGAGGAGCAGAGTCCCCAATGTTTCCACTAAGTCACTGTGTATGTCTTTTGAAGACATTTTTAAACAGAGGTACTTGATGACAGCTCTAATTTCGTTTTCTCCATGTTGATGTTATCTCTTTGACAGTTCGTATTCAAATGAATGTACCTCCGGAAATCGTGATCTATTATATGATTTTTAGGCTGACGTAGTGAGTATATAAGCAAGCAAAACATTTTTTTTTTGGATTTTTATGCGGACCTAAAGTAACCGATTATCATTACTTTTGGATCACCCCTCGTAATTCAAGTTTCTTATTTACATCACTGTGGCCATAAAAAAGAGACTTCAGCTAAATAGTCATTAGTAGTAACGTAATATGCTTTATGGAAATTAAACCTACTCACAGCATTGGACTGTAGCTTTGGCCTCTCTTATGGAGAGAGTTCTATAGAGAGAAGTGGATGTAGTAGATCAAGAGTAGTGGTTCAAGAGGACACAAAATTTCTACGGCCTCAGCAACCACGCAAGATGGTACATTAGCCAAGACCAAATCGAGAGTTTGTTATAGTGCCATGTTGTGTTAAATTATTTACATTGAAGAAATCTATGAAATACTGGTACAGTGATAAGTTATAGGATGAACTCCCGACCAATTTCCAATCTAAGGCCGGCAAATTAAAGTCGCTAAGTACACAGATATGTGAATTAAAGAGTTCGGAAACATGGTTAAAGTTATCAAAAATGTTTTAACATTGAGATTTGCACCGGGGGTGGCAGATATGCCGCACAGAATACCAGCGTAAAATAGCAGCTCAATACTGCTGTATTTCGTATGGTGAGTGTAGAGAACCGGAGACCCTTTTTATTGGAAAAGAGGCATTCCATATTAGTCCTCACGGGTGACAACGCATCTGTATTTTGATTCTTTATTGAGGATAGATGTAGATGTCTATGGGTCACAGCAACCACTTACCAGGAGGTGGACTGTGTGATAGTTTGTCATCCTATCCTATAAAAAAAACACAGAGCTAGTGGCTGAGAACCATCAATCACAACCCAAACATCCTCATCATCAAGTTTAGAAATTGCAATTAGTGCCCCACCCCCCTCTTTGTTCATGTTAAAGCCGGAAATTTCTCTGTCCCTTCTGTATAGGGCATATCCCTCACCAAAAAGTTCAGAGTCAAGTATTTTACTATTCAGCCAGGTCTCTGTTAGCACAATAACATCATAATCTGAAATAAGCGGTTTTGTACGAAAGTAAGGTACAAGAACACTCGCGATTACATAATGATAACAAATTTCCCAAAGGAAAAAAGGCTTTACATACGTATTCATAAGGTTGCGTCTTACTTGCATCAATAATTTGAGCGTTTTCTATTTTTACGCCTACACATTTTATTACTCGACAAAGGCCATTGACCCTTATCATCGGGGACATTCTAGTGCAACGTGATGCAATATGAAGGGTCCCGGGATCGCCGTTCGGAAAGCAACCGGAGCTCCTCCATAATTCTGCTAGACTCTTTCTCACAAAATAAATCCCTTAGCTGCGGCGCCACAGTCTTCATGAAATTTGGCATTTGGTGTCAGTTCCACACTTTATATTTTCGTTGGTATATTTTCCACGGGTCTTCTTTATTGGAACCGACTTTAGTTTAAATATGAGACTAATTATAAAATAGTTTTTTAATAAGACGGAGATTGTTTTACCTCTAGTCTGCTGAATATCTCCGGCAGTTTGGTGAGCGCATGTTCCTTGTATATGAATTCCTCGCCGTTAAGATCGCCGAACCGTGCGCCGTAGAACGAGACTCGGAAGTACGTTCCGAACACACGTTTGCCGTGCAGCTGCTCGATTCGTGTGAACGCTTCATTTAGTTTGCTTAAAAATAGATACAACTTATCATTTTCATAGAATACAAAGCACTTGTAGCTAGCTTAAAGCCTAAAAGCAGATAATGTGAGGAGTATATCTTGTATTTATTTTAGTATCATGTTGCAGATATATTACGGCTTTATCTCGAATGGGTCAGCTCAACAGGGGAAGAACCACGCTGTCACAGAATACCAGCGTAAAATAGCATCTTGATGCTTCTGTGTTTCGTATGATGCTTACCCATGAATGTTGGCTAGTTTTTTGTAGTCGCGATGTTCCTCAGCGATCGGAATGAGCACTTTATACACCTCGTTGACAGTCTCGTACATGCCGGCGGTCATCAGTTCGCTCGCGGCGTGTTCTAGGAGTGCCTGTATTAAAAATATAGATGATTTTTTCAATAATCCTTATCATCTGTTTTTCATATTGTTACGGCTTGTATGCAATTTGTACGGATATATATGTATCCAATTTGTACAGATCCATATGCATCTAATGTACCTAATATAGTGGGGTGGCCAGAGCGGTTGCTCGACTTGAACCCCATAAAGCATGTATGTGATAAGCTTGGAAGACAAATTAAGAAAAGAAATCCTGCCCCCGCTAATATGAGAGATCTTAAAAAGGCATTGCAGGAAGAATGGAATGCATTCTTTCAAGATTTTAATATGTTTTATATGTTTGTTTAATATGATAACAAGATTAGGAGTATGCCAAGGAAACTGGAAGCAGTTCGAAGAGCTAGAAGAGGTAACATTAAGTACTGATTATAGCCCACGTTATATTTATGAAAAAAATTAATAAAATATTAAGTACAAAAATGTTTCTTTCCAGTAAATTTCTTGTTCTTAATTTGGTTAATTTTTGTCATTTATTGTTTATTTTTTCAATTTTGCAATTTTAAATTATCAAGTAAATAGAAAAATCATATAAGTATTATAATACATGATATTTTAATTTATACACACTTATTTTTGTGTAGTGTAGTGGTGGGTAAGAATACCCACTACCCCATATCTTCCCGTGGGTGTCGTAAGAGACGACAGAGGGAAACTGAGGCAGAAGATGGTCAGCAGCATCTTCTGATAACAGCAAAACAACAATAAACAAACTGCGGTTGCCTATCCGCTCGCCAAGTAAATGATGAATAAAGTTACGAAAAGACGGCCCCCAGTCCCCGGCGGCCCCGCTATTCCTGGCTACGGTGGCGGCGGGGCAGGGGGTGCTAAGAATCTCCGGTGGAGGTTCGGTTGCCACTTAAGGCGACTCAACCTGGCAACATATAACGCACGCACGGACTGACGAGAACCTACTGCAGCTGGAAGAAGAGATAGACAAGTTGCGCTGGAATATTATAGGATTATCCGAGATCCGAAGAGAGGGGGAGGACATGGTAATCCTCGAATCCGGCAACTTGCTCTATCACCGGGAGGGCGACCATCTGTCCCAAGGAGGTGTCGGATTTATCGTCCATAACACAGGGTTACGTACCTTATATTCAGAATCACCAAAAGGTATTCGCTGAAGGTCATACAGGTTTACGCACCAACCTCGGCACATCCCGATGAGGAGGTGGAGGAAATGTATGAGGATATACCTGGAGCCATGCATTCCTCCAAAACCCACGATACGGTGTTAATGGGAGACTTCAACGCAAAACTAGGCACAAGAGAGAACGGTGAGCTGAAGGTAGGGAAATTTGGAATAGGACAATGGAACCCAAGGAGCCGGCAGCTGGCAGATTTCATGGAAAAAAGGGACTCTTTATGATGAACTCTTTCTTCCAGAAGCGGCCCCACAGGAAGTCGACCTGGTCGAGCCCCGATGGTTCCACAAAAAATGAGATTGACTTCATTATGACGACCAGACGACAACTGTTCAGTGATGTCTCAGTGATCGCGATGGTGAAAACCGGCAGCGATCATCGAATGGTAAGAGGCACACTGAACCTAAACGTTAAGTTGGAGAGTTTTGAGAGTTTGAGAGTTGGTCTAATGAAGTCAACGCTCCGTCCCCATCGTGCTCTAATCCAAAGTCCCGAAACCTTTCAGCTCGAGCTACAAAACCGTTTTCAGTGCCTAGAAGATTGCAATGCAGTGGACGATATGAATGACAAGCTCGTGGAAACTGTTCATGCGGTCGGAGCTAAGTTCTGCAAGACCCAATTAATCTTATGAGAAGACTTAATCTCATGACTGTTAGACGGGAAATGAAGCTGCAGTCTTCAGCAGATTTGACAGCGTACAGGCAACTGAACAGACAGATCTCCAAATGCATGTGGCGGGACTTACGCAACTTCAATACAGCTGGTATTGAAGAAGCGACCGAGTGGAACCAGGGTCCAGTCTTTGCTAGAGATCTGTCTGCCAGAAAGAGCCAACTGCCGAAGCTAAAGACCAAGTATGGCAGCGTCGTTTCCGAGACAACTGAGATTTTGAGTGAGATTGAGAGGTTCTATGGGCAGCTGTACACATCATCGTTAGTGCCACACGCAAGTGTGAGTAACGATCCAAGTGCAAGTCTTATCCGACACTATTCCGATGATATCCCGGACGTCAGTCTGAGCGAGATTAGAATGGCTCTCCAGTACCTTAAAAACGGCAAGGCCCCAGGCGAGGATGGAATTACGGCGGAGTTTCTGAAAGTGGGTGGAAAACCGGTACTTGAAGTCCTTCAGAAGCTCTTTAATTCCGTCCTCCATGGTGGCACTACACCGGAAGCGTGGACCAGAAGTGCGGTGGTCTTGTTCTTCAAGAAAGGTGACAACACTCTCTTGAAGAACTACAGACCGATTTCCCTTCTGAGCCGCGTCTACGTGCTGTTTTCGAGAGTCGTTTCGAATCGTCTCGCACGCAGACTCGACGACTTCCAGCCTCCCGAACAAGCCGGTTTCCGAAAAGGCTTTAGCACCATAGACCACATACATACCTTTCGGCAAGTTGTACAGAAGTCCGAGGAGTACAATTTGCCACTATGTCTGGCGTATGTGGACTATGAGAAAGCCTTTAATTCCGTCGAAATTTGGGCGGTTCTGCTGTCCCTTCAGCGGTGCCAAGTTGACTGTCGGTATATCGAAGTGCTGAAGTGTTTGTACAGTAGGGCTACGATGGCTATCCGAGTACAGAACCAGAGTACGAAGCTTATCCAACTGCAGAGAGGTGTAAGACTGGGTGACGTTATATCCCCAAAACTCTTCACCGCTGCATTGGAAGACGTTTGCAAGGTACTGGACTGCAAAGGATACGGTATTACATCAATGGCGATTTGCCGACGATATAGTCCTTATGGCAGAATCGCTGGAGGACCTAAGCACTGTGCTCAATGACCTCAATAGTGCCTCCCAACGGATAGGTCTTAAGATGAACATGAACAAAAAGATCATGTATAACGTCCATGTCACACCTATGCCGGTAGTTGTTGAGTGCACTAGGCTCGAAGTTGTTGACGAATATGTTTACCTGGGACAAATAGTACGACTAGGCAAGTCCAACTTCGACCGAGAGGTCAATCGACGCATTCAACTCGGCCGGGCAGCGTTCGGGAAATTACGGCACATCTTCTCGTCAGGTATACCTTAAAACTTGAAAACGGGACTGTACAACCAGTGTGTGTTGCCAGTGATGAACTAACAAATGAGGATATCCGTAGTAGAACTAGAGTGACCGACATGGCCCAACTGATTAGTAAATTGAAGTGGCAATGGGCTGGCCATATAGCTCGAAGAACCGACAACCAATGGGGAAAACAGGTTCTCGAGTGGCGGTCTCGTACCGGCGGGCGTAGTGTAGGGCGTCCCCCACTAGATGGAGTGACGACCTGGTAAGACATGCAGAAAGTCGATGGATGCAGGTGGCTCAGGACCGTGCTTTGTGGCATTCCTTGGGGGAGGCCTATGTTCAGCAGTAGACTTGTGAAGGGCTGTAATGATGATGATGACACACTTATTTTTGCGTTTTGTGCATGAGTATAGTTTCTAATTTTATAAACCGTTGGACCAGTCACGCACAGACATACACGCTCGCACTCATGTACGCAGGAATGCACGTTGTGCGTGACTGCAGCTGCATGAGCTGCAGCTGTGCAGTGCACGGGCTGCAGCTCACACTCACCTGCAACTCCTGCTGCGTGAGGTGGTGGTGCAGCGCGTCGGCGCAGCTCTCGTCCAGCGCGTTGTGCGTGACGCGCTGCAACAGTGCTGCACCACGCCCGCCCGTGCACAGCTGTTCCGCGGCGAGTGCTGCGCCGTGTACCAGGCACATGCCCGCCTCCAGGTGATTCGACCGCTGGAAGCAAAACCACACTGCTGATGACATTCTGCTGGCCGATTTACAATAATAATAATGCTGATATCTAAAGTCCGCTCTCCGAGCACGAAGGATTTCGTACAAATGACCTTTGTGCTTAATGTCAGTGGTCAAAAACAGTTTAAGATAAAGTGCGGATCTACAAAATATTGCGTAGAAGTCTTGAGAGAGAAAGAGAATAAAATTTTAATATATTTACGAGGGGTGATCCAAAAGTAATGATAATGAAAATAAAACACGGTAATTAAACTTAAAATAATAATTTATTTTTCTACATAGTCTCCTAACAAATCAATACATTTAGTCCATCTTTTTCTAAACCTAGGATCCCTTTGAAAAATTTTGTCTTTACCCTCCCAAAACGCTTCAACAGCGGCCATTACTTCGCTATCGTCTTCGAATTTCTTGCCTCGGAGGCGTTCCTTGAGCCGACGAAAGAGGTAGAAATCACTAGAGCTAGATCTGGCGAATAGGGAGGTGTTCGAGCAGTTCGAATCCGTTTCTTGAATGGCAGCCATCGCAACTGCGGCTTTGTGAGCCGGTGCGTTGTCTTGGTGAAACAGCACTCCAGCTCGCAGTTTGCCGCGTCTTTTTCCTTAATGGCCTTCCGTAATCTTCTTATTTGGTCTGCGTAGTAAGAGCCCGTAATAGTGGCTCCCTTTTCCAAATATTCCACCATAATTATGCCTTGAGCGTCCCAAAACATAGATGCCATAACCTTTCCCGCCGAACTTGAAACTTTGAATTTCTTTGGCATCGGTGAGGAGGCTCGCTTCCAAGTCATCGATTGTTGTTTCGTTTCAGGATCAAAATGGTGGATCCAGGTCTCGTCCATAGTCACAAAACGGAACAAAAAATTTTCTTGATCTGCTTGGAACTTTTCGAGATTGACCCTCGAAATGTCAACTCGATTTTTCTTTTGCTCGTCGGTTAACATTCTGGGTACCCAACGCGCAGAGACCTTTTTCATATGCAACTCGTTCGCAAGGATTCTTTGAATGTTGCCATACGAGATCCCTGTGACCTGTGCTACATGCCTGATGGTCACTCTTCGATCTGCCAATACAACATCTTCGACTTTTTTCACGTTGTCTTCAGTGAGGGACGTGGATGGGCGTCCTTCGCGATGTTCATCTTCAGTGGATGTTCTGCCCAGTTTAAACTCCTTGGCCCTGCGTGCAACTGTAGAATATGGAGGAGCAGAGTCCCCCAATGTTTCCACTAAGTCACTGTGTATGTCTTTTGAAGACATTTTTTTCAAACAGAGGTACTTGATGACAGCTCTAATTTCGTTGTTCTCCATGTTGATGTTATCTCTTTGACAGTTCGTATTCAAATGAATGTATCTCCCGGAAATCGTGATCTATTTATATGATTTTTTTAGGCTGACGTAGTGAGTATATAAGCAAGCACAAAATATTTTTTTTTGGATTTTTATGCGGACCTGACGTAACCGATTATCATTACTTTTGGATCACCCCTCGTATTATGCTTGAATATACAAATATCACCTAAAATGAGAATTTTTAGTTTCTTCCACAGATATAAAAACGTTGAATAGACGTGACGTATACTGAATGGTTCAATTATATAACAGTAATAATAACAAGAGCAACAAAAAAAGAAAATGAAGTACACGCACAACAAACTTCACCTCAAAAACTATTATACAGAGTGTCCGGTAATTAATGGATAACCTTGAAATGGGTCTAAGCAGACCTTATGGCCAGTCAGAAAAGAAATACAAAAAAAAATTATCCCAAGTGAAACTGAATTCTTCTATCATAATTTACATTCTTGTACACCACAAATTATCCATCGTTTTATAATATAGATAGATAAGATAGTTACATAAGCAATAAATAGTATGACGGACACTGCACACTTTTTTCTAAACTTGAATTATTGTTTTAGTAAAAAAAATGCAAAAATCATTTCACATAGTTTATGCAACCGTGGTCCGTGGTATAAAAAAAATATGAAAACATGAGTGACTAAATATTTTAAAATAATATATGTTTAAAGCAGATTTCGAAATAGCTAAGTGAATTATTCATTATTAGGTCTAATGTAAATAGTGAATTATTGCTATTAATGTGTAAAAATGTAGCTGACCATTGAGATGTATTAAGAAAAAAAAGAAAGAAAGAACGAATACACTACATTGAGGAACATAGAAATTGTACAAATTACAAATTGGTAATTAAGTAGATGAGTGCTGTCAAAAAGGATTCATCTTCAGTGGATAACCTGTGGGGTACCACAGTACTGGTTTTCAGTCGGGACCTTAATTCACTCACGAACCACCGGATATTGATGTAAAAATGCTCTTAACCTAATAAATAAAACAATAATAATGAAAATTTAAAATAATAATTATTATTATTATAATAGACAGTTTATGATGTACGATCAAAATATTTGCCTTGCAAGTGATTTTTTTATTCTTTGATTTATGTAAACTAATAATATGTATATAAGTAATAAGGAGGATGAAAAAATTAAAATGATAGAGGTTTGAAGTTGTGCGCGCATTACAGAAAAACTACGGGATAGATTTAAATTAGGTTTTCTAAGTTTTATTTTATTTATTTATCTTTTAGAACAGGACTGGTGGTCTCTTTTAAGTACAGGCACTGTAGACGAGGCTACAGACACCTTTTATAACATACTGGATAGTTGTGTTCGTTTACATGTGCCTTTTAGTTATAACACAGGGAAGCGATCATATCCTAAATGGTACACACCAGCTTTAATAAAAATAATTAAGGAGAAAACCATAGCTGACACACGTTGGAAAAAATTCAGGAATAGGTTAGATTACGATGAGTTTTCATTACTCCGAGCAAGAGAACGCCGTGTTCAGAGAGAATGCTTTAATAAATTTACGTCAAGTTGTGAAAATAGCATCAAAACACATCCTAAAACGTTCTGGACTTTCGTCAAAGCCATTCGGGGTGGGTCAGCATATTCTAAGAAAATGTCTTTGAAAGGTGCAGAGTACACCGAAGGTATAGACTTATGCAATGCTTTCAACTCATTCTTCCAGAGTGTATTTGGTGTACCTAGTAATAACAATCGACAATCAGAAGAAAAAATGTTGAAAACTTTGGACACGAACAAAGGTGCCGGTAGTGATGGGTTACCTTCTTTTTTTTTGGTTACGATGCGCTAAATCACTTGCTCTCCCCTTGACTATTATATTTAACCCTAGATCACTAACCATTCGTCTCTGACTACGCATACCCCCGCATTTCATAGTTCGGTAGGTTCGCGGCACCCGCACTCCCTCCCCCGCTCAGTACCTTCCTGATTGGTCCTGTTAGTGACCCGTGTGCACTCGTGGCGGTCGCATTCGCTTTGGAAGAGGACATACAGCCGTCGCGTCGTCTGACAGACGAAAGGTTAGTGACTGTGTAACATTATTTTTAGTTATAATATTTTTCTATTTTCAAGATTACTTTTATTATATTTTACGCTACTCGGTTTTTTACCTATTAATTGTAAAATAGGAATAATGTGCTATTATTTTGTGGAATAAAAGTAAAGGGAAAATTTATTTTTCAGACTTTATGAATATTTTTGGACCATTTTACGATATTGTTTTGATTTTCAATTTTATTTTTAGATGGATTTGAGAGGAGATTCGACGTTGGTTGTGTGAGTCAGACATCGAGTCTAACCACGATGAAGCAGAGGAACTATCGGAATCCGAAAACGAAGATAATATGGTGGCAGATGCCCACGTAGGAACTGATGAAAGTGAGGAAGAAGGTTCGATGTCATCTGATGAGGAGATTTTCGTCAGCAGGCGCTCACGTAAGCGAAGATTTGTAGATTCAGATGATAATACATCCGATGCAGGTCAGTTGGGGTCTGAGTCCATCCAGCATCAGCAGGAGCCGCAGGAGCCTGAGTCATCATTTGTGATTCGTTCCAATAAAAATCACCTTTATGGAAAGAGCGGTTATAAATGGTCTACTAGACCTCGCAATCCACGAGCAAGAACATCTTCTCGTAATGTGATTCACGTAGTCCCTGGACCTGCAGGTGTAGCCAAAGAAATAACAGACCCCAGAGAATTATTTCTCCTGTTCATTTCTCATGAAATGATCAATGAGATGGTTACTTATACCAACACGGAGATTGACATCAAGAAGTCTAAATACAAACAGGAGAAGTATACCAACTCGCATACTTCCACTAACGAAGTGACGGCTTTACTGATACAATCTTCGGCTATAAAAAGTAACCACTTGCCCACTAGAACACTATTTGACCACAAACGGAGTGCAATTACTTTTAAAGCGTGCATGAGTGCTGATAGGTTTGATTTCTTACTGAGATGCCTTAGGTTTGACGACAAGACAACAAGAACAGAGCGGAGGGCCTCTGACAAGCTTGCTCCATTCAGACAATTTTGGGAGGCATTCATAAGCAACTGTGTAAAATGGTATAAGCCCAGTTCATACATAACTATTGACGAACAGCTTGTTGGGTTCAGAAGACGTTGTCCATTTAGGATGTACATACCCAATAAGCCAAATAAATACGGTCTTAAGCTTATTATGATGGCAGACTCGAACACAAAATATGTATGCAATGCCATTCCATATTTAGGCAAGGGAACTAATCCAGGAACCGAAACTCTTGCGAGCTATTTGGTGAAGGAGATCACCAAACCCATACATGGTTCGAATCGAAACTTAACTATGGACAGTTGGTTTACATCCATTCCTCTTGCTTCCGATATGCTCCAGGCTCCGTATAAATTGACAGTTGTTGGTACATTGCGAAGCAACAAACGGGAAATACCCCAGAAATAAAAACTCTAGAGCACGGCAAGTGGGCACTTCAATGTTTTGCTTCGATAACGAGATGACCATGGTTTCATACAAGCCCAAGTCTAACAAGATTGTTTACCTTTTATCAACCACCCATGATCAACCCACTGTCAATGATGTTACCAAGAAGCCGGAAATTATTAATTTCTATAATTCTACAAAGGGCACTGTAGATACCGTGGATCAAATGTGTTCTATCATGAGCACTGGTCGCAAAACCAATAGATGGTCTATGCTTATTCTATGATACTGTAAACATTAGTATCATAAACGCGTATGTTGTTTACGTATGCAATATGATCCGAGACCATAAGAAACCGCTCAAGAGGAGAGAATTTGCCTTGCAAATGGCACATGAACTAATAAAACCCTGGCTACTCGAGCGCTACAATACGGCGACTTTGCAGCGTGATGTGAAAAAGAGTATTGGAGATATTCTCAACATTGAAGTGCCACAAGAAAGCTGTGTACAAGAGCTACATAAAACAAGAAAAATATGTGGATTTTGCCCAGCAAATAAAAGGCGTATGACAAAATATTGTTGTACATACTGCAAAAAGGCCATTTGCGGAGAGCACACAGTTCCTATTTGTAATAGTTGTAAGAATTAATATTGTTTATTTCTCATCGTTTTGTTTGATTCCTTAAAGAAAGGACTTTCAAGTTTTTGTTTCTTTTATAAAATAAATAACAACGATTTTGAAAATATTTGCGTTTCATTGCGTAGTCTGTGAATCGAATGGTTAGTGATAGTGTTACTCCGATTTAAGGTTAGTGATCTAGGGTTAATCTCTCTGCGTGAAGGGATATTTCCGCATAAATTTAAGTGTGCACACATAGTCCCTGTACACAAGAAGAGATCACGTACAGAAATAAAGAATTATAGAGGCATTTCTATTTTGAACACCGCAACTAAAATCCTTGAACGAGTAGTATATAATGTAATTTACTCCACGCTCTCATGTTCCTTCACTGAGCAGCAACATGGTTTTTTGCAAAGGCGATCCACCACTACCACCTGGCAAGTTTTTCTACTTTTGTCCTTGAAAATATGGATCAGGTTGATGTGGTCTACACTGATTTTGAAAAAGCTTTCGATCGTGTGGATCACATGATCCTGATCAACAAATTACAAACATTAGGAATTCACGGTGACTTGCTCCGGTGGACTGAATCATATCTCACAAATCGCTCACAGGCAGTCGTGATAGGTGGTTTCCGTTCAATCTATATAAACGTACCTACAGGAGTTCCTCAGGGCTCTCACTTAGGTCTACTTTTTTACAATGCCTACCTATATGACATTGGTTCGTGCATTGTACACACAAATTATCTCATGTATGCAGATGATAAGAAGATTTTTTGTAAAATTTACACCATATATGACTGGCTATTGATACAAAAGGACCTGGACCGTTTATTTGAATACTACAGAATAAATAATATAACTGTTAATGCAGGCAAGTGCAAATGTATTAGTTTAACACGGAAAACTAAGCCAATTCTAAATAAATATCACTTTGACGGATTAGAAATCAGCCGAAAACTAAGTGTTTGGGATTTAGGCGTACATTTTGATCATAAAATGATATTATCCGAACACATTGATTATGCATCTGTAAACCATTCTCGAATATGAATGCAATTAAAATAGTTTATTTTGCGTATGTCAGAAATGTTTGCGAATATGCTAGTTCGATATGGTCTCCACAGTATAATGTTTACAAAAGCCGCCTTGGGCGTATTCAAAAAATATTTGTTAATCACCTTAACTTTCGCTGTCGCAATAAAATCGATACTTACACAGACAGTTGCACTGAGCACGATCTCTTATCTTTGAAACACAGGCGTGTTTTGTTTGACATGGCTTTGTTACATGATGTAATAAACAGTAATATTGACTGTCCATATCTTGTCTCAAGAATCACCTTTCGTACTCCAAAATACCGCACCCGCAATACTACATTGTTAAAGACTCCCTGGCATCATTCAAACTACTGCAGAAACACTGTTCTTTCGCGACTCGCTCGTACGTATAATGAACAATTTGGACACATTCACCTCTTTGCGAAATTTAAATTCATGTTTAAAGATGACATCAAGAAAACTATTAAGAAATAGAGCAGATGTATGTGTGTATAAATGTAATGTAAAATATCATTCTACCTGACGCTCCAAAGAATTCATTCAAGATATCTGTAAGCTTATGACCTCCTTCATTACATTGAATTGCTTATAATTTGTCTATTGTTCTTCTTTCATTTTCTTCCAACAACAATATACCTACCATCAAGCAATATAAGGGAAACCTGTTATTGGCCATACTTTTAGTTTGTTACATTAATGTTAATAATTACTATGTACGCTGTTGGTTTTCTAAACAAATTAAAATAAAATAAAATAAAATAAAATAAAATTAGACACTTGGCCCTTATCTAAAAAAACTATATTGCGATATCTTCATTTAATATAAAGTTATAAAAGTTTTAAGAAACAACGATTTTTATGAGCATTACGTGTTTAGTGATGTGTAAGCAACGCGGACGAAGCTTTTATAAAAAGTAAAGTTAATTTAATAGAAGTACTACTTACGTCATCGCAGCCCTAATTTCGATCTAGAATCTAAGGTAAAGTTAGCTACTTATGTAATTGCATACATAATTTTACGATATTTGGTAAGTACAATTATATCATATTGTGTATTGTCGCGAGTGTTGTTTTTTATTGAACCCAATGGTCAGGTACATTTAATGTAAAAATTGATTTCACATAAGATTTGGATGTTGGGAGATAACGTCTGAACATAGGCTTCCCCATAGATTGCCTCATAGAATAGATATTTGCTATAGTTGCCACGCTTGGCAGGCGGGTTGGCAACCGCAGTCTTTTATTTTTAGTCGTTATTAGGAAGACGCTGCTGCCCATCTCCTGATTTGTTCCCCTCTTTTGCCTCTTACGACACCCACGGGATGACATGGGGTAGTTGGATATTCTTGCACCGCCAATAAACGGCACTTGTCATATTGGGAGATAGCTCTTTATTTAATGCGGACTTGGCAAGACATATCTACATAAAAATAATTGGGCATATCCCCAACAGCTGAAAAACAGTTAATGTTTTTTTTAATGTGGGTTATTTCAATTTGCTGGTTTGTTTTAGCTTCATATACATAATAGGGGTTAGGTAGAAATAAAGAGGGGTAGGTACAGTCTGTCAAGAAAGTCATGAAAATAATATTTTGGGAACTAGTACCTCATCTGTCATATCGTCGCTTTGTAGTTGACGTGCTCTAAGATTTTTTGTAGTGTCGTGTAGCCCCCACGACAATATATGTAAATTAGTATTAGTTGTGTGAACGTTGAGATTAAAAATGAATCGCAGTGTTTATAAGAGCGGTGTCAGACATTTCAAGCATAGATATAGTATAATATAGATTAGCAATAGAGTGATTAGGGCGAGACCAAATACACCAGTGTGCGTGTAATGTGCATGTGGGTGACAAATAGTGCTGCACCATGCATGGTGGCAATGCATTGCCTACCTCAACTATAATTATCGATACCGATTGCTGTATATTCGTGTATTCTGATCTGACGCAGATGATGTAAGTGAATATTTTTACCCAACTACGGCGAAGCAAAAAGGATTGTTACAATTATAGAAGGCTATGTAGTATGTATGTATGTATGTTCATCTGTTCAGAAATTGGGTCCTACCACTTAGTTCATAGATAAACTTCAAAAATTGTTAATATAAATTCTCTGAAAGAAACGCTGTTCTTAAAATGATATGCGTGTTATGATGTTTATATAAATTAAAAGTTAGTAACTAAAACCAAACTGCGATAGGAAATGTATACTAAAAAGGTATTAAACAAGACTACAATGTCAATTTTTAGAATATTGCGTAAAATATTCAAATACCTATTGCTATTCAGGTACCTATAATAAATAAATTATAATATTCTAACAATAGAATAAGTTTAAATATGTAATTTTATTAATAAGTGTTTATGGTTGGATGAGTTGCAGTTTTTCCCTTAATCTTTCAAGCGTCGGCATATCCATTTGGCGATCTACTTGTCGAAGTGTTAGACCCCGCCAAAGAGTATAGTAATATTTAGACGGGTCCCATTAGAACAATAGATAAGAGTGTTCAGAACTTAGAGTACAAATAAGCAAGGTATAGAGCGCGCGTATCGCTGAATGCCATTATGCCAAGCGTAACGAGATGCTCTATAGATACTGAAATATAGAGAGTGGTTGAATAGTGATGCGCCAAGATTGACGCCCATGCGTTATTGTACTTAAGTTATTAATTTGATTATGTAAGTATTTGTAAATATTAGATAAGCGATAATAGATAAAGGTATGTTTTAACTCAATAAAACATAGGTAGATACGAAGTTATGAAACGATGTTTATTAATCAAACACAAAAATGTAATTAATTTACCCCCCCCTTAAAACCTTAATAATTGTGGTTTTGATTGCTTGATCGCAGTTTTACGTACAAGGTATTTCAATCTAATGTCAAAATATTGAAGATGAAGACACAAAATGTTCATGTGTGTACATACATTTTCAGAAACATGAAGGAATTTGACGAATTATGGCACGACTCAGTCGATGAATATCGGATATCAGCGTCGGAGGGGAAGAAATGTTTTCATATAATGTTGTTGTCGTGATACATACGAGTATATCAATATTCATTTTAGAGCATCGAATTCGTATCAATTTCGATATATTTTAAAATGTTGTATTAATCGACTAAACATTAAGCAATAAAAGCAGCTGCAAAAGCATTTATGTGCTGTTGTCGATTTTTTTTCGTCGTCCAACCATCCATAATAAAATTTATAACTCACGGTTATTTAAAAAAAAAAAACACTTTTCCCCAAGTCTAGTCGCCTCTTACGAGACCCACGGGATGGTATGGATATTCATACACCGCCACTATACGGTAATTGATAACTTCTCAAAACATTTTATTAATTGTCGTTTCTCTAGCGCTCACTTGACCTTCATACAAATAATTTGATATTTTAATTGTTGATAATTTTTTATTTCTGGATAAGAACATAGTAATGACTCTAAGTTATATTTCATCATCATTTTTAAAAAAAATTGTCTTTGGCCTGACCTACTATACTCTTTGGCTTGACTATAGGTCTGACTAAGTTGGACCAATAAAATGTCGACGCCTAAGCGGTTAATGGACTTTTATGTTACTGTTACAGTATATTAAATTTCACATAGAATGTCTCATAGGTTATTTGCCATAGTTACTACGCTTGGCAAGCGGGTTGGCAACCGCAGCTTTTTATTTTAGTATATACCTTTGCTTGTTAAGGACATTTCGATAAGATATTATCGATAATGCCAAATACACACTCTACAAAAGTGAGGTTAAATTTGGCAGAATTTCACGTATTTGTAATTATTTTAAATTAAATTGCTTTGCATTTGGATGATTATTATTATAAAATGTGATAATATTTTCAATCCATTGAAGTGCAAATTGTTTGTACCTGCTCTAAAACATAGCATTTAGACAGCTAAACATTTCAATCGTACCTACGAGTTAAATGTATAATAATGTGGGTTTTCTTTCTAAGGTGAGTTATATTTAGGTAGTACCCTACCCACCTAGTCATAATTAATTACGTCTATTAAACACTAATTTTCACTTTAAAATCTGAGATTTTGCAAATATAAGCGCAAATCCCGCTTATATTTGCAAAATATAACTCAGATTTTAAACTTTTGTTCACGAATAACGCCAGGATTAAATAGCCCGATAGTGTGTACGTGAATGGTCTAGTCTATCTTTCTCGCTCTAACATACGCGTAAACTATGCTCTTTGTCTTTTGCATTGCCAATCTATTCTAACGTTAGTTACTAAATCTATGGTTTTAAGAGTGTATAGCTTTGCAAAGTTTTAATGATTCTTTCCGATTTAGACGTTGTTTACGGTCGAATATTAAAGATAACTGGTACGTACGTACATACATTTTAATGTTAAACACAATAAAGGAACTGTAATCTCTTAAGAACATTTTTTTTTTAAATATTATCTAAGAATTATAATACTAAAGTCAATAGTATTGATCCTTTTGTATTATTTATTTAGATATGAATATAGCATTTGTTATTTAACATGCTTTTATTGGTTTCAGTGTGTTATGCACAATTAGGCGCATAGTGGATGAAGGTATAAAAGGATGAAGGTAAATTCGTCACGCCCGGAAAATGCAGGAAAGGCCGACCTAAAAAACAGATCGATGATTTCGATCTATATGCCATTCGTCATAAAGTAAATTTTTTCTCCACAGTGCAGAAAAATGTTTGTGGTAAAGATGTTGCGAAGTTGGCTTCAGAAGCATCTGTATAATGATATAAACAAACTTGTCATATCAGATGATAGTTCCAGTGAATCTGAAGAGACAGAAAATCAGAGTCAGGAGTTTCAGGCAACATTTCGGGAGTCGAATACCTCGACTCAGATTACTTGGACTCAGATTAATAATAAAAATATTATTATAATAACTAAGAATCAACATTTTTTTGTTTTTATTTTTGCACCCTAAGTATCTGTCTGTCAATGCTGATCTTGTGTCAAACCTGATTTCCTTAATTACTTGTAGGATACACAATTACTAATGGTACTGTTGCTGGGTTTTACATGGGTCGGCCCGCGTGTGCAACGCATACCAATAAAAGCATTTATGAAAAGATATGATGCTAGAAGCTTGCTTGCGGACAAAAACGTGTTCCGCTCAAATGTGCATGACAGTAAAGGGACCATAATAATAAATCAATTTATAAAATAAAAACAAAGTATCAACACTTTTCGGTCGAACTCTATAAGGATACCTCCTTTTTTCACGAGTTTCTTGATAAACTGTATTGAAAAAGCATTTCATGACATAAAATCCAAACATTAGTTATGTGCTTGCTGAAAACAATGTAGGCAACATGTTGCGCACTTGTGAGATTCTTTGCCTTGTCTGTGGCAGCCAACGCTGCCGCGCCTCTCGGTCCATGTTCATTGTAGCAGACAGTATACCTTTTTCTTAAAAAAATTCTATAAATCTTTTCGAGGGCGCATCTATTATCGAAGGTTGTTGTGGTCCAACTTAAGCTGGTAGCACTGTAGGCTGTTTACAACTACAAGTTTTTTGCAATATCTGTCTCTGCTTGTTAAAGGGTAAATTAATTTTGAGGGCTCATTTTCTTATTCGTTAATTTGTATTCACTGTATCAATTGTGCATGTCATCTTACATGTATGTAAAATATGTCTATGAAACGTAGTGATTATACCTACCCTTTAATTTCCATGTCAAATATTTAATGTTGCCAATCGGAAATAACAGAATCATAAGGGGATTTTTACCTCACTTTTTCCCGAAAACATGTTCCAGGTAGGTGTTAATAATAAATGCAAAACGTGGTTATTTATATGAACCAGTAACACTCGACACTTAACACATTAGCACTCTGTGCCGTAGGCTTTAAACCAGTTAAAACTAGTTTAAAAATAATTACAATGTCAAAAACACGTGCATAAAAACAAACATTATTATTATGACGAAAAGATGATGATGGCGGTCACCACAATACATGTACGGCGAGCGCGACGATAATACATGTACGGCAATGCATGAGCGACGGCGACAAGTAATGACGGGTCAAATTCATCGTGCTCGGCGACCGGGCTTTACCAATAAATTAATCGAAATCTATTGTACGCAAAAAAACATTATTTTATTATAGTTACTGCAACAACTTACCTCCATATGCTTCTGCGCCATGTTGTTAAGCCAGGTAAGACGAAGATCGGGACTATGTTGGTAGCCGCGAGCGATTCGGTGCATCAGATCAAGTAGCATCTCCGGGTCTTGCTGGAACTCTTTCATTTTGACAGTATCGCTTAGGATCATGTGCAGGTTAAACACGAGGTCTTTAACCTATAAATGGTGAGCAATATTATATATTACGTGTGTCATTTCATTTAGCCAAAATACACGCACGTGAAGCTTAGTTACCTGTTCAGGAAATGATGTGTCTTGCAGTTCGACATCTCGTTCAGCATATACTAGTACAGTTTTCAAAGCTCGTCGTAACGCTTCTTCGCTAAAGGTTGTAGACGTGCCCACTAGAGATGAGAGCGACATCGTCACCTGCATCTTCACTCGGCTGAAATTCTGCAATATATAAATAGTATTCGCATTATTATATTTATCAAAAGAAAGATTTAATACGTTGTCTATATACAAAACACTCGATAAAAAAGCACTCTAGGTACAGTGCACGTTGTCTTAACCCAAAGTACTCGATGGGAAGAGAGTTTATCGCTAACGAGCGTCTATTTCTCCGTCGTAAGGCTTCGAAACTCGAGTTTACGGAGTGTCACCCCTCGAAACTTGTAGGAACAACTTACATTGCCTAGTTGATAGTGTTGTCTCATAAGGGCATATAGCGTAGCAGATGCATGGGCCCTCGTTGTGGCAGTCAAAGCAGCACAGTGTCGAAGTAGCACGCGACAGATCCCAGACTCTTCGCCGCAGCAAGACCATCCTAACTGTTGGGCGAAAGAGTTTTATTAGTATCAAGCATTTACTGTTTGATGTTTTTGTTCGTGTTAATATGACAAGGAGCCTTAAACAGGGTGTCCTGTAATTAATGAATAACCTGGAAATGGCTTACTGCAGAACTAATGACTGTTAAAAAAATATTGAAGATGTATCCCAAGTAGCACCCAAGAAATAATTAAAAGAAATACTAATATCTTTTACACCAATTTTAAATTCGTGTACATTATGACCACAAATGAAAGATACTTTTGAAGCAGAGCAATTTTTTTGCGTGTTTTTTTTTAAAGAAATTGTAGCAAGGGCTATGGATTTGGAGAGCTATTGGTAATTTTTTAGCATTTTATTGCCTTTTTAAGGTGCTTCAAATTTTAGAAATAATGTAATAAAATAAAACTGATGGATTTTGAATTGTAGGACCGCCCATTAATTGATGGCGTAACGATCTGGTAAGACATACAGGAAGTTGATGGATGCAGGTTGCTCAGAACCCCTTTTTGAGGCATTTCTTAGGGAAGGTCTATGTTCAGCAGTGCACTTGTAATGGTGACGATGATGAATGTTTAAGACGGCATAAATGAAGTTATAGCTTTTGAAAGATCGAATGAGATTCTATTTTTTCTCGGCCGACTCAGTCAAGCTACAATACCACGTAAAAAATCGTATACTAGGGTTTGCCCACGGAGTCTGATGAAACAAATAAAATAAAGTTCGGAAAGTGTGTCGCGAAATAGTTTTTTCGTGACAATAGCCTCCTCAGGTGGTAGAACCACGCTACAGCCACAGTTTTAAGACCATACAGTTGTGAGACGCCTTTGATGATAATGAATAATGCCTTTGATGAATGATAATAATTAACCATTTCACTGTCCCATGAGTCATATATGAACATTTCAATTGTTTAACTATTGTGTCTATTTCTCGGACAGGGAAGTTGTTAATACTCATTATCATTTATTAACATTATATATACAACGTGTTACAAAATACCCCGTAAAAAATATAATTAATTATCAAAGCCAAAAAAAATTTTGTTAACCCTAGTAAGCTGTCATGTCAGGGAACCAGATTATTTAACAGAAAGGCCTACGTACCTATTTTACCTAATAATTGTCTACTTTAATAGTTTTTCTATTTTTTATTCATAAATGTTTGCTACCTCAATACAAGGATGTCATTATACTCAAGTACTGGCTTCAAAAAATGTAAAGTTGGAAAAAAAAATATATGTTGTCAATTTCAAATCTTCTAATCGATATCCTACAACTGTTTCGAGATTTTTTCCAACATTTTTTGCAAAATAACGATGCTTTCTAACTTGGAATATTACGATATGATGTTATGTAGTTTACTCTTTAATTTTACTGAAATAGGGTTTGCACATCAGTGAAAATAATATTTTTTTATTTTTTTGGGATATGTTATACAGCGTTACTACGGTTCTTATATATTGTGAATGGACTCGTTATAAGGCCCCATTTAACCTCCTTTCGGCTTTACGGGTAGTTTTGTAACACCCAGTATACTTACAAGTTAAAAACATTTATCGAACAAGATCATTTTTATTACTACTAGAAAAAACACATTTGTTGCACTGCCAAATATTTTCGTGACACTTTCATTTTATAGATGTTTTCTGTTTTCAATTGTTAAATTTAATTATGTAATGTATTCGCATTGGAATAAACAATTTTATTAGCAAAATAATAAGGGAAACATAAGCATGGCCGTCATTTGAATTTAATTTTATTTAGTAACTCATATAACTATAACAGTAATTCACCATTCCAGATATAATATTTTTCGAAAACGGTACTTAAAATTAGTTTAATAAGTACTATAAAACACGCTCGCGCCAACCGCATATATTGTCTATCAGACTCAGTGAAGTGCGATAGCACAAGGTCGGCCCACCCCCTGCCCCGCAGTACCCCCACCGTTGCCCTGCACAAGTATATTCGTTTCCTAACTGTAAGGTCTTTAAACTGTGCTACAGCTATATTATGGCTGTAGCATGAATGGGACCTGGGTAGGACCACGCTTTCATAGAATATCAGCGTAAAATATCAGCTTGATGCTGCTGTTTCGTATGGTGAGTGTAGAGAGCCGTAGACCCTTTTTGTTGGAGGTAAATCATTATATCTTAATCCTTAGGGGTGACAACGCATCTACATTTTAAATCTTAATCGAAGATAAATGTAGATTTCTATGGGTCTCAGCATTCACTCATCATCAAGTGGACTGTGTGTTCGTTTGTCATTCATATTCTATAAAAAAAAAAATCTGTGCAGTTCACACGCGGTTGAAGTGAAACCTTCAGAAAACTAAACTTCCAAAGAATGAGACGAATGCAGAGTATCAGGAGTAGGATAATTGTAGGTTTTATTTAATTAAAATATAAATAAATTTATAATAATCACAATACTGTATTATAAATCATTCCCTCGCAGGCTAAATCTTACAGATGTATATGTTTGTCTCTTTTTAGTTTCATTGAGTTTAAAATCAATAAGGTTGACTGGTAGAGAATGCCTCAGGCATGAAGTCCGCCTATACATAATATTGTATGAAGTTTAAATAATAAAATCACTACGATTCTAAAGAAATTTTCACTTCAAAAATGAGTAAAAGTGGCGTGACCTTGACGATGAGTGCGCGCACGGAGGCGAACATGTGCTGCAGCACGGCGGCGCTCTGGTTGCGCTGCAGCGCGCGCAGCAGCACGCCCAGCGCCGCGCCGCACGCCTGCTGCCCCCACTCCAGCCCGCTCACCGACTGCAGCCCCGCATCACATCACACAACCAACATCTTACAACTCCACTTTATCGCTCACTTCAATTTATAACGGGTATTACATTAGTGCGTACCGTGAGCCACTCTACACAATTGCAACATAACAACTTTATTCTTACTAACCGACTCATATGTTAGCGATTAAACAATACACTACTAGGCTATTACCTATTAGGAGACAGAATTATTTCTCCTAACCATTACGATTACAGTGTATTAATGTCCACTGCTGAACATAGGCCTCCCATACATTGCTTCATAGGGGATATTTGCCATAGTCGCCAAGCTTGGTAAGCAGGTTGGCAATCACAATTACTTATTTTTAGTCATTATTAGGAAGACGCTGCAACCCATCTCCAGATTTGTTTCTCTTTGTCACCTCTTACGACACCCAAGGGATGATATGCGATAGTGGGATATTTTTACACATCCACTACACCGTTCACAGAATAGTATATTGATGAGTACTACTAGGTTACTAAGTATTAACAAATAGAATTCTTTCTTTTTAAGGCATCAATTATATTATTATACTAGCTGTCCCCCGCGACTTCGCCCGCGTGAAATTTAATACGATTTCATGGATTTTAATTTGTTTGCGCGGGACCCTAATTATTTCTCTAAAATAAAAGTAGCTAATGTTAAATTACTCCTTTTAACATCAGCTTTCTGCCAGTGAAAGCCCCGTCAAAATCGGTTAAGCCGTTTCGGAGATTAGCCAGAACAAACAGACAGAAACAGACAAAAATATAAAACTTATTTTTTTGTTATTAGTACCGTATATATTTTCATATGCATTTAGCAAAAAGCTGTTATTTTAACATTACAAACAGACACTTCAATTGTATTTATTTGTATACATAGATATAGATTTTATTATTATTATTACTAACAAGCAGCGCAAAAAGAATGTAAAAGCAATATAATAGCAAGGGTCACAGTTTGCGACTCGTACAACTTCTTTGATAGTTAACTTAGTTTATAGTTATGTAGTTTAAGCTTAGTTTAAGATGATAATACGTACGTATGACTGGCGTATAAAGAGCACACGGGTTGTTTTTTTTAGCAGTTTATTACACGTCCTGAGTTTAATTTGAAAATGATGCATTATAAGCAATTCTCGGCAAGGCAGTTCAAACTATAAATAGCGCGGCCGCCAGCGCGGGCTGCGGGCGCGGGGAGGCAGGGGCACAGTATGCGCACAGTGTGTAGCACGTACCTGCACGACGGTCTCGAGCGCGTGCAGCAGCCAGCGCGAGCTCGGCGGCGAGCGCGGCCGCCAGCGCGGGCTGCGGGCGCGCGGGGAGGCAGGGGCACAGTATGCGCACAGTGTGCAGCACGCCTGCACGACGGTCTCGAGCGCGTGCAGCAGCGCCAGCGCGAGCTCGGCGGCGAGCGCGGCCGCCAGCGCGGGCTGCGGGCGCGCGGGGGAGGCGGGGGGCACAGTATGCGCACAGTGTGCAGCACGTACCTGCACGACGGTCTCGAGCGCGTGCAGCAGCGCCAGCGCGAGCTCGGCGGCGAGCGCGGCCGCCAGCGCGGGCTGCGGGCGCGCGGGGGAGGCGGGGGGCACAGTATGCGCACAGTGTGCAGCACGTACCTGCACGACGGTCTCGAGCGCGTGCAGCAGCGCCAGCGCGAGCTCGGCGGCGAGCGCGGCCGCCAGCGCGGGCTGCGGGCGCGCGGGGGAGGCGAGGGGCACAGTATGCGCACAGTGTGCAGCACGTACCTGCACGACGGTCTCGAGCGCGTGCAGCAGCGCCAGCGCGAGCTCGGCGGCGAGCGCGGCCGCCAGCGCGGGCTGCGGGCGCGCGGGGGAGGCGGGGGGCACAGTATGCGCACAGTGTGCAGCACGTACCTGCACGACGGTCTCGAGCGCGTGCAGCAGCGCCAGCGCGAGCTCGGCGGCGAGCGCGGCCGCCAGCGCGGGCTGCGGGCGCGCGGGGGAGGCGGGCCGCGAGCGCGCGCCGGCGCCGCGCACCCACTCCTTGCGCCAGCGCTCGCGCCCGCCACGCGACATCACCGCGCCGCGCCCCGACGACCCGCCTACATTACAAACAATAATCACGATATTTTTGACTAAAATGACAACTTTTTTTTATATAAAAAGGGTAACAAACAAGCACACAGTGCATCTGATGGTAAATGGATACTATGGCCCATAAACGTCTACATTTATCATCAATAAAAAATCTAAAAGCAGATGCGTTGTCACTCCTGAGATGGAATGCCTCGTTTCCAGTAAAATGGGTCTCCAATTCTCTACACTCACGATACGAAACACTGCACCATTGAGCTGTTATTCAGGCTGGTATTCTGAAAGCGTGGTCCTACCCTGGTCGAACCGACCAATACGTGCTCCAAACAAAATATAGCCGCAGCGTGGCTCTACCACGTTATAGACTTTATTAGTTTGGCAATATACCCAGTCAATTTGCAATATACGGCTAAATTGGCAAAGTAAGTTTAGAATAGGTAATGGAAGTGAATAGTAAAAAATTAAAATCCTTTATATAAAAATAATAAGTCCTTTATATTCAAAATGTATGGAAATGCATTATTTTAACTGATTTTCATTCATAAATATGTAGCGCCTACTATTTTACTACGCACTCACACATTCGTAACGGAGAGGTGAATTCGGAAGCAGTCGGTGGCGTTCAGCCAGTTCGGCGCTCGCGCTCAATTACAGATTTAGGTATCTAATAGTTGTTTTGACTCGATAAAGATAAGCGCTCCCCACCCTTTCCCTCCCGCAAGCCGTTACACCGCTAGGTACGCTCGCCCGGCCGGCCGACAGTGTGGAGTTGGTCGTGACCTCGTTACGTACGAGTGCGTGCTATTATTAAATTTTCGTAGATGCCACTTCGTTAGTAATGACGCCTCGAAAATATTAGAAACACAAATACTATGAAATGGTACAGTGCTACATTATAAGCAATGAAAGTTTACGTGGTGCGCAAAAATTTATGACAGTGAGTCTACCGCGTTTGGAAAAACAAGGAAATAACGCACGTGTACCACCCAATCGGAATACAATTTTGCCAGCAAACCAAAGGCTGTCTATAAAAGACGAAAAGCACTTTGGACAGTTTACCACTCCATCACATTGAAGTGCTCGAGGTGGTCATTCAGTAATAAGCCCGGCTGTCGAAAACGCAGTGATCTAGTTTTCCGAGCGAAACTAAGAATAATGTACATATTTCGTTGTTATAAATTGTTAATCGTTTTAAATGGTTAGTAGTTGTAAAAACTTGATTCCGATTTTCTAAATACACCATAATAAAAACAGTCATCGGTTACGTCATTGAAATATAAAAATTTAATCTTATTTATTATGACGGTCCTAAGCCCGTTTAAAGTATGAAGGAAAAATTGGAATCATAATTCGCGTCGCGTAGTTATCAACTTAGTAGCGAGCGTGTCATAAAGGAAGTAAATACTATTTACTTAAGAAACTTAATTTACAAAAATTCCGTACATTCACTCGTACACAGAACTAATTAAGAACTATTATGCCGGACTTCTACCGGCTAAACCCTCACGGTGGTTACCTTCAGCGTATACGAAGGGTCCGGAACCGGACCGCAACTGGGAAATGTCCATCGCTTTGCTCGACTATAAGAACGTCCCGGGGACAGAACTGACTGCCCCCAACATCCTCGCAGTGCTAACACAATGTCTCGAGACCACTTCCGAGTCCTCGTCCTCCTTGGGGGTTAATAAACCCAGTTAAGCATTCGAGGCCCCCACCCTAAGCAACCACATCCTTACAGGCCTAATTTCTGGTAGAGGAAACCACCATCAACAGAAGGGCCGCGACGGATGTACCATGACGACGTCGTCTCTGAGCGGGATCCGCCCTCTCCAAATCCCGCTCAGCAGCCTCCTTCTGCACCATAAGGTATTCACAAAATATAGCTACGGCCCCCCATGCCACAGCTCAATATAGCCAAAACAACTGCTGAAGGAGAAGTTCCGTCCGATCCGGCTCACCAGAATCGTCTACTTCCGTTACACGGTGGACATAGACACTGGATACAGAAATAGGCAAGAGGGTGTTACCTACTTAGAGGGACTACTAGACAGAAAAGGAACCCTAGCACCTAGTAAAACGTACTGTTTGCTTTCTTGTTTTATATAAATAAGAATGAAAACGAACACATAATCCACTTGACCTCAAATGGATACTGTAATCCATAGACACCTACATCTATCCTTAACTTAACTGCAGTTGTGTTGTTCCCCGTAACAACTAAATTTGAACGCCTCGTTATCAGTAAAAGGAGTCTTTGGTTTTTTACACCCTGTAATATTGAAAGGTGCCAATGACAGAAAACGTGTTCTTCTGTGTAGGAATTTAATTGGACTACTAGTAATAACTACAATTAACATTAATATATACGTTGTGTTGGCTACTCTTACTCAACCCAACCACACGAAACATAGTTTATATTATCGTGGTCCGTCCCCAGTCGAGCCGATCTATTCGTGCTGCAATCATAATACAACTTTAGCTGTACTATAGGCGCATTATAGCAATACGATTTTCAAAAGTGAACGATTAAATGAAAATAACATATTACTTTCCAAGAATACTTTATTTAAACCGAATACATAACACAAGATGCCATGACGCATGAAAAAACTCTTTTCTTTTCGTACAAACCATAGGCTAGTGTTGCTAGTTTAATAACTAATATTATGATGTATAAACGTTGTATATCAACAAAATGACATATCATTTCCTTCGCATTGTGCGATCGCTCTAATCTTAAGTGAGTTGTGTAGGATGTGTAAACAATGGAAATTCCTTTAATTGAGATTTTTTGATGACCAGAAATTTCGAAATACAGAGACGTATATGAAAATGCAGCGCGTGATAACAGTGATAATCTGTTACCTCGTCTTGTCTCCTGGGTACAACATAAATCATCTTCTTGCCTCCAACAGATAGTTTTATACGTGGTAGAGCCATGCTGTAGCTATATTGTAGTATAGTTGTAGTACGAATGGGTCGGCTCGACCGGGGAAGGACCACGCTCTCACAGAATACCAGCGTAAAATAGCAGCTTAATACTGCTGTGTTTCGTATGGTGAGTGTAGAGAACCGGAGACCCTTTTTACTGGTAAAGAGGCATTCCATCTTAATCCTCACGGGTGACAGCGCCTCTGCATTTTGATTCTTTATTGAGGATAGATGAAGATGTCTATGGGTCACAGCAACCACTTACCATCAGGTGCACTGTGTGCTCGTTTGTCACCCTAACCTATAAAAAAAATTGTGGAATAATAATTTCACTGGTTTAACCAGTGAGTCAGGATGTCAGACTGATATCTGTGAACAGTGGTGTCCTTTGGGGTATAAATATTGAATATGCTATGAATTGACGCTAGTATTCTTCTTACCTTTACGCCGCATAATGAAGTCGGAGCGAGCAGAACCCTGTCCGAGGATGACATCTTCTAGTTTCGCTTTGATGTCCGTTGTTTTGCGGACGTTTTGTTGGGCACACTTGAGTATTTCTTTACGGCCCTGCGGACGATATTGTATGTTTATTTTAAACTGTTGATACTTAAACAGTTAAAAAAAATGATTAATGCGATTCAAATAAGAAAAGAAACGTCAATGACCTCGAATGACTGCGATCTGTCGACTGTCACTAGGAAAGTATGGCTTGCAAAGAAAATTAATTTGCGTATTAATAACGTTTTTTTTTTGCTTTAACCGAGTATTACCAAATCTATTGAACTCATAAACATTTTTATAAAAAAAGTTACAGCCTATAATTATTTTTACAAATTAATTTAATATATTGATACTCGTCGGTGGAATATTTTAAATAGGTACCTACATAAGTCCATGTTCTATTTTTATAAGGGAAAGGAGCAGTGATGATAATGATGACAATGATGACTATTCAGACAGTGATGCATAAGATGAGCGAAATTTAAATGCTTGATTTAGATTAATACTTTTTTGTTCATGGTTCTTTTGTAATTAAATATTATTTCAAAACTATCTGTTTTGTTCACCCTACCTAACTGGATTGAATTGACAGCTATGACGTCACAATATGGCGCCAGGTCAGTTTTATTTTATTTTTGTCGCATCGTACTTATTGTGAATTAGGTGTTCCAATAGCTTCAAATTGAGCTTACTGTCAGCCACTTTACACTTCTTAGCTGTGGACGAACTATACTAAAGGGGAGTATCGCAGGCTAAAGGTCGATCTGTTAATAAATTATTATTATTATTATTATTAGCGGTCGCTTGTGTACCGTACCGTGTACTCGTGGCACTTGAAGCAAAGGTCGAGCAGGGCCAGCAGCGCGTACAGGCGGGCGGGCGGCAGCTCGGCCAGGCAGGCGGCCAGCACGTCGCGCTGCGTCCACTTGAGCAGCCAGGCGAGGCACATCATCAGGTTGCGGCTCGTCTCGCTATTGAACGGTGCCCGCCCGTTCTGCATCAACGCCTTAGTATTCATACTAATACATTTACACAATACACTCGTACCTATATAATATATACCCTCTCGTACCTATATAACTCGAACCTAGTTAAGTCGTAATCTTTAGTAAGACGAAAAAATTCCCATTCCCATTCGCTGAACCCCTATATTTAGTGTATTCGAATTATTTAGACTTTGTAACTCGAACACAATGTTATTTCCTGCGAGGTATTGATAGTACATATTTATACTCTATAACTCGAATTTAAAGAGACAGACTTCGTAAGGCAAAATTAGTACAATATAATGACCTCTTAGAATTCCCCGAACTCATATCAATAAAATCCAAAAGAAATGCTTGTTACTTAGGTTCTATTATGTGTACTTTGTACACATGCAATAAATGAATACATTCATTGAACTTTCTATGTAACACATCTGTATACCTTGTGTTTGTATATCTTTGAGAAAAAATCTCCAAATTCTTGAAAAACTCATTGATTCGTAATTTTTAGCATATCCCTTGAAATTCAAGCTATCAAGATTCCACTGTACATCGAAACCAAACTTCAAAAAAACAACAAACTAAAGAATATGCTTTCTAATAATTTCTTTAACTAGATCCCTATAATGTGCGTATAGTAATTATTATTGTTGTTATTATTTTCCACCAACTTTTTACATGTTTACAATTTTGAAACTCATCAACTTGTTACATGTTTACAAGTTTACAAATGTGAAAACTTGTAATTGGCCTTTTTCCTCAATTTTTTTTTATGTATTACTTGATGTTTTTAGCTGTAAGTTTTCCAATATAATCAAATTAAATTAAATAAAACAAAATAAAAACCTAAAATGATTCCCACTAGAGCAACACGATCGCACTGCAGGATATTTTAAGGAAGTAGAAACTAGTGGTCGTCTACTGGTCGAAATGCAACCGTCATTCATTATATTTTTTGGTTTGTATATTAAGCAAGCTATATTTCACTTTCAACTGCACATTAATATATAAAAGGCAGATATCTAATATACAATATATAAAATAAAGGCTTTTTGCCTTGATATACATTCCAGACACTATTGAAAAAGAAATATTCAGTCAATATGTCAGTAATTATTTCTTGGCAACATTTTAATTCTTTATTGACAATATTTACTCAATGCAACTGTTTGACCATAGACTATTATTAAAACGTAGTGATTATATACTCTGACTATTATGTGTATGACAATTGACATTAACAGTATGAACGTAAACAATGACCATTTTATTTAACTTAATTTGATGTATTTGTAACACATATCATCATTATCATCATTACAGCCCTTCACAAGTCCACTGCTAAACATAGGCTTCCTCCAAGGAATGCCACAAAACACGGTCCTGAGCCACCTGCATCCATCGACTTCCTGCATACCTTACCAGGTCGTCACTCCATCTAGTGGGGGGTCGCCCCACACTTAGCCTACCGGTGACATGGACGTTACACATGATCTTTGTTTTGTCCATGTTCATCTTAAGACCTATACGTTGGGAGGCACTATTGAGGTCATTGAGCATAGTGCTTAGGTCCTCCAGCGATTCTGCCATAAGGACTATATCGTCAGCAAATCAAAGGTGAGTGATGTACTCGCCATTCATGTTAATACCGATATCCTTTCCTGTCCAGTAGCTTGTAAACGTCTTCCAAAACCGCGGTGAAGAGTTTCGGGGATATAACTAACGTCATCCTGTCTTACACCTCTCTGCAGTTGGATAGGTTTCGTACTCTGTCACTGTACTCGGATAGCCATCGTAGCCCTACTGTACAAACACTTTCAGCACTTCGATATACCAACAGTCAACCTGGCACCGCTGAAGGGAGTGCAGCACCGCCCAAATTTCGACGGAATCAAAGGGTTTTTCACAGTCCACATACGCAAGACACAGTGGCAGATTGTACTCCTCGGTGTTCTGTACAATTCGCCGAAGGGTATGTATGTGGTCTATGGTGTTAAAACCTTTTCGGAAATCGGCTTGTTCGGGAGGCTGGAAAACGTCGAGTCTGCGTGCAGGACGATTTATAATGACTCTCGAAAACAGCAGGTTCTTCCAGAGAGCGTTGTCGCCTTTCTTGAAGAACAAGACCACCGCACTTCTGCTCCATGCCTCCGGAGTAGTGCCACCATGAGGGACGGAATTAAAGGGCTTCTGAAGGACTCCAAGTATCGGTTTTCCACCCGCTTTCAGAAGCTTCGCTGTAATGCCATCCTGGCCCGAGGCCTTGCCGTTTTTAAGGTGCTGGAGAGCCATTCTAATCTCGCTCAGACTGAAGTCCGGAATATCATCGGACTAGTTGCGGATAAGACTTGCTCTTGGATCGTTACTCACACTTGCGTGTGGGTCCAACGATGATGTGTACAGCTGCCCATAGAACCTATCAATCTAGTGAGATTGATAGGTTTTTCTGGCAAACAGAACTCTGGCAAAGACTTTGGAGCCGCTTCTTCAATACAAGCCGTATTGCAGTTGTGTAAGTCTCGGCGCATGCATTTGGAGATCTGTCTGTTCAGTTGCCTGTATGCTGTCAAATCTGCTGAAGACTGCAGCTTCACTTCCCGTCTATGAGATTAAGAGTGTGATCGGAGAGCTTTTGTGTTCTTCTGCGGCGGGTCTTGCAAAACTTGCACCGACCGCATGGACAGTTTCCACGAGCTTGTCATTCATATTGTCCACTGCATTGCAATCTTCTAGGCACTGAAAACGTTATTGTAACTCGATCTGAATGTTTTCTGGACTTTGGAGAGCACGAGGGAGACGGAGCGTTGACATTAGCCGTGACCTCTCCAACTTAACGTTTAGGTTCAGTGTGTCTCTCACAATTCGGTGATTGCTGCCGGTTTTCACCCTCGCGATCACTGAGACATCACTGAACAGTTGCGATCTAGTCGTCATAATGAAGTCAATCTCATTTGTTGTCGAACCGTCGAGGCTCGACCAGGTCCACTTCCTGTAAGGCCGCTTCTGGAAGAAAGAGTTCATCATAAAGGGGCCCTCTTTCTCCATGAAATCGGCCAGCTGCTGGGCCCTTGGGTTCCGTTGCCCTATTCCAAATTTCCCTACCTTCAGCTCACCGTTCCCTCTTGTGCTCAGTTTTGCGTTGAAGTCTCCCATTAACACCGTATAATGAGTTTTGGAGGAATGCATGGCTCTAGATATATCCTCATACATTTCCTTCACTTCTTCATCGGGATGTGCCGAGGTTAGTGCGTAAACCTGTATGACCTTTAGCGTTCGGTGATTCTGAGTATAAGGTACGCAACCCTCGTCGACTCACTCCAAATCTATACAACGTCGTTAACGAGAGACTTGTGGACGATAAATCCGATACCTCTCTTCGGTTCTCTTCTCAACCTCTCTTTGGTTGCGTGGTTAGAGTGTAGGCGGGCGTTTTGCAGCGGCTTGTTATTAATTTAATAGCAGGCGCCTGCGTACGTCAGGTGATGATTGGTCGCATGTTTTATCGCATGACGCGGTCGCTCACTACTTAAGTGGGGAGCGGTTGCGTCGGCGAGTCTTATAAATAGCAGCTGTTTTTGGCTCGCCGCTCACTTAGCGGTCAGCCACCGTAGAGTCTACTACACCTGAAGATGCCTCGTGCAGAGGCGAAACACGTGTCGTATTGTCGTCGGTGGTGTGTCTTTCCTAGTGTAGTGGTGCTGACACATCATTTTATTTTATTGAGCGGATATTGGCAAAGTAAATTTTTCCAACTTTAATTTGAATTGACTCTTCATTAAAAAAAATATACTGTACTATCCTAGGCAAGTTACTTCAAAAGATGGCCCATTTATCCTAGATTTCAAAATGGTATAATAAGACCTAATATCAAAACAGTTCCACACCTACACCAAAATACATTTTCATCTATTAAATATTGAATTCAACAAGTGCAAATGAGACAGAAACGTTTTTGAGTGAAACAGATAATGATGCCATTTCATGTGAGGTAGAGCGTCCATTCCGTCGCACAGATCCAGTAATGTCATTGGGACAAAAAGGGAAGGTGGATTCTATATATACTACAGGCAACCATGGTAAAGGCTAGAAAAATCTTAAGGCTACCGGTAGATGGCGATCACCAACTCGTATATACCACACGTCAAATATCTAGATTCTAGACTGATGGCGAGGGGCGGCGTCAAAACCGCTAGTCGTCTGGTTAAATCCTTCAGTAACTTTTTACGGGCTAATGATGATACAAAATACACAATACAAGAGTTACTCACAAAATTATAATAATTACATTTACAAGTTTGAAAACAATACTATAAACATAAGGCCAAACTTGCAGAGAAGGTTCAGAATAAGTAATATAAGCAAATAATGAAGAAAAATTAATCAAAAAATACCTCGAACATTCTGTCCTTTCCATCTTTTAAATTTAAAATACATGGTAATGCATTATTTTACTACGCAAACACATTCGCAAGGGTCGATCGATCGGCAAGATTTTCGTTGTGAATTGAATCACACACAGTGGAACGCGCGTACGCGTAGTTGTTACCCATAAATCACATTTAATATGAGATAATTTCAAATAAAAGTAGAGGCCTTATTTACGTTTCAAAAACTTCAATGACGGTATGCCATTATTTATATATTTTAACTTAAGTTTAAAATTTAGCTACTCATTGAAAAATAACCCTGTATAAGTACCTGTTTGAAATCTTCAGGAGACGACATCGAGTAGAAATTTCCGAGCTGACTTAATTCGCCGTCTAAATGAAGTGTTTCTGTAAAATATTAGGTGAGTTCAGAAAAAATATTGTGCAGTCAATAAAATTATATTCAAAAACATCAGGAATTTAGTAATAAAATTTTATCGTTTAAGTTAACGTAAAAGAACTGTCTGAGCTGTATAAAACTCATTGCTTCTGACGATCATAATCAAACTGATGGGCCAAGCTAGCTGGTCAATTACCTGGCTTCCCGCCCTCCTTCTAACCTAACCTGTCTAAGTCAGGGTGCCCCAAGTCACGAGCTCGCTTCGCTCGCTCTTGCACTCAATAAAACACCAAAATATTAACTTTTATAATTACTTTAATTTATAAACATTATTTATAGCTACCACTATTTATAAAAAAGGATCTTTGCGAAATTAGCGAAGCTCAGCGAAGTCGTCGAAAAACAGGAGGAGGCAGATAACGTTAGGGAGCACATTCACTTAAACTCGGAAGCAACTTCCCGTATATATTACTCTACACTCTACTCTATGGAAGCAACGGAATGACGTAAAGTATATCTGTCACTGTCAACAAAATGGCTGACCTAGCGAACCATTTTACGCTTTTATCATTTTTGAGATGACTTTGACAGATTCAACGTCAAAAACGTTAGAATTTAGTTAAATGTACGTTCCATTTCACGTTTAGTTAGAGATTTATCAATATTTAAAAAATTATTAAAATACTGACGCTACTCCGGCAGCAACAATCGCATGGGGGTGCTTCAGATAAACCCCCTTGACCCCCCCACAGTGATAGAATCCTCAAATTCAGGCGACTTAATTTCAAACCCAACCCGAGATCTCATGTAAGTTATATATGTAATTGAATGGCAGACAATATAATTACAGTTTCTTCTTTGTGATATTTTGGAACAAAGTTCTAAGGAACTCACGTTACGAATTTTGCGGATGGGGGCTAGGCGAGAAAAAGTGTAAAAATTTTCCGACACGACCCTCTATAGTGCGAGCGAGATGGAATAATATCCATCTCCCTCGCACTTTTTCTTATCTTGCCATGAAAGAAATATTATTTTAAATGACGTTTCATTTTATTACACGCTAGTAATTCATTTATTTGCATTTGTTAATCAATAATACAATGCGTTTATCAATAATAATATACTTCGAAAGATTCATTCCAACCGAGTGTTTCTTAACACTCACCTATATATCTTTGTTATTTAATTAAAAGTATTGTCAATATAGAATACAATAGCGGTATCGATAAATACCCTTTGTTCAATGTTCCAATCTAGATCGCCATCGAATGTAGCACGTTGTATGTAATTAAAACATTACAAACACACTGTGTAACAGAGTGTTTATTGAAATCGTATATGAATTTTATTTTGTTATGCGGAGAGGTTACACTTGCTTGTATGTCACTTAAGAGAAGTAAACAACGTGTTCACTTTCCAATGGTTTATTGTAGACTGTTTTACAAATATAAAGAGAATATTTACTATAACAGTACGTAATGTTACAGTATTTGTTATTTATAGAAAGTAAATTATAGCGTTAATGTTATGTTTGAGTGAATGCTAATACGCGTGGTCTGTCGAGCCAGATATTTTTCTTTTAACGTTATTGTATTTGTTATATATTCGTTTTCGCAGAATACCAGCTTAAAACAGTAACTTTATGCTGCTGCGTTTTGTATAGTGTAGAGAACCGGATACCACTTTTATTGGAAACGAGGTATTCCATCTTAGTTCTCTTCTCAGGGGTGATAACGCGTCTGGATTAATTTTTTTTAATAATTTTTATTTCAATAAACTGTATAATTAATTCAAACAGTGTTTTAACCTAAAATAGTCTACAATAACAGGTAACTGAACAAGGATAAATCTGTATATTAGGTGTATTGTGTATACAGGGTGTTTGTGAAACGCTATTATTAAAACAAACAAGAAACACAAAACGTAACAACAAGAATAATAACAACAAGTAATAACAACAAGAATTTAATAAACAAAACGATTGAACTGTCGCTCACGCGCACGTGATAGTCAACAGGGAACTGTCTCAAAACCTAAAATTAATAATCAATCCCGCCAAAACAAATGCCTCGTGCGTCGTAACGTCCTTGCGGTAAGCACTTTGATCGTTGCCACAGATCGTTAAACCGTTACGACATTGCCAACGTTTATTTTATTTATAAGTTTAGTTATCCCTACGACTAGTCTTCGTATGGAATTTAGAAATTATGGTTGTCATTTTTGCAACAAGCAGTTCTTTACTACAATAATGATATTGAAATTAATAAACGTACCTAATTGGGTACTCAGTACTCACTTATGCAATTATAAACACTATTTCATCGTTATCTTTGATCTTGTACAAGAAAATTGAAATAAAATGGTACTGAATAATTGAATGCCATCAAAAACATAACTTTCATTAAGGGTCCTTCTGTCTTAAGTTATTACGTAATTAGCTAACCTAACAACATCTTATAGTGACCACATCAATATTAAAAATCTTTTATATTTTAAATAAATAGATTGACTTGGCCATCACATGAAAACACAATGTATCTCTCAAGTAATACATATTATATTAAATTAGATTGTTTAGTGCGATTACCAAGTCAATCTGTTTATTTAAAACATAAAAGATTTTTTAATATTGATATGGTCACTATAAGATGTTGTTAAGTTAGCTAATTACGTAATAACTGAAAACAGAAAGACTCTTAAGTAGGGACTGAATAAATTAACCGACTTGGTATTACATGGATCTCACAACTTTTACGGTAGAAGAACTGAGTTACGAGACTTGGTTTTTTACAAGTTATGTTTTGATGAAATCTCATTTCTTTTGTAGATAGTCCTACTTTTTTCCTTTCCAGTACCTTCTACTTCTTGAATACCAACAACGGATTTTCTTAAAGGCCACTCTACACTTATCTACACTTATTATTCTATTCTAATATACATATACAGGTACAATTATTCATTCATCAAATGTAACTTTGTAATCCTATATATTTGTATGGGATTACAAAGTTTTTAAAGTTGGTGTATCTAAAAATTGGACCGAAATTGCAAAATATTTTAGTTTTTCCTTGATTTATATACTAAACACTAATTGTATTCTAAATTTGAAGCTTCTATGTCTGCTAGAAGTGTCTTAGAGTTTTGATGATTGGTCAGTGAGTGGTGACAAAATTAAGAAACTTTGACTATAGTATGTGCCAAATCGATTGAGAAAACGGACAATGACCTTTCGGTCGTTTAACCAAGTTACAAACCTTCAATATATAGGCACATTTTATATGTAGTACTTTCTTTATTTATAATGATTTTTATAATGATTGATATAATATATATTTATTAACTATTATTAAAGTTATGTGAAAGATCGCTGTAGAAGAAAAATCATCTATTGTTATAAAGTACTTTATTCATTTAACAACAAAAACATTAATTTATAACACATATAAAGATTCGAGTGATAACGACACCGAATAAGTACGTACTTATGCAAAAGATAAAACTTTATTTTTAATATTATATAAGAACTTTATTTTTATTCGGTGGAATCATCACTCGTATCTTCACTGATGAACTATCTGTAACATTAATTATAAAGCGATCTGCAGTTTGGTCAATTCTATCATCCATGCCACGCATTTTTGTTCAACCTTAAGGACATGCTGAACACAGTTTTTCCATTTATCTGGCGTGATTTGAGTTAAACCATCTTTAAGTAAATTTTAACATCTTTTAACTTGAAAGTTGTATTTTTCGTGCAACATGCCCTTTCACATCTGCCCACACAAGTTCAATGGGTTAAGCTCACAGTGATAAGGAGGTAACCTACCACTGTGATGCTTTTCTTTGCCATCTCGTCGGTGACGTAACTTCGATAGTTATCTTTAACTGCCTTTATTTTTTCCATTAAGTGGGTCTTTGTGTCCGAGGCATATGCGATCTGTTTAGATTCTAGCCATTCCTGCATATTTTGTTTCCGCCAAGACATTGTTGGGGTTTTTCTAAACGTCTGGAGTGGTAACTAGCGTTATCCATAACTATGACATCGCCGCTTTGCAGTTTTTCTATTACTTTTCTAAACCAGTCCTCGAAATGGAGCGTCCATACTCTCATGGTAGTCACCAGTAGATGATGATTCAAATACCCAATCACATCCCTCAAAAGCCATTTTCATTGCCAACGTGTACAACTATTAATCGCTTTCCTTACTGAAGGGGCTTTCGCGCCAGTAGAGTAGCCTTCTAACCGTGATTGACGAGAAGATTCAATTGTGGTGTCTTCCCATACCTTTCCCATAGTATGACCTGCGTTAATCCATGTTTCGTCAAGGTAAAATGTTACGTCCTCGTTTCTTAATATTTGTATTTCTCTCAAATATCTGGTACGCCACAGAACTATCTCAAGGATCTATTAGACCACTTTTTCTGTTTCTCTTTATATATTTGAATTTTAAATGGCGCAACACACGTCGCAGGAAGTTTTGCTCAAGTTTGGCAACTGGTCATCTTGATTTATACTGAGCAAAATTTTGTCTAAAGTCGGTAATTCTCCTGCAAGAAAGAACTGATGCACTTTCGCTCTTATAGCCGATTTATCAAAATCGTCCAACTTGTCAATTACAGACTTTCTTTTATTAATTATTCCCTTTCTGGTATTTTATGGGAATCTCTATACACGCTTAATACGCGATATATAGTGCTCTTGCTGACTCCTGAGATCTCCGAAACCTTTTCTACCATATTAACGTTTGAAGGATACGTCTTCGGGCCAGGTGTTTTTGACATGTTGTATACATTAATGATAATCTCTTGTTCCCCGACCGACAAAGTGGTAGGTTTTCTCTTTTACTGGTGACGTTAAGGTGCTCCAGAAGATGGGCCTGTAAATAAATGACAAAAATATACTACCATAGTACTACATCACATAAATACATATTGTTTTAGAAAATAAATACCACATGGTCACATAAAAGAGCGCTTTAAGAAATAGAAAGGCTACGTCGTCGCATTTGTACCTATTTGTACGTACCTGCTACGTTTATTATGGGTCGGCGACGTCTCTCCACTTGATGTTGAAGGACCGGGTCCTTCACCAAATTCTCCTGAACTCATGTCGATTTAGTAACGACCGTCACAGTAAAACTAATATAACAGATTCAAAAACAAAAACTTAACGATATAACAAATTTAACAGTAAAACTCAACTAAAACAATGCAATGAATGCTATGAATTACCTGAGACGTACACGCAAGCGCTATCCGAACACGAATGAAAACAAAATGGCGGACCGGCCCAAAAAAGGTGACGCATCTCTGGCTGCCATTGTCACGTTTCTTTTAGAACGAACTGACGTAACGCGCGTTTTGTTTATTTTAAAGGGATGAATTTGCAAAAGCTCAATATGGTGATTATATTGCTTCAAATATTTTTTTAATATGAAACTGTTATTAAATGAATTGCTGCGTTACTTACCATAAATTGAAATATAAAATATAACACATTTTTCGCGATGTACCGTAAGATTTTACTATGTTTATAGGAACCACAGACAATATTATTTAAGAAACAAAAACAAAACATATGTGCTGACCTAGAAGTGGGAATAATATCAATATTTAAATATTGTTATCACATCTAAATTGAGATTTTGTAAGTTACGCCTTTTGACACTCGGCTCATATCTGAGGTCATTGTCCGTTTTCTCAATCGATATGGCACATACTATAGTTATAATTTTAAACTACTGGTTCAAATTGAATGAAATTTGAAATATACCGTGTTTATACAATGCCTGCTTGGTTATTGAGCTGAAAATTCAGGATTCTAGTTTTATCCACAACGAAGTTATAGGGGTTCGAAATGGCCTGAACAGCTTGAGAAAAGGATGGTATGGCTGTGCCGTTTTTTGCTCGACTGTTTGGGGCACTGTGCCCCCCAGATAAAGTCAATTGCAATTGTGATCGACAGTTAATTAATCTATGAGAATTAATTAAAAAAATAATTTTTTACTTTATTTTAATTGACTTTCCGTATTTAATCCGACTAATACTTTGAATTTAAAAAGAGGTACGTCAAAACTATTAAAAATTACTTGCAAGTTTTATAGTGATTGCCGCCTCTAATTCTTGGCAAACAAATCTTAGTAGATAAATTTCGGTGCAACATCATGTGTAAATTCCACAGCGCGAGGCGACACGAGTCGGCCGGCGGCAGCGCGTGTGTGAAAGGGAAGGGTAGAGTGAGTAGTAGAAATACCTAATGCATTGTTTCGTACCGAGCTATATAAGAGTTCGGCGTCCGCGAGAATATTGACCCTATTGTCAGCTGATTTCATTTAGCTGTACTAACATGATGCAGCGTGAATAAAGCTAATAAAACGTTGTGAAAAGATGATTTTTTTTCCTCGGGATCGATTTTCTTTCTGACCCATCACCAAAGGTATCGTTAGTACTATCGTCTGTCTTCATTTTCGGGAGCGTTTCACAAACACCCAGTATAAGTGTTGTAGGGGTTTTTGTGAGTTGTGACCCTCTACATATAATTGATATGTAGTATATTAATGTAGGTTGTATCTTCTACGTTACGGGATGTGGTCATTAAAACTGTGTCCGTTTCCGTAGAGAGCGTTTATTGTACTGAAAATCCTTATGAATAAAAATGTAATTATAGTGAACGTGTCGCGCGCAGGCGCGATATCAGCATTATTTTCAAACTGTTGAAATATCATGTACTTGCTCGTACATCTTGCCAATTTTATAAACAAGAAGAAAGTTTAAGGCGATGAACCCTATTGAGTTTACGGGCAGCCGTTGCGATCACCGCATCCACACTATCGATGTCCGAGACCCCATGCTCCGATGAATGTCCTTGGGTTGGCTGCTCGACATTGTTGGGGTCTGGCTTGTCGCGAAGATTCGCGCTGCAGCCTTGACATCTTCTTTTCAGCCGGAATGTCCCCCATGCAATGAAGGCTACAATAATAAATCCGACTACGGTGTACAACACATAGTTGTGTGTGTCATGTGTGAGTGATTGTACACTCAGTGTTTGTTGCTGTTCCTTGACCTTATCAATGTTGTTTTCAGCTCTTGTAAGGCGTCTTTATGATCTTCAGGTCCAAATGTATGATTAAAGTCTGTCAGTATGTGGTTCAGGCTTGATTCACGCATGTACATTCTTTCTTCACTGCCTGTTAGTTTCAACTCGCTGTGATAGTCGTTGCGAGCATGAATGATGAAGCTTTCTCCCTTGAGCATACACCCAAGTCCGAGTAACATAATCCCCGTGCCGTGTAAGTGCTGTGACGTCACCCAGCTGGGCAGAAAATGCGCATCGTGCAGTCTTCGCAACAGGAGAACAGCCACGCGCCACGATTGTGTAATCGCACCCACCTGTCGTTGCAATCCAATACTCTTGTGCGGCATGTTGATAAGTCGCCATTGTTTAATATTTGCGCTTCACATAATGTATCGGCTACCTTAATGTTGTAAATAGGTTGATAGATAGCACATAACATTTTGTTTTCTTGCAGATTTAAGCATGATGATACATCTCGGTTTCTAAGGGTATTATCATGTCCCTTTTAGGTTTACAGCAAGGTATTCAGATGTGAGTACTATAGTTTTCTCTGTGTGTCCAGTTATTTGCGGAATAGGAATGATGCGGTTAAGTTCATATTGTTCGTTGTTTATTAGCGGTAGCTTCACTGAATATTATGTATGCACTTGTTAAGCGCACGTGCACTCGCGCCAGCTTGTATAGGCTTCGCGTGCAATGGCGTGTGTTCACACAGGGTAGCGATAACTCGCTTGGTAAATGACCGGAGATGATGTTGAGCTGATCTTCAAATTGGTTGGGCTTGATGAGATGGGTGTCAACCTCCCGTCCTTCACGTCAGTTACTAGGTCTAGGAGTTGCTGTTGTATTTGTCGTATGTTTGAAATGATCAAGTTCACGGCCAGAGCGGTAGCTGTTATGTACATAGCATTGTCATGGCTGATTTGTATGCGTTTTCCGTTTCAGCGAGATGATTGTCGATGATACGAAATTGTGTGTTCATTACTTCCTCGTTTCTTTTAGAAGATTATATTCACTTTCGATGATCGATGTGTGATTTTGTAGAGATTCAATAGATGATTTTCGTTTGACTGGATTATGTTGATATCCTTCACGTACTGATTGGCAAATCTCTCATCCAGAGTACCAAAAAGGGAGTTTGCTAGGTATCCTATTCCATTCACTAGTCCTCTTTTTCTTCGAGACGGTCCATGTTCTGATCGTAAGATATCGTTATAGTGTTGAATTTCGTTAAGTTCGTGTTGAAACTGGGATGAAATTGTAAGATAGGCTGCTTCATTCTTGCATAATGTGTTCAAATGGTTGACATAGTTTTGTATGTTGTCCAAACTCCGCCAATATGTCGTCATGTTGTAGTATACAACCATTTTCCACTTATCTTGAATAATCTGCACATCAGACACCTTGTCAAAATAAACGACTCTTGAACTGCTAAGCCTTGTTATGTTGATCATTTGTTGCGTAGTAGGTCCAACACACATCGAAAATATAAGTAGTAACGTACAAAAAGTTGTTGAAGTGTTTTTGCCGTTGTTGTTTCTTCGTTTTCTTTGTGTATTTATTGCAGGCTTCGTAGTGTCAACGTCAGAAGATGCAGTTGTGTAAGATGACGGATCCAACGGAAGGCGTGACAATTTTGTAATCGGTCGCTTCATATTACTTGTTTTAGTTTTCAGTGTGACGACTCGTACCCGGCCGTCCGCACCTGGGTGAGTCTCAACACCCGTCCCAGGATCCATTTGGCAGGAGGAATGTTGTCTTCTGACGATAACGACGTCCCCAACTTCTAAGTTTTTAGTAGGAAAGTGCCATTTGCTTCGAGTTTGTAGAGTTTGAAGATAGTCAGTAGACCACCTTCTCCAGAAGTCCTTGTACATTTTCTCCGTAAGTTGCCATCTTGTAGAGAAGGTCATGTCATTACCCTCAGCGGATAGTGGTGATTCTAGAGAAGGCTCGCCGATTAGGAAGTGAGCTGGTGTCAAGCAGTCAAGGTCTTCGATATTCTCTGACAACGCCACCAGGGGGCGAGAGTTGAGACATCCTTCAATCTGCGCCAACAGTGTAGAAAATTCCTCGAACGTAAGTTTTTGATCCCCAAGTACTCGTTTGAGGTGATGTTTCAGGCTTTTTACTGCAGCTTCGTAGAGTCCACCAGCAGTAGGCCAGGAAGGAGCGTTAAAATGCCATTCAATGCCCCACTCTGACATGTTAGTTATGACGTCATTGTTTATGTAGCATTGTAATGCCTCCTTTCGTTGTTTTTCCAATGCTCTTGCTGCGCCCACGAAGTTGGTGCCGTTGTCGCTGTAGATGTGACGAGGCTTTCCTCGGCGGGCACATTCGTTTCAAGGCGTTCAGAAAAGCCACTGTGCTGAGATCGGAGACAAGTTCGAGGTGAAGAGCTTTTGTGCACAGACACAAATACAGCTACGTAGGCCTTCATTGTCTTTATTCCTCTGCCCTTGTTAGCCTTTACCTCCACATGCCCAGTGAAATCTACACCGGTGTGTGTGAAAGGCCGGGATGGTGTGACGCGTGGAGGAGGTAAATCACCCATAAGTTGGTTGTTGTTGATAGTTTTGAAGCGATGACACGTGATGCACCGTATAAGTCGTTTTTTCACTGCTCTCAAACCGCTGATAATCCAATATCTGTTGCGTAGATATGATAGAGTTAGTCTGGCCCCCATGCAGGGTCCTCTTGTGCGCTTGGTCGATCAGTAACCCGTTAACCTGTCATTGTAAGGTAAGATAATTGGATGTTTTTGTTCTTGACTTAAGTTGGCATTTTCCAGACGTCCTCCTACACGTAAGATTTCGTGTTTGTCCAGGAATGGATTTAAGTTTAAAATGCTGCTTGTTATTCGCACTTTATGATGTTTATTGAGTTGTGCAATGTCGTCGGCGAAATGATTAGTTTGTATAGCCTTGATAAGTGCATTATGTGTTCTGCAGGTCACTCGTTGCTAAGTACGATGACCGCATGGCATTGTTGACGTCACGTGCATTGTTTATGAACCGAAGTATCCAACTTAGGATTCGAGTTACGCGTGCCATACAGCTGTGTTTGTTTAAAAGTTCTCCGATTAATGGCATCGACCTTTGTGACACGCAAACTTGTTTGACCTTTTTCTCTTCAACAGTTGTGTGGAATTGGTCTTGAAGGGAGATCGTTGTCTTTAGCCAAATAGGTCCCCACCATAAATGATGATTCGCCAGTTGTAGTGGAGTTAGGCCTCTGCTGGCACAATCTGCTGGGTTATATTCAGACTTGACGTGCCTCCAGCATCCCGATGGCATGATGACAGTGATCTGTGTTACGCGATTAGCCACAAATGTGGTCCATCTTGAAGGCCCCCCTTGTAACCAACCCATCACGATCATAGAATCTGTCCAACCATGTATTGTTACACTCTGTGAGTTTATTGACTCTATGACCTTTTCATAAGTCGAGACAGTAGTAGGGCACCGCATAGTTCAAGCCGTGGTAAAGACGGGGTTTTCTTAATGGTGCGAGCTTAGTTTTCCTGCCACCAGCGTGATAATTTGTTGCCCTTCTTCACTAATAGATTTACAGTAGATAACGCAGCCGTAGGCTTTCTCGAGGCGTCACTGAATCCGTGTAACTCGATGGGTTGTTTAGTGTTACCAATCCAGCGTTGTAAAGCGATGGTATTGATAGTGGGCAATTCTTGTTGAAAGGTTGTCCACTCTTGTTGTATGTCTTCCGGAAGAGGTTCATCCCAATTTGTTGAAGCAAGCCAAGCTTGTTGAAATATGAGTTTTGCCTTCATTGTTACCGGAGACAGCCAACCAAGTGGGTCATATAATTTTGATAGGTCAGAGAGCAATGTCCGCTTGTTGTGACGTCACGTGTGTTACTAAGTGGCGCCTTGAATGTAAACTGATCAGTGTGCGGATTCCAGGTTGCCGAGTGTTTTGTTACTTCTGCGTCCTTGAAGTCAAACATATTCTGGCTTATGAGATGTTCAGGTAAAGTTTGAAGCAATCTGGGGTGGTTACTAGCCCATTTGCGAAGATTGAACCCACCGCCTTTTAACAGGTCAATCAATTGGTTTTGAGCGTCTTGTGCTTCTAACATGTCGTTGCTGCCACCAAGTAGGTCATCCACATACAGCTGGTGAGTAAGGATCTCTGCCGCGAGAGGATAGCGGTGTCCATCGTCCATTACGAGTTGTATTATGGTGCGCATTGCCAAAATGGTGCAGCTTTGGTACCATATGTTACAGTGCACAGTTGGTATTCTTTGATGAGATCTGTAGCAGAGTCACGCCATACAATTTTTTGCAGGTGTTGATCTTCATCGTGTATCAGTACTTGACGGTAAAACTTCTCAATGTCTGCAGTGTAGACGTATTGAAAGGCTCGCCAACGTAGAATCATAGATTGTAGGTCTTGTTGGAGGTTAGGCCCGCACTCCATGAGATCGTTCAAGCTTTGTCCTGTACTTGTCTTGGCAGAGGCATTAAAGACTACGCGCAATTTTGTAGTTGTTGAGTCCAGCTTTTGTACGCCGTGATGAGGTAAGAAGTAGCGGCTTATGGTGTTCAGTGCATGGCGTCATGTGGCCGAGTTGTAGATATTCGTCAATAAACTTTGTATGACGTAGAAAATGTTTCCTGTTTGGCCAATCGTTTTCTAACTGCCGAAATTGTGCGATTGCCTGTGGCTTAGAAGTGCCCAAGGTTTGTTCGTAGTTTATTTTCATTGGAAGTCTGACTGCATATCGTCCGTCTTCTTTTCTTGTTGTTGTGGTTGAATAAATAGATTCACAGTATTCTTCCTCTGATGTTAGATTGTGATTGGTTTCGGTTATCTCCTCCATCTCCCAAAATCGAGATACATCGTCAAGATTAATGAGCACGTGGCAGTTGAAGGTTTTGATATTGCCCAGCAGTACCCAGCCCACTTTTGTCTGTTGAGCCATGGGTGCGTGTGTGGGTCCTCGTAGCATACCACTCATTACTATGTCAGCATACACTCCAGCGTCTAACAGAACGTCCACTGGTCTCGAGATGTTGAAGTCGGGATCCGCCAGTTGTATGTTCTGAATATGTACAGTCTTGTTTTTCGAAGGTGTAATTAGGCAGGTTGTTGAGCATGTTGGCCATTACCATGGCTTCGATTGTAAATGAATGGCCTCCGTACAAAGACTCACAGTCTAACCGTACGGTTCCGTTGCTATGATGTGCTGACGTCCCTATGCCTGAGACTGTGGCGTTTCGATTTTGTCTTTGCAGTCCCAGCCGTTGCGCAGCATCTTCAGTTATTAGATTTATCTGTGATCCTTGGTCGAGAAGGCATCGCAATTGAACAGTCGATCCATCAGCTGCCATCACCTTTAATTGAACGGTCGCTAGTAGGACTTCGTTATAATTTCCAGACACGTGGTTTGCCTTTTGCTGTGACGTATGTGGCTTGTTGCTAGGTATAACGTTATTTGAGACCGCGATTTCAACTTTGCGGTAAATATCGTGCAATGTTGTGTGGTGTGCTTCTTTGCACACGCGGCATCTTTTGTTGGAGTTGCATTTATTGTCGTTGTGTAAGTACAGGCAATTGCGACAAATATGTAGTTGCGAAATTGACCTCATTTTGTCTTCCGGTGACATGTCTTGAAACGACTTGCAGTAGAGTAAAATATGATTGTTTTTACACAGCGGGCAATTTTTTTCTGTGCTTGTATGATATGCTCGAAGAAAACTACGCCTGTTGGTGTTGTTAAAGTCCTTCTTAAATTGAGCTGTTGCCTCCTTGTTGGTCGAATTGTTTGACTTGTTAGGTGTCTGTCTTCTTTTGAACAGGTTCAAGCGCAGTAAACTTGTTTTCCAAGAAGTTTATCAGCTCATCCAAGGAAGGTAGCTCTCTCGGAGCCTTTCTGATCTCCATGTAGGCTGCATACGTGTCGGAGTCCAATTTGCCAGTGAGAATGTGCACCAGGATCGGATCCCAAGTCGTTGTGTCGATGCCCAGATTGTGAATAGCATGTATGGTCTCGACACTTGTGTCATGTAGCTTCTTCAGCTCGTATGCATTCTGTGTTTGCAACGCCGGTTGTCCCATAAGGGTTTGTATATGTTTTGTAAACAAAAGTTGTCGGTTGTTGTACCTATGGGTAAGTATCTCCCAACAGGTGTCGTAATTATCAGCTGATACTGTAAGATGCTGTACGATGCGCTCCGCCTCGCCTTTAAGTTTGCCCTTGAGGTGCTGCATCTTTTGCGTTTTGTCAACATGACATTGTTGTGGATGGCTTCAGTATAGGTCCATGAATGTAGGCCACTGGGTATAATTACCAGAGAAAGAAGGAATCTCAATCGTAGGCACTTGCTGGTGCTGTTGAGATATTGAGCTTACGATTCAAATCCCTTTTTGTGGTTTCGTACAAGGTTTCGTATGCAGAAAACTCTTCTTCGTAGCCCACATCACCGCCAGAAGTCAGGTTATCGATTTGCCAGTGGAGCTCGTCGATCAGTTTCCAGCGAGACTGCAGCGAATTCAGTTTGTCACAAATTTCCCACTTTTCTGTCAACTCTTTGGTGTTGATGTTTTTAATCACCCTGGAGAGCGCCCGGAAATTAGTGCGTTGTTGGCTAATGAACTCATCATACCTTGATGGTACTCCAGTTTCCGCAGTTTTCACCTCGTAGTTCGTCAGCATGTCACGAATCGCTTCGTACCGCTTTTTTGTGGTGGTGTAGGTATCATTGATGAAATAGTCGTCATCCAAGTCACTGTCTGTTTTTTTTAGAACACCATGATTCATGTTGAACACCTCCCATTGAGCATTCAAAGCATCCAACCTTTCTGTATGTATGTTCCTGACTTGCGTGAATCAGAATCCTTTTGAAGTTAGCCTCAATTTTAAGGATAGATTCAATGATTGTTCTCTGTTGTTGAAGTAGGTTCTCCATGGTTTAAGGACGATGTTGTAAATAGTTGGTTTCAGATACGTGTGACTGCGACTCTTACCGTAGTATGCACCTCAATCAAGCTGGTGAGACCCGCTTGTGGGAGGCCAGCAACCAAAGTGACACTACAGATAGAATCACGAATTACACTTTTTTTTTTTACAAATACACTTTACTGTTGAACTATTGTAGACGTAATATGCAAGTCTTAGTTCACGTCGAAAGCTCGAAGGACCAAAATGTAGGGGGTTTTGTGAGTTGTGACCTCTACATATAATTGATATGTAGTATATTAATGTAGGTTGTATCTTCTACGTTACGGGATGTGGTAATTAAAACTGTGTCCGTTTCCGTAGAGCGTTTATTGTACTGAAAACCTTATGAATAAAAAATGTAATTATAGTGAACGTGTCGCGCGCGCAGGCGCGATATCAGCATTATTTCTAAACTGTTGAAATATCATGTACTTGCTCGTACATGATATTTCAACAGTTTTATTCTTATTAATTGAAGATTAACTTTATGGGCCACAGTATCAACTTATCGTCAGGTGGGCTGTGTTTTCGTTTCGTCATCCTTATTCTATAAGATAGAAGCGGTTTTGCATAGGACGTGTATGGCGTATGGCGTGGCGTACCTTTCCCCGCGTTCGAGGGGCGGTGCAGCTGCGGCAGCGCGTCCAGCACGATGCCCAGCAGCGGCAGGTAGAGCGCCGCCACGCGCGCCTTGAGCGCGGGCGCGCGCAGCCGCGGGTCCGCGTCGTGCGCGCACAGCAGCCACAGCAGCGCGCTCACCGCGCCGCACTGCAGCGCCGGGCTCCTGCACACCACACAGCTACATCTACATGCAGCCGCACCGCTGCACGAGCAAATGTATAGCTACATGCAGCCGCACCGCTGCACGAGCAAATGTATAGCTACATGCAGCCGCACCGCTGCACGAGCAAATGTATAGCTACATGCAGCCGCACCGCTGTATAGCTACATGCTGCCGCACCGCTGCACGAGCAAATGTATAGCTACATGCAGCCGCACCGCTGTATAGCTACATGCAGCCGCACCGTTGTATAGCTACATGCAGCCACATCGCTGCACGCTCAAAAACATAGCCACAGAACAGCCACACCACTAAAGCCAATGCGTCGTCAAACCTTTGAGGGCTAACATCGAATGCCTTTATTACCACCAATCAAAAGAATAAACATAGACTGTCCCATAGATCGCCTCATAGGGTTTATATTTGCCATAGTTACGTATCAACTATGGCAAATATCCACCCAAAATTTTGGCAACCAAATAAAAAAAAGAATGGGTCGTCCCGACCGGGAAGGGACCACGCTCTAACAGAATGAATACCAGTTTAAACTAGCAGCTCAATGCTGTCGTGTTTCGTATGGTGAGTGTAGACATCCGGAGACTTTTTACTGCAAACGAGGTATTCCGTCTTAGTTTTCAGCCGTGAGAACATGCATCTGAATTTTGATTTTTTATTGAATAAATATCAATGGGCCACAGCATTTACTTACCATCAGACGGAGTGTGTGCTCGTTTGTCACTCTTATTCTGTAAAAAAAAAACAGTAGGAAGCAAGACGCACTGTAACTCGAGCGCGGCAGTGAGGTCGGCCAGCAGGAGGCCGGCCAAGTAGTGTCGGGAGCGGAACTCGGCGCCCAGCGCCAGCGCGGCGCCCGGGCACGTGGAGCCCGAGCGCGGCGAGGCGCCCCCGCCCCCGCTGCCCCCGCCCCCAGCCCCGCCCCGCCCCGGCCCCGCCCCCGCACTCGGCCGCCTCCTCGCCGCCCGCCGGCAGGCACAGCGACACGTAGTGCTCGTGCGAGCACACGATGCGCAGGAACGACAGCTGCGCACACAATACCCGCATCAATTACACATACACTTCTTCTTCACGATATCTATATATGTATTAATTCGTCAAGAATAGAATAGAATATATAGTACCTTGAAGTGACGGTGTAATAATATACACTACCCTATATCATCCCGTGGGTGTCGTAAGAGGCGACAGAGAGAAACAAATCAGAAGATGGGCAGCAGCGTCTTTCTAATAACGACTAAAAATAAAAAGCTGCGGTTGCCAACCCGCTTGCCAAGCGTGACAACTATGGCAAGATCCCACCAATGCGGTTATCTATGGGGGAAGCTTACGTTCATCGCTGGACTTTAATAAGCTGTAACAACAACGGTATATTTATTTTCTCAACACAAACAGGTACAGAATTATTGATAACAAACATGTTAAACCACAAACGTAGAACCCTAGTTTGTAAGAGACTGGTGCCTAATAAAAATATTTAACAATACCTGTTCTATAAGTCACCTCTCGGATTATACATCTTAAATTACAAGATTGTTAAATATATTGACGAGATCATTACTTTCATTGAATTAGATATGAAAAAATCAATAAATAAATAAAAATTACCCCTTTTTAGGCTACTTGCGCGCATGGACTATGAGATTGTAAGTTTATATAGAAAAGGAATACAGAAAGAAAAAAAATATTTATAATATGTTACAAATACATTAAATTAAATAAAGCATTCATTGTTTACGGTCATACCGTCAATATCAAACACTTTTTAACCTGTCGTAAAAAGCGTTCTAAACTCGAGGATAGATGTAGATGTCTATGGGCCACAGCATCTACTTACCATCAGGTGGACTGTGTACTCATTTATCACTCTTATTCTTTATTTAAAAAGGCACACAATCGCGCCCCATAGGCATCTACATCTATTCTCGAGTAAGAATTAAAATGCAGATGCGTTGTCGCCACTGAGGACTAAGATGGAATGCCTCGTTTTCAGTGACAAGGATTCCGGTTCTCTACACTCACCATACGAAATACAGCAGCATTAAGCTGCCATTTTACGTTGGTGGTCTTTCGTTTTAGCAGTTTACAGCAGAACATAAGCTGTGGACTGCTAAAGCTAGGGAGAACTTGCCACAACCGTTACGCTTGGCGGATTGCAGATCGCAATATCATATATCTCGCAACTTTAACGCTACTGTCTATTGCCAGTCAGAGTACAATTTGACAAATGCAAGATGTTTATACCGCCATCTACCGGTGACCGAGACAACTTTCTGGCATTTTCCCATTCGCCTTTTACCTACACTCACAAAACGAAATGGAATTACACGGTGAAATAATATTTGGTGTATACCAAAATTTATTTGGTATAAAAATGAAGTAGTTCAAATACAGTCCGTTTGTACGCTACTTAACTGTAACTCACAAAACGAAATGGAATTACACGGTGAAATAATATTTGGTGTATCATCATCATCATTACAGCCCTTCACAAGTCCACTGCTGAACATAGGCATATTAATAACAGCCTTTATAGGACCCACTCCTGACACATACCTCTTTTTAAATCTTTGAGGTTTTCGTAACAAGGAATAATCCACTGGTCTATTCCAGTACATGTTGGTTGGCCAACTTCATATTTCCTTAAAATATTTTTAGCATTATCATTACAGCCCTTCACAAGTCCACTGCGGAATGCCACAAAGCACGGTCCTGAGCCACCCGCATCCATCGACTTCCTGCATGTCTTACCAGGTCGTCACTCCATCTAGTGGGGGGACGCCTTACACTTCGTCCGCCGGTACGAGGCCGCCACTCGAGAACCTTTTTTCCCCATCGGTTGTCGGTTCTTCGAGCTATATGGCCGGCCCATTGCCACTTCAGCTTACTAATCTGTTGGGCTATGTCGGTCACTCTGGTTCTACTGCGGATATCCTCATTTGGTGTATACCAAAATCTATTTGGTATAAAAATGAAGTAGTTCAAATACAGTCCGTTTGTACGCTACTTAACTGTACGTGTGCGAAAAGAGTAATGTCATGCATTAAAAGTGAGTTATTTCAAATATATTATTTTTTAGACAATTTTCATAAACCAACATTCCCTACTTACTGCTTTACAAGCTTTATAGAGATTTATCTCTCTTCTATAATCAGTTAATAGCAAGAAAATATAACAATAATGCTACCGGTAGCGCCCTCATACACTACTTCGGTTCTCTATTCGTACAATCTTGAGCAGCTTAAAGCTTCTTGGAGCAAAAGGCCAGTGGCCATATCCTGGCCACTCTCGATAAAATGTATCACCCACCCACACGCATAAGTTTGTGTACGTGAAAGGTGTGATTTGTGTGTTTGCGAGATAAGATACGACACACATACGTCCATCCACTTGTTAATGAACTGTCTATTAAGATCCGGGCGGGGTGAGATAAGTCGGAACGGTAGGAAGGGGTGGGGGGTAGGGTGAGCGGACATTCTGTAGGTTGCAGCATCATGTATTCGCGGCGTGGCATACCTTGTAGTGCACGAGCGGCACGGCGTCCGGCAGCGAGGCGATCTTGGCGGTCATCTGCTTGTGGTAGCCGCGCACCAGCCCCAGCACGTAGCCGCGGTCCATCACGCTCAGCAGGTCGAACAAGAAGAACGCGAGACTGTTGTTCAAGCTCTGAGTCAACCGGCTGTTCTTCCCGTAGCTATCGCCCAATAACAACATCCATTTATAAATGTGCAAAGTGAAATGTGAAAAGAAGGAGAATAAAAAAGTCCTTAAGGTGAGGATTTCCCACGTTAAAAGGCTCTTAGCGCTCTCTTTATCGCTGCATGCATATTTGTCTAGCACGAAGTAAGCGTGCGACATTCGGTGGACAGAAAGTTACTAAATTTAAAACTCTTTTGCTTACTATCAAGAAATAAAAGTTCTAAATGAAAATGTAACAGATAATCTAATTCATTAACAAGCCTTTCTTAATATTTTCGAAAAATATTAAATAGTTCTCGATTAAAATAAAACTATAACATGAACTTCAATGGTATTGTTTTTATACGGATTAATAAGTATATAACGGGTTGGGATTGTGTAGGCGATAGGCCAATGTATCGTAATAGCCACTTTTCTTTCACAATTTTCCATCTAAACCCACAGCTAGTAGTAGCTAGCTGTTTTTGGCGAATTCTACCTACCCCTTGTGGTATTACAGGCGTGACGCTATGTTTTTTATTCAACACGTCTAGGAAGTAGAAGTACCTTTAAAGACCTATTTATTTATTTATCCTTTATTGTAAACGCATTCATTTAAGAGTCACAAATGGCGGCCTAAATGCTTTATGACATTCTTAGACTTAATGAACCAAACATACCTGGAGATGATCTCGGAGGTGACATTGTTGACGAGGGTGGTGAGGTCGTCGGTGAAGTGGTCGGGGAAGCGCGCCTTGCGGGGGGCCTCGTGAGCTCCGCTCCAGTACAAGTACTCCACCATCGACTTCACCATCAGCTCGAACAGCGCCCTGACCACACATCACACATCAACATCCACAAGTTGCCTCAAAAACTTGTCACGTTACTAGTCTTATTAGTCGTTGTTAGTCACGTTTGTAGGTGGTAGAGCCACGCTACAACTGTATTATGGTCGGCTCGACCGGGGAAGGACCACGCTCTCATAGAATACCAGCGTAAAACAGCAGCTTAATGCTGCTGTGTTTCGTATACTAAGTTTAGAGAATCGGAGAGCCTTTTTACTGGAAACGAGGCATTCCATCTTAGTCCTCAGGGGTGACAACGCAATCTGCATTTTGATTCTTAATCGGGGATAAATTTATGGCCATAGCATCAACCATCAGTCTCGTTTGTCACCCTTATTCTATAAATTAAAGTCATAGCTTTATACGTCCCACAGCTGGATCCAGGCCTAGAAGTGTCCGCAGCGTTGCCCCAATGCGCGTTAATATGACTATGACGATGACGATGACGATGACAATGACGAATTTAGGAAAAGCATGTCAACTAGCATATTTTTAGAGTATGGATAAAGCCAAACGTCCAACGCGAACTAAACTATGTGAAAACTAGGCTCAGTGAACTAAGCTAAGCTAACCTGGAAAATCGTTGCACGTCCACCGAAAAATAAGCTAAAACAAACAACACTAAGCGAAAGGCGCCAGAAGGGTAAGGGGTAAGGATCGGCCTACACAACTAAGTTAGTTTGACTTATAGTAAAATTATTTTGTCCGTGCAGTTGGGCTCATAAATCATAGCTCGGCCTCAGCCCGGCTAGGGCGGTGTCCATGTTGCGCGGGCGCAACGCCATTATCGATAACAACAAATGAATCATCGAAGGCAGGTACACGGCGGCGGTGCGGTATACAAAGGTTGGTGCGACATTGTTATGTTATGAGTCATTTGTTTTCCATTATTACCCCCGCCTAATACCTGCAAATTAATGCAATGATAATTTAGTACATATATCGAAGAGAAATTTGTTTTTGCGCATTCGTTCTCTGAATTTCTTTAGTGACATAATGGCTACTCCTTTGTTTTGTACCAAAACGGCAGAATTTATTCAAAATAATATTTTGCCTGTTGGCACCAATATACCAGCACAAGCACGTGTTGTTATCAACAATGTTTTAACATTTGTCACTGAAATGAAAATAGATCCCGAAAAGTTACAAAGTGTTAATTTCTGCCGTTCTCTAACCCACATAATGACAAAACTAAATACACTATCGATTACGCTTATCGACAACAATAATGCGCATCACTATGCTCGCCTCTAAGGCCCGTGAGTGGTAGAGAAAGCGAAATACTACGATGATATATGACCCAAACTGCACGGACAAAATAATTCTAGTATAGTTTGGCTATTTTACCTGGCTTGACTGCACAGTTTGCGGTGGACGCACACGTATGAAAAACTGGTTCGGCTATGCGAGCTAAGATAAACTAAGTTAGTTTAGTTTGCGGTGGACGTTCGGCTTAAAGCTGACGATGATAATGATAATGATTATAGTTTAGTGGTTAGGCAGAAATTAATACCTCGTTTTTAAATGAAAGTTTTATACAGATGAAAAGTATTAGATAAATGGGTTAGCGTGGTGGTACGGGAGGTACGGGAGGTGTGGGAGCGGTTACCAGGAGTTGTGCATGGCGAGGTCGCGCGTGTGCCCGCTGGCCACCACCACTGCAGCGCCAGCTCCTCGTGCACGATCTTCAAAGTCGCCTGTATGCAATGTCATCATCATTCACTCAAGGGCTTGCGTACGAGCAGGGAACAAGGCATCAGTGAGACGCTATTTATACTAATATTATTAGGAGTTTATAATAATTGTGAAATATGAGTTTGTGAGTTTATATGTACCTAGGAGAACAAAAACAACTGATTTCAAAATTATTACACTACCTTTAATTTACTATCATATTAAAAATCATAACACATTTTATAAGATTTTATATGATAAGTAAATGAAAAAAAAAATTGTGTATAATTAATAGTATTATAGCACTAGTAAACCACTAAGGTTTGTGAATTAGGTACTAAAATGCTAAGTATTATTACTACTTTAGAATGGACATTTAGAATTTAGGATGGACATAATTATATTATTCAACTGGGTGGAGTTGGAAGGAGTCAGCTAGTCACACTAATATTATGAAGGGTATGTACGTTTTAGTGTGTATGTTTGTATTTTGTTCGTGCTCTAACAGATCGACGGATTCGGATGAAAATGTAAATATTTATACCTAAATTATCACTTATGCTACCTACTTTTATACCGGGAACACGGGACCGCGGGTCGCTGATAATTTAAAATAAAACAAAATTAATATTAGGTATAAGTTATATTACTTACTTACTTTTAATAACACAACAAACTTAACCTAACCTAATTACCTTGAAACAATGTTAATTTATTGTAACGTTGCTCTTTACTTTGATTTATTACGACTTACGACCCTTTATATGGCTTGTAGTTTAATTCATTTCGGGCTTTTGCTATAATAACTGTCCATTCAGAGCATCTTATGGGGTCTGAGGAAACTAAAACAAAAAAATATATTTTAATTATACTTTAAAATAATAAAACTCTTCGACCTACATTTTGTACGGAAAACTAAAAATAAAACATTTAACAACATTGTAATATTAGTACATTAAGTTTAAAATCTGTAAAATATTTATTGTATCAATCCACCCATAGAACCGTTAGAACATAATTTGCGAGTCACTCGTACGCGTGACTATTTGTTTCTCTTTTACTCTTGCATATTTGTCTAACGTGAAAGAGAACGTTATCGCGGCGCCGCGCGGTCGGCGGTGAGTGTTTTAGTTTGCAATAAAAATGAAAATTATTGAAATGAAAACATGCACTGTGGATACATAAATACGTAAATTTGGTATGATACTTACCTAAAATATGAAACACCATCCTTTTTCGCACGTGTCTGCTGTTATTTGGGCAGGAAATCACCGAACACTTTGGCATCGCGGACGTTGTACGAGGATTGTGGTCGCCTTACATTCAAACAAAAACTCTGCGCACTTCGCAGCGTGCGCCGAGTTTTCGCGGACATTTTATTTGTCTGTTTGTGACTTATAGGTATTGTAACTCAATGAGTAGCCTTTGTTTTGTACCAAAACGGCAGAATTTATTCAAAATAATATTTTGCCTGTTGGCACCAATATACCAGCACAAGCACGTGTTGTTATCAACAATGTTTTAACATTTGTCACTGAAATGAAAATAGATCCCGAAAAGTTACAAAGTGTTAATTTCTGCCGTTCTCTAACCCACATAATGACAAAACTAAATACACTATCGATTACGCTTATCGACAACAATAATGCGCATCACTATGCTCGCCCCTAAGGCCCGTGAGTGGTAGAGAAAGCGAAATACTACGATGATATATGACCCAAACTGCACGGACAAAATAATTCTAGTATAGTTTGGCTATTTTACCTGGCTTGACTGCACAGTTTGCGGTGGACGCACACGTATGAAAAACTGGTTCGGCTATGCGAGCTAAGATAAACTAAGTTAGTTTAGTTTGCGGTGGACGTTCGGCTTAAAGCTGACGATGATAATGATAATGATTATAGTTTAGTGGTTAGGGCAGAAATTAATACCTCGTTTTTAAATGAAAGTTTTATACAGATGAAAAGTATTAGATAAATGGGTTAGCGTGGTGGTACGGGAGGTACGGGAGGTGTGGGAGCGGTTACCAGGAGTTGTGCATGGCGAGGTCGCGCGTGTGCCCGCTGGCCACCACCCACTGCAGCGCCAGCTCCTCGTGCACGATCTTGCACGACCCGTCGCTCATCACTGCACCACACATCAATTCACATAATACTATTATATTAACTAATATATCAAATAGAAATACAAACTTTTTTATTCAATATAGATTATAAATAATACTTATTGAAAGTCAGTCTTATGTTTAATTTACCCAGTGGTAAATTATCCGAAAATACCTTTATCCTGGGAAGAATCAACAAGAAACCCAGTGGGAAAAAAGAACAGTTTACGATCATTAAAGTTACACAATAAATAGTAACACAAAACAAATTAGAAATAGCATAGTAGCGATCAGCTCATTTCCCTATGGAGTTATTATCATCCATAAATTCCTTAACATTCTAATAACCCTTTTTAAACAATCATTGTTTAATAAAGTTTTTAAACTTGGCGGAAGTCAGATTTTATATATTCTGGGATTTTCTTATTTTTTTGTTTTATAGGATAAAGGTGACAAGAGAGCACACAGTCCACCGGATGCTGTGGCCCATAGATATCTACATCTATCCTCGTTTGCGAATCAAAATGCGTTGTCAGCCGTGAGGACTAAGATGGAATGCCTTTTTTCCAGTAAAAAGGGTCTCCGGTTCTCTACACTCACCATACGAAACACAGCAGCATTGCGCCGCTATTTTCGCTGGTATTATGTGAGAGCCTGGTCCTTCCCCGGTCGAGCCGACCCATTCCTGCTACAACTATACAATAAATATAGCTGCAGCATGGCACTGCCACGTACAAAACCACCAGGTACCACGTATAAAAGCACAAGTATATGGGTAAATCGCCCCAAGAATGAATTACTGACTCTGTGAAAACATTGTAAAGCGCACTGATTTAGTTTAACAGAAGTTTATTTAGTCTAGTGAGTAATTTTTTAAGCCATTTGAATGTGTCATTAATTTAGTGGTTGCTAATACGACTGCTGATCATGAGGTCCCAGGTCGGTCCGAAATCAGTTATTGTGTTTTCTGTCAAGAAATTCTCAGTAGCAGCCTGGAGTCAGGAATGTGACAGAGTTTCGCCCTCGTGCCTCGGAAAGCACGAAAAGTCGACGGTCCTGAGCCTGATCTCTCTTCAGGCGTGTCGGATTACCGTTCTGTGGCGGCGCTGTCGTTGCGCCACAAGCGAAACGCATTGAAGCCTAAATCGCGCTATTAAAATTCTGAAATTAACGCGCTATAAATAGAATGGCTCCGAAATGACACACGGAGCGTTGGCCGCTCCCCGGGCTGAACACCTTGCCCGGCGGGAAATGTCCCCTATTCCTTCGACGGCCATAGTTTCGCATTATTGCGCATACACACGTACACTATAGTCATGTCCTGCATCGATTACTAGTTTCCTTTGAAACTGGCCGCCGTGACCAAAACTCGGTGTAGTGGACATAGTTATTATTTACTCAAGTCACACACTATTTAATCTTGCTTTGTAGATACCCAAATTGTAATCGGATGGTAAGCAAACAATTAAAACAATAAATATTAAGGATTATTGATTTAATTGTTCGATGGGAAAAAGTCTCGAGTGCCAGCCTCGTAATAACAAATGCAGTGTTATACGACCCTTTATTGGATGGAGTCGATGGACGCAGGTGGCTCAGGATCGTACTTACTTCAATAATATGGGGGAGGCTTATTTTCAGCAGTGATAGTGATAGTTAATAAAGGGATGTGAATTGTGATAATAATAATTATATTGATTGAATAGTTGTAACTTAACAGTCATATAATTCTTGACCGATAGATGCAGGTGGCTCGGGGCCGTACTTGCCGTTTTTGTGATGGGCTGTAGTAGTAGTAGTATAATAATTTGTATATTTTTAAGAAATACCGGAGAGCAAGATATATGTTAAGATTGTAAAACATTTGTATATATTAGTGCGCGTGTTAATGTGTGCGTGCGTGTACTTGCGATCTGCGTGCTTGCGTGCATGTTAATGTGTGCGTGTGCGTGCGTATCTGCGTGCGTTCATGCGTATGTGCGTGTGTGCGTGCGTGCGTGTGTAGTATGTGCGTGCGTGTGCAGGACTTGTGATAGGCTGTTGTAGTGGTAGTACTAGTAGATTGGTTTGTATATTTTTAAGAAATATGTTACGATTATAAATATGTGTGTATATATTATTGCGTGTTAATGTGTGGTTGTGTGCGTGTGTGTGCGAGGCGCAGTACCGGAGGGCGGCAGCGGCAGGCCGATGTCGGTGTCGGCGAGCGAGGGCCGCGGCAGCGTGCACTGGAACTGCACGTAGCTCGTGATCAGGCTGCTGCGCCCGTGCGGGTCGCACGACGCGCCCTCGTTCATGTTCTGAAACCCACCAATTGTGCAAAAATTCACACGGCACATGCCACAAAAATTAATTATCTAATTATAATAAAAGTTATAAAAATTACATTAATGAACAAAGACAGTAAATTTATGAGAGGTTATAATGTTCTCTACATTTCAGGCTCACCTGATAAGTGTTGACCAACCCTCATGAACAATTGCAATAACTTTTAAAAAGAAGTAAGCTCGTTTCTTGAAGGTCTCTAAGTCGTATCAGATCGAAAAAATTGCCGGTGATAAACAATTCCACAAAGTTGTGCGAGGAAGAAAACTCCTAGTAAAATGCACAATGGTTGACCCCCCCAAGCATCCAGATGATGTGAATGGTTTTGTCGCGATGTGCGTTGGTGAAATTTAGCAGTTGGAATTAATCCGAACAATTTCTCAGAGCACTCCCCGTAGTAAATGCGATAGAAAATGCAAAGGAATATAACATCTGTTCGCAGCGCCAGTGAATCACGCCAATCAGAGAGAACTCTGTCGTCGACAAATGTTAAATGTCTTGTATTGCTCTTATTAGATACAACGACAACTCGCAACCCTTTTTGAGGAAAACTCCCGCAATAGTTTATTTCATTGAGTACGTTAATAAAATGAACTTGATGTTATAAAGACAGGTGTTCCATACGGTGATCTCGGTGAAGATGTGCGCGAGGCAGGTGAAGACGTCCTGCGCGATGTTGAGCGGCTGCGGGTGCGCGGGCAGCGCGGGCGGCGCCACCAGCAGCTGCAGCAGCTTGTCGCACACTACCGCCAGGTACCGCGCCAGCACCTCCACGTTGGCTGTCGGCAGCTCCGAGATGCTTCACATAAAATGGTTACACTTACATTTTTTTATAGAATAAAGACTTGGATATACTTGGGGACAAAAGGAGCGGCATGTTACGCAACATGTCGCTCAACAACTACGTGGAATGTCCCGAGACATATGTCGCGGAACATTTTGCAGTCCACACTAGTTAGTGCATATAGAAATGTCGCCCGAGGAGGTTGTGGCGATTAGTGTTGCGTACATAGTACTTATTTCGGGAGTGAAACGTAAGCGAATGAGAAAGTGGTGGATGCGGAATTTCTTACTACAACGAGAAGAAAGAAGAATTAATATTTTAAGTGATCTTCGAATGTCTGACGGATCTTTTGTGAATTTTACTCACATGTCAACATCTGATTTTGAAACTTTATTACAAATGATCAGACCTTCCATAGCCAAACAGGATACATTACTAGTGAACGCTGTTGGCCTTCATATCACACTTGCCATTGTATTAAGATACTTGTCGACTGGAGATTCTTATGCTTCCTTGTTTGTCGTACACTTTTCGAGTGTCGAAACAACTGATCAGCAGAATAGTACCAGAATTTTGAGGTTTGAAGTATCCCACAACAAAATATGACTCTCGTAAAACTCAAGAAGTAAAAGCACGGTTTCGTTTCCCCACACTACTGACATGTTGTGTGTGGAAACGACTGTCGATGTCGACTGACGATGTGTTGTGACACTCACGCGGGACACGTACGCTCGCTCTAGGAGCGGGAACAAGCAACATGTCCCGCGTCACGAAAAATGTTGCGGGCCATGTTGCGGGTCACTTTGCAACGTTGCATCGTCACGTAGATTGAGTGTTCCACGGCATGTTGCGGAACAAAATGTCCCCTAGTGTATCCGGGGCTTAAGGGTGACAAGCGGGCACACAGTCTACTTGATGGTAAGTGGATTCTGTTGCCCATAGACATCTACATCTATTCTCGACTAAGAATCAAAATGCAGATGGGTTGTCAACCCCGAGGACTAAGATGGAATGCCTAGTTACCAGTAAAACGGGTCTCCGGTTCTCTACACTCACCATGCGAAACACAGCAGCATTAAACTGCTATTCGACGCTTTTTTATATGTCGTGTCATTTCCATCCCGTCTCTCTACAGATTAAGTTCCTCACGATTTCAAATAGCAGTCAACTTTCTTGCAATATTAACTATCGCTTTGGAGTCTTAATTGTGTATTAACGTAAGCACATTCATAATGATTTTTTATTACTAATGCTTTTGTTTACTAATGCTGTATTTATATGGTATTTTACTAATGCTGATTTGTACGGATTTTATTGCGTATTTTAATTTATTTCAAAAATCTAGAGAGAAAAATTTGGTGGTTTCGGTTGTTTTGGTTGGTTCTATAGTCAGAGGCGACTGACGTTTAGGACATCCTGATGTCATCATTAACCTGGGCTACCTAAAGCTTTTATTTCAAAATAAATATTTGTCAAGTTAATATTATGCCACGCGCAAGGCAGAGTTACGTAGTGCAGGTTTTCTAAATTTGAATTGCGCTACAGTTTTTATTGTACCTACATGGTATATTATTATTACGATTATGTGGTAGGGCCACGTTGTACCTGTTTTTTTTTTATTAAACTAAAGTGATAAACGAACTTACAGTCCACCTGATGGTAAGTAGCTAATGCAGTCCAAGGAAACCTATGGCCAAATTCAACCAAAAAATCAACCAATCAAAAAAATGGTTATTTATTTATTTTATCCAAAACGCACACAAGTTTAAATTAACGAGCAAAAAAAACATCTATTTATAACAATAAAAAATAATAGCTATCATTTAAAAATTAATAATTAAATTTTTTAATTATAAATTGTAAATTAAATAATTATAATTTAATAGTAATAAAAATCTCGAAGCTTCTAGCAGTGTATCAAGAAATTAAAATAGTAATAAAGCAAATTGAAACAATAAAATATTAATGATTGTACAATATTTAAAAAAGAGAAAGGTCGCAATCATACAATGTCAGGCTATGAAATATTTTGCAAATCAATTAATAAATAATGAAAGCTAATTACAATCCTAATATGCCCATAATTAAAATTACATCTAGATACAAAGTAATAGTACACAGTCAAGGAAATGAAAATGTGTAATTATTAATTGTCATATCATACTGTCTGCAAATATATCAATTTCATCTGCTGAGTGAGTACGGTCCCTATAAGCGTTGATGCTGGATTTGTTGGTGCAAAGACAGCACATTCGGTACGTGTTACTGGTCTATCCAGGAAACGTGGCCTACGGCGCGGAGCCACCGTTCCTCTATCATCTTTCTGCAGGTACCTGGGCACCAACAAACCGATTCTCCATAACCGACTGGCAGCCCAACTTGAGGTGAATTATAGAAAGATAGTGCCTAATATTTGACACCACCCTCCTAAACATTAGGGTTTCAAAATTAACCACACCCAAGACGAATAAAGAAGGATACAAATAAGGGCAGTATCCATGACTCTATAATAAAGCCATCGAGCAAATTTACGTTGTATCCTCTCTAACAAGAGTGTATACTTCTTCTCGTAAAGTTTCCAGGCCGCAGCTGCATACTCTAGTTTACTTGGCACATACACATTATAGAAAGTTTTAGCCACCCTTATATCATCAAATTCCAGCAGCAGTTCTCATAACAAAACCCAAAGTCTTACTAGATAACATGCAAATGAATGTCATATGATTGTGAAAATCTAATTTAGTATCTAATATTAAACCTAAGTCACGTATATCATATGCCTACCAAAGGCGCGTCATATAAGTTATGAACAATAATGATATGATTCCGTTTTAATGCAAAAACGATAACCTTACTTTTAGTCTCATTAAGAGGTTCACTTTATTCCATTCCGATACCACATCTATGTTCTGTTGAAGAGCCTGTGCATCAGCAGCACTGCCGACCCCAAGAAATCCCCAAGGCATAGATACGTTGTCACCTCTGAGAACTAAGATGGAATGCTTCACAACCTGGACCCTTCAGACTGGGACAAAGCAGTGCACAGATTGCTATTTGGCGGCAGATAGGTAGGGGTGGTACCTAGACCCACGAACCTCGGCACAAAGGAATCCTACCACGTACTAAATTTACTACAGGTGCAGCATGAATGGGTCGGCTCGAAGAGGAAAGGATCACGTTTGCACATAATGCAGCATAACTCTGATTCCTGTTTTGTAGGAGGTGCAAAGTGAACCGGACACCCATTATACTGGTAATGGAGTTTTCCACAGACCTCATTAATGACAACACATTCTTTTTATAGAATGTGGGTGACAAACGAGCACACAGTCCACGTGATGGTAAGTGGAGTCTGTGGCCCACGGACATCTACATTTATACTTGATTAGGAATCAAAATGCAGATGCATTGTCACCCCTGAGGACTAAGATGGAATGCCTCGTTAATAGTAAAAAGGGTCTCCGGTTCTCTACACTCACCATACGAAACACAGCAGCATTGAGCTGCTATTTTACGCTGGTATTCTGTAAGAGCGTGGTCCTTCCCCGGTCGAGCCGACCCATTCGTACTACAACCATAATATAGCGCTGCAGCGTGGTTCTACCACGTATAAATATAAATTTGTGTTGTAAAACTTCCTCAGAAATGAGGGAAGGCCAGAACCTAGCAATAAGATCTTTTGGACGGCTCCGTGGCAAAGCGGCTTAGCAATGAGTACAGATGCGTTATCACCTCTGAGGACTAAGATTAAATGCCTGACAGCCTTAAGACGAATTTTTATTGCTTAGCAATGAGTTACAGCGCTAAGGGCCGCGGGTTCGAATCACGCACGGAACAAGTATTTGTATGGCCTACAAATAAATGTTCCGGGTCTGGATGTTTATCCTCGTGAAATTTATGTATGTAAACTGCCTCCATTATACAGGATAACATGAACTTTGATGGGCTGATAGAGAACACGAACAGGAAAATGAGATCATAAAAAAACTTGTGTGTGATAATATTCTATAAGGATTCGATAAACACTTTGCGTTCTGAAAATACAAAATTAAAGTTTTTTGTCCTAATTTTTTTTATAGAACAGTGTGACAAACTAGCTCACTGTTCACCTGATGGTAAGTGGATGCTGTGACTCGTAGACACCAACAGCTACCCTCCATTAAGAATTAAAGTGCAGGTGCGTTGTCACCCCTAAGGACTAAAATGGAAGTTACCAGTAAAAGGGATCTGATCTTCGGTTCTCTTCACTCGCCATATGCTACGCATTAAGCTGTTATTTCATGCTGGTACGGTGAGAGCGTGTTCTTACCCCGATCGAGCGGATCACTTCGTGCTACAGTCATAATGTACATGGAGCGTAATTCTGCCACAAAAAAAAAACGAAATTTATGTATACTTACAGAATAACCAACGGGTGTTTCTACGCTTTTCTCCTGGTCTGGGGGAACGGGTTTCCTCTGACAAGACACGTGAAGGAATGTGAAGAGAAGATGATGGTGATCACCCAGGTCGGCAGGTAGCTTCAGCTTTATTTCGTCGTAAAGCGACGGGTTCCTTTATAATTATAATAAAATAGAATATTTTTTTATAATTGGGAATGGGACATTGTTATTATTAATAGCTTGATAGTTTAATTTGAATCGACTACGTTCAGTAGTATCTTAACTCTTTCGCTGTTCCGTGTACTACATATAGTGCATTGCTATTGTCTTACTAGTGTGTCTGAAAATCAGACAGTGAAAGTGTTAAAAATTGGTAGACAGAATGTCGATTTTAAATTAAAAAAAAGTAATTTATAATAACATACAAAAAAGATGGTTATTTTGGATATAGATGTCCATAGATCCAAAAAAAAAATTGTCTCTGCCTACCCGTCTGGGTGGCAGGCGTGAAAGTTTATGTATGTGTTTAAGTAAGATTATTTTATTAATGTTTGTTTTGCCAACATTTAAAAAGTATTTCAATTGCCTAGTATATTCACAATTTATTGTTAATTGCACAAGATTTCATTAATGCTGTCGAGATATTATAACAAATATTTTCAGAGTTGATAACCACTTTTAAAACTGAAGACGAAAATGACCAGCTATGGCGTGCTTATAGATTCATCATCATCATCATTACAGCTCTTCACCAATACACTGCTGAACATAGGGACAGCCCGAAGGAATACCACAAAGCACGTTCCTGAAACATCTGCATCCATCAACTTCCTGCATCCCTTACCAGGTCATTGCATTTAGTGCACACGAGAACCTTTTTTCCCCCATCCGTTTCTGGTTCTTCAAGCTATATTGCTGTAAATATGATTTTATAAAATTATAATGCTAAAAATATTTTAAGGAAATATGAAGTTGGCCAATCAACATGTACTGGAATAGACCAGTGGATTATTCCTTGTTCCGAAAACCTCTAAGGTTTAAAAAGAGGTATGTGTCAGGAGTGGGTACTATAAAGGCTGTAAAAAACTGCGGTTGCCAATCGGCTTGCCAAGTGTGGCAACTAAACTAATAAATAAATTACTATTACTTTTATAATTTTCTTACCGTGTAGTGGCGGTGTAAGAATATCCACTACCCCATATCATCCCTTGGGTGTCGTAAGAGGCGACAGAGAGGAACACATCAGGAGATGGGCAGAAACGTCTTCCTAATAACGACTAAAACTAAAAAAACTGCGGTTGCCAATCGGCTTGCCAAGCGTGCCAACTATGGCAAATATCCCCCCTACGAGGCAATCTAAGGGGGTGGCCTATGTTCAGTAGTGGACTTTAATAGGCTGTGACGGTTTATAATGTTGAAAGCCGTATCATACTTATTGTGGTAGAGCACGGTAGTGTAGGCTTCAGTGCTAAACTCTGGACACGAGCTGCGACCGAAGATAGCAGGCAATGCCGATGCCTGATCCTCGCCCGACATCAGTTGTATTCTTACCTAATAGTAATATTTTCGTTAGTGAATAAAGATCTTATTAATAAGGGTGTTGCGGTATCTATTCTGCCTACAAGTCCATCTAGATTCTAGAATATAATTTGTTAAACGAGCTTTTATCCGCGACTTAAAAGTACCTTTTTTTACACAATAGCTTAAACCATTAGAAAGCTTAATAGAATCCAGTAAAATGTCTTTAAGGAACGTTGCTAAGGTTTACTCCTTGTAAATCCTGGGGTTAACTTTAAAAAAATATGGTGTAATCACCATTTTAAAAGAGAGTCTGAAATATCCAGGTCAATTGTTGTGCATGTAATTGGCTACAAAGGTGGTGGTTGACTTAGTATAGCATCAGCACATGAAAGACGAAATAAGTCTTTTTTTTTTGTAAAAAGGGTGTCAAAGGACTGAGAAGTCTCAGTTTCTTAAAATAGGTAATTCATTATAAGAGTGTTCTGCAGGAGGTAAATTTTGTAATCATTCAATTGAAGAAGATATATTTAAAGAAAATAAAATTATAAGTTGATTAATTATTGATTCTCAAATGATAATAATAATTATTATTAATGGTAAGTGAATGTTGTAGCCCAAAAACACCGTTCTATCGTTGATTAAGAAACTATGCAGATGCGTTGTAACCCCTGAGGATTAAGTCGGTGTAGTGTATAGACAAACGTCTAACGGGTATGTTTTTTGTATAGAATAAGGGTAACAAACAAATACACAGTCCACCTGATGGTAAGTAGTTGCTGTAGCCCATAGACATCTACGTCTATCCTTAATTAAGAATCATAATGCAGATGATGCAGATGTCACCCGTGAGGACTAAGATGGAATGCCTCGTTTCCAATGAAAATGGCCTCCGGTTCTCTACACTCACCATACGAAACACAACAGCATAAGGCTGCTATTTTACGGCTGGCTCAATTCGACTGTATGTTCTTTTTTTTATGTTTGTTACCTCATAACTTTTTTCTGGGTGAACCGATTTCGATGATTCTTATTTTATTTGAAAGCTAGTGCTTCTCATGTGGTCCCACATAAATTTGATTAAGATCTGACCGATAGTTTTAGAGCTATTCTTAATAATTTATATTGAAGTCGGTTGTACAAAATTTAAATTATTTAATATCATGGTTTGCGCGTTTGTATATGTGTGTGTGAAAGGGAGATAGAGAGAGAGAAAGAGAGAGATAGAGAGAGAGAGAGATAGAGAGAGAGATAGAGATAGAGAGAGAGAGAGATAGAGAGAGAGAGAGAGAGAGAGAGAGAGAGATAGAGAGAGAGATAGAGTTAGTGTGTGCTGACGCGTGCAGGCGATGTACTGACGGTGATGTTGCGCGCGGAGCCGGTGCGCGAGGTGTAGGCGGCCAGGTTGAGGTCGCGCACGCACACGTACAGCAGGTTGCGGTACTGCTGGTGCGGCACTGCAGCAGCCTGCAGCGGGAACGCCAGGATCTCCTTGCACGGACGCACCTTGTCGTCTGAAACAAACAAGGTTATATTTTTTTATAGAATACGGGTGACGAACGAACACAAAGCCCACCTGATGGTAAGCAGATACTGTGGCCCATACACATCTTCATTTATCCTCGATTAAGAATCCTCCGTTTCTCTACACTCACCATACGAAACACAGCAGCATCGCGCTGCTATTTTACGCTCGTATTATATGAGAGCGTGATCCTCCCCCGGTCAAGCCGTCCCATTTATGCTACAACCATAATATAGCTGCAGCGTGGCTCTACCATGTACGAGTATACATTCCATAACTGAAAACAGGCCGCCGCTCTTTTCTTAGAGGGTTTTAAGGCAAGGAAGAGCCCGCCAACTATCACCTGGCTCAGGTAACCATCGAAATCTCCCAAAAACTACGCAATGTGGCGCATCAACATATTGTAAAGAAATTTAAAACAAATTATATTAAAGGATAATTATTTCTTATAACCTGACACTGGAAAAGTACAACAGTACAAACCATTAACGAAGAAAGAAAAAGAGCCCGTCAGGCTGCTCCTTTTCATTTTGATGAACTTAACACGTCCTTGAAATATTTTTGTAAATAAGTATGGTGACAAACGGGCACACAGTCCATCTATTGGAAAGTGGACGCTGTGACTCATAGATACCCAAATATATACCCTCAATTGTGTTCAAAATGCTAATGCTTTTTGTCACCCTGAGGACTTAAATGAAATGTCCTCGTCAGCAGTAAAATAGACCCTCAGTTTTCGTCACTCACCACACGAAACACAACATCATTATGGTTTTATTTCACACTAGTTTCCGAACGTGAGGTTTCCGTTCCGTTCCAGCCGAACCATTCGTACTGCAGCCATATAACGCTCGTGTGATAACACGCATCTTTTTAGTTTTTTATATTTCCTCACGATATTTTGACTTATAGGGTAAAACGGTTCTCGAGTGGTAGACTCGTACTCGAAAACGGAGTGATAGGCAACTCCCCTCCGACTAGTCGGAGTGACGATCTGATAAAACATGCGACTGACACAAATGGCTCAGGACAGTATGTTGTGGCAATCTATGTCGATGCGTAGATGTCTATGGGCCACAGTATCCAATTACCTTCAGGTGGACTGTGCGGTTGTATGTCACCCATATACTATAAAAAAAATATCTAAATATCAGAATGACTTTGTTACTGCCTCATTGTACGAAATATTAATATTTCAAAATAATTATTAAATGCTTACCTCCATAAGGATTTAGTTTAGCCAGTTCTGGAGTGAGTCCATTTTTGATTTCATCGGGACATGGTGACACTTCAATCTTGAGGTACCAGGAATACATTTCAGTTTCTTTGGTGCTGAACTCGGTCTTTTAATCTCTGCTAGAAACTTATAAAGATCTTCATCGCGGAGTTTATCCGTTTCCTAAAGTAATGCAAAATGTATATATTATATAAATAATCATTTTTCGTTTCAAAAAGAAATGTAGGTGTATGGTTTGTAAAGCTACACACTTTCAAGAAGTAGAGTTGTAGTTAATTAATGAGCACGTCAAAAGGAAAAGATCACCAAAGGTAAAAGTTTAATAAAAGTAAAATAGTTATAAAGTTAGAGTGGCAAATCTTTCCTTGAGTAGTTGGTGTTTAGAAGGACGGTTGTTGACGTACTGCCGATTGTGAGATTGCAATTAATTAAGTAAATTTAAATACACGCGACGCGCGGCTAAAAGTAGGTTGCAGCGTTTACTAAATAAAAATGTGTGGTGTAACCATACAGTAGGTAATTGCACAAATTTCTAAATAAGAAAGACCATGAAAGCATACTTGTCCTTGTTTTAAATTGATGATAGATATTTGTGACTGACTGTTTATTATGATTAAAAAAAATATATAAATTAGATTTAAAATAAATAAACCAAACCACAGATATTCATTCAATTTATAGAAAAATTTAAAAAGAGTTAAAATACAAAAAATTAAAGAGCAAACCAATGAGACATTGTTTTGTGTATTAATATAATACTTTAGAAACTGATAAACGTTAATTTAAAACTAATTTCTCAATTAAATTTCACATTGCATTAAAAAAAAAACTTTACCTCAATGTCAACTAGCGACATCTGGTCACCGGAAGATCATTCATTCATTGTCATTGAGACTGCAATAGTGATAAAAAATATGTTTTACTAAAATAAATTGGTAATGGTTTCTCACCTGCTTGAAAAAGCTTGTGACAGTTATGACGATTGGCTTGAAGGTATCCAATTGTGCAATCAGCTCGTCTGTTTGCTGTACGGGCATCGCTCGTCGTTCTATGGAGCCTTTGCGAGTTAGGGAGCCCCAACTTCACCAGCCCTTCGTCGGAGCTGTTCCAGGCTACTGGATGACGCTTTACGATCTGCGAATTGAATAAAACAATTAGTACTATTTAAGTAATTGTGATTATTAAGGAAAGGTTCTCGAGTGGCAGTCTCGTACCGGTAGGCGTAGTGTGGGGCGGCCCCCCACTAGATGGAATGACAACCTGGTAAGGCATGCAGGAAGTCGATTGATGCAGGTAGCTCAGGGACGTGCTTTGTGACATTACTCGAAGGAGGCCTATGTTCAGCAGTGGACTGGTGAAGGCCTGTAATGATGATGATGAAGTAATTGTGACAAAAATTATGTTAACATGACAGTGTAGCAATAGTCTGTAAAAAGTAAATATATTTTTTTAATACAATAAGGGTGACAAGCGAGCACACAGTCCACCTAATGGTAAGTGGATGCTATGGTCTATGGGTACATCTATCCTCGATTAAGAAAAAAAAGTGTAGTAGCGCTGTCATCCCTGAGGACTGAGTTATTGCAAAATAACTGTATATTATTGAAAATTTTTGATAGATAGACTGTGGTGTATATTTTCTGGGACTTTGTTGTAAAAACGTATACATTGCCCTATATAAGATACGGCGATGTGTATGTGACAGATAAGTCACCGAGGCTGTTGGAGTTGGTGATGGTGGTGTTGTTGGGTTTGTTGTCGTTGTTATTGTTGATGGTGGTGTTGGTTGTGGTGTTGGTGTTGGTGTTGGTGTTGATGTTGATGTTGGCGCTGGCGTTGGCTGGTGCGTTATCTATGGTCGCGTTATCTATGGTCGCGTTATCTATGGTCGCGTTATCTATGGTCGCATTCCTGTCCGCGTCGCGCTCGAGGCTATTGCAGCCGCTCAGCACGTTGAGCAGCGACACGGCGCTGTGTGTACGACAGATACGTCACCGAGGCTGTTGGTGTTGGCGTTGGTGTTGGTGTTGGCGTTGGCGTTGGCGTTGGCCGGTGCGCTGGCTGCGGTCGCGTCCTGTCCGCGTCGCGCTCGAGGCTGTTGCAGCCGCTGAGCACGTTAAGCAGCGACACGGCGCTGTGTACGACAGATACGTCACCGAGGCAGTTGGTGTTGGCGTTGGTGTTGGCGTTGGCGTTGGCGTTGACTGGTGCGCTGGCTGCGGTCGCGTCCTGTCCACGTCGCGCTCGAGGCTGTTGCAGCCGCTGAGCACGTTAAGCAGCGACACGGCGCTGTGTGTACGACAGATACGTCACCGAGGCTGTTGGTGTTGGCGTTGGTGTTGGCGTTGGCGTTGGCGTTGGCCGGTGCGCTGGCTGCGGTCGCGTCCCTGTCCGCGTCGCGCTCGAGGCTGTTGCAGCCGCTGAGCACGTTAAGCAGCGACACGGCGCTGTGTGTACGACAGATACGTCACCGAGGCTGTTGGTGTTGGCGTTGGTGTTGGCGTTGGCGTTGGCGTTGACTGGTGCGCTGGCTGCGGTCGCGTCCCTGTCCACGTCGCGCTCGAGCTGTTGCAGCCGCTGAGCACGTTAAGCAGCGACACGGCGCTGTGTGTACGACAGATACGTCACCGAGGCTGTTGGTGTCGGCGTTGGTGTTGGCGTTGGCGTTGGCGGTGCGCTGGCTGCGGTCGCGTCCCTGTCCACGTCGCGCTCGAGGCTGTTGCAGCCACTAAACACGTTGAGCAGCGACATGGCGCTGTGTGTACGACAGATACGTCACCGAGGCTGTTGGTGTCGGCGTTGGTGTTGGCGTTGGCGTTGGCGTTGGCCGGTGCGCTGGCTGCGGTCGCGTCCCTGTCCGCGTCGCGCTCGAGGTTGTTGCAGCCGCTGAGCACGTTAAGCAGCGACACGGCGCTGTGTGTACGACAGATACGTCACCGAGGCTGTTGGTGTTGGCGTTGGCGTTGGCGTTGGCGTTGACCAGTGCGCTGGCTGCGGTCGCGTCCCTGTCCGCGTCGCGCTCGAGGCTGTTGCAGCCGCTGAGCGTTAAGCAGCGACACGGCGCTGTGTGTACGACAGATACGTCACCGAGGCTGTTGGTGTTGGCGTTGGTGTTGGTGTTGGCGTTGGCGTTGGCGTTGGCGTTGGCCGGTGCGCTGGCTGCGGTCGCGTCCCTGTCCGCGTCGCGCTCGAGGTTATTGCAGCCGCTGAGCACGTTAAGCAACGACACGGCGCTGTGTGTACGACAGATACGTTACCGAGGCTGTTGGTGTTGGCGTTGGCGTTGGCGTTGGCGTTGACCAGTGCGCTGGCTGCGGTCGCGTCCCTGTCCGCGTCGCGCTCGAGGCTGTTGCAGCCGCTGAGCACGTTAAGCAGCGACACGGCGCTGTGTGTACGACAGATACGTCACCGAGGCTGTTGGTGTTGGCGTTGGTGTTGGCGTTGGCGTTGGCCGGTGCGCTGGCTGCGGTCGCGTCCCTGTCCGCGTCGCGCTCGAGGCTGTTGCAGCCGCTGAGCACGTTGAGCAGCGACACAGCGCTCCAGCACAGCGGCATACGGTATCGTCCCAACCGGTTGCAAGCGGCCTGTGCGCCTAATCGCACTTTTTCGCGGTTCTGGATGGAGGACGAAACCAAGACAATTTAATATTTATCCGTTTCAAGGAAAAATTAAAAAAACACTAGTGTTCCTGTTCACCACTCTAACTAAGCCAAATAAGTATGTACTATGTGCGGTTTACGATATATAAAACAACAAAATTACAATTAAATATTAATCTGTGTTAATTTATTGTTGTACAACATGTGATGGGTTAACACTGCTGAATTTTCACAGATGGTGATATTAATTTATTTGATAAATCGATTGTCATGCTAAATAATTCATAACTTGTGTATTCAAATGTTAAATTAATCCATTTACGAGGGGTGATCCAAAAGTAATTATAATCGGTTACTTCAGGTCCGCATAAAAATCCAAAAAAAATTTTTTTTGCTTGCTTATATACTCACTACGTCAGCCTAAAAAAATCATATAAATAGATCACGATTTCCGGGAGATACATTCATTTGAATACGAACTGTCAAAGAGATAACATCAACATGGAGAAAAACGAAATTAGAGCTGTCATCAAGTACCTCTGTTTGAAAAAAATGTCTTCAAAAGACATACACAGTGACTTAGTGGAAACATTGGGGGACTCTGCTCCTCCATATTCTGCAGTTACACGCTGGGCCAAGGAGTTTAAACTGGGCAGAACATCCACTGAAGATGAACATCGCGAAGGACGCCCATCCACGTCCCTCACTGAAGACAACGTGAAAAAAGTCGAAGATGTTGTGTTGGCAGATCGAAGAGTGACCATCGGGCATGTAGCTGAGGTCACAGGGATCTCATATGGCAGCGTTCAAAGAATCCTTGCGAACGAGTTGCATATGAAAAGGTCTCTGCGCGTTGGGTACCCAGAATGTTAACCGACGAGCAAAAGAAAATCGAGTTGACATTTCGAGGTCAATCTCGAAAAGTTCCAAGCAGATCAAGAAATTTTTGTTCCGTTTTGTGACTATGGACGAGACCTGGATCCACCATTTTGATCCTGAAACGAAACAACAATCGATGACTTGAAGCGAGCTCCTCACCGACGCCAAAGAAATTCAAAGTTTCAAGTTCGGCGGGAAAGGTTATGGCATCTGTTTTTGGGACGCTCAAGGCATAATTATGGTGGAATATTTGGAAAAGGGACCCACTATTACGGGCTCTTACTACGCAGACCAAATAAGAAGATTACGGGAGGCCATTAAGGAAAAAAGACGCAGCAAACTGCAAGCTGGAGTGCTGTTTCACCAAGACAACGCACCGGCTCACAAAGCCGCAGTTGTGATGGCTGCCATTCAAGAAACGGGATTCGAACTGCTCGAACACCCTCCCTATTCGCCAGATCTAGCTCCTAGTGATTTCTACCTTTCTCCTCGGCTCAAGGGACGCCTCCGAGGCAAGAAATTCGAAGACGATAGCGAAGTAATGGCCGCTGTTGAAGCGTTTTGGGAGGGTCAAGACAAAGAATTTTTTTCAAAGGGAATCCTGGGTTTAGAAAAAGATGGACTAAATGTATTGATTTGTTAGGAGACTATGTTGAAAACAAAATTAATATTTTAAAAATTTCATTATCATTACTTTTGGATCATCCCTCGTATATTCGGTTACAGTGAAAAAATCGAATTTAATCGTAGCTACCTAAATTGAATAAATGGTACTTGTAAATTGGTAATAAATGGTAATTGTACCTTATCGTCCTTGATGTATGGTTCAACGCACTCATTAACATCTCCCTGCAGAACCTTCTCGACTCTAACAACCAGGAAGATATCAGGCGAAGGGTTCACGATATCGAATACAGCGCTTCGGCTCAAAGTAGATACATCAGCGTGGGGCACGTGGGCTGACAGCATCTGACGCGTTGCTTCTGAATTTAGATTGAAATAAAAGTTTTCCGAAAGTTTCTTTTTCTCTTTTGCGTCGAATAACGCCATGGAAGCAAACAGAGGTTCCACATCGAGCTCCAACCTGAAATGTATAACATTAATAAATATTTTTTCTAATAAATAATTCGTTATTGTTTAATTTACTAATGAAATTCTACCATTTGCCAAAATACTTACTTTAACTGATGACAGATAACCAAAATCCTATGGCCCATCACCTCGCAGGGCATTTCAGCTGCAAGCCGTCGCTCAACTGCCTCCTCTTCATCAAGGTAAGGAGTATACAGACCAAGAAGATCAGCTTGACGGTTTTCCAATCTAAAACAAAAGGTATTTTTTTACAGCGATAAAATTCATTGGCTTAATACGTACACAGACAGTGAGGTATTTTTATTTAAGTAACAGAGTCAGTCAGAACCGACATAGCCCAAAACGGATTAGTAAGCTGAAGTGGCAATGGGCCGGCCATATAGCTCGAAGAACCGACAACCGATGGGAAAGAAAGGTTCTCTTGTGGCAGCCTCGTACAGGCTTCGAATCCTGGGTCTGGTCAAATATCAGTAATTAAGGTTTTCTGTCAAGAAATTTTCGAGCTATGAGAGTAATGGAATGGAGAGTGCACCTGTGTTTGAGCTCATACTCGTGTACTATAATCCTATCCTGACTAGAGGCCTAATCTCCGTTGAGACTGGCCGCCGTGACCGAATTTCGACCAGAAGGACATAATTTTTAGCCATGTAAATAAATGATAGCTACATTAAAATATATATAAAACATCTATAATCCTAATTAATATAACTTACCTTCTAGCCTCATTCACTGCATCCATCTGTTCAGGTGGTTTCTTTTCAAACAGATCTGGTATTAGAGGATCTGATGACGAGCTCTGAAGGTCTAAACTTGCCCAAGAGCCTCTCGGAGTTAGGGTTTCGTTGCAGGAAAGTGATGACGCTATTGATGCAACAGACTGCCTTCCGCTGGATGGTTGAGATTCACACTAAAGGAAATAAATTTGTTCAAATATTACAAGCTTTTTAAAGTTACGTGTAGTGCTTCAGGCTTTTGAGTTATTTCAAATATTTGAAACTTACATTTTATATTATATAATTGTTTTCTTGTATTAGAAAATCAAATTGTTTGTCAAATGTAATTTTTCTTTCAATATTTCTGTCTCTACTATATTTTAATGAAGTCTAACTATGCCGTGAGGCTGTTAACATTGGATCAAATCAGCAAAAATATTATTTCAAAAATAAAGTATTAGATACTATGTTTTATATATTACATACTACGTTTATTCCACAATCTACTATATTTTTACAGGCAATAGCCTTGAAAATATTATATATTAGGTCCTTACATATGAAATTAGCGTTTTGTCGTACTGACCACTTTGATCTGAAATATCTCCTCTTTGGTTAAGAATTCCAAATTCAAATTTATAAATTCATTTAGCTGGTACATTTGAGTTTTGAAAACAGTCATTCATTTGTTTTTTCCTCATTATTTTTTCTTTGGCGTCGCTTATTACCGCACAATGGAAAACATGAAATATCGGTATATTTACGAGTACGAGTTCTACCGTGGCACCAGTGCTGCAGAAACAGCTCGAAGGATTAATGATGTGTACGGCGCTGGTGTCGCAAAAAAAAGCTCGGTACGTTTCTGGTTATAACGTTTTCGTTCTGGAAATTTCGACCTTCAGAACCAACCTCGTGGACGGCCGGAGACCCAAAGTGGAAAATGAAGAATTAAAGGCTATTGTGGAAGCGGATCCATCACAAAGCACTTCAGAGATAGCTGCAGGCTTCGGAGTAAGTGATAAAACTGTATTAATCCACTTGAAGCAAATCGGGAAAGTAAAAAAAAATTGAACGATGGGTACCTCATGAATTGAGTGAATCGAACTTGCAAACACGCGTCGATTGCTGTGTTACTTTGCTCAACCGACACAATAATGAAGGGATTTTAAATCGAATCATTACTTGTGATGAAAAGTGGATACTGTACAATAATCGGAAGCGCTCTTCGCAATGGCTGAACCCTGGAGACCCAGCCAAATCCTGCCCTAAACGAAAATTGACTCAGAAAAAGTTACTTGTGAGTGTTTGGTGGACTGGCGCCGGTGTCGTTCACTACAGCTTTCTAAAATCTGGCCAAACGATTACGGCAGATATCTATTGTCAGCAACTGCAAACCATGAAGGAAGAACTAGCTGCTAAACAACCGAGATCGGCCAATCGCTCTAGGCCACTGCTGCTTCACGACAACGCAAGTCCACACACTGCACAACAAACAACCACTAAGTTAGATGAGCTACAATTGGAATGTCTGCGACATCCACCGTAATCCCCGGACCTTGCTCCAACAGATTACCATTTTTTCCGGAATTTGGACAACTTCTTACAAGGAAAAAAATTCAACTCAGATGCGGCAGTCCAAACCGCCTTCAAAGAGTTTATTGATTCTCGCCTGTTTTTTTTTTTTTAGTAAAGGGATCAATGAACTACCTATGAGATGGCAAAAGTGCATAGATAACAACGGCGCATACTTTAAATAATTAAACATATTTTACAAAAAAAATTGACTTTATATTCCTCCCGTACAAAACGCTAATTTTGTATGTAAGGACCTAATATTTGATATAAAAAATGTTAAAACTAATAATGTTTTAAAATAAGGTTTCTTTGACAGGAGAAGAAAGGGCGAAAGAAACCTCGGAAGTATTTTATTTATTTATTTAAACTTCGTTGCACAAAAAAGTACAAAAGAGGACTTAACGCCTTAAGGCATTCTCTATCAGTCAACAAATACGTGGTAGATAGCCACGCTGCAGCTAAAGTATGGTTGTAGCACAAATGAGTCGGCTCGACCGGGGTTGGACCACGCTCTCACAGAATACCAGCGTAAAATAGCAGCTTAATGCTGCTGTGTTTCGTATGGTGAGTGTAGAGAACCGGAGACCTTTTTTACTAGAAAAGAGGCCATCCATCTTGGTTTTCAAGGGTAACAACGCATCTGCATTTTGATTCTTAATCGAGGATAAATATAGATGTCTATGGCCCACAGCATCCACTTAACATCAGGTGGACTGTGTGCTCGTTTGTCACAGATATTCTATAAACAAAATATCGTAATTTTTTTGTCATTTTAGTCAATAATAAATATGTAGGAAATGATATGATGATAATATTGGCAAAGGAATAGAACTGTAAATAATCGGACATATTCTATAGTAAAATACGGCTCCGTGGCGCAGTGGCTTAGCAATGAGCTGTTGCGCTGGGAGCCGCGGGTTCAAATCCCGCACGGAACAAGTATTTGTATGGCCTACAAATAATTGTTCCGGGTCTGGATGTTTGTCCTCGTGCAATTTATGTTTGTAAACTGCCTCCACGATTTAAAAAGAAAAAAATATATAAACAAAATTTAATGTATAAGTACTCGTATATTAAGTCCAAGTAAATCAGGCGTCACAAGTATGACACATGCTGTAGAAATCATCGCCCATGAATATTTTGAAGAGAAGTGGACAACCCGATACATGAAGGCGCCGCATGCTGAGATTTTTAAGCGAGCATAAAATATTTGTATTTTACCACACACCAAAAATGTACACTTGCTGTCATTTAAAGATGTTAGGACTTCTTTTCTGCCTGTAAGTCCATCTGGGTGGGTAACAACCTCTGACATATTATTGCTGCCAAGTGGGTGCACTACTTTGTTCTTGTCTGAAGGGCTTAGAGAGCCAAAATAATTACAGGCTTCTCTTTCAGTTTACCTAACGCTCACACTAGGATTTTCTCCTGTTTCTCGTGGAGACAGTTAACATACATAAATTGCACAAGCACAAACGATGGATGAGACGAGGAGATGGGCAGCAGCGTCTTCCTAATAACATCTAGAAAACAAAAATCAATAATCAAATATCTCCATTATGAGGAAATCTATGGGGAGGCCTATTTTCGGCTGTGGACTTTGACAGGATGTGATGAATGAACAATGTATTTATGAGCAAAATCACTGCAAGTCGTGACCATACCATTACAAAGGGTCATCGAAGGCGTTGTTATTAATTTACTACAAGTTTCAGATCACAAAATCAATAAGATGATCCAGCTTGTTCAAAGAAGTTTGTCTTTTACCTGCTGCAGCGCTAAGTCGTCAAGTGGTGCGTAGGGCTCCGCATCGATCTCATAATACTGTGGCGGGGCGCTCATCAGCCGCTCAAGCCGCTCGGCCACACGCTCGCGGCTGCCAGCGGAGCCCGAGTACATTCGGTACTTGTACTCCACCACTGTGTAGTCTGATGTGTAACATCGGATGCAGTCGCGCACAAACATCGGCGCTTTCGTTCTGAAGGATATGTTAAATATAGGACATAGGACAAACTAAAAGATCAATTAAAACCCGCCCAAAATAACACATAGCTAATGGGAAGAATCGATGCTCCGGGAAGTCCGTGAACAGTTACAGGATCGCCCCCGTCACTCCCTACATCAGATTTGATAGAGCACAAACCCTCACTAAAAAACACCGATTCCTTCCAAGGATTATTTGCAAGGCTATTGAAATCAAAAAACATCCTAATTTCAATAGAGAAGATGGCTGGGTGTTACCATCTACTTGAGATAAGATTAAATCCCAACCCAAGCATACAATTTTACGTGGTAGAGCCATGCTGCAGCTATATTAATAGTATAGTTGTAGCACGAATGGGTCGGCTCGACCGGGGAAGGACCACGCCCTCACAGAATACCAGCGTAAAATAGGAGCTTAATGCTGCTGTTTCGTATGGTGAGTGTAGAGAACCGGAGACCCTTTTTACTGGAAAAGAGGCATTCTATCTTAGTCCTCACGGCTGACAACGCATCTGCATTTAAATTCGCAAACGAAGATAGATGTAGATGTCTATAGGCCACAGCAACCACTTACCATCAGGTGGACTGTGTGCTCGTTTGTTACCCTAATTCTATAAAAAAAAAATACAACTGCTACTATACATATATACTAAACTCAGGTAGCCGTGGTTAACATTAATATAACATTGGGACTTCGAACACCTCAGTCCTCCTCTCCCCCCACCCCCACCGTGACCATGGGTGCTGTAAAGTACTCGACATGTCGGGAATTTAAAATAAGTTAACATACGCGATAAAATCCGTAAAATTTAGTTTCGTTTAAAGGATATGTTAAATTTAAGTGAAATTGCTGGACACAGGCCTCCACACATTTCTGAGAGGGTAGAGCAATTACCGCCGCGGTATTTAAGTGCATGTTGAGAAACTTCACATGTACTCGAAATACTTTTCTCACGATGTTTTCCTTGTTACCGTGTAGTGGCGGTGTAAAAATATCCACTACTCCATATCATCCAGCACGTGTCGTAAGAGGCGACAGAGGGACACAAATCAGGAGATGGGCAGCAGCGTCTTCCTAATAACGACTAAAATTAAAAAACTGCGGTTGCCAATACGCTTGCAAGCATGGCAAATATGCCCAATATTATGAGGTCATTTATCAGGGAGGCCTATGTGGTATGGACTTTTGATGGGAAAAAAAGGATGTTTGGCATGATCGCCAGCCCCCTATTCCTAGTAAGGTGATTAATGATACTGTTCTAAAATTGAGAATACAACAAAATTTTCAGAAAAACAAAAAGTAAAACCATAGCTTACAGGTCTTCATCAGGCAGCACATGTTTGACCGTGCGAATGCGACGTGGCACGGTGAGTAGCTCTATGTCGTTAGAAGGGTATGCGAGCGGGTCGCGTTCACCCATAAGCCGCTCGCACACCTCCTCATAATCCGGTGGTTCAATCATATCGCATAGAGATAGCTGGTGGAAAGAATAAACAAAATTTTAATTGAATTACATGAAAATGACAATTTGCATGAAATATTTTAATAATGATATGATTGAAAAGATGAGGAAAACTACCAAAGTCTAGATTAAAATGGACATTATACTATTTATGTATAAGTGTGTTTTTTACAATACTACAGTATGTTACTTATAATGTAAAAAACGTGTGCAATTTTATGGATTTTCTACCGACTTCAAAAAGGAGGAGGTACTCAATTCGACTGTATGTTTTTTTTTAAATGTGTGTTATCTCATAACTTTTTTCTAGGAGAATCGATTTCGATGATTCTTTTTTTTATTTGAAAAATGGTGCTTTTCATGTGGTTCCATATAAAATTGATCACGGTCTGAGCAATAGTTTTTGAGTTATCCTTAATAATTTATATTGAAGTTGGTTGTACAGAATTTTTAATTTTTAAATGTATTGTTTAATTTCAACTAATAATGAATAACAAAATCTGTAATATTTATTGGAACAAAGTTCCTTATCGGACGGTACGAATTTGGCGGATGGGGGGGGGGGGGGGCTAGGCGAGAAAAAGTGTAAGATTTTTCCGTCACGACCACTTCTGACGTAGTGTAGACGGCCTTGGCGACTATAAGGAAGCGAGATGGAATAATATCCATCTCCCTCGCACTTTTTCTTATCTTAATTAATAAAATCAGGCGACACGGTGGCTGACCGCTAAGACTTAGCGGCTTAGTGGTCAGCCACCGTAGAGTCTACTACACCTGAAGATGCCTCGTGTAGAGGCGAAACACGTGTCGTATTGTCGTCGGTGGTGTGTCTTTCCTAGAGTAGTGGTGGTGGGAGTAGTGGTGCTGGGATTAGTGGTGACGGGGATAGTGCACGCAATTGAGGGAGGGCGGGAGGTGCTCTTCAATCTAGGTAAGACACAACATTTTATTTTATTGAGCGGATATTGGCAAAGTAAATTTTTCCAACTTTAATATTTTCTTATCTTGCCATGAAAGAAATATTATTTTATTTTAAATGATGCTTCATTTTAATAGACGCTAGTAATTCATTTATTTGTATTTGTTAATCAATAATATAATATGTTTATCAATAATAATATACTACGAAAAGAAACTTCGTTCCAATCGAGTGTTCCACGACACTCACGCATGTTTTTTTTATTCAATATGTTAAGATCTTAAGCTTCTATTTGCTTAGAAAGAACAGTCATAGACATTCAAACAAGTATATACCTAGTGGTCAGAGCACCTGGTTACTAAGTTCAAGTATGAATCCCAAACAGAGCTAGTGTTTTGCAGACAGGAAGTATGATTTTCCTTATATCCTAGCCTATCTATCAAGATTATAGTGCACTCTCTATTCCCTCACTCTCATGGTCCGACGGGACAGAAAACTAACACGACCGGAGAGAGATCAGGCGCAGGACCAATGGCTGTACGTGCTTTCCGAGGCACGGGGGTGAGACACCGCCAACTTCGTGACTCGGGCAGCTACTGAGAATTTCTTGACGGAAAAACTCAATAACTGATTTTTGTTTGGTTCGACCCCAGATTCGAACCCAGGACCTCAAGATCAGCAGTCGCGTTTATAATAACCACGAGATCAACTTATTTTTTCGAGAGGTATTTATTTTAAAAAGAAATTTTGCATATTTGTTATAATCATGTCTACCGTGTAGTTGTGTGGTGGCATTAGAGAATCACCTATCATCCTGTGGGTGTGATAAGAGGCGGTGGAGGGAAATCAAATAGGAGATGGGCAATAAAAACTTCTCAATAACAACTCAAAATAGTAAAACACTGTGGTTGCCAACCCGCCAGCCAAGCGTGGCAGCTATGGCAAATATCCACCCCGTAACAAAACTTATGGTTAAGGCCTATGTTCATCATTGGACTCTGATAAGTAGTTGTGATGATGATGACGATGATAAATTGTGTGTAAACTATGAAAAAAATATGAAATTATACAGGGTTATTTAGAGTTTCAAAGAGTAGCCAAAATTAAACTTAAGTTCAAATATATAAATGATAATATACCGCCATTGCAGTTTTTTAAAAATATGAGTAAATAAGGCTTTAGGCTTTTAACTTTTATTTGAAATTATCCCAAATTGAATGTGATTTATGGGCAACAACTATACATATGCGCACTCTTCTGTGTGCGATTCAATTCACAATGTTTTTGCCGACCGATCGACTTTCGATATTTTATGAATGAGAATCAGTTGCAATAATGCATTACCACACATTTTAAATTTAAAATATAAAAAGGATAGAAGGTTTGAGATTTTTTTCATTTTTTTTTTCTTTACCATTTGCCTATATTACTTATTCTGAACCTTCTCTGCAAATTTGGCCGGTTATTGCAAAATAACCCTGTATAAAGTGAATGAAATATTTTAATTAAAACAGTGATGTGATAAAAAAATTGTAATTTTTTTCCTATTTCTGTGTTAGAAATAACGGTTGTATTACCTTAATTCCCAACAATCAAAATAAGGAATTAAGCAGCTTTGTCTATTTTTTTTTATATTTTTATGTTACGTCAGTTACAGACTTCAGCAGATTCAACAGGTGGTCATCAACAAACATCTGCTCGGGATCATTGCTGATTCCAAAGGGAAAAGGTGGGTTGTCAGAACCAACAGCTTTCCCTTTTTATTGGTCACTAACTAGAAGTCAGTTAAAAATTCCATCTAACATACAACCATGTCATACACTGATATGCAGATGTTTTAGAAATAAATAAAGACTACAAAAAAGGCAACAAATTGAATTCACTTTAGAACACTAAAAGCATGCTCATACATCTCTCTAACACAAATTAGATCACATATGCAAACAAAGAACAACCCATTCAGGATTTGACCCATTTTGGAAATGGAAAAAGGAACTCCTTTTAGTATTTGAACAAAATACAATCAAAGCAAAAAAGACAAGTCAGCCCATGCCATGCATTTATGTATAAAGTATGAAGCACATGAAAATAATTTATAATTTTATTTTGAATGCAATACCCCGCCAAACCTATGCATTGTACTTAATGCCGAACAATTATAGAGGTCCAATTTGCAATATCAGCTATATTTTGCAATGGACGGCCTCTTAAAAACGATGTATATAAGCTACTGCTAAACCATCCACTACAATTTATGTAGCTGACATTGAAAGAGAAAACCAAAACAAAGTACTAACACTTAATATTCAGCATAAGCAAAACAAAAAATTTGAGAATAAAAACTATGCATACAGAGGCACATAGTTTTATAAGATATGCAAAGATGCAGAGATATTACAAAAGGATTTTTTTTATATGAAAATTTAATTATAATAAGACTTCTACTTTTGCAATATAGTAAAAGCAAACTCGATATAAGTACAAAATAAAGAATTAGGTATAAAACGATGCTTTGGGTGAATCATTATTGCAAGCACAGAATATGTTAGAAACTTACTGAAGAAGAACAGCCCGAAAGAGTACCTGACTTCGACTGGCTAGCATAGACCTTACGAGCATCCCCAGCATTCCTATAAATAGTGAAAAATCAATCCTGTTATATTTATAATGCTCCTGACCCGAACTTCATGCATGAATAGCCAGTTACACCCTTATAAGGATAACATAAGCATTTACCCGGAACAATTGTGATATTTGCGTCCAAGTGTCATCTAAAATATGTAACCTTAGTATTAATGAATTAGATAATAAAACTTTCTTAATATTTTTTTTGAATTTTAATAAAACCGAAAACTGTTGTTTACAGGAAATAACATCAACATCGACATCGATTTCTATTTGTATTTGACAATGACAAATGACAATGACAACATTCGTCAGTTATTTATTTTGGCTCTATGATTCTTGAGAGCTTCTTAATATAATTTGAAAAAAAGTCTAAATTTAACTTTAAATACAACAGCCTAGACTCAAGCTATATTGCTCATAAATTTTGGAGATATCGGTGTAAGAAATCTTTCCAGCGTTTGGATTGCCCGCTTTCCTTGCTTCCAAGCATAGTCAGTGACTTTTTGACGTAATTTTAAATAATAAAGTAGACCTGTACTTTGCTGCGGAGACATGGCAAACGGAATAGACTCTTTTTTGAAGGTCCTTAAGTCGTATCGGTCCGGAAAAGCCTTTGGCGACAGTAAATTCCACAGTATGGTCGTGCGAGGCAGAAAACACCGCGTAAATCACACAGTAGTTAACCGAATGCCATGCCATCCATATGATGAGAATGGAATTTCGAGTTCTGTCGCGGGTGGAATTCAGCAGCTGGTATTAATCCGAACAATTCCTCTGAGCACTCCCCGTGGTATATGCGGTATAAGATACATAGAGATGCAACGTCTCTTCGCATGGCCAGTGAATCAACCCGATCGGAAAGCACTTGGTCGTCGGCGATTCGGTCCGCTCTCCGTTGAATACGGAAGGATCTGATACTGGGGCGCCACGACACAGAGATGAGAACAGTATTCTATATGAGGTCGAACCTGCGCGAATTCTCTCAATGTGCTCCGACTTTGCCCTAGTGATAACTCTTTTGAAGGACCTGGAGGCAAAGTTGTACTCCATTTTGAGTGCGCTAGTGTTTGCATCCCGGGAAGTCAATGCGTCAACCCTGGCCCCTGCTTTTGCCGATGCAGGAGCGACCAAACCAAGGCTGGGATCTACCGCCGATAGGCACTACAAATGACGGGAGGAAAACTTCCATTCCCTGAAGCACCACATCGGCGACGGACTCAGCAACTGTGTTGGGATCATCCAGCGATAAGCAAATCTGCCCCCATGAGTAGGATGCAAAAAAAGCCTGCATCCCTTCCCAATCTGCTGACCTATAGTGACACAAACGCGACAGCCTACAGATCGCACCTGCAATGAGCAAGTGATGGGCACCGTACTCCGGATCAGGCAGTGATCCGAAGAGCATAGAGGGACATCGACGAAGACTTGATATCCGTCCGGATGAGAGGTCAGCAGAACGTCTAACAGGGAAGGTGCATGATCCTCCAAATCTGGAATCCGCGTGGGCAACTAATTTTATCCAAAATTCTTAATCAGTCATCGTGAGGGTGGGAACCAGCGGCGATCACCGAATGGTAAGAGGCACACTGAACCTAAACGTTAAGTTGGAAAGGTCACGTCAATGATGTCAACGCTCCGTCCCCCTCGTGCTCTAATCCAAAGTCCCGAAACCTTTCAGCTCGAGTTACAAAATCGTTTTCAGTGCCTAGACGATTGCAATGCAGTGGACGATATGAATGACAAGCTCGTGGAAACTGTCCATGCGGTCGGAGCGAAGTTTTGCAAGACCCACCGCAGAAGAACACAAAAACTCTCCGATCACACTCTTAATCTCATTTCTGTTAGATGGAAAATGTAGCTACAGTCTTCAGCAGATTTGACACAGGCAACTGAACAGACAGACCTCCAAAATCAGAAAGATCTGTCTGCCAGAAAAAGCCAACTGTCGAAGCTGAAGACCGAGTGTGGCATCATCGTTTCCGGGACACCTGAGATTTTGAGTGAGATCTTGGATCGTTGCTCACACTTGCGTTTTTATTCGAAACTATTCCGATGATATTCCGGACGTCAGTCTGAGCGAGATTAGAATAGCTCTCCAGCACCTTAAAAACGGCAAGTCCCCGGGCGAGGATGGAATTACAGCGGAGCTTCTGAAAGCGGGTGGAAAATCGGTATTTGAAGTCCTTCAGAGGCTCTTTAATTCCGTCCTCTATGGTGGCACTACACCGGAGGCGTGGAGCAGTGTGGTGGTCTTATTTATTTTATTTAAAACTTAATATACACACGTGGTATATAGGCGGGCTTAATGCCTAAGGCATTCTCTACCAGTCTACCTTAGGATGATGCAGAGATTTTCTTTATATTTTTAGATTTATAATAAAGTAATAAAAATAAACTAAACAAAAACGAGTATATCGTTCACGATTGTAGCTAACATTGTGGACGTAATTACTATAGATTAAAGACGTCATGTCTTGTAAAGTAACGTCACATATAAAGCCCGCTTTTCACTATGGGATATAATATAATATACATCTCGAGATATAAATTAATATCGCTCACCATACTCTTAAATGGAACCGTTTACACTGAGCTATAATATATATTACATCTCAAACTATAAATATTTTTTCGATCGACCGAGCGATATTTTCATATTATATTTCGCCCCCTGTACCCCGCACACCGTTCCGCACCGCCGCAGAACCGTGTGCGGTGTACAGGGGGTAATCCAATGACGAACACACACTGGTTAAAAGATATATCTCACAGTGTGAAAGTCAATCGCGGGATATAATTTTTATTTCGGGATATAATATATATTATATCCCATAGTGAAAAGCCAGCCTAATACTTCTACAATAGGGATGTCATTTTTCTAGTAAATCAGAAGATACGAGTGTACTTACTCTCATATTTGGCATAGTATAAAGCATAGATATAGAATATATAGACCAACATAGTGTGCAAGGGAGGAGAAAACTCCTTGTGGCAAAAAAGCAAAATAGAAAAAGATAGCAAATGTCATGACTCTGTAACCGATTTTGAATGAGAGGTCGGCACAATTCGGCACGCAAGAAATAAGCTACTAGATATTTTGTAATTTTTTAGAGTATAATCGTGGTTAAAATTTCAAATAATTGTTTTCCGGAATGGTTATACATGTTCTGTGAGTGACTGTGGTGTCAATAATAGAAATAATCCTGATAATTGCATATTTCACAGGTAAATTCGCAAGACGTCGTTACTGTTATGACACTTCTATTTTTGGTTAAAATGTATCTTATATACTGTTTAAAATATAGAATATATTCAATTATTTCATTAATTTTGTTATCTTACAAAGAAAAAGTCACGTTGTTGATAATTTGCATGAATTTGGTAAATACATTTTTGTACAAAATATTTTACATGTACGCTAGGGATTGACTCAACTATATCAAAATTAATGTCGATATTTATATTGAATGTTTATAAAGGATCGATACACTTGCACACACAACAAAAGGAAGAATCAAAATAAATGTTCGATTTGCGTTCTAAAAACGTAATTATATTTTGCCGTTTGTCAAACAAATTACCTCTGCATTCTATAATTAGAAAAAAATGGTAATCGTTAAATGGACGGGTTGGTTGGAATCCAAAGAATAACTCAACAATTTTCAGCAAACATTTTATTGACAAGTTTAAAAGAAAAAGCAGAATCAAAACAATTTTATTAAAAGGAGCCTTTCCTACATTATATGTACCAGTGAGTATAATATTGTTATAGTAAGACTTCAAAAACTTTAGATAAAAATAGAAAAAGATTTTTATACATTATAAAACTGTAGTACATTAAAGATAAAAAATCTTGAGATTATCCTATTTAACAACAACTCTCGATGCCCGATTCATGCTTGATGTCCGACGACAGTGTGCCGAGGGCTTGATCGAGTGGTTCATCGCCTACAGCGTTAGTCGTGGAGAAGAAAATCTCGTGGTTAAATAACAGCTGAGCAGATCAATAGATCTGCGAGATTAAGCTGCACTTGCCGCGGTCAGTCCATGGACCGTTTGTGACCGTGACCGTTTTTTTAACATACCGACTTTGAGAGAATAGAGAGTGCATCCGTATCCTCAGACACTTGGTGCACTTTAATATCTCCTGCGTATTTGGCTTTTCTCTGTTAAGTTCATTATGTCTTTAAAATTCATGCAGCAAACATGATAATAAGTTTATTATTACTTTACATTTTTTCAGGGACAGATGAAAGAGAGAGTAGCCTCATCGTATGTTAATAGTGACAAAACCCCTCCACCTTTGAAATCACAGATCAAGAAAGAAGTGATAAACTTACCCAAAAAAATGTATTATGTACTCCGTGTCTCCGTTTTTTATTTCATCAGCAAAACATTTCAAAATTATTACGTTAAACAAATTAATTACAGTTACTTATTGGCCTTTAAACAGAACAATCTTTTTTTTAAAGGGTAAGGGTGACAAACGAGCACACATTCAACCTGATGGTAAGTGGTTGGTGTTGCCCATAGACATCTACATCTATCCTCGATTACGAATTAAAATCCAGATGCGTTGTCACCCGTAAGGACTATGATGGAATGCTTAGTTTCCAGTAAAAGGGGTCTCTACACTCACAATACGAAACACAGCAGCGTTAAGCTGCTATTTTTCGCTGGTATTCTGTGAGAATGTGTTATTTAACTGATTCCTACAAGTTTCCTTACTTAAATTATTAAGTTTACTTTCATGTTTAAGTTGGATGTTAAAATAAACTTTTATAATATATTTTTAGTAATTATTTAATGTTTGTAATTATAAAAAGTAATATTTATATGAAAAATAAAGCAGGCATTATGTACTTCGTTTTCCCGTTTTTTATTTCGCCAGCAAAACGTTTTATAAAATATATAAAATATAGATAGGTATATACTTAATTAGGTATCGACCTATTTATATTTGATAAATATCATATTAAAAAACGAATTCCGGGAAACTGTCCATGGCAGCAAATATTTTTCTCCAAAGGTCATACATATACATAGCTCGAAGATACAACTTTCCGATCCGATTCTTGGGGAAAATTATTTAAGCTTATCGGTAGATGCATCTCTTCAGAGATTATTGGAACTTAGTACAATTTGAATTAAAATACACCAAAAGGAATATCCTATATCTACTATCTCATATCGTCCCATGGGTGTCGTAAGAGGCGACAGAGGGAAATTGAAACATGTGATGGGCAGCAGCATCTTCCTGATAACAACTCAAAATAATAAAGAAACTGCGGTTTAATACCCTCTCGCCAAGCGTGTCAACTATGGCAAAATCCTCCCTATGAATCAATCTATGGGGAAGGCCTATATTCAGGTGGACTTTTATAGGCTGTGATGGATGATGGAAAAGGCAGGTAGGTGCAGCTTATTCCCGGGAACATGTTATTTGAATTTTTTTTATTATTTTAGAACTATCATGGTAAAAATTCAGTAAATTTTTTATAAAGTAGTTTAGTGCACGAAAGTTATTCAGTTTCGTGCACTAAAATATTTTTTATATTTTTACCGCTTGCTTAACAATTATTTTTCAATTGTCTTTTTAAGTAAAATGTACATCACTGGCTAAGTACTACTAGTACTACGTCTAAGTCTAAGGTATAAAGCATAGATTTGTATATTCTAAGTCTATGGTATAAAGAGACCAAAGATGACCACTTGACATTTTTATTTATCTATGATTTCCACGCATGAATTACACGCAACATCTTTCAATAGATTTGTCTCTTTTCGCCTTATATGAAAATTACATTAGAAAAAACGAGACATGTATATTGACTCAACTCGTCGCTAACGCCGCAAATGGGCGAACTACAATCTTTAAAAAATTACAGGAGAGCAAGAAAACATTTTTTCCCCGATTACTAGCTTTTTTTGCAAAAAAATGTTTTCTTGCCCTCCTGTAATTTTTAAAAATTGAGGTTCTCCCCTTTGCGGCGTTAGTGTCGAATTTATGTATAATTGTAGGTTCTCTAAGGTACATATGATTTACTCTTAGGTCCAAATCCCATTGTCATTTGTCAATGTCAAATCCAAAGTCAAATCAAGTGTTTAGATTTTAGAAATGTAAACTATGTTTGGATGGTATCAATGGATTTTTAGGCAATAGCAGTAATTAAAATAAGAAAACAAAATGAATCACGAGGAGATACTTTCGGTGGTACAGGAGAAGTTTTTATCGAGTGAACGCGTGACGGCGTTTTTATGCGATGCTAAAGTGCTGCAACCTGACTGCATTAAAAAAGATAGACTCCTTGCTATTGTTGAATATGGAGATGAAAAAGCTGTTTTTTGTTTGTTCACCTCATGTTACCCACCTAAATCCTTTACTGATTTATCAATAGAAATAGTACTACCCGTAGATAATAGTTTTAAATGTGAAATTGATAATAAACCATCGGATCCTGAAGCAATTTTGTACCTGAATCTCCAGTCACGTAATAGTAAGTTTAAGTTTGAAATCCAAATGACTCCTCGGGTCGATAACTTCGTTGATGATTTATTTCGTGGTATCGAAGCTGTAAACAAACTTCCTACACAACCTGAGTTTGTTTGGCTCAAAAAATATATTGGCCAAAGAGAAGATGACATCATAGCGCAAACCATGGTTCTGCCTAGAAGTGGAATGGCTCATACTCAGGTGTCAGCGCCAGTGGCCATAAGAGAAAGTCTTATAAAGAGAAAAATGAGTGATAAAGAATTTGAATACATATTCACAAAAAGGTTTACAATATTTTGTGGTACATGGAATGTTAACGACAAGTCACCTGTCATTCCTTTAAAAGGCTGGTTATGTGTTGACAAGGAGCCTCCAGACATATATGCTGTAGGCTTCCAGGAACTGGATCTATCCAAAGAAACATTTCTTTTTGATCAGACATTCAGAGAAGATGAATGGTACAATGCAGTTAGAAGTAACATTGATCCTAGGGCTAAGTATGTTAAAGTTGAAATTGTAAGACTTGTAGGTATGATGCTTATAATATTAATAAAAGAAAAGCACATGTCACATGTGCGTAATGTGGTCTGTGATACAGTAGGAACAGGAATTATGGGTAAAATGGGTAACAAAGGTGGTGTTTCTATAAGATTTGATCTCCACAATACATCAATATGCTTTGTCAATTCGCATTTAGCTGCCCATGTAGAAGAATATGAGAGGCGTAACCAAGACTTTCGAGATATATGTAACCGTACTAGGTTTGTTCAAGCAAATCAACTGCCAAAAGCAATAAAAGATCATGATCAAATTTACTGGTTGGGAGACCTTAACTATAGAATTACAGAATTGGATCCACTTAGTGTGAAGAAAATGGTAAATGAAAACAATTTTGCTCCTGTTCTGGAGTGGGACCAGCTCAGACAACAGCACAAAATTAATAATGTGTTTGCTGGGTATACTGAAGGGACAATCACATTTAAACCTACATATAAATATGATCCAGGGACAGATCATTGGGACTCTAGTGAGAAGAACCGAGCCCCGGCATGGTGTGATCGAATCTTTTGGAAAGGTGATAACGTTACACAGTTGGCTTACAGAAGTCACCCAGCTTTAAATATCAGCGATCATAAGCCTGTGTCAGCGCTATTTACATCGGCAATAAAAATTGTTGATGAAGAAAAATATAGAAAGATATATGAAGAAGTTATCAAGCAACTTGACAAGTTGGAGAATGAGTTAATTCCACAAGTAAAAGTTGATGTAACTGAAATTGATTTTGGTACAGTAAGGTACTTAGAGTTACAAGTACGCTCCATCACAATAAAGAACACTGGTAAGTTGCCAGTTGAATTTGAGTTCATTAAGAAATTGGATGAAACAAGCTTTTGCAAAGAGTGGCTTATAGTAGAACCATACAAGAAGTGTATTTGTGCTGATGAGTCATGCGAAATTCAACTTAAAGTACTTATAAATAAAACTTCAGCCTGCAAAATGAATGCAGGAACTGATAAACTTTATGATATACTTGTATTACATTTATATGGGGGTAAAGACATCTTCATCACTGTTAATGGCACGTACCAAAGAAGCTGTTTCGGGTGCTCTATAGAGGTTCTAGTTAATCTTAATATACCAATCAGGGAGGTACCTGTTGGAAAATTGATTGAGCTAGAAAGCAAAAGAGACCAATGCATTTCAAATCAGTCAACCTACTCTATACCAAAGGAGATTTGGTTCTTAGTAGATCATATATATTTGCATGGATTAAAGGAACCTAATTTATTTGAACAACCTGGTTTGCATTCTGAAGTGTTGCAGATCAGAGATTGGTTGGATACTGGTTCTATAGATCCAATTCCTGGAAGTATCCATTCAGTAGCTGAGGCATTACTCCTCTTGTTAGAAAGCACTGCTGACCCAATAATTCCATACAATCTGCACCCTGTTTGTTTGAGGGCCTGTGCTAACTATTTACAATGCAAGCAAATTGTAATGGAGTTGCCAGAGTTTAGAAAGAATGTTTTTCTTTACTTATGTGAATTCCTCCAAGAAGCTCTACAGCATAGTGATGAGAATGGACTAGATGCTAAAACATTATCTACATTATTTGGCGCCATATTTTTAAGAGATAATCCAAATGTGATTCAAGAACCACAGTCTCGAATAAACAAACAAATTATTGATAAGAAAAAAGCACAGTTTGTTCACCATTTCTTAGTGAACGATCACAGTGACTTAATTTTTTCTAGGTAGTTCATTCAGTCATAAATAAATTGCTTTTATTGAGCATAAAAATACTCATCTGTATCTTCCATATAACTTACGACATTTATATCACATTATGTATATAAAATTTTCTTTTTATACAAGTCATTTTTAGATATATTGCATTTTTATAATGCATTCAATATTTTAATTATGTATTTTTTTAGTTTAACTCATATCACCAAATGTTTTAAAATATTGACCATGACTATTTATGTAATTCTAATTTATTTTCTTGTAGCGACCCAAGGTGTTTTAGGTGCATAATATACATAATTGCATGTTATGAGAAAACATTTTTCTAAGATGCTAAAGGATATAGTATTTTTATTATTTATTATTAATAGATTTAGTTATCACCAATGCAACGAATGATTTGTCAAACATAAAGATTTGAAACTTTATTTATTGTTATTAAGTTTTAAGTTATAATGTGCAAAGCTGTAAAGGTGATGTCTTATTTCCAAGTTTGCAACAGCAATGTTGCTGACACAATTTTTAATTATAATATTTATGTAACTATGACATTTTATATATCTCTATGATTATCATTGATTATGCTTAAATGATAGGGGCATTCATATTCCATCACAAGTTAAAGCACTCATTATTAAATGTCATAATATATTATCTCCCTATAGTCTTAGACACGAGAAACTAGAAATTAAGCGGATTAACACTTAGTATTATTTTTGGTTAATGAACTGCTTTGTATTATACAAGTTCATTAAACAAAAGGAATAAAAATAGTTATATGCAGCATTGTTGATTCTGGTATTGGCATATAACTTCATTGTAGTGAAAATTATGGAAATAGGTGTTGTCAACATTTATCTACCATTTGAAGTTACTAATGTTATTAAATTAGTAAACTTACAATTTAATCAATATCATTTATACCCAACATATACTGCAGTCCAAGTAGTATTTCAAAGTAATTATACGAATCATTAAAATTTTACAAATACATGAAACAATTTGTAATTTTACTCTAGCTTCTCATATTGATAAATAAGTTATTTGTGATGTATTGGTAGAGTTTTAAATTTATGTTACTATGGTTAGTGTCTTTAGTTTTAGTCTATATTGCTATTGCTGTAGTTGTCTTTGCCATGTGGTGTAAAGGGGTATAAGATAATCCTTTACCCCATTTTATTTATAATACTAGCAATGCTATTAACATTATGTATATTCCCGTTTACTACTCCAGGTAAGTTGAAACGCTCATGTTAGGAGTGGTTCACGACAGTAGTCAAATGGCAGGACATACGACTAATCTTAAATTTAGTCCCGTGGGTGTCGCAAGAGGCGAATGTGAGGTAATATGCCAAAAAGATATTAAGGCTTCCATTGATGGCGGTACAACTATCTCGTTTATGCCAAGCGTAAAATACGCATTACGCATAACGACGACGGAAAGCAGTTTCAAAGGTGCGAAACGTCTGGTAATGAGTCAATCCACTTGCCAAACTCGATGATTAAGGCAAATTCTCTGGGAGAGGCCCATGTTTTGGTCTTGCTGTGGACTTTTACTGGTTGTTGTTTGTCAAGGAAGTGTATGTCCTTTTAGGTCGCATGCCTTTTTGTCAATAGGTTTTATCTTAATCTTATTTACTCGAAAAGGTAACTGAAGTGAACTAGATCAAATAGTGCTGTTTATCATGTATACTTATGTACAAAATTTAAGAAGACATTGTTACGTGCGAAATTTGTAACATTTATGAAAGTATTTAAAAATATTGTTAATTTTACAGTACATAATATATGATTTTTAGCAAAATATTTGTTATAAATTATGATTATTTCTTTGATCTGTAATTAATAATAATACTATTATAGAATTTACTGATTTATAAAGTAAAAATAGTTCCCAGTTACATTAATTTATCATTTAAAGATCGCCTAGATCAAAACCATTTATTGGTTCAATATAAATTTTTTAATCTTTCTCGTGAGTATTAAAAGATGGCGTTATTATCAATTTATATAATTAAAACAGTTTTCCTTATAATGTAAATAAATGTTATGTAATTAATATATTTATATGTAAATTATTTATAGTCGAATGGTTTTTGGCATTATTTAAAATGGAGTGAAAATTTAATATGAACGCAGCTTCCTAGATCACTGGTCGATTAAAAATTGCGGTAAATTTGATTTCAACCAACCACGGCGTCGCATTCGACCGTTATGTGAATGTCAAACTAAGGTAACTAAGCTTCAGACTTCAATCATTCATTTCATTCAAAAAACGTTTTCTCTTCAACGAACTTCTTATTATTGCTGTTTGCTGTTGCTGATCCAACGCCTGTCTTCCAAAGTTTCGAATGTTCAATCTTTAACTGTCTCAACCGTGCTCAAGTGTTTAAAGTTCGCTGCATATAAATTATAAATTGCCGTGCACTAGCTTTATAATCGGACGCTGGTAAAATTCCTGTTCTTTGTTCCCGGTGCAAATACAGAAATGGAAGTTGAAATCAAATGTAAGTACTTGCTTTATACCGATTTTGTCCTTAGATTTTTTTCTACTTTTTTCGTTCTTTATTGAATATGACGAAATTTAAAAATTTATATTGATTATTCTGTAAATTAATTACCTGTATATATATTATATAAGCTGATGATATATTAGGTACTAAGTTTGTCTGATGCCGGTTTTTTTTACATTATTTATGTGCCTTCTTCCCTTGTGATTTAAATATTCAATATGTTAAATTAAGGTTAAGCACCCTTTATCTACCTGCAGTCATACACAATAGATAATAATTTTTCTGCTACAGACAAAATTGAATTATACCTACCTTACTTTTTAGGGTCTTAAAAAAATACCATTTACATTTACTTACCTCATAGCCTCCAGTCAAAAATCGACTGCCCTGTTTTTCGTTTGTTTATATGTTTTTTGTTTTCAAGTTATCAATATGAGTGACCTAATTAAACTTTTAGGAAATGGTCCACTATCAACATCCAGAATGCCTTTCAAATAGGAATGCCTTGTTTATGTAATATGTATGCATCATATTAAATCATTCACAATTTGCTTCTATCTTCTTACCAACTCATATCTACTCTTAAGAAAATATTTCCAGCTTATCAAAACTGGTCAAAACTACCTAATTAGATTGGGAATGCTTATGACATGATTAGTAAATAATAATAACATGAAGGGATCAACAGAAGTAAAGTTGCGTGTTAAAAATATAACACTCCAAGCCGTGTTATTACGATTTTTTATAGGTTTTTTTTTAAATATTTGAGACGACCGCAAAGTTTTTGGCCAGAGTTACCTGACAACTAAATCTCGGGTTTTGGGCAGGATCTAATGATTGTGCAAAAATCTTTAATTATGTTATTGTTTGGTTTATCCAGCTGACCATTAAATGAATCCGGATCAGTCGTGTTTACACACTGGGCTACAAATGCAAACAAACCGACGGAGTAAAAACATTATTACTGTTGGCATCTGTGATATGACGGTTCCATAGCGCATTGGCTAATGGATGGATGCCATACACGATCCAGTTTACCGTCAAGTTTGCATCGCGCTTGAAGCGGCGTCACAGTTTGCAGTGCAAAGTTATCTATGGAAACCGCCATCACACTGTAGGAGTAACGTGCCTTCGCGGTATAGGAGTAGGGTTTACTGTGTGGTATCGTCTTAAAAATCTACATTTATCCTCGATTAAGAATCAAAATTCAGATGCGTTTTCACCCCTGAGGACTAAGATGGAATGTCTTGTATCCAGTAAAAACGCTCTCCGATTTTCTACAATTACCATATGAAACACAGCAGCATTGAGCTGTTATTTTATGCTAGTATTCTATGAAAACGTGGTTCTTACCCTGTCGAGTCGAGACGATCCATTCGTGCTACAACCATAATATAGGTAAGGCATGGCTCTACCATACCACGTAATAACTAATAAAGTTCATGTCATAAGTTCAGAGTTCATTGGCTGATTTCTAATTTTAACGAATCTGGAACATTGATTATCATGTTTGTTGATTTTTTATTTTAATCTTAATAGCGTGTTTGTTTCATTACAAGAAAATAAGACTAATACTCACATTTTCATACAATTTTTGTAGAAATTTTTCCTTTTGTCGACTCGTATTATAAAGTATTTTAAGTTCACAAAAGGGTGGATTTATTTAACCCTGAAAAATTAGCAATATTTTGAGGCGCAAAAGATTGGAACCCTTTTGCGCCTTATATAAATAACTAAACTTATTAAAATATCGTTTATCTATACAAATAAATAAAATTGAAGTGTCTGTTTGTAATGTCAAAATTACAGCTTTTTACTAAATGCGTACGAAAGTATATACGGTACTAATAAAAAAACTACAATTTCTCTGTTCCGGCTAATCTCCGAAACGGCTGGACCGATTTTGACGGGACTTACACTGGCAGATAGCTGATGTCATAAGGAGTAACTTAGGCTACTTTTATTGTGGAAAAAGGATTAGGGTTCCGCGCAAAAAAATTAAAACCCTAAATAAAACGCGGGCGAAGTCGCGAGGAACAGCTAGTTTTTAATAAACGTGTCTTTAACTATTACCTAAATTAACATAATAATCAATAACGGAGTTTTTAATTCAACTGCTTATCGAAAGACGTTACGATGACCTCACAAACATAATTAATGTTTTGCCAGGTCATATGTTAAGTCCGGAATAACAGCACTCGAAAATTAAATGACAAAGATATAACGTACTATTCACTTAAGTAGTTATATATCATCCTTTATATTAGTCATACTCCAGCGACGGTTAAACGTGTTCCAATTTAAATGTTTGTTTTTGCGAAGGCGTTTGTCGTTTTAGAGTTTGAACTGGCGACCGTTGAACGCAAGGACGACTGCGCGTGGGCGTGACTCACAGCGCCTTGCAGATGTTTCTATGATTATTTTTTAAACGGCCTTACTAGAGGCGAAGGTTCCCAATTTGATTGTAGTCTTTTGTATGGAGGAGGCTTATGTTTAATAGTAGACTTCAATAGCCAGTTGTGATGATGATGATGATGTCCACTTGCTAAATCAACTCCTCTTCTATGTTTATTTCACATATCGTTTTACTTTCTTTTCTTTCAAAAACTAAGTTAGCATACATTTTACGATGATGCTAAGCGGCTGATTCCATGGTAAATTACAGCCTTTCTGTGACAAGTCTCCTTATACAGTGGGGCTCTGGATAAGATTCCAGGTACTCGTTTAAGTTCCCAGCATACATACAAGAAACTATTTAGCAGGCTTGCCACCACTCCCTTACTAGACAATCAAGTAGAAGCGCTTTTTACCTATTTTTGTAACGAGCACGCGTATTCGACTGCTACTAATATATACTAATGCTAATTTATACGTGGTAGAGCCACGCTGCAGCTATAATATTATGTTTGGTAGCACGAACGGGTCAGCTCAACCGGGGCAAGACCAGCGTAAAGTAGTAGCTAAATGCTGATGTTTGGTATAGTGAGTGTAGAGAATCGGAGACCCCTTTTACTGTAAACGAGGCATTCCATCTTTGTCCTCCAGGGTGACAACACATCTGCATTTTGATGTCCGTCGGGCATAATATCCACTTACCATCAGATGGACTGTGTGCTCGTTTGTCACCCTTATTGATGATGTAAATTGGTCATTACAGTCATTAGACATATCCGATATCCGATAAATGTTAGTACAAATAAGTGACATACACCTACATACACTTTTACATAGCTCAGTTAAAATGATGTTAATCTGTCTGAGCCGCGTAACGGTGAATCACGTGAACAGTTTTGAAGTCGATCGATCTGATGAGGGCCGATGTTATCGGGTTAATTTATTGTGTTGTGATGAAGGACGTTTATTTATGTTTTTTTTTTCTAAAAATATTTATCTATATGCTTAGAAACGTATTTCGAATAGCACCGTAAAACTGCAGCGTATTATGAGAGATAAGCGAATAAATTAAACTAAGAAAATTAGCCGTGCTAATTTTTAAAACCGTTTCGAGATTGTACATTTCTATACCTTATTTTGATATTAAGAGGCTTTAATAATAGTAAGTAAACCGTTTAGTGGCGGTGTGAGAATATCCACTACACCATATCGTCCCTTAGGTGTCGCAGAAGGAAACTGAAACAAGTGACGGGTGTAATTCCTGATAATAACTCAAAATAGTAAAAAAACTGCGGTTGCCAACCTGATACCCAAGCGTGGCAACTATGGCAAAAACTCTAGCATGAGGCAATTTATTGGTAGGTCTGTGTTCACTACTATAGGCTGTAATTGAATAATAAGAATTCTATTTATTTTATCAAAAATACATGTAATTATTGGACCCTTAATTCAACTACAAATGTCGTCATTAAGGAGGCAGGATAAGGTGAGTCCAATATCTACTAACTTGAATTAATTTCTTGTCAAGTAGTCAAATGTCAAAGTGTTTGTTTTGTTTATAAAATACGCTTATATTCTCCAATGATTATATTTTTTTGCTTGATTTCTTGTCTAATTGATTCATAATAATAATCCTTACGCAGAACATTGCTTTGCAATGAGGGACTTTCTTCTAAAAGTTAGGATTTATTTTAATAATAAACGATTAGAACGAAAATTATCGAAGATAAGAGCACTTCTTTAAGCTACGGTACAAATATTTTTTAGCAGCAGTAGATTTTTTTTGCAAGATTTTTTATTATTTTAAATCAACCGTTTTCTTTTTTTCATAGGCTGTTTGATCGAATTCATCATCAGATCAACAAAGTACGCGAAAAATTATGTTTGTATTTGGTTAATGTAAACAACGAACATATATTATCTATGTAAATGTCAATTAATGAGGTATACAAGTAATGAGGTTTCTGTTCTTGACAAAGTAAAAGTAATGTACCGAATTCTTCAGTCTACTCAACGACGTCATCATTAGTAAAAGTTTAAAAAGGTACTAAAATAAACTCCTGTTTAGAAAACAAAATAATTTAAAAATAAAACTAAACGCTAAAAATTTACATACCGAATTAGTTATTACTGTCCCTTTATTAATTAATTATCTATCATCGTCAGTTTTTAACGACGTTTCTCTAAATCTAAAACGACAATACTGACGTATTCACTCGCACGAAGTTATCCAAATTTGCAAATTATAGTTCCTCCTAACGATTATTCATAATTCGTAAACGTGGTAGACTTCTTCTATAACACGTGAGGGTAATATGGTCATCCGGTTAATATGGTCATTTTCTTATATCTCAAAAACTAAAGCCCCGTTTGTATAGATGGCTCTGTGATAATAATAAAGGGTCAAAAGGTCTCTGCTTTATCGACGTTATTATGACAGTTGACATTATGGTTAATATTTTAGTCGATTTTAGTATTGTGTAGTGTACTTAGTTTTTTTTTTAAGTTGAATTTTCGAAATGCTAATTATTGCCAAAGGTTATTTGCTATTTTTTTCTTATTATATTAGTTACAGTATACGACTTTGTGTTTTTGTCTCTGTCCTCCTCCTAGTTTTGGTTTTATAGGGCGGCAAAGCTTAAGGTGTTCCTATTACCCTCACGTATCTTCTTTAATTTTTCTTTGTAAAAACTGTCACCTTCACTGCTTTTATATATTTCTCTTGTGTCAGAGAGACGTTTTTACAAACATACAGTAGTCAGTCATAGCCATAGTCATTTATTCCATAGAACAATATTAAATTGTATTGGAAATTTATTACATGGATAAACACTAACATTTGCTGGCAATTAACTTAAGTAAAATTACAATCGAATAAAATATTTAATATTTGTAGGCCTTACAAGTATACTTGTGTTATACGGACTCGATCACTCGGTCCGCAGTGACGTAACTGTACACAACCAATCCAATAGGCTAATAGTAAATTCGAAAATACTTCCTCTCCAATAGTACTATCGGTCCAGGAAGAATGGGGCATTATTGTTCCTGCCCGGCTCTTATCACTGTTCTTGACTAATGGCCTGTGAACTGATCGCCCAATTGCGGTCTACATTAGCCACGGGCGGTTGCAGGAGAAAATTATTTATGGAATCGAGTCATTTCTATTACACTGATCTGATTTGATCAACTATTTGGTAAGGAAGGTACAAGCTAATATCTTTATATATAAAAATCCTGTGTGCATGTGTTCGTAATTCTTCTCCTAAATTTTTTTACGTGGTAGAGCCATGTTGCAGCTATATTACTGGTATAGTTTTAGCACAAAATTAGGTCGGCTCGACCGGGTAAGGACCACGCTCTCACAGAATACCAGCTTAAAATAGCAGCTTAACGCTGATGTGTTTCGTATGGTGAGGTATAGAGAAACGGAGACCCTTTTTACTGGAAACGAGGCATTCCATCTTAGTCCTCATGGGTGACAACGCATCTGCATTTGGATTCGTAATCGAGGATAGATGTAGATGTCTATGGGCCACAGCAACCACTTACCATCAGGTGGACTATGTGCTCGTTTGTCACCCTTATTCTATTAAAAAATGCTAAACGATTTTGATGAAATTTTTATGGGGTACTTATGGGGTCAGCTGGATGATTTTTAGCTATAGATAGACTCGATAGGTGGCGTTATTGTCGAGATCCAGAAATCACCCGTGCAAAGCCGGATCGCTAGTATCTTAACAGATGCTTATGAATACTCCATTCATGAGTGTAGTACACTATTAGCCATAGGGTTCTTCTATAGAAGGACGGATGCACCGTAATCACCACTCGAAATGGCACTGGTTTGTAGCTTTTTATAAAAGGTAAGGTCCGTCCTCTCATTTTTGAGCCGACGTTTAAGACAAAAAAAGTCCGCCACAATGACCCTATGCGTATTGGTGGACTTCACCAAGAAATGTTTCATACATGTTATCTCACGATGTTTTCCTTCACCATAAAATTGCAATTATGAATTTGAGTAGTGCTATGAAATTTAACTTTTTTATAGGGTGACAAGCGAGCACACAGTCCATCTGATAAGTGGTTGCTGTGGCCCATAGACATCTACATCTATCCTCGTTTGCGAATAAAATGCAGAATGCATTGTCAGCCGTGAGGACTGAGATGGAATGCCTCTTTTCCAGTAAAAAGGGTCTCCGGTTCTCTACACTCACCAAACGAAACACAGCAGCATTTAAGCTGCTATTTTACGTTGGTATTCTGTGAGAGGGTGGTCCTTTTCCGGTCGAGCCGACCCATTCATGCTATATAGCTGTAGCATGGTTCTACCACGTATAAACTAAGGTATTACGTCTCACTGTTGACTTTAAAAGTGACGTAAGTTTCGGTCAACGCGATGGATGATAGTTTAAATGAAATGTCATAACCGTGTACTCCGTTACCTTTATAACTTTCAAATTCAATTGCTGAACAAAGACCTGCCCCATAAATTACCTCATAAGGAGTATATTTGCCATGGTCACTCTTGACAGGATTAACAACCGCGTTTTTTTATTTTTTAGTTGTTATTAGAAGACCCTGGTGAACATCTCCTAGTTTGTTCCCCTTTGTCGCCTCTTTTACACCGCCACTGCATGGATAACCATGTACTTATTAGGTGGTTACATCGACTCTCCCACACCACCTTCTCCTCTTCTATTCTCCTGCGATAAACGGAAAAGAGGAAATTGTTAATACTTTTTCTAACTTAAAACACTCTTAGTATGTAATATAAGTTTGATTTTCGTATTAAGTATAGATTAATTCAATCTGTTCAGAGAGAACGCGGAAATCCAAAGTAATTCCTGAGAAGAGGTCGGCATTAAACGTTTATTGAATTGATACTAAGGAAATCCATTTCTCGAGGGCGTTGATTAAAAATAAGACAGAATATAGGGCTACCTGCGCTATTCTATCAATATATCGTAATTTTAATTATTCGTTACCAGTATATGCGGGGTTTTAAAGAAAACTTGCACTGTTTGTAGTCGAATTTAGGACAATAGTGTGGAAATAACGCTCGCTTAGTAATTGCTTGCATATTTTTTTTTATAATTATTTCCCGTGTAGGGAAGGCAAAGGACTCTAGCTCATACAGTCATGGACATGGCCAAAATGTTTTCATTAACTGTATGATAAAATCATGTGAGTATGTTTATTTTATTTTACCTGCCTTAACGCCAACATACTCACATGATGATATCTATGGCACAGTAACTTTCTACTGATGTCAAGTTTGAATCCTCTCCTATTATCATGAGTACAAAATGGCTATACTTCAATTTTCGATCTTAACAAGTTGAAATTTAAAATCTCTTTGTTACCTTATATTGGGCATAAGATGAATGAAAAATCCAATTTTAACATATTATGTAAATAGAAATTGATATAATTTTTAAAATTATTTTTGTTTTTCTACGTAACCTAATATTTAGGGCTTATCGTCAGGTGGACTGTGTGCTTGTTTGTCAGCCTTACTTATATTAAAAATAATGCTACAAAATTGTCAAAACGACGAAAACACTATTAAATATATGAATTTGTTATAATAAAATATAAATATATACATCAGACATTGACAACCCTTGCATCGATCCTTCACAGAGGCACGCTCGCCTTGTAGATTCAATACACAGGAACAGGGCAATGCAATTTCTTTCACCGTTTAATAGCGTCGTTTTAAGCCGCAAGCTTTGTTCATTTACCGGGGAAAAAATGGAGGAGTCTTAATCGAGTTCGCGTGGAAGAAAATTTACGGGGCTATTTTTAAACATTTTTTTTTAAATAGAGATATGGATGATAAACGACGAACTTGTCTACACACCTATATTTGTTTGACAAACGAGCACACAGTCCATCTGATGGTAAGTGGGTACTGTGGTCCATAGACATCTACATTCATACACAATTAAGAATCAAAATGCAGATGCCCCTGAGGACTAAGATGGAATGCCTCGTTTCCAGTGAAAAGGGTCTCCGGTTCTCTACACACACCATACGAAACACAGCAGCATGAAGCTGCTATTTTACGTTGGTATTCTGTGAGAGCGTGGTCCTACCCCGGTCGAGCCGACCCATTCATGCTACAACCATAACATAGCTGTAGCGTGGCTCTACCACGTAAAAGGTACCACGCTCCGGTCTGAAGGGTATAGAGGGCCAGTGCAATTACAGCCTGTGAAACATTCTATCTTAGTCCTCAGCTATGTCAACGCATCCGTAGCTTTCCTTGTTTAAAGTTGGCCGCAGGTGTCCCTGGACAGCAGAAGCCATTTGACATCGGGTGGACTGTAGGTTCATTTGTCATTTCAGTTTTATAAAAAAAATCAAAACGAATTATAAAGAAACCTTTTTAAAACCCCGACCGGCATTTGTTATTAAAGGATTAAGCCCTTACGGGTGCGACAATTGTATCATGAAACTGTTGATATTGGGGTCGCTTGCAATCGGAGTGTTTATTTGCGCGTTTACAAAACAACCCTCCCCGGAATTGAACGTACCCTTATTTTGGGATATGGCCGTTTCATTACCATATCAATGCCAGCAATCGCCGGGTACACCGCACCGCGTTGTACGCAAATATTGACCATCGTTGTCTATCTCTCGTAGGGGGATAATCTATGAAAATTAAAGTGATTTGTGTGTCTGCCTGTCAGAGGTTTGTTTATTTGATGAACATCGCAGAAATTAAAAGTCATTTTGCTACATGACTGTTGTTTAAGGCATTTTATGAAGATGGTTTAGAGTTGTCATATCAAACATACGGCCCCTGACCAGATCTAAAGATTTTTTAACCTGCTTAGACATAAAGATTCAGTTAATTCGATGATGCACGCCCGCTATACGCGTTTTAAATTAAAAAAAATCATTACTTCATTTTACGTAAATTTATTTTAGTCCGGCCCATTAGCAATTTTGTAAAAGGTCCTACCTACAGAATATGACTTTAGAGATTTAGTGTTTGTTATAATTCTACCGACTATTAAAATGTCGTAATTAAAAAAGTACCTAATTAAAGATCTGTGTAATTTTTTTCTACAATATACATGATTCCATTTTGCGAATCGTATAGATTGTAACGTAATATATTTTCACAACGGACAACAAGAGATCGTTGCTCCCCACAAGCGCTGCTCTATAACAATGAAAAGTTATGGATAAAAACTGCACAGTCACGATTAAAGTAAAAAAATGGAGCTTCCCGCTAGTCACACTAACAACGGAGGTTATTGTCCCACGCCATGCATTTACTGTCGTATTTTGTTGACCGTATGATTTAGCGACAAGCCGACCGACAGTATCAACCTAGACCTACACAATACCATCGTATTATCAGCGTTTTGCGGATATAAGATGATTTCTAGTCGAAGACAAAATTATCACAATACCAAGTACATACACTACACGGCAACTGTATCAGCAACTGTATCACAATACAGGCTGTTATGTCGTGGCGGTGTATCATATCTTATTCGAGGATAGATGTAAGTGTCTATGAGCCACAGCATCCAGTTACCATCAGGTGCGTTGACACATTTAAGGACTAAGATGGCATGCCTCACAGCTTGTAATTGCACCGACTCTCTACACACACCACACGAAACACGGCAGCATTAAGCTGCTATTTTACGCTGGTATTCTGTGAAAGCGTGGTACTTTCCCAGTTGAATCGATCGATTCGTTCTACAACCATAATAATATTATGGTTATAGTTGCGGGATGGCTCTAACACGTATAGTAAGTTAAAGTTACAGCCTAAGCCTATATACGTCCCATTGCCGTGCACAGGCCTTATTTCATTTCTGAGAGGGTTTTAGGGCAAGGAAATATCCGCCGCGGTGCCCCAATGCGTGTTGGCGAACTTCACATGTCTGCATGTTTCAGGAATAAGAAAAATATTTTTGTCTTATTCCTGAAACATGCAGGTTTCCTCGCGATGTTTTCCTTCACCGCCGAGCACGTGGTAAATGGGCACTTAAAATTGCAATTAACAATTTCATTGATACCGGCGGGGATCGAATCCGGGTTGTAAGCGTACTGTGAAATTTACAGAGAGGGCTTAACCCCTGAGCTACCACGGCTTAGGGGCTAAGCACTCGCTTTAATTTACTATTCCACGGAGAGCAATTGTGTAGTAAATAGTAAGTTGAATAAAGATAATAATTTTTACACCAATAAATTATTCCTTTGTCAGCTAGACACAGAAAAATGATTCATTTTTAGTAAGTAAAGCGGCGTATCGATTACGCGCGCCCAGATGGAGCGGCCCCCTCCACGTTTGAGCGTTCCAACGAACAATTTGGCCCGCGTTCCAAAGCGGTATCCATTTCGCGCGGCTGGAGCGCGCGCCAATGTTCGACCTCTTGGAGCGCATAATCGATACGCGGCTTAACGCTGTCTTTGTCACGGGATGTTTCTGTCTATGGATATAATAAATAGTTAATACATTTGGTGGTAAAATTAGTTGTTAAGAAGGGGTGAGTGTACAACCTTTAGAGCAAGTTATATAGAATGTTGACATAGCGAAGCATTTTTTAAATTCAATACAGTATACCAAAATTCCACTGCTTTACATAGATTGATAGGCTACCCCCATAGATTATCCCATAGGTAGGTTAGGTAGGTTTCGTCATAGTTGCCACACTTGGCAGGCAGGTTGGCAACCGCAGTTTTGGTGTTATTTTTTTGATCTTTTGAATAGACCAAGCAACATCCAAGTTCAAGGTAACAACTTGAATAACGTCTCTAAACAGTTACATTCAAACTTCATCACCTAATTTTAAACATTTTGGGAAAGGTCTTGCATATTTTCTGAAACTGTTGTAAAATCGTATAGGGTGGATGCCCCTATTAACAGCCTTTAGTGACAATTTCAACTTAAAAATTCCTGCTTTTTAAATAAGAGCACAGTATTTATAAACACTTGTTTTAATCGATAGATTATTTATCCAAAAATCTAATGAACATTAATTTACAATCTTAATGTTTCGAGAACAATTTCAAAAACGACGTTATGGCTCAAATTCCAGCCACCCTGTACCGAATGTCGTCCTTTTGTACACCTAATGCCAGCCTAGCATAGGGTTGTGCCCTTTGAGTTTTTGGTGGATACTTTTTGTGGGTAAGTTTTGATAATTAAAATAATAAGTTTTAGAGGCACTGTAAACAACTTCTTATTTTGAATCATGCATGCCACAAGCATGATATATGAATTAAAACAGATAAAAATAATTATTAAATTTAAATGTTTTACTACTTATACCTACTTAACTTACTGTAGTAAGTGTTTTAATTGTAAGAAGTTCGATTTTCTTTTGTACGAAAATTAAAAAAAATGTAGCACATCGTTTTCTTATAAATTAATCTTCCAAGTTTTCTAATAATCACTATCATTGCATCACAACTCTAGACCTGAACATGGATACCAATGCACCATAAATTACCGCAAATGAAGGTCCTGAGTCCTGAGCCACTATGCTTATAATTAGTACTACAATGTTATAATTAATAATCATTTTTGCTGTATTAATCTTTCTCAAAAAATAATGAAAACTGAAAAAAAATATAAGGGGTTGTACAACAAATGTCTGGTAGAAAAGTAAATATATCTTTTTAAAAACTTTCAATTCAAAAACCATTGTTTTACCATAGACAAATTGATCTTAACTTCCTTAGTGATGTCCTCTAAAGTATCAACATTCAACATAAATTGTGTCCTAATTAATGGTATTTATTCCAGTTTATAACAACCCTGATTTTTATTACGTGGCTGAAATTAGGTACTTCTTATTAGGTACATCAAACCAAATAACAGCCTGACTGCTGACATTGTGCACTCCATACATTTCGTTTATCTAATAACAGCCCCATTGTTTTCCACCAAAAGAAAATAAAAAACTTGAAAATTGAAACAAAAACAAGTGACAAAATGAAAAAGCCTGAAGATGAGATAACGTAAAATAAGCCTAATTCTATCGGGACCATAACTTGTCAAAAAATTAGGAAAATAAGCGTTTCCCGTTGTGTACGTGTTTTGATTTTTAATTTAACACTGATAGATTTATAGCTATGTAATAATATTTGAAATATACTTTCCCCTAGATATGAAGATTTTTTTAGTTCTCAATATTCGTAGTTAAGACTACTAGAAACTTTATTTATGAAATAAAAAGGCGAAAAGGCTGGAATTAGGGGCGTGGCTGGTATTAGAGGCATCCACCCTACATTACTTTTTTTTTTTTTTTATAGGAGAGGGGCAAACGAGCATGCGGCTCACCTGATGGTAGTGACTACCGCCGTCCCTTAAACAACTGCAACACCAGGGGAACCAGAGGAATTGCAGATGCGTTGCCAGCCTTTTAAAAGGAGTAGGCTATGAAGGAATTACTGACTTTTTAGGTCGAGTAACTAGTATCTGGTAATACCAACTTGTGCGTATCTAGTATTTTTACTGAATGTACATCCTATTTAAAAAAATGTTTCCGTTTTTGTGTAAATACATTAATCATTCTGTCAAAATTTTCTGTGTAAATGTCCTTAATGAAGCAGGTACGATTTTCGTTATGTTTAATTTTCGTTTTCGTTTCCGTCGGTTCGTATTTCTTATCCTTATTTTTTCAACTTTTTTCTTTTTATTTTGAAAACAAATTCTCTGAAAATACTCTGTAACAATACAGAGCTGAATTTAGCTAATCGAAAATGAGGTCCCGAATAAAATGAATCTGAAAACATCGCAATCGAAAGATTGCCGTGTAAGACTACAAAGGTTAAGAAAGCGGTCTGACCCGTCAGCACCAAGCAAGGTAATCACGTTGGCGGCCCACGCTTACATACTTACTCATTGGTGTACTGAATTGCGGACTAGCCGATTGAAATTGAACAATAAACTTTCTAATTGTTTGAGAACACAACGAAATGTTGGGTCTAATATTGACTTAGTAATGGATGGTCTTACTGTTGGAGATACTTGTAAGTAGAAACTAGGTTATGTTAACTAATAGAACCAGGCGTTACTTTGCGGAAATCCATTATATTAAATTATATTAAAAATAAATAAATAAAATAAAATTATATTAAAATTATATTAAATGCATTGTATTGTCGTCAGTGGTGCGTCTACAATGCATTGTATTTAATTGAGGAAGAGCGGGAGGTGCATTTCAAACTAGGTAAGACACATCATTTTATTTTATCGAGCGGATGTACGCAAGGTAGTTTTTACCAACTTTAATAGGTTATGTTAGTCGAACAATTTTTTTAATTTTTAGGTTAGGAATTTTTAAGAAGACTGTTTTAGTTGAAATTATTTAATTAAAATAATTGTCATCAGCACAATTCACAACCTTTTATTAACTATCACTATAACTACAGGCCATCCCGACTCTACCCCGCTGAACATAAGTCCTCCCCCATAGATTGCCACTAACGGCGGTCCTGAGCCAGTATAATACTGCTGTATTTCGTATGGTGAGTGTAGAAGACCGGAGACTCTTTTCACTGGGAACGAAGCATTCCATCTTAGTCATCAGGGGTGACAACGCATCTATATTTTGATTGTTAATCGAATATAGATGAAGATGTCTATGAGCCACGGCATCTACTTAGTATCAGGTGGACTGTGTGCTCGTTTGTTACCCGTATTCTACAACAAAACATAATAGTGACAATGACATGTTGATTCTCATACAACTGTCTTGTGCAGTTGAAATGATTTAAGTCTGAAGCGATAATTTGTAACGCTCAAGCGCTGTCGCCGCCCGAAATTCATTTCGCAAATGGAGTGATTAATGTGTTTTGAAGTACGTTAAACGAAGAACGCACTATAAAACAATTTATATAGTTTTCCCTGCATCTATCTACAATTCTCACTTTATTATATCTCTGCAATTACATAATAAGCGTCATTAATTTATAATCATATTATAATAATAAACACTCACGCCTGTCAACCAGAGGAGTAGGCAGAGACTACGGAGTACGGACTTCCATTTGGCACGATCCTGACACACCTCTCGCCTCATTTACACCCACATACCTACGCATACAACATGCTAGTCGGTTAAGAGTACTCTTAATTTGGCCCATTTTCAATATATCGCCAATTTGGTCGACAAACTTTCGCCTAGGGCGTCCCTTCCCGACTCTGCTATTCACTTATTAATTTACTGTACTCCGAATATTTTTAGCTAAGAGTTTTCTAGCCTTCCCCCGTTACCAGCCTATCGATTGCTAAATAATTTGCATTTTGTAGTTAGTGGGCATGGCCACGAACACGGCCAACTAAAGATGAAATCGGTTTCGTTTGATTTTTGTCATAATAATGAAATCCGTCGCCGTAATTTCCATTTTCCCTCTCATCCACTTTGGGTCGCGCTTGTTTCATTTTTATTTTTTAAAGGATACTTGTAAGGCTATTCCTATATACCTCCTGTATCACTAAGTAATCTAATAACGCTTATGTCGGTAGTAGTTCACTATAGCTTGACGCCTACATTTAAACTTTTGATAAGAAATAAAAGCCGTCTTCAAAAAACTAAAAATAATAAAATAAATGCCACATAATAGCTTCAGAAGTCATTGCTAAGACAGTGCATAGACTTCGGAGCTATTATGTAAAAATTATGTTATTATTAATAGAATCAGGCGTTACTTTGCGGAAATCCATTATATTAAAGTTAGTAAAAATTACTTTGCCTATATCCGCTCAATGAAATAAAAAGGTAAGTCAATCAAAAAATTTACTCAATGAAATGGAATAAAAATAAGGGAGAGCGGGAGGTGCTCTTCAAACTAGGTAAGACACATCATTTTATTTCATTGAGCAAAGTAATTTTTACTAACTTTAATAAAATTGTTATTTACTTCTTTCTAGTAGACTTTTATTTTTATAAAGTGCTAATTTTTTGAATTTTTTGAGTTGACTAGGGCATATCACAAGCTAAGGTAGATCAATATGCAGTGTACCTAACGTCTAAAAGGTTTATCCTAAATGATACGTTAGCGCTCCCGCTAAGAACTTAACCCTTTCGCTGTCCCGTGTACTACATATAGTTCATTGCTATTGTCTTACTATTGAGTCTGAAAATTGGACAGTGAAAGTACATATTTCAATTGACTAAAGTGTCAAATACGCAATTGTTTGTTGCACAACGCTTCCTCTGATTTTCAAATTCAGGACAGACTGCGTGGCAATAAGCTAACGAGCGACCACTTTACCACTTTAGTGTATTAGAGATCACACGAGATAAATGTTTTCAAAGTATAATTACTGCACTTTGCCAACTCCGCCATGGCAAAGAGAATTTCATAAGCGCGGACGACAGACGCCTCCCTGTCTAACTTCCTGTTCCATTTCCTCCCGTACTTGAATTAACCAATAAAATGAAAAGACTGCGCGTCGCAAAATTTATTTAACTAGTTGTGCCAACAAGCGACGTTCTTCGACGCGACTATAATTTGATTGCTGCCATTTTAAGGTTAAAAAGTATTGGAAGCTTTTTCTTGTTTTTGCTCGTAGTATGCTATTTTTTTAACAGTCTTAGATGCAAGAGATCCTCGTGTATTTGATACCACATCCTAGCCTACCTCCGATTTACTGTGTAAAAGTGTTACTTTGGACACGTGTGGGATATGATACGTGACACCTTTACGTGGTACAGCCATGCTCCAGTTATATTCTGGTTGTAGCACGAATGGGTCGGGGAAGGACCACGCTCTCACAAAATAGCAGCTTAATGCTGCCATGTTTCGTATGGTGAGTGTAGAGAACTGGATGCCCTTTTTACTAGAAACGAAGCATTCCATCTTACTCCTCAGGGTGAAAACGCGTCTGCATTTTTATTCTTAATCGAGGATAGATGTAGGTGTACATGGGTCACAGCAATCACTTACCATCAGGTGGACTGTGTGCTCGTTTGTCACCCATATTCTATAAAAAATAAACAAAAGTTTTTAAAATTTTATGCAATTCAATGTGTAATGTTTGTGTGAAAATTTCTTATTAATATCGGAATATTCGCGTATTAAACTATGCAATATTTCGGTCTCCGGGTCATCAAACTCGACGTTGCGTCGTTGTCCTCGCATTCGGGAACACCCCGCCATCTATAATTGCATCTCACGGACAATGGCCTTGCCTCGTGTTATTCGTGTCCTACTGAATCATACGGACGTTTTCGTCCTAGTAGTGTTCAAGTGTCATCTTGCGGTTTTTGTCGCGTTATAAGCAATTGTTTACGTTGCTGTTTTATACAATTTTATCTAAACAAGGGTGATATTATAGGGGTCACTTGGAACGGAAGGTTAAATTGCACGCTAAAAAGCTTGGTGTGCTTAGTAGAGAAAGACGGTATTTCATCCCGGCCAACTGCTTGCAGCGTTATAAAGCACAGCTTCGACGTCACATGAAATACTGTTCTTATCTCTCGGCCGGTGTTCTCTAGTAGCAGAGAGAGGCTTGAATAGTCGAAGACCGAGTTCTTTCAGATCGAATTGATACATTGGCTTTGTGTAGAGAAGTTGCATCTCTCTGCATCTTCTGTCGCATACACTGCGGAGAGTGTTCTGAGAAATTGTTTTAATTATTTTCAACTGTTAAATTCCACCATCATACACTGCGACAGAACTTTAAATTCCATTTGCATCATCTCGATGGTTATCAATCCACTACCGTAAGTTTTACGAGGTTTAACGAATTTTCTGCAAGCTCGACCACAGAATTTACTATCGCAAGCGATTTTTCCGGATCGATACGACTTAGGGACCTTCGAGCAAAGAGCCAACTCTTTATTAAAAGGCCGGCAACGCACCTTCAATTACTTAAGAGTAGGTGTTGCAGATGTTTAAGTGCGGCGGTGATCACTTACCATCATGTGAGCCGTATGCTCGTTTGCCTCCGCTTCTATAAAAAAGACACACGAGTACCTAATGGTAAGTGAATGCTGTGGCCTATAGATCCTTGCAGTACATTTATCATTAATTATTTAGAATCATTATTAAGATATTAAGTCATTTACGACGATGTTCTTAGATTAACATTGATAACTGAATGATACAAACATTATGTCAGTCACAAACATCGTAACAATTAATTGAAACGAGTTCAGTTCACATAGTCAATTTATCTTAGCATCTGGAAGAAAACCGAAGTTCCTTCTAATGAAACTAAACTATGGGCCAACTTTCTGATGTTTCCCTTGTACTTTTGTTCCCTTCAGTTCTCCTTAACTTGATTAACGGTGGACGTTTTTGGACGACGTTGAAAAAGTGAGAGAATTCGTCCTTAAGCGGGAAATTCACTAGACGGACATGCCCGAGCGTGAATGTTAACTGAGGGCTGTCTGTTCACAGATACAAGAGCGACAGCAACCAGTGCAGACGGCCTTTATAATTTTTTTTTTTTTTATAGAATAAGGGTGACAAACGAGCACACAGTCCACCTGATGGTAAGTGGTTGCTGTGGCCCATAGACATCTACATCTATCTTCGTTTGCAATTTAAATGCAGATGCGTTGTCAGCCGTGAGGACTAAGATAGAATGCCTCTTTTCCAGTAAAAGGGTCTCGGTTCTCTACATTCACCATACGAAACACAGCAGCATTAGGCTGCTATTTTACGCTGGTATTCTGTGAGCGTGGTCCTTCCCGGTCGAGCCGACCCATTCGTGCTACAACTATACTATTAATATAGCTGCAGCATGGCTCTACCACGTAAAAGGTATTTAACGATCTTTGGAGATTTTTTGATTTGTAATGAGTTTTAATGATAATAAAATATTCTGAGAAGAGAGAGTCTATCAGTTGTAATAAAAATTCAAACGACTCTATATCCATGCGCAAGTAATTGTACAGGTCTCCTGGTTCATCAATTTCTAATTATTTAAGTAAATTGATATGGCTAAACTTATTTCTATTTTTATACCATTCTTTGCACCAAATTCTTTTCTTTTTCTTATCATCGGAGAGTATTAATGCAGCACCAGCTACTATTGCAATTTTCGTCGTTTCGTTGTCATCTTAATGTGCACGCACAAAGAGCCGGTCTAAAACAAACTGATTAGTCGTGTAGTGTATTGCGTGACATGTCCGGACAAACAGCCCGTGGGCATGACTGTCTAGTGAATTCCTCGCTTTAGTTCATATAGGTTTTAAGATGTGTTTGCAGATAGATTCTACTTCTGAGCAATTTTATATGAGGTCATACATGATCAAAGAAACACCCAAAGTAAAGTTTTCTCATTTTGACTTCTTTGTTCAAGCCGTGGATAGTTCAAAAGATAGATTCTAAAAATTGTCTCGCAATTTACTATATTTATTTTCAACATTTATTATTTTATTTCCAAGCTTTATTTTAATATTGTTGCTAGTTGTTGATATTTAGTTAATTCATTTGTAGAAACTGTTAGGCTGTTTTATTTATCTTTCTTCTTCTTAATCAACCCATAGAAGTCCAGTGCTGAACATCCTCCCAGGCCGGCCTCTTATTGTAGAAAGGATTATTATTTATCTTTGTTTATTTGTTTAAAAAATGTATAATTAAAAATATATAAATATTTTAGTGTATATAGAACTGTCAGATTTAATAACATAGTGTCCTAAAAATTCTAGAGATATTTAGTGTCATACATCACTCTGATAATAAAAAACTACGTTTGCCAACCCGCCTGCCAACCGTGACAAATATTAGGCCTATTTTTAGCAATATAGCAAGATAGGTAGGTATAACTTGCACTTTCTTATGTTAATTAACAGAATAGACAGTTACAGTTTGTTGACAGCGTTTGGCTAAGTTAAATGGCTTCAGAATATTCTTTAATCGGAGTTTTGTATATATTACAGGGATTATTAGCTTTGCATAGAGCTCAATTTTAGTATAGCAACCTCTCTTTTTTCGTTGTTGCCACTACTGAAACACTTTTTAACTTTTTGACCACTGTAAATTTACTGAAATATAATTAATTAAATGTAATGTAATGTAACGGATTGGTAAGCTGAAGTGGCAATGGGCCGGCCATATAGCTCGAAGAACCGACAACCGATGGGGAAAGAAGGTTCTCGAGTGGCAGCCTCGTATCGGTAGGCGAAATGTAGGGCGACCCCCACTAGATGGAATGACGACCTGGTAAGACATGCAGGAGGTCAATGGATGCGGGTGGCTCAGTACCGTGCTTTGTGGCATTCCTTTGGGAATGCCTATGTTCAGCAGTGAACTTGTGAGGGGCTGTAATGATGATGATGATGATGAATGTAATGTAATTAAAAAAATCATTTTATCAAAATTGAACATACGAATAAGAGTTGTGTGAAGACAGAAAAGCTAATCACAATAATAGGTTCGATAAAAAAAATCATAAAGATGACAATAAATTGCTATTTAAATGTGTACTTTCGAAGATTCCATAATAACACCGCGTAAAAGATATATCAAATGATAAGACTTATTACCCCATGACTGACTTGAGACTGGCAGAATTCTATCAAGAGAAGCCATAATTTAAAAGAAGAAGAAGACTTATTATTTTTAGCTCGTGTTTTAAACATGTTTTGACGGCTCCGTGGCGCAGTTACGGAGTTACGGGCCGCGGGTTCGCATCCCGCACAGAACGTGTATTTGTATGGCCTACAAGTATTTGTTACCGGTCTGGATGTTTGTCATTGTGCAATTTATGTATGTAAACTCTAGTGTGGGGGTAGGTAACGTTTTATTTTTAAAACAAGAAAAAAAAACATTTTATAATTTCAAACAAATAAAAACAAAAATCAAATAATAAAAGCGCTCGCGCCTTCCCCGGCCGGTGCGTGCTCGCCGAGATATCTTCGAGGTTCATTGGAAGCATGTTGTTTGTTCAAAAATATCCCCGCTTTAGTACCTACTTATTCTTTCGACGATTGAAATTGTATGACGGAGAAATAAAGAATAAATTACGAAGATTACTTATGTTCTCTCCAATCCGTATTGGAGAAGTGCGGTGGTTTTCCCTGCTTAGTAACTTCTTGCAAATGAAGAAGGCCGTGTGGGCACAGTATGTTACTTTTTACGTTTTTGCTACACAGCACTTTTCATTGAAATCGATTCAGTGATCGAATGAAATACTTGATATATTTTATCCTAGCCTTGTATGTAAACTGTGTAACTGACGTGTTCGTTTTGTTCAGTTCCCAAGGCAAACTATTTTTTATTCCCGGCTTTATTTGAATATCCATTAGCTAGCGCCACGTAACCCTAATAACAAATTGACACTAATGAAAAAGCAATCCATCCAACTCATGCACGCTAAAAAATTTAATTGTATTTCCATTTATTGAGTTACATAATGAATGATTACTAAGCTCTTACAGCGAATTCACTCTACTACGGTTTATTTGAGTCGATTTTCTAATACAGTTTACGTTGTATGCTTTAAAAAAATTAAAGCGTTTAAAATTCATACGTATTTTGTGAGTCAACATTGTCAACATTATATTACATGTAATTCAGTTTGATGAAAAAAGAAACGTGTTTTTAGCGCTTAAGATTTGATCTTATGGTGAAAACAACACCCATCATCCATATTATGTTTCCATAGAAGTACTGTATAAGAAAAATGTTCGGTAAACCACAATTATGTGAACCCGCTGTTAGGTTTTCTTCTATGTAAGCTTCATTTTAGTTTTCAAAACACGTTTTTAAGAATTTTTTTTTTTTTATAAGTTGGCACAATACGACACAGGAGTCTTATATGAAAGTAAAAGCTAACTTCAAAGAACAACAATTACACATTCTGAAGTCGCTGTTATGACATAGTGTATGGAAGAATTAAAGCCCCGATTTTAGAATGTGGAATTATTTTATTCTTTGTAGTTTTTTGAAGTCTCAAAGAAAAAAGAAAAACGAAGAAAAGAAAAAGAGCACTTTTTATTAAATGTCATTTTTTTATACATTTTGTGTAGACTAAGGAATACAACAATCTCAATGTCGTCTAAGTAGTTACATTAAGAACAACATCTCCTTTAAACATTATATGATATCACTTCAGAAGTATAAGGTGAATCATCAAAATCGATTCGCGATTGACGAAGATATCGGCAAACATAGAAAAAACATACAGTAGAATTGTGAACCTCCATTATTTTTAGAGACAATTTTACTGCTAACGAGGAATACCTCGTAAATATAATAGTGGAATACCATTATAGGCCTCAGTGAAACGCATCTACATTTTGATTTTTAATCGACGATGAATGGAGGTTTCTATGGGCAATAGCATTCATTTACCATCAGATGGCCTGTGTGCTCGTGTGTCACCCTTACTTCTTTAAAAAAATATGCTTAGGTTTTTCGAATTTATTAGGTCTTAGGTCTTTCGAACTTGGACCTACTGATTAAGTATAACAATTACCTAAGGGCATTAGGGCTAACAAGTTCGTCGCCTGAGATACCTATAGAGCTTCGTCAATAGTTTATAGGTTAACGCAATCGTAAACCAGGTCTGGTGGCTCGTCGGCAGCGAGTTAGTGCGTTTTTATAGCCCTAATAAGGGATGAACAGGCCTCGGGTCGTTAATTTAGCTTTTACCTTTTCTTTCATTGCCGTCTCTAAACCTTTTGTGTGTGTTGTTTTATGAATATTAAAAAAACCTTTATTCAAAATTATTCATAACAGAACATCATAATAATTCCCTATCCAATGTATTGGTTAATTCATTCGTACACTCCTTTTTTTTGAACATTAACCACACGCTATGATTTTCTCCTGTATCGTGGAGACAGTTTACAAACATAAATTGCACAAGTACAAACATCTTGACCCGGAACAATTTATTTATAGATCATACAAATACTTGTTCCGTGCGAGATTCGAACCCGCGGCCCTCAGCGCCGCAACTCATTGCTAAGCCACTGCGCCGCGGAGCCGTAAATACTGTTTATTTTCTATTTTAACTCATAAAATGTATTTACGTACGTGTTAATTACATGCTTCATAGCATTTCTTCTTAGTCCTAAGAGGTAACAACGCTTTGTAGCCTTCTTCGTTTACGATGGTGGCAGGTGTTCATGGGCTGCAGTAGTCGCTTCCACCATCATCAGGCGGATTGTAAGTTCGTTTGTCACACGAGTTTTATAAAAAAAAAGAATTATGACTCTATTGTTAGTCAATGCCAAGATTCCCAAGCAGCATGCAAGCTGTATACAAGCTGTACTGAAGTCCTTTTTATACTAGAGGCTGTATTTTCTGGCTGTATAAAGACTGTATAAGCGCTTATGCAGTTCTTATAAGTAAAAAATTGGCACAAATTATACAGCTTTGTGCGTTAGTCGCGCTGTACAGTAGCTGTACAAGCATAAAAGAGGCTGTATTACAGCTGTTATTTGGTGTGCAAGGAAACTATTACACTACAGATATTGTCTTATAAGTAACGTTCTAAATTGGGTTTAGAACGGATTTACAAATGAACATGAAACAAAAAGAACTTTATTTCCGATGACCAGATTATATTTATATACGTTATTGAATGATCAGAGTCAGAGTAAAAAAATATATTTAACATATTAATATTATACTCGGATTGGAGTTGAGTTTGGACGGTGATAACTGGTGAAATGAAAGTGCAAAATTATATTTACGGTAAACTAGTATATGTTTTCTATCAAAAAATTGCCGCGCCAGCAAAATATCCAAATAATATAACGACAAAATACTAAATACGGTAACTAAATATCGGTTGTATAGGTAAGAATAAAAAAAACATTAAATTAATGGATATGAAGGCACATTGGGGCACAGTGATCATAACAGCCTAAACGTATTTCGAGCGTCTTATAGTTTTATGGGCTGTACTATGTATGTTATGGATTCTATCATGCAGCCGTTGGTTTTTAATCAGTTGTATAATAGAATATTTTTATTACTTACGCTGTATAGTAGATTTTTCAACATAACATATAATTATCTTTAGAGATACGTATAAAAGATGAAAAACCTTGTCTTGGGAACAGTGTTGGATAACCTTTATTTAGATTTAACATGCTCTTCTAACTGCACCAAATCTTTTTATTTTTTTCCACATATTGATAACAAATTAAATTTGTTCACTAGCACAATATAAACACGCAAGGCATGCAAAATGGCGATATTCTATCACTTATACAAATTTAATTTATACTATGGCTGTTTTTTTTTTTGTTTTATATTACCCTCATAGACAGAAGTCATAAAACTACTGTATTTACAAGAGTGTACAATTACGCCATAAAATAAATTTTAGAAGGTTTGCATACACCATTGTTTAGAAATAAAATTTGAGTGATAACACTATAACACTTAGACCTGTAATAAGCAAGGGACAATATGCAAAAAAACAGGTTTCATACACCTTTAATGATAAAATCAGATTCAAGTGTTGCAAAATACTTAAAGTTGTATACTAGAGTTTTCATATTCTGATTAAGAACCCTAAGCTTACTTGGATCCCATAATACAGACTTTATACAGCTTGAGCTGTATAATAACTTATAAACCACTCTTATAAGGATACAACCTCTTTTCGACACTCTTATACGCTTCTAAAATAACTATAAGTTCTATGTGGGCTGGTAAATTGATGTCCATAACGCTTGTGTGCTGCTTGGGTTGTTATGAGATCTGTAAGGAAAAAAATCTAGCCTAGTAGCTAGATTAAAAATGAAATTTAGATATTTTGTTGATCTCATTTATATCATATTAGGGATCATATACAGAATAAATAATATAATTGTTATGGGTCTGGATCAGAATCGAGTGATTAGGGTCAGAATGCCAGAAGTTTGTTTAGTGTTACTACCATTTTTGATAGATTAAATTATCTGTATATTGCAAATAGAGCTCACAAAACCCATATTACAGGATTCATCACGTAACTACTATCTTAAAGTCTAGTGTCATTGGGGTCAGAATGCCAGAAGTTTGTTGAGTATTACATTGGTATCATTTGATATTCATCCATCAGAATATTAAATAATTTGTACTGCAACTAAAGCTCTCAAAACCCACATGACAATCCATCACTTACTATCTTCCACAAAGCCCGTAAGGGTGAATATTCTATAACGTGCATGAAGATGTACCCACGGCAACATCGCAGCAATGCTTTCATCCACACACGCCAATATAAACTTAATTACAAATATTACAACAGTGAATATGGCGTGATAGAGATACGACTAAAGAGCAATTTTACCGCCGATTGTGCGCATACAACGGTAACCTACAGTTAATTGTGCAGGCGAGAGAACAAAACAATTTGTTGCGGAGATAAATTGCAAAGCAATTTGTCAAGTCGAGACGCAGAGGCTCGGGATGCGAGGTCCCCATAATGGGTTTGTTTATCCATTTTAATGAGCTATTCCGTCACTTGCACGAATTGTTTTTCCCCGACTTTTCATTAAGGCTCTGGTTTGCTATAATTTAAGTAAATAAATAAAATAAATAAGTAGTATATATATATAGAGATATAGTGTACGCAGAAATTACATGATTAAATACCTCCCTCCCCTTTCCACCGTCGGACAACCAGACGGTCGGCGGGTCCCACCCCTTTGTTGTCGTTACACTCATTCGAACTATACGGCTAGCCTTGTCTTTTTAATGCGTACAGTAAAGTAGTAGAATCATTTGACGACGTCTATCTTTTCGTTAGATTGCCTTTGATGCCTGATTACAATCTGGGTGAAATGACTTCCTCGTTGGTCTAGTCGTCGTTAGCGCGACTGCTAATCATGAGGTCCCTGGTTGGGTCAAAAAATCAGTTATTGGGTTTTTCTGTCAAGGAATTCTCAGTAGCTTCCCGGAGTTAGGAAATTGGCGGTGTTTCACCCTTGTGCGTCGGAAAGCACGTAAAGCTGTTGCTCTTGCGCCTGACATCTCTTCGGACTATGAGAGTGAGGGAATAGAGCGTGCACCTGTGCTTGCGCATACACTCGGGCATTTTAAATCCTGTCCTGTGCAGATAGCTGCTCTCCGTTGAGACTAGCCGCCGTGACTGAAATTCGGTCTGGAGGACATTACAATCTCGATGTTTTCAAGGCAATAGTGACCAGGCTTTTGTTACACTAATTGCGATTTACTATTTAGGTCTTCGTCACCACTAACCACCAGTAGGCGTATTTAATAACTTAGTTGACATTAAAATGAGTCACTTTATAGTACATTGCGTCGTATGTTTTATGAACCGTAGAAAAGATATTATATAGCACACGACACAATGTACTAAAAAGTGACTAACCTTTAAATATCAACAAATAATCTAATATACAAAAATTTATTTTTGTTTGTTCGTATTTTATGCGCTGCCATACCGTTCATCAGATAGCGCAAATTTTTGTCAACTTATTGCTTGCACTTGCGCAAATGTTATAGGCATAGTACAATAAAATTACAGTAGGTGGCACGCGTGTCGTACCGAGATATTTATTTGAAAGTATGTCATTCAATTTCAATGAATGGATTATCATTCCTAATTAGACAATATAAAACTTCCAAATTCAAAACAATATTTCCACAATTATTTCTTCTGCGGCAGCAACGCGCCGGTTACGGGTACCAGCTAGTAAATAATAATAATGAACAGGCCTGCAGGTGGGGCTGTAGTCATGCGCTGGCTTATAAGTATAACATGTTAAAAAAAACTTTATTGTTGAATTCAAAAAAGCCACTTTTTCTATAAAACTTCATTTCTAAGTTGGTAATAAAAACATCGTCAAATGGAGATTTTTTATTCTTTATCAGAATGATAAAGATTAAGAAATCTGTATCAAACGACCTCGTAATGTTAATTTCATAAGTAGGTATTATGTTTTTGCTTACCATTACATTACCATTTTTAAAACGTGGTAGAGCCATGCTGCAGCTATATTAGTGGTACAGTTGTAGCACGAATGGGTCGGCTCGACCGGGGAAGGACCACGCTCTCACAGAATACTAGCGGAAAATAGCAGCTTAACATTGCTGTTTTTTGTATGGTGATTGTAGAGAACCGTAGACCCTTTTTACTGGAAACGAGACATTGCATCCTTGTCCTCAGGGGTTGCCAACGCATCTGCATTTTGTGTTCTAGTTTGTCACACTTTTCCTATAAAAAAAAAACATTACAGCCTTTCAAATGTCCACTACTGAACACAGGCCTCCCCATAGATTCCTCATAGGGGGGGAAATTGGCAACCACATTTTTTTGTTCAGCTATTATCAGGAAGATGCTGCTGTTCTTCTAAAAATACTTTAACCATTATCACAACTCATAAATCCGAAATAGAACAAGCTAGAATACCTACTAATATCCAGTAAACGACTCTTTTGTTAGCTTGTAATACGGGTCAAATATTTCTTTAAACACAAAGAATTAAATCACTGCAGCGCAAGCGGCCGAGTGTTTCCGATTTCAATATGCAAAAGAAGGTCGTATGCAAATATAATTGCAGCAAACTGTACGTAGCTTAACTCCTACTAACGTCGCAAAACAGCGGGATTGTGTTGTTGGAGTTAAAACGTAGAAAACGAAGAGAAAATAAAATGTTTTTAAATTTAATTGGCGGCTGGATTTACGTCTTAATGTTGACCCATTTTCGTGACTTCAGCGAAGTACGTAAGATTTGTTATTGCCTCCAAAATACCTATTTAATGCATTACTTATTGTAATCTTCAATGATTTTGATGGGATGTCAGTTGTGATTTTTTGTTATTACGATCGAGTCCTTCCATACCCACGGGTACTGTGTGTGGTGGATTTCACCACGCCGTCGTCCCCACACATTCATTTTATAACATATTTTGGCCGTGTATTGAAATGAGATCTTAAATTAATAGAATCAGGCGTTAGTTCGCGGAAATCCATTATATTAAAGACTTGCTGTTCCCCGCGACTTCGCCCGCGTGTAATTTAGGTTTTTTTGCGCCTAATTCTTTTTCTAAAATAAAAGTACTCCTTATAAAATCGGCTATTTGCCAGTGAAAGTCCAGTCAAAATCAGTCCAGCCATTTCGGAGATTAGCCGGAACAAATAGACAGGCAGACAAAAAATTAAAAAATTATGTTTTTGTTGTAAGTACCGTATAAACTTTCATATCCATTTTGTAAAAAGCTGTTATTTTGACATTACAAACAGACACTTCAATTTTATTTATTTGTATAGATGTTAAAATAATGTATTTCCGCAAACTTATTTTAATTTAGCTAAGATCTGCTTAAAAAATATAAAAATTATGTGTCTTACCAGCTTACCACCTTGTTTGAAGAGTTTGAGGAGCTCTTCAACTAGGTATTACCCATTATAACCCGCATGAACGAAATATAACTGACGTGAGGCACCGACGCTCTGGAAGTCTGCAGTCTGTGAACATGTTCAAGTCGTCCCCGCCATTATATCAGATTTTATAGACCACAAATCCTCGCAAAAGAACACCGATTCCTACCAAGGATGATACGCGACGCTATTGAAATTAAAAAACATCATAATTTCAATAGAGAAGATGGATTGGTGCTGCCATCTACTTGGGATCCTATAATTAACAAAATTATATCCAAACCCAAGCATACCACTGCAAGACTTCAAGATTACTGTAAGCTCATTCTGCGTAGATCGAACCAAAAATTAATATTCAAAAACTGAAGGTAGCCGGGCTAACTCTCTCAGTCCTCCCCCCCCCGTGACCATGGGTTTCTGTAAAGCACCCGAAACGTCGGGAATTAAAATAAGTAAATTAAACGCGATAAAATCCGTAAAAATAGTTCTATTCAATGTGTGGTGTTCGCGTAAATATAAGAAATCATTAATTCTAACATCTTTAATTTTATGACGAGATCTCTAACTGGGCTAGGTTTTTAGCCCGGGTAGCAACCAACGCTCCATTTGGTAGTTCGGAGATTGTTTTATACATACTCGGCCTTATGCGCGTTGATTATCGCTTGTTAAGTATTAATAATATTTATACCTGTCTCTTTCTATTGTCCTTTCTTAAATTGACGTCGAATTTTATAAGTGAATCCTATGTATATATGCAGAGTCGTTGAGAAATTTCGATAGCGTAATGTAGGCTTCGTTTGTTGTTTGGTCTGTTTACGTCATTGACAGCGCCGCCACAATTCATTCATTCGTACATTACAGCTTATCAAAAGTCCACTGCTGAACAGAGGCCTCCTCTATAGTTTGCCTAATAGTGAGGATATTTGCCATGGTTGCCACTCTTGACAGATAGGATGATAAGCACAGTTATTTTTTAATTGTTGTAAGTTGTCATTAGAAAGTTGCTACTGCTCATCTCCTGTTTTATTTCCACAGTCGCTTCTTACGACACCCACGGAATAATATGGGGGAGTGGATGCCGCTGTGGTGCCTCCACATTACTGAAAAATTAAAAGTAAGAAATATGTACAAAATGCCATGCCGTAGCGATGCAAGAGAATCCACTACCCCATATCATTCCATAGGTGTCATAACAAGCATGGAGTGAAATGAAACAGGTGATGAACAGCAGTAGCTTCCTGATAACAGCTGAATAGAAAAAAACTGCGACTGTCTGCTTAGCGTGGCAGCTATGGCAAATTTTCCCCTATAGGACAATCTATTAGGAAGACCTTATATAGGCTTGAAGGCTTAGAGAAGAATTTATATAGACTGTAATTATTGAATGAATGTTAAAAAATGAGTTCAAATTACGGAGGTACCATATATACATTAAATCTGTAGTATCGGTAGGCTTGCTTATTCATCAAACTGATGGCACAGCAATGTCTTAGCCGGATATCACTTCGATCGAACAGGCGCGCATCGCAGCCATCTTGATTTGTTCCGGATGCACGTCTGCAAATAGTAATTTCAAGTTCATCCTTTTGCGCAGCACTCAAGAACTAACTGTATTCCTAGAGGCGCATCGAGCGGGCGTAATAAGCTTCCGCACAAACCGTACCTGTCTTCCCTTTCAGTTTCCGTTTTACCCAGCTACCTTAAATTATTTATATTCATCATCATTAAAACCAGTATCCAATGAGACAATTGTAGAAAACATTGCATTTTGTTTGTATTAATCGGTAATGTTGTAGTAATACATATTTCTGTTATTTTATTAAAAGCTTTTATTTATCTTTGCACTTGCAATGTATGTTTGTTAGGGTCAAATCTTGCAACTGATTTTTTTTATGTTATACTTTTTATACATTATTCTATAACCGTGTAGCGGCGGTGTAAAAATTTCTACTAACCCATAATATCGTCCCGTGAGTGTCGTAAGAAGCGACAGAGGGAAATGATCCAGGAGATGGGCAGCAGCATCTTCCTGATAGCAACTCAAAATAATAAAAAAACTGCGGTTCCCAACAAGCGTGGCAACTATGGCAAGTATCCCTTATGAGTCGATCTATGAGGGAGGTCTATGTTCAGCAGTGGACTTTAATAGGCTGTTGTAGATTCTCCAGTTTGTACTTACGTTGTGCTCAGACCACGAGTAAATGTGCTGTCTTTCTTTCTTTCGTTCTTTCATTTCCAAATTCTGAGCAGGGCTCGGTCACACGGTATTTTACAATGACCGCAAATCCGGTGAGGCTTCGGTTCTCGAATTTCAACAACTCGGGTGAACCACCGCTGCGGTTTTTGTTTTCCTTTTATGACCAATATCTGCTTTTGTTCCAAGTGTTTACACACATTAATTCGCGAAAAAAATTAAAATATTATCTGCTTAATTTTAAGCTGAACCTTTAATATCAACTACAGATGTGTGGTACTGTGTGGTAATAGCTCTACGTACAGAAGTTGCACTCTTTTGATGTTGACTATTTGCCGACGTTTTAATAGCCTATAACCTACATAATTATTATTAGTTAGATAAATCACGCACGCAAGCTAAATTAAACTTTATCGCTGTGCGCTAGTGTCTGTATAGGCCTTAGCATCTTTTCCCCGTCCTATGTCACGGACGTTATTTCCTGGTTACCCAGGGCTTTCAACAAATGGTAAAAAATACAGTAAGTATAAAGTACCTTTTGAATATTTATTTAATTTACAACTGTTTTACTTTAATATAATGTCTTACTTATATTTTTACCGTCTCTAAAATAACTCTTATTAAATTTAAGAGCCGAAAAAGTATTTTAAGTAAATACTGGGAGGCAAAACATTGATACGGAGTGATAAAATTAATATTCGTTAATAATTTTAGTAAATTATGTTTTTTTCATTATCATGTTTTTAAAATTGTTAATGAATGTATTTTCAATAATAAACATATTAATATACATATAAATTGCACTAAAATGTATGCAACTATATTGTCCTATAACTAAATATACTAAAAAAATATTTACTATACAAATGTATACAAAAAATCTGCTTACGTAAACAGTGTTAAAAAACTTTGAAATCCACTATAGTTAAAATTATAGTACGTCGCTCGCCTAAAATGCGCTAGCCCTGACTACGTATATAACCTGAGTTTCCGCGCGATTGTAGGTATACACATCACACAGGTAGCAAGAGTGACGGAGGCCTGTTATAACGCTATAAGGTCCTACCCATTCGTGCGTACAACTATAATATGGCTGTAGCGTGGCTCTACTACGTATAAATATATATAGTAGAAAGTAGTGTATAAAGCCTTCCTAAAAAGAGTTAGTTTGTTATAACTTATATTTGTGTTAATTTCTGATGTACTTATATAAATATGTAGAAAATGCCTATCTAAATGAAATGTAAACACTAAGTACTTTTAGAAGGATTGCTTTCGCTATTTTCTAACAACATTAACTCGTGCATTATCCTTGAAACCCTCCCGATGAGTCACTAGCCGTTCGGATTCTCACCTTGAATTCGAATGAACACGGAAATGCAATTTTTACCTTCCGCACTCTTATTCCCTTTGTACGGTCTGAAAATAATGAATTTTGATTAACGACGCTTGGTGAGGAGGTTAAAAATGGAATTTCTGTGACACAGCATGACAAATAATAAAGCTATCGTAGCTCAGTTTTTTTTTGTATTTAATTATTTCAATAGTTTTTATCATATTGCCTACTAATATCGGGCATTTTCAAACTGTCTGGACATTATGAATATTGTCGTATTAATCACATGGTCCATAACATATACATTTTTCTTTTAATTTTATCACATGTAATTTTATTGGAAGTCATTTTTTACTTTACCACTGGTTCGAAAAAACCCTCTGTCCTGGGAAGAACCAGCAAGAAACCCAGCGGGACTTTTTTTTCAAAGTAAATTTTACATTAATGGTTGTACAAACTATTTACAAAATTTATTTTATAAACTGCTTGGGAGCGACCACCTCATTCTCAGGGGTTATTATCAACCATGTATTCTAATCTATTTATTTATTTATACAATATTTTATTATATACAATATTAAAAACTTTAATATAAAAAACTAAAACTAGTAATTTAATTATCAAACAGTCCTACTCCACGCGGTATCGTGCCAAGAACGCTAGCTGCGTTTCCCCGCTGAATGGCTATACTTAGCCTTTGAGCGAGAAAAGAGCCAGCCCTCTTATCAGCAGCAGCAACGACCAGCCGCGGATAGAGTTCCTTTAAGAACTTCACCGCACATGGACCCTACGGACCGATAGTCTCTACAGCAAATGGCACAAATATGTAGTCCTCTCTCAGAGACTCATATTTGCGCCACTACTCAGTTCAGCTGCCTCTGATGCCGCCCGGCTCTAAACGAGGTACCCTTGAGATGAGAGGCCGCCAAAGTGTCTACGCAAGTAGCATCCCATACTAGGGCTTTACCTCTCTCCTAAGGGACCAATGTCATACCGTCTGGTCTCCTGCCATCGTCTCTAAATATTCCACAAGCTCTAAAACCGAGGGAACATTTATAGAGACAGGAGCCCTTCGGATGACATCGTTCAAAGAACCGTGCCGTGAAAACCTACCAGTACTTTTCTTACAAGAAAGTCCGTGGAGCCCAAACTTGTCGACGCTGCTACCACAGGGGCACTGATGGGGTTATGTACACCATGTATTCATTTATATTATAATAATCATTTTTATACAGCTTCAGCTTAACAAAACATTTAAACTTAGTAATAGAGGCCTGTACACTTTCCGGGACCTTGTTGTAATAGCGTATACATTGCCCCAAGAATGATTTACTGACTCTGTGGAGTCGAGAAACTGGTATCACTAGCTTGTGTTTGTTCCTAGTGTTTACAGAATGTATATCAATTTTTACTAAAACTATCTTTGTTTTGTGAACATACATTAAATTTTCGTAAATATACTGAGAGGCCAAAGTTAATATATTTATTTCTTTAAATTTATCTCGTAAGAGACTCTCTCAGTTTTAGGTTTAAATAGCTCTAATGGCCTCTTCTGTAAAACAAAAATAGTTTCTAAATCAGCCGCATTTCCCATAGCAAAATCCCATAAGACATTATGCTATGGAAATAACTGAAATAAACTAATCTAGCTGTCTCGACACTAGTGAGACCTCTAATCTTTTTACAGCATAGGCTGCAGAACTTAGTCTACTTGCTAGTTTGGATATGGGGCACCACAGAGCTTTGCGTCGAGTGATGCCAAGAAAACAGTGGATTCAACAGGGCTCAGATCTTCCCATTTAAAAACACATTGGTATTCAGATTTTTAACATTCGTTGTTGTAAATTTAATACATTTAGTTTTATTTCCGTTTAAATGTAGATTATTAACGTTAAACTAATGCACTAAGTTTGATTTAACATTATTAACTTTCTCACATTTAAATGATTGATGTTTAAGTTTAAAAATCAAGGAAGTATCATCAGCAAATAATACTATATCATGATTATCCCCTACAAGGGACGGTAAGTCATTAATATACGCTAGAAATAGGAATGGGCCGAGAATCGAGCCCTGAGGGATACCCATTAGTACAGGTACAGATAATATATTGACCGTGTAGTGGCGGTGTAAGAATATCCACTACCCCTTATCGTCCCGTGGGTGTCGTAAGAGGCGACAGAGGACAAAAATCCAGGAGATGGGCAGCTGATTATCAACTAAAAAATAATAAACTGCGGTTGCCAACCCGCTTGCAAATCATAACAACTATGGCTTAGGTATATCTCCTATATGGGGAGGGCTTATATATAAAATAACAAGATATCATCTAACATCATATCTAGAGACCCACATTTATGTGTGCTAATACTTTGTATGCGTAGAAAATAAATCTATCCCTTATTGAATAAAACATAGCTGTTAAAAAAAAGGTTAATGTTGCAAGAAGAAAAAGTCTGTGGCACTCGGGGAGGTGTGCTGCTTATAAATTAGCGCGTGAAACCGCAATCGATCACTAAGTTATAATTTATAAAAAAAATCTGTAAAGTTGTGACGAACGTATGTGAATAGATGCAATTGTGGGCATGTACTCCAATTTTATAGAACGTAGATCATTACGTACAGATTGGCATATAAGTGAAAAGGCATTATCCTAATGGGAGCCTATTCAAGTTATAGAAAGTCTTCGTATAATGATACGTACATGCGGTGAAAACATACGTCGGCGCGGGCGTAGGCGTCTGTCCTTGATCGATCCGTTGGTGCGTGTGTTTTTTACAGCTTTCATGTCTCCGTTGTAGGTTGACATCCGTTGTCGTGTGCCGGACTATCGCGTTTGGGGTTTTCCTTTTTTTGTGACAAAGTGACATGGCCTAAAAAATTACTTCATGAAGGTACCTACACTGAAGGCTACAGGTGCGTTATCGGCACTGAATGATAGACTTATACGAAATGTATTCGGGGAATTGACATTTATTTTAATTTCTATAATTTCAAAGACCTTTGTGATAAATAAACCGTGTAGTGGCGATGTAAGAATATCCACTGAACCATATCGTCCCATGGGTGTCGTAAGAGGCGACAAAAGGAACCTGGAGATGGGCAGCAGCGTTTTACTAATAACATCTAGAAAATAAAAAACTGTGGTTGCCAACCTGCCTGCCAAGCGTGGAATAATATCCCCCATGAAGGGCGCTTATGTTCAGCTGCGGCCTTTGATAGGCTGTAATGATGACGATGATGATGAGATAATCGAAATCAGTGGTTCTAGACTTATTTTTTCCAAAGTATATTATACCTGGTAGAGCCATGCTGCAGCCCATTGTGCTGAAGACGTGTGCTCCGGAGTTGGCACCGGATTTAACGCGTCTTTTCCGGTACTCCTACTCCCAAGGCGTAGTCCCGAATTCATGGAAGACAGCTTTGGTCCACCCGATCCCTAAAAAAGGCGACCGCTCAGACCCGTCCAAGTACAGACCTATCGCCATCACCTCTTTGTATCCAAAATAATGGAGTCTATTATAAACTGCCAGCTCATGAGGTACCTTGAGGATCACCAGCTGATCAGTGACCGCCAATACGGTTTTCGTCGGGGTCGATCAGCTGGTGATCTTCTGGTCTACCTGACTCATAGATGGGTGGAGGCAGTAGAGTCCTAGGGGGAGGCATTGGGCGTTAGTTTGGACATAGCGAAGGCCTTCGATCGGGTGTGGCACAAAGCGCTTCGAAGCTCCTTCCTATGGGCTTCCCGAGAAATTGTGCAATTGGATCGCCAGTTTCTTGCTGATCGGAGCATCAAGGTCGTAGTAGACGGTGCATGCTCTGATTACAAGCATTCTAAGGCTGGTGTTCCACAAGGCTGAGTGCTATCACCAACGCTGTTTCTTCTCCATATCAATGATATGTTGCAAGCTGGTAACATTAATTGCTATGCAGACGACAGCACTGGTGATGCCTTATACACCGGCCGTGCCAATATTTCTCGGAAAACGTCGCTGAGTACCGAGTACCGACAAACTTGTGTCTGAAGTCGAGTCTTTGCTGAACAAAGTCTTGGATTGGGGCGACAAAATCTAGTCCAGTTCAATCCCCAGAAGACACAAGTTTGCGCGTTTACCGCTAAAAGAACCCTTTGTCGTATCTCCTCAGTTTCAAGGCACTCCCTTGCTGCCTCAGCTAGCATTGGAATCCTCGGCGTCGACATATCGAATAGTGTGCAGTTTCGTGGTCACTTGGAAGGGAAGGCCAAATTGGCCTCTAAAAGCTTGGCGTGCTCAGCAGAGCGAGACAGTATTTCATGCCGGCACATCGCTTGCAACTTTACAAAGCGCAAGTTCGGTCTCACATGGAATACTGTTCTCATCTCTGGGCCAGCACCCCAGTGCCAGCTCCTTCCAATTGACCGCAACCAGCGCAGAGCGGTTCGAATCGTCGACGACCGAGTTCTTTCTGATAGGCTCGATACACCAGCACTGCGTAAGGATGTTGCCTTCGATGATGTTGAAAATCGCTGCATTTTCTATCGAATCTACCACGGGGAGTGCTCTGAGGAATTTTTCGGATTAATTCCAGCCGCCGAATTTTGCGTACGCACATCGCGTCAAAATTCACGATACCATCCTCATCATCTGGATGCTTGGCGGTCCACGACTGTGCGGAATTCATCGATTACCACCAGCGATTTTCCGGACCGATACGACTTAGGGACCTTCAAGAAAAGGGCTTACATCTTTCTAAAGGCCGGCAACGCATCTGGAATTCCCCTGGTGTTGCGATTGTTCATTCGCGGCGGTAGTCACTTACCATCAGGTGAGCTGCATGCTCGTTTGCACATACAAAAGACCAGAATTTAAATAATAAATTGAATCATGTATTGAATCAGGTCACAAATTGGCTGACATATCACAACCTAGAAATCAATTTTAAAAAACCAAAATTATGCAATTCCGACCAGTTCAAAAATCACCTCTAAGTATAGCTTTTAATTATAATAAAACACCTATAGGAACTGTTGAAAACTTCAACTTGTTAGGCCTGGAAATTGACTGCCATATAAACTGGAAAGCCCATATAAATAAAGTAAAGAGTAGGCTATCCAGGTTCACATACGCACTACGTGAAATAAAAACCACAGATGTCCCCAGTGCCCTATCGGCATATTACGCATATACATCTTCGTGGCTATCATACGGTGTCATATTGTGGGGAAATAGTACTGATGCGCAGCAATTATTTAAAACCCAAAAAAAATTTATAAGAATTTTGGCAAATATAAAAATTCCAGAAAGTTGTAGGCCTCATTTTATAAAGTTTAAAATTTTGACTTTGACATCTATTTATATTTGGGAAACATGCAAATTTGTAAAAAACCACCCAGAACTATTTACCAAATTAAGCGAAACAAATTACAAATACTTAATTAGACCGAATAAAAATAGGCTAATATTGCCGAAATCTACACTCATTACATAGCTCTAGTCCCTACTGTATGACAGTGAAAATTTTCAATAACCTTCCAAATAACATAAAAATTCTAACGGATACTACATTATTTTTATCAAAATTAAAATTATATTTAATTGAAAATGTTTCTATAATTTAAGTGAATATTTTCATACAAATGTTATTTAATTTGTGTAGATAACTTCGGCCTGCCTATTTTATTTAAATATTCTTCAATAACTATTTTTATTTAATTTACTATATAATTTTATTCTATATAATTTTCTTTTAATTATTATTATTATTGATCTTTATTTACTTGACATTGGGATTATTAATTAAATTGAATTTATGGAATATTCAATAATTTATCCAATATTGTATAAGTACCTAATTTAAAAATGAAACTTAATAATGTATGTAATCTAATAGTGTAACTTAATAACGTTAATCTAATAATGTAATTTAATAATAATATTCAATAATGTAATTTAATTTATTATAATTGCTACGCCCAAACCGGGTTCAAATGCGGACTATTATATATTGTTACCATTTGAATTGCAATAAAGATTATGATTATGATTATGATTATGAAATATTATTAAAATACTGTTTAGAATAAGAACAGGTCACATTCCATCAAAAAATTTTTTTTTATCTGATGAAAAGAACTGATTCACCTAATTGCGAAACGTGTGGAGTAATAGAAGACTTACATCATTTTTTAATGGAATGTGAGCGGAACCGAGGGGCAAGGGAATTATTTGTAAGGACCTATAAGATAAATGTGTACAATATGGGTATTGCGCAAGGCAATCTACATGCTCCCACCCCTCGGATATTGCATTGAGTATGTGCAGATTAATAGTAAATGTATAGATTTTAAGTTAGTTATAATGGGATTGACATATTAAGAAATAAAAATACCTAAATAAATAAAGAGAAAAAAAAAATTTGCGCGTGAAACCGCAATCGATCACTAAGTTATAATTTATTTTTAAAAAAATCTGTAAAAGTTGTGACGAACGTCTCTGTGAATAGATGCAATTGTGGGCATGTACACTAATTTGATAGAACGTAGATCATTACGTACAGATTGGCATGTAAGTGAAAAGGCATTATCCTAATGGGAGCCTATTCAAGTTATAGAAAGTCTTCGTATAATGATACGTACATGCGGTGAAAACATACGTCGGCGCGGGCGTAGGCGTCTGTCCTTGATCGATCCGTTGGTGCGTGTGTTACACTTTACAGCTTTTCATGTCTCCGTTGTAGGGTTGACATCCGTTATCGTGTGTGCCGGACTATCGCATTTGGGGTTTTCTTTTTTTGTGACAAAGTGACATGGACTGAAAAATTACTTCATGAAGGTACCTACACTGAAGGCTGCAGGTGCGTAATCGGCACTGAATGATAGACTTATACGAAATGTATTCGGAGAATTGAAATTAATTTTAATTTCTATAAATTCAAAGACCTTTGTGATAAATAAACCGTGTAGTGGCGATGTAAGAATATCCACTGACCCATATCGTCCCATGGGTGTCGTAAGAGGCGACAAAAGGAACCTGGAGATGGGCAGCAGCGTTTTACTAATAACATCTAGAAAATAAAAAACTGTGGTTGCCAACCTGCCTGCCAAGCATGGAAACATATCCCCCCCATGAAGGGGGGCGCTTATGTTCAGCTGCGGACTTTTGATATGCTGTAATGATGACGATGATGATGAGATAAACGAAATCAGTGGTTCTAGACTTATTTTTTCCAAAGTATATTATACCTGGTAGAGCCATGCTGCAGCCCATTGTGCTGAAGACGTGTGCTCCGGAGTTGGCACCGGTTTTAAAGCGTCTTTTCCGGTACTCCTACTCCCAAGGCGTAGTCCCGAATTCATGGAAGACAGCTTTGGTCCACCCGATCCCTATAAAAGGCGACCGCTCAGACCCGTCCAAGTACAGACCTATCGCCATCACCTCCTTGTTCTCCAAAATAATGGAGTCTATTATAAACTGCCAGCTCATGAGGTACCTTGAGGATCACCAGCTGATCAGTGACCGCCAATACGGTTTTCGTCGGGGTCGATCAGCTGGTGATCTTCTGGTCTGACTCATAGATGGGTGGAGGCGGAGGGTAGAGTCCAAGGGGAGGCATTGGGCGTTAGTTTGGACATAGCGAAGGCCTTCGATCGGGTGTGGCACAAAGCGCTTCTTTCGAAGCTCCCTTCCTATGGGCTTCCCGAGAAATTGTGCAATTGGATCGCCAGTTTCCTTGCTGATCGGAGCATCAAGGTCGTAGTAGACGGTGCATGCTCTGATTACAAGCCTACTAAGGCTGGTGTTCCACAAGGCTGCGTGCTATCACCAACGCTGTTTCTTCTCCATATCAATGATATGTTTCAAGCTGGTAACATTAATTGCTATGCAGACAGCACTGGTGATGCCTTATACACCGGCCGTGCTAATATTTCTCGGGAAAACGTCGCCGAGTACCGGAACAAACTTGTGTCTGAAGTCGAGTCTTTGCTGAACAAAGTCTCGGATTGGGGGTGACTAAATCTAGTCCAGTTCAATCCCCAGAAGACACAAGTTTGCGCGTTTACCGCTAAAAAGAACCCTTTGTCGTATCTCCTCAGTTTCAAGGCACTCCCCTTGCTGCCTCAGCTAGCATTGGAATCCTCGGCGTCGACATATCGAATAGTGTGCAGTTTCGTGGTCACTTGGAAGGGAAGGCCAAATTGGCCTCTAAAAAGCTTGGCGTGCTCAGCAGAGCGAGACAGTATTTCATGCCGGCATATCGCTTGCAACTTTACAAAGCGCAAGTTCGGCCTCACATGGAATACTGTTCTCATCTCTGGGCCGGGGCACCCCAGTGCCAGCTCCTTCCAATTGACCGCATCCAGCGCAGAGCGGTTGGAATCGTCGACGACCGAGTTCTTTCTGATAGGCTCGATACACTAGCACTGCGTAGGGATGTTGCCTTTGATGATGTTGAAAATCCCTTTGCATTTTCTATCGAATCTACCACGGGGAGTGCTCTGAGGAATTTTTCGGATTAATTCCAGCCGCCAAATTTCACGAACGCACATCGCGTCAAAATTCACGATACCATCCTCATCATCTGGATGCTTGGCGGTCCACGACTGTCCGGAATTCATCGATTACCACCAGCGATTTTTCCGGACCGATACGACTTAGGGACCTTCAAGAAAAGAGCTTACACCTATCTAAAAGGCCGGCAACGCATCTGGAATTCCCCTGGTGTTGCGGTTGTTCATGGGCGGCGGTAGTCACCATCAGATGAGCCGCATGCTCGTTTGCCCCCTCTTCTATAAAAAAAAAGCTATATTAGTAGTATAGTTGTAGCATGAATGGGTCGGCTCGAGTGGGGTAGGACCACGCTCTCACAGAATACCAGCGTAAAATAGCAGCTTAACACTGCTGTGTTTCGTATGGTGAGTGTAGAGAACCGGAGACCCTTTTTACTAGAAAAGAGGCATTCCATCTTGGTCCTCACGGGTGGCAACGCGTCTTCATTTTGTTTCGTTGTTGAGGATGGATGTGGATGTCTATGGGTCACAGCAACCACTTACCATCGGGTGGACTGTGTGCTCGTTTGTCACCCTAATGTAAATTTCAAATGTTTAGTAGGAAGACTTTACCCATAGACAAGCATATATGCACATATTATACTATTTCTTTAGAAGACATTGTAATACATTTCTTTTATATAGAAAATGCACATCGATTGACAGACCATTGATGATGAATTTTCAAAGTCTACTACTTAAGCCGAAAGTATGGCGACTCTACAGTTACCCTCTTTATAGCATTACTAGGAGCCCTTCCAAGTACGCGATCCGAAAGCAATGGATATCCGCCGGCTGCGGACAGATTATCGCTAAACCTGTCTGACACCTACTTCACAAAGAGCAGAATGCAAATGTAAGATTCTGTTTACAATTCAAAGTAGCACCTGCGGGGCTTGATAAAGTTCTAAGTCGTTGCGTAATCTTTAATAAGATGTTAATGATGTGTTGATATCTTGCTTATGTGTACTCTAAAGCCGCGTATCGATTATGCGCTCCAAGAGATCGAACATTGGCGCGCGCTCCAGCCGCGCGAAATGGATACCGCCTTGGAACGCGCGCCAAATTGTTCGTTCAAGCGCTCAAACGTGGAGCGGGCCGCTCCATCTGGTGTCGGTTTTTTACCGCACTTCAAAGTAGTTAAGTTTTTGCGCGCGCGCCAGTTGGGACGGTTTTTTTTTCATCATTAGTGTGTTCGTTGCGTTCCGAGCTATGGATAACCAGAGTTGCCGTAAATTGATAAAATTATATGGTTCAAAATAACTGCTATGGAATAGCAAAAGTCGCTTTTATCATAATAAAGCGCTCAGAGAAGATGCATGGAACTAAAAGTGGCAGATGCTCATACACGACCGAACACTGGAGCGGCTGCCGCGCGCTCCAGGAGCGCTTAGTTGATACACTTCGAACATTTGGAGCGCACTGGTCGGCGCGGTCATTCATGGCGCGCGCGCCCGGAGCGCGTAATCGATACGCGGCTTAAGGGAGTGAAGGATGTTTAATCAGTGTAAAGCTTTACCGATCGTAGCTCCATCTGGCCAGGGGCGTCCCACACTGCGTTTACCTAAACGCGGTCTCCACTCTACACATCTACTTCAGCGCGAACTGCCGCAGGTTGATGATGATGATGATGATAAAGCTTTAACGAGGGTTGAACGTCGATACAAATATAATAACTTAATAAAGTAAACGCATCTTTTTGGGCATACTATCATACGATGGCTTCGATTATGGCTCAGTCACTACTGCCCATCACAAGTCCACAGCGAACATAGGCCTTCCCCACGGATTGCCACAAAGTACGGTCCTAAGCCTCCTGCATCGACTACCTACGTGCATGTTTCAGCAGGAAGTTTCTCCATATAGAGGGAAGTCGCCCAACACTGCTCTTTTCAATACGAGGCTGCCACTCCGGCGGCCCCATCGCATGTTGGTTATTTATGTTATAAAGCCGGCCTATTGTTACTTCAGCCTACTTATTCGTTGGGCTAAATCAGTTACTCTGGTTCTTCTGCAGATGTCTTCGTTATGGATTTTATAACTCAGAGAAATTCCGAGCATAGTCCTCGCCGTCGTTCGTTGAGTTAATTTGAGCTTTCTCATACGATCAGCGGTGAAATACCACGTTCCGGTTCTACGTCATCCACGCACCAATTGTCCTTTTTTGTCGGACAAGATTTGTCTCAATTTCCCGAATTATTTGTAAGTTTATTTATTTATTGGTAGCTCAGATGGTTAGTGCTCGCTGTAAATTTCACAATACGCGAGCAAACCGGGTTCGACTCCCGCCGACACCAATGAAATTATTAGTTGCAATTTTAAGGGCTGATTTACCACGTGCACCACGGCAGTGAAGAAAACATCGTGAGAAAACCTGCATGCCTGAGAAATAAGAAAAAAAGATATTTCGAAGACATGTAAAGTTCGCCAACACGTATTGGGTCAGTGCGGCGGACACTTCCTTGCCCTAAAACATACATACATACATATAATCACGCCTCTTTCCTGTAGGGGTAGGCAGAGACCACTTCTTTCCACTTGCTACGATCCTTACATACTTGTTTCGCTTCGTCCACTTTCATTATTCCCTTCATACATGCTCTTCGGTTTAGAATACTCTTGACCTGGCCTTTTTTCAAGACGTCCCTGATTTGGTCTACAAACGTCCGCCTAGGTCTATCCCTTCCAACACTTTCATTCACACTCGCCTTATACACTTTTTTCGTCAATCGTTCTTCATTCATTCTCTCGACATGGCCAAACCATCTCAGCATACCTTTCTCAATTTTTGTCACTACTTGTTGCAGACGTTGGATTGGTGGAGAGGGTAGGATTAGGGAAAGGGAAGGATAGGTGGTGTGACAAGGAAGATTGGTAAGTTAGAGTGGGAAATAGGAAATGTAGGATATTACCGCCCAGGAGGGCAAGGGATAAACAAGACAGTAATAGCTAGGGAAGCCGGGGTCGCATACCCGTATGCTATACCACAACTACCGGACAGGTAAATTGGAATGAGTATCCCATGACTAAACCTCCCAAAAACCCTCTCAAAAATGAGAGGGTTTTTGGGAGGTTTAGGTTTGGGAGTTTGGGAGGTCTCAAAAATGAGGGGAGGCCCAGCAGTGGGACATTTAAATGCTGTAACTTTAACTTTTATTTATTTATGGTATAGTTTTGATTAGTTAAAATATTCATTAGCGTCAAATTCAAGGTTAATATAATGTACAATAGCGTCACGCCTGTATTCCCCAAGAGGGTAGGCAGTCTCCAAGGAGAACCGAACTACTCGGAGTACGTTTAGCCAAAAACCCCTAAGATTAGACGGAAAATCGCGAAAGAAGTGATAGATGGCTGGTCCATTGCCTACAAATATCCCATTAGTCGCCTTTTACGACATGCTAGGAAAGTAACACAGTTGGCACATTATATTGATGACCCACATAAATATGAGACCTGTAAGTCCCAGATTAACTTGGGACTGGTCTTAGTTGGTATTGGTTGGCTAACCAAGCTCTGCTACCAGTCCCGTTGTAATATAAATAAATCCGTATATTTTATCATAAAGTCATTTAGATTATAACCGTTTTGTTATTGGGCCTAGCGGGCTGGCAAAGTGACTTCGTGATTGATAAAATTAGGCCAACGAGAATTTCAGCTACCAGGTTAACCTAATAGACGGCTGCTAAAATGTTACTAAGCCAATCACGTATCCAATTTTCTGCGGTAAACGCATGACTTGTTTTTAAATTCATCATATAATTTTATGGTACATGGGTGACAAACGATCACAGTCCATCTGATGGTAAATAGATGCCGTAGCCCATAGATATCAACACCTATTCTCGATAAGAATCAAAATGCATATGCTTTGTGACCGCCTGAGGAATAAAATGGAATGCCTCGTTTTCAGTAAAAGGGTCTCCTTTTCTCTACACTCACCATACGAAACAGCAGCATTAAGCTGGTACTTACACTGGTATGCTGTGAGAGTGTGTTCCTTCCCCGGTTGAGCCGAGGCATTCGTTCTACAAGTGACGACATGGTAAGACATGCAGGAGGTCGATGGATGTAGGTGACTTGTTAGCTGACAGGACGTTTGTGGCGTCAGTGACGCTTTGTGGCATTCCTTGCGGGCGACTTATATTCAGCAGAGGACTGAAGGGCTGTAATGAATTAATAAAAAAATTATATCGATGTATTTTTATACATGGCAATAGGACCTCATGATCAGCAACCATGTTTACGACCAACGATGCAGTTTTTTTTAACCAGATGGTTATAATACCGGCATCTATTATCATATTAGTCGCCTCTTACGACACCCTCGGCTTAAATAGGGTTACATTTTTATTTAGTCTTTTGTGAAGGGAACCGACGACGACCCGATCGTGAGCGACAAGGATTATAGAATGTAATCCTAGTTCTCGGCATGTACAACGCATTTACATAATATTGATTCTTCATCAATGTGTTGTGTATACAATATACAGGGTTATTTCAAAGAGTAGCCAAATTTTAAAATTAAGTTCAAATATATAAACATAGATATACCCTTTTTGGAGTTTTTGAAAATACGAATAAATAAGGCTTCTACTGTTATTTGAAATTGTCCCAAATGGAATGTGAATTATTGGCAACAACTATGCGTACGCGCGCTCCTCTGTGTGCGTACGTAGTAAAATGGTAGGCGTTAGATATTTATGAATGACAATCGGTTAAAATAATGCACTACCACGCATCTTGAATTTAAAAGATAAAAAGGATTGAATGTTTGAGATTTTTTAAATTAATTTTTCTTCTCCATTTGGCTATATTACTTATTCTGAACCTTCTCTGCAAATTTGTCCGGTTATTGCAAAATAACCCTGTATACCCAACACATTATTCAACTTGCCTATATTCTCGTTTGACTCCTCTCAGTCGATATTCAAGTACAAGTCGTCTCGCACCCTTTATTATTTACATCTAGCGTGTGTTAGATGTCTGTGTCGTGGATCGGCGACTAAACATTTTCCTGACATTTTCCATAGTCGATTTACTAAATTTATATTAGTTATTCGACGGATTGTCTGAGGTTACTAATACACTTCTTGCATATAATATGTACGTGTTGATCTTTAACAAACATTTTATAATTTTATTATATACTAGCGTTCCTCGCGACTTCGCCCGCGTTGAATTTTTTTGCGCGGAACCCTAAAATAAAAGTAGCCTAAGTTACTCCTTATAACATCAGCTATCTGCCAGTGAAAGTCCCATCCAACAGGTTTTTGCGTGATGCGTGTTCACGCCAAAATAGCTCGCAGATGACAGATTTTTTTTCAGACTTACTTAACATTTATCTTTATATTTTGGCCAATTTACACAATATTTTTATGAATTATAGCTTATGTGTTATTCTGATGTATGAGCTATATTATTGTAAAGTTTCATTAAAATCCATTCAGTAGTTTTTGCGTGAAAGAGTAACAAACATTCATACATCCTCACAAACTTTCACATTTATTATATTAGCAGGATAGGGCCACGCTGCAGCTACTACGAATTGGCCGGCTCGACCGGGGAAAGACCACGTTCTCACAGAATACCAAAGTGAAATAGCAGCTGCTGTGTTTCGTATGGTGAGTGTAGGAACAGGAAACATTTTTACTGGAAACGAGGCATTCCCTGTTAGACGTCAGGGGTAACAACGCATCTGTATTTTGTTTCTTAATAAAAGATAGGTGTAGATGTCTATGGGCTCTAACATCCAAACACAAGCATTTTGAGCTTACCTAGTATTTTTTAACAGGTTTTGTGAGATTGGTGTTGTACAAGCTTCTATTTCCAAAGTATTAACTTTTGGTATCATTTAAAAGTATTTATTCTTTTTTTTTTACTATCCTAAGCCAGCTCTTAACTACTATCCATACTAATGGTATGTAGTGATGCAGCCGAAGATGGTGAAGCGCACTGACTTAACTAAATCCTATTCACTTTTGCCTTGAATACACCCACATTGTAATCGGATGGAAAGACAGATGCTGGCAACTTATTCCACTCCTTTGCTGTACGCATGACGAACGATGTAGCAGAATAAGCAGTTACTAATTCTATAGACAGATACCTCTCACGTCGATACGAGGTTATCGATATCTCACTCGTTCCGCTGAATATAAGCGCACGTCGCCGTCATAAGCCTCTCGGGCTTGTGGCATGTGTTACTGTCGCATTGCAGGCTCGGTTTCGCAAGCTCTTCAACTCTTAGGTCGTATTGTATCCGTAGGTTGGATTTACGGCTTACTCCTACATCCCAAGCCTTTTTATTAAGGTATACAAATTTGTTTCTACTTCGCCCTGAATAAGAATTAAAAGAAAACCTTACCTGTACATAAATTTCACAAGGACAAACATCCAGACCCGGAGCACATGTTTGTAGGCCATACAAATACTTGTTCAGTGCGGGATTCGAACCCGCGGCCCTCAGCGCTGCAACTCATTGCTAAGCCATTGCGCCACAGAGCTGTCAAAGGATATTGGAACATTGTTGATATTTTTTTCGGAGGTGTGAGAATCCTACGTAACGACTTCTGCAAATGTTGAGCTTATATTAGGGCGAAAATTTCCAAGTTTAACAGGCTTTTAGCGCTCCCTTCTCCGCTGCATGCATATTTGTCCAGCACCATAAGCATGAGACTTTCGGTGGACAAAAAGTAATTTTATATGAAATGTTTTTGCTTATTATCGAGAAGTAAAGGATCTATATAAAAATGTAGCCGATTAAGAAACTAATTCAATAAAATGCCTTTCATATTACCGAAAAATATATGCTTGTCTTCAAAAAAACGAGAACTCGAACGTCAGTTTTTTTCTGGCAATTAAATTACTTTTTTTTTTAATCCATTCGATTTAAAATTTTTTTGATAATTTCATAAATGCGCAGATTTGTTCTTCAAATTTTTGGTAACACGAGAATGCATCGATGAATAAATAACATTTGTTATCCTTCACACGTACGTTTCACTATAGATAAAAACTGTAGTTGCCAACCCGCCCACTAAGCGTGGTAACTATGGCAAATATCCCCCCTATGATGCAATCAATGGGTAGCCTATGTTCAGCGGTGGAATTTTAATAAGCTGTAACAGTAACAGCTACAGTTGTTAAGAAATGGAGCTTTTATACGCCCTTCCGTCTCAGAGATGTGATTTGTATGCACAGACTGAGTACACATTCATAACTTATTGTAGTTACTCACACACACACACACTCACACACTCACACACACACACACACACACACACACACACACACTCAATTGGATTTTTATTTTTGCCAACATCTACTTAGTTTGTACATTTATTTTGTGGGAAGACACTGGCTCCTGAGATACAGGTTCACCTACATTAAATAGCAGCCAGGGACTACATTTATTTGTTAAAAGATATTGGTGAAATAAAGCATTATTTACTTATTTTATTTTGTGTGTTTTGCAACACACATTATTTGATCATGACAACCTAACTGCCCATAATTCTACCCAAGGTTAGCAGATAGAGAATGCATTGATATGATACTTATAGGCTTATAGCATTCAGCTCGCCTTTAGTACAACATTTTGGTGCAATATAAATATATACACACGGTAATTACTTGTCAAAATATTCGCCTATCCATACATATTTCAAGAGCTCCAGTAACGAAGTATCAGTGCCCGAAAGTATAATAAGCTATTCTGCCCGCCCCGGGGGAAAAGTATTACTGAGACGAGATCGATCGCCAAATAGAATAACAAGAAATTGGGTGGCTCAAACCGGACCCATCGAGTAAATGAAGCATTACGAAGAGGGAATGAGACGATAATAAAAATGCCGTTATACAAAACTGAGGGTTATTATAATACGATCGAACCCGGGACCGCTTTGAGAGACATGCCAAAGCGTAATTTATCTGTAGATGCTTATTGGGGCGAGTTTAATATTTTTTTTTTCATTTTGATCAAGTGCCGAATGCTTTCCAACGAAGCCACGTTCACCAAAGTGTTTTTAAACTTTTAAAAGGAAAGTTTCGATTGAAAAGGTTTCATGTTACTTTACAGAATATAACTACATTAACAGAATGCTCTGTAGCTTTTATTGTCAGGGAAACCAGATGGAGGTTATATTAATTAAAATTTAGTATGGTAATGGAATTTTAAGGACTTATTTTTGAACTCTTCTTTTTTAAAGCAATATGGAAATATTTCTATGTAAATAATGTATGTATATCATTTCATATCTTATATAATACTAGCTGTTACCCGGTGCGTTGCTGCCACAGAGGAAATAATTGTGGAAATATTGTTATTTGGAAGAGTTACATTGTTTAATTAGGAATGATAATATACATTCATTGAAGTTGAATGATATATAACTTTCAAATAAATTTGTCGGTACGATGCGCGCGCCACCTACTGTAAGTTAATTGTACTATATTTATAACCTTTGCGCAAGTGCAAGCAATAACTTGACAAAGTTTTACCGCAATCTGATAAACGGTATGGCAGCACAAAATACAAACAAACAAACATTAATTTTTATATATTAGATGTTACAGTCAGAACTGATTCCCAGTCGAAACCTGCAGTCAAAAGCACTTTGTTACCGGTCAAATCGATTAAAGACAAATTAGTTTTTCCTAGGCTGAACTAGTTTTTCCTAAGCTCTACTAGTTTTTCCTAAGTTCAACAGGATCAACCAGATGTCTGCGGCTTTGGGCTGACCCAAGGACCTCCCCCACCCCAGCAGCATCTCAGACTACTTTCATTGACATTTGATATCAGCTACAGTTTGTGTAGATGATAGTCCGGTCGGGCTTATAGAAAACTAACTTAATCTAGAAAAAAAAACTAATTTGTCTTAAAATAGATTTGTTGTAAAATATGAAACACTTACTAAATTCCCTGGTCGAATGTGATTTTAGCTACCAGTCACGGTCTAAAATAGTTTTAACTGATATTTTTAGTCAAAACCCCTTTTAGTCATTACTTTTTCAGTCAAAACTACTTTAGACCTAGTCAAAAAGAGTTTTGTCGATAACTTGTTACTATTTAATATAGACGTTGGTGTGTCTGTTGATGTTCGTGTAACTTCTGAGTGACTTGACCGATTGAAGTCTAATAAAAATATTTATGTCGAGACAATGGTTCATTCATATTCTAGGATTCGATTGATGCTGGTTTAGTCATAGTAAAATGAGGTCTATATTATTGACTAAAATAACTCATATTCACAACATAATATATTGGTTTAGTACCAAAAAAGAAAATAACACTGGAAAAATGGCACTGTAATCGACTTGTAATGAATTTTATATTTACTCTAAGCAACTTACGAACTGAACGTATGGTATTATTATCAAATCTCAGACAAAAACGTTTGTGTCAGATAGACACACTGACAGTCAAAACAAAACAAGTGGTAAAATTAAAAATTTTAATCAACCGACTTCAATATAAATGAAATGAGAACATCATCAATCAAGTCGAAGTCAATTAAATTCGCATTATTAAGGATAACTCAAAAACTACTGGTCAGATCTGATCAAATTTATATGGGACCACAAGAATCGTCAAAATCGGTTAACCTAGAAAAAAGTTCTGACACATTTAAAAAAAAAACAGTCGAATTGAGAACCTCCTTCTTTTTTTAAGTTTGTTGGAAACTTTGAGTAGCAGCATATAATGTTATATATAAAAAAGACTTAAATAATTGAGGGGAACGGAAACAGGAGATGGGCAGCAGCATCCTCCTTACAGCAACGCAAAATAATAAATAGCTTTTTTTTTTTTTTATAGAATAAGGGTGACAAACGAGCACACAGTCCACCTGATGGTAAGTGGTTGCTGTGGCCCATAGACATCTACATCTATCTTCGTTTACGAATTTAAATGCAGATGCGTTGTCAGCCGTGAGGACTGAGATAGAATGCCTCTTTTCCAGTAAAAAGGGTCTCCGGTTCTCTACACTCACCATACGAAACACAGCAGCATTAAGCTGCTATTTTACGCTGGTATTCTGTGAGAGCGTGGTCCTTCCCCGGTCGAGCCGACCCATTCGTGCTACAACTATACTATTAATATAGCTGCAGCATGGCTCTACCACGTATAAAGCTGCGGTTGCCAACCCGCTTGCCAAGCTTGCCAACTACGGCAAAATCCCCCCGATGAGGCAATGTCTATGTTCAGCAGTGGAAATTGTTCTAGAACTTCACAAAATAAACTGGGTGTAATTTATTTCCATAGCTGTGTTCGGTGTAAGAGGGTGAAAATATAGTTTGCATTTATACCATTATCGTAGCAATAATAATAAATCTCTGAGAAAGTTGAGGCAAGTGGGGATCGAATTAGCTAGGGGCAGTGCGAGACGCCCCTGCGATTTTATCTTATTTAACCAGTAAGTTATTTTGGATTGATGACTGTATGGTCAGGGCTCTGAGTAACTGGTTACCTAGATGTGTGTTATTATCATCATCATTACCCTTAACAAGCTGCTGATCTAATAGACCTCCCGCCAGTAACACCAGAATAGACGCGGTCCTAAAACACCAGCAATTACACTTGGTGTGTTCGTATTCGGTTTCTGAAACCCATGGACCTCTCAAACACTCTCGACAATTGTGATGGTTTTCTGACTTCCTTGAATGAAAGTTAACTGGATTGATTCGTTATAAAGAACGTGGTTACTGAACCAAAAGGTGCTGGAGAGCCATTCTAATCTCGCTCAGACTGACGTCCGGAATATCATCGGAATAGTGTCGGATAAGACTTGCTCTTGGATCGTTACTCACACTTGCGTGTGGCTCCAACGATGATGTGTACAGCTGCCCATAGAACCTCTCAATCTCACTCAAAATCTCAGGTGTTCCGGAAACGACGCTGCCACACTCGGTCTTCAGCTTCGACAGTTGGCTCTTTCTGGCAGACAGATCTCTAACAAAGACTTTGGAGCCCTGGTTCCGCTCGATCGCTTCTTCAATACGAGCAGTATTAAAGTTGCGTAGGTCCCGCCGCATGCATTTGGAGATCTGCATTAACAGAATGCAACTACTGAGTTGCAGGTCCTCTTAGGAGTATGTATGAGTTGCTCCTCTTACTTATTTCTAGCAACAGAGCACCCACTGCTGTGTACCGGTCTAAGGCTAATAGAGCTTACAGGTTGTTAGGAGTTTATGTTTCCTTAGTATTGACGCCACGTTTTTTAATTTAAGTAACACAAACGAGCATACAATATGATGCAGTAGCCCATAGACTCCACCATCGATTAAGAATCAAAATGCAATGCAAATGGGTTGTTCTTCCCCAAGGACTAAGATTGAATTAACCGTGTTGTGGCGGTGTAAGAATATCCACTACCCCAATTCGTCCCGTGGGTGTCGTAAGAAGCGACAAAGAGACAGTAAATGGGCAGCAGCATCTTCCTGAGAACATTACAAAATAATAAAAAACTGCGATTGCCAACCCGCTTGCCAAGCGAGGCAAATAAGGCAAATATATCCCTATGAGGTGATCTCTGGGGTGGCCTTTGTTCAGCTATGGATTTTTGATAGCCTGTAATGGAGTATAAGTGCTATTAAATATTGTGGTAGTGGTAAGATTGAATGCCTCGTTCTCAGTAAAAAGGGTCAAGTTCTCTAGTACATTTAGTATAAGAAACACATCAATGCTGCTGTTTTACGCTGGCATTTTGTGAGAGCGAGGTCCCTCTCCGTTCCAGCCATACAATTCGTGACGTAGCTATATTACAGCTGCACCTCTACCACGTCAAATCTTCTATGTTTGAAGTTGGCTGCAGATGTCCATGTGCTGGAGTAGTCACATACCATCAGATGAACTGGTAGCTCGTTTTTGTAAAAATTAAATTCGTTCGTGTTAAAAAATAGAAGAGCCCTTTTTCTGCAAATACTTCGACACTAGATTATATTCATTTGATTTAAATATTATGGAGGTGTAGGTATGTATAGGAAAATCCTAGACCAAGTATTTTTTTAAAGTTGTATGATAATTGGCAATACTAGTAACGTAAGTCGGATACTGTCTCGTTTTTAAAACTAATGAAATACTGTGTGTACATTCCAACTTAGTCCTCACCTCGGCCAACGCTCAGAAGTCACAACGTATCTGTAGCATTCCTTACCTAAAGTTAGTTGCAGGTATCCATGTTCTGCAGTAGCCACTTACCATAAGGTAGACTGTAAGCTCGTTTGTCACTTTACTAAAAAAATGTGTAATAGCGTATCAATTATACTACTAGGGAAACTGGGCTCAAATTAAAAGTACTTAAAATTTAATTAAAATCGGAAACAATTAATTAAAAGCACCAACTAAACACAAAACACAAAATACTTGTGAAATAAATTATTGTAGGGAAGCTTCGGAAGCTTCGGAAGTTGCGGAAAGTTGGCAGATGGCCGCTCTCCGCCGCCAAATTGTAGGCGAAATGACGCAATATTAAAAGATTGGACATCGGAATATACGGAAAGTTATTCGGATTTGTTTCGTCTTATTCATCTATCTGGGACGCGGCGGAATTCACGTTTCGTAGACTGTGTTCGTATAATGTTATTTGCATGGTATTAGATTAGCCGATAAAATAATTTACAACCTTTATACGTCCCACTGCTCCTCTCATTTCTTTATGGGTTATAGGAGCTTTTATTGGAGCTCTTTAGTTCGCCGTGCCTGTGCGTGTTGGCGGACTTCACATGTCTTTGAATCATTTTTATTCCTCAGACGTATACGTTACCTCACGACGTTTTCCTTCACCGCCGAGCACGTGATAAATCAGCACTTTAAATTGCAATTAGCCACTTCATTAGTGCCGGAGGGATCGCACATCGTAACCAAGTTGCTTTCGTACTGTGAAATTTACTATATGTTGCCTTTGACGGACTTCACATGTCTTTGAAATATTTTAATTCCTCTGACATGCAGGTTTTTACGATGTGTTAATTCTTTTTCTTTTGCAATTAGAAATATATGGCGAGCGCTTAGCCCTTGCTTAACCACGACTCTTTCAAGACCCAGCGTAAAATAGCTTAATGCTGCTGTGTTTCGTATGGTGAGTGTAGAGAATCGTAGACTCTTTTTACCGGAAACGAGGCATTCCATCTTAGTCTTCAGGGGTGACAGACAACACATCTGCATTTTGATTCTTAATCGAGGATGGATATAGATGTCTATGGGCCACAGTATCCATTTACCATCAGGTGGACTGTGTTCGTTTGTTACCCTTATTATATAAAAAAGAATATCTGTTGACTAATCAAGAGATTAGCCAATAATGGTGCAAAAACATAAATTGTTGGTTTTGGGTCCGCTTGTCTTCCTCGATCTTTTCGCATAAGCATTAGACAACAGGTTCAGCAGCGTCCCACGCGGCGTGGGGCGTAGCGGCTCTTACGGAATACAGTTCAAGCAACCGCCACTCGGAGCACTGTAATCTAAGAGAAAGGGTCACCTCTCTGCTCGCTTGTCACTTAGCTTCTACACTTTAAGTAAAGCCTGAGTGAAGAGCTTACGGCGGACAAGCGTGCAAACGTCTGCAAACAATTCCAGCAGGTACCACTTAGGACACGCGCATTAATGCGCGACCGTTTTGTCATGCACCCCTAACGCCCTACTCCACTAATTGTCTAATAGAACGGGAATTAGACTAATATTAGGGTTATATATCTTACAGCCAATGTTCTAATTATAAATTACTTTGAAAGATATCATTACAAGTCACAACATCATCATTACAGCCCTTCTCAAGTCCACTATTGAACATAGGCCTCCCCCACGAAATGCCACTAAACACGGTCTTCTTGCCACCCACGCTTCCTTCATCGACTAACTGCATAATGCTACTAGGTTGCTTTTACTACGAGGCTGCTACTCGAGAACCGTTACCTATCTGGAAGCTGGAAGGTATATACACGGTGAAAATTTTAAAGCGATACGCTCGTCAGAAATAATATACTCAAAAATCGAAGTAAGAGATGTGATATTTTTTTTATAGAATAAATGTGACAAACGAGCAAAACGTCCACCTGTTGGTAAGTGGATCCTCGATGGAGAATCCACTTACCATCTTTTATAGGTGAAGCGATTTTGATGATTCTTTTTTAATTTGAAAGCTGGTGCTTCTCATTCGGTCCCATATAAATTTGATCAGATCTGACCAGTAGTTTTTGAGTTATCCTTAATAATGCGAATTTAATTGACTTCGACGATATTGATGATGTTCTCATTTTATTTATATTGAAATCGGTTGTACAACTTTTTTTTTAATTTTATCACTTGTTGTACATATTTAGAATTAAATTAAAATGTATAAATTGCTAAATGTACTATTTAATATTTCTTCGTTGTTGTAAATCGAACAACTTGTAATGCTTATATATGGTAACGAGCGTCGTATATTCCAATAAAAGCTTGCAAGAAACTGTCGTCAAGACTTATTTATTGTAAATGCCTTTATAAGCCTGGTATCGGTAGACAACGCACCCTAGACAAATGTTTTCCAGGGGGAATCCATTTGCGCCGAATGTGTGGCCGAGCTAGGAAATGTTAGGTCTCGTATACACGGTCGGTTAACGCAAATATTCGAGTGTAGATGTATTCTACTTAAATCTTCTACTTAAATTCGGAACGGCTTTAATTAATAGATGTGTGTATGTGTGGGAAACTATTATAAAAGTTATCCATCGAATAAATTCATATCTAACCAAATATAAATGTGAAACCTAATACCCAAGATAATATACTTTAATGCGGCGTAGGTTATGTGTTATGGCTACCAGCGTGTCCTGTAAACGGATATTTCCTAAAGCAGGTTTAACAATATTTAACCAGCGAAGTAATTTGAAGCCCGAGAAGGCAGAGCAGTGTTTATTTTTAAATTACAATTTTTTAAATTTTAATTTAAATAATCTTTGGTTGACATAACCTAAAACCTTGGTTTAATTAAAATAAAATTACCTAAATAATAGATAATTACGTAATTAACAAACTTTAATGAGTATTTTGTGTTACACTGTGATCTATGACTAAAGTACTTCTTGTAATGACGTTATTAAATGAGACAACCATTATGTTGCAAAAAAAAAACATTGGAACTATTTTATCCGCCACGACGTCGCCTGGATGGGATCTAATTATTATGTGGCATTACTTAGAATAATCAAAGACCATTTATGTCATCAATTTTTTTTTTTCAAAATAATCCAGTTTTTCGAATAAAATATAGTCTAGATCCCCCCTGGCATTGCTCTCTATTTGTTTGTAAAGTTTTATCACAATCGGATCAGCCATTTTGGAGATTAGATCAGACAGATAGATAGACAGACATGCAAAATTTTTAAAAAGGTTATTTATTTTGTGTCTTAATAGCATGCAAATAATATAATTTTATTTATACGTTAGATGCATATAAATGTAGACGAATAAATTTTATATATAGAGTTGTAATAAATGATATTAAAATACTTGTCACCGTGATACAGAAATTTTTCCTAATCGCCCGCCCTAAAGTAGGATGAAGTTGGTTGGGTATACGCCCTAAATCAATTATTTTCGAGTATAATGTTTACTGTGTAGTACCATACTTTAAAATTTCTCCATTAACCTCTTAGAAATGAGACCCTTAGCTCAGCCTTTTTGATAGCTTATTGTCCAGCCGTGGGACGTATATAGGCTGTAACTTTAACATACTTTACTGTAAAATACTCGAAGTCTCGGTAGTGCCGTTGGTGGCTAACTTTTGTTTGTGATTTAGACTGACAAATCTATTTCTCTCACTTGCATTTTATTTTATTCACTATAAAACCAACCGGTTTCGCCTTACGAAGTCATCAGGGTATATGGTACCTATATAAAATGGCTGGCTTTTGACTTCAGCGCTGCGGTGGCCGTAGGTTCGAATCCTGCATGGAGCAAATGTTAATGTCGCCTACAAATAATCTTTCTGCGTTTGGATGTATGCTGTCATTTATGTATGTTAAAGGTCTCCACGATACAGGCGGAAATCCTAGTATAGGGGTATTTTTAATAAGGGAATAAATCAAACTTTTTTTAAGAAACTACCCCTAGGATTTTCTCCTGAAACATGGAGGCAGTTTACAAACATAAATTGCACAAGGACAAACATCCAGACCCGGAACACTTATTTGTAGGTCATCCAGACCCGGAACACTTATTTGTAGGTCATACAAATACTTGTTCCATGCGCGTAACTGTTTCTGTTCAAGTTAAAATAGCTCGCGCTAATTTTTATTTCGCCGTATTAATTTGTCATAAAATGTAATATCAAAGGGAAAAGATTATCTCGTGAATAAGGCAATCGACTATGCTAATGACGAAACTTTTGCAGTCCGATTATTTAAGTTGTCCTCAACGCGCCATCCATAATTAATACGGGATCAGAGACTTAATTATTACGAGGTTTGTGAGAAGTTCGCGTGTCGGATGTCAACGACCTATTCATAAGAATTATATATAATATTTTCATTTTACATATCTGCTTTTGTAGATGTTAAAAATGAATTAGCTAAGATCTGCGTAAAAAAAAATGTGTCTTACCTTATATGAAGAGCACCTGCTGCCCTCCCTCCAATTGCGTACGCCATCGCCGTCAATACTAATCCCAACACCACTACACCAGGGAAGACACACCGTCGTCTATAACACGTCACGTGTTTCGTCTCTTAACGAGGCATCATAGGAGAAATAGACTGCGATGCAGGGGCGTAGCTATCGCCGTATCAGCCGTATCAATAATACGGGGCCCCCGGGCTACAGGCGCCCTGAACGTATGTAAGCAAAAATTCGTAAAATGTTATCCACAATCTGACGTAAACTCCTAGGTCACACTTGCCGAGAAAAAAATATCATAAAAAAGAAATTGAAATTGTCGTAGGTGATCCATTTTTCATCACCAGTGATCAATCTTTTCAAAAATGGTTCGGTTTCATTACGTTTCAATAGAGAATCGCAAATGAGTACACGATTCATTAGGTTTCTTTCAGTGAGCTCGTATGGTACCCAAATATCGAGCCAGACTTTTTCAAATGGGTCAAAACTGTTTTGTGGCATCAACTTTATCCGTATGAGGGCGAACAGAGCGAGCTGCATCTTTGACATCAAAATTCCTATACTGAAAACGCTTGAAGCAACTTTGTACTACTGTTACTGTACTGCATTAGGTCCATTAACGTCACAATTTTTTTTCGCGGCTTTTCTTTTTCTTAATGTTCCTATACGTGTTGATTATTAAAACCAGCCAGATGGAAACGGTACAAAAAAGAGATTTTTCTTAAATTTTATACAAACAAAATACGAGGAAACTTTTTCCCCGAACTATTATAAAACATACTCGCTTCGGTCATGCGACACACACTAGGTGCGTTTCGAACGGAATTTACGAATGTGTGATCTCATATACAAAATCTATGGAAGACTTGCGTTCGGAACGGCTTTTTTTCGTGCGGGATTCCGAAAGCACAGGCAATCATGCGGAATTCAAATCGAAGAAAATTTCGAACGGAAAACTACTGTACGTGTGTGATAGGTCCTTGATTTTATATGGATTTGCTGCGTGCGATATCCCGAATCCATATTCCGAAACGGTGGTTTTTGAAACGGATTTACGACTGTATGTGGCCGGCCTAACAAGGCTCAGTTGAGAGTCGCTAGGCATTGAGTCCAGACATTCTGCCAGTGAATATGGACGACGATTTTCTGATTGCGAGCGTTTTTGTTCCTTTTGGGAAAAGTCTTTACCATTCATTTGGGCCCCCAACAAATTTTGATACAGGGTCCGTCTAAGGCACGCTACGCCACTGCTGCGATGGCTCACGTTTATGTGAACTTCACATGCGCAACGGACGCCCCCGTGTCCGATTCGCGAAGGCCATGGGGCCAGGAAAAACTAGTACTTAGAAGCACCAGCCTTCTTGACCCCAGCGGCGGATCTGGTCTATGGCTCCGCCGCCAACCAAGGGAGAGCGGCGCCTCGCAATACCAACACTCCTCTCCCCCCGCAGCCCCACCACCACCGCATCAATTAACGGTGCGGCCCCGTCAGAGTCACGGAGGATAGGGCGTGTGGCGCATCGCCATACCAACACTCCTCTTCCTCCGCGACTCCACCTCGGCTGCAGCGGTAGGGGGAGAGGACACCCCTCTCGCCACAGCCCACCGACACACATCCGAAGTGGGCTCACCAAGCCCACTCGGAGTGGCCGTTGGGCCGGCCCTACACCACGGGCCAGCCCTACACCACGGGCCAGCCAAGAGGTTCCGGGTTCCTCTTTGCTCACTGTGGGTGACCAAGCCACGGCTACTAAGCCCCCCGCCACGGCAAGGCGGGAACCCGTTCGGGGGGGACGTTTAAGTGACCTACAGGCCAAAAATTTGGCCTGAAATTAGGCCTACAGGAATACAGGCCAGTATTTCTAATTTTATTTTAAGCGGCTTCATAACCGCTCACTACCGGGGATCGTAGTCAAGTATTGGCTTTTAATAAGTAAAATATATTCATGATGATCATTTGTACTTTTATTGTAACTTTTTAAGTGTGTTTATCTACGTTTTCGACTTTATGAAAGTGTTTGAGTCGTAGCTTAAAAGCTAAACCCGCTAGTTTTAATACTTTAAGGTGATTAAATTGGAGATATGGTCTGAATTAGAAACGTGGTTTAACTTACGATGAAGGCTTTATGTGATTTAACTTTAATAGCGTTCACGTAAATAACAGAAGGATTTGTGAACTGTAACTTTAAATAAAACTAAAAACTCGGCACTTAAACTGAATGTTTTAAACTTCGCAATGGAAACGAATAGATAAAAAGATGGGAACATTTTATGATGTTATTTTATGTTTTTATTTCATGTGTTTTTATGATAGCTTAAAGGCTAATCTAGGCTAGGTTTTAAACTACAGTAACGACTATTAATTGCATTTGTCAAATAAACTGCCCAGTGTAATAGATATCCATCATCAGCAACAACTAAAATCTGTCTTCTACATTAACCCTAACTTCTACATTATATACGTGGTAGAGCCATGCTGCAGCTACATTACTAGTATAGTTGTAGCACGAATGGGTCGGCTCGACCGGGGTTGGACCACGCTCTCACAGAATACCAGCGTAAAATAGCAGCTTAACGCTAACATGTTTCGTATGGTGAGTGTAGAGAACCAGAGACCCCTTTTACTGGAAACGAGGCATTCCATCTTAGTCCTTACGGGTGACAACGCATCTGCATTTTGATTCGTAATCGAGGATAGATGTAGATGTCTATGGGCCACAGCAACCACTTACCATCAGGTGGACTGTGTGCTCGTTTGTCACCCTTATCCTATAAAAAAACCCGCAAAAGTCCTCTCCCTTGGAGTACTTGTCCTAATCGTCACGCATGGCAGACAGATTGACGATCGCATTGCCTATATTATATTTCGTTTAGAAATCAAAGTTCCTTAATCTGTTTTTATTCTGTGACATTGAAAAATGTTTTATCGTATTAACTATTAATATAATTTCCTCTACTCCATTCTTTAACCTTTTTTTAATATCTCGTTTATATACTTTCTTTTTAGTGCAGCTAGTATCCAAATATTAAAACTATCGTTTACCCTAGAATTAACTTAGTTGTTAATGATACTGTATTTGGATGGTTCCAAAGCTTCTAAATATTGCTAAACGAAAGGCTGTTTCCAATTTTATGAATTCCATGTGAACTTTCGGCGACACACGGGCACCGTTTCTTATATAGAAAAAGCTTAGCTTAGCTCATAAAATCGTTATACAACGCCGTCTTAACATCGGGTAGTGATGTTTAAACAAAGACCGAAACAAGGCGAGATCGATACGTACTCGCAGGACGCGCGCCGCTGCCTCGAAATTACATTTTGAGCCAAATCCAGCCGGCACGTGACTCAACTTGTTGCCGCTGAGGAAAGAGATGAAACTACGATACTAGTTGTATGTCGCACTGATGACAGGCGCTATAGCGGTTTAGCATTACACTACAGTCTAAAACAACAATTGCTGTATAGAGCCAGTAAATTATTTTTCGATACTAGACTTTACCTTTGGCATCTAGCTATACTAAATAATTACCTACTGTCAGTCAATACAAAGGCAGACTGCCCAATATGTTTGTGGGGTTAAAATGACAGTTGGTTTACATTTTTTGTTATCATTTGGATTAAACACATTACATAAATATTATCAGAAGAGAGTAAATATTTTCAAGTGGCGTTTTCTGTGACAGACTTCATACCGCCACGCCAGTATAATAAGCGGCTAAGTAATATTAATCTTAGCGTCCCTCGTTGGGCGCCACTTTGCCGTCTAAATTAAATTGTTGATTTTATGAAATCCTTAGCATTTAACTTTTATATATTTTATAACAAACCTCCTGTTTTATGAACACGCTTTTATTAGCTTGACCTGTATGTATGTATTAATGTAATGGAATTTTATAATACAGTTTTTACCCACTTCCGGACGTCTGAATAATCTGAAATTTTACAGACGTATTAAGAGCTTTGACTATAGACTAGTATTTTCACTAGATTCATCACAACTCATCATGCGTGTTTTTTTTTTTTTGACTCTATTATTATTTATCAGTAGTTAATTCATTCGGCTTAACGAACTAAAAATATATAATTTTATTTCTTTTGTACTTGTGCAAAAGTTCTTTTGTGCTTTGTGGCATTCCTTGGAGGAGACGGTATGTTCAGCAGTGGACTTGTGATGGGCTGAAATGATGATGATGATGATGATGATGTACCGGAACCTGGAACCTCTAGCGTAGTTTCATGGAACAAAATAATGTATGATTTGAGTGATGTTTATAAATAATTTGAAGTTGAAGCTTTATTTTGATCATATCGTAGCCTTACTTTCAACTAAATACTTTCGTACTTTTTGCAAGTTTTTTAAACTGGACTGAGTTGTTACCGTGTGTAATGAGATATATTTTAACATAATACGTAATAAAAAAATGTTTTTAATATATTGTTTTATAAATTACGTTGCTGAAATACAGTTTACACCGATTGGCCTTACCGGCAGCCAGGCAGTCGCCAAGGACGGTATTTCCGTGACCGTATGTGCGTTTGCATCGGCCGAACGCTCGATCCTGGAATTCCCAGTTATTACCGCAGGGGGGAGGCAGTCTCGGGGTTGTTGCCCGGGATCGATCCACCGCATCGCACCGCGGGTATAACCGGTGCTCGAGGTTACGACGCCATCACTGCAGTCGCTGTACATCATGTCTCCTGCAACTACATCGTATTCTTACGTTTACGGAAAACATTTACGTCATCGAGCACAGCTGACGTATGCAGCCGTACATTTCTTGAATCCACAGATTAGCACTACATTTCCAAAACAATATAGACGCACAGGTTTTAGGGTTACCTATAAAATATAATTACTGGTTGGTAAATCAATCGGAAGCAATTTGAGCAGCGAAACAAATTCTACGTGGCTTTGCCGGCTGTTAATTGGCTGCGGGCGGCGGCGCCGAGACGGCGGTGGAACCTCCGCAGGGCCCCGCCGCCCTCCGGCCGCCACCCGCCTGAACCTCGCCATTTTTATGAGCGAGAAGTCCGTTGGGACCTACAAGAGTCTGGGTGGCTCTTAAATTGTCTTTCCCAACTCTGGACCCCTTAGTTGCTAGGCGCGATCGAATCGGCATACGAACAATATTTTCTACTCATACAACAGAAGCATCTATTTAAAACATTTTCTCTTCAAATGACTTCAACAATTTTTAAACTTTTTCTTAAGGACTGCTAATCGTCTTTGCTTTACAAAGACTTTTCTAAGAATGACTCGGGTCAGTTGTATGATGAAATATAGTGAAGCAAGATATTATATGGTATGGTATGGTGGGGTAGATGTAGACGTCGCAATCGACATTATTTGTCCATTTGCTAGGCTTATTTTCTTGTGCGGGGTTATCAAGTCTGGGATGGTAGCGGGGCGGGGGTGCCGCAGGCCGGGGGGTGCGCGGCTATCGACCGGTGCCTCCCCCCAACCCCAACCGGTTCAGTTTCCGGGCGAGAGTCGCGCAATACGCCCGCGCCGCGCCGCGACTCTGTCACTCGTTAGATAGTCCACTTCAAACCTTCACCATGCTGATAGGGCTCGTTCGGGACTCGGTGATGCAGTGCTTCTGCCACTCATGCCGCGCGCCTGTACTTCCGGCAGGTCGGGAACAACGCACCGCTGGAAGCTCAATTCCTTTTGAATATTTTGAAGGCAACCGGCGACGCCACAACTCTGACTATGGAGACAAACGCCCTCTTGGTTATCTGGCTTATCAACGATAAGACTTGCTGTACTAATTATGTCTGAATTATTTTCACGAAAAGCTTTTTAACCATCTATTGCTTACAGCACCAACGAGACAAATGAAAAGGTAACCTCGATCTTTTTTCGACGTTTTAGAACAATCTGATGTCATTTTTGCCTGTTACCTCAGTTTTCCTTGACTGTCTAATTAATACACATTTTCACGATAAATGTAAGGTTTTTTTACACACATAAAAAGCAATTTAATCCGTTAATTTTGCCTTAAATTATGTAAGAATTTATTTGTTGGAAAGCCGGCCGGCGCGTCGTGGGGAGGGGAGTCTGTGACGGCATTTCGGTCGTACTTATATACGTGCACGTGTTCCATTGCCGGTGATCTGACATAATTTCTGCCTTTTTTACTTAAATTCAAATTATTGTTTTCTTTTTTAAGTGTATAGCCTAATTCATAATATTAGCCTTAAAAAAAATTATTGCATGAAATTGTTGTTTCATAATTTTTTCGTCGGTCTTTTAACTACGGGTTCGAAACATTTGAACGATCTTGTTTTTCGGTTTCTGTGCGAGGCAAACCTAGGATTTGACTGCGCTAGACATATTGATTTAACATTACTGCATAATGTCGACCATTTTGTACTGAATCTTGAACCACACATGTCCACCATTTTGAACACTCGAAAGTTAGATTCTTTTTGTATTGAACTTTATGGATATGATTATTAATGGGTAGTCATACATATTATGATTATTTCAATATCACCAATTTGTAATCTAAACTTATACAAAGGTAATATCTTTAGAGTTCGTTATGCGGAAACTTTTGAAATATTATACCATAACGGAATTTTATGTTGTTGGCAGAAAAAATTCGCAATTGGTATTTCAATATCAAAAATACTTAAATGGTTGCTTAATTTATTCGTGTATACTTTCGTCTTAGGAAGACATTTGTTCTTCTTTAATTTTCTTATAGAGTAAGAGTGACAAACGAGCACACAGTCCACCTCATGGTAAGTGGATGCTGTGGCCCATAGACATCTACAACTATCCTCAATTAAGAATCAAAATGTAGGTTTTTGTACCCATGAGGACTAAGAATGCCTCGTTTCCGCTACATATAGTACGAAACACAGTAGCTATTTTGTAATAGTCCTTCCCCGGTCGAGCTGACCTATACATGCTACAACTATATAGCTGCAGCGTGGCTTTACTAAAGCAGGAGTAGCGATTTCTTCAATTTACATTAGCTGTTCCGTCCGCGTGGCATTTATTACGATTGGATTTCATATGGTTTTTTTTTGCGCGGAACCCTGATTCTTTATATAAAAAATAGCTTAAGTTACTCTTTATAACATAGTCAAGTCACGTCAAAATTGGTCTAGCCATTTCCGAGATTAGCCGGAACAAATAGACAGGCAGACAAAAATTTTAAAAATTGTTTTTTTTGTTGTTGTTGTTAAAAGTACCGTATATACTTTCAGAAGCACTTAGTAAAAAGCTGTTATTTTTAACATAACCGGACGCTGCAATTTTATTTACACAGATTTGTCCATACATCGTTGCCAAAGACATGGGGGAAGTATAGATGACATAATTGCTTAGGGTGGAATTACAACGCACCAATTAAATTGACTCAACAAGTTAAGCACCCCTTTTCAAGAGGGATCACGCGTCACAATTTGATTCACAATTGCTTTTGACACTTGTTATCTCATTAATTTATCTCCACAATTTACAAATAACATCAATATTGGTGCTTTAAATAAATAAATATATTATGGATTTCAAAATCAATTAACTTTAAATGATATTATATACAATATTAAAAACTATAATAAAAAAATAAAACTAGTAATTTAATTACCAAACAGTCCTACTCCACGCGATATCGTTCCAAGAACGCTGGCTGCGTTTCCCCGCTGAATGGCTATACTTAGCCTTTGAGAGAGAAAAGAGCCAGCCCTCTTATCACCAGCAGCAACGTACAGCCGCGGATGGAGTTCCTTTAAGAACTTCACCGCACGTGGACCCCACGGACCGATAGTCTCTACAGCAAATGGCACAAATATGTAGTCATCTCTGAGAGACTTATATTTGCGCCACTTACTCAGTTCAGCTGCCTATGGTGCCGCCCCGGTTCTAAACGAGGTACCCCTGAGATGAGAAGCCGCCAAAGTGTCTACGCAAGCAGCATCCCACACTAGGGCTTTACCTCTCTCCCAAGGGACCAATGTCATACCGTCGGGTCTCCTGCCATCGTCTCTAAATATTCTCTAAAACCGAGGGAACATTTATAGAGACAAGAGCCCTTCGGATGACATCGTTCAAAGAACCGTGCCGTGAAGCACTTTTCTTACAAGAAAGTCCGTGGAGCCCAAACTAATCGCCGCTCCTAGGCGGATTCCTACAGCTGCGCATCGTCTTTCCCCATCAAGTAATGTGCCGAGATTACTTGATGGTAAAGCGTGTAACCAGTGACTAGATTCCTTAGTCGAAACAGCTAGAAGGTGTGCCTTATCTTGGTCACTACGAAATTATGAAACAAATCTTTCTGCACCCTCTGTACCAACGGAATATCCCACTGTTTTTGTTGGTTAACTTCCAGTGGAACATTTTCGCCGGGACAGAGCGTTCGCCATGTCTGCCCTGCCTCCGTAGCAAAGCACAGGTCTACTTTATTTTAAAATTATGTTACATAAATTACTGACACTATGCACGGAAGCAAGGAAAGCAGGCAATGCAACGCTAGAAAGATTTCTCACACCAATACCACCAAATTTTATAGGTAAATTAGCTTGAGTCCAGGCTGTTGTATTTAAAGTTAAATTTAGAATTTTTTCTATAGCTATTTTAAGATTATTATCAATATCTTTTAAAATATCCGAATATTTCCATACTGGACTCGAGCGAAGTAAGTATGTAAATCTAGGTACAAGGAGACAATATTTTAAAATAGTAAGCGCAATGTGGGGGCTTAATTTATACAATTTATCAACGTGGTTTAAAAACTGATCAAATTTTGTTTTTAAAACAGGTTTAATACTATCGAAAAACAACAGGGCACCTAGCAGGTATAGTGATTCCGTACTGACAGTTTTTATTCCTGGAGAAATATGATTGAAATTTTGAATTAAAGTGTATCTGTGAGAAGTAGATAAATTATTGGAAAAAAATATTTCACATTTATTGCTATTTGGTTCAAGACCAATATTTTTAAAATTTCGAAAAATATGAGTAAGATCACTGAGAACGTCATCTGCTCTACCTCCCAGCGTACCGTCGTCCAGGTACCAGACATTCAGCTTGGATTTCAAATTTGAAATAATGGGTTGAATTCCCAAACTGAAAAGTGCTGGACCTAGTGGGTCAACCTGCTGAACCTGTTTTCGTAAAACAAGTTAGTATTTTGACTGTAACATTGCCAAACGTAGTGATAAATTTCGGGGGTATTGTTTGCCACTTCTTTCAGCAGGGTTACCCTATCGATAGAGTTAAAAGCATTCCTTAGGTCAACCTTCACAAGAACATCTGCATCAGAGTTTGTTAAAAATGTACGCACTGAATGTACCGCCGCCTCACAGCCACCTCTAGTGCCAAAGCCTAGTTGAGTAGGCTGAAATTTTGTCTTAAGGTTAGAGATTATGTTAGCGCTCGCTGTAAATTTCACAGTATGCGGACAAACCGGGTTCGATCCCCGCCAGCACCAATATTGTTAACCGATATTGTTAATTGCAATTTTAAGTGCTGATTTACCACGTGCTCGGCGGTGAACGAAAACATCGTGAGGAAACCAGCATGTTTGAGAAATAAGAAAAAAAAATATTTCGAAGACATGTGAAGTTCGCCAACACGCATTGGGTAAGCGTGGCGGACACTTCCTTGCCCTAAAACCCTCTCAGAAATGAGAGGAGGCTTGTGCCCAGCAGTGGGACGTGTATATAGGCTGTAACTAACTTTTTTTAACTGTGGCAGAATACACGATACCTCCTGTAAATTTTACTAAAACCTAACTCACTGTATTCACAAATGGTTGGTAACCGCAGTTTTATTATTTGAAGATGCTGCTGTCTATCTCCTGTGACAGTTTCAATCTGTCGTCTCTTACGACACCCACAGGATGATATGGGGTAGTGGTTATTCTTACAGCGCCACTACATGGATGCTTGTTACTGAAGTTAAAAAGAATGCTCATCTAAATTTCCTAAGTTATGCAGTGGCAATGGAAAGAATGAAAAAAAAATATAGAAAAAGTTTTATGGCCAAGTGTCTCACTACATTTTGCAAAATTTAAATTAAAAAGGAACATCATGTTTATCGGTTGCCCCCAATGAAATTCGTAATTCACGAGTAGTCGCGGTGATGCATTGCGGATAGGTAGCTCGCGTGCTATCGTGTACTTCAAAAACGATTTCTGTTATAACTGAACTGTGAATTGCTAAAGTTAACTTTGATACCATAAAGGCAAGCAGACGGATTTTATTTTGTCAACATGATTTATGATTTGCATATTTTCTCTATAATCTGTTCGGAATTTTTACCTTATTTCCTGTAGTATAGAGTATTTAATGAGAGCGTAGCGATTTTAATCCACTTATGAGAACAAAGACGTCAGATATGCAGCCTTTGAATTCCCGTGAAATAATATCCGGGAAAAAGGACTCGCGAAAGTTACCGTATACATTTTAATTAAACTTTCAAACTAGACTTCCATCTCGCTAATGAGGGTACCTCGTTTAATAAACGCTATTCAGCGCTGCTAAAAGCTAAACGTTGGTTAAAGCATCTTATTGGGTTAATTCACACACAATTTTGTACATTTCGCTTTACCGGTTTCAAAGTGATTTTGTTTTTCCTATTATGGGTGACAAATTACCAGTCACAAATTAAGAATCAAAATGGAGATGCGGTCTCGATCCTGACGACTAAGATGAAATGCTTCGGTACCAGTAAAACAGTTTATATTATGAACTAACGATCTTCCCCGGTTTCGCCTGAATAATATCTGTTCATGTCAATTTTTTCGGATAAAATATAGCTTAGATCCCTGGAATTGCTTCACAACCGCTTCAGCCATTTGTAAAATTAGCCCGGACAGAAAGACAGATTTAAAAAAAAAATTATGTCTAAGTAGCATGCAAATACTCCCTGCCAGTTATTTCAATATTACAGACTGACACTTCAATTTTATTTATATATATGTTTATGGATTTTAAAAACACATAATACTTTTCATAATTTAATACACTTTTTATTCATAAAAGCATTAATCCCGTATAGTGTAGTGTTGACTCTAGGATCTTCTGTACACACGCTGCAGCACTCTCCATTATGTTCGACCGCGGCGGCCGCTTATGTGTCGCATTTAAAACTTACGCGGCGACACTCACATTCCCAGCGGTAGTAAATTCTCTTTCTAGCTTTTCCCCTCGCGCGTTTAAAACACAACTTTAAATATGTTATCAGTTTTCATGTCGTGCGGCGCCGTAGGGTCGGCCTCCCCGCCCTTCCATTTTCAACCTTTTTAAATATTTACCATCTATTTTTTTCAAGTTTTATCTGATAATGCTACGCTTTTATGTTAACGAATAACGGTCATCAATCATTAATACATATTACAAAGAACTAACGACATTCGAGTATAATTGAATATTAATGAACTTTTTCCTTGAATTTATTGAATTGTAGGCAATAGATTAGAAACATTTCGTCCTTTTATATATTTTAACGTATCCAGAATTTACTTCTTTCTCCTGTGCAAATTTATTTACTTCTCGCGTCTTTTTTTTTAAATAAATACTAAGTAAAAAGTTTTGTTTTACGTATAAGGCCACACTGCAGTAATATTATGGTTGTAGCACAAATTCGTCGGCTTTGGCGACTGGGGTATGACAACGCCTGTCACAGAACATCAGCGTAAAATGGCTGCTTAATGCTGCTGTATTCTCCTATGATGAGTGTAGAGAACCGGATACACTTTTTACTGTAAACGAGGTATTCAGTTTTAGTCCTCAGGGGTGACAACGCATCTGCATTTTGATTCTTAATTGAGTTAAAAATGTAGATGTCTATGAGCCACAGCATCCACTTACCATCAAATGCTCGTTTGTCACCCTTATTCTTTATAAAAAAAAAGAAGTTGAATTAGTTCAAAGGATTCCAGAATGAGTCTTTCCCAATTTAGTAAGCTTGACTCATTCAATGACATGAAATGCGTGTATTTTCTTTTTTTCAATATTCTAAGTAGGAATTATGTTTCACTCATACATTTAGTTGTTGTTTGTAACTTTTAATACTCTCCCTAATTTTAAAATAAGAGTAGGTATTGAGTTTTGTTTGCCACCGGTAAACTAGTACATTGCATAGCAGTATCACATTTTCAACGGTTATGTAAGCTTACATCTACTGTCTTTTTGTCGCATTGTATTTAAACACACCAAGAGCTTTAAAGCTCAGCCTCTTATTTGTGATAATTAACGATTTTCAACTTACTACTACTACTGCTACTACTACAGCTCATTACAAGTGCACTGCTGAACATAGGCCTCCCCCATAGACTGCCATAAAGCACAGTAAAGAGCCACCTGCATCCAGCGATTTTTAACAATGCGCAAAACTTTTTTGTAACTATTGTCCATTTAATTTTACAAAAACGTGTCTTACGCCGTACTACATACACTTCGCTTACCGGTATGAGGCTGCCACCCGAGAACATTTTTCCCCATCGGTTGTTGGTTCTTTAACCTGTATGGTCTGCCCATTACCACTTCAGCTTACTGATCCGTTAGGCATGAACGTAGATCAACATCACATTTCTGCTCTATGCCTACGGAGTAGTGCCACCATATAAAACGTAAATGAATAGCTTCTGATGGGCTTAACTGGTTTTCCACCCGCTTTCAGAAGCTCAATTGCAATTCCATCCTTGCCCGTGGACCTGCTGTTTCAAGGTGCTGGAGAACCAGTCTAATCTCGCTAAATCTCGTCCGGGATGTCATCGGAATAATGTCGGATGAGTTGTGCTCTTGGATCGTTACTCAAGCGTGAGCATGTAAATCCAACGATCATGTGTCCAGCTATCCGTAGAACCTCTCGATCTCACTCAAAATCTTTGGTATCCCGGAAATGACGCTGCCACAGTCGGTCTTTAACCTGAACAGTTTCCGGCTCCGACTTTCCGCCAGATGTGAGACTTGAAGTCTTGGATCCTCTCAATCTCTCCTTTAATGCGAACAGTTTTGTTTTATGATTTTTAGAGATCTATACAATACAATACAATACGATCGAACTGAACGTTCCCAGTTTGCTATCATATCTGTTGACTGCAGCTGCATTTCTCGTCAAATAGCCATGATATTAAGAGTGTCATCGGAGTTTTTGCGTTTTTCTGCGACGGGTCTTGCAGAACTTAGCTCCGACCGCATGGACAACAACCCTACGGATGCAGATCAACTAAAATCTAAATAATCAAATTCATTTTAATAAAAAGGTACGATGAAGCAAATGAGACTTATAGCATAAACTTGTAAATAAGGAAGAGGGACAAAATAAATTTATGTAGCAAACAAAGATATACACACACACACATATATATATATATATATTATATATATATATATATATATATATATATATATATATATATATTTATATTTATTTATTTATTTATTTTCAAAGAATAGTCAAATTAAACTTAAGTTCAAATATATTTTAAATGATGATATACCGTTATAGAAGTTTTTGAAAATTAATCTAAATCTTACCTTAATTCAGATGCGTCCCGCAGTAACAAAACGTACACGGTTTTAATTTAAACAGCTATCAAATCAAGGCTCACTTCCCAAATTAACATCGCTCGTGGTCGATCAAGTAAACTAAGTCGGAACCGTGAGGGATTATCCTCTTCGGAGGGAAAATTCCTCTTCTCGTAGAAATTCCCGTCACGTACGGCCCTCTCGTCTCGAGATGGCGTGCCGTCGCGTTATTACCTCCCAACTTTTGCCTACGACCTACGACGTAGCTAACGTGAGCTGGCTGCGTACAAATAATTACATAACATTTTCTTTAGACGTTCGCATCTCACGACGGATAAAAGTGATAGAAAATTTGTTATAATCTCGCTTGAATAATTCAAATTGTCTTGAAGATGTTATTCTTTTCTGAAATAATGGTTTTATTCATTAAAGCTACATTCATGAGAACAAACTTCAATTATAGTTTTCATCATTCAGTCATAGCAGCCAATCACAAGAACATATGTCTCTCCCAATGATTTCCTCATATAGTTTTTGCCATTGTTGCCACGCTTCGCAATTATTGAGTTTTCTTACGCCGCTACTATACGGCTAATTTATAGTCATCATCATCATCGTTACAGCCCATCGATAAGTCCACTGCTGAACATAGTCCTTCCCCAAGGAATGCCACAAAGCACGGTCCTAAGCCACCTGCATCCATCGACTTACTGCATCTCTTACCAGGTCTGCATAGATTGGTGAGCGACCTGAAGCTTCCTTATACGTCCAGATAAAAAGCATAATTCTACTCGAGCACTATTTTGCTATTTTTAAACGACCTAAGTCGAATGCATGCACTGCAACAATTTGATTACATAGATGTATATTGAGGTCTGCTGTTACCATATAATAACCATTGTCCACGAGACAGCAGCGGTCGCGATAATCCTGGACTTGACGCATCGACAACACAAAATCGATAGTACTGTCGCGCGAGTAACACGCCACCCTTTCATTAACCCGACCCCGAATGCTCTCGGAATATACAATAGCCGTGTCGATTCGATAATAATCACTTTTCAATATCCGTCACATGTCTCTAATGGAGTTACCTTGACGTATTGTTATGTTAGGAAATGTAATTAGTACATTGTATATTATACACGATGGAAAAATCACTTATCCATTCGCGAGGGTGCTTTTAGGTTTCCTAATATGATTTTGTCCATGTAATCTTTTTCTATTGTGTCGTTATTTAGATTTAATATAATCATCATCATCATCATCATCATCATTACAGCCCTTCACAAGTCTACTGCTGATAATAGGCCTCCCCCAAGGAATGCCACACGGTCCTGAGCCGCCTGCATCCATCGACTTCCTGCATGTCTTACCAGGTCGTCACTCCATCTAGTGGGGGGTCGCCCTACACTTCGTCTACCGTTACGAGGCTGTCACTCGAGAACCTTTTTTCCCAATCGGTTGTCGGTTCTTCGAGCTATATGGCCGGCCCATTGCCACTTCAGCTTACTAATCAGTTAGGCTATGCCGGTCACTCTGGTTCTACTGCGGATATCCTAATTTCTAAGTTTATCACGCAGAGAAACCCCGAGCATAGGCCTCTCCATAGCTCACTGAGCGACCTTGAGCTTTCTTATATGGCCAGCAGTGAAGGACCACGTCTCAGATCCATAAGTCATCACTGGCGACACGCACTGGTTGTACAATCTCGTTTTCAAGTTTTGAAGTATACCTGACAAGAAGATGTGTCGTAATTTCCCGAACGCTGCCCAGCCGAGTTGAATCTGTCGATTGACCTCTCGGTCGAAGTTGGACTTACGTAATCGGACTATTTGTCCCAGGACATACTCGTCAACAACTTCGAGCTTAGTGCTTCCAACAACTACCGGCATAGATGTTACATGGACGTTACACATGATCTTTGTTTTGTCCATGTCCTATCCGTTGGGAGGCACTTTTGAGGTCATTCAGTATAGTGCTTAGGTCCTCCAGCGATACTGCCATAAGAATTATATCGTCGGCAAATCAAAGGTAAGTGATGTACTCGCCATTGATGTAATACCGTATCCTTTCCAGTCCAGTAGCTTGAAAACGTCTTCCAATGCAGCGGTGAATAGTTTCGGGGATATAACGTCACCCTGTCTTACACCTTTCTGCAGTTGGATAGTATTCGTACTCTGATTCTGTACTCGGATAGGCATCGTAGGTTTGTAGCCCTACTGTACAAACACTTCAGCACTTCAATATACTGACAGTCAACTTGACACCGCTGAAGAGGCTGCAGCACCACCCAAATATCGACGGAATCAAAGGCTTTCTCATAGTCCACATACGCAAGACATAGTTGCAGATTGTACTCCTCGGTCTTCTGTACAATTTGCCGAAGGTTATGTATGTGGTCTATGGTGTTAAAGCCTTTTCGGAAATCGGCTTGTTCAGGAGGCTGGAAGCCGTCGAGTCTGCGTCCGAAACGATTCGTAATGACTCTCGAAAACAGCACGTAGACGCGGCTCAGAAGGAAAATCGGTCTGTAGTTCTTCAAGAGTGCGTTGTCGCCTTTCTCGAAGAACAAGACCACCGCACTTCTGCTTCACGCCTCCGGAGTAGTCCCACCATGGAGGACGGAATTAAAGAGCTTCTGAAGGACTTCAAGTACCGGTTTTCCATCCGCTTTCAGAAGCTCCGCTGTAATTCCATCCTCGCCCGGGGATTTACAGTTTTTAAGGTGCTGGAGAGCCATTCTAATCTCGCTCAGACTGACGTCCGGAATATCATCGGAATAGTGTCGGATAAGACTTGCTCTTGGATCGTTACTCACACTTGCGTGTGGCTCCAACGCTGATGTGTACAGCTTTTTTTTATAGGATAAGGGTGAAAACCGAGCACACAGTCCACCTGTGTTTGCTGTAAGTGGTTACTGCGGCCTATAGACATCTACATCAAACAAAATGCAGATGCGTTGTCACCCGTGAGGACTAAGATGGAATGCCTCATTTCCAGTAGACAGATCTCTGGCAAAGACTGGATCGCTTCTTCAATACGAGCTGTATTGAAGTTGCGTAAGTCCCGCCGCATGTATTTGGAGATCGTTCTGTTCAGTTGCCTGTATGCTGTCAAATCTGCTTCATTTCCCGTCTAACAGCCATGAGGTTAAGAGTGTGATGGGAGAGTTTTTGTGTTCTTCTGCGGCGGGTCTTGCAAAACTTAGCTCCGACCGCATAGGCAGCTTCCACGAGCTTGTCATTCATATCGTGCACTGCATTGCACTCTTCTAGGCACTGAAAACGATTTTGTAACTGGAGCTGACAGTTTTCGGGACTTTGGATTAGAGCACGAGGGGGACGGAGCGTTGATTTCATTAGACGTGTATTTAAAATCATCAAAGACAATTTATTTTATCAATTTTGCATAGATCACTCCTGGCATTCCTCTCTGTCTGTTTGTGAAGTTTCATTACAAGTGCCTTAGCCATTTTGAAGATAACCTGTACAGACAGACAGATCAGACAAAAATTTAAAAAAATGGCATGCAAAAATAACCCCTTCAGCTCAATAAAAGGCAGTTATTTTGATACGACAGAAAGTTTTTAATTTTATTTACATGTACATATGGATTATATGATGTTTTAAATTTTTAGTAATGCCATTGCAGTACGTATCTGTCCTGTCGTATCGGACAAGGTTTTCTTCCGATCTCACTTCCTCGTGACTATGGATGCTGTGAAGGGCCAAAAACGTTGGCAAAAAAAAAAAACGCGATAAAATCGTTTAAGAAATTGGTTTTGTTCAATTTGTAGTATTTGCGTAAATATAAGAAATCATTTATCATTTCAGTGGAATTTTTTTTATATTTATTCTTTAACAAAGAATACAGAACATGTCCCGTGAAAATAATAAAGATCGATAGTTAAAAAATAATAAAGGTAGATAGTTTTCGTTACTCATCTCTAATACCTCTCTGATTAAATGATTTGCGAGACTAATACAATATTAGGTGCACGATATGATTACTTTTTATCACATTAATTAACTCTTATAGACTGTCTTTTGTTAATTACACCTGTAAAGAATATAAATTATCTTATAAATATTTTATTATTGTTGTATTTTTTTTTTGGAGTTTATGGCCTGGTATCTAGACCTTTAGGCCAAGTCTTAGGTATTTTTATTCGGTTTATTATAATTTCCCCGAATGTTTATTCATCCTTCCTAGTACACTGCTTCACAATATGTTGATGCGTCACATTGTGCAGCCCTTTGGAGATTTTGACGGCAACTTGAATCAGCAGACAGCTGACAGTTGGCGATGGTATCTCAAGGCGCCTAAGCAGATAGACACCTTATCTTGAGAATCACATCACCATCAGAGCACTTGTTTCACCGTTTCACTGCGCATGTAATAGTTTACATGCGCAGACACTTAATATACAAAATCGCACCACTTTTACATATCAAAATCCACTTCAAACCATTATTCAAACAATAATACAGGAGCAGCAAGCCGCCGCCGATCAAGTTCCCGCCAAAACCTCTATTATTGTTGTATATATGTATGTAGATAGAATGACCAGGCAAACATGACACAGAGACTTCTGCGTCGTAAGTTGTGACATAGTGTCTAGAATTACCAAAGCCAGTGGGTGTGATAGTCTTCATGTGAGAGCAAGGCGTCGTCTGAGGCACTCGTTTGACGATGCATTCTGTCCGTAGCCCACCGGCGGTCGGCGCCCGTCAAGAAACCAGTCGGCAAGCCCAGAACTAAGCAGCCCAAGAAAGTCAAATTTATCAGTAAGTGACTGGCATCCTGAAAAGAACTTTAGTTTTTTTTTTGTGACAAGGTACTAGGCCTATCTTTACACTTTTTTTAAACAGCACCGATTTTTGTTTTTTATATTGGGTACATCGCTTTTTTCACTTTTTTTTTTTAAGTTCGATTTTAAATGCTTATTCCCTATGACTTTTATTTCATCTATGTTGTCTTATCTTTGCGAAAGTGTTTCCGTTGTTTCGTTTTCCCTATGTTCAAACATAAACATAAAACATTCGTCGCATCAAATTTGTCTCAATGTTATTACAGTTGGCACGAGGAACGGACATCTTGTTGATTAGGAAACTTTCCCCTTTGTTATATTTTTCCTGCTCATTTCGTTTCGCTTTTGTTTTCTCTTTTTTGTGAATTTATGTTTGTTGTATTTTACATATATGAATATGGCTTTATAACATAATATGCTTTCCGTGTAGCGGCGGTGTAATGTAAGAATATCCACTAACCCATATCATCCCGTGTGTGTCGTAAGAGGCGACAGAGGGAAACAAATCAGGAGATGGGCGGCAGCGTCTTGTTAATAAAGACTAAAAATAAAAATAAACTGCGGTTGCCAACCTGCTTGCCAAGCGTGGCATGGCAAATAACTTCCCCCTATGGAGACAATTTATGGCGGAGCCCTATTATTCAGCAGTGGACTTTAATAGGCTGTAACGGTAACGGTATCTAAATAATATGCTTGAGAATTATATCTCCATCTCCATGTAAGAAGAAGAAAGGTGAGCGAACGAAAATACGAGCAAACCTTTTATTAGGAGAGACGTTTAATATTTACTTGAAGTGGCTACTTACAAGGCTAACTGGGCGGCTAGAAACAAATCTAACCAATTATCGATCAAGTTTTTGTATTAGGAATATGATCCTGCCCAACATGGTCCATCACCGTCCATCAACGACAAAATGTATTTGCTTTTTATTATTTATGGCCTTAAAATCGTCCTTCCCTCCAACTAAGCTTACACGTATGTATACACATTTAAAAACAAAGTAAGGTAAACATGAAAAAAGCGTTATTATTCCGTTGTACAATGAGGGCGTGCCAATGCGTTTCTCGCAATAACTCCGTGAGTCATACCCTAAGGATCCCCGCCCTTTGCAAACATCCCTCTTAATTCGACGACAAAGCTACCCTCACCTTTATACACCGGTTCGACCTTGGAGCTACTTTAGCTAGGGTTTTGCGATTTTAAAATTTAAAGACGTAATAAGCCGCGACTTAATTAAATGATCCTTTATTATCCCTACGCTCCAGTGTGTTAATTGCTTTGTCTTTAAATTTAATGGGTGCGACAAGTTGTAAAGTATCTTTATAACCTTTTAATTAAAATTTTGTATGATAGCGGTTTGTTAATAAAGCCTTGCGTTGTTATGAACACTTAAATTAATTTTAGGGCTATACTATAGATATTATTTTAACTTGTTTAATATTATGCATTTATTACGAAAGTCGACTATAAAAATGAGTTCATTGCGTCTCAATTTACCTTTTTACTCAACTGCCCCAGAAGGAGGGTAATGTTTTTCGAGTATATGGTATATATTATGTATACATGTGTATGTAGGGTGTCTATTTTTTTGGCACGCTCATTTTACACATTATAACACATAGAGTGTCGTTAGTTTCGTCTTAGTTGTGGAAGTTACATAGGGTATACATTGTTTTCCTTTTCAGTAAACATTTTTACGCACGCGGGTATTTTAGCCATGGTGCTTGTTAAGTAGGGTAGGGCGGGGCTAGTTGAGCATAGGGATAAGTTGAGCAATCGAAATATCTCAGAAACTATACATCGCACGCTAACGGATCAAATAGCCGAATTAGCATCAAAATAGCCGAAAGAAGCGGTCAAGGGGGAGGAACTCATCGCGCGACCGCCGGTGACGACTTGTCGATCGAGTGAATCATACGCACGCTTTGTTTGTTTAGCGAACAAAAAGTAAAAGAATTGTGAGTGGGAATATTTCTTCTGTACGAGTCAAATATTATCCGTTTTCAATCAGGTAAGTGTTAAACTTCATAAATTTAGTATATTTTTGGTATTTATAAAGGTTTTAGATATAATTCTAACAGTTTTTTTATAACCTTACTTTTGACTTAAGTTTTTGAGGTGGGGTTAGTTGAGCAATAGTTGCCCAACATGCATTTTTCATCATTTCGTGCATTTTCCCCAGGAATTATTCGACCATATCTATAGGCAGGTCGTAGAAAAGCAGCCAAGACTATCAGAAGAAAGCGGAAAGCTGCTATACTAACAGACACCCGAAAAGAACGCATTGCAAGAGGAACAAACTAAAACCACTAAAAAGTTAAGAAGCCAAAGAAGAACATTGATAATAAAAGAAAGAAGAGAGTTGCAACGATGACGATGATGACCATTTCTGCCTGGTTTGTTGCGAAGCCTATTGTGAAAGTTTACCATGGAAAACATGGATCCAGTGCCAAGTTTGCAGGAGTTGGCACTTCAAAATGTGTGTCTTACTTTCGTTTGTATTAATTGCAACAGCGACAACGATGTTTAAGTTTCCATAATGTCATTAATATTTTCTTTTTTAATATATGCTTTATTGATGATTATATAAATGTTTAAGTCTGATTTTAAGTAGAAAAACTGAGTTCTAATCCAAAAATTGAGCTTAAGATATGTTGAGTTTTTGTTGATTCTATTTTTTGTTTAATATTAAAAGAAAATTACTTGTAGTTTCACTGTTATGTCACTAAAATACTAAAAATAAAAAGTTGATTGTAAAACAGAAATTTTATTTCATGTCTAGTAAACATTGAACCCATGGTTTGGCTAGAATTTCTAACTGCTCAATTTACCTCATACCCTTGCTCAACTTACTTCACCTATGGGATACGTTGAGCATCTTTGATTTTCTTCACTTAAACGGCTGTAGCTCTTAAATGCGATTTGTTAGTAATAAATTAAAATTGACTCTTTTGAAAAGGGATAAATTACTTACCCATCAGTATGCATAACAAGCCATGAAGACTTATCGTTGAGGAGCTATAACCGCTCAAGTGAAAAATTGCTCAACTAGCCCCGCCCTACCCTACTTTGTCAGGCTAAAAACTTATATCACTTGTTTACAATATTAGAAGATTAAAAAATAACAAGGTTAGATAATATATTGTTTATTTTCATTTAAATTTAAAAATAAAACAGCGGAAGGAGGATAATCTCGGAGGATATAATGGGTTTTTTAACTCCAAATTGAACGCTGTGGGTAAACACCTGTAGTCAGAAATAAATAAAAGAGTAATACCAACCCAGATGGACTCCTAGGAACCCTATTACTTAGTTAATTGCATTTAATACTCTTTATAATCAAAAATGAAACTCTTTTTAACACGAAATTGAGGAGCGCTATAAACACAGTTTTCACCCCCTATTCAAAAATTCGCTGCACAAGCTTCAGAATTCGTAGTTTCCGTGCACAAGTGCCTTTAAATTAAAACCCTTTCCGGCGAGACGTACTCACCCTGGCACTTCTACTATATACTACTATAGGTTTCTTTCTGATTTTTTACATCATAAGAGTATGTAGTATGTACACTCGTAAGACCCTCCACGCAATACACTTGTTTCCCTTCACGATTATATTTCAATGGTACCTATACATCGGTTGTTTTAAAACAATTGTATATAATTGCAAAAGCTGTAGTAATAGAATCAGGCGTTACTTTACGGAAATCCGTTACTTATATTAAAGTTGTAAATAATTAATTTGCTTAGATCCGCGTAATAAAATAAAATAATGTGTCTTACATAGTTTGAAGGGCACCTGCCGCCCTCCCTCAATTAAAATTAAAATTAATGAATGCAAAAGCTTTGTTAATCAATATAGGGTCGGTATACAGTGGCTAATTGTTGGTTGAGGCGCCGAGCACGTGAAGGAGTGTGTATTGTCCAGATAATTGTTTCGGGTCTGGACACTGTCTGTGTGATTTTTCTACCGAAAACGCCTCAACGGTACAGAGAAACTACTAACGTCGGGGGAACAATCTTAAAACAATCAATCAATCAAAGAACTATGTCTAAATAAAGTACAAATCCACTGCCGTCTGATGAAAGACGTTACAACACAGCTGGAAATTTTTACGTATGTGGCAGCGTTACCAGACTTTCTGCATCTCTGAAGCCGTTTCCCCATTTATGGTCTGTTTTATTTTGACAAAACCTTTTTTTTTTGTATCACACTAAAATAAATTCGCAAAGGGACAAGTAAATCACTAAAGGTTTCGGTGTACTTCTAAGGTTTTCATGTACCGAAGGGCTTAAAACATGAGGCTTAAAATAAGAGGGGTTCCTAAATCATATTGTATTACACAATCAATAAAAAATACAGCACTAAGCTACCACTATTAGCTGGCTTAAATGTAAAAAATTAATATGAAGTCAGCAGTGTAATAGAACGTAAGAGAGCTGTGCTGCAAGTGTTTACGGCTGCACCTGCAACACGAATAGGTCGCTCGAACGGGTAAGGACCACGCTCTCACAGAATACCAGCGTAAAATAGCAGCTTAATGCTGCTGCGTTTCGTATGATGAGTGTAGACCTCATTATAATGATAGTAAGACATTACATCAACCGTGTAGTAGTGACGGTGTAAGAATATCCATTACCCCATATCGTCCCATGAGTAAAAAGTGACAGGGCGTAACAAACCAGATCAGTCTGGAAGACACTTTATCAGCGTAATCTATCGGGGATGCCTATGTTCAGGACTTTGGTATGCTGTAACGGTTCCGGGGGCAATGCATTGTAGTCATCGGAGGTGACATCTGCATTTGGATTTATAATCGATGCTTAATGTAGGTGTCTAATAGGGACCACAGAATTCACTTACAATCAGGTGTACTGTGAAAGTGCTAAATAATAAAGCAGCTTTTCTACCCAGAAGTCAGTCTGTTTAGGTACCGCATAACTGTTCCTGACACCCAGCAGGAGTGCATTCACTGTTGTGTTTCAATTTGTAGTGTATGTAGAGAGCGTAAAATCTGTAAGAGTCTGTAAGGTATTTCGTTTTAGTCATCGGATGTGACCCGTAACCTTCTTTGTTCGTTGCGGGTATCTATGGGCTACATTAGCCGCACTGACACTTAGCTGTTACTATAAAAGAATAAAAAATCAAAAAAAAAATTGGTCTCATGCCTAAAGGACAGTTCCTTCTAAGACAGTCGTTTTACTTATATATTATTTTTAATTTTTTAGGGTTCTGCCGAGATATACGAGGCTCACAAAAAATTACTATACAAGAATAATTTATTTGGTATATTACATACTTACTAAATTTGAACAATGTCATTTTTAATATTTAAGTATTTTTATTTGTTTAACTTGGACATGAATTTTTGAAATAATTCTCAAACATCCATAAAAAATCTGGTATATGTCATGATTAATGAAAAAAGAAAATAGAAAAACGCTCAACAAAGTAAATAATTGTTTTCTAATTATAATTATTTGTCCACAGCTACTGAAATTCGCTGCCAGGAGATGTCGAAAGGTGGGCTAGCGTACGAGGTGATCCTCGCGGAACCCGTGGGTGTGCCTGCGCCCCGCCGCGCCGACTCTCCTGAAAAGACTTCCTCGGTAGAGGAGATACAAGAGAAGCTTAAAGCGGCTGAAGAGAGGAGACGTGTAAGTTTTTTTTATATAGAATAAAGGTGACACAGAGCACACCGTCAACCCAAAGGTAAGTAGATGATGTGGCCCATAGACATCTTCATTTCTCCTTGATTAAGAATCAAAATGCAGATGCGTTGTCACCCCTGAGAACTAAGATGGAACGCCTCGTTTCCAGTAAAGAGAGTCCAGTTCTCCACACTAACCATACGAAACACGGCACCGTTAAGCTGCTATTTCACGCTGATATTCTGTGAGAGGTCCTTCCCCTGTTGAGCTGACCAATTCGTGCTGCAGTCATGATATAGCTGCAGCGTGGCTCCACTTCGTATAAAGTGAAATAATAGACCTAAAAATACTAGATGGTAGAACTACTTTCCTGCGTTTGCGTCCGTCTGGGTAGATACCACCGTCTTACCTTTTTTCCGCCGCCAAGCAGCTGCGCGTGCACTGACTTGTTCCGGACGTAAAGATATAAGAGAGCCAATATAATTAGTAAGTACAGACTGTGCGGCATTCCATTTTAGTCTGTTGACTTCTTTGTGTGAAGACTGCTGCAGGTGTCCGTGGACTGCAGTAACCACTTACCATCAGGTACACTGTAATTTCGTTTGTAACCACTTACCATCAGGTACACTGTAATTTCGTTTGTCACTCGTTTTATTAAAATTAAAAACTTAGTTCATCTTATATTTAATTTAACCTTATAATATTAATATATTATTTGACACAAGGGCACAAACGAATCAAAAACTATTCAAACATTTGTTTTTTTTTTGTAAATTGTTTCATTAATAAAGTAGGAAGTCTAATAATGCCTCTGCTTCTGGCAAATCGATTAATTCTTAAATATTTTTCGTTTTGTATGCTTTAATCGGGGTTGAAACTTTTAAAAGTTATGACGTAGCGTTTCCAGTTAAAGAACCTGTTATTTTGGGACAGTCCGTAGTAACAACTGGCTTCTTGAATTTGGAATTCTAAGTTGAATGCAAGATACACGCATTTTCACAGGGAGGACACTAAATCCACACAAGAGCCACCACAAATGTTCCGGTTTTTTTTGGTCACAGATGAAAACATCCGCTATCTTATTGAGAGTATGCCAGCAACGCTCCAAGAATGTGTTTTTAAAAGAGGAGGACGTACACGTTATTAGCACAGAATAAATAATAGTACAAGAATAATAGTCACAATAAAAGTAAACAACACAGCTGTGCATTTAGTCTACAGTTTAATACTATTGTTAGGTGTAAACAGCCTTAAAAAGTGAAAAAAAAAATCAAAAACATCCATAGATTAAGTTTTTTTTTAATTGCATTAAATTTAATTAAATTTAACTAAAAAAACATTCGTTTTATTGAATTTAAAACAACCCGAGCACATATTCCTGATAAAAAAAAATCGGAAAATTTGTGGTGGCCCTTTTGTTTTGAGTAGTATAATTGTCATTTTAGAAAAATCACTGCCCTCTGTGATAAACTTATGAAAAGTATTAAGTATATTATGAAGCTTAAACCCTTTTTTTCTGTAACTCAAAATAATTTTTACCAAAATATTAATCTAGTCGGTACTCAGCGTCGGCGGAATTTTAACACCTCTACTGTCATATTACTAAAAAGCGTAAGCTCTAATGCCGGCCACATACGTAGCGGTATACCTGTACGGTATACCGGAACTGAAGGCTTGTGCAAGTATACCGAACGTCCATAGTGACCACACACGATTCAAGTATGCCTGTGCAGTCTCAGTTCTGCGCCTGTAAGAAGAAGTCGTGTTGTGCAGTATAATATATAAGTATTTTGTGAAATATGCCACCGGCACCCACAAATGATGACGTTTTGGCTATTGTTGGTTTGGTGCTAGCTATTAAGAAAAAAGAGAAGTGTAAGAAGAAACGTTCTGTATGGTGTAAAGAATGGTTACTGAAAAGAAATAAGTATTCCCACACCAACCTTTTAAATGAATTGAAATTCGCTCCGAAGGACTGGCACAATTATTTGCGTATGGATGAAAACACATATTTGGAACTCTTGTCCTTAGTAACGCCGTTGATACAAAAGAATGACACGATAATGCGTCCAGCGATAATACCGCATGAGAGGTTAACAGCAACTTTGAGATTCCTGGCGACTGGTAGAAGTTACGAAGATCTCAAGTTTTCTACAATAATATCACCTCAAGCTCTAGGCATCATTATCCCTGAGACATGTAACGCTATCTATGAAGTACTTCGCACAAACTATTTGAAGGTAAGTAAAACTACAAGATTATAATCAAAAGTTTACTTTTATTAAAAAAAAATAGAGAGGCAAAGTCATAGTTAGTTTTCATCGTTAAATTGAGAAAATAAAGTCACCTTGGACATGTTTTCGGTGGAAAGTGAACCCGATAATTGAAGGCTGGCATCCGAGATTTGAGGGTCTGGCCTAGTTGGTGCATTTGAACGTATTTCATGAAAATATGTCGGTTGACTCTGCTGAGATTGTAAATTATAATTTATATTTCTGGTATTTGAGTAATGAGGTTCCGATAACATCTGCTGCTGATGGATTTGTTGTGGTACCTGATTTAGCAGAGTTGAACTTGTAAGCTTGTGTGATATCGTTAAGTTACCAAATTGTGCCTCAAATAACGTATCAGTAATAATTTTTCTGCAAACAATCTCTGTTCTCTGGGCAAGTCACGCAATTTTATTGCCACCATTTTGCCAAAACGTCGCAACCATCTTCGGTACAGCCGGACGTTTGAAATGATCACGCACCGACAGAAGAACATCTTCAGTTACGGAATCATAATTTGAAGTCCTTTTTGTCGGCCTTGACCGGTTTCTTGAAGGTGTCGGTGGGTGTAGACTTTGGACGACTATAGAAGACGTTGATGCATGTGGACTTTGAATGGCGTCAGAAGAGACTCAGTGTAGATTTCAACTCCATTAGTTTCAACTTCTCTGTTTCTTCTGTCTGTAACAATAAGTTAAATATAAGTATTTTTTATAAAACACGTGGGTAAAAAGTTTAAGTATTAGTTATTAAGAGTTTTTTGCGTATTTGTTTCAGTTTCCGAAAACAGAAGAAGATTGGAAAGATATCGCAAAAACCTTTGAAGACAGATGGAATTTTCCTCACTGTATCGGCTCAATCGACGGGAAACATATAGATATTATTCCACCGAGTGAAAGCGGATCTTATTATTACAATTACAAAGGGCGGCATAGTATGGTTCTGTTAGCAATTGTGGATGCCAAATATCGATTTATTATGTGCGATTTTGGCACAAATGGCAGAGTATCAGATGGCGGTGTTCTGCAAAATACAGTTTTCTACAAGAAACTTGAGAAAAATCTGTTAAAGATTCCGGTGGAAGAAAAAATTAACAACAGCTTAAAACTATTGCCATACGTTTTCGTAACTGATGATGCGTTTCCTTTGAGGTGTGATATGATGAAGCCATTTAGACAAGCGGACTTGAATTCACAAGATAGAAAGATCTTCAATTACCGTTTATCTCGAGCGAGGCGCATAGTTGAAAATGCGTTCGGTATATTGGCGGCTAGGTTCAGAATTTTCCACACACAAATTAATATAGAACCAAATAATATTGAATCTGTAGTAATGGCGAGTTGTGCTTTGCACAACTTTTTAATCGCTCATTCACGTAATCACTACTCGCCTTCTGAATGTTTTGACCAAGAAAATGCAGAAAATGGAACTATCTTGCCAGGGTTACATGCGGGTGACCACATGATCCCATTAAATAGAAGGGGATATGGGAATACTGCACTCAATGCAAAGAATATTCGGGAACAATTTATGGATTACTTTAGTAATGAAGGCAGTGTTCCTTGGCAAAATAATTTCATAAATTAAAAAAAATTAATAAATAGTAATAGAATTGAATTTTATTTTGTTTAATTTTTTGTGAAGCCAGAACAAAAATCTTACCGTAGATTCCTCCGTAGATTCCTCAGTCAGGTTCGATTGCGATGTTCTTGGTGTCTCTTGGTCGCGGATAAAATGCAATTTATCGTAGTACCATAGACTCGGCACGTATACATCGTTGATGCCTGCCCTGATTTCTTCAATTTTCGACTTTTGTGTTCTTTTCGGTAATTTGTCCTGTAGGTATTAATTTTTCGAATCACTGATTCCCGATTCGCGTCCGGCTCTATTTCTTTCAAAACATCTACCAATTGTTGGTATGCAGCGTTCTTTTTGTCGCGAATATGGTATTCTTTACTTTTTATTTGCCATAGACATGGTAACTTCCTATATAAATCTATAAACTCTTCTAATTTCTCTCTATTACTGCGGCGTGAATCGACAGACATTTTGGCGCGAAAATAAACACAAACCGACCGAAGCAGTGGCGCGCGTGCGACTGAAGCGTTCCGACACACACGCTCATGCATACTTGCACAAACCAGTTTGCGCAGGTATACAGATCGTAGTTTTGAACTGCCTACCAGACTTGTGCAAGTCAGGAAACTTGTACAAGTTTTATCACACACACGCTCCGGTATACATGTACAAGCCTTCAGTTCCGGTATACCGTTCAGGTATACCGCTACGTATGTGGCCGGCATTAGGGACTTATTTTGTGGCAAATAAAGCCTCTCTTAACATTACACAAATGTGTGTTGTTTCTTTAATGTTACGGCAGGATTTGCCCGCCTCTCTCTCTCCTCTCTAGTAGTCCTCTGTTATGGCTTGAAATTAAATGGGCTGTAAAACAGTAATATTTTACGATATTTACCACGGGGGGAGTGCTCTGAGGAATAGTTTGGATTAATTCCAGCCGCCAAATTTCACCAACGCACATCGCGACAAAACTCACATTACTATACACATAATCTAGATGCTTAGCGGCCCACTACTGTGCGATTTACTAAGAGTTTTCTTCCTCGTGCGACTTCTTTGTGGAATTGTTTACCACCAGCGCTTTTTTTCGGACCGATACAAATTAGGGGCCTTCGAGAAACGAGCTTCCTCCTTCTTAAAAGGTCACCAACGCACCTGCAACTTCCATCAGGTGAGCTGTATGCTTGTTAGCCCCTTCTTCTAAAAAAACGTGGTAGAGCCACACTGCGGCCATATTATAGCTGTATCACGAACTGGTCGTCTCGGCTAGGACCACGCTCTCAATACCAGCTTAACGCTGCTGTATTTCGTATGGTGAGTGTAGAGAACCGGAGACCCTTTTTATTGGAAAGTAGCATTCCATCTTAGTCCTCAGGGGTGACAACGCATTTGCATTTTGATTCTTAACCTTACGTATTTATCGTCATTTCAGAGTCTCGAAGCGAGCAAGATGGCGGCGATCGCACAGAAAATGGCGAAGATCGAAGAGGCATCGCGCATTCGAAGCGAGCAGACTAACAATTTCATCTCCACCACGAAGGAGGCGTTGGATGCGAAGATGGACTCACACGAGGAAAAACGCGAGGCTTACATCAACGAGCTGCGTGCGAGGCTGAAGGATCACCTCGAGGGTGTCGAGAAGACCAGGTATGTTTTTATGAATTTCATGATCTTAAGATGAAATAATAAAAAACCGCGCCGTGTAGTGGAGGCGTAAGACAAACCATTACCCCATCACACGCCTGCAAAGCGTGGCAACTATGTCAAAAATACTGGAAACGTAGTATCAGGTAATTTATGGGGGATGCCTATGTTCAGCTGTGGACTCTTTATAGTTTGTAAAGGTAATGAAAACCCCATTAACAAGTGTATATATAACAGTTGTTGTGCGTTGTATTGGAGTTTACCGAAATACATACGCTGCAAGAAAAACTAATATATGGGTCATTTCGTTAAAATAATTCCTTGTACTTACTCCTAATAATATGAGTACAGTTGATGCCAGAGATAAGCCTATATCCTACATGTGCCTTACTCGTGTTATAAATTTTCTTGTTAATATCACATGCTCCTCAGGTTTCTTGTAAAATAATACGCGTAACGTGTAATATAAAACACGCTCCACGCTGCTTTGACAAAATCTTTATCTTCATAATGTTTTTGTAGGAGTATAGGTGACAAACGACTGAACAGTCTGCCTGAATGGTTTGACTTAGTGGACACGCCCACTGGGCGTTATATTGTGTGATGGCAACCTTCTTTTTATAGAATAAGGGTGACAAACGAGCACATAATCCACCTGGTGCTGCACCTGGTGGTAAGTGGATGCTGCGGCCCATAGACATCCACATCTATCATCGCTTAAGAATCAAAATGCAGATGAGTTGTTACCCCTGAGGAGTTAAATGTAATGGCTCGTTTCCAGTTAAAAGGATCGAGCAGCGAGCACAGCATTAAACTGCTATTTCACGCTGGTATTCTGATTGAGCGTAGTCCTACCCCGGTCGAGCCGATCCATTCGTGCTACAACAATAATATAGCATACAGCGTGACTGCCACTTACAAAATGTATGCCATTAAGACATAAACATCATTCTTAAAAAATATATCTGTATGGATAGATGTCTATGGGCCACAGTAACTATTTACCATCAGGTGGACTGTGTGCTCGTTTGTCACCCTTATCCCATAAAAAATGCAAATAAACATGAGGCAGTTATTCCGCTATTTCATTTTTTTATTAGTATGTGTTATGTTTGTGTAAAATTTCAATCTCTCTTTAAGCCTATTGTACTTTTTTACTGTTGTAATTTTTTAGTTGTTAACAGGAAGATACTGCGGCTCATGTCATAGACACTCGCAGAATAATATGGGGTAGTAGATATTCTTGCGCTTTACGCTTTTTTCAAACAATCCATTTATATTAAAATCTTTACATAGAAATAAAATTTAAGCATCCGTCTGTAATATTAAAATAACTGGCTTAGGGCTTTATTGGAATGCTATTGAGATATAAATAACATTTTTTTTTTGTCTGTCTGTCTGTCCGTGCTAATCATTAAAATGACTGATCTATGCTATATTTTATCCGAAAAACTTAAAGATTTTTTTTAAATTGAAAAATTCATAAAATAATTGGTCTTTGATTATCTTAAATCTAAATATGCCACATTAATAGATCCTTTCCAGGTGTGAATTGCTAGTTATTTATATAGATCATTGATAAGTAAATACGTTCTTTCTTTCTATGAGCCAGATTCAAAGTGTGATTTATTTGACTGCGGTTGCAAAAAAATTAAGTGTAATCGTTAGACCAACCTTTTGACCGTGAAACTTTAATTTCATGGTCATTTTGGCTGACCACAATAACTTATCGTCACGAAAACAGTCATTTTATATTAATTGAACCCCGGAAAATTAATGAAACAACTAATTTAAAATTTTTGGTAATAAACTCGTACGTATGTGTAACATATGAAGTAAATTGGACCTGATCGAATAATTGAAAACTCAAACTCAAACTCAAACATTTTATTGCGTTCATGTGGTTACATAAATAGTTCTTATGTTGGATATAATAGAGCCAAACATGAGCCCTGATAGGGCTTAGCAACATTATATATCAATTTAATTTAATTGATTTAGAAAGAAGAATTACTTATTTTATTTACTTAAGCTAAACATTACTTTTAGGTTTAATAAACATTTGTAATAATTTTTAATACAATGTTAATAAAAAGTATAATATGTTTGTCTATATTCAATTAAACAATTATTATTTTTCTCCGAAAAACTCTGACAACGAATAGAAACTTTTTTCAATTAAATATTTTTTAAGCTCTCTTTGAAATTTATTTAATGATTCTTCTTTTTGTAAACATTTAGGAATTTTATTATAAATTTTTACATACATACCATAGGGTCCTGATTTGACTGTTTGTAATTTTGTGATCGGTGGAGCTAATTTATTATTAGGACGTAAAAAATGAGGATATTATAACGACATGCATAAGCAGGTCATTGAGCAACAGGAAAAGAGTTGCGGATAGAACGGATCCCTGAGAAACTTCGGCATTAGTTGTCGGAAGCTCAGAAGAGCAAGTTAGACAATGATTTTTAGAGAATGTTCGCTCAAAAATTTCTCTACCCAGCCAATCAGACCATAAGCCTTAAACTGAATGATTGCCCTAAAGGCTAACGTGCCAGGCCTTCGAGTCATCGAGAAACGGCAGTTGCTTCCCCATTTATCTCTAAAGCCTCTCCCCATATGCATATTTCTTATTTATGACATCCGAGGATAGTGATGCGGTGTATATTATGATGATAATGATGATGATGTTCTAACCAATTTTGACTACGGCGATAACTTTCGAACATTTTTTAAGTTACCAACTGGACTCTGAACGTATTCAGAGCTACTTTTATTGAAGCTCGCAGGTGTCGTCACATCGCAGTCTATACATCTGGTCATAGAGGCATTTCTTCTTTTTATTTAGATAGGTTTATATTTAGAACACAAAGCGATACATGTGATGTGTCCCCATTCTATCTATTATGAAAGCTCTCGTGCTATACAAGAAACGGGGTTGGGTACCTGCCGGGACAATGCACGTCCGCGCCCTCTCGCACTTGACCGACTTCCAATAGAGATACGATCTCACGATACACAAATCTGTTTTCTTGTTTGTTTTATGGTGTCATCAGCAAATCATTTCTTCGGATAATAAAGATAAAATGTGACATTAGCTCTCTTGAAATTTTCCTCCGCGTCGAACTGTATGAGAAAAAAAAAATTATAATATATAACACCCGTGCGATCCGCCTAGGGTTCACATGGGTGATTTCTGGATCTCGACAACAGCGCCACCTACCGGGTCCAATTGTGAATTTAAACCATCCAGGAGCACACTTAAACACACAAAAAAAATCATCAAAATCGGCCCAAATTGTATACGTGGTAGAGCCTTGCTGCGGCTATATTATTGGTATAGTTGCAGCACGAATGGGTCAGCTCGACCGGGGAAGGACTACGCTCTCACAGAATACCAGCGTAAAATAGCAGCTTAACGCTGCTGTGTTTCGTATGGTGAGTGTAGATAACCGGAGACCCCTTTTACTGGAAACGAGGCATTCCATCTTAGACCTCACGGGTGACAACGCATCTGCATTTTGATTCGTAATCGAGGATAGATGTAGATGTCCATGGGCCACAGCGACCACTTACCATCAGGTGGACTTTGTACTCGTTTGTCACCCTTATCCTATAAAAAAAGCGTTTTTTTTTAGCCTTTTCTTTAGGAGGAGTTCATTGACAAACACACGTACAGAAGAATTAATTAGATTTATAAAGCATGTTACAATTTAATAAACTAAGTAATAATCGTAATATATTAAATTCATTTTACTCAAATTGTGAACGCAGAGCGCTACAAGATTATTTATTCTGGAAGTTATTTAAATCTTTAACCTTGAGCTAGCTTCTGAGACATTGTGAAATTACTTAATATACAAACTTTAAACTTTAATGATTCACGGTCGAATTTTGAAAATTAAATCTAAACCATCTGCAGGTTGTCCCTCGAGCAGCAGACGGCCGAGGTGTACAAGGCGATCGAGGAGAAGATGAACACAGCCGCCGACAAGCGTGACGAAAACATCAAAAAGATGCTTGAGCGCCTGCGAGAACATGTGAGTGAGACTGTATAACGACATGGAACTGGAATTTTCACAATTAGCTTTTATAAATGCTAGTTTTATATGTACCTATTTTAAATCGAGAATGGGTCCGATGTGTCTTGTTTTACTTAAGTTCTCTGTGAATAGAATCATTTTTATTCAATATAGATTACATGTAATACTAATTGAAAGTCATTTTGTTACTTTTACCACTGGTTCGGAAATAAAACCTCTGTCCCTGGGAAGAACCAGCAAGAAACCAAGCGGGGCTTTTTTTTTAAAGCACAATTTACAATATAATGTTTTATACAATTGTAATGAAAACATTTAGAAACAGCATGGTAGCGATCACCTCATTCCCAGGGATTATTATCAATAATGTACTCTTTAGTACCCTTACTAGAGAATTTTTGCTTAGTAAATATTTTATTTAAACATTTTGATAGATACGGTCAGCCATGAGATGTGCAGCAGTATTCTTAACAACAAATAAAAAAAAACTAATACTAAACTGCCGCTTGCCAAGCGTAGCAACCATGGGAAATTTCCCCTCGTGAGCCAATCTATGGGGGACTTTTGATAGGCTGTAATGGATGAATGGACTATCAGTGTCTAAAGCTGAAGCAACATATCAAAAAATAACATAGTTAAATCTCACGATGTCGGCTTGTCTTTGTTGTGAGTAGGTAGGTACACATGCTCGAGATAGAGAATTAAAAATTATTATCGAGTACCGGCAGAGCTGAAAGTAAACTGAGCAAAAATGGTTCGCAGTGCAATAAGAAAATTAATTTGTCCTGTAGAATAATATATATGATGACAAACGAGCACACATTATACATAATGTTAAGTGGATACTGTAGCACATAGACTGCTACTACTACTGTCTATATCTGTCCTCGATTAAGAATCAAAATACAGACGCGTTGTACCCCTGAGGACTAAGATGGCAAGTCTCGTTTCGAGCGAAAAACGGTCTCTGGTTCTCTAAGTGCTGTTCGTGCTACAACTATAATATAGCTGCAGCATGGCTCTACCACGTAGTTCTATAACTTTTCTAAACAGCAGAGCGTTTTTTTTATAGGATAAGGGTGACAAACGAGCACACATTCCACCTGATGGTAAGTGGTTGCTGTGGCCCATAGACATCTACATCTATCCTCGATTGCAAATCAAAATGCAGATGCGTTGTCACCCGTGAGGACTAAGATAGAATGCCTCGTTTCCAGTAAAATGGGTCTCCAGTTCTCTACACTCACCATACGAAAAACAGCAGCGTTGGAGTTTGATTGCAACATGTAAATATAATTGTATTTCTAAGTCGTCACATGTCGGTAGTGTGTATCACTTCCTCAAGGCAGTAAGAATTTATGGAAAGTCATGAAGACAACTGTGATTTAAATGTAAAAAATACCCATTTGTTGTAAACGAAAAAAATAAGATTTAACTACATGGCTAAATCTATCGATCAGTTACTTCTAACATACTGATACCGGTCGCAACACGGCTAGCTTATGACCGAGCGCCCAGCTTTTGAAAAAATCCGTTGTTCTTTTTTTTATTTGCAAGATTTTGTTTCAGGAGGAGCAAGTGCGCAAAGTGAGAAACGGAAACCAGGAGCGCTTCCAGCAGCTGGAGAGCGCCATCCAGGACAAGCTGCAGCAGGCTGCCGAGCGACGCCTGCTGCTGGAGGCCGAGCAGAAGGAGAAGCTGCGCAACCACGTGAGTACTCCACACCTGTTGCTCTTCACAAAAGACCTAGAGATGTACAGGGCTCAGCGGCGCGGCAACCTTTCTAGAACTATCCCATCGCTATGGTAAAATATCTCAAAAGTACCAAATTAGAACAGCTTGTAGTCTTATTATTTTTGTATTCTTACTTATTGGTGTTTTCATCGCATACTTTAGTTCACCTCCATTATCCATATAATCATACTGTTAGCTTGTATTCACAGTAATTTATAAATGTTTTGTACATCCCATTTTCTGTATAATTCAAGTCTGTTAAGTGGAGTATCATTCATAAATAATGTTGATTGATATAAACTTAATATTTATTTACATGACATAACAATATGCAGTAATTATTACAATAAAATATTTACTTAAAACCCACTTAACTGAATTCGAAATACATCTTCCATCGTTTCAGTATTATGTTATGCCACGCATGAATCATTTTTATTTTGTTTTTATTTATTTTGTTTTGTCGAATCATCGCAATCACAGAACAATAAGCTAGCGGAAGTGCGGTCGGTGATTACGGCCAAAATGGAGGAGATCACGAAAGACATCGAGACCAAACTGACTGCCGCCGAACAGAACAGGGAAAAGGAGATGCAGAAGAAATTGGACTTTGTTAAAAAGGAGGCTTGTATGAGTGGTGATGAAGAAAAAAGAATATTTATAATTAACAAACAACATAAATAATAATATTAGTTTCTATTTAACATTGTTCTTGTTGTGTTTAAATTTACAAGACTTTAAGCTTCGTTCAAATTGAGGCGAATCCCGCGCGGGACGCGATTCGCTCGCGCCGATTGCGACAGCTAACTTGTATGGACGTGTTCACATTGGCGCGAATAGTCGCACGTGCTGCAGCGAAATATACGCGGGATAGTGCCTGATTTTTCGAAATGCCGTTGAAACTTGAATTTCGTTATAGCATTCTTCTGGCATACGAAAATATATATAAAATCTTTTTTTTTTATCATTTCTTAATGTAGGTATCAAAGTGTGAAACTCGCCAAATTTCTCGCTCAATTTGAACAAAGCTTTAGTTTAATCTTTCATTAAATACCACTATATTTCTTAAGTTAATTTAAGAATAATTTCATTATTAGTCTTTTTAAATCCACTATTAACAAATAAATACGCCCTAAGAAAGCTCAATCTGGTAATAATTCCTTGAAAGTAACCCATTCCATGATGATACTGCTATGCACTGACTGTCCTCTATGGTCATCATTAGAATCACCCACTAAAAAGAATCGATAATGTCATCAATATTCGAATATTATAAATGTTTAAATCAAATGTTTCCATTGTTAAGTTTACTGGCATGCATTTTTTCAAAGATACAGTCCCGAGATCCCTGCCAAAACCTTCACATTGAGTAATTCAGGATCAAAATTGAGACTTGGATTTCCGTTATCTTCGTGTTCCGCCATCTTGCTATTTTCTAAAGATTGATATAAAAAAGTTCGTGCTTATTCTGTCTTCTACTAGTATAGTATAGTATAGTAACAAATGAGAAATTGATTTATAATTTTCTGCTGTTTTAATCCTTCTTTGATTAACAGTTTTGACGTGAATACGTCTTAAAATTTGCTCCCATAGTGGTAATTCAGAAAACTGGTGATAACAAAATTATTATTATTAATTTTTTTATCTCCCAACTTATTATAATATTACGTTAATAATTTTATTTTATTACAAAATTCAACTGATTGAATATACTAATAAGTCCATTTCCAAAATAAAACCGACGTATGGCCAAATACTCAAACGCTGCTTAATTTTAAGATGACGTTAAGTCTCGTGGTGTCACATGCACTTTGACTTAAAGTGATAGAGACAGCACGAAACTTAACGGTATCTTAAAATTGAGCAGCGTTTGAGTATTTGGGCAATAGTGTTTTAATTAATATAATATCGTTATTTGTAATATAACGATATGTTATTAACGTTGTTTTCGTTTTTTTTGTAACATGTATACTGACGGTACAAGCTCGATGAGCCGCCATTTCTAATCCCATTCTTTATCCGCATCACACGTAAAACACACGGTCGTGTCCATGTCATAGCCACACCCCGATTTTTTAGTGAATAACGTCTTTTTGTAGAAATGTATATTAATTATACTAGAGTGTTAATTATAATAGAGTTCTCAACTTGTTCAGGAGCGGCGCGCTGAACTGGTCCGGCAGAACAAGAGCGCCCGCGCAGAGTGCGAACCCGCGCCCACCGCCGAGTAGGCGCCTCGCGACTCGCGACACGCGTCACGCGTCATGTGACACGCGACATGTGTCCTGCGTCACGCGACTCGCAGCTCCGAAACGTCGCACACGCCACCTCGCCCACTGCCGCCACTCCCACACCCACACCCACACCCACACCCACAACAACCACCGCCCCACACCCACCAACACTACTTCATAATCGGGCCTAACATATACTTCAAGACAACAGACTTGTTGCTTAACTACGAAAGCTCACACACACACGTAACGCTTCAAGATTCTTAGCTTCCATCTGTGATTTTTTTTTACGAGTAATCTATAAAACGACTGTTTCACATGATTTTCGGTATAGACAATTTGCTTAACTTGTTCTGTATGTAAGAGGTCTGTGTTCTAGATCAATGAGATAATCATAATTCAATGCTGCTGTAAGGAATATCTAATATAATATATAAATATATGTCATTTACTGAGACTGAAATTACTAAAAAATGTCAATGTTATAATTCTCTCTTATTATTTATTGTATAAATTGATATTAAATATTTTGACCTCATGTTGATATTACTTTTAAATAATTACTTTTTTAATACTGTAATCCAAAACTAAAATAGTACATATTATAGCACTTTTCCATAGCATTACATTCTGTACTGGGACAACAGTATTATTTTAGTAACATGAAAAACATGGCAGCTTTTTCCTTTAAAGGTTATAGTAAATAAAACTAATAAATTAAACAGTTCTCTATAAAATAATTACCATCAATATGTACGGCAAACAAAAGGTCAGTAAGGCACTAGTAAGCATTTACTAATCTGTAGAAGATTGTCTCTTCTAGATATTCTATTTTTAAACTTAATACTTCTATAAATCGCTATTGTCTTTAGTATTAATATAGTGAAAATTACTAGTGTGTTAAAGCCCTTAAGTTTAGTGGATTATTTTTTATCTGTACTAGTAAAACTGTATGACGCCAAGATAGTGAGGCTTTTGGCTGGACCAATGACGAAATTACCTTGTGTGTGATGTGGAGGCGGCAGTGTATATAAAATATTATGTTGCAATATATTATGTTTATTGTAAAGTCATTAGTTTCTCGTCAATTTTCGTGAACATCTTACGTGTAGTTCGGGTACTAATATTTTCCTTGTCTTCGTGCTTGCGAGTCTTAAATATATTTTTTTCTTGTATCAATATTATAGCATCATTGTCATAGCTAGTCATCATTGTATGACCTAGTAATTCTTTGTAAAAGTCGGTGCGATCTCACGTAAGTACCACTTTTAGAATTCTATAATTTATAAATAAAGTTCGGAATCTCTAAAAGTTGAACAAAAGCCGTTTTGATATTCCATTAGGTAACAACAAGAGAGACGAATTTAGATAAGATAGTGACAGTAGGGTATTGTTTGGTGCGGAGGCATGAGGTCGCGATTGGTCGTGGAACCATCAAGAACTGATTTAACAGCTTTATGCCGGACGAGGGGGCATTAAAGGCTAATAGTACTATCTCTAATCGTTATTTATAGTCTTATATCATTATTTTTAATATCTAACATACGCAACAGTATTTTAGGGAAGTATAATCTAAATTTAAGTTTATCTAAAGTTTATATAACATTTACTAATCGCCTTCATGCTAGGCTATTACATATTGCGATGAATACAATCGGTTTTGTCATTTGTTTGGGCGTTCGGTGAGCTGTATTTGTGACTGTATCGGTTTGTATGAGGTTGGCAATGTTATGGTATATTATTCTTCGGTATGTGCGAACTGGCAACTACGAATTATTGTTTTTATTAACACATCACTAAAAGAATTACACCCAGGGTTGCCAGTTTTTACCACACTACATCATCTAGTCCACTTTTAAATTTTAAGTCATCTGAATCACTTCCTTGTTATGATCTCAAAAGCAAGCACAATAAATATTATAGTTGGAAACTTAGTTAACAGCGGAAGTGCCTCAATAATCGCTAACCGGCTCACGGATATATCATTAACATATGACATATGAAACTGCCTTCATAGCGTTTTATATTTTTTTAACTAACGGTAGTACGAGGCGCTGGGCCGCGGACGTAATTGGTGTGTTGAACACAAATCGCTTCTGTGATGTTTTTGCTCTAGTGATATCATAATGATTATTCGATTAGGCACAAATTAAATCGATACGTAGGTTACAAATTACTCGAGACCCTATTCTGTGCTGCTGTTGATTTAACAGTCAATTTTAAGTTTTGTCGGTAAAAGTCAACAGTTATACACAGATTGGGGTCTAGATGAAGTCGGCTCGAAGATGCGATACACGCGGAGTTTAGAACGCGGTGAAAGTGAGACGGACTTTGTATTTTATAGTATATTTTTGCCATTAATTTAGCGTCGATCCGATTTAACACGAATGATATAGTAAATGTATATAATGTTAAAAGATGAGACGTATGCTGCTTGGCACGTGGAGCGCGGCGGGGCGACAGCTTGCCTGCTTACTCTATGTTACTAACGCTACTCGAGTAAGGGAACTAGTTGTAAGTTACTAGCTTGTTTCTCGGTGAAGACGTGAAAATCTGACCAATTTGCCTTGGATATTGTGTAGCCTTTTAGATCCACGAGATCGAATCATGAGACAAATCATGTATAGCGACGCGACGTTTAGCTTTGAGATAATTATATTTTGTTCTATTCCTAATAATATTAAACACTAACTCCTACGGTGTTATTATGTACGTTAATTTTATATTTTATGTGATTAATTACTATAATAATGTGCTTAAGTTTGTGAGGTTATAAAAATGCTGTTTGAAGTGCAGGCAATTTTTGTAGTTTCATTGTCGTATTGAATAAAGTCATAAATACTAATAAATGTTGCTGGTTTTATTTTTAGATCATTCCTTTAAAACTAAAATATTTCCACTTACATGGGAAATATATTGTTTACTATAATTATTAACACATAAGTAACAGAAGCGAAAGACTGAAATAACGTTTATTTCAAATAAACTAAGTATATTTTATTATGTAGCATCAAAATTATACAATCGTTTTTTTAATAATGTATTATTTAAACAAGTGACGATCTTACAATCCACCTGTTAGTAAGCGGCTACTGCAGTCCATCAACCTGCAGCCAACTTCAAACAAAGAAGGCTACAGATTCTTTGTCACATCTGAGAACTAAGATTGTATGCCTCACAGCCTGTACCCTTATGGCTCTGGCTCTATACCCTTATGACCGGAGCATAGCAGTGCTATTTGGCGGTGGAAAGAAGGTAAGAGGATGGTACATACCCAGACTGACTCCTAATCAGAAAAATAGTCCTGTCACCTAGTATTTCTTATAATACCTACTTTTAACATTGTGAGAAAAACTTCATGTCAGACTTAATTACGTGCATTAGGGGAGCAGATGCATCTATACAAATATATAAAATTGCGAGTGTCTGTAATCTTAAATAGCTGATGTTATAATCGGTAACTTAGGCTACTTTCATTTTAAAAAAAGAATTAAGGTTCTGCGCAAAAAAAAATTAAAACCCATAAAATTGTGAACAAAATCCGATGTAAATATCAAAGCACAATAATAAATTACTAAAAATTATTCTACGCGAACGAAGTCACGGGCTCAGTTAATTTAGAATATATTTCCCACTATTTTACGTACGTAAATGATTCGTGTGTTATCATGCAAATAACCGCGTAGGTACCTACATGTCTTGTTTCTATGATGTTAGTGCTGTTGGCCTTTTGGCTTTTACAGCTTCGTGGGATACTGCGTACATGGATGGATTGATTATAAAGGTACTCTGTGATTGCGGTTAAGGTTTCTACATTTTGATGTAAGGCCCGCCGCATACATACGGAATTCTGTTTCGATATTCCGATTCGGAGTTCCGAACGCAGAGAGTCCATATAAAATCTATGACCCGTCACACACGTACGGTAGTTTTCCGTTCGAAATTTTGCGGGTAAAACGGGATTCCGTATGTGTGTGGCCGACCCGTTCTGAATTCCGAAACGGAATTCCGTATGTATGTGGCCGGCCTTATAGAGAATTAGGCCGGCCACATACATACGGACTTCCGTTCCGGGATTTCGTTTCGATATTCCGATTCGAATTCCGAACGCAGAGAGTCCATATAAAATCTATGACCCGCCACACGTACGGTATTTTTCCGTACGGATTTTCTCCGATTCGAGCTTCCGTATGACTGCCTGTGCGTTCGGAATCCCGAACGGAAAAAGCCGTTCCGAACGCAAGTCTTCCATAGATTTTGTACGAGTCGCAACACACATACGTAAATTCCGTACGGAATGCGCTAGTGTTCGTCGCACGACCGAAGCGAGTAGGTGTGTTTATGTATGTTTTACATTTAATCTTATAGGTGTATAGCTTTTCGTAACCTTTCATCTTATTTTATTTAATAATTCGTCGAAAGAGTTTACAGACATCCATATTTAAGACATATCTCTGGATAGATAGATTTTTATATAATATTGATTATATTGCAAGCTTAGGGTGATAAGGATGCACCCAGTAACAATGATACAGCAACAATGGAATCGCAATCAGAAAATCGTCGACATTATTCGCTGGCAGAATGTCTAGACTCAATGGCTAACCTCTCTCAACTGACCCTTGTTATTCCGAACGGAAATAAACGTATGTGTGTGATGTGTTCACGGAATTCCGTTTCAGGATTCCGTTTCGATATTTCGATTCGAATTCCGTATGTATGTGGCCGGCCTAAGTAGAGGATTTTAGACAGTTTATAAACTACTTCCAGAGAGTTTAAAACACGCGTCAAATGTTGCTAGGTTGAATCGTCGAAGGTGGTAACCAAACCAGATCCAAAGTTGCCAATGTCGCCTCGCAGGCAGCAAGCAAAGCCTCTTCGTCTATAAAAATGGGATTCATGGGTCGACGCGATAAAAGTCACAACGTTTATCATGAAAGATAAAAGAACGATTAAGTTGAGTGAACATTTTTACGTGGTAGAGCCACCCTAAAGCTATATTATGATTGTAACACGAATGGTTAGGAATACGCTCTCAGAATACCAGCTTAAAATAGCAGCTTTGCCCTGTGTTTCGTATGGTGAGTGTAGAGAACCCTTTTACTCGAAATGAGGCATTCCATTTTAGTCCTCAGGGTACAACGTATCTGCATTTTGATTCTTAATCGAGAATAAATGAAGATGTCAATGGGCCACAGCATCCACTTACCATCAGATGGACTGTGTGCTCATTTGTCACACTTATTCTATAAAAATTTTTTGGTGCTAAGTATTAAAAATAAAAACATGCGTGAGTGTCGTGGAACACTCGGTTGGAACAAGTTCCTTTCGCAGTATATTATTATTGATAAACGTATTATATTATTGATTAACAAATACAAATAAATGAATTACTAGCGTCTATTAAAATGAAGCGTCATTTAAAATAATATTTCTTTCATGGTAAGATAAGAAAAAGTTCGAGGAGATGGATATTATTCCATGTCGCTCGCACTATAGAAAGGGGTCGTGACGGAAAAATCTTACACTTTCTTACCATGCGATAAGGAACTTCGTTCCAATAATATAGTCTTGAACTTCCACTTTTGATTTTATGCCACAACCATGGAGGAGGTTAAATATGTAAATATGTATATATCATAGAATATACTTCGCCAGTATATTCTAAGTCTTTGGTATATATTAAATCAAGCCAAAGAGGCCAGCAAGGCTCAGCAGCAACAGCTACTATTTTACTTGAGCTATTTCCATAGCATAATGTCGTATGGTATTTTGCTATGGGGAAATGCGACTGACACTGAAATTATATTTATTATTCAGAAGAGGGTCATGTGAGCAATTTACAATTTAAAACTAAATAGTCCCTAAGGAACAAGCTATTTCTAATTCGTTTTGTGTAGTTAATTGTATAATATAAAATTGTAAACTGTTCTTTTTTTTTAAAAAAGGTTTCTTGTTGCTTCTTCTAAGGACAAACATATTTTCCGAACCAGTGGTAAATTAAACATTAGGGCTATAACGGCTTTGCACCAGTCTCTCGGAACTCTCATAAGTTCCTAGCATAAATTAAAGAAAGTGTACAGAAGGCTTGCCACCACTCTCTCTCTCTCTCTAGCCCTCTGCTAGCCTCTCCTGCTTTTATGCTTTCCATTACTTTAATTTTTTCATCCATTGATAATTTTCTGTGCATATCTTGCTACCTCCTTTGTTTTTTTCGGAGTTTCTGGTTCATTTATTTCAGTTAGTTTCTTTGTAATGCAAAATATGATTTTATCCACTTTTGCGACATGGGATAATATCGTCATTAAATCTGATAAACATAATTATATATGGCAAAGAAGGGCAAGTCGCCATCACATAAAAAACAACTCTTTGGTCATTGTCTATTGTTAGTCATAGACTTAATCGTAATGATATACCTATTACCTAAACGTAGTGATTATATTCTCTTTGGATATACCTATACTTCTATATAAGTCAGTGGACTTAATAGCTGTCAAGTAAAATGTCAACTCTACATTTGAGTTGAGTTTTCTATGCTCGACGGTTAGGAACACTTGAGCAAAGAGAATATAATAAAAAATATTTGAAGACTCCGTAGCGCAGTGGCTAAGCGTTTGGCTGCGGCATTGCAGGACCGAGGCTTCGTTCCCGCACTGAAGAAGTGTTGCTATGCTGTAAAATAAATAGTCTGCGTCTGGATGCTTGTTTTCATTCAACATTAGTTCTTTTTAAAGGGTAAAAATATTGGGTTTTTTAACACTGATTGGATTAAATTCCTTTTAAGTGTGATAAATACTACAAATACTATGCACATACTACTCGCAGAGATTGTTTACTAATCGTCGCTTTCAAAATGAGTGCTCATTATAGCTAATGTTTGTAGATGAATCTATAAAAAAATATTAATAACCAGGTAATTACGAATAACTTTGAGTTTAGTTATATAATAGAATTCTTACCAAAATGTGACTTCAGAGGGATATTATCTTTTGCTACATGTAAATGAAACCTAATTAACATACACATAACAGTGGAAGTTTAAATTAAGTCCACTGATGAAATAACAGTTCGTTTTAGTTGGGTTCAAAATCCTCGGATTTGCAATGTTTGCCACAAATATGTTTTAACATGTGAATCTTTTCAATTGGTGCATGTGCCAACTATTTCATTCCCATTGCTTGCATCTGAAAAAATAATATAAATAAAATCACATTTTTATTGAACAAATAGAATGTTAGCAGTCACATTTGATAATATAGTTTCTAAGTATAGTTCGTTTCGGATTGCCATCCCAACGAACTATCAGATTTGGGAAATAGTGTGTTTGTATTTGTGCACACAATCGTACACTATAAAAACCTGTCCTACATAGATGGCTAGTCCATAAATGTACTCGCGTTAATTATCATATTATAATTAAAGTTGAAATCACCACAAACCTTTCATCATCTGAGGGAAATATTGCTACGAATAGCCTTTTCTTGTTATTATTTTTTCCGCTTCTTGCACCATTTAATTGGCAAGTTTTATAATGTATATTTATTTTTTAAGAATTCTGTAAATGAACAACGGCTTCTATAACAAAATTTAAAGCAATCTTAATAAATAAAATTATAAAAATGTAATTGTTTGATTTGACATTTGTACCTATTTGATTTGACAATGTCGTTAACAGACATATTACGAAAAGCAGAAAGAAGCGATAACCGTCATTAAAATTTGACCAATCTCGTACGTATAATTTTTACTATGGAAGTTGCACCAGCCCTTGACTTGTTGTTGTTGTTGTTTTTATTATTCGCTCGAGAGAGAAGGCAAAAAAACTAAGCCATACAGCCTTGTCTTTTTTATTTTGAATATATAGAATTTTAAGGTGTAAAGGCCGGAACTAAGTCTTATTTTTCTTCTTTCCGTCTCTTCAAAATCCATAAAGGCCGAAGCCAAGTCTTATTTTCTTTAATTCTTCATATTTTCAAAATTTCTTTATATTGTGTTGAGTGATAGGTAAACAAAACAAAATATTTTTTTTTATAACTGGCTTTACGGCTTTAGGTTCTGAGCCTGAAGTTCAATGTATAGTTATCCTTCATAGTACACTGCTTCACAATATGTTGATGCGTCACATTGTGCAGCCCTTGGGAGATTTTGACGGCAACTTGAGCCAGCAGACAGCTGACAGTTGGCGATGGTATCTCAAGGCGCCTAAGCAGACAGACACATTATCTTGAGAATCACATCACCATCAGAGCACTTGTTTCACCGTTTCCACTAATAGTTCACATGCGCAGACATTTAATACATAAAATCGCACCACTTTTACATATCAAAATCTACTTCAAACCATTATTTAAACAATAATACAAGAGCAGCAAACCGCCGCCGGTCAAGTTCCCGCCAAACTCCTCGCACTTGACTTGCACTTGACAGTTCAGTCTCAACTGTCAAGTGTCAACACTACTAATCAAAATGGCTGCAAATTTACTGTTTTGAATTGATCACATTGTGGATTTGTAAAATAGTATGAACACAAAATAATATTGTAGTGTGTTGTTGTTTCACTTGCGTAAACGTAAGGTTTTTAACTATTGTATATCATAATATTTAAAATTTGAATCAAGAATTTATCGTAAAGATGGAAGCTAAAGAAAACAAACGTAAAAAGGAGAAACACGATAATATTGTTGAACATCGCAAAGAAAATAAGTCTAAAAGAGCACGATCGCGATCCCCATCGGAAAATCGAAGAGGTCGTGAAAGAGATTTTAGACGTAAACGGAAGCATTCCAAATCTCGATCTCCAGATGTTACCGCTAAGCAGGACAAACGTCGAAATGATACTCCTAATGAAATGCCTTTACAAAACAAAACGGAACTAACTGAGAGAAAAGCGAAAGATACTGACATGTTGAACACCAGGACTGGTGGTGCTTACATTCCTCCAGCACGGCTCCGGATGATGCAAGCTCAAATAACAGACAAATCTTCAGTCGCATACCAAAGATTAGCTTGGGAAGCGTTAAAAAAGTCTATACACGGTCACATCAACAAAATAAATGTAGGCAACATTGGTATTATAATAAAAGAACTTTTAAAAGAAAATATTGTGAGGGGGCGAGGTTTGCTGTGTAGATCAGTAATTCAGGCTCAAGCTGCCTCACCCACATTTACTAATGTGTATGCTGCTTTGGTAGCTGCTGTTAATTCACGATTTCCAAATATTGGTGAATTATTGTTAAAGCGTTTGGTGATTCAATTCAAACGGGGCTTCAAAAGAAATGATAAAGCCATATGTATATCTTCAGCTTCATTTATCGCTCATCTTGTCAATCAACGGGTTGCTCATGAAATCCTTGCATTAGAACTATTAACATTACTTGTCGAAACTCCAACAGATGATTCCGTGGAAGTAGCCATTGCATTCCTCAAGGAATGTGGGCAAAAACTCACGGAAGTTTCTTCAAAAGGTGTTAATGCAATATTTGAGATGTTAAGAAATATTTTACATGAAGGACAATTAGATAAAAGGGTTCAGTACATGATTGAAGTAATGTTCCAAGTGTGGAAAGATGGCTTCAAAGATCATCCAGCCCTTATAGAAGAATTAGAACTGGTACCTGAAGAGGAGCAATTCACTCATCTCTTAATGTTAGATGATGCCACTGATCCACAGGACATCCTGAGTAAGATGTATTTGTTGTATTTTTTACCCGACTGCCTCAGAAGGAGGGTAATGTTTTTTGAGTGTATGTTTATTTCTTTGGTATGCTCTGTAGCCTAAAGGGCTAGATTGATTTTAATATATGGGATGTCGTTAGATTCGCCTTAGTTGTGGAAACAATATAGGGTGTAAAATTTTCACTTTTCTTTTAGTAATTTTTTTTATGTTGTCAAGTTTTTTATTTCTGTCTTAACCATTGACCTTGTTTTATAAATTTGAAATGACAAACAAATATCAGTTGACCTGATGGTAAGTGGCTACTGCAGCATATGGACATCTGCAACCAAGTTCAAGCAAAGAATATACTTTACCCTATACTTTTTTGACTGAAACAGCATGCACTGCTTGGCAGAATAGGTAAGAGGGTGTTTCCTACTCAAATAGACTCCTGGGCAGAAAATGTACTACCTACCACCTAGTAAATTTAAAGTTCGTGGTCACTTACTAGCCAAAAATAGGGTATATTATTCCTTGAATTGTAACTCACTAAGATGGAATACCTCACATCTTGCAATAATAATATAATTTAATTTAATGGCAATTGTTGACTAGTGTGTGCCATGCTATTCTTCGGTCAAGGCAATCCTGACCGGATGCTCCAGTGAAAGAAAGATTGCAAAAGGTTATATGCAGGTGCATCCTAGTAGATATGTGACAGCTTTCATCAAAAACTCAGTAACTCAATAGTTTAAGAGTCAACAGTATAAGGGTAACCCAAACAATCTGAAAAATGCTGTTTTTAACAATGTTATAGTTAACTTTACATAAAGTAACATAAATTCACTTTAAAGACTAAAAAATAATCAGCAATATAATTATAAATATAAGTCCTGTTATCATTTTATTTAAGCCTTTATTGAATGGATATTTTCAAACCCTGACTTATAATTTATTTGTACATATTAATATTAATATACTTTAATCTACATCAACTAATTTAAATAAATTTCAGATGTGTTCAAGTTTGATGAGAAATATGAAGAAAATGAGCAAAAATACAAAACTCTAAGCAAAGAGATTCTTGGTTCTGATGCAGAATCAGATGAAGAAGATGGTTCAGGAGAATCAGGTAGTGATGAGTCAGAGGAAGAAGAAGAAGAGGAAGAGAAGAAAGAAATGACCATCATAGATAATACAGAGACAAATCTTGTTGCTTTACGTCGCACAATCTATTTAACTATCAACTCCAGTTTGGACTTTGAAGAATGCGCTCATAAACTACTAAAAATGCAACTGAAACCTGGTCAGGAAGTGGAACTTTGTCATATGTTTCTAGACTGCTGTGCGGAGCAGAGGACTTATGAAAAATTTTATGGCTTACTTGCTCAACGGTTCTGTAATATAAATAAAATATACATTGGCCCATTTGAGGAGATCTTTAAAGACTCATATTCTACTGCACATAGATTGGATACAAACCGTCTGAGAAATGTTAGCAAGTTTTTTGCTCATCTTTTATTTACTGACTCAATTAGTTGGGAAGTTATGGAATGTGTCAGATTAAACGAAGAAGATACAACAAGTTCAAGTCGTATTTATATTAAAATTTTGTTTCAAGAGCTGGCTGAATACATGGGCTTGAAAAAGCTCAATGAGCGACTTAAGGATCCGTGAGTTCTAATTAGGAATAGTTCATGCTTAGACAATGGTTTGTTAGATAACATATTACACCTTCATGCTGTAGTAAAGTGCCATGGATATATACACTTTAATGTTATCTATTTAAATTGAAGTGGTTTTAATTTTTGCTAAAAGCATGATAGATAGTGTGATAATGTATTGCGACATAGTAAAGTAAATTTGTGGCCTATATGTGTCCCACTGCTGGGCATAGACCTCCTCACATTTCTAAGAGGGTTTTAGGACAAGGTAATATCTACAGAGTTTGCAAACTTCACATGTCTTCGAGTTTTCCTTCACTGCTGACCATGTGGTAACTCGGCACTTTACAGCATACCTTGTTGAAATACATAGAAGCTAAAGGCAAGTCATTTTAAAATTAATAGGAGATGGGTTTTCCATTAAAAGGAAAATTATGAAAGGTATAAATAAATGCTGCTTTACTATTGGTACATGAACTATTCCAAACTATTTTGTATTTTATATCACTGTTGTTATTTTATTATAATATATTTTAATTTTTTTTTCAGAACATTACAACAAGCGTTCAGTGGGCTTTTCCCGCGTGATAACCCAAAGAACACTCGCTTCTCCATAAATTTCTTCACCTCTATAGGTCTTGGAGGACTCACTGATGAATTACGAGAACATTTAAAGCAAATGCCAAAGGTAATTTTAGTTTGGATTGCTTGAGTTTTCTTTAAATCGATGACACTTCAGTATAATAAATATATATTTACACAATCAGCAAGATTTAACATTAAAATATAAAAGTACAGTGATCATATTAAAGGTCTAGTGTTTTACTAATCACTGGAAGAGAACAGAACTTAAAAATCAAGTATAATTTTTATGAGCTATTTCAATCCACTGCTAGGTTGTTGAACTTAATATCAAGATTTCTTCAAATGGTATATATAACTTAAAGGCTTTTCCCATCCTCACCATACTAAAAAGACTGCTTGGTGAAGACAGAACTGCTCATTATTAGTTTGTAAGGTTTAGGTTCGCCATTTTTGAAAGGATATACCATTATTTGTCCGTTGCTATCTCCAAAGACTTGTTTGCTAATGAGCAAACTGTGTTGCACCATGTGAAAGTTAATCATTCATTCATAACTCAGTGTCAGTTTCCTTCAATTGCCTCTTACTACGTACACGCGATGATATGAGGTAGTGGAATAATTTACATGTTCTCTTTTTTTATAGAATGAGGGTCACAAATGAGTATGCAGTCCACCTGATGGTAATTGGATGTTGTGGCCCATAGATTTACATCTATCCTCTATTTAGATTCATAATGTAGATGCGTTGTCCGGCCCCTGAGGACTAAGATGGAATGCCTCGTTTCCAGTAAAAAGGGTATCCGGTTCTCTACACTCATCACTCACCATACAAAACACAGCAGTATTAAGCTGCTATTTTACATTGGTATTCTGTGAGAGCGTGGTCCTTCCCCCGTCGAGCCGACTTATTCTTTTCTTTCAGTTCTACAACCATAATATAGTTTTTTTTTTTTTATAGAAGGGGGGGCAAACGATCATGTGGCTCACCTGATGGTAAATGTCGACCGCTGCCCATCAACAACTGTAACTCCAGAGAAATTGTAGGTGCGTTGCCGGCCTTTTAAAAAGGAGTAAGCTCATTTCTTGAAGGTCCCTAAGTCGTATCGGTCTGGAAAAATCGCCGGTGGTAAACAATTCCACAAAGAAGCCGTGCGAGGAAGAAAACTTCTAGTAAATCGTACGGTAATGGATCGCCAAGCATTCAGATGTGGATGGTAACGTGAGTTCGGTGAAATTTGGCGGCTGGAATTAATCCGAACAATTCCTCAGAACACTTCCATAACCCATAGCTGCAGCAAACAAATTAATTTAGCATTAAAACCAATTTGCACAATCAATCAGTGCACCTTAATTTAGTAGGTATCACTCACTGTTTATCATACATCTTCAGCATATAAACGAAATTTTATAGGACAATACTAAGTCACTGTGAAACATTACGTAAAGTAGTACTAGAAAATATGTAAAGAAGATAACATTAATGTTATTTCTGTAAAATTTAAGGTATGATTGTTCTTTTCAGAATGTTCCTGCGCCAATTACGGAAATCAACTTGGACTCAAGTTCAGACAGCTCCAGCTCAAGTTCAAGTAGTTCAGATGATTCTTCATCAAGCAATGCAAGCTCCAGTGGTAAGACTATGATGCACTTACATAAAATAACTTGATCTATCCTCCATTTAGCAAGTTTAATCTAATGATATGTTTGTTTTGATAATTTTGTTATTGGTAGCAATTTTCATTAATTATAATATTCCACTGAAAGCTTAATATAGATATTTCATTAGCATCATCATAATCGCCCTGCGGCAGTCCACTGCTGAACACAGGCCTCTCCCAAGGCGTGCCACTTAGCCCGATCTTCGGCTACAAGGATAGATGTAGATGTCTATGGGTCACAGCAACCACTTACCATCAGGTGGACTGTGTGCTCGTTTGTCACCCTATCCTATAAAAAAAAAAAGCATTCAGTTTCTACCAGTCACCTTGCGCAGATCGTCGCTACATCGGGTCAGGGGGTGTCACACATTGCGTTAGCCTAGACGCGGTCTCCACTCCATAACTAAATCTGCTCCACCGGTCGTCATCTCTGCGACAGACTTTCTAAATGCTGCCCAGCCTAACTGAATCCTCCGATCGGCTTCCTTCTCGAAGTTATTCTTACCTGGTTGCAACATGTAATAACCGAGGTAGGTATATTCCTGGACAACTTCGAGAAACTCACCATCAGCAGTAATTGGAACTGGCATGACGTGATTGTTGAACATAACTTTTGTCTTGTTCAGATTCATACACAGACCAACACGTCAGGGGGATTCATTCAGTCTGTTCAGCAGCGATTCTGCCGTGACGACGATATCATCAGCAAAGCGTAAGTGTGAGATGTACTCACCGTTTACGTTAACGCCGCGTCATTTCCAGTTTAGCGTTTTAAAAACATCTCTTCCAGTGCATTTGTAAACAGTTTAGGGATATAACATCCCCTGTCTCACTCCGCGATACAACTGGATTGGTTTTGTTTGACTGCCTTGTACTTGGACGAATATCGTACTGGTGTTGTTGTGTGTGACATCTCAGCATCGATCTTCTATGTACCGCTAGTCAGATTGCCACCGCATGCAAAGAATCCAGAACAGCCCGTTTCGATGGAGTCAAAGGCTTTCCCATAGTCCACAAATGCAAAACACAGCGGCTGATTATACTCTGTTGTCTTCTGTATTATTTGCCGCATTGTGTAAATGTGGTCTATATTTCCAAATCCTTCTCGAATCTCAGCGTGTTTCGCAGGCTGAAAGTCGTCGAGGCTTCGCGCGAGTCGATTTGTGATGACCCTCGAAAACAACTTATAGACATGGCTGAGAAGCGAGATGGGTCGATAATTTTTCAGCATAGTCTCGTCACCTTTCTTATGAAACAAGACTGTAATGCTTCTGTCCCACGCCTTTAGAGGTCTCCCATGTCATAAGACGTAGTTAAAAACTCAGCAGAGCTCTTTTAGCAAGAGTTGACTGCCAGCCTTTTAGAGTTCCGTTGTAACTCCATCTTCTCCAGGGGCTTTTCCATTTTTAAGTTGGCTGAGGGCCAGCTCAATCTCCCCTAGGTAGATGTCCGGTAGCTCCTCGGCTTAGTGGCAGGTCAGCGTGGCTCTGAAATCATCGCATTTAGAGTCAGGTTGTAGCTTAGGTGAGGCATATAGCTTACCATAATAGTCTTCATTTTCAGAGAGAACCTCAAGCTTTGACGTGAGGACTTTGCCATCATGCGTCTGCAGTTTTGCGATGTGACGTCTTCCAAGCCCCTGAGCAAAGACTTTGGGTCTCTTGTTTCGCTCTATTGCCGCTTATATTGCAATTGCATTAAAGCGACGCAGATCCGGCAGATGACAGTAAAACACAATATGACATTAACATTATATAATGTATATATAATGCACTAAATCACTAAAGCAATAATAATACTAATGATCGTCACATTGCATTTTGGAATTTATTTATCGAATATTTAATGTGACCGATACATCGAAAGTTCAGCTTAATTATTAGTAAGGCTATGTTGGTTATTTTAATACATGTGTTATCTATTTAAAAATTTCAGATTCATCATCTGAAGATGAAAGCGGCAAGAAAACGAATAAAGCCGATAAAAACAAGAAATCAAAAGACAATAAAAAGCAAACAACATCTAAAAAAATTGATGATGAGACGAAAGATAAAAGCAAAGAATCACAACCTGAAAGATGGGGTCATGATGGTTTTTATGATACATATGGGGAAGGTGCTAGTAGAATTAATTCTAGGCCCGAGAGGTCGGAAAGAGATACACAAAGCAATCGTGATAAAAGACAAGAGAATAGACGAGAAGAGAATGGAAATGATGAATATAGAAGAAATCGAGATGAAAGTTTTGAAACGAGAAGAGTAGACCGTGAGGAAAATAGAAGGGAACGAGAATATACTAGTGATAGGCGAAGGCAGGTCATTGATAGCGAATTAAGAAATGGGGATCGGGGTGATAGGAAGGATAGAAGAAGGCAAGATGACAATGAAACCAGAAGGAATGATCGAGATGAAAAGAATGACAGAAGAAGGCGGAATAGCGATGAAGAGTATAGACGACGTCGTGGGGATAGTAAAGAACGAAGAAGACAGAGAAATGAAGAAGAAATTCGTGTAAACGTTAGATCGGAGAAATACAGGCGAAATGAAAAAGAAAACAATATTAGTGAACAGTACAGAGATGAAGAAAATAACGATAGAAGAAGGCAAGATGATTATGAAACCAGAAGGAATGATCGAGAAGAAAAGAATGACAAAAGAAGGCGTAATAGCGATGAACAGTATAGACGAAATCGTGTTGAGAATAAAGAAGAAAGAAGGCAAAGAAATGATGAAGAAAATCGTGTGAATGTAAGATCGGATAAAAATAGGCGAGATGGAAAAGAAAACAATACCAGTGAAGAGTACAGAAGAGATGAAAATGATAAGTCTAAAAGAAAGCAAAAGGACGAAGAACAAGATAGTAAAGTGGACCCGAAAAAGGATAAAAGAAATAGCAAAGAAGTAAATTCTAGCAAAGATGTCCACAAGCGAGCAAATGAAAGTAGTAAGCGAAATGACCAAGAATTGAGTGAAAGCTTAAGAAATAAGAAAAGTAAAAATGACAGCAATAATGGAAATAATAGTAAAAGTAAAAAGGAAACTAAAAGCAAAAAGAAGAAGAGAGATAGTAGTAGCAGTGAAAGTAGTAGCAGTGACAGTAGTAGTAGTCAAAGCAGTAGTGACAGTAGCAGTGTGGATACATCTAGAAAAGAAAAAAAAGATAAAAGCAAAAGTAAGCTGGATAAAGAGAAAATAAGTGAAAAACATACTACAAGTCACAAGAAGAAAAAACAGAGTAAAAATAAAGAAAAAGGTAGTGATAGTGAAAATGAGGACAAAAAAGGAACAGTTAAAAATGACAAAAAGAATTCAAGCAGTCGATATTGGGATGTTTTTGATATTTCATCAAAGTCTAAGTCAGTAAAAATTGAAAAAGCTTCAAAGAAAAAGAAGCGGTAAAATTGTATACTTCAATACTCTTGTAAATATATCTTTTATATTAAAGGTAAATTAATTAGGAGATTATTAAAACTATTGTGGATGAAAATAATGAGAAACGTGATCTATTTCTTTTATTTACGTGATTCCTAGTCCAGAATTAGATTGTTAGTTAATGTGTGTATATTCAGTATAAGACATGATTATGGCTAAAAAATTATATAATTCACAGAAAAAGACAAAACATTTTATACCGTTCTTCTCAGTCTAATAACACTTCACTTAAAAACTAATAAATGATTTAGTATTATATAGACCAGTTTCCTTCGCCGCGGAGCACGTGGTTAACAAGCGCCTTAAGTTGATGTGTAAAATAAGTGACTAGGGTTTGTTGCATGCTTTATGTGTCCTTACGCTATGACTTATTTATCATTTTACATTGCGTAAGATAACTATAACTCTCATTACCCCGGGAAAGGTATATATCAAGCCGTAATGATCTAGACGGAAGTTAAATTTGGCGGACGGCATCGCGCCGTTTCATTAATTATGCATCAAACTTGAACTAGTTTACGGGTTATTTTTTATAAAATATGGGTGACAAACGAGCACACAATGCAGCTGGTGGTAAGTGGATGCTGTGGCCCATGTACGCTTTCATCTATCATCGATTAAGAATTAAAATGTAGAAGCGTTGTGACCCCTGAGGACTAAGATTCTGTTTCCGGTAGTTTACACTCACCATACGAAAGCACGTCAACGAATTTATGATGTTTTCCTAAACGGAAATTATTAGCTATGACTATTAGTTACTGGCATTAAAACTGGCGCACCCAACTCACACGTACTGATTCAAAGTATAATAATGCTAGCTCAAAATACCTTCAAATGTATACCGAAAATGTAAGTAAGTATATCCAGAGTTAAAATTATTACGATGTTTGCCAAATAATAAAACTAAAAACTTAAATTATCATACAGTCCTACCGCGGCATAGTGCCAAGAACAGCTGCGTTTCCTCCTTGAATGGCTATACTTAAGCCTTTGAGTGAAAAAAGATTACCTTATACTTAAACTTACCACCAGCAGTGACAAGTCGCGGATACAGTTCCTTTAGAAAATTCACCGCACGAAGACCCCCACGGACCGTTATGGCTGATTTACACAGGGTCAGTAACTGGCTCCAAATTCCAGGCAAGTCAGTGGTGACCCGATAACGACGTACAGCGCTGTCGCGCCAGTGCTGACTTCAATATTCCTGCTTGAATATTTTAAAGTCAGTCCACTCCCTCCGCCACCCGCGGCAGCGATGTTAACCTTGTCTAAACGACTAAGTCAGTACTTGGTCAGTCGCTGGCGCTGCATTGTAGGGTGACGTCACGTCAACAACAAAGCAGAACCTCCAGTTTCTTTTCTGTCGTCTATTCATTTTCTTATACAAAGTCGTTTCTTTTTAAATATCTCTTATTTAAAAACATTTCCGTCAACTCTTTTAACAGCAGATAGGAAAATTTTCTCAATAAATATTTCAATCTTGTAAATTCTGCCGTTACCGTGAATTCATTTTTCCCACTGACTTCAATAACGTGCGTACACCCTGAAGAAGTTACCACGACTAGTAACTGCATATAAACAGTGCAAGTCCGTTTTCGGTGCCAGCACTGGCGCCTGCTACTGACCCTGTGTAAATTGGCCTTTAGATATTTCAGCCGCTTCTGATCCCGCCTGTTTATATTTAACAGTTAAATCATATTTAAAATATAATGTCACTTCTATGTATTAATAATCTATGGTCACGTCTTTAGTCTTAAACGTCTTATACACTGTCCATCTTGACGTACGTCCCACCAAGGTCACGCACGATGCTAAACAATGAGTAGGCTTGACGTACGTCAAGTGACGTACATCAAGCCGAGTAATTGTGTTCTGTGATCAAGCCTATTTTTGCATCGTGCGTCGTGCATGAGCTTGGTGGGACGTACGTCAAGATGGACCGTGTATAAAACGTCTTAAACGCATTATTCACAGTTCATCTTGAAGTACGTCCGCTCTAGGTCACAGTGCTGGACGTAGCATACACACTATCGTGCGCGCATCTAGCGTGCTAGATTAGCCTATCACAGAACACAATTACTCTCTACCGAGAGTGCTTGATGAAACATAATTTTAGTAGCGAAAGCACGCAATTTTTTTGTAATGCCACCAGTGTTGTCAAAACGCCAAAAGATGGGAATTCTGTTTATGTTATCTTTAGAACACAAAAAAAAAAAAAAGGAAAAGATTCCGGATGAAAACAACCGCAGGTTACAAGGCGCAGGTTCGGCCTCACATGGAATACTGTTCCCGTCTCTGGGCTGGGGCTCCCCAGTGCCAGCTCCTTCCACTTGACCGCATCCAGCGCAGAGCGGCTCGAATCGTCGACGACCGAGTCCTTTTCGATCGGCTTGATTCACTGGCGCTTGGAAGAGATGTTACATCCCTTTGCATTTTCTATCGCATTTACCACGGGGAGTGCTCTGAGGAATTGTTCGGATTAATCCCAGCCGCCAAACTTCACGAACGCACATCGCGGCAAAACTCTCGATACCATCCACACCATCTGGGTGCTTGGCAGCCCACCACTGTACGTTTCACTAGGAGTTTTCTTCCGCGTACGACCTCTCTGTGTTTACTACAACTAATACCACCTACTAACTTACCCAACTAATACTAATTTACCACCGGCGATTTTTCCGGACCGATACGACTTAGGGACCTTCAAGAAAAGAGTTTACTCCTTTTTAAAAAGCCGGCAACGCACCTGCAATTCCCCTGGTGTTGCAGTTGTACCATCAGGTAAGTGACTAGCCGTATGCTCGTTTGCCCCCTCTCCTATAAAAAAAAATCTATAAAAAATTTGCCCAGTATACACAAAGTAATAATATAATGCAAGATTTAAATGTGATAGATTTCCACACGTATCTCAGGTTAGACAAAGAAATACTACAGATGTTGTTGGAGATGGTGGGCCCTGAAATTCAACGTAGTGACACACTTGTGCGAGAAAGTATTTCAGCGAAGGAACCTTTACTTGTAACTCTACGATATCTTGGAACGGGAGAAAGTAATCCAGAACTTATGGTTGGGCATGCAATATCAACACAATCAATGAGTCAAATAATTCTTGCTTTGCAATTTATAAAGCATTCAAAAAAGATTTTCTCAAGGTTTTGAATTAAATTCTGATAATTAAATGTTTTACAAATTCACCCTGCTTATCAAATATTAGTTTTATATCACTAGTGAAGTGAAAATCAAACCAACACTTATTGAAAAAGAAACATCACAAAAAATTTATAAAAACAATACTCATTTTTTAAATTTATTTTTTAAATTCAACAGTTGGTTCAGCATGCTGCTATTGTCTACGCTCTGTTCTTCAAGCGGAGTGTCAAAGAATTGAGTGTTTGCGATAAGTTTGAAAGTTGAACTGGTATAGAATTCAATATTTGAATATTTTCCGAAGAATGTTTGGATGATGAATGAATAGAACTTATTTTAACAGAATGTTTCCGTGGCAAAGTAATGTATGTAACCGGCGTGGAAGTGTTTTGTTTGGAAGATGAAGGAGTAGAACTTATTATAACAGAATTTTTAGTGGCAAAATAATGTATGTAACTGGCGTGGAAGTGTATTATTTGGAAGATGAAAGAGTAGAACTAATTTTAACAGAATTTTTCAGTGGCAAAGTAATTTACGCAGTGGCGGCGTAAAGGGAGGTGGCGGTCCGCCCCGGGTGCCAAGCACCAAGGGTGACAACAACAACTCGCATAGCCAGAGAATACTTACAGAAGAAATACTCCGCAAAGACATACCAATAAATAAATAGCTACCTAATCTACCTGCCTGTATCTACCTGCATACACAAATATTATATGTATCGCAAATTTATTTTTATTTACTATCGAACATAATTTAAAGTCCTAAATAAATGAATTCAGCTTAGGTAGCGCTTGGTCGAGTGAGTAACGCGATCTAAGAAGGTAGCGCGCGTAGCAACAAACCGTCAGTCAGTGATTTGTTTATAACCGTCGCATATTCCCGTAGTACAGTTGGGACTTCATTGGAGCTTCTCAGATTCATTGTAAAATGGGGCTATTCTGAGTCTGTTCCGAATAGACATACAAATAGCGCTGTGTCTAAGATTTTATTAACTATTTGTGTTTCGGTAGATTCAAGTGAAAGAAGCTTATCAAAACTCAAGTTAATAAAATCTTACTTAAGGTCCACAATGAATCAAGCGCGACTAACTAATCTATAAATAAACTATCGAAAAGGTCAAGAAAGTAAATTTTGATAATGTTATAGAATATTTTATCTTACATTTTACCCTCGTGTAGTGGCGGGTAAGAATATCCACCACCCCACCTATTTCTCGTGAGTGGTGTAAAGCGACAGAGGGAAATTGAGGCAGAAGATGGGCAGCAGCGTCTTTCTGCTAACAGGTAAATAACATGGTAACTATACCCGCCCATGGCGAGAGTTACATAGAGACGGCCCCCCGTCCCCGGCGTCCCTGATATTTCTGGTTACGGTGACGACCACGGTAACAGCGGGGCAGGGGGTGCTAAGAATCTCCGGTGGAGGTTCGGTTGCCACCTAAGCCGACTCGACCTACCAACATATAACGCACTTACCCTGATTACTGACGAGAAGATCCTGGAGTTGGAAGAAGAGATAGACAAGTTGCGCTGGGGTATTATAGGTTTATCTGAGGTCCGAAGAGAGAGGGAGGACACGGTAATCCTCGAATCCGGCAATTTGTTCTATCACCGGGAGGGTCACTGTCTGTCTCAAGGAGGTGTCGGATTTATCGTCCATATGTCTCTCGTTAACAACGTTGTAAAGATTAGGAGTGTGTCGACGAGGGTTGCGTACTTTATACTCAGAATCACCAAACGGTGTTCGCTGAAGGTCATACAGGTTTACACACCAACCTCGGCACATCCCGAAGAGGAGGTGGAGGAAATGTATGAGGATATGAATACAGCCATGCATTTCTAGAGCCTTCAAAGTAAAACTAGACACATGAGAGAACGATGAGCTGAAGGTAGGTAAATTCGGGACAGGGCAAGGAAACCCAAGTGGCCAGCAGCTGGCCGACTTCGTGGCGAAAGAGGGACTCTTTATGATGAACTCTTTCTTTCAGAAGCGGCCTCACAGAAAGTGGACCTGGTCGAGCCCCGACGGTTCGACAAAGAATGAGATTGACTTACGACATTACGACGACTAGACGGTAACTGTTAAGTAACGACTCAGTGATTGCGAGGGTGAAAAATAGCAGCGATTACCCAATGGCGAGAGGAACACTGAACCTAAACAGTAAGCTGGAGAGGTCACGTCTCATGAAGCCAACCCTCCATCCCCCTCGTGTTCAAATCCAAATCCCCGAAAACTTTCAGCTTGAGTTACGAAATCGTTTTCAGTGCCTAGAAGACTGCAATACAGTGGGCGATATGAACGACAAGTTCGTGGAAACTGTCCATGCGGTCGGAGCTAAGTTTTGCAAGACGCGTCGCAGAAGAACACAAGAACTCTCTGATAACACTATTAACCTCATGGCTGTTAGACGGAAAATGAAGCTGTAGTCTTCAGCAGATTTGAAAGCATACAGGCAACTGAACAGACAGATTCCCAAATGCATGCGGCGGGACTTACGCAACTTCAATACAGGTCGTATTGAAGAAGCAATTGGGCAGAACCAGGGTACCAAAGTCTTTGCTAGAGATCTGTCTGCCTTGAAAACGGCAAGTCCCCGAGCGAGGATGGGATTACAGCGGAGCTTCTGAAAGCGGGTAGAAAACCGGTACTTGAATTCCTTCAGAAGCTCCTTAGTTCCATGCTCCATGATGGCACTATTACGGAGGCGTGAAGCAGAAGTGCGGTGGTCTTGTTCTTCAAGTAAAGCGACATCGTTCTCTTGAAAAATTACAGACCGTTTTTCCTTCTGAGCCGCGTCTACGTGCTGTTTTCGAAAGTCATTACGAATCGGCTTGCACGCAGATTCGACGACTTCCACCCTCCCGAACAAGCCAGTTTTCGAAAAGGCTTTAGCACAATGGACCATATACCCTTCGGCAACTTGTACAATCCACCATTTGGTCTTGCGTATATGGACTATGCGAAAGCCTTTGATTCCGTCGAAATGTGGGCGGTGCTGCAGTCCCTTCAGCGGTGTCAAGGTTACTGTCGTATATCGAAGTGCTAAAATGTTTATACAGTAGGGCTACGATGGCTATCCGAGTACAGAACTCTAGTTCTGGTACTCTGGTACGAAACCTATCCAATTTCAGAGAGGTGTAAGACAGGGTGACGTTATATCCCCGAAACTCTTCACCGCTGCATTGGAAGACCTTTTCAATCTACTGGACTGGAAAGGATACGGTATTAACATCAACAGCGAGTACATCACTCACCTTCAATTTGCCGAGGATATAGTCTTTATGGCAGAATCGTTGGAGGACCTAAGCACTATGCTCAATGACCTCAATAGTGTCACTCAACGGATAGGTCTTGAGATGAACATGAACAAAACAAAGATCATGTGCAACGTAAATGTCACACCTGCGCCGGTAGTTGTTGGGAGCACTAAGCTCGAAGTTGTTGACGAGTATTAAATATTCCGACTAGGTAAGTTCAATTTCGACCGAGAGGTCAATCGACGGATTCAACTCGACTGGGCAGCGTTCGCGAGATTCACATCTTCTCGTCAGGTATACCTACCAAAACTTGAAAACGAGATTGTACAACCAGTGCGTGTTGCCAGTGATGACTTATGGATCTGAGACGTGGTCCTTCACTGCTGGCTGTATGCGGAAGTTCAAGGTCGCTCAGCGAACTATGGAGAGGGCCATGCTCGGGGTTTCTCTGCGTGATGAACTTAGAAATGGGGATATCCGCAGTAGAACCAGAGTAACCGTCATAGCCCAACGGATTAGTAAGCTGAAGTGGCAATGAACCGACCATATAGCTCGAAGAACCGACAACCGATTGGAAAGCAAGGTTCTCGAGTGGTAGCCTCGTACCGGTAGGTGAAGTGGGGTGGCTCCCCTCAAGATGGAGTAACGACCTGGTAAGACATGCAAGAAGTCGATGGATGCGGGTGGCTCAGGACCGTGCTTTGTGGCATTCTTTGGGGTAGGCCTTTGTTCAGCAGTTAACTTGTGAAGGCCTGTAATGATAATGATGATGAATAGAATAATTTAGCGAAATAAAGTCCGGTAAGCATGTTTAGCATTTTTTGTTTTATTTGGGGGTGCTTGATAGAAAACCGCCCCGGGTGCCAACCCACGCTACGCCGCCACTGAATTTACGTAATTGGCGTGGAAGTGTATGTGGAGTTGTGAAATAGTGGACGTTCAGTGTTAAGAGATGGAGTATGAATCTGTGGCGAAGTAATGTACGGAATCTGTTTGGAAGAGTATGTGGAGTTGTGAGATGGTGGACGTTCAGTGTTTGAAGATTGAGTGTGAATCTGTGACGATGTAATGTTTAGAATTGGCGTGGAAGAATATGTGAAGATGTGAGATGGTGGACGATCAGTGATTGGAGATGGATTGTGAATCAGTGGCGAAGTAATGTATGAAGTTGGTGTGCAAGTTGTGAAGTGTCGTGACGATATGATGATTTGGGAATTTTCATTTGGTTGACTAGTTCTAGCCAAATACAAAACGTCTGACATTAATTTTTCACAAAAATTTTCTGATCGTTTGAAAGACTTTGTAGTTGCTGGCCTAAATATAAACCAAACATATTGTCATGAGTAATGTCTGTATTATCTGAGACGGATGACGGCTCCGTGGTGGCTTAGCAATGAGTTGCAGCGCTGGGGGCCGCGGGTTCGAATCCCGCACGGAACATGTATTTGTATGGCCTACAAATATGTGTTCCGGGTCTGGAAGTTTGTCCTTGTGCAATTTATGTTTATAAACTGCCTCCACGATACAGGAGGAAATTCTAGTGTGGGCATAACGTTTTTTAAGAAGATAAATAAATAGACTGCTAAACTCATAACTCTTCCTTTCGGCTTTGACGTAGTCAGGTAAAATTTATCAAAAAGAAAACTAGTGATACATCATTTTAATAAGTGGTTAGTCAACCCTTTGCAGACAGATACATACCTGTTCTGTGAGGCTATCAGTCCCTGGCTTGGATACTTCTTCGGCTGATAAAAACGACATTAAATTAAATTACCACAAAGTTGGTATGTCAACATCGTTTGAGGACGATCCTGTAGAAGAGCTGCTTTTGACCTTTTTCAATTCTCGATAATAACTGTTGCTTAAAACTTAAATTTTTTTTCGGACTCTTTCTATAGTTGCAGCTTCTCCCAGTATGGGGATCATGTTTAGTAATGCCTGTGTTCTTTTTCTACCGACTTCAAAAAGGAGGAGGTACTCAATTCGACTGTATGTTCTTTTTCTATATGTGTGTTACCTCATAACTTTTTTCTGCGTGAACCGATTTCGATGATTCTTTTTTTATTTGAAAGCTGGTGCTTCTCATGTGGTCCCATATAAATTTGATTACGGTCTGACCAATAGTTTTTGAGTTATTCTTAATAATTTATATTGAAGTCGATTGTACAAAATTTTTAATTTTTAATTATTGTTTGTTCATGTAGTCCGGACTAGAAGTATTCCACAAACACGTATGGAATTGATATTTTTCAATAAATTCTGTTATATTTTCGCGATCTAACATTTAGATTTTTTTACTTTTGATTTTTGACCTTGTTTTTTTTTGTTTAAAATTAAATGTAAATCTTTAGTGAGATATTAAGCTATTTTTATTAATAATATAATGATAAAACGTAATAAAATGTTTTATTTCTTTCATTTACCATGTCGCGGGAATGCGCGTAAAGATCTAAATTGATTGACAACAGAGCGAACCTCTTGGTAGAGAGTAATTGTGTTCTGTGGAGCGAACGCATACATTGTTATATAATATAAAATTATAAATCTGTTGTACAGCCAGTATCCACACGATCTAGCATGCTTGATGCACGACAGCTTTGACGTACGTCCAGCCTATTCATTATCCATCAGCACGACGTACGTCAAGCCTACTCATTGTCGTTTTGCATCGTGCGTCGTGCATGACCTTGAGCGGACGTACGTCAAGATGGACCGTGTATTAGACGTTTTAGAGTATTTTTTTTTTAATAGGAGAGGGGCAAACGATCACGCGACTCACTGATGGTAAGTGACTACCGCCGCCCATGAACAACTGCAACACCAGGGGAATTGCAGATCTGTTGCCGGCCTTTTAAAAAGGAGTAGGCTCTTTTCTTGAAGGTCCCTAAGTCGTATCGGTCCGGAAAAATCGCTGGTGGTAATCGATTCCACAAGGAAGTTGTGCGAGGAAGAAAACTTCTTCTAAATCGCACAGTGGTGGACCGCCAATCATCCAGATGGTATGGATGGTATCGCGAGTTTTGTCGCGATGTGCGATGGTGAAATTGAGCGGCTGGAATTAGTCCGAACAATTCCTCAGAGCACTCCCCGTGATAGATGCGATAGAATACGCAAAGAGATGCAACATCTCTACGCAGTGTCAGTGAGTCCAGCCGATCGGAAAGAACTCGGTCGTAGACGATTCGAGCCGCTCTGCGCTGTATGCGGTCAATTGGAACGAGCTGGCACTGGGGAGCCCCTGCCCAGAGATGGGAACAGTATTCCATGTGGGGCCGAACCCGCGCCTTGTAAAGTTGCAAGCGGTGTGCCGGCATGAAATACTGTCCCGCTCTGCTGAGCACGCCAAGCTTTTTAGAGGCCAATTTGGCCTTCTCTTCCAAGTGACCACGAAACTGCACGCGTCACTCGATATGTCGACACCGAGGATTCCGATACTGGCTGAGGCAACAAGGGGAGTGCCTTGAAACTGAGGAGATACGACAAAGGGGTTCTTTTTAGCGGTAAACGCGCAAACTTGTGTCTTCTGGGATTGAACTGGACTAGATTTAGTCGTTTCAGTCTGAGACTTTGTTCAACAAAGTCTCGACTTCAGACACAAGTTTGTTCCGGTACTCGGCGACGTTTTCCCGAGAAATATTGGCACGACCGGTGTATAAAGCATCACCAGTGCTGTCGTCTGCATAGCAATGAATGTTACCGGTTTGCAACATATCATTGATATGCAGAAACAGCATTGGTGATAGCACGCAGCCTTGTGGAACACCAGCATTAATAGGCTTGTAATCGGAGCATGCACCGTCTACTACGACCTTGATGCTCCGATCTGCAAGAAAGCTGGTGATCCAATTGCACAATTTCTCGGGAAGCCCATGGGAAGGGAGCTTCGAAAGAAGCGCTTTGTGCCAAACCCGATTGAAGGCCTTCGCTATGTCCAAACTAACGGCCAACGCCTCCCCCTTGGACTCTATTGCCTCCGCCCATCTATGAATTAGGTAACCTAGAAGATCACCATCTGAGCGACCTCGACGGAAACCGTACTGGCGGTCACTAATCAGCTGGCGATCCTCAAGGTACCGCATGAGCTGGTAGTTAATAATAGTTTCCATTACTTTGGAGAACAAGGAGGTGATAGCGATAGGCCTGTAGTTGGACGGATCTGAGCGGTCGCCTTTTTTAGGCGTCAGCCCAGGCCCGGTAACACTCCTGCTTATAGCGTGATGCAATTTTACAGGAGTGGCAAAACCATGGCTGAGTTCTGCCTCCGATAGGCACCACAGATGATGGAATAAATAATTCCATTCCCTGAAGCACCACATCAGCGACAGAACCAGCAACAACGTTGGGATCATCCGGCGAGAAGCAAACCCACCCCCAAAGGTAGGATGCAAAAAAAGACCGCATCCCGTCCCAATCGGCCGACCTATAGTGCCAAACACGGCGGCGAGCTGCAGATCGCAACTGCGATGGGAGCGTGAGTGGCACCGTACTCCGGATCAGACAATGGTCCGAAGAGCCAAGTGAGGCATCGACGGAGACCTGATATCCGTCAGGATGAGATGTCAGCAGAAGGTCCAACAGGGAAGGTACATGATCATCCACATCTGAGATCCGCGTAGGCGAAGTAACCAGCTGTGTTCGGTTAAACGGGAACCAAGCAATTCGGCGTGGTAGGCGTTAAAATCACCGAGTATCACAATCTCTGCTGATGGGACCTGTTGTAGCACGGAGTCTGCAGCCATTTGGACGTGGTCGAAAAGTCGGTCTGTGTCGGCATTACCGCTATGGGACCTGTAGAGGCACCCGTAGACACGGAGATGGTCGTCGCTGTCGACCTTCAAGACTGCCGAGGCGTCGAAAACAGATGTCCTCTCTGACGTACACGCAAACTCCAGCCCGGGGCACAAAGAAGTGTTCTAATTTGTACCCCGGGTAAGAGAGATACGAAGTATTAGCCGGAGAGGACACCTGCGTCTCGGTTAGAAAGAGCAAGGCCGGCTTTGCCGTCTCCAGATGGTAGTGGACGGCGTTAAGGTCTGAAAGTCCCCTGATATTGCAGAAATTCACGGAAAGCGTGGCAGGGGTCGCCTTTGTCTATTTGCTCCGCTTGCCCCGAGCAGGTTTCGTCTTGAGCGGAATTTGGCCCCCTCCAGAATACGCGGGGCAGCCTGAGCACCCACGCTCAGAAGAAGTAGGGTAGCTTGGGCGTGGATGCTCAGCGAGGGATTCTAGAGGGATGCTGGTATGGCATCCCTCTAGAATCCCTCGCTGAGCTGGATGCTGGGGTAGTCTTCCGTTTAATTCCGCTACCATGTTGATGAGGGCGGGGGGAGAGGGGAATTGGGCCTCCGGCCACCTGCACTCACCAGCCGAAATGCAGAAGTAAACTTCTACTTCACGCTGGTATTCTGTGAGGTCGTGGTACCACCCCGGTTCGAGCCGCCCCATCCATACGACAGCAAAAGCTGCCGCGTGGCTCTACCACTGTTAAATTAATTACATAAATATGTATCAAAGAGTATAAATACGTATGTAACTATGAGTCTAGTAATTTAAGTGTCACATGTCACATCAAATACAACGCATTGTCCCTATTGGTATTGCGTTTTACACTATTTTCTTTTTCTAACAATGGACACAAATGAATCTAAGACCAGTGAACCGACTACTGATACTTCAATTAAAACATATATCAAAGCAAACTCTTCACCTATCGTTATTAATGAAGCACTCAAATATGAGGAAAATTTAAAAACTCAAAAATCAGCACCATCTTACTTCCACTCTTTGAAAGAAAATGAAGCACCGCCATTTAAAAGGCCAGAAAAAGATGAGAAGCCGCATCTTCTGCTTGGTGAACTTGTCACTGAAGAAGATGTAGTTCGAATGATCGCTGTAGCAGATACAGAAACTAATATGGACTTCAGAAAATATTTGGGTTTGTCCATTATAAAAAGTATACTTATTATAGCTTTTTATAATAAATCCTTTATTTCGACCAACAATAGTCATAGATTATTAGTAAAACAATCCTTAGCCTAATGTTAGTATAAAATAAAATAGAAGTTAATATTAAAATGTTAGTAGCAATGGTAAGTACCATTATTACATCCTATATTAGTAACTTAAACTACACCCAGCCTCACATAGCGAACACCAGATGGGGTTCTCCTGGTGCTGGTGTGTGCACCATTCCAAGTCCTCCAGAGCAGGTTATTCAGCTTCACAGCTAATGCGCTGAGAAGGGTGTTGGAGCTCATCATGGACGCGGCACGCTTGCGCATAATCGCGTAGAAGTCGTCCACACGAGCATCCGCAAACATAGCCGACGCACTGCAGTGTCGAGGCCTCCTCAACATCACCCTCAGCACATTGTTGTACTGAACACGCAGAGCACTGTAGGCTCGCTGCGTACAGTCAGTCCACAGACTGACTGTACGCAGCGAGCAGCCTACAGTAAAAGGATTGGCAATACGCCTTGAATAAAATTAACTTGACTTGAGTCGTACTAACGTGCAAATCTGCGAGCCAACATATTGCCTCGGACCGACAGCGCTCGGCGCTCTCTTTCAATGTCGCTGTCGTCATCCAGGCGTTCAGTTACAACATGTCCGAGGTACCTAAACTCAGCCACTTGTCTCAGAGGAGTCCCACATAGCTGGATACGTGGTTTGTAGTCAAGTGGTTTGTTTTTACCTCTGAAGACAATAAATTCACTCTTTTTTTTGAGTTGTAGCTGAGTCCAGTCTCCTCGGCATATTCTTCACAAATTTTTAACAGCTTTCGAAGCCCGCTGACTGAGGGGCTCAACAGAACCATGTCGTCTGCGTAACTAAAATTATTCATCCATATACCGTTTATTCTTAGTTCTTTGGAGGAAAGTTAGTTGTATTCAATACGAAGGGAAATTTATCCTATTTATCTATACAATAATTTTTGATGGGGGAAAATACAATAACCAATAAAAGATATAATTTTTTATCTAAAAGCAATTTGTTATCGCCGTCTCGCTCTTGAAGTTTATTACCTCGCTGTTTTCCGTGCGCGTGCAGCGGTAGGTATTCCGGCATAGATAAAACAGTATATAGCCGGAAGTGCACGGCACGCCTGTTCCTTTCCTTTTCGGTGGACGTGTGTGACAAAGAGAGAGAAGAGAATAGAAGACGATTTAACCATCTCGTTTATGACAGATGAAGAATACCCTGACCGTCGACGGGGATCAGAGTCAAAGGTGCGAGACATTTGATACTGCGAGGGCAAATCCTGCCTATAATGAGAGAGGTAAGCTGTGCTGCACTTGTGGGGGCGAAGCTTGTCAGTTTATTTTCCATTTGGTCGTCGATTCTACGAGCTCACATATTGTAGTTTATATTTTTTATTTTGTCCAATATGTATACGATCTAGTAATTTATATAATTTTTTCTCAAGGTGATTACCTGGTCGACAAGAACGTAGTCCTCAGTCACCATCTATCTGAAAAAATGTTTGTGGTCAATTTACTTTTGGAAGCAATAGATTACTCAGCGCAGCGGGACTTCAACACGTTTAAATTAGCCTGCTTATTAACGATCTACTTAAAAACTCATTTATACTTCAAACGATATTACTGGTCGCCGCCTGCTGCTGTGTGGGAATATTTTAAGGAAACAATGATTCGTCATACTGTTGAGGTAATTTTGGTATTTGTTGTATGTGTAAAGCGAGAGAGAGAAAGTGGATATTGTGGCATCTATCCTTCATTCAGTCAAAATGCAGATGCGTTGTCACCCCTGAGAACTAAGATGGAATGCTTCGTTACCAGTCTCAGATTCTCTAGACTCACTCTACGAAACAGCATTTTTCTACTGTTTCACTCTGATAATCCGTAAGAGCGTGATCCTACCACGGTTGAGCCGCCCCTGCTGCAACCGAATAATATATGTAGTTGTAGTGTGGCTGTGGAAAAACCACGTAAAATATTTTTAAATATTATAATTTAAATTATATTATTAAAATTTATATAATATATTTTTAGATATTATAATTTAAATTATAATATTTAAATATTTTTGCCACGTTAAATTATAAATGACAACGAAACGTATGTTAATAAAATACAGATAGATATATTCAATAATTTATTAATCTCGAAGTGTTATTTTAGTGTTTAAAGCAATAGTGTTTCAACTATTACGTTCTGGTTTGAAGTCCTTAGAGCCAGTATAATTATGAAGAAATAATACACATGGTATTATTCCATCTTAACCGTGTAGTTGCGATGTAAGAATGGATATTCTTACCCCATATTGTCCGTGTGGTATGAGGCGACAGAAGGAAACTGAAACAGGAGATGGGCAGTAGCATCTTCCTCCTGATAACAGCTTAAAATTATTAAGAAAAATCCAATGCGTTAGCATGTTGTGCGGCGGGCGTTAGCGTCAGTAGTAGTAGCACACAAATAAAAACATTATATTGATTTATCAATTTTTAAATTATGTACATTACATACATGTCTTTAACAGTTTCCATATTTTAAGACACTTGCAAAGCAAGCTTTAAACAGTAATTTAAAAAAAACAAAAAAACTTTATACCGTCACTTCCGCAACTAAGACGAATCTAACGACATCTGTCGAAATCCATCAAGCCGTTTAGGCTACAGAGCGTGCCAAAGTAATAGGCCGGCCACATACATACGGAATTCCGAATCGGAATATCGAAACGGAATCCCGAAACGGAATTCCGTGAACACATCACACACATACGTTTATTTCCGTTCGGAATAACAAGGGTCAGTTGAGAGAGGTTAGCCATTGAGTCTAGACATTCTGGCAGCGAATAATGACGATTTTCTGGTTGCGATTCCATTGTTACTGGGTGCATTCCCTTATCTCCCTAAGCTTGCAATATAGTCAATATTATGTAAAAAGATCTATCTATCCAGAGATATGTTTTAAATATGGATTTCTGTAAACTCTTTCGATGAATTATTAAATAAAATAAGATGAAAGGTTACGAAAAGCTATACACCTATAAGATTAAATGTAAAAACATACATAAACACACCTACCCGCTTCGGTCGTGCGACGAACACTGAGCGCGTTCCGTACGGAATTTTTACGTATGTGTGTTGCGACTCGTACAAAATCTATGGAAGACTTGCGTTCGGAGCGGTTTTTTTCCGTTCGGGATTCCGAACGCACAGGCGGTCATACGGAATCTCGAATCGGAGAAAATTCCGTACGGAAAAATACCGTACGTGTGTGGCGGGTCATAGATTTTATATGGACTTGCTGCGTTCGGAATCTCGAATCGGAATATCGAAACGGAATTCCGTATGTATGTGGCCGGCCTATAATATATATATAAATCTATGACCCGCCACACACGTACGGAAATTTTCCGTACGGAATTTCTCCGATTCGAGATTCCGTATGACCGCCTGTGCGTTTGGAATCCTGAACGGAAAAAGCCGCCCGAACGCAAGTCTTCCATAGATTTTGTATGAGTCGCAACACACATACGTAAATTCCGTACGGAACGCGCTCAGTGTTCGTCGCACGACCGAAGCGAGTAGGTGTGTTTATGTATGTTTTTACATTTAATCATATAGGTGTATAGCTTTTCGTAACCTTTCAATTTATTTTATTTAATAATTCGTTGAAAGAGTTTACAGACATCCATATTTTTTTTTTTTTAAAAACGTTACCTCCACACTAGGACATTCTCCTGTATCGTGGAGACAGTTTACAAACATAAATTGCACAAGGACAAACATCTAGACCCGGAACAATTATTTGTAGGCCATACAAATACTTGTTCCGTGCGGGATTCGAACCCGCGCCCCCCAGCGCAGCAACTCATTGCTAAGCCACTGCGCCACGGAGCCGTCTAAAACATATATCTGGATAGATAGATCTTTTTACATAATATTGACTATATTGCAAGCTTAGGGAGATAAGGGATGCAATCAATAACAATGATACAGCAACAATGGAATCGCAATCAGAAAATCGTCGTCATTATTCGCTGGCAGAATGTCTAGACTCAATGGCTAACCTCTCAACTGACCTTGTTATTCCGAACGGAAATAAACGTATGTGTGTGATGTGTTCACGGAATTCCGTTTCGATATTCCGATTCGGAATTCCGTATGTATGTGGCCGGCCTAAGACATACCTACATATATTACATATTCTCGAAAAACATTAGCCTCCTGGGGTAGTCGGGTAAAAACGATAAGGGAGGAAGTGAAGGACGTCATTTTTGACTCAAGCTGCTTCGAGCGACAACAACCCACGCTACTAAGTGTTAAATATATTTTATGATGTTTTTAGGATTCTCCGGACGGATGTGAAGTTTTTGCGCCAGACGAAAGCTACGATATTCTGACCCATTTTCACACGTTGTACATGTGTAACATATCATTAATACATGTTCTAAGCTTTGGAGTGTGCCGGCTCAAATTCACGTGGCCCTTTAAATCAACATGAGCAAGTAATAAATTAATAAGACGTTATAATATTGCCATTTTAATGTTTCGTACCAAATGTTTGAAACCTCGATTTATTCTGTATCGTTTAGGCCAACATTGACAAAATTTGGACTTAAAAATCGGACCCATTACAATAACATCCTACTCGGAAATCTATTACTATAATGAAACTAAAACAACGTCTGTTTGCTAAAACCTGTGAACCGATTTGGATAGGACTTTGACTGGCAAATAGCTGATGCTATAAGGATAAACTTAAGCTACTATAATTTTAGGAAAAGAATTATAGTTGCACGCAAAAAATTAAAACCCATGAAATCCAATCGCAATAAATTCCACGCGGGCGAAGTCGCGGGGAACAGCTAGTTAATAATATATTTATGTGTTACGTAATTACTTATCTAAGCCATATAAATAAAATTGATGTGCCTGTCTGTATTATCGAAATAACTGCCTTAAATTGAGCTGAAGGGGTTTATATATATTTTTAAAATGTTTGTCCGTCTGTCTGTACGGGCTTATCTCCGGATTGGCTGAATCGATGGTAATGAAACTTCACGACCGACCTAGGCTACATTTTAACTGGTAACTTGTTTTTTTTTAAATTTATAACATAGAAGATCTTTTATTATATTGAATCTAAATAACGTCACATAATAGATCCTATCCAGGCGAAACCAGGACGGGTCGCTAGTATAATATATATACAAGTACAATATGATGCTTAACGAGTAAAAATCAGATTAAAAAAACCACTCAAATATAACTTTATTATAATGTAGCTTGACTTAATTCTATTTTAGGTTTGCGAACTTTCTTCCGCTTCCTAACTTTCCCTTCTTTTACGCCGTGTTCTGTTTTATTATTATTGTTTTTGTTGCCCGGTTTGTTTTTCTTCTTTTTACAGGATAAAGGATTTGGATTGTGCGGTTTTTTCTTCTTTAACACTAGCTTCGGTTCTTCTACTTTCTCTTCTACGCCTAGAGCTTTTTTCATATTTTTCAAGGCTTCATTTTGAGTTTCACTAATGAATGTGAAATTGGATCCAAGTGCCTGACCAGCGTTGTTATAGCTTGCTTTAGAGGGTTTCTCGAGCGTTGGTGATTTGTTATGTAAATAAAGCAGTGGAACTCCAGCTTTAGTTCTCATTTTCTCCTGCAAATCCCTATCCTGTGTCGCAAGGATATAGTGTTTTTCATTTTTATTGCCAATCATAGACTTAATGCACTGTGATCCTGTCACTGGCTCTTTATGACCACATTCATGGATACCAAATTGCTTTAATATGGTAAGAGCGCCGTGAGTCTTTTTAGCTATTTTTTCAGTTTCTATTATAATACATCTTGTTGTTAATAGTTTAACTTGTCCGTTTAGATATTTTGGTAGTTGATCTCTTACATTGATGTGTTCCTGAAATACATTTATGAAATCTAGAATAATCAAGTAAAACAAACAAAGCCATAGTAGCTAAATTTCATAGCATGTGTGGACATCCAATTCGATCCCCACCAGGTACCAACGAAATTGGTACTTGCAATTTTGAGTGCTGATTTACTACAAGCTCAACGGGACAAGAAAACATCGTGAGGAAATCGACATGTACCCCGTGTAAAGTAAGAATACGTGGTAGAGCTATGCTGCAGATATATTATAGTTGTAGCACAAATGGATCGGCTCAACCGGGGAAGCACCACGCTCTTACAGAATAACAGCGTATAATAGCAGCTCAACGCTACTGTATTTCGTATGGTGAGTGTAGAGAACCGGAGACCCTTTTTACTGGATACAAGACATTCCATCTTAGTCCTCAGGGGTGACAACGCATCTGCATTTTGATTCTTTATTGAAGATAGATGTAGATGTCTATGGGTCACAGCAACCACTTACAATCAGGGGGGTTGTGTGCTCGCTTGTCATTCTTATTCTATAAAAAAAAATCAAGAGCATTTGAAGTCCGTCAACACGAATGTGAGCAACGTGGATTTTTCTGTGACTCTGTGTGTGTGTGTGTGTGTGTGTGTGTGTGTGACAGAGATAACCTATGCAATGCTTAACATAGGTAGGATTCCACTTGATGGTTATTTACAAATAATATAAGATTGTGCCGTGTGGTGGTGGCGTACGAAAAACCATCGTCCCATTTCGCCTTTCGTGTGTCGTAACAGGCGACTATAGGAAATGCAAGAGAAATCTTATTGCTTCGCATAGATACCAGTACCCAGTATATTACCATGTTGTTTAAGCTAGATCAGAGAAATATCCAGACCGGCGAAGGGAAGCGAACGTCCAAAGTGCAACACTTCTCATGCTGAGATTGTCAATTCGTCTGCCAACCATGACAGTTAAAGGAAATGCTAAGGGAGTGACCCATGGCCGGCAGTGGATTTCTATGAGCAAATGAATGAAAAAAATAGATTACAAGGAAAAGGTCAACATGTCTGAGAAATAAAATAAACTTCAAGGATGTCCACCAAAACGCGCGGGTTCTTCTCTGCTGTATTATCCCCTTAAAAGGCGTCTGTGCTATTAATAAAAAAAATCAGCAAGATATCGCAAGTTCTTAATGCAAGTAAGATGTAATTGATTGCTCAATAAAAATATAATAATTACAATGTTGCATACAAGTTGTTGTGTAGTGGAGGCGTAACACAATCCACTACCTCATATCATCCCGTGGGTGTCGTAGGAGGTGACGGAGGGAAACTGAAACAGAAGATGGGCAGCAGCATCTTCCTAATAACATCTCAAAACAATAAAAAAACTGCTTTACCAGCCCCAACTGTGGCAAAATCTATGGGGGACGCCTATGTTCAGCAGTGGACTTTTAATAGGCTGCAAGTGTAGGAAATGATTGAATGAATGAATACATGTCAAGGATGCCATATAAATTATTAGAATACCTAGTTTTGGTTACTGCTCGCGGGCTCTGGAAAGTTCTCCTGCCAGCGCATGCTCTGTTCCCTGAGCGTAAGATGAGAATCAGCACTGTCAGCCTCCGGATCGGGCAGCTCCTCCAGAGGGACTTGGATGTCCTCATGGGGGAGCCGCTCCGCCCGCCATTCCTCGTCAACGATGTCTATTAGACGACCATTGCGACGGTATTTACTGTCCATTCTGTGCAGATATTTCAAACATTACCAACAAATTCATCAAACTTCTAGTAAAAGTATAAACAACTGGGATATATCTGTCATTAATCATATCTTGGTAAATGGAAAATAGATGTGCATTCTATTTCATTAATGTTTATTTCACTACTTAGTTGTAATTTAAAAAAATGTAAAAATATTTATTTACTGTATAGAAAAATTTAATAAAATATGGACACCCTACTCTAATGCACCAAACTAGCCATTGACTATTACAATATTTAACAACACTCTTTAAAAAAGTAGATAATTAAAATTTAAGAATACTAAAAAAACATGCATTGATCATGAGCTGTGATGATTCTAGCGACAACTATCCTCGTGATCCCGACCAGGATACTAGGATAAAGCTTATTTTACATCCCTCTACACGAGCAGCCTCTGGGTTAATTACTCTCAACAGCAGTACAGCGCCCTGCGCGTTCAATACAATAATGCATTTCGGGTGCTAATGGGGCTGCCTCGGTTCTGCAGCGCATCGGGGATGTTCGCTGAAGCGAGAGTGGATTGCTTCTACGCGATCATACGTAAGCGATGTACATTCCTGGTATGTAGGATCCGGGCCAGCTCAAACCGCATCCTAGTGATGTCCTCGAATAGAGTTGACTGTCAGTACCTGAACCATTGTTGTATGGTTCATGTACTGGCAAATAAATAATCTGAAATCAACAAATGTTCTTACTGAAAGATTTTTATTTATTCTCTTAATTATTTATTGAAGTTATACTTCTTTTGGGGCGTTTGGTGAAAATTATGAGAGTGATTTTTTTACGACGCGCGCGCACACCGACAGCTAAAAACGACCCCATGAAGTTGTTACGATGCGCGCGCACACTGACACCTCAAAGCGACAACTTCATTGGGTAACTGTCTCTCAAGTTTTCGTGGGAACTGATAACTATATTTAAGGTAGTTATTTTTAGTTATTTTTGTTTTGTTATGCTAAAGAAGTTTAACTTCCTACGTGCGTACATAATTATTTTTATTTAACTTTTCTTTATTATTATAATCAATTATTAACAATAGGCTATGTTATCTAATTGTATTAATTATGTAATATGATCTGTGTTGGTCAAAATAAAGATATATTATTATTATTATGGGGTATTTATAAAGTATTCTCATCTGGTTGGGCTGAATAAATATTTTAAAGGAAATAATAAATAAACATAAATATATATTTAATATACTAACATAAATAAATAAATAATATAAATAAATAAATAATACATAAATAAATAAATAATACATAAACAAATAAATAATACATAAATAAATAAATAATACATAAATAAATAAAACCCAACCAGATGGAAACCTCGGCAGGGGAGACCAAACGGCCGAGGGTTAGGGGGAGAGAAACCGGCGGACGATGCGGGCGGTATCGAGGAGCACCGCCTTCTGCATTTGAGCTTGGAGCGGTCCGTCACGGAGTCCCAGTCGCCCCAGATGACCTGAGAGGCTGACTGGGATTAACCCGTTCGCAGAGACGACTACAGGTATAATTTCGGTCGGCAGTCCACCCCACATGTCAGTCACCTCGTGAGCCAGGTCCAGATATTTTGTTCGCTTATCTGTTTCGGCTTTCACGAGGTTCTCGTCATATGGAATGGTGATGTCGACCAAAAATATCTCTGATTGTGCCCGGTCCATCAGCACAATATCAGGCTTATTCGCAAGAATAGTCCTGTCTGTGATGATGGCCCGGTCCCAGTAGAGCCTGGCGCGATCATTTTCAAGCACGGCTTCCGGCAAGTACTTGTAATACGGCAATTTCCGGTCCACGAGACCGCATTTCAGAGCGAGCTCCTGTGTAGAATTTGGCTACTGTTGTGCCTGTGCAAGTACTCAGAGTTAGAAAGCGCGAACAACCGGAGATGACATGCCTATGACTCACCGGGATGGCGACAAGCTCGACAGATGTCGACGGTGCCATCCTTAGGATGTATCTCCGATAGTTGTTGGTCTTAATAACCTGATCCTGTATCGCACAGACAAAACCCTCGGTTTCCCAAAGAGGTCACCAAAACGTAGCCAGTGGAGGGAGGCAACTGTGTCACGAAAGGCACATGTAGAGTTTTGTAGAACCTCCCGTGGAGCTCCTTCTCCTTCCATACGGTCTCCGGTCGGAAATGCTATGTACTGCCGGGTCTTGCCATTGCTCGTTGGCTAAGGATAGAGGGTAAGTCCTTTATCACAAGAAATGACGTCCCTGTAGAATGGATCATCCGATCTCGTCAGAAAGTAATTACGGAGGCTGCACACTTCGCGATTATGCATGGTAGCGCTTAAAAGCCACGCCCACCATGTTTCCGCGGCGTACAGCCTCATAATCGACGATCTCGGTGATGCATCCTATGGGACGTCATAGTAGTGCGGACTTTTCTATCCAGGGCGTTAAGTTCAGTTTGAGTCCACCTAAGTATGCCAAAGGTATATATGAGAACAGGCATGACCCAACCGTTATATGCGTGTGTCTTATTCACACCGGACAAAAGGCTGTTAGCACTTTGGTCAAGCGTGCATAAAACATATCGCAAACTGACTGCTTTATACCCGCCTCATCGATACCGATGCTCTGTGACATACCCAGGTATCGGTATGTTTCAGCCTCAGAAAGGGTCCTTATGTTGATGGGCATAGATAAGTCTATGCCCTCAGAGTTAGCAACCCTTCCCCTTTCAACATGGAGGACCGCACACTTATTCGTCCCCAGCTCCATTCTGATAGAATTACTAAAATCACAAGTGATGTTTAGCAATTCCATAAGATGGGAGCGGTTGGAGGCGAATAACTTGAGATCATCCATATAGAAAAGGTGGGTCACTTTGTACCTCCTTTCCGAAGCTGAAATCCCCTCCCGGAGTCCTCCAGTAATGTACTGAGAGGGTTCAGGGAGAGGCAAAACCAGATTGGACTCAAACAATCGCCCTGGAAGATACCCCTTCTTATCCTTATGTGGCTTTCCGCATCCGTCATCCGCTCGCCTAGATGACAAAGGATTGTATTTCCATTGGCCCATACACTGCCCGAGGAAGTCTCTAACTGTACAGTCAATATTGTACAGCTCGAGGACCCTCTTTAGCCATGTATGGGGCACCGAGTCAAATGCCTTTTATAGTCTATCCAGGCGGCGGAGAAGTTCCGACGGTTGCGTTTAACCACTTTGCCAATGACCGCGTCAATGAGGAGTGGTTCCTTGTTCTGACGACTGCTCGACATCCATTTTGAGCGCGCGACATCACCTGATTTAAACCAGGTGACGAATGATTCGCGTACTCAAAATGGATGTCAGTGTCTTATATATGGTGGTAGACACGTAATGGGGCGGTATTTGCTAGGGTCTGTGGAATCATGGTCTTTAGGAACCAAATGAGTGATCCCAGTAGTGAAGAGGCTCGAGCGACTTTTGGTCGAGAGCCTCTTGAAACTGTCGGCACAGCGTGACACACCACGAACCCTTCAGCCAGTAGTGATGCAGTCCGTCGAGTCCCGGACTTTTCCAGTTCGGGGCCCTACGGACCGCCTCAGCTACGTCATCCGGCGTTATGATGACGGGGTCCATGGGCGTAACACTCGCACACTGACTCGCCACAACTTCCGTCCAAGGGCCCTCGCTGTGGTTTACGCTCTGACCACAGGCCGCGCCAGAATGCGATAGTGTCGGCCTGATTTGGTGCTGGGCCCGTTCCACGTACCATTGGTCGCTCCAGTGACTCATAGAGCCTCTTCTGATCACTCTGGAAGAGACGATTCTGGTTGAACCGTCTTGACCTCTCGGTATATCGCCGAATCCGCTTTCCCGCAGCGATTCTCTGCTTCAGGTCGTCTATGCGCTCCGTCATTTTTGCAGTTATATCCGGCTGGGACAAACTGACATTTGTCCCAGCAAACGCCATCCTGACGGTGCGCACAATTTCGGCCTATTATTGCCCGACCCAGCTTATCAGTCTGCCGATGAGGGCTCTGCCTTTGCGATACGGTCCTCAATCCTTCTCCAGGCTAGGATAGCGCTACTTTGACCAGTAGCACGTCCAGACGTGAAGTTTGGCACCAACAATGCGGCAAACTGCCAAAGCGGCGCCAAAGAGTATTGAGTCCGTATCGCAAAGGTCCCGGCTGGTTTCCAATAGGTTGCCAGCAATGGGTTCAGGGCCGTCACGACATCCCGATTCCGCTTGCTTAGGTTATGCGAGAAAGTCGCGGTCGATTTTCGAGAGGCGTACTGCGCGTTTCCACAATCGCCTCTTCCAATGTACCTCATTTGCTCTAGTTCTAGTTCCTGGGCGATTGTTTCATCATCGTCTGAATCAACCACAACTGGGGATTCACAGCGGCATCCACGTGTGCGGGTTGCTCTGCAACTTGTGGCGCCGCATTCACAGTCGTAGTATTTTCATCCGATGAGGAACAGCCTCACGTCGTAGCCGTTCGAGTTCGGTGCCATCAAATATGTTTGAGCGCAAGATATACCGAACTCGGTCTGCCAGGTTTTGCTCGGTGACGGTTATAGATGGCTCCAGCTCAGCAAAAGTCGATGCATCCTAGCCCGGTACGCAAAACCTCCAACTTCTCCCCTTTGCCCTAAAATACGCCCGCAATGCGTTGCTATTCATTTGAATTGTCCATCGCATGCGGCGTACCCACCAGTGGCGGGTGCCGATTGCTGGGCCCGCAAAGACCCTGCCGACACCAAGCCAGCTGGTGGGGATGATGATGTGAGTGGCTGCTGGGTGGTCGTGCAGCTCCTCGTGATCGGCTGGCGGTTTGCATGCTGTCGCGTCCAGCGCCAGCTCCAGACGCGCCCTGGCGACCTGCAGGCAGCGACCCTTTGCGCGTATTTCTGAGTTCCATCATCCATATAATGGGCGTCAGTTAACGGAGACGCCCAGACCCGGCACCGTTTCATGGTGAGGCCATGTGCACAAGCGGGCCTTTGCACCTTCAGTTTTGCCGAGGCACGGCACTAACACCTCATGGCCAGGCGTTGATTGACTGCGCTGACGTAGCAGTTTTGTCACATAACCGTTACGTCAGCGGGCGATGGGGTCGTCACTTCCTACGCCTATTATTATTATTATTATTATTATGGCTGCTTTATTTTTCATTTAGCTATTATTTTTAATAATTACAAACATTGAATAATTAAATACATTATAGAAATTAATTTCAACATTCGACTTGAATATGAATTTGAAGTTAATAATTTAAGTAAGGAAACTTGTAGGAATCAGTTAAATAAGATTGCTCTTTTTAAAGGCCAATATGTTTATGAGGCTTCTCTCTCTTTCATCTATCCCTGAAAAATAATAAACTTATTATCATAGCTGCATGAATTTAAAAACATAATGATCTTACACAGAGAAGCCAAATACGCAGGAGATATTAAAGTGTACCAAGTGTCTGAGGACTCATCTCTCAATCTCGGTATGTTAAGAAAACGGTCCTCCATCCATGGACTGACTGCGACACGTGCAGATTAATCTCGCAGATCTATTGATCCGCGCAGCTGTTAATTAACCACGAGTTCCTCTTCTCAACTAACGCTTTAGGCGATGAACTACGCTATCAATCTCTCGGCACACTGTCGTCGGGCATCAAGCATAATTCGAGCACTAAACTGTTTAAGTATTTTTACCGCCACTTTTTTATTAAGCGATAATGGAACTGAACGAAATAAATATTATTGCATATTAGTTGCAAAATTTAATGGAAGCCTAAATTTTAAAACTTTCAAAATTTCCGCCACGTTCTTGAATGCACAAGTTACATCGCCGCATAATGTTGTCCTGAAGCCTGTTCAACAAATTTAGTTCAGGATCCAGAGCCAGGGCTCACTCTAAACACACACCCAGCTTGTCTAAGGCTGCAGGTTGGATTCCGAACGAAATGGTCTAAGACTCGTTATTCGAAAGAGGGTGGAAAGTAACGCGGAGCTTCTCCTTCATGAGTGTTGGGCATTGGACCATTGGAAGGATTGTCCAGACGCTAGTAGGGCAGACGCGAGTTGCGCCGTATCGTGTTATTATATCGTATTATCCTTATATATATTTCGCCGTAGTCATATATTTTGGCGGGAACTTGACCGGCGGCGGATTGCTACCCCTGTTTTATTGTTTAAATAATGTTTTGAAGTAGATTTTGATATGTAAAAGTGGTGTGATTTTGTGTATTAAGTGTCTGCGCATGTGAACTATTAGTAGAAACGGTGAAACAAGTGCTCCGATGGTGATGTGAATCTCAAGATAAGGTGGCTGTTAGGCGCCTTGAGATACTATCGCTAACTGTCTGCTTACTTAAGTTGCCGTTGAAATCTCCCAGAAGCTACGCAATGTGACGCATCAACAGTGTTTTTTTTTTATAGGATAGGGTGACAAACGAGCACACAGTCCACCTGATGGTAAGTGGTTGCTGTGACCCATAGACATCTACATCTATCTTCAATAAAGAATCAAAATGCAGATGCGTTGTCACCCGTGAGGACTAAGATGGAATGCCTCTTTTCCAGTAAAAAGGGTCTCCGGTTCTCTACACTCACCATACGAAACACAGCAGTGTTAAGCTGCTATTTTACGCAGGTATTCTGTGAGAGCGTGGTCCTTCCCCGGTCGAGCCGACCCATTCGTACTACAACTATACTACTAATATAGCTGCAGCATGGCTCTAACACGTAAAAAAAATGTGTTCTATAAAGGATTATTATCACTTGATACTGAAAATCCTAATAAGAAGTGCTAGCGTGATCCCGAATAAAATGAAGACGTAGCTTAAAGGACAAGCATCCAAGCCAAAAATCTTAATAAAAAATCAGTATTATCACATGAGTAAAGAAAATGTGGTAATACCAAAGAAAATATACAAAGTAATAGGAGTTTTGGCGGGAACTTGATCGGCGGCGGTTTGCTGCTCCTGTATTATTGTTTGAATAATGGTTTGAAGTGGATTTTGATATGTAAAAGTGGTGCGATTTTGTGTATTAAGTGTCTGCGCATGTAAACTATTACTGGAAACGGTGAAACAAGTGCTCTGATGGTGATGTGATTCTCAAGATAAGGATCTGCTTAGGCGCCTTGAGATACCATTGCCAACTCTCAGCTGTCTGCTGATTCAAGATGCCGTCAAAATCTCCAAAGGGCTGCACAATGTGACGCATCAACATATTGTGAAGCAGTGTACTAGGAAGGATGAATAAAAATTTGGGGAAATTATAATAAACCGAATAAAAATACCTAAGACTTGGCCTAAAGGTCTAGATACCAGGCCATAAACTCCAAAAAAAAAAAATACAACAATAATAAAATATTTATAAGATAATTTATATTCTTTACAGGTGTAATTAACAAAAGACAGTCTATAAGAGTTAATTAATGTGATAAAAAGTAATCATATCGTGCACCTAATATTGTATTAGTCTCGCAAATCATTTAATCAGAGAGTGCAGTTTAAATATTTTTTAAATATACTCCAAATTCGTAAGCTAGGAGGGGGGGGGGGGGGTAATTAAACTTCATGTCTTGATGTTGGTAAAGTAGCTTGGTGCCCTTTAAGTTACAGAATACAAAGGTTTGAAATTCCCGCAAAAAAAAGTTTTATATGGGCTCCCAACGTGGTGCTTGTAGTCTACGTGTAATAAACACGTGTGTCCTTTTTTAAGTATGAAGTTGGCATTCTTCTCTCGGTAGAGCGTAATTGTGCTCTGTGACTAAGGATGTCCCGCCTCTTAAGCCTAGTCATTATACACTCTTTGTTGACAATTAACAAATTTGTTTTTTTTTACTTTTTGCACTTAATATTGCATTTTATGAATTTTTAACGATGGTGCAATTATATACAAGCAGGGTGCAGTTTTTTCATATTACAAAAAGCACCCAATTCTAATTATTTGAAGTTATATCGATCTTATAAGGTGAGCAATCTTTACCTATTTTTTATTTATAAACTACATGAGTGCAATTTAAATAATGAATATTTTTGAGATGTGCTATTTAAAATACGCCTGTCAGTATTTTTTATTTTATATATACTCCAAATTCGTAGGCTGGGGTAGGGGGGGTCTCCTTATTTCCGTATTACTTTGTATTTTTTTTTTTTTGGAGTTTATGGCCTGGTATCTGTATTACTTTGTTTTTTTTTTTGAGTTTATGGCCTGGTATCTAGACCTTTAGGCCAAGTCTTAGGTATTTTTATTCGGTTTATTATAATTTCCCCAAATGTTTATTCATCCTTCCTAGTATACTGCTTCACAATATGGTGATGCGTCACATTGTGCAGCCCTTTGGAGATTTTGACGGCAACTTGAATCAGCAGACAGCTGACAGTTGGCGATGGTATCTCAAGGCGCCTAAGCAGATAGACACTTCTCAATTATCTTGAGAATCACATCACCATCAGAGCACTTGTTTCACCGTTTCCAGTAATAGTTTACATGCGCAGACACTTAATACACAAAATCGCACCACTTTTACATATCAAAATTCACTTCAAACCATTATTCAAACAATAATACAGGAGCAGTAAACCGCCGCCGATCAAGTTCCCGCTGAAACTCTGTCCGTCGAAATGCGTCAAATCAGGGTGGCTCTACGCAGTAGACTAAATTTTAAATTAATAATTTTAATTTTTAAATAAATACATAATTTTTAAATTTATAATTTTTTGTTCAAAATTAGCCAACAAAAGTTCATCAAAAACAAAGTGATAAAAAAAATTCACAAGTGTCAATTTTTGGATGAAAAAATTATTAGAATAAATCATAAAAACGTTTGAAAATATTTTTATTGAGCGTTAACATAGTGAAGCCATTGCGATTTGTCTTTTTGCGAGTGTATCTAGATACTTAAAATTACAACGACGACGGCCACGTGTTATATAACTTATAAAATTTCAACTATCCATTTTATTGATGCCTGTTAGACGATTCCGTGCTTTGAGGTTTCGTCAATAAGACTATAACTTTTAAATTATCAAAAAATGATAACGATTTTTCATCGATACTATAATTTGTAACGATAATTCTTACTATCGTTATTAAAGGTATATACATGAAAGTAACGTTAATTAAAATTATTTTAGGAAAGATAAGTGATGATCGGTTGTCCAGTCATGGCTCCCTGAACGATGTTATCTGCAGGACATTTGTCTATATAAAACAAATGTTCCCTCAGTTTTAGAGCCTCTTGGAATATTTAGATACGTTGGCAGAAGAACCGACGGTATGACTTTTGTCCCTTGGGAGAGGGGCAAACCCTTTGTGTGGGATGATAGGTGCTGTTTACGCTTTGGCAAACTTTCATCTTAGTGGTGCTTCTATTAGGAAAGCTTGCTACATATCTATTTATCTATGATTAGGACCGAGACGGCATTAAAAGCGGTTGAACTAAGTAAGTGGCGCAATTATGAGTTTTTGGGAGATGACTACATACATATGTACAATTTTGCTGTAGGCTATTGCTATAGGTCCGTGGGGTCCATATGCGGTGAAGTCACAGATTTATAAATAGGGTGAAGTTTCTAAAAGAACTGTATCAGCGACTTGAGGTCACCGTTGGTGATAAGTGGGCTGGTTATGTTTGGTGATACTCAGTCGGCGTTCTTGCTACTATACTGCGGTGCATATGACCGTATTATAATTTAAGGTTTTATTTTTAGTTTTTTTTAATTGATAATAAATATTGTATATTATTTGTATGTTAAGTAAATAAAATGTATCATAATTAACAGATTTGGTTACGTTTTCAAGCTCTATATAGACAAAGGGAGTTATTTCCATAGACACAATTCTCAGAATCGTCGGAATCGTCTCGCTCGCTCTCTCGTTTCGCTTCCATGTTTGTTCGTGGTCATTTCGCATTTCTGTACTAGATTTTCCAGTTTAGCATTTCTAATTAATGATTTTATTTGTTTAAGTGTGTAATTAATGAGATTTTCGGCATCACGGCGACCTTGTGAGGATTTGTCGCCCACCAATAAGTGTATATCGTCAATATAATAACTGGGAGGGTACGTCTTTCATGTCCTTTTAATCAAGTAAATGCGTCATTTTATCGAATATAGTCTAGTATAAACCTAATGCAGTAGCATTTCTCCTATTATATGTGCTAAAGTGCTTTCGGTGGAGTAATTGAATGGTCGAACGACGTCGTCTTGTGATTTCATTACGTACAGCTGATTTTGGTTGAGGGCGATTCATAGTGATCGGGCAACGGAAGAAGTAGATTGATACGGACAGATACGGTTAGTCATCACTACAGCAGACGCGCTCTTGTCTGCGACCGATAAGTTATTAGAAAAAAAAACTTGATTGTAGGTCCCGCAATTGCGCCTAATAATTGCAGATAAAGTGCCATTGTTCTAAGTTTCTTTGTGATTTCACGAAGATAGCACGGGTAAATAACACGTCCTTGTTTACCGTTCTTAGGTGTTATTCTTAATTCTGATTCTTTTGCGGTCGCGATCTTGATTGCTTTATTAACTTAATAAATAGTCATTTCTTTTGGTTCAATTTAATTTCACATTTATTAGTGAATTTTGTCAATGGTGTCAAATTGTGTTTTTGTTTCTCTGTTAGCTGGTGAGTGAATTTATGTAATAGATACAGACTAAATTACATTGTTTATATTTTCTAATTTTATGATTTATTATAAGAACAATCTATAATTTTTTAAATCAACGTTTTGATCTATTTGGATTCCAAGTGCATATTATGTTGTTTAGTAGCAATTAATTATTTTGTTCCCATAGTTTATATTAAAAACAAATCACAAATAAAATATATGCATAGATTTTTTGTGAATTATTTACATTTTATAATTTTACAATATTATATACATGCTAAGTACTTTAAATTTGTAGACATCTTTGTCAATTTTCCTGTCCTCACTTCACGAGGACAAGGTCTCCTTCCATTATACTGTTACCATTTATTTGCGCCTAGACTTAGTATGATGTTTAAATAATAAAATTGTACATTTTTTAATTATTTATATTATAAAAACAAGTTATCTTTCTCATTAATGGTTGTTTTTATGTAACTATATATCAATGCCCTTTTTATATCACTTTCGTTTTACTTTTAGTTGATGTAGCCTAGTTTTATGCTCCATTAGCATGTATTTTAAGCATATTGTGCAATTTAAAGATTAATCAATTCATGAACAACATAAAACTAAATTTAAAATTATTTAGTTATCATCATAATATACAATATTTATTATCATAATTAAAAAAAAACTAAAACTTAAATTAAAATACTTACCTTGCAGTAGAATACCAAAAATGCTGATTGCATTTCCTTGCTGAATGGCTTTACTTTGAGCTTTGCGCTAAAAAAGCATCAGCTTTCCTATTACCAGTGGCAACAACAAACCACACATAGGCTTTACAGGCCAATAGTCTCAACAACAAATAGCACAAATATGTAGTCATTTTGGGGTCAGCATACCTCGGGGAAAGCCAGTCAACCAAGCTGGCTAAAATAAGTTGGTTCCTCCCAAACTTCCCAAGCATGATGTAGCTTCAAATGTAGCTGATGTCACCCTGGCATTAAACGAGGTGCCCCTGATATGAGAAGTTGCCTCTCTCCGAATTTGTTATTGCTTTTAATAAAATAATTGTTTGTATTTGATTTGAAAGTTGGGTTTTATTAATTTAGGTTAGAGGAAAATTTTTTAGGCTTTCTTTTTTCTTCATATTGTTACTTTATCATTTAGCAGTACAATACATATTTAATAATATATTATATTTTGATAAGTATGATATTTTCTTATCTAAATATAACTTATCATTGCTAAATGATTATGTTGATTGTAATAGCTTTCTTCAACTCCTGTTTTCTGATACGTTTATTCAGATTCTTCCTCCTATTGCTACAGTATTGTTAACAATACACTAATTGTTGGTTTGTTTCGTCATTATCGTTATTATCATTACAGCCAATCAAAAGTCCACTATTGAATATTGACCTCCCCCACAGGTTACTTCATAGAAGGGATATTTGCCATAGTTCCACACTTGGCAGTTGGATTAGCAACTGCAGTTTTTTATTATTTTGAGTTTTTATGTTCTGTTTAATTTCCCTCTGCCGTTTTTCACAACACCCACAGGACGATAGACAGGTGATTAGAAATGGGAGGTGGTTCTTGCTCAGCATCGGAACATATATAAGCTGTAATTTTATTTATTTTTAGTATGAGACTCAAGAGTATGGGTTATGAACTTTGTAAGCCATGAGTTCTCCTCTCATTATTATTGTGAAAACAACTATTTGGACTAGTCAAAGAAATGTTAAGTAATGCCGGAATTATTTTGTTTATAAAATAAAATTCTGCAATAGAAAATAAGGCATGTATTTTAATAACATTCCTAATTAAATTATGCACTTGACAGGCGATGGCAACAAACAGGAGCGGAGCGGCTCAAAGGCCAAATGGAGCTCCACAGACCAAGGTGTGCCAGTTCAAACTGGTACTTCTGGGCGAGTCAGCAGTGGGCAAGTCATCGCTAGTCCTGCGCTTTGTGAAGGGACAGTTCCACGAATACCAGGAGAGTACGATCGGCGCCGCGTTCCTCACGCAGACTGTTTGCCTTGATGACATCACTGTTAAATTTGAGATTTGGGATACAGCGGGACAGGAGAGGTAAATTTTTTTTTATTTATTTTTATTAATAAAAATTTAGAATTGTTAGGCAGGAAGGTTAGGTTCTTGGGGAGTAAGGTGTTTTATTTGGAGAGATTTGATCCCCTATTATAACAATACCACTTGCATTAAAAGGTAATGCGCCGTTTTCGGGAATATAAAAAAAACTATTGTAACCTTTTTAACATTTAAAACCGTTTGGCAGGAGGGAGGGTAGGGGAGGAGGAGTGTCCCCTAACCCCCGACACAACTACCATCAAAAGGTAATACACCATTCTTGACAAAAAGAAAATTCCATAGACCTAACCTAAAAATGATAACATTTATCGTCTCCGGCAGGTAGGGGGGCGGGGTTTTCTCCTATCACAACTGTAAGGTTTTCAGAATGCTCAAGTATTTCTAGGTAGGAAAAAAAATAACTACGAAGGCTGTTAACCACAAACCCTTTAACCTATTTCAACTGAAAGTATTTCTAGGTGCTCAAGTATTTCTAGGTGGTAAAAAAAAATAACCACGGACGTACAATAATACACTAGAGAGTACACATTCACACAAGAAGAGCAACTAACGGCGGAATGCATAAAAATTAGTACGTCATGCAATTTGACACTTGACAGAGAGTGTAGACCACATAAGAATAAAAATACCATAGAAGTATAATGATGTGACATGGTCTTACGTCCTTGTCACACTTATACGAAATTCTGTATGCTATCCAGCTTTCACAGTAATATTGCATACGTTTTTCCATGTTTTACACATTTTAGGTTATAATAGGTTATTTTTATTTTCTCGAATTTAATGCTGCTATTGTTATAATCGGGGACCAAATCCTTACTTCCCCAAATTCCTGCCAAATTATTCTAAATCCAAACCATTATTTTTTAGACTCCTAACTAAACCAGTCACAGGTTCTTATTATGAAAATGTTCACCACTATGTTTTAAATCAGTCCATGCGGGGTTCTATGTTAGGGTTTGCTCTCAAGTCGCATTGTGCTGTTACAATGAACATGTCCACCCCATATCCCCAATTAAAATCTTCAACACAACTGCTGGCACAAAGAGTTCTCATCCTTACCAGACTCATATGCTTTTGTTGCCATGATGTACATACCGTATGTGAGTGGGATCTGAGTCCTAGTCTCTTCCACATCACAGGAAGCATTTGACCATTCCTTCACAAAGTCAGTTTTTATGACTTCAACTTGACTTACACTCATTATACTTAAGCAATCTTTTTGTATTATTTCTAAGCTATTATATAAAACACCCCCACAATACAGAAGGTAATCTTAGTGCTAATCTATCTAACTTTAGACTGAAAAGTTACCCTAACTTTAAAAAATGAAAAAAGTAAGACAAATTTTTGCTACAATATTTGTGCAATGTAACTTTCATAATTGACGGGTAGATTTTTTCATTTCTTTTTATCTAAAAAAATGCTATTAGGTTAATATAAATGCTATTTACATTTCCAATATTCCTTTTAACCACTTCTGGTAAGCTTAAAATGCTTGCGTTAGGAGTGGTTCACGATAGTAGTTGAATGGTGGATTCCAACCCACAAGCTTTTGAGTTCACGGTCCGCACCCTGTCATTAGACTGCTGTCGCTTAAACATTAAATCATTATTTTTAAATTAAAGACTCGTTAATAAAAAAGTTCACACAACAAAACCTCACAAATATTTGTGTGTACTTTTTTATTAAAAGTCAATGTGAATGCTTATGTTAATGGAAAGTAGGTCACATTCACATATATTGGAAACAGTGTTGAAAAGTAGATTAGGGTATTAAAAGTAATTACATGTAGGTACAATTAGAAGAGAACCAGATTCCCTACATTGCCTTAGTTGAGAAAGATCACAAGAATTGTGACAGCTGTATTATTTTCAGTACATTCTATTTTAAGTCTTTCGTCAAAACAATAGAGAATGTTATTGTACTATATTTATAACTTATGAATGCTACCTAACATACATGATTAATTTGGGATTTCCCTATTTATAAAATTGCCTGACTTTTTATCAGATGCTTATAATTGTCATCAGAATCCGTAAATTATAGTCTTTGCTTTATAGCATGGTGCGGGTGACAGCTTACAGTTTAGCGTGTCTAGAGATGGAACAATCTTAAATCGATTTAAAAAAGGCAATTAACGACACAAAGCAAAGCAAAAATTATCGATTAGCTATCGATAAAAAAATTATAACCGAAATATATTTTCTTTTTTACAAATTATGACATTATAGTTACATGTGTGTATTATCTATAATATCTATGTATTAATTTGAAAATAAAAATAATCTTTCATTTTATTTTAATTGCAACATTTTTCTTAACATTAAAAGAAATAAAATGACTGCCAGCACCTGTGATTTTTAGTAAGGCGTTGACTACATCTGCAGTTTTTCAAGGTACGAGTGCTAGCGCCTTTCGCTATAAATGTTGCCAGGTCCAAAGGTAAAAATAATCGAGAATTTGGTTTACAAATCTAATAAAATAAAAAATAAAAAAACAGGTTTTTTGTAGCCATTTTGGCCGCCATGAGTTATACTAGTCTTTTTGACACAATGCGCAATGTGATGATTTCTTATACTTATTTAAAAATGCGCAATGTGCTTTATAATTATTATTTGGGACTGAGCTAATGAACGAATAATTTATCGTCCAAACATCGGAAAAACTGCATAGTCGTCTATTTATGTGCGTTTTTCTTTTTCGGCAAATCAGAATTTGTTGAACGATTAGTTATCGTTGCAGACTCTGAATTTTCTGAATGACTCATTTTAATGTTATTCTGAAAAAAGTAATAAATCTTATGAACTCAGAACGCATGCATCTCAAAAAAAACTCAAAAACGGCATCATACAATAAAAAAGCACATATTTATAATCAAATTATAACCTCAAACATCCAAATAAAATTCTTGCATCGCATGCATAATGCCACTTTATTTATTGAAAACAACAGTACCTACAACTGCTTGAAGAAATTGAATAGTGGAAGAACTAACCCACAAGACTTTTGCATTTTACTTAATGTACTTATCTATACCGCAGCATGTAAGTTAAGTACTGTACTAATTACTATTACTAATAATGGTCGAATTGACGACGTCGATGCATAGCGTGGCTGGGCGGGCGGCATTACTCGGTGAGAGAAAAAACGCAACAGCATGAATGATATCTAGCTAACACAATACGTTTAAAATTGAAAACTTTGAAAAATATGTCAAAATGTCAAAGCTAAAATATTTAAATGTAGTAACACAGTAACAACCTACAGATGTATTATTCATCGAATCGAAATACAAAGGACGAAGGAGGTTAGTAAAAAATCGGGACATTTGGCGTCCCGATCAGGTGTGAATCGGGACGTGTCACCAAACCCCTGAAAATCGGGACGTCCCGCGCAAATCAGGACACCTGGCAACACTTATGTGTATAATCTATGCTAGCGCCTAGCACTTTGTATGAAGTACCTATCGGCCGTTTTGTAATTTCCAGTTGAGTTAATATTGCTTTTACTTTCGATTATTGAGTTTATTGTTGTGTTTTGTTAAGTAAAATTTTTGCTATTTGTTAAGTTTGTTTATTTAAAATGCCAAAACGAAGGAAAATACTGCTACCGCTGTGTTAAACCTTAGAGAAATCAAGGTTTAAAATGGAAAAGATCATCGTCCAATTGCCGTGTGCTGGTTGCGTAATAGAGCATACCTTCGTCTTATGGGTGTCATAAGAGTTGGCTGTTGGAATTCACAAACACTTCGGCTGTTTATTTCTATCATACTGGCGTCTAATGATACATAATTGTAGCTTTGTTGGAAAACCCACCTATTGTTTGTATTTTTTATAGTCAACATATTCATATATTCACATGGATATAATATAGAACAATGCAGCTGCATTCTTTGTATGTTTTAACTAGTAGGCTTGCAGTAATGCTTACTAGTTGCTGTGCCACACATGTGAAATAAAATATCATCCCCACGAATAAAAAGAATACATTTTTTTATAAAAATTAAGTGACAAACGAATTTACAGCCACCTATGGTAAGTGGCTACTGCAGCCTATGGACATCTTCAACCAACTTGAAATAAAGAAGGCTATATACGAGGGGTGATCCAAAAGTAATGATAATGAAAATAAAACACGGTAATTAAAGTTAAAATAATAATTTATTTTTCTACATAGTCTTCTAACAAATCAATACATTTAGTCCATCTTTTTTCTAAACCCAGGATTCCCTTTGAACAAAATTCTTTGTCTTGACCCTCCCAAAACGCTTCAACAGCGGCCATTACTTCGCTATCGTCTTCGAATTTCTTGCCTCGGAGGCGTTCCTTGAGCCGAGGAAAGAGGTAGAAATCACTAGGAGCTAGATCTGGCGAATAGGGAGGTGTTCGAGCAGTTCGAATCCCGTTTCTTGAATGGCAGCCATCGCAACTGCGGCTTTTGTGAGCCGGTGCGTTGTCTTGGTGAAACAGCACTCCAGCTCGCAGTTTGCCGCGTCTTTTTCCTTAATGGCCTCCCGTAATCTTCTTATTTGGTCTGCGTAGTAAGAGCCCGTAATAGTGGCTCCTTTCAAAATATTCCACCATAATTATGCCTTGAGCGTCCCAAAAACAGATGCCATAACCTTTCCCGCCGAACTTGAAACTTTGAATTTCTTTGGCGTCGGTGAGGAGGTCGCTTCCAAGTCATCGATTGTTGTTTCGTTTCAGGATCAAAATGGTGGATCCAGGTCTCGTCCATAGTCACAAATCGGAACAAAAAATTTTCTTGATCTGCTTGGAGCTTTTCGAGATTGACCCTCGAAATGTCAACTCGATTTTTCTTTTGCTCGTCGGTTAACATTCTGGGTACCCAACGCGCAGAGACCTTTTTCATATAAAACTCGTTCGCAAGGATTCTTTGAACGCTGCCATATGAGATCCCTGTGACCTCAGCTACATGCCTGATGGTCACTCTTCGATCTGCCAACACAACATCTTCGACTTTTTCACGTTGTCTTCAGTGAGGACGTGGATGGGCGTCCTTCGCGATGTTCATCTTCAGTGGCTGTTCTGCCCAGTTTAAACTCCTTGGCCCAGCGTGCAACTGTAGAATATGGAGGAGCAGAGTCCCCCAATGTTTCCACTAAGTCACTGTGTATGTCTTTTGAAGACATTTTTTTCAAACAGAGGTACTTGATGACAGCTGTAATTTCGTTTTTCTCCATGTTGATGTTATCTCTTTGACAGTTCGTATTCAAATGAATGTATCTCCCGGAAATCGTGATCTATTTATATGATTTTTTTAGGCTGACGTAGTGAGTATATAAGCAAGCAAAAAATATTTGTTTTGGATTTTTATGCGGACCTGAAGTAACCGATTATCATTACTTTTGGATCACCCCTCGTATGCGTTGTGTCCTCGGAATGCCTCACAACTGGCTCTATACCAGGGGCGTAGCTTCCGCCGTATCAGCCGTGTCAATGATACGGGGCCCCCGGGCTACAGGGGCCCCGAGCGTGTGTAAGCAAAAATTCTAAAGACTTCTATGGGACAGGAAAGGCTATCAGACTTGTCACTATTATCTATAGAGGCAGAAAATTTTGAAAAACTGAAATCGTCGTCGCCTATGAATGATTTAATAAATAAGTTCGCCGAATAAAAGACAAGAAAAGTGTATATTTGATTTGAATTGTTTGGCAAGCTTAGTTTCTAGGAGTATTAATGTAAGTAATAACTTAAAATCATTCAATGCGAGCGTTTTTGTTCCTTTTGTGAAAAATCTTTACCCTTCATTTGGGCCCCTTAACAAATTTTGATACAGGGCCCGTCTAAGGCATGCTACGCCACTGCTCTATACCCTTCACACCCGAACACAGCAGTGCACGCATTACTATTTTGGCAGCAGAAATATTTAAGAGGGTCGACCCGGACTGTCTCCTTGGCAAAAAAAAGAGTCCTTCCACCTAGACGGTAGATCTCATCAAAGCTGCAGAAAGTTGACTTCTTTATATAAGAGGGGGCAAACGAGCATACGGCTCACCTGATGGTAAGTGACTACTGCCGCCCAACAACATTGCAGGTACATTACGGCCTTTTAAAGAAGAGTGGGCTCTTTTCTTTCTGCGAAAGAAACCATCATCATATGTTTCATTGTTGGGCATGGTTCTCTCATTTCTGAGAGAGTGAGAGGGGAACAGTCCGCCGCGCGGTCTTTTTAAAGGTTTTTTAGTTTCTCATACATGCAGGTTTTCTCCCCAGTTTCCTTTACCAATTACGTAGTAAGTCACGAATGGGTCGGCTCGATCGGAGTAGGACCACGCTCTCACAGAATACCAGCGTAAAATAGCAGCTTAAGGGTGCTGTGTTTCGTATGGTGAGTGTAGAGAACCGGAGACCCATTTTACTGGAAACGAGGCATTCCGAGATGACAACGCATAATATGTAGCATTCATTTCCTGTAACACAGGGTATCCTAGTACAGGTTCCGCTCACTCACAATGGTCAAATGTTGTAATAATTATATCATTGAAACTAGAAAATAAACTAAGCATGTTTTTATTTTATGTACCATTGTGATTGGAAATAAACGATTATTATTATTATTATTCCATCTTAGTCCTCAGGGGTGCCAACGCATCTGCGTTTTGATTCTTAATCGAGGATAAATATGGGCCACAGCATCTACTTTACTTACTATCAAGTGGATTGTGTGCACGTTTGTCACCCTATCCTATAAAAAAAGTCCGTTTGATCTTGTACTATTTAATCCTGCTTCTGTGGGTTTCAAAATGCATTGCACGGTGAATTGTATCTTTAAAATATCTGTCATTCATATCATATTGATTGTTGCAGGTATCACAGCTTAGCGCCGATGTACTACCGGGGCGCGCAAGCGGCGATCGTCGTCTATGACATAACCAATCAGGTGAGCCTACACTACACTGACCTCGGCCTTGCCTTCACTTATGACGCTTGTTTTGATGTAAAATACGAAGAAACTGTTTTGACAACTGTTTCCATTCCTAGTTCAGCTGCGGGTAGCTCCGCAAAGGTTAATTTGTTTAAATTATGGTATTTTTATTATAAATGATGGTAATTCAGATGTAACTATCATACACAAATCGGACATATAATCGGACATAATATTACATTAACTACCGTCTCATAGAGGTATTGATCTATTCTCTACTAGCTCGTAGTTAGGAAACAAATAATAAATATAGATTGTCTCCAATCGCGAAAACCAATTTGCAAGTTTTTCAAGTTTAAAGCTTTCAGATGTTGTGTCAAAGGTTAATTCAGAATCTTTTTTTGGATGGTAGTAACGTCGAGTAAAATTTATGGTTTGTTTTCGTATTTATGAAGGCAGCGACTGGTTATAGTGTTTTGCGAAACAATAATCTGTATTCTATTATACATATTTATACAATACCTATACAATACCTATACAATACCTATACACTATTACCGTGTTGTGGCGGTGTAAGAATATCCACTACTCCATATCGTCCCGTGGATGTCGTCGTAAGAGGCGACAGAGGGAAACTGAAATGGGAGCCTATTATTGCCTATTGCCTATTGCCTACCCGTCTGCCAAGCGTGGTATGGCAAAATCCCCCCTAATGAGGCAGTTTACGGGGGAGTCCTATGTTCAGCAGTGGACTTTTATAGGCTTGAATGGATAATAGGATAAAATAATGAGTTTAACTTCAACCGCGTGTTAAAAAAAAGATACATGCACTCATGTTACTTCAGTTTGAGTATATACATTTACTTCGATTCGTTATAAAATTTGTGTAAATTAAAAAGTGACCAGAGGAGCTAATAAAATATCAATGTTTATCAGTGTCGCAATATTTTAGTAAGATATTTCTGTTAGCCTTCTTTAAATATACCAATAACCAAATACATACATGAAAAATGGAATATAAAAAATAATAAAAAAGAAACAAAAAGTAGAGATATAACTATATCGATACCGATTATTGTTACGTGCGTAATTAATAAAGATATCTAAAATTGAATAAGTAATTTATTACCAGGGTTGCCAATGTCAATGTATGTAATTCACCAAAATCCAAATAAAATTCCCCAAATTTGGGGACAAAATCTGCTGATTCCCACAAATTCCATCAATAATATTTTAAACAATGAAACAAGGTTCAACTATTTCAATAATATTTATTTTTTACGTTTTGTTGTACCGTTACAATTTTTCCATATATTTGTTGCAAGCATTTTGCTACAAGGGTTAAACTTGACATTGCCTCCCAAGTTCTTAATCCCCTCTCTTGTTGCCATTAAAAATACTACAGTAGTTGCAGTTTTCTGTTTTAAAATTTTGAAGCACACTAAATTTTAAGGCATTAAGTCCGCCATATGTACGATTTTTCTTTTGTGCATTAAAGTTTAAATAAATAAATTTTCGTTCGACCGATGCGTATTGAAAACGGAAAAGCACTAAAAACATTATAAGATACACAAAACAATTTTACGATTGGCGAAAGAATAAAGACGCCGAAATTTAAATTTGGTGCAATGAAGAATATTGAGTCGTTCGTTATCCATAAGCACCTAAGCTAAAAAAAATATAAATTTTTTTGGAATTCTCAAAGATGTCAAAATCCCTGCATTTTCTTGAGATTCTCCGCAGTTTGGGGAATTTCCCACAAATCGGAAACATTGTTTATTACAATAATAATGATTATTTGTAACAGCACGCCTTGCCCACATTGATCTCCGAAATAGAATGTGACCGATTAATTCAAAATCGCTCTGTTTTTGAACATTGTACGTTTTCTGACGCTACTTACCGATAATACGGGTGTGAATATTTTAGTCGATTCATTTCTGACCATCTAAGGTCATAAAATTATCATGGCCTCGGCTCAACATATCAGTCGATTTCTAAGATCAAGACAAAATCTGATGATGGATTCTCTTACGCCGCCTCCGCCGCCGTACTTGTAGAATACTAAATGTACTTAATTTTTGTTATCCAAAAAAAAACATTTTGCTTTAACACGTTTATATTAGCTTGATGTATGTATGTGTGAATCTAATATAATATTATAATTCAATTTTCACCCACTTTTGGACGTCTGGATAGTCAGAAATCTTGAAGACGTATCAAAAACTAATGACAATACAATAATTTTATGACTACGACCTAGTAGTATTCCTCATCTTTACCTCATGATTAATCCGTGTTGTTTAAGTTCTTTTAAACTTAATACATAATATTAATCTGGTAACAGGTACGGATTTGTTTTAAAAGTCAAATGTACTAAACTTGAATTGGTTTTACCGGTTGCATATGCTGTCGTAGAGTAAACATATGATTCATGATCCGGAATTCGTAAGGGTCAGTTTACACCGAGACGTGACGCGACACGACGCGGCGCGCACTTTTTAGCATAGTGATACAAAATGTAACTTAATTTACGACACAAAAATATACACATTTTATTGAGATAATTTGATAATACGCCGCGGCGCCTCGAGATGCCTCGCGGCGTAGCGCGACGCATTAAGACGCAGCGGTGCTTTGAGTAGCGCGACGCGCAGCCTGAAGCCGTCGTGGCTACTGGCTACTTGTCTCTACTATTACTATTACCGCGCGCCGTCTCGCTGCTTCACGCGGCTTCGCGAGGTGTAGCGCCCATAGAATTTCTATGGTAGCGCTGTTTTTGCGAGGCGTCGCGCTGCCAGCGACTTCACGATACGCCTCGCGATAACCACTGGCCTCTTCAAGCATCGTCGCGTCGCGTCGCGTCTCTGTGTGAACTGACCCCACAGTTTATAAAGCTAACAGTTGTAAAGCGCCTTTAATGTCAGGCGATGCCGCAGCCTATTTACGCCGTCGTCCCAAATATGCTAGGGGTTGTCACGAAATTGGGAATAAAATAATTTTTTGATAATCTAATACTCATTATCATTTATTAACATTATGTGCTTACTTAACACATACACTGCCGTCAGTCATCCTTTAAATGCAGTACTCCGTGCAAAGTGACTGACACGGCAGCATAAGGGTTAAAAGTTAATAACATTTATTAAACAAGATCATTTTTATTAATACGTTACAAAAAAATACGTTGCGATATGCGTTTTTCGTACGTCCTATAACTTCAGTCCAACTTCAAATCAAATATAACAAAATGCTAGCTAGACGCGTTCGGAGAGTTTACTTCATAATTATTTTTGATTATGTTTGTTAATATTTTTGTATAAAATATTTACATGCCATTGAGTACATGCCGTTGTAAAATATTTAACTTGTCTCTGTTTGCTATTTAGTGCGACATTCCTTTTTTCTTTCTTATTTTTTTTTTTTACTTTTTTAACTAGAATATAAATGAATCTTGTTTTATTGTTTAATTGCAAAGGGAATATTTTATTGTAGCTTCATCTTTCTATTTTGTCCACGGATATCTACAGGTGGGGACCTGGTGACCTGGTGACCAGTTTTTCACCTAAAAATAGTATTGTTTCAGATGTAAGCACATATTTTTTGTTGTTTTCTGAATGTATGTTGTTGGTGAAAATAAATAAATTGATCTGTTTGTCCGAGCTAATTTTCCGAATGGCTAAACCGATTGTAATAAAACTTCACGCACAAATACAGAGTAATATCAGGAGTGATCTAGACTAATTATATCCGAAAAATTTAGAGTTTTATTAAAATAATATTGGTAAATCCAATTGGGCATGCCCTAAGCGCATTAAAAAAATTACTTATAACATGATTATACGGAATTTTTTAAAGTAGTTTAAATACACACAAGTTTTCACTAATAACCTTATTATACTTGCAATTTTCCGATAATTTTATGTCAAAGATCAATTTAAAAAAAAGTTTGGAAAATCCAAAAGTGCACGACTCATAATGCTCATATGATCATCATATCATCATTTAGGTCACTCCATAAAGTCCAAGACGTATTTAAGTATAAATATTACATCCTACTTACTTTTAGTACGTACGACTATTATTTATTCTGTGCTTTTAAAATATTGTAATAAAAATCTCTGATTATTATTATAATCAAGTATGTAAGAAATTTGGTTTTTCGAATATTGTGTATTTGTACAGCGATCTTTTTGAGCCGCTGCAAACTACCGATACAGTATCCACTCACGACGGCGATTGACGCCGAACTAACTGAGTGAGTGAAGCAGTCTCTATTTAGTAAAAAATAAATTCATACAAGGCTGCTAAAACACCGAATATTTCGACATTTCGCAGCCGAAAACAATTAATTATAATTTACTAAAAACAAAATTAAACTGCCATTTACATTCAATGGCTTCCCACATGATAGATGAAGAGTTTTAAAAATAGATTGAGTTGAACAATTGATATTTTCAAAAGTTATCGTGTTTACGAAGCCATGCGGACTTGATAAATCCACACCATAAACCACTAAAACCCCTTTTTTATGTTAAAATAGCAATTAATCGATATAAAAAAATATTAATAAGTTCAACAATCATTTATCTTTCTGACAATGTGCTTTTTATATCACTTATATGTACAATATGATTGCTAGATACGATTTCATGCGACATAACGTTGGAATCTTATAGAACATACCTGTGCGCTTAGCGCTTACGGCATGCAATAGAAATATTGATAAGATGAAATAAATGTACTTTTATGATTATCTTAAGTATTAATAAAGCCACATTAATAGATCCCACCCAGGCAAAGCCAGAGCGGGTCGCTAGTTATAAATGTTATTTTAAAATTAATGTACCTACTATCGTATACAATTCTTTGCAAATATTTTCCTATTAAAAGAAAATTTCCAATCAACCGAATAATATAACATTATAACGATATACGGTTATTAGCGAGTTTTTCACTATTGGTACTGTGCATTTTGACGGTACGTGTTCGATGAGCCGCCATTTCTAATCCCATTCTTTATCCGTACGGACTGTAAAAAAGTACCTAGTGCGATTTTGTGTATTAAATGTCAGCACATGAACTATTAGTACGAACTATGAAACAAGTGTCTGATGGTGGTATCAGCCTCAAGTTATTGTGTCTCTTTTGGCGCCTTGAGATACTATCGTCATCGACTGTCTGCTGGCTCAGTTTGCCATTAAAATCTCCCAAATACTTCGCAATGTGACGCATCAACATATTGTAAAGAAATTTCGAAACAAATTATTTAAAGGATATTTTATCACATGACATTGGCAAAAGTACAACAGTACGAGTTCATTACTAAAGAACAAAAAAGATAAATGTTAAGATTGAAGTATGGTCAGATGCAGTGCAGGAGACGGTGCAAACACAAATATCACAATGCCTCCAAACACGAAAACCTACAATTATTGTGGAGAAGCACTGGTACATTTATAGAATAGGTGTGACAAACGAGCACACAGTCTACGTGACAAAACAGACAAGATAAGACAATATGATAATGTAATAGAGGCCCAACACAAGCATTTTAAGGTAACCTGAGTGTATTAATAATGTTAATAGCATACCTTATCTTGTGTAATTAGTAATGTAAACCATTTCACTGTCCCGTGAGTCACATATGAACATTTCGATTGTTTAACTATTGTGTCTTTCGCGGACAGAAAAGTTGTTGATAGCATTGATCATTGAAACATTGATCTCACAGAATACCAGCGTAAAATAGCAGCTTAACACTGCTGTGTTTCGTATGGTGAGATCTGCATTTTTTATTCTTAATTGAGGATAGATGTAGATATCTATGGGCCACAGCATTCACAGCACACAGTCCGCCTTTTTTTATAGGAGAGGGGGCAAACGAGCATGCGACTCACCGGCAACGCATCTGCAATTCCCCTGGCAACACCAGGGGAATTGCAGATGCGTTGCCGGCCTTTTAGAAAGGAGAAGGCTCTTTTCTTGAAGGTCCCTAAGTCGTATCGGTCCGGAAAAATCGCTGGTGGTAATTGATTCCACAAGGAAGTTGTGCGAGGAAGAAAACTTCTAAAACCTAATTACTATTACTAATAAAAACTAAAAAGTAAAAACAACTGCGGTTGTCCACCCGCCTGCCAAGCGTGGCAACTATGACAAATCCCTAATCTATGGGGCTGGGCTATGTTCAGCAGTGGACTTTTGATAGGCTGAAACAGTAACAATAAGAAATCGGCAAAGTATTACGTTTCTGATTTGTAGCTTAAACGTAAAATATCAGTTAGAGGTTCATTATTGTACACATTTAGATTAAAGACGACAGAATAGAAGTGACTTTCTCTTTATTTTATTTATAAAAATCACTAACACGTGATGTTTCGTATCCGTTACGTTAACGATGCTTGTAAATCGAATAGACTATTATAATGTCTTTATCTCAGCGAAGATCTAATAGTGGGACAAAGAAGTGCCTCTATTTTGTGTGCCTCTATGACGATGTTTGTATAACTCCGCGATGCTTGTATCGTATCATTATTTATTTATTTATACGTCACCGAGGTGCTTACCGTGTAAGTATACTACCCCATATCTTCCCGTGGGTGTCGTAAGAGAAGATAGAGAGAAAGAAATCAGGAGATGGGTAGCAGCTTCGTCCTAATAACGGCTAAAATAAAAATAAAACTGTCAATCCGCTTGCTAAGCGTAGCAACTATGGCAAATAGGTAAAATTAAATAATGTCTAAATGTTCAGCAGTGGACTTTTATAGGCTTGAATGGATAATAGGATAAAATAATGAGTTTAACTTCAACCGCGTGTTAAAAAAAAGATTACTGATGATACTGATTACATTTACTTCGATTCGTTATAAAATTTGTGTAAATTAAAAAGTGACCAGAGGAGCTAATAAAATATCAATGTTTATCAGTGTCGCAATATTTTAGTAAGATATTTCTGTTAGCCTTCTTTAAATATACCAATAACCAAATACATACATGAAAAATGGAATATAAAAAATAATAAAAAAGAAACAAAAAGTAGAGATGTAACTATATCGATACCGATTATTGTTACGTGCGTAATTAATAAAGATATCTAAAATTGAATAAGTAATTTATTACCAGGGTTGCCAATGTCAATGTATGTAATTCACCAAAAATCCAAATAAAATTCCCCAAATTTGGGGACAAAAATCTGCTGATTCCCCACAAATTCCCATCAATAATATTTTAAACAATGAAACAAGGTTCAACTATTTCAATAATATTTATTTTTTACGTTTTGTTGTACCGTTACAATTTTTCCATATATTTGTTGCAAGCATTTTGCTACAAGGGTTAAACTTGACATTGCCTCCCAAGTTCTTAATCCCCACTCTTGTTGCCATTAAAAATACTACAGTAGTTGCAGTTTTCTGTTTTAAAATTTTGAAGCACACTAAATTTTAAGGCATTAAGTCCGCCATATGTACGATTTTTCTTTTGTGCATTAAAGTTTAAATAAATAAATTTTCGTTCGACCGATGCGTATTGAAAACGGAAAAGCACTAAAAACATTATAAGATACACAAAACAATTTTACGATTGGCGAAAGAATAAAGACGCTGAAATTTAAATTTGGTGCAATGAAGAATATTGAGTCGTTCGTTATCCATAAGCACCTAAGCTAAAAAATATAAAATTTTTGGAATTCTCAAAGATGTCAAAATCCTGCATTTTCTTGAGATTCTCCGCAGTTTGGGAATTTCCACAAATCGAAACATTGTTTATTACAATAATAATGATTATTTGTAACAGCACGCCTTGCCCACATTGATCTCCGAAATAGAATGTGACCGATTAATTCAAAATCGCTCTGTTTTTGAACATTGTACGTTTTCTGACGCTACTTACCGATAATACGGGTGTGAATATTTTAGTCGATTCATTTCTGACCATCTAAGGTCATAAAATTATCATGGCCTCGGCTCAACATATCAGTCGATTTCTAAGATCAAGACAAAATCTGATGATGGATTCTCTTACGCCGCCTCCGCCGCCGTACTTGTAGAATACTAAATGTACTTAATTTTTGTTATCCAAAAAAAAAAAACATTTTGCTTTAACACGTTTATATTAGCTTGATGTATGTATGTGTGAATCTAATATAATATTATAATTCAATTTTCACCCACTTTTGGACGTCTGGATAGTCAGAAATCTTGAAGACGTATCAAAAACTAATGACAATACAATAATTTTATGACTACGACCTAGTAGTATTCCTCATCTTTACCTCATGATTAATCCGTGTTGTTTAAGTTCTTTTAAACTTAATACATAATATTAATCTGGTAACAGGTACGGATTTGTTTTAAAAGTCAAATGTACTAAACTTGAATTGGTTTTACCGGTTGCATATGCTGTCGTAGAGTAAACATATGATTCATAATCTGGAATTCGTAAGGCCCAGTTTACACCGAGACGTGACGCGACACGACGCGGCGCGCACTTTTTAGCATAGTGATACAAAATGTAACAATTTACGACACAAAAAGATACACATTTTATTGAGATAATTTGATAATACGCCGCGGCGCCTCGAGATGCCTCGCGGCGTAGCGCGACGCATTAAGACGCAGCGGTGCTTTGAGTAGCGCGACGCGCAGCCTGAAGCCGTCGTGGCTACTGGCTACTTGTCTCTACTATTACTATTACCGCGCGCCGTCTCGCTGCTTCACGCGGCTTCGCGAGGTGTAGCGCCCATAGAATTTCTATGGTAGCGCTGTTTTTGCGAGGCGTCGCGCTGCCAGCGACTTCACGATACGCCTCGCGATAACCACTGGCCTCTTCAAGCATCGTCGCGTCGCGTCGCGTCTCTGTGTGAACTGACCCCACAGTTTATAAAGCTAACAGTTGTAAAGCGCCTTTAATGTCAGGCGATGCCGCAGCCTATTTACGCCGTCGTCCCAAATATGCTAGGGGTTGTCACGAAATTGGGAATAAAATAATTTTTGATAATCTAATACTCATTATCATTTATTAACATTATGTGCTTACTTAACACATACACTGCCGTCAGTCATCCTTTAAATGCAGTACTCCGTGCAAAGTGACTGACACGGCAGCATAAGGGTTAAAAGTTAATAACATTTATTAAACAAGATCATTTTTATTAATACGTTACAAAAAAATACGTTGCGATATGCGTTTTTCGTACGTCCTATAACTTCAGTCCAACTTCAAATCAAATATAACAAAATGCTAGCTAGACGCGTTCGGAGAGTTTACTTCATAATTATTTTTGATTATGTTTGTTAATATTTTTGTATAAAATATTTACATGCCATTGAGTACATGCCGTTGTAAAATATTTAACTTGTCTCTGTTTGCTATTTAGTGCGACATTCCTTTTTTTCTTTCTTATTTTTTTTTTTACTTTTTTAACTAGAATATAAATGAATCTTGTTTTATTGTTTAATTGCAAAGGGAATATTTTATTGTAGCTTCATCTTTCTATTTTGTCCACGGATATCTACAGGTGGGGACCTGGTGACCTGGTGACCAGTTTTTCACCTAAAAATAGTATTGTTTCAGATGTAAGCACATATTTTTTGTTGTTTTCTGAATGTATGTTGTTGGTGAAAATAAATAAATTGATCTGTTTGTCCGAGCTAATTTTCCGAATGGCTAAACCGATTGTAATAAAACTTCACGCACAAATACAGAGTAATATCAGGAGTGATCTAGACTAATTATATCCGAAAAATTTAGAGTTTTATTAAAATAATATTGGTAAATCCAATTGGGCATGCCCTAAGCGCATTAAAAAAATTACTTATAACATGATTATACGGAATTTTTTAAAGTAGTTTAAATACACACAAGTTTTCACTAATAACCTTATTATACTTGCAATTTTCCGATAATTTTATGTCAAAGATCAATTTAAAAAAAAGTTTGGAAAATCCAAAAGTGCACGACTCATAATGCTCATATGATCATCATATCATCATTTAGGTCACTTCATAAAATCCAAGACGTATTTAGTATAAATATTACATCCTACTTACTTTTAGTACGTACGACTATTATTTATTCTGTGCTTTTAAAATATTGTAATAAAACTTCACGAACAAATACAGAGTAATATCAGGAGTGATCTAGACTAATTATATCCGAAAAATTTAGAGTTTTATTAAAATAATATTGGTAAATCCAATTGGGCATGCCTAAGCGCATTAAAAATTACTTATAACATGATTATACGGAATTTTTAAAGTAGTTAAATACACACAAGTTTTCACTAATAACCTTATTATACTTGCAATTTTCCGATAATTTTATGTCAAAGTTCAATTTAAAAAAGTTTGGAAAATCCAAAAGTGCACGACTCATAATGCTCATATGATCATCATATCATCATTTAGGTCACTTCATAAAATCCAAGACGTATTTAGTATAAATATTACATCCTACTTACTTTTAGTACGTACGACTATTATTTATTCTGTGCTTTTAAAATATTGTAATAAAAATCTGATTATTATTATAATCAAGTATGTAAGAAATTTGGTTTTCGAATATTGTGTATTTGTACAGCGATCTTTTGAGCCGCTGCAAACTACCGATACAGTATCCACTCACGACGGCGATTGACGCCGAACTAACTGAGTGAGTGAAGCAGTCTCTATTTAGTAAAAAATAAATTCATACAAGGCTGCTAAAACACCGAATATTTCTACATTTCGCAGCCGAAAACAATTAATTATAATTTACTAAAACAAAATTAAACTGCCATTTACATTCAATGGCTTCCACATGATAGATGAAGAGTTTTAAAATAGATTGAGTTGAACAATTGATATTTTCAAAAGTTATCGTGTTTACGAAGCCATGCGGACTTGATAAATCCACACCATAAACCACTAAAACCCTTTTTATGTAAAATAGCAATTAATCGATTTAAAAAAAATTAATAAGTTCAACAATCATTTATCTTTCTGACAATGTGCTTTTATATCACTTATATGTACAATATGATTGCTAGATACGATTTCATGCGACATAACGTTGAATCTTATAGAACATACCTGCGCTTAGCGCTTACGGCATGCAATAGAAATATTGATAAGATGAAATAAATGTACTTTAATGATTATCTTAAGTATTAATAAAGCCATTAATAGATCCCACCCAGGCAAAGCCAGAGCGGGTCGCTAGTTATAAATGTTATTTTAAAATTAATGTACCTACTATCGTATACAATTCTTTGCAAATATTTTCCTATTAAAAGAAAATTTCCAATCAACCGAATAATATAACATTATAACGATATACGGTTATTAGCGAGTTTTTCACTATTGGTACTGTGCATTTTGACGGTACGTGTTCGATGAGCCGCCATTTCTAATCCCATTCTTTATCCGTACGGACTGTAAAAAAGTACCTAGTGCGATTTTGTGTATTAAATGTCAGCGCATGTGAACTATTAGTACGAAATATGAAACAAGTGCTCCGATGGTGATATCAGCCTCAAGTTATTGTGTCTCTTTTGGCGCCTTGAGATACTATCGTCATCGACTGTCTGCTGGCTCAGTTTGCCATTAAAATCTCCCAAATACTTCGCAATGTGACGCATCAACATATTGTAAAGAAATTTCGAAACAAATTATTTAAAGGATATTTTATCACATGACATTGGCAAAAGTACAACAGTACGAGTCCATTACTAAAGAACAAAAAAAAAGATAAATGTTAAGATTGAAGTATGGTCAGATGCAGTGCAGGAGACGGGTGCAAACACAAATATCACAATGCCTCCAAACACGAAAACCTACAATTATTGTGGCGAAGCACTGGTACATTTATAGAATAGGTGTGACAAACGAGCACACAGTCTACGTGACAAAACAGACAAGACAAGACAATATGATAATGTAATAGAGGCCCAACACAAGCATTTTAAGGTAACCTGGAGTGTATTAATAATGTTAATAGCATACCTTATCTTGTGTAATTAGTAATGTAAACCATTTCACTGTCCCGTGAGTCACATATGAACATTTCGATTGTTTAACTATTGTGTCTTTCGCGGACAGAAAAGTTGTTGATAGCATTGATCATTGAAACATTGATCTCACAGAATACCAGCGTAAAATAGCAGCTTAACACTGCTGTGTTTCGTATGGTGAGATCTGCATTTTTTATTCTTAATTGAGGATAGATGTAGATATCTATGGGCCACAGCATTCACAGCACACAGTCCGCCTTTTTTTATAGGAGAGGGGGCAAACGAGCATGCGACTCACCTGATGGTAAGTGACTACCGCTGCCCATGAACAACCGCAACACCAGGGAATTGCGGATGCGTTGCCGGCCTTTTAGAAAGGAGAAGGCTCTTTTCTTGAATGTCCCTAAGTCGTATCGGTCCGGAAAAAATCGCTGGTGGTAATTGATTCCACAAGGAAGTTGTGCGAGGAAAACTTCTAAAACCTAATTACTATTACTAATAAAACTAAAAAGTAAAATAATACTGCCAATCCGCTTGCTAAGCGTAGCAACTATGGCAAATAGGTAAAATTAAATAATGTCTAAATGTTCAGCAGTGGACTTTTATAGGCTTGAATGGATAATAGGATAAAATAATGAGTTTAACTTCAACCGCGTGTTAAAAAAGATACATGCACTCATGTTACTTCAGTTTGAGTATATACATTTACTTCGATTCGTTATAAAATTTGTGTAAATTAAAAAGTGACCAGAGGAGCTAATAAAATATCAATGTTTATCAGTGTCGCAATATTTTAGTAAGATATTTCTGTTAGCCTTCTTTAAATATACCAATAACCAAATACATACATGAAAAATGGAATATAAAAAATAATAAAAAAGAAACAAAAAGTAGAGATATAACTATATCGATACCGATTATTGTTACGTGCGTAATTAATAAAGATATCTAAAATTGAATAAGTAATTTATTACCAGGGTTGCCAATGTCAATGTATGTAATTCACCAAAAATCCAAATAAAATTCCCCAAATTTGGGGACAAAAATCTGCTGATTCCCCACAAATTCCCATCAATAATATTTTAAACAATGAAACAAGGTTCAACTATTTCAATAATATTTATTTTTTACGTTTTGTTGTACCGTTACAATTTTTCCATATATTTGTTGCAAGCATTTTGCTACAAGGGTTAAACTTGACATTGCCTCCCAAGTTCTTAATCCCTCTCTTGTTCGTAGACCATGAAGGTTGATCAACAATGTTACGTAATGAATGGTGCGGCACTACACGTACCTAAGTGTTAATCGCTGTTGTGTAGTCGGATTGTAGTTCTAAATAGAATTCATCAATAACATACCATGGACATTTATTGATGATGAATGGGCAATTTTTAAAAGTTGTCAAGTATGTATATTAAATCCCACAAGTGCACGAGCAAACATGGAGAGAAAAGCTCACTCGTTTGAATTTATTCATATCTAATTTTACCGTGTTGCGCAAATATAGGAGACTCTGGGACAATCATAACATAACTCGAAAACCGAATTTGTATGTTTATCGCAAATGCTAGTTCCTAAGGATCGATATGATGATACCCGTGGCGTTTTGGCAGGTACAAAAAAATAAACACCGTCAATAGAAGGAATAATCATGTTTATATCGTATATTATAGTTATGTTACTAATATAAATGAGTGGCAGAGTCAACAAAAGACATCCTAGACGGAAGTTTATCTACCAAATTGGCCAAATTGAAGATGGGCGAAATTATAAGTATCCATGACTGACGAGCATGTACGCGTAGATATGAGTGAAAGAAACGAGAGATACTTCAGGATCGAGCCAAATAGAAGTCCGTACTTTCTGCCTACACCTCTGGATGACAGACGTGAGGATTTATGATCATGTTGACTTATAACTTTTATTAAAAAGTTAAATTCCTATGCGTCTTGCACACATGCTTCTCAACGTACGACTATCGCGCAAACTCGAGAGTTCAATAGGAACATCGAACTTAATTTAATCGTCTATACAAAAATAAACGGACCATTATCGGGGTCGAACAAGGAGTAGGAAACTCCACTTCCATTCACTCGTGCGTTGTAAAAAGCGCCGGGAGGGCATATCGGGTACGCCCACCAGTCGCCGGCCGTCGCCCGCTCCACTCGCTTATCTGATATGTATTAATTACTGGTGTTTTATCAAATCATGAGCCGTGTTTTCTTACTTTTCTTTATCTGAAATAAGCTATGTTCGTATTTTACACGTGTTGCTTTAATATATTCGATATTATAATAATTTTCAAAGTTTACTTATTTGTAAAGACTTGAAGAACCTTCGAGTTCGGCCATCATTTCTACGTAGTATCTGGCCTCTTTGAACAGTAATAGCTATTGGTTTCACTTGGAATTCTACATTCAAATAAATTTCATATTTAAAGCATGTTAAGTATTTCTTTTTCAAAATCAGTTATTCATTTGTTTCTTTGGCTTTAGTCTTTTTTTTGCAAGATGACTATATTTATAACACGGCTAGACCGATTTTGATGACATTTTTTGTGCGTGTTTGTTTGAGTGGGTCACAATTTTGGTTTGATTGAACCCGGTGGCGCTGCAATTAGGTTCTAGGTATTTTATTATTTTAAGGGTAGGACGTCTGCCGGGCCCGCTAGTTTATTTAGAAAATTCTCAGATATCATCGAAACGTCAATCAAAGTTCAGTGTTTGCGTAAAAATAAAAGAAATCATTAGCTATTATTGTCAGTATTTACGAGTAAATATTGATAATTCATAATCCTCATGAGAGAAATATTTGCATTTAGGTATATTTCTATTCTATTCAGACAACACGCAGTATATTATGTTTATTGTTGCTGCGGCTATATTATGGTTGTAACATGAATGGTCGGTTCGACAGGTGTAGGTGCACGCTCCCACAAAATACCAGCGCAAAATAGCAGCTTAATGCTGCTGTGTTTCGTAATGTGAGTGTAGAGAACCGGAGACCATTTTTGCAAGCGAGGTAGGTATTCCATCTTCATGACAACGCATCTGCAGTTTCATTCTTAATTATGTATAAATGTAGATGTCCATGGGCCACAGCATCCACTTACCATCAGGTGGACTGTGTGCTTGTTTGTATAAAAATACGATAGTAAATTTTACGAATTGATTGGTAATATTTGCAAATTATTATGTTTTAGTATCATTTATAATAATAGTTTATTAAAGACACTCCTCGAAAGTTAAATCGTCTCCACATAAGTCGAATAAACTAAACTGAGTCGCCCGTGATAAAATGAAATCTCTTTGAGTTATTCTTTTCTAATATTAATGCGGATCAATAAATATGGCAGTTCTTTGTAAAGAACAGAATGAAGCAGTATCACCAATTTTGTGGATTACTTTACAAGCCAATAACCAGAGATCGTTCTCTAATTTAATGCATCATATGCTAATTATACTGGTTATTGAGTTGATAAAAATAAAACCGTTTTCACAACCCGAATCGAAGCTGTATAATTGATGATTTAAATAACAGGTATTCGAAGAATCGAGCCGCTTGGGGAAACGCACTTACATGTCTTAACCGATATGTAGTGATATTAAAAATAATGATTAATTTAATAAATTAATTGCGATAAAAATCATTTATCAGACGTAAACCGTATTTAAATAATTAATTATTTGTAATGGTTCATTTAAAATTAATACCAAAACATACAAGTAATATTTAGACAACAGTGAAAATTACACATGCTAAGGCAGGTGCAAGAATCTTGAAGATTTTTTTTTCATACTGCATAGTCCAAAGAAGAGCCAGCTACTTGGGCCGCGTTTAGCCAGAGAAATTGGTTTAGATGGAAAATTGTAAAAGAAGTAATAGTGGCTAGTGTGAATACTTTAATGACGTGCTAGGCAAGTAGCACTGTAGGCACATTCTTTCTTGTCATGAGTCCCAGACCAATATGGGACATAGACTTAATAATTTTAAGGAATATTAGTTTTTTAGGAAATCAATGTTAAATAAAATTCATTCATCCAATCTTTACAGCCTATTAAAATTCCATTGCTCAACATAGGCCTTCTCCCATAGATTGCCTTACGGGGCTGATTTTGCCGTAGTTGCCTCACTTAGCAGACAGGTTGGCAGTTACTTTTCTGCTAGGAATCTATCAGGGTGGGTTCCTCCCTCCACTTCCACTCTCTTACCTAGTTATATCGCCAAATAACAGTACTTTCACTGCTGTGTTTCGGTCACAAGCATATATTTAGAGAGCCGGTATAGTTGCAGATCCTGGCTCTGTTAGCCTTCATTGTCTGAAGTTCAATGAACGCCTGCAGCCTACGTAGGCGTTCATGGACTGCAGTAACTACTTACCTTTAGGGTGACTGTAAGTTTGTTTGTCGCCTCAGTTTTATAAAAAAAAAACTATACCCACGGGATAATATGGGTTTGTGAATTCTCTCAAAATTAAAACTTGTTATCAATTATACTACAATCGAAAACAACTCGGTATGTATGGTAAATAAGCAGATAAGTTGTAAGATAAGCATGACACGTTTATTAGCTTTATTGTATTCACGTTTGTTTTGTTTGATAGTCGAATGTAAAATTTTTATTACCAAGATGTTCCAATTCAGGTACAGTTGAGAATGACCTTAGATACATCACACTTGTGTCTGATTTTATGGTCTGTTGTAACTCAGAATGTTCAAGTTGATTAGTTTCGTTGCACGAACGCTTTACTTTTTAATTAGGTGACAAACTAAAGAAATGTAGACTTGAAACTTAAAATTGGGCTCAAAGGACCAATGCAAACGGTTGTCAACTATTTAGTTGGCCACTCGCACGCGGTGATATTTACAAAATGGGCTATTACGGTGCATATCATTAATCGCCAACAGATAAACTGCTCTTTCAAGCTGTTTTTCGCACTCACCACTACCGATTTTTTTACTTGCTATAAGCCAGTGCTTAAATAATGCCCTACCCGATAGTTATTTAAGATTACTCCACGATTTTTCTCAATTTTGTAACCGTCGAGTTTTTATTATTGCAAACTAATTACGTGATAAAGACAAGTTTATTTTTTAATACATAATTAATTAACCACAAGACTAGGTAAAATAAAAATAAAAGTTTCAATAGCATTTTCTAGTAAATTCTGACATATTTAGATAGTTTATACCGATAATAATCATAGACGTGTTGCTACTTCCAGAATGAAAAGCCATGGTCAAACAAAACATAAGACGGCAAATAACGATGTCACGACGTGTGTAGTACCGTGTGCAGTAGTTTTTTAAGTGGTAGAACCATGCTGTAGTTATATTGTGGTTATATCACGAATGGGTTGGCTCGACCGGGGAAAGACCACGCACTCACAGGATACCAGCGTAAAATAGCAACTCAATGCCGCTGTGTTTCGAATGGTGAGTTTAGATAACCGGAGACCCTTTTCTGGTAACGAGGCATATTTATTTTAGTCCTCAGGGTTGACAACGCATCTGCATTTTGATTCTTAATCGATGTAGATGTCTATGGGCCACAGAATCCACATTCAGATGGACTGTGCGCTCGTTTGTAGCCCTTATTCTATAAAATAAAAACCCAGACGGAATCCTTAACTCTGTTACAAAGAAAACATTATAATCTTGCCCCGAGGGGTATTCTATCCGACTTCGTTTATATAATCGGTATAAGGGATGATTATGCAAATAAATGAAGTCATACAGGTGAGCCAAGATTGTCGTCAGTAGTGACGTTAACATGTGGCATCATGATATGGCGGGTGGGGTGAAACCTCCCCTTGCAATATGAATTAAAACAAGTAATTTCTTAAATAATAATTAAAAATCAGTCTAAACGGAATAAAACCACCATTTTATTAGATACTTCTTTATCATATAGAGATTCTTGTTTTCTATTTGAAAACCTAATCTATTTCTATCGCTATAATCTGTATTTCGCACGTGAGTTGTTACGTATTAATATCTGAATATAAATAATTTGAAAAATTGCGAACCGTGTAGAGGCGGTGTAAGAATATGCAGTACATCATATCGTCCCGTGGGTGTCGTAAGAGACGAAAGAGGGTAACTAACTGGAGATGGGCAGCAGCATCTTCCTAATAACAAATAGAAGAAAAAAAACTGCGCTTGCCAACCCGCCTGCCAAGCGTGGCAACTATGGTAAACCTGATGAGTCTACGGAAAGAACACGGAAAAATTAGTAAAAATTAAGTTTTTTACTCATTTTCTCAACGGGGAATATTATCATAAGTACATATTAAATACTATCTCAAAATTTTACATTTTGTATTATGTAAGGCAAATGACTTAATAAGAAAAATAAACAGCACAGATAACTATAGTCTAGAACTATTTCATTTAGAGGATGTTAATAAATCGAAATTTTTTTTTTAAATAACGTTAAAACTGGTAAAATATGTCAAACATTTTCTATAAGTAATACCTTGCTTAAAAATTAAGTAGGCGTATAGCAAAAATAATAAATATTGTAGATATCCGGCACACGAATAGTGGGAGGTGCACGAACTACAAAATGGCCAGAAATTTTGTCGAAAAAAAAAACCCACGCGATTTGATACTAACCGCGAGCACTAAATATTGATTCTAGCTACTTTTAGCTTGCCGCAACTGCCGTTTTGAATACTTTTTCTTTCTGTATATCTCCTATTAATCTAGATTTGGCATTTTTATACGGAGTCCACAAAACTGTTTACATTATAGCATATTTGTTTATAACTTAATATTTGCACATTTTAAATGGTTTTATGTTGTTTGCCAGTCCGCTCGGAATCTTGTACGTAATTTTTAAAATCAGTCCGGTCATATTACATTTTAATAAAAAGGTAGCTAGCTAGGGAGATGTGCTTTTCCTTAATATTATACTATATCCACCAAAAGTAAAACCCCACTGCTGAACATAGCCCCCCCCCCAATAGATTTATAATTTTAGGTTTTTATCAGGAAGATGCTCTGCCCATCCCATGTTTCAGTTTCCCTCTGTCGCCGCTTACGACACCTACGGAATATGGGGATAGTGGATATTCTTACGCGCCACTACAAGGTTAGACCTTACTTCATAGGATCACTTTTATAGTTTGTTCTTCATGACACCTTCACACTATATTATGTATGCTTTATTTTATAGTACATTTTTTCAAACCGAGTAAAAATCGTTTTTCTCTCTGGTAGTTTCACCGCGCTTGTCGTTAATGCCGATATTTAGGAGTTCTGTTACGTTAGGAAAGCTTAATTTTTCTGTCATGTGTTACAATCAATTAAATACTATTGGGAGAGATTAATTCTGAATCTGTGGTAAAAGTAAAAGTTACTTTAAATAATTATTATTTATAATCTATGTTGAATCTTCTTGGAGTTTCGTTCTTACCTCAGAAGAAGTTAAGGTCTGGTTTCTAAGCACGCTGGTAACGATGAATCGGTCATATCCGGCCACAGTTTTCTGTTTACGTCCCTGTCTTGCGAGTCTCGTATACTGTCCGGTTTGCCGATACCTTTTGACGACTCTGTGTATTACAGATTTTGATAGTAGTAATGTTTGGGCGACATGTTTGTAGGTGCGCACAGTTTCAATTAAAGTTACTAGAATTTGAGTGGTGTTTAGATCTTTCATCTCAGTTTATTCTTCAGTTTAGCAAAATGTTTCTTTTTTTTAATATGAATAAAAATTATTATATTCTATTCTATTTCTAACAAAGTAACAGATCAAGCTTTTAATAAATAATCGTATTATTTATTAACTTTCATTATTTCTTGCATAATAAGATTTTCATTGCAATCTCTTCTGCTTAGCATATTAAAAAGACTACGTATGCAAGCAAATGTTATGTAACTTGGCAATGTTTTCACCGCATAGGTTTTCCTATGTTCTCATTACATACACACTCTGCGATAAAATTATGCTACAAAATTATTGATTAGCCGTTATAAATTTAACTTCTATATTTCATTTATATGATTGAATTTCAGAGTTAAATCACGAATTTACTCAGTTTGTGCAGTAATACAAAGTGTCGGTTTTCTAATATGAGAGTTCCGAGTTGACTGTGTCTGCATCGCGTTTTTCTACTCATCTCCAATCTTAACCTTAAATCGGGTTTAGGTAGGTTAGGATAATAAGTGCGTGTTATTCGCTGGCGTGTTCTTTTAGTTTTTCTCATAAAGTTGTATGTATCTTTATAATTAAATTGGATGGGATATCTGTGGAGCTTGTGTCGCCGATTCTTCTTATATCAGAAAGGAGGGAGATCTCCTCTTCGTTTTGAACGATAATGGGTTTTTAAAAATTATGAGATTTAATTTCATTTACTCTTTCGTTGATATCAGCGCATGCATCTAAGACGACTTCCGAACCATCGGTGGTTAACCTGCGCTATAAAATTATTTGTGCGTCGAGTGTAAGTTTAAATATAAAGACATTCACTTGCCAAAGTAAAAATTTATTTGTGCGTCAAGTGTAAGTTTAAATATAAAGACATTCACTTGCCAAAGTAAAAATTTATTTGTGCGTCAAGTGTAAGTTTAAATATAAAGACATTCACTTGCCAAAGTAAAAATTTATTTGTGCGTCAAGTGTAAGTTTAAATATAAAGACATTCACTTGCCAAAGTAAAAATTTATTTGTGCGTCAAGTGTAAGTTTAAATATAAAGACATTCACTTGCCAAAGTAAAAATTTATTTGTGCGTCAAGTGTAAGTTTAAATATAAAGACATTCACTTGCCAAAGTAAAAATTTATTTGTGCGTCAAGTGTAAGTTTAAATATAAAGACATTCACTTGCCAAAGTAAAAATTTATTTGTGCGTCAAGTGTAAGTTTAAATATAAAGACATTCACTTGCCAAGGTGAGGTAGTAATGTTATAGAAGAAATAAGCATGTTGTGTCACAATACATAGTATATTCAAATATCTCTATATTTTCATTCATTCAATAGAAGTCCTATTAAAAGTCCACTGCTGAACATAATCCTTCCCAGATGGTCACATAGGCGAGATTTTGCCATAGTTGCCACATTTAGCAACCGCAGCTTTTTATTATTTTTAGTTATCTGTTTTATTTCCCTCTGTCGTCATATTATGGGATGATGTAAGGGTAGTGGGTTCTCTTACGTCGCTGCTACACGGCGAATATATGTCATGTATCATGCGACTGTGATATTCAAATTGGACGCGTTAGTATCGGAATTATTTTGGGCCACCGCCCATCGATGCCGTGCGTCCAATATCCACAATTGAATTACCTACATATAAGTCTTCGCTAAGTTCAAGGGCGTTGGCGTACTTTACTGGAAAAATGCAGACGAGATCTAGCTCGCGTCTGTGTTCTACGGTATATTTTTATATTAAAAACAGTATTACTAGATCATTTTTGAGTGTTATTAACCCATGAACAAATTTCGCGAGACGCTGTGTCTAATGATGTACTAGCTTCCTATGCTTGAACTATGCAAATATTACTACGTAAATTTAATATTTAAATATCTTCGAAAATTCATTACTCCTCTTTCGCCGACACTTCGTAGTACCATTAGGATTTAATTCCCAAATACCTTGATTTTGCATTCTTAAATGCTTATTCATACTATTTACATCAATTCGCCACAAACTCATCAATGTATCTAAATTTCTGTGTAGTATTTTATATTCCTTTATTTAATAAAGTTATCTATGAACTTTAAAAATTGTATTAATTGCCGCATGCGGCGTTTATCTAATATTAAATGTGCATTTAGTTTATATTTTACCACCAAGGTAAATGTTACACTCGTATTTATCTTAAGTTCTAACTTTTATTTAACATTTATTGGTGAACCAAATTAATAAACAAACATGACTTAACATCATCTATTATGTTAACGAATAGAAGCTTGTGATCATTGACCTGACCAGTATATATTTCACTCAAAATGTCACACATAGGAGAATTTTTATAAATCTCTTTTTTTTACTTTATACGTTCCTTCTGTCACCGCACCGTTCTAAATATTTTAGATGAAATCCTTGAGAAAATTATTTCGCCAGTGATCGAAAGCCAAATAATTTCATGTTATTTCTACCTAAAGCCATCTAATCATAAGTGGTATTGAGGTCCTGTCACTGTCAGTCGTGTATAAAAGTACCAGGATATTTATTTAGGCTTTATTTAGGCCTTATTTGCACAAGTACAAAAAGGCGTACTTAATGCAACAAGTCTAGCTCCAAGTTAATCAGAAAAATCAGTTATTAAATTTTTCTGTCAAGAAATACTTCAGTAGCAGCCCGGAGTTAGGAAGGTCCGACGCACGGGAGTGAAACACTGCCGTGCCTCGCCGCCGTAAGCACGTAAAGCCGTTGGTTCTGCACCTGATCTTTTCGGTCGTGTCGGCTTTCCGTCCTATCGAATTACGAGAGTGAGAGAACAGAAAGTGCATCTGTGCTTGCGCAAACACTCTGGCACTATAATCCTGTCCTGCACAGATGGTTCTTTAGGTCACGGCGGCCAGTCTCGACGGAGTAGTCTCCGTAGACTGGCTGAAATTCGGTCTGGAGGACATTAATCCGTTCTTCGATATTTTAAGGAATCATATTGTATTTGTTATATAAAAATAACAGTATTCTTTTAGTGCGGTTCGGTAATTTTTTCATATTATGCGTGCTGTATCAAAGAAAATTACCAAATGTAATATTTTGGTCATAAAAGAGCGTTTTTACTATTCACCATTATTTCTAAGCTCTAAATATATATTTTTTCGTTTGTTCTTATTGCAATAGTCTGAATAGTTGTGTAACGTTGAAAGCTGAATGAAAAATTTGAATACCTACGCAGTATTACATAAAACACTTGTATTTATTTCTAATTAAATTGTTGTGATAAACGATTCATAAGATAATATGTGGCTATTGGTAGTCCACGGACAGCTGCTTCCAACTTCGAACCACGAAGGCTACAGATGCGTTGTCACTTACGATGGAATGCATCACAGTTCTAATTATACTGACTCCCTCTAACCTTCAGGCCGAAATGCAGTGGTGCAAGTACTGCTATTTGGCGGTAGAATTAGGAAAGACCTACTCAGACAGACCTAGTATTCTTGTATTGGACTAAGACATTACTTTAATAATTGGTACTGCATTTTATTATTAATCCGTCAGTAACTACATACGCCAATCTTGAGAATGTAAATTGGCACAGCGTAATAACTGACAAAAACAGAATTTTTGTCATCACATTTTAGCCCAATGATAAACATAATATGATACTAGTGTGATGAATATTATACTTCCAAATATCGGAAACATTAGTAGCGGCGATAGCAACAATAGTAATCTTTCACTAGAGTTACGTTGGTGATATAATAAAGGTTATAAAAACTATTTAACTTAATTTTAAACTTTTTTAGTAACTGTAGGTGTCCACTACCCTGGAACAGAAATGCAAATTTGGCGATGTGGGTTAAGGTCACATGACTCGAGATGCTAACTTTTCGTAACTATGACAAATGAAATTAAGGAACGTAAAGTTTCTTATTATTATATAATGTGTCTTTAATTATATTTCTACTCTGTCGTTTCTTTCTTAATGGTCTAGTATCTTTTTTTTATTATCTTCTATACGGTACACAGTCACCTGGCAATAATTTATCTTTTGAAATACTCTCTCTATGAAGAGATAATGATTTCTTATATTTTTCAAAGAGATATTTAATAGGACCCAATTCCTTACAGGACACATTCGGTCGCGCCAAGAATTGGGTGAAGGAGTTGCAGCGTCAAGCATCACCGTCGATCGTCATCGCGCTGGCGGGCAACAAGAGCGACCTCGCCGCCAAGCGCATGGTCGAATTCGATGAGGCGCAGGCTTACGCCGACGAGAACGGCCTGCTCTTCATGGAGACCAGCGCCAAGACCGCCATGAACGTCAACGACATATTCCTAGCTATCGGTAAGTTTTCTTTTTGTAGTGTTCTTCTCCTTTCGAGACGACCCATTTGTGAGTCGTAACCAGTTATTACCGGTTTTACGAAAATTTCGAATACTTTTTCCAAATTTGGTATAAGCTGTAGTTATATAGAGTAGTAGAGTCTTCTAATACTACGTAATCGCGCCAAACAATTAGAAGCCGAAATGTTCAACAATTATATAGCAAAGATAGAACTCGGTCCTTCGTGAAATACAAAAAAGCGTCAAACGCTTGTCCATCTACACTGGCCTCCAAAAAAATCGACCCACCCGTTAACAAAGTTAAGTTGAGTAACAAAGTTGTTATCTTAAGTATGCGTTGACACATTTGTATGTGTTTGCTTATGCGTTATAAATTAACATCTGAGTACCCATTTCACATTGTTTTAGAGGAATACAAGACTTGTATTCCTCTTGTATTTGTGTTACAAATACCCACTATAGCACTTAGTGCTATAGTGGGTATTTGTAACATTTTAAGCGCACTGATAAAAATTGTCGACTTGTGTATAGAGTGCAAGGTTAGTTTATTTCGGACTTTTGAAATATTTTAATTCTTTGTTGGAGCAGACATATCGTTACTTTTAACCATAAAATATGGATACCACTGAAGCAGAAGCCGCTCAAGTGGTAGCTCGCGTTCGTGAAGGTCTAAGTCAGCGAAATGTGGCAAGGAGATTAAATTTGAGTCGATCAGCAGTGCGTAGAGTTTATAAACGATACTTAGAGACAGGAGATTACCGCCGGAGACCAGGGTCTGGAAGAGGACGTCTCACAAACCCGACGGATGACCGTTTTATTGCCTTGACTTCTTTGCGAAATCGGCATCTTTCTGCTGTTGATGTTCAGGGTAGGCTGAGGGAAACTCGTGGAGTGTCTGTAAGTGAGAATACGGTGAGAAGAAGATTTTGGGAGCAAAACCTGACACCACACAAGCCAGCGACGGGACCAAAACTCACTGCATCTCATCGGCAAGCAAGGTTAGAATTTGCTAGGCAACACTTGCAATGGAATCTTGGTCAATGGGAGACAGTTCTCTTCAGCGATGAAAGCCGAATGACCCTTGTAGGCTCTGATGGACGTCGTAACGTTATGCGAAGACCGGGAGAACGTTATGCTCAGTTTTACATAAGAGAAACAGTCCGGTTTGGTGGAGGCTCTACAATGTTTTGGGATGGTATATCTTTAACCGGATGTACTGAGTTGGTTTTCTTTCGCAATCGTGCGGTTAATGCTGAAAGTTACATTACGGACATTTTGCAACCTCATGTGATGCCTTACGCTGGGTATATTGGGGACAATTTTCAACTCGTGCATGATAACGCAAGACTGCACGTCGCTAGAATTGTAACTGGATATCTTCAGGAGGTCGGAATTCAAGTTATGCAGTGGCCAGCTAATAGTCCGAACCTAAATCCCATCGAGCATCTCTGGGACCAGATAAAAAGAAAGGTTAGAGCCCGAAATCCAGTTCCCGAGACGTTGGATGAACTGGAAGCCGCATTAACAGAAGAATGGGGACAGATACCCTAAGAAGACATAAAAAAGCTGATCCGTTCCCTTAATAGGCGTATGCAGGCGGTGATAAAAGCGAGAGGAGCAAGCACCCCATATTAGAGTAAGGTGTACATTTTTTAAAATGTCAACAAATGTAAATATCGATCTTCACAGTAAAATCGTAAATTTTGCAAAATGTTATGATTTCAATGTCTCATCACATTTGTATGTAAAATATCCCGTTTCACGCGCCGTTTTTTACTTTTTTACAACCCTATAATTGCATTATTACATTATCAAGATAATTGTGGTAAAAACCCATAGGACACTTTTTTGCGAAAAAATGTAGGTGGTTCGATTTTTTTGGAGGCCAGTGTATAATGAAATATGGACACATGTCATCAGGAGAAGTGGATATTATTTGTAATATATTTGTTTATGTATTGCGGATACAATATCGGTATAAACTTCGTTGATTTCACAACTATTTTATCAACTAGCAAAATTTACTTACAATTGTAATATGTATAACAGAGCCTACTTAAATTGTGTTTAATAATAGTCCTATTTGATTTATTGTCAAGATT